>OY997270.1:120173146-121423146 GCA_963921465.1 Triticum timopheevii
CTTGTGATGGCCGACCGCCCACCCTTCATGACCTTCATGGAAACATCTAGATAATCATCGTGTTCTAGTAGAAATACTTTAACCTTTGCATGCCCACCAATCATGTAGTTTGAGAGGTAATCTTTAGTAAATTGCTTTGGGAACCACTGCAAAGGAAAAAAGAGTCAGACATTGTCATCTAACACAACTCATTGTAGGCTGCAGAGTTCTTACTTACCATCCTGCAGTTCACTGTTGTATTGGATAAAGTGTAAACTAATAGTTTAATTGTCATCTTTTGTCCCATTTTACTAACAGTCTTTATCAGCTTCCTCACTTGATGCTGGTTCATCGATATCTCATTTCCCCATATGCAGAAAGGGTCGAAGCGCGGATCTTTACCAATGACATATGTACCTAAAAGCACCAAGTTAATATTAGAAGATAAACACCAATTGCACAATGATGTAGTACAACACTCTTATATAATATCTTATAACATCCAATATACTCACATAGTAGATGAATTAACATCTTATATTATGGGCCGAAATGAGTTTATTGCATTCTTACAAATTATCGGCTGATTAACTACAGCTGTATCCATGGGTTAGAGTTAGTTTGAGCTAGTTCAGGCTCAAATAGCCCTAAAGTATATCTAAACATGAGGGCTAGTTTGAGCTACTTGCATCTATAACCCACCCAAAAAAACTATCCAACCCAAGAGGTGCTAATTGGAGCTAGTTCTCCTAGTGCATTTATTGTCAATCTAAGTATCTAATCCTGTCATCCAAACACCTCTTTGGATGGAGTTAGTTCAGGGTTAGTCATGAGCTAAAAACTAACTCTAACCTCTAAGCTAAGTTGAGTATACAAATAGTGCTGTGTTGTTGTTGTTGCTGCTGCTACTCTTCTACGTGTATCTAGACATCATCAGAACATTAAGGTAACACTCTTCCTTGTAGCTATGTAGCTTAGGATTGCACATGTAGACATTAAGTACAATGCATGTTGCTATGTAGCCTAAGATATATTACATGTGGCCCTAGTTAACCTAACGATAAACGGGTTGAAGATATATTCAGTTAAAAGTCTGATTCACCGTCCCTTATCAGCCCCCGGCCTATATGGTACCAGCTACCGATATCCTGAACAGTGAGCATATATAAGCCATGGGATGAAACTAACCTCGATAGAAAACAATAGTCATTCCCAAAATTGTCCTGTGTAGGGACATCGAGAAGCATGTTAAGCACAACAGGCTAAACATCAACCAAAATTATCCATTGGCAGACAAAATAATCTCCAAGAGATAGCTTCAGTGTGCAGGTTTAAGCACGCTAGTAAAGCAAAACAAGTGAAAAGGTGTGTTAACTGCAATAGGCCTAACATTTAACAAAAGGTGTGTTAACTGCAACAGGCCTAACATTTAACAACAAGCAAACATAGTCATTCAAACTGGTATTGTGCCGGTCTAAGTACACTAGTTATTGTTAAATAAAAATGGAAAGGCGTGTTTAACTACAAGATTCAGCAACCAAATGTAGTCATTCATGCCCTGTTTGTTTCACCTTCGCTTGGAGTTTAATCGCCTATGGATTCGCTTCAGTGGCAAAGCTGTTTCTACGAATCAGCTTCACCACCGAAGTACACTTTGAGGTGCTTTAGGAAATTGCACTAAAAATGACCCAAATCCAGATTCAGCTTCACTTGCAAAGCTGCTTCCAAATAGCTGTTTGTTTCGGTTTCCAAATTCGGCTTCACTGGCAAAGCTGAATCTGGTCCCAGAATCCGAAACAAACAGGGCCATAGTGGTATTGTTGAAACTGGTACTGATGAAATTGAACTACACAGTTCAGAGTTGCACATATAGAACATCACGTTGTGAATAACTGGAATAAACAAGGCATACTACGAACAACCAAAGATAGCATTCGAAACTGGACATATGCTAACTACAAATAACAGAACAATAAAAAAACTTTAAAAGAGGCATATGCTAGCTATAACAGGCTTAACAACAAGCAAATATATGCATTCCTATCGGTATGTTTAAAACTGGATTGATGAAATGTATTGCACAGTAAATAATTGCACATAAGCATCGCATTGTGAACAATTCAAATAAACAAGGCATACTACAAACAACTCGATATAGCAATTAAAATTGGACATATTCTCACTACATTACAAAAGGGACTCGACAAAACAAATCATGGGTTTCCCCCTGTGAAGAGGCACAACAAAACAAATCATGGCTTTCCTCACTTGTCACAGATGGGCTCGTTCCCATGCGAAGAGAACGGACCCTGGATGTGCTCCATGTTGTCGCAGATGGGCTCCTTCCCTCGGAAGAGCAAGGTTGTAGGGTGCCCTCCCTGATGCCGCAGACGGACTCTTTCCCCTTGGAAGAGCCAGAGAGGGTGCCCTCCTCGTGGTCGCCGACGATGAGGTCTGACTTGGAAGCTGTGGATACCAAGCCAGCGTAGCAGAACGTGTCCTTCAGAAATGACAAAAGGGGCTCGATGGTGATGTAGGATGGCAAGTTGTTGACATCGAGCCAGAGGAGATCAGTGGCGGGGCCATGCATGAGATCGACGGCGGTTGAACCCGAGGGGTTGGGGGTGGGCCACTTAACCTGTGATATAGCCCACCTCAGGCCGTCACTGTCCATGACCTCGATGTCTTAGCTGGCGTAAGAGACGTGCACGCATACTCTAGCCCACTGCTTGAGTTCCTGCCGCAAGTAGTGGTCGTTAGCTTCCTTGGCGACATCGGGCGAAGAGACCGATACACCTCTTTTGGGCTAGTCGCTCCTCGAGCTCCATGGGAAGCGTAGCTGGGCTTAGGCTGCGACGCTCTGGAGTGGGGGATGGGGATGGGGATGGGGATCTGGGGGAAAGGGGCGTTTAGCAGGCGTCATCTAAGAAACTCAGGGCGGCCTTGGTATGGAGATCGGTGGGTAAGCTGCACGGGCAAACCGGCAGATGTTGACAATGGAGGTCTCGCGGCGATGGCGGCGGGGACCTTGCGAGGGTTTTGAGTGAGGGAGGGGTGTGTGTGTGTGTGCACGCACCCGAGGAGGTTTTGGTGTGTGTGTGTGTGTGTGTGTGTGTGTGTGTGTGGAGGGGGGCGGGGGGGGGGGGGGGTGGGGTGTTCGAGGAAATGATGCGGGTACTAAAAATTTTACAATGCGGGAAACAAACGTGGGAGTGAAATGCCGGGGCTAATGATTTTTTTTATGATGGTGCATCCCACACGGTCCGGAGATAACAACTGTGTGTTATGAAATAGAAAAACCCTTGAGGCGGGCAGATATTTTCTAGGGGAAGGCGGGATTGGGAACAAGAAGCATCGCACACGGTCCAGAGATAACAACCGTGAGTTATGAAACACAAAAACCCTCCTCGAGGCGGCAGATATTTTCTAGGGATGCAGTGGGATTGGGAAGAAGAAACATCGCACACAGTCCGGAGATAACAACCGTGTGCTATGAAACAGAAAAACCCTCGAGGCGGGCAGATATTTTTGAGAGGGGGAGCCTCGTGGAGCCCAATGTACTGTGCGGATGTGTGCGTGACAGGGGCATCAGCGTGCCACACGGTTAGTTTGAGTGAACCGTGTCTGTTGCGTCATCCGACTTGTCTAATGTTCATAAATTTGGCGAAAATTGATGTGGGAGAAGGTCAGAACACGAACACACTCGCATGTGGACCAAATTTATATGTATGAAAAGGGTGGTTTGATTTTCAAATACCAAATGCAACTTTGATGTCGCACCTATCTCACAAAGCGCACGATATTGCTTGCCCCCCTCGTGTCGGCACGAAGGGAATCCTAAGCTATGAATGCATGCCCCGCCCCCCCGCCCCAACCGAGGATCACCTAACAAAGTGCGAAGTAGCTAGCAGCCCCCCCTCATGTTGGCACGAAAGGAATCCTAAGCTATGAATGGATGCCCCCCCAACCGTGGTTCACCTAGCAAACTGCGAAGTAGCTAGCAGCCCCTCTCGTGTCAGCACGAAGGGAATCCTAAGCTATGAATGTGTAACATCCCCAAAATTGGGTTATCAATTTTTGTGCTGTTATTTCTTCCTGGCACTCATTTTTCAAATCTTTCTCCTGAGTTTGTTGGATGACCCTGAGAATTCTTGTCATTTCCAACCTTTCAAAACTTTCTCATGTCTTTTTCAGTGGGCAAGACCTCAGTTGCATCATCTTAAACCCTCTCAAACCCTAATTCCAAATTTTTAGAATTTGAATGTGGCCTTTGTGATTACAAACGAGCCATCATTTTCCTTGATCTGTTGATCATACCATCTGTTCCTAGAGACCCTTCTATCCTTCTAAACCTTGGATATGCAAAAATATTGCCAAGTCCCATGCAATATTTTTGAATTATGATTTATTCCTTTTCTTGCCTTTCTGAGGAATAAAATCAAAAGAAATATCTAGCCATCTCCTAAATTCATGTGAATTGGTGGAGTTGATAATTATGCCTAACCCAAGCTCTGCCAATTATATTGGCCATAATCAAATAAGGAAAATTGCCTTTTCCTATTTAATACCAATATTGCAATTCTACAATTTTCTAAAGGAACTACTATTTTTATAGCTGGGAAAATTCTCACATAAATTGTGGAGCTTGCCCTTGCTATATAATCACTAGTTCCATCATCATCTCATGTTCATCAGTTCAAAAATTGAGCACATGATCCAATGCAAGTTTCTGCCTTCTCTGAAAGTTTGCAAAGGAAGTGCTTTATTACTAATTCCACTTCAGCTGCAAATTGGTAGAGTGTTTTAATATTGATATATCACCCATGGATACCAAAGATGAGCTAAATCCAATCATCCTAGCTCCCTGTGCAATTTTTCAAAGTTTCTGACCAGATTGTCACTTTGTGAAGGAAGTACCTTCATAGAGTTTCCAAATGAGATGAAACTTTGCCATCCTCCGAAGTATCCCAAATCATTAGCCTTCACCCGAATTCAGCTCATTGCATGGAGCTATGTAAGCACAGGAACAATTATTGTTTTCTGTCCAAATTTTCAGTTTATGAAGCAAGTATATTTTATCTTGCTCCATTATGGCTGGAAATAATTCCAAACCTTATCCTATCCATATAACCCACCTACCCAAGAGTTTGGCTAATTTTATTTAGCCAATAGTTTCCTAAGATTTTCTCAAGTTTCTGGTCCAAAGTAATGCTTGTGAAGAAAGTACCAATATGGTAAGTCCATTTGGGTTGATCTTTTTACAGAATCTACTTATGCCCAAATCATCAGGATTTGCCAAGTTATAGCTCTATCCAACCTTCCTAGTGACTGCTTCATCATCATTTGATTTCTGGACACATTTTAGCAGTTGTTAAGCAACTATGCTAAATATTTGTCCTAATGACCTCAAAACCCCCAGGAACATAGTCCTTGCTACCCTAAGCCTCCCAGACAACAATTCTACCTTTTACCCTCTCTGGTTTTACCTCCAGCATGTTGCCAAGTTTGCAACAACAAACTTGTGGAGCTTGGTTTACTCCACTCCCTTTGTCTCTGCCTGTCTCTTTACCATAATAACAATCCATCTTCGAAGGACTACACGTTAGACATGTTTTGACCGCAGTAAAATCTCCAGAGCACGCCATGCAAGTGGTGACCACGAGTGCAGCCAGCCAAAACGATGGTCTAGCCACTGTTCTAGTCGGTAGCGCTGCTCTGACCGTCCCTGACCTCGCCATTAATGTCCTACATCTCCGCATCGTCGTTGCCGTTTGCCTGGACCCTGCTCCCCCTCCGTTTGCTTCTCCGGCGAGCCATGCCAAAGCTCGAGCAGTGCGCCCGTGGCCGTCGTCTTCTTCCTCTCTTCTGTTTTCTTCCCCCTCTCGACCGCAAGTGCCCCTCGTCTCCGTGAGCCTCTGGCGCTCGTCGTGGTGCTCCTCGTCGCCTTCCCACTGCCTCCCGTGAGCCCTGGCCGCGACTGCCGACGACTGCGCCGTCACCGACGAGCGGACACGTCGCCCGCCGCGTGCCACTTCCTCCCCTCCTCCCTCGAGCTCCTCCGCGGCTATATATATAGCGCTCTCGAGCCCCCTCGCAGTCCCCAAGCCTCCCTAGCCTCTCCCCCCAAGCGCCCGGAGCTTCTCCATCTCTTCCCCATCGCCATGGCCGCCGCCTCGGACCTCTCTGGTTCCGGCGACCAGGCCCCCCCCTCGCCGTTCCTCCTCCACCAGCGCCTCCCCCATGCTCCGGCGAGTCTTCCCGTGGCCTCAGCCTCTCCATTCCCCCACCGTAGCTCTATCCCCACCAGCGGCTGAAGCCCTTCCCGCTGCGTGCCCTGATGCTCCCGCTACGGTGCTCATCGGCGGCAGCGGCTACAACCCCGAGATGCGCCTCTCCGCCCTGATCTTCTGGGTAGGTCGCGCCCCGGGAGGTGGCCGGACGCGCCGGCGATCCTCGTCGGGGCAGACACCTCCCTCGGCCCGGCGCGCATCGAGCGAAGAAGAAGCCACGGCCAGGTGGGCTTGACCTGTCCAGTGGGTCCCGCGGCCCCACCCGTAAGCGGCACTGAAGCCCGGCCCTGCCTCTGCCCTTTGACCCGGTCTTCGCCACGTGGATAAGTGAAAGCGCCCACACCGAAGCCGTTTTCCCTGATCGAAGACGTATTCTGAGAAAGACACGTTCGGTTTAAAACTGCCAGGGACCTGTTTGTAGGAGTACTTTTACAAATCAGCCTGTGAGTTTTAAACGACCGTATCTTTTTACTCGTAACTCCGATTGAGGTAAATCCAACGCCCATGTCTTCGTCTCGTCGAGCCCGTTCCGTTCCCATCATTTTCACTATGGTTTGACACTGTGAAAATGACCACTTTGCCCTTGTTCGTAAAAAGCCCCCTCCGAGAGAGAACTGTTTCCGGCAAATTTTTCCGCGGTCGTTTCTCACTTCACTACAAAAAAATACACTTCCGTGATGATACGTGTTTGTCACAGCAGGTCGCGTTTTTTGTCATGCATGTACATCCATGACGATTTTATGACAGAATCAAGATAGTCATACCTGTGCTATCGTAGAAGTGTTCCATGACATTTCCAAAATTATCATCACGGAAGTGTCCACTTCCATGACGATAAATCGCGCGTCACAAAAGTGCTTTCGTCAAGGGTGACCAACACGTGGCATCCATCATAAGGGAATGCCCTTAAGCTATCCGGCCGGGTTTTGGATCTGTTAACCCGTTAACAGCCCTGACCAGTGGGGATTTTCCACGTGTAAAATCATCATTGGCTGGAAGGCGCCTACGATACGTTGACACGTGGCACGGCCCAACAGAGGCCCATTCCCGTGAAAAGGCCGGCCCATTTGACTTGGTCAAAAGGTGGCAGGCTGGCCCATGGAAAGCCTGTTAACGGCCTGTTCACATATAGCCC
Source organism: Triticum timopheevii (assembly GCA_963921465.1). Lineage (NCBI taxonomy): Eukaryota > Viridiplantae > Streptophyta > Magnoliopsida > Poales > Poaceae > Triticum > Triticum timopheevii. The sequence goes on from OY997270.1 coordinate 120,180,551, forward strand.
ATTTACAGCCCGCTAACCCAAGGCCCGTTACGCCCTATCCGAATTAGGCCCAGTAGCATCATCTGGGCCATCCAATATGATTCCAGCCCATTTTCACTTCTGGCCCATGTATGGCCCATGATGTCTTTCGGCCCATACGAGGCCCTATGTAACTCTTGGCCTATTAATGGCCCGTGGTGAAACTGGCCCGCAATGAATAGTGTATCACTTTACACCCATTAACAGCCCGTGGTGAAACTGGCCCGTAATGAACATTGTATCACTTTATACCCATTAAGGGCCCGTTATTCAGTTGGGCTGTTTCCAGCCCATGTTATCTTTCGGCCTTCTCAGAGCCCATTTATTCTTGGGCTCATTTCCAGCATTCGTTTACTTACGGCCCGCTACTGTCATTTTCTGCTTGTGGGCCAAATTCTGCCCGTGGTTACAGTCGGCCCATTTGTGGTCCGTTAATACGTTGGGCCATTTTCATAGCATCATCAAATACGGCCTATTAACGATGGCCCGTTATGGTCATACGACCCGTATAAGGCCCACTGATGATATGGCCCGTAGAAGGCCCATTGTTTCTACGGCCCGTAGAAGGCCCATTGTTTCTAGGGCCCGTAGAAGGCCTACTGTTTCTACGACCTGTAGAAGGCCCACTGTTTCTACGGCCCGTAGGAGGCCCAGTGTCACTACAGTAAATATTAGCCCATGGTTATTGTGTCCTAGTTTTAAAAAATAGGTTATTGTAGCCACTAGCAAACCGCGAAAAAAGAACTGCACTGACTACAAGCAAACAAATAAACAAGACAACAAGGAAATAAATAAGCAAGCAACTTATGCTAGGCTATCATGGCTATTACACATATTACATCCACTGGGCATCAAAGTTCACCACCAGTGCAAATATACGGAACAAAGCAGCATATAAACGCCACAGCAAAACAAGTCCAGAACTGAAACCACTTCAGAAGAGTTCAACAAACAATATCCTAGGTACCCATAATGCTGGCAAGATGCTTAGCAAGCTTATTAACTTTCTCTTGTTTGGCGCTTAAATCCTCCAGCGCTTGCTGTTGCACAAGAAAGTACGCATCTGAATTCTGCAGGGACTTCCTCAGTCCTTCGGCTTCTTGCCGCAACACATCTGACTGATGCCTTTCAACTTGTAGCTAAGACTGAAGAAGCCAAAGTGATTCAGGCAGCAAGTTCGAAGAGCTTGTGCCAGCGGTACTGGCCAGTAACTCGAACACTACATCAACGCAGGATTGTGGGGTTTTCTCACTGTCTACAAGATCGTTTTTATCACCTTTCTTGGAGACCAACATGGTTGTTTCACTATCTTGAACCTTATCTGCATTACTTTCTCTATCATTGCATAGTGGGGTGCTCTTCTCCAATATTCTGTTTGCATACTACAAGAGAAACAAGCAGACACATCAGAGGTTTAGGTTGTAGTGTACGAAACTCATTTTGGTAAACCGGTTCAGTAGTAAGGTGGACAGGATAACAACATGAAACAAACATATATCTATGTAGTATGGTCACTGTATTGTCCATATCATTCTAGTTTATGTTCCCTAATCAAGATAGAGACACAGTTCAACTCATATATTTTTAAGACACATCAGCATAAACAAAATATAAGTGTGAGAAACTACACAACATTGGCAGCACTTGTAATGTGCATCACATGAGAACATAACTATTTATAAAACTTAAACTGAAATCAACATAGAGCAAGAAGTTAGAACAACAATCTAGTTAAAGAAATAGGTTTAAAACATACGTGTTGCGCCATTGGAGTTTCAATTGGATCCTTCAAATTCGAAAGTAGTTGGTATAAGTAAATGCAGTGATGCAACAACAAAGGAGTATGGACCATAGCTACGGAATCTGACCTGCGAACAGTTGCTCTTCTGCTTTAAACATGGAGTTTGGGTTAGTTGTGGTGGTCTTCGTGCTTTGGGCACTGCAGTAGCTTTACAAACTGCTCGTGTGGGGGTACTCTGTGGTGGACATGGTGCTTTGTCAACTATAAGTGGGTTACTATCCGCTGGGGTTGCGGTTAGATGGGTTGTAGCTGGTTCTCTACCCAACGGTGTAAGTGTGCAATCTGGAAGAGTCTCGATTATGTGTGGTGGAGCTAGTTTGTGGGCCAGTACAACCATGGTTCTATCTGCATCGACGGGTAGCACTGTCTTTTGTGAAGAACGGGTTTTTGCTCCCTTAGATACTGCCATCACCCCCTCCAATTCAAATGGCTAATAAACAAGAAAAGAAATTGAACGTACAGACATTGTATGATAGACAGATGTGGTAATTCACATATATGTTGTCTAACCAAACAGGACAACATGACATAATTTCACATATATGATGCCTAACTAAACAGGATAGCATGACACAGTTTCATATATATGATGGATAACTTAACAGGATATAATGGCATAATTCAACATATGATGAGTACCTAAACAGGATGACATGACAAAACTATATGATGTCTTTCTAAAATAGGTTGGGATGAAATAATTCACATACATGTTGTCTAAGTATACAGGATGGCATGATATAATTGACATAATTGATTCATATACTAAGCAGCTGGCACTCGCACGTATGATCTCTAAACTAAGCAGATAGAATTCAATATTGTGCATATGATGTCTAAACTAAGCAATGCAAGAGACCATATGCATCATATGAGAAATATAAACATTGCAACTTAGAGCATACACCTCAGGTGGGATATAGGACTGGTCATCTGTCTCTGAATCCTCCTCTGAGGAGCTCCTTGTAACCATCGAGATATATGCTTCAACAGGTACCATTGCCTGCTCTGAAGACCTTGTTTTCACTCCAGAGTTTTCCATAACCGACTCAAATGGCTGATACACATGAAGAGTAGTTCAATATACACAGATTGTCGATAAATGGAATACGTAATGAAAAAAAAGATGGCATGAGATAATTCACATATATGATGCCTGGCTCCATGGTGGTGCATAATTCACATATATGATAACTGGCTGAAAAACATGGCATTGCATAATTCACATATCTGATATAGAAAGAAAACAGGAGGCATTCACACAAAGCATGTCTAATCTAAGCAGATGGCATGGCAATGCAAGACACCATATGCATGATATGAGCAATATAACCCAACCAAGTTAGATCATGCACCTCGGGGGGGGGGGGGCAGATATGACTGGTCATCTCTCTCTGAATCCTCCTCTGAGGAGCTATCTGTAACCAGCAAGAAATCTGCATTGACAGGTAGCACTGACTGCTTAGAAGACCTTGTTTTCACTCCAGATTTTCCCATGACCGACTCAAATGGCTGATGCACAGGAAGAGTAGATGAATGTATAAACATTGTTGACAAATGGAATACATTATGGAAAAAATATGGCACGATACAATTCACATATACAATGACTAGATAAACAGGATGGCATTGCATGATTCACGTATATGATGCCTGGCTAAAGAAGATGGCATTGCATAATTCCCATATACTCCCTCCGTTCCTAAATATTTGTCTTTTTAGAGATTTCAAATGGACTACCACATACGGATGTATATAGACATATTTTAGAGTGTAGATTCACTCATTTTGTTCCGTATGTAGTCACTTGTTGAAATCTCTAAAAAGACAAATATTTAGGAATGGTGGGAGTATGATATAGAAACCAAACAGGTGGCATTCACACAAAGCAAATCTAAACTAAGCTGATGACATATAAGATGTATAATGTAAGCAGTGCAAGGCGCCATATGCATGATATGACCAACATCAGCATGCCAGGTTAGAGCAAACACCTCAGGTGGTAAACAGGCGTGGTCGGCTCCTTTTGAATCTCCATCTGAACAGTTATCTTCCTCTGGAATACAATCTGGAAATGCAGGAGAGGGGGGCCACTTCACCCACCATGGAGCGGCATCTGCATGACATTATATTCACACGCAACGGTCTTCTCTTTTTCTCTACGTGTTCAGTATGATTGTGTACAATATCTGACATGCATAATAAAAAAATAGTTAGATTTTGTAAGGCCTAAGGGGTGCATGCAAAAATCAAGACTGATGGTAGCAAACGAGTGGATGGATCCAAAACTAATGATAGCAGGTAGATTATAGCTTCAGTTTAAAAAGATAGACAATGGATCATCTATTGTTTGTTGCCCACCCAACATGAACCACATAGAAGACCCCAGATGAACCAGATAGTAGACAGATAATATTTGTTGCTGGCTCGATATGAGACCCATGGGCAATTCAAAACTTAAGATTGAACGATAAAGTAGCAGGTAATAATAACCGATGTATAACGTAAGCAAACACGAAAGACTGCGACCTCTCTTCTGGAACTGTGTAGTCCTCAGGTTCATCTGCTTAGTCGATGATGCTAATGCAGTTGGCGTGGCTGCCGGCAACGGGGAAGATGATCTGAGGCGGCGAAAGAAAGTTTGCAGGGGGGATCCCTGCTGCAGTGAACGCTTCTGTCGATGGTGCACCTCAGGTGGAGTGGATGATGGCACGGCAGGAGCAGGACATAACACACAGAGTTTTCTTTGACGCCAATCTGAAAATGAAGTAAATATGTAAGGGCTCCCTAGAATTGGAGGATTCTATAAACAGACGGACAGGAAAAACACAGGAATAGGATAGGAATGCACGTGCAAAACAGAGCATTTGGAAACATAGGATTTTAGTCAACCTGGGTGTTTGGCTCACATGAATTGGAAGAACAGAGGAATGGAGAAACAAAGTGATGCGATGAGTGTACAACCTCTTTGGCATAGCCTTGTGGACCTCAGCATCATTGGGTTGGACGTGGAGGATGGTGATGATGCTGGTGTGACTGTCGGAGGCGGGGAAGAAGATCCGAGGCCTTTGGAAACGGCACTGAGGGTACTGCTCCACTGTGATGGACGGTTCCGTCGTTGGAGCAGCTCCGATAAGGCATACGACGACGAGGCTGAAGCATGACAAGACAGACACCGTTAATCTAAAGTGGGACCCTAATATCATCTGCAATAGATGATGTAAAATACATCACCAAAAAGTGCTAGATGTAAAACGCATCAGCCGCGCCACGGCCGCTCCGACAGATGCTGTAAGTACTGTTCACTCTGAACTTAACTGAAGAAAATGAACTTCACAGTCGAAACCGAATTTTACTGTCGAAACTGATTGAACTAGTAACAGAGCATTGCAATAGATGTTTTGGGCGTTCGAGCACTAGTAGCAGAGAAGCAGTGATCTAAACCAGTAGACGCTCGAGCAGGGAACGCACTAGCAGAGAGCAAGCCGTGCAGTAGCACCACGAGCGAGTGCTAAAGCAGCAACTCCTGTAGCTGCCGAAGGTCGTGCAGCAGCAGCAGCACCAGCGCAAGCGAGAGCAAGAGCAGAGCAGCAGCACGAACAAAAGCAGGAGCAGTGTAGCAGCGCGACTGACAACAAGAACAAAGCCGCAGCGCGAGCGAGAGCCGGAGCAGCTGCAGCTAGTGCCGTTGTGGAAGTCGCCGCCGAGGAAGCACGACATGGGGGAGAGACGCCATGGATGGTGTGGCCAGCACGGCGCCGTCGATGGAGACGCCATGTCTGCTCGGTATCGAGCACCGGCAGCCCCGAGAGATCGAATAAAAGATAAAATGCAGCGGTGAGTGTAGAACCTCCTTGGTGGCGCCGAGTTGGCCTCAGCTTCATCAGAGGAATTGGTGAGGGTGCCGCAGTTCCGGTGGGGCAGGTCAAGACGGCGCTGTGGGGATTGAGGTGGCGCGATAGACGAGGCGAACATCGGGGAAGCTCCTTGGAGGTGGAGGATGGGGTGGCTGATCCGGTGGGACGATCGATAACGGATCCTCATCCGGTGCGGTGGATGAGGGATGGCGAGCTGTTGCGGTGGACGACGTAGTCGGGGAAGAGTCTCCGGCTGGGCGGCGGTCGGGAGGCCGACGGAGGAGCATGGGGTTTCGCAGGTTTTGGCGGCCTCGGTGTACGAATGGGGGGGGGGGGGGCGAAGGGGGAGGGGGAGCCAGGCTTAGGGATGCGCTTGTCGGAAATTTAGGGTAAGTTACCAGCGTACCCCCACCTGTTTTGACACCACGACGCGGAGCTTCATTTCGGGCTGAGGGGTAGAAGGGGGATTTTACGTGTCTGGGCTGCGGGACCGATTTTGGATGAGGAGGGAGTTCCCGCGCGCGTCCAAATTTCAGGATAACAAGGCGCGGCGCGGGTTGAAGAAGCGGTAGTTTCAAAGCAGGTCAGACAAAAGATACTTGAGCTTGAAAATTTCGGGATAACAAGGTGCGGATTCCTTGTTCGGCAGAACAAACTTAACGTGTAAAAAAACAATTCATACAAGACACAAGAGAGTCATGTCCCCTTTTACTATATTGCTATAGATGCCATTGAAAAAACTACAAGAAAAATGTAAAAAAATCGGGAGAACAAGATTACCCTGCACAGTACCAAATCGATTCGCACTTCCCTCAACAACAGAAAACAAATCAATTCCCACCAAAGAAAGAGTAATGTCCCTTTTTATATGATTACAGATGCCATGATCTTGAATTTTAATTTTTGAATCCATGTTATGTTGAATTCGAATATATCATTAAGTGACCTTGCGGTTTATAATTGATGTAGTTGTACATTTTGATCTTCCATCATATATGAACATTTTACTCAACCATGTGAACATATATATTGTCGTCTACCATATGGACTAAATTTGAATCAATTTTCCTTATTTGAATACGATTGTTGTCAAGTTATACAATAATTTAAATATTATCTTGATAACAAAAAGACATGCATATAGCAGTAATCATATTTCACTATGAACTACATGTACCATACGCTCTTTAATTCAAATATTTGTATCCATTTTATGTTGAATTCAAATCATAGTACATTATTGGTCTAGGTAGTGAGATGTTCGGGATAATCTAAACCCTGTTTTTATATGTATAATTTTTGGCTGAATTGGGACAAGTTTTGGTATAAGCCTCTTGCAAAACCGGAGATTCTCTCAACAAGCCTCGTGGTTCCGAGAGGGAACATGTCACCTTTGTGTGCGAAACGATATACGCTGCCTCCCCCATGATTTAATTTACAGAGGCAACATAGAACTATATAAGTGCCCTGTTAAATTTTGGAATTATTTCGGGTTCATTTGGCCTTTTTATACATTAATTGAGTTTCTGGACTTTTATTGTGCATAATCTAAATATGAATTGCATGCACATGCTCCGGTGCTCCAAAGTGGGTTGAAAAATCAAATGTGTGTCCATGGTTGAATTTCTAGGTCCCATGGAAGATATGAGAATGAAATTCAAACATTTGGGCGTCATGACTCTGCCGCGAACATCGAGAAACTTAGATTTTAAATTCATGTAAATCCAAAACTCGGCTGGAACTCATGAAACTTGGCATGGTGTCATTTCATGGCACTAACATGTTGTGGTAAAAAAATTGGGCCGATTTGGAAGCTCGTGGTTCTAAGAGGGAATGTGCCACCTTTGAGTGTGGAACGATATACGCTGCTCCCCCCTTGAGTTTCTTAACAAAGGCAACATAGAACTACATTAGTGCCCTGTTAAATTTTGGAATTATTCCGGGTTCGTTTGTCATTTTTATACATTAATTGAGTTTCTGGTCATTTAATGTGCATAAGTCAAATTTGAACTACAAGCACATGCTCTCGTGCACCAAAGTTGGTAGAAAAATCACATTTGTGTCCTCGGGTGAATTTCTAGGTCCCATGCAAGAAATGAGAATAAAATTAAAACATCCGGGCATCGTGGCTCCGCCGAGAACATTGAGAAACTTGGTTTTAAAATTCTTGGAAATCCAAAACATGTCTGAAAATCATGAAACTTGGCATGGATGTCATGTCATGGTACTGCCATGTTGTGGTAAAAAAATGGCCGAATAGGAACAGATTTTGGTATAAGCTTCTTGCAAACCGAAGCTTCTCTCAAGAAGGCTCGTGGTTCTGAGAGGGAATGTGCCACCTTTGAGTGCGAAACGATATACATTGTCCCCCTTGAGTTTATTTACAAAGGCAACATAGAACTACATGAGTGCCCTGTTAAATTTTGGAATTATTCTGGCTTTGTTTGGCCTTATTTACACATTAATTGAGTTTTTGGTCATTTAATTTGCATAATTCAAATTTGAACTACAAGCACATGCTCCCATGCACCAAAGTTGGTTGAAAAATCACATTTGTGTCCTCGGGTGAATTTCTACTCCCTCCTTCCATCTATATAGGTCCTAATGCGTTTTTCGAGGCTAACTTTGACCAAACGTTAGAGCAATAATATATGACATGCAACTTACACAAAGCATACCTTCAAATTTGTATGTCAAAGGAGCTTCCAATAATATAATTTTCATAGTATACATCTCATGTGCTATTAATCTTGTCAATAGTCAAAGGCTGTCTTGAAAAACACATTAGGCCCTTTATAGATGGAAGGAGGGAGTAGGTCCCATGCAAAAAATGAGAATAAGATTCAAACATCTGGGCATCGTGGCTCGGTCGAGAACATTGAGAAACTTGGTTTTAAAATCATGAAACTTGGCATGGTGTCATGTCATGGTAGTACCATGCCGTGGTAAAAAAAATTGGTTGAATAGGAACAAATTTTGGTATAAGCTTCTTGCAAATCGGAGCTTCTCTCAAGAAGGCTCGTGGTTCTGGGAGGGAACGTGTCACCTTTGTGTGCATAATTCAAATTTGAAATACAAGCACATGTTCCAGTGCACCAAAGTTGGTTGAAAAATCACATGTGTGTCCTCGGGTAAATTTCTAGGTTCCATGCAAGAAATGGGAATGAAATTCAAAATTCTAGGCGTCGTGGCTGGGTTGGAAACATTGAGAAACTTGGTTTTTTAATTCCTGTAAATCCAAAACACACATGAAAATAATGAAACTTGGCATGGTGCCATGACATGGCACCAACATGTTGTGGTAAATTTGCAGTCCGATTTGCGAAGGCGCACACATTAACAATCAACAAAGTCATTTTGGAACAAGTGTTGTCACGTTACAATCGGAAACACAAGTATTATTGAAACCGTGGGCGTTCTACTTACTAGCACCATTTACGTGCCGCCACGCGTCCCCATTTTTTATTAGCTAGAAGGCGCCGTGCAGGGTAGCTATTTGAGTACGAGAGGCGTGCAATCAGACCCCTGCGCGTGCTTATCGGGAGGAGAGCCCTTTGACCTCCATCTGCCGTCCACGTCCCTCCCAAGGTCTCCATTAATGGCGCCCGAGGCTCTGTTTAATGGCGTTGCTATGTCTCACTCGACTAAGATTTAAGAGAAAAAAAAGAAAATCTGAAAGCACGGATCTTGATGTAAGATCCGACGGACCTATATAGCATCTATTGCGACTTATAGCAAGACTGATGAATATATAAGGACGATTAATTTTTTTTATCAAAGAAGGGCTTGCCCCTTCCGCTTTTCATTACTGAAAACCACCACAATTCACAAGAAGTTCAGCACAACTCCAGCCTAATACGAAGGACTAAAAGCTACCAGATTGAAATCGCAACATCCCAAGAGGCCAACAAAGGCCAAACATCCACGCTAGAACCCAACATTTCACAACCGACGACACAATCCACATCCTAAACCGATTATTACATCAAAAGAAACCAGGAAACTGAAGGAAGCCCAGCAGCAACTAGAAGAACAGCAACGCCAGGGTCGCCACAGCAAGAGTTTTCTTCATTCCATCCTTGCAACATTGACCTTCCACAAAAAGATAAGGACGATTAATTGTCTTACATAATTAGAAAGATAATTAAAAAAGCCTCATGCAGCTACGCCCGAAATACACAAGGGCAAAAGAAGAAGGAAGACAAGGATCTGGCTCACTGACCTCTACTTTCTTGATGCGTTGCTGCAGGCCGCGGGAACTAGTCTCCGCAGCGAGCGGCGATGAGCTCTTTCATGTCCTCAAGACACTGCTTGAGAACATCCACGGATTCCTCCACCAGCCTTTGGCGCTCGTTGCGGAGCATGTCATTCTCGTCCATAAGTTTCTTGAGGATGCCGCCGGTCCTCTTCAACAAGGCACTGGTCTCCCTCAGCAGGTCGCGCTTGGCCCGGAGCCTCTCATTGCCCTCCCTTAGTTGCCGGATGACGCCGGTAGCCTGTTCAAACAAGTCTTTCATGTCGTCCTGCGACCTCACCCAGCCAGAGATCTGATCCTGTAGGACCTTGAAGTATGTCTAGAGGGGGGGGGGGGGTGATTAGACTACTTGACCAATAAAAACTTAACCTTTTCCCAATTTCAGAGTTTGGCAGATTTTAGCTACTTTAGGACAAGTCAAGCAATCATCACACAATTCAAGCAAGCATGCAAAGAGTATATAGGCAGCGGAAATTAAAGGATGCAACTTGCAAGAAAGTAAAGGGAAGGGTTTGGAGGATTCAAATGCAATTGGAGACACGGATGTTTTTGGCGTGGTTCCGATAGGTGGTGCTATCGTACATCCACGTTGATGGAGACTTCAACCCACGAAGGGTAACGACTGCGCGAGTCCACGGAGGGCTCCACCCAAGAAGGGTCCACGAAGAAGCAACCTTGTCTATCCCACGATGGCCGTCGCCCACGAAGGACTTGCCTCACTAGTGGTAGATCTTCACGAAGTAGGCGATCTCCTTGCCCTTACAAACTCCTTGGTTCAACTCCACAATCTTGTCGGAGGCTCCCAAGTGACACATAGCCAATCTAGGAGACACCACTCTCCAAGAAGTAACAAATGGTGCGTTGAGGATGAACTCCTTGCTCTTGTGCTTCAAATGATAGTCTCCCCAACACTCAACTCTCTCTCAATGGGTTTGGATCTGGCGAAAAGAAGATTTGAGTAGAAAGCAACTTGGGGAAGGCTAGAGATCAAGATTCATATGGTAGGAATGGAATATCTTGGTCTCAACACATGAGTAGGTGGTTCTCTCTCAGAAATGGTAAGTTGGAAGTGTAGGTTCGTTCTGATGGCTCTCTCCACGAATGAAGAGGAGGTGGAGGTGTATATATAGCCTCCACACAAAATCTAACCGTTACACACAATTTACCAAACTCGGTGGGACCGAATTGTTAAACTCGGTCGGACCGATTTAGTAAACCTAGTGACCGTTAGTGAATTTCGGTGGGACCGACATGCATCTCGGTGAGACCGATTCAGTTAGGGTTAGGGCATAACGTAATCTCGATAAGACCGATTACACAAACTCGGTGAGACCGATTTGGTAATAAGCTTTCCAGAGAGTTGGTCAGGTAAACTCGGTAGGACCGATTTGCTCTTTTCGGTGAGACTGAAATGTTACAAAAGGGAAATAGAGAGTTTACATTGCAATCTCGGTGGGACCAATCGCTCACTTCGGTTAGACCGAAACATTACGAAGGGAAACAGAGAGATTGCAACCCTATCTCGGTGAGACCGAGATCCCTATCGGTAAGACCGATCTGCTTAGGGTTTGTGGCAGTGGCTATGACTTTTGGAATTGGTGGCGCCGGATAGGAAGTTTCGGTGTGACCGATTTTGGCTTTGGGTTTAGGTCATATGTGGATGTGGGAAAGTAGTTGAGGGTTTTGGAGCATATCACTAAGCACATTGAAGCAAGAGGCTCATTAAGCAACACCTCATCCCTCCTTGATAGTATTGGCTTTTTCCTATAGACTCAATGTGATCTTGGATCACTAAAATGTAAAATGAAGAGTCTTGAGCTTTTGAGCTTGAGCCAATCCTTTGTCCTTAGTATTTTGAGGGGTCCACTTTCATCATCCATGCCATGCCATTCATTGAGCTTTCCTGAAATAATAGTCTTGGAATAGCATTAGCTCAATGAGCTATATGTTGTTATTAATTACCAAAACCACCTAGGGATAGTTGCACTTTCAATGTCCCCTTTTTGGTAATTGATGACAACATATAGATCAAAGCTTCGACAAATGATAATAAGATTGAATAACATCGTCGCTTTGAGAAGTATGTGATAAGCAAGAGCTCCCCCTAAATTTGTGCATGGGTTAAGATTTGCTTTGGACTGCAAATGCACAATGAATTAGGCTCATGGGTTACTCTTCCATGTCACATACATCTTGGTGGAGCACTCAAAATAATAAACAATGGATACATGCACTCATCACCAAGCATAGTGAATGATCACATAGTATAGATAGGATAATATAAAGCATGCATAAGTGTAGCGTATGATCAAACACATGATCATCAATGTCTCACAGGCATAGTATCTCAACCAAAAGCAAACAAAGTTTGAAAAACCACCAAATAAAGCAAGAGAGAATAAAAGCAACACTCTCTCTCGAAGCCTATGATCTATATATTTTTCTCCCCCTTTGGCAACAAGTTACCAAAAAGTTCATAAAAAATGCATAGTGCTAGATCATCTCTCAGGCTTGATCTTCTGGTGGTGGTGTAGAGATGGCTCCTTGGACGAAGGCTTCAGTTGAAGTAGAGGGTGCTAGAGGAGTTGGTGCTGGAGCTGGTTGCACTGGAACTGTTGGGGCAGTAGCTGGTGCTGAAGTTGTAGCTAGTGTCTGTCACTGGCACTGTAACTGACCTCTGGGCTCTGGGCACTCTGGCAAACACATTGGTGGTTGTCTTGCCCTTCCTCTCCTGCATGTCATCCTGCAGCTGCTCTACAACTGACTGAATCTCAGTTACCTTGACATCTAGATCATAGAACTTTTGTTCCATGATTCTCTCCAGGCTCTCCTGGTTTTGAGTTAGGGTGGCCAACCCCTTCTCAATCCTCAGATTTGATGCTATCAAGTAACCAAGCTGCTCTTGTTTGGTCTTCAAGAAATACTCAGATGCCTCCTCTTGAGTTGGCATCTTGGCAGCCTTCTCTTTCTTTGCATTCTCTTTCTTCTCCTAAGCTTGGACAGATTGTGGATCATCTTCATTCATGACAACCTCATTGTCCTCAAAGTCTGGATAAATTGGAAAATGTTCCTTATCCAACTGATATTTCCCTATGCCCATCTTGGAGTTGTTCAATTCTTGAATTTGAGGTGCATATCCATAGCTCCTCTTCTGATCTGCTGTAGTCCTCTTGATTGTCTCAATGATCAGGCTCATGACTTTGAACTTCTGTGGCACATCAAACACATGCAGCATGTTGATGGCATGCCCTCTGATCATGTTGTGGTCACCTGACTTGGGCAACAAAGTGTGCCTCAGAATCCAGTTGATGGTTTCCAATCCTGTGAGCAGATAGTGAACTGATCCAAACTTGTGAGTCTCAACTGCCTTGTCAGGAATTTCCTTGTACATGTGAGCCATTGAGTTGTGACCCAACTTCTTCTTTGCATATATGTCCAAGTCATCCTCTTCTTCTTTGGGGGCATTGATCAAACTTGCCCATTCTTCAACAGTGGATTGGTACCTTGTACCTTCAGACATCCACACAATTCTACCATCTGGGTAAAAATATGCTGTGGAGTAGAACTGCATGGTAAGCTCATCGTTCCAGTTGGTGAACTTCTATCCAACAAAATCTGCTACTCCACAAGCAATAAAGCTCTCCTCCACTCCAGGGTAGTGCTGCTCATTCTCCCTGATGAATTTCCAGTCAACCCACCTCATATCACAGACAATGGGCTTCTTGTCCAACAGAATGGTCTCATAAAAGTCCTGCTGTTCCTTTATGTGGAACCTGTAGTCAACAGCAGTTCTTCTTCTTGAGGCATATGGGTCTTCCATCCTCCACAGCCTCAGCCCTGAATCCTTCCTGATTCTCATGTCCTCAGCCACAGGATGGGCATCATTGTGGTCTGGTATCTTGGGCTTGAGCTTTCTGAGGACCTGACCTTCTTCATCTTCATCTTCTGCAACATTTGGCACTGGGGCCTTGTTCTTCTCAGCAGCTGGAATACTCCTAGTATTCCTCTTTGGAACTTGCTTGGCCTTGGAGGCAGCTTTGGGTGCATCTTTGGGTGCATCTTTGGGCTTGGATGTTGCAGCCCCTACCCTGATTGCATCTCCCATAAGCTTAGCTGCCTTAGGAGCTGGTGCAGCATCCTCTTCCTCTTCATCAGAATCCCTTCTCATTGAGGGCTTTCCAAGGACCTTGGCAGCTGTGGTTCTAGCTCTCTTCTTTTTCTTGTCCTGATCACCATCATCCTCTGATTCAATTGTGAACTTCATGGTTGCACCAGTGGGGACTTTCTGAGGTTTTGATGGTGGCTCTTTCCTTGCAGGTGCCACTTTGGGTTGTGCTTGGGCTGGCACTTGAGTGGACTTCCTGGCCTTTGGCATTGGAGTTCTCTTGGCAGGAACTTTCTTCTTCAGACCTGGCTTTGTGCTTTGTGCAGAGCCATACTCTTTATTGAGCACCACCTTTTTGGAAGTGGCCTCATCCTCCTCAACTTTGTAATCCTCATCTTCTGAGTCTGAGGTTCTCTTCTTCCTTTGCCTAGTTGCAGCCTTAGGCAAATTGCTAGGAGTGCTTCTGCTCCCATCATCTGAAGTTGAGGGACTAGTGCCCTCACTCAAGTCCATGTGCTCTTCAGACCTGTTCTGGCTGTCACTCTGATCAGACATACTGCAAAAGCTGACTGCTGATCCTGTGAAGAGTTATAGATGAGATAGAATAGATGAGCATCACAAAATGCAGAGATTTTTGCAAAAGAATGATTCAAAAGTTCAGTTTTAGTTTTCCACAGAAAGCATTTCGGATCAACCGATTTTCAAACTCGGTGATACCGAAGCAGTTTTGGAACCTAAACTGATGATCTCGGTTGGACCGAGTTTCAGTTCGGTGGCACCGAGACTGCTAGGGTTTCACAGAATCCTCAAATCGGTCACACCGATTAGTAATTCTCGGTCAGACCGAGAGTCACTAGTGCAATGGCATACGCCAAATCGGTGAGACCGAGTTTTTCAACTCGGTGGGTCCGAGATGGTTTCGGCGGAAACCTAACCCTAAAAATTTGAATCACATCTAATCTACGGACTATTTTGGTTGGATAGAAGAATCTCAATTGTGGCAAGAATCAATATGAAAACAATGTGCTAGGAATCAGACGTGGATAGCACAAAGATCAAGTCCATACCCTAACTTAGCGGTGGACTTGCTATGGCGGCAACGGCGGGGACGATTTCTGTTGACGGCGACGAAGACCAGCAACAGGAGGCTGCTGGTGGCGAGGAGACGATTCGGAGACCACGATGGCAGAGCGAGCTATTGCGCGGGCGAAGGGTTTCGGAGAAATTTCCAAAATTTTGCCCGTGGCTATATATAGCCCGACCCTGTCGGTGTGACCGAGTGGAACAACTCGGTGGCACCGAGATGCATAACTGTGTTCAGTTATAGCAAATTGGTGAGACCGAAAAGTTCAAATCGGTTGCACCGAGATTGAAAACTCAGATCAACTTGGTGATCTCGGAGGACCGAAATGGAAGAATCGGTCAGACCGAGAAACACTAAGAGGTTTTGGAAGTTTAAGTCTATGACGAATCGGGGACTCCGAGTGCTCCTCACACAGAGTGGTTCGAATCTGACTTGATCAAATTTTGTGATGTAGCATGAATAGAGTTTGAGATGAGAAAAGCATAGATAGCTAAAGAAGGTTCTTAGGCATTCTCGTCCATCCACTTGGCACAAGGAAAATAATCCAAACAATCAAAACAACAAGTGGATGCCCTTGAATGAGTAAAATATGCACCAACATGCTCACACAATAAGATAGCAAGTGAAATATGTGGCAAAGCATGCACAACCAATTCTAGAATCTATCAAGCAATTGGCGATGACTAGGTCATCTATATATGAGTATGTTGACTTAGTCAAATGAGAACATTTGATCATAGGTCATACTCATCGTTTAAGCTCAAGTGGGGTTACCACTTTTTCATAATGCATTAATGTGTTCACACCATTAGAGTTGCTTTGACTCAATTCTTAGAGTTAAGCTCCCCCTAGATGTGAGATCCCCCCTTAGATGGTTGAACTAACCTTGGGTTTTGTCGATGATGACTTCATGTAGGTGTTGAAGATGTAGATGCTCAATGTTGATGTAGATCATTTGGAGCAATCCATTGGAGTGAGTTGCACTTTCAACTTACCTACATGGGTTAGTCCCACAAGGAACAAACAAGAATATCCATAGACATAGAGTGATGTACACACAAGATGATGTCCATGAAATCATTAGGTTACCTTGTCCCTTGTCTTACCAACATGAGGGTTTGTGACTCCTTGAACTAGTGCAAGATGTGGAAGTTGAGTGCACTTGTTCTTGCCAAAATGATATGAGTGAAGAATGTTGGCGGAGTCACCCTCAAGAACTCTCTAGTTCTTCTTCTTCGGGATCCACATCATCTTGATGGGAATCCTTGGAGTTGTAGTTGTACTTGATGAAGTAGAACTTGACGTAGTCTTGGGGACCCACTTGAACGAGGCTTTGGGTGCTTCTTCAAATGCATCAATCTCTTCTTGAAGCTTGTCCTTGCCTTTGTTCTTGTGGTCTTGTGGTGGAAGATCATCTTGAGCTTGTGTTCCCTTGAAGGAAGTAGGATCATACTTCTCTTGTTGAGGAACAAACTTCGTCTTGGGGTATTGATCTTCTTCCCACTCAACTCCATTGGCATTGAACTTTCGTTCAAAACCAACACCTTGATTCTTCCGGTGCCTTCCTTGCTTGCGTACAATTTCCTCGAATTGCTTACTCCCGGCAAGGCTCTTGTAAACACCTTTCTCTATAATTCCCTTCAATAAGCTATTTTCTTGCTCAAGTGTAACTTGGCTAAGAGAATCATTAGTGGAATCAAGAGAACTACTAGAAGCAACAATATTGGATTTGTCATTATTATTGTTACTACTAGAGGAACTATCTTTCTTGTACTTGTTACTAGAGTTGACTTGAGGCATGTAAGTAGATAAGAGTAAACGCTTGGCAATGTAAGAAGAACTTTTCTTGCGAAGATCATCATTGATTGCTTTTAAGAACTCATGCTCTTGCTCAAGATTGAGCTTTTCAAAGCGTAACTTCTCATGATCCCTTAAAAGTTCTCGATGATCTTCGTAGATAGTTTCATGAGCTAACTTAAGAGAGTTTAATTCTTTAGTTAGAAGCTCAATCTTCTCCTTATCATTGTCATTCGTTTTAGCATGATTAGCATGATTAATTGACGTTTCATCACAGTATTCATCACTAGAGTTGTCAACAAGTAAATCATCATCCACAAGCAAGTCATCTTCATCACTATTGAAATCAACATACTCGAGGTGTGTTACCTTTGGACCTTTGGCCATGAAGCATCTTCCAACACCTTCATTTGGTGAATCAAATATGTCGTAGGAGTTGGTTGACACAAGTGCTAGACCGGCAACACCTTCATCTTGAGTATATTCGGAGTCGGAGTGATTGTCGGAGTCGGAGCCGGATACCCATTCACCAACATGAGCTTGATGTCTTCGTTTTGTGTAGCTCCTTGATGACTTTTCCTTCCTTTCCGAATCCTTGCTTCTACGTGAGGGTCTTCATTCATAACGATCATCTCTACTCCTCCTCTCTCTTGGTGGTGATTCTTCTCTTGTGCTCCTTCTTCTTGGAGAATCTTCTCTTCTTTTGTAGGGTGCCATACACTCATGGAGTAGTGTCCGGGTCTCCCACAATTGTAGCAATTGCGCTCACGGCTAGAAGATCTCTTGTCATTGTAAGACCTTGATTTGGAGCTTCTTTCTTTGCTTCTACTCTTGTAGAATTTGTTAAAGTTCTTCACCATTAAGCTCAATTCTTCATTGAAGGTTGGTTTCTCACTTGATGATGTGGGGGCTTCACTTGAGGCTTTGTAGGCACCACTTGACTTGTTGTGAAGTTCCTCCTTATCCTTGAGAGACATCTCATGAGCAACAATCCTTCCAATGACTTCCGTTGGCTTGAGATCTTTGTAGTTTAGCATCATTTGAATCAATGTGCACACGGTATCATACTTTCCATCCAATGCTCTTAAGATCTTCTTGATGATGAATTTGTCGGTCATCTCTTCACTCCCTAAGCCGGCAATCTCATTTGTGATAAGAGCAAGCCTAGAGTACATTTCAGCGACACCTTCACCATCCTTCATTTTGAACTTGTCAAGCTGACTTTGGAGCACATCCAACTTGGATTCCTTGACGGACTCGGTACCTTCATGCATATCAGTCAAAGTATCCCAAATTTCCTTTGCATTCTCAAGACGGCTGATTTTTTTGAATTCTTCGGGGCACAATCCGTTGAAGAAGATGTCACAAGCTTGAGCGTTGTATTGCAACATCTTGAATTCTTCCGCACTAGCTTCACGGTTCGGTTCTCTCCCATCGAAAAATACACCTTGCAAGCCAATACAAATAATTGCCCAAACGGCGGGGTTATGTCCAAGGATATGCATTTTCATCTTATGCTTCCAACTAGCAAAATTAGTACCATCAAAGTAAGGACCTCCACGGTGATAATTTCCCTTGCTAGACGCCATACTCTCCTAGGTTGTGAAACCAAGGCTATGACCACCAAAAGCTATGGAAATCAAAGCAAATGGAGACCAAAGCTCTGATACCACTTGTAGGACCTTGAAGTATGTCTAGAGGGGGGGTGATTAGACTACTTGACCAATAAAAACTTAACCTTTTCCCAATTTTAGAGTTTGGCAGATTTTAGCTACTTTAGGACAATTCAAGCAATCATCACACAATTCAAGCAAGCATGCAAAGAGTATATAGGCAGCGGAAATTAAAGCATGCAACTTGCAAGAAAGTAAAGGGAAGGGTTTGGAGGATTCAAACGCAATTGGAGACACGGATGTTTTTGGCGTGGTTCCGATAGGTGGTGCTATCGTACATCCACGTTGATGGAGACTTCAACCCACGAAGGGTAACGACTGCGCGAGTCCACGGAGGGCTCCACCCAAGAAGGGTCCACGAAGAAGCAACCTTGTCTATCCCACAATGGCCGTCGCCCATGAAGGACTTGCCTCACTAGCGGTAGATCTTCACAAAGTAGGCGATCTCCTTGCCCTTACAAACTCCTTGGTTCAACTCCACAATCTTGTCGGAGGCTCCCAAGTGACACCTAGCCAATCTAGGAGACACCACTCTCCAAGAAGTAACAAATGGTGCGTTGAGGATGAACTCCTTGCTCTTGTGCTTCAAATGATAGTCTCCCCAACACTCAACTCTCTCTCAATGGGTTTGGATCTGGTGGAAAGAAGATTTGAGTGGAAAGCAACTTGGGGAAGGCTAGAGATCAAGATTCATATGGTAGGAATGGAATATATTGGTCTCAACACATGAGTAGGTGGTTCTCTCTCAGAAATGGTAAGTTGGAAGTGTAGGTTCGTTCTGATGGCTCTCTCCACGAATGAAGAGGAGGTGGAGGGGTATATATAGCCTCCACACAAAATCTAACCGTTACACACAATTTACCAAACTTGGTGGGACCGAATTGTTAAACTCGGTCTGACCGATTTAGTAAACCTAGTGACCGTTAGTGAATTTCGGTGGGACCGACATGCATCTCGGTGAGACCGATTCGGTTAGGGTTAGGGCATAACGTAATCTCGGTAAGACCGATTACACAAACTCGGTGAGACCGATTTGGTAATAAGCTTTCCAGAGAGTTGGTCAGGTAAACTCGGTGGGACCGATTTGCTCTTTTCGGTGAGACCGAAATGTTACAAAAGGGAAACAAAGAGTTTACATTGCAATCTTGGTGGGACCGATCGCTCACTTCGGTTAGACCGAAACGTTACGAAGGGAAACAGAGAGATTGCAACCCCATCTCGGTGAGACCGAGATCCCTATCGGTAAGACCGATTTGCTTAGGGTTTGTGGCAGTGGCTATGACTTTTGGAACCGGTGGCGCCGGATAGGAAGTTTCGGTGTGACCGATTTTGGCTTTGGGTTTAGGTCATATGTGGATGTGGGAAAGTAGTTGAGGGTTTTGGAGCATATCACTAAGCACATTGAAGCAAGAGGCTCATTAAGCAACACCTCATCCCTCCTTGATAATGTTGGATTTTCCTATAGACTCAATGTGATCTTGGATCACTAAAATGTAAACTAAAGAGTCTTGAGCTTTTGAGCTTGAGCCAATCCTTTGTCCTTAGTATTTTGAGGGGTCCACTTTCATCATCCATGCCATGCCATTCATTGAGCTTTCCTGAAATAATAGTCTTTGAATAGCATTAGCTCAATGAGCTATATGTTGTTATTAATTACCAAAACCACCTAGGGATAGTTGCACTTTTAGATCCATCTGGCTATGGACGATCGCATGCATGCGCCTGTAACAGTCATCGCCTGCCCGCGAGAAATTTTCCCAGGCCGCCGCGGTGCGGCGGGACATCTCTGCTGCATTTGTGGCGCAGCGGGACATCTCTGCTGCTTCCGCGGCGCGGGAAGACCAGTCTGCTGCATCGACGGCACAACGGGACCTCCGTGCTACTTCAGCGGCGCGGCGGGACCTCTGTGTTGCTACTTCCGCGCGGTGGGACATGTCGGCTGCTCTCGCAGCGAGGTGGGACATCTCTCGTGGTTCCGCTTCCATGCTCGCCTCTCCCTGGTGGCAATCTCTCGACCCAGAACTCACGCTGGTCATGGCAGACGCAAGGGAAGGATGCTGAATGACTTGTTTGTTGAATGTGTAGTCATCTTGGCATACTAGTATTTAGAACCGAGTACTAATACGCTCCTAAGTGGGAAAACGTTTAGGTTGTGAACAGGTTTGGAATTCAATATAGCATGGCACTAATACACTCCTAAGTGGGGAACCGTTTAGGTTGTGATCGATGTGAACAGGTTTCCATTTCATTATAGCATGGAGTAATTTGGAATGTGACGAGACACAAGCTAAAAATTTATTGACGGTTCTAATTTCGAAGTGCGGCACTATTCCCGGATGGAGTACTTCTTTTTCTACTCCCTCCTTTCCGGTTTTATAGGGCTTATCTCAAAATTTTAGTTTTTCCATTTTATAAGGCTCAATTTGGTTGTTCCCCAACACATGTTCAGATTCCAAGGTGCATTAAATCATTGCATGCAAGTATTAAGAGAAAATTGACCAATGCATGTACTTTATGCATGCATGCATTACAATTAATGCATTGATAAACATATTTTTTTGAGAAAAACAAGAGCATTAATTAGGTGCTTTTGCAAACTACAAAAAATATTCCACCACTCACAATCTTGGTTGGTGAGATTTTTGAATTAAGCCCTATAAACCGGAAAGGAGGGAGTACTGCTGTGTACATGCAATAACTGGCACCGTCGTATACATATCTTACGGTTAATGGGGCGTTCAACAGGAATAGCCGCGTGGTGAGCTCTAGGCTAGTCCTTTTTTCAGACGCATTAAACCTATTTCTCGAGACTTCTCGCACGCACCATCGTGCCACCAACAAAAACTTGTACTCTGAGTTTAGTAGTATGTTATACAGGAAGAGAAGAGGTGCACGCACACACTCGTCCTCTCATACACGCGTCTGTTTTTTCTCGAAAAGGAGGATGATGACCCCCGGCCTCTGCATCTGGGAGTCACAAACGCATCTGTAGCTACGAATTGTAGTGTTCTCAACCATCCGATTGGTTCTATCATGGATGTACCTATATACTAAAACATGTCTAGATACATCTATATTTTGACAAATGAAGGCATGTATTGTGGAACGGAGGGAGTGCTTGTCATCAAAATGGATAAAAAGGGACGTATCTAGAACTTACATCTCCTTTTATCCATTTTGATGACAAGTAGTACTTCTTACCCAAAGGAACTTTATATCCAACAGACACAAAATATCCGTTCGACTGTTGGAAATTACTGATCTGATGTCGAAGTAATTGCTGCATCGCCACCAAAACCCACCATTTCTTAAGCTAAATTAGACCAAGGTAATCCCTATATTAGCATATTACTAAGATAAACAGAAGGCACTGTAGAAACATTTAGGACTTGAGCTTGTCAATCTGAATGTGGAGGGACACAAGCTTAGCCTCGGCCAGCAGCTTGGGCGGAACTGTCAAGAAGGTCAGCTCCTGCACGTCGACGTCGCCGGGATCCTTGCTGCTTGGACAAGTAGTGCAACAGTGGGGACGCGCCCGCTCTGATGTAGACGACCGACAAGGCGATAGACATGCCGATTTCGAGCACACCACCGACCAAGAAAAACGCGCGGCGGTCCTCCTCCGCGGACAGTAAGAGCCGTGGCTCCGACAGTGGCACTTGCAGCTGGAGCACCTTGCCGTACTGGATCCTGTGCACGGGCATGGGATGCGCGGTGCTGATGTGGTGGTAGAGCGCCCGCGGCGGGCCTTCGTAGCCGCAGACGGGCACGGGGCATTTGCAGGGCACGAGCGGACGCACGCTCCGGTGATCGGCGAGCTTGTTGTAAGTGACGTAGAGCCCACAGCCTTCGTGCGGGCACTCCACCCTCACCGATGATAGGACGGAGTCCACCACCGTGTTCCGCACGTCGAAGCCACCACCGCACTCGCACTTCTGGCACTGCTGCTGGTTCTCGGGATGCTCGACGCGGCAGTCCGTGCAGGCCAGGTGCCCTCCCTTGCACTGCAGAAATCAATCGAATAGCACATCAATCAAGAAACCTGCACCTTGCTCAATCAGCTGAACGGACGAGGTGTATTCGAACCTCATACACTGGAGGCGTCAAGGGGCGGAGGCACAAGGGGCAGTGGAGCACGGTGAGGTCCATCGAGACCTTAGAGAGCTCCATCATCGGGTCCTGTTCGGTCTGCATGGTCTCGCCCTCCTCGTGCACAACCATCTCTCGACTTGGGCCAGGGTATTACAAAGCTTTAGCGTCACATATTTTATACTCCCACCATTCCTAAATGTAAGTTTATAGAGATTTCACTAGGTGGACTACATACGGAGCAAAATGAATGATTCCACACTTAAAATGCATCTATATACATCCGTATGTAATTCATAATGGAATCCCTACAAAGACTTATATTTAGGAACGGAGGGGGTACTACTTCAAGGTGCATTAAATCAACACATGCAAGTATCAAAAGAAGAGTCACGTCATGCATGCATGTGTTGTAATTAATGCATCAGTAAACGCAAATTATTGAAATATATCGAGTGCAATGCTTTGATGTGTCGCGTCAACTCGTACATCAATGAGAAGTTTGATTATCCTCCCCCTCACGGACTTAACTGCACCTGCCTTTGGCTGTATGATAGGTTGGCCACACACCTGTCGAGCCCACCTGTCATACACGCAAAGGCAGGAGCGTCCCTCCCTCGCCCATGAGTGTGGTGGCTGGCAAGACTAGGAGAAGCTTTTGCTACACGCTCTCCCTCCCACACGCGGTGGACATGCAGCAGTTTAATCGGTGTCAGATGGCCAGAAGCGTACTGTAGTACTCCTCCAGTGCAGTAGTACTTCATCATTGTTCGACTTCCCGAAGAGGCGAAGAGCCAAGCGCAGTCCGGACGCTCGTGTGGCAGTTTCATGTGTAGAGTAGTCTAGGATAGCGTGTACCATGCCTATAAGCTTAAAATCGTTGGGGTCGGCTCCATGCTTTTTGGCCATCTTGAAGTTTTAAAAAAAAATTAAAATAGTCTTCTGGCCCTACCTGTCACCCTGGTGATTGTAGTTTGCATGCTCATCTGGTCAAGACAGGAACATATATTTTAATTTGTTTTTTTTTCGAAAAGGGGGAACTCCCTGGCCTCTGCATCATAACGATGCATACGACCACATATACTTTAATTTGTGGTGGGTAAATGTTAGAGGTTGTAGCAAATATATTGTACACTGCGGGTATTTTAGCCAAGTTTAGAGGCAAGCATGTGGGGCCAGTGCTATGATGTGTTGCATCAACTCGTACAACGAGGAGAAGCTTGATTTTACTACACGCCTTCTTCCTCGCCCATGCGCGCGGTTGCTCGCAAATGAGGACAGGCTTTTGCTTAGTAGTACTTCTACAACAAGCTATCCATCCCGCTCGCGGTGGACGGACATGCAGCAGTGGATTCGACACTATAGAAGCAGTAGTAGTAACATCATTGTTCGTCTTCTCGAAGAGGCGAAGAGCCAAGCGCAAACCGAACGTTGCAGTTGCGAACATTGGAGCACGCATATAGCCAGGCTCTTGCATGAGACAAAATTGCTATGTGAGCCCACTATTGTACTAGTACGTACAACTACTTGCTAGTATAGCCTTGTAAACCAGAAAGGAGTATTTGCCCTTCTAGAGATTTCAACAAGTGACTAGACTACACCGAGACGGAGTACATATGGAGCAAAATGAGTGAATCTGTACCGTAAATAAATACGTACTAGTTCTATCGTTTTCCTCTCCGAGGTGCACAATATTGAGTATACTGACGAGTCCCTTTTTGACATGCATTTACTTTTTCTTTGATACAGTACAGACGCAAGTGCTCATATACATGCGCATACACTCACCCCTATGAACGCACACACGCACGACACTATCATCTTGAAATTTACGGGTCCATAGGTAGGCACCTCGTCGTCGACGGGTCCATAGGTGCTTGAATGCCAAGGAGGAAGAGGGTAGCGGTTCCCGAGACGTTGAACGGTCAATGATGCATCTTCAATTACATGCAGAGGGAATTAATTGGAGAAGCAGAATAGAGCCAGCACAATGTGAATGCAATAGAGTTTGGACTCTCATATAATAAAGGCGCCCCACCACTCCAATCCATCTACTGCCAAGTCTCTGCACAACACTGCTCACTCCAATACAAGACCAAGTGACCAGAAGCCACAAGCACCTATGGAGGCGATGGACGCGAGCGGCAGTCGACTGTGCCAAATTATCCAAGGCACCGGCCTGCGGCCCCGCACCATGCAGCGTTTCCAGATGATGCTGGCGACCGCAGGCATCGTAGCCCTCGTTGACGCCGGCTTCGCCTCTCGCATGGACGACATGATGGTCAACTCCATCCGCAAGTTCACCGCCGTCAAGAAGCACGCGGACGACCTTGTCGTACTGCTCCAGCCCGCACGCCCAGGCTCCTCATTGCCTGCCACCCTCATCGGCCTACATGGTGACGAACTCTTTCAAGCCCTGGTGGCCCTGCAGGTGCCGGAGGTCGCGACAAAGAATGTGCACCTCGAGGCCGCGCTCGCCGCGCAGTGCCTTGCTATGCAAGAAACCGTCGACCTGCACATCCACGTCTGCGAGGAAATCGTCTACATAGGCCACTACAAGGCAAGCGAGGACAGAAAGATGTTGGCCTTCTTCCAGCGGCTGGAATCTTTGGATGCCATTGTTCAGAAGCACGTCGACCTGGCCATGAAAGCCGCTGCTACTTAGGCGCCGTTCGGTGGGCCGGCGCCCTGAGTCAGGGAGGTGGACGTCGTCGATGGATGCATCTCTTCTTCTTGCCTCCTGTAACCAGCACTGCATCGCCTCGTGGCCTTAATGTTTTATTAGTATAGTACCCCCTCCGTTCCCAAATATAAGTCTTTCTAAAGATTCCAGCAAGTGACTACTACATACGGAGCAAAATGAGTGAATCTACACTCTAAACTATGTCTACATACATCTATATGATGTATTCCATTTGAACTAGTATCTAAAAAGGCTTATATTTATGAACGGAGGGAGTATATGGCATTTTTATTCTAGTCGTAATGTTTTCACTGTGAGGTGGGGCCGCAGTTGAGCAAACCCACCCCTCCCACCGGGCGTCGGCCGAGTTTAGAATTAGAAGAGAGAAACGAGGGAGGAGAGCTAGCTGTAGCATGGACGCTGTTGTCAGATGGGACTCGTGTTTATATAATAGGAGTACTGAGCACTCATGCCTCTTTTTTTTGAGGGAAAAATTAGTCGTATGTCTAGTACCACTAGTTGGGTGCGTGCGACCTATAGCTGTCACCACTTTAGGTCTCCGTTTTGAACCGCGGCTACGCTACACAGTACATATTTTTTCACGCATTTATCCTCCTATATTTACTCCTAGGTTATTTCCACGTGCTCCCATTCGCCGACATGTGGGACATAGAGCATCTAGGCCGTAGTGCATGCACGACTCAGAGCATATGCCGGGGTACTTTACATTTCAGACCTCATGAACTACATGCAAACCCCCCGCAGAAGAATAAATAAATGAATGAATTACTACATGAAACCGGATTATTTTCGTGGAAACCGGAGCACGTTCATTAAATTTTGGACATAACACATTTATAAAAAATGACCGGACCTAAACCAGTCTAAGGGCCTCTTTGATTTTTCCACAAAAAAGGGCCTCTTTGATTCGCAGGATACTGAAAACACAGGAATGGGGAAAGTATGATGGCGATGAACCGAGACGAGGAGAACTCTAACTCAGTTAGAGGTTAGAGTTAGATTCTAACCCTGAACTAACTGTAAACCAAAGAGGTGTATGGATGGCATGGTTAGATTGACAGTAAATGCTCTATCTCAATCATTTGACTACTTTGGACCCTATTTTCAGTCAGACTAAAATAAGTCCCTTGGATCCTAGCACCCTCTTGGTGTGGTCGGCTCTTCTGTGGCCTCCTCCCGCTCACAGTTGACATAAATGAACCATCTATAGAAATCAAGCATGCAAAACATGATAATTTTTACTTTGTCCATACAAATGAGATATCCCACTTAAACATACAAGTCGTCAATCAAGCTTCACAAAATAAAAAAAACACTTCATGGAACAAAGAATGAGCTAACTCATCACGGAAGTCATTCACGATAGGGAGGGAGCCCGGAGCCCCTCACGCACCGAGGGAGGAGCTCACCATCGTCGCTCTAGAGGAAGCCTCTGTAGAGCCCAAGCCCCGGGAACCCCTCCGACACCGGCCCTTGCGAGTTGAGGTCGACACAGGCATGGGTAGCAGGGCCGCTTGCCGCCGACTGGGAACTTAATCTTTGGGCCTCTAGAAATAATGCAAGCCTGTAACTAAAATACCTAGAAAGGTGAACTGAATCTTTGGGCCTCTAGAAATAATGCAAGCCTGAAACTGAAATACCTAGAAAGGTGAACTGAATCTTTGGGCCGCTAGAAATAATGCAAGCCTGAAACTAAAATACCTAAAAAGGTGAACTGGATCTTTGGGCCTCTAGAAATAATGCAAGCCTGAAACTGAAATACCTAAAAAGGTGAACTGAATCTTTGGGCCTCTAGAAATAATGCAAGCCTGAAACTGAAATACCTAGAAAGGTGAACTGAATCTTTGGGCCTCTAGAAATAATGCAAGCCTAAAACTGAAATACCTAGAAAGGTGAACTGAATCTTTGGGCCTCTAGAAATAATGCAAGCCTGAAATTGAAATACCTAGAAAGGTGAACTGAATCTTTGGGCCTACAAATAATACAAGCCTGAAATTGAAATACCTAGAAAGGTGACCTGAATATTTGGGCCTCTAGAAAGATTTATTACCTCCTCAAGCAACATCAAACAATTCCATGCGTGCACCACAAATCTATAGCAAGTTTTATCAGGATCTACTTTTCCAAATCAGAATTAGCGCTAGAGCAAGCAAGATCAATGATATGGCCGTGAGACAGAGAAGGAACGAACAAACTCACCCCTCTCGCGATCTCCCTGGTAGATGCGCCGCCGCCGCGCACGACAGAGGGAGAAAAACGACTTGTGAAGGGGGAGCGGGGCGATCTTCGAAGACCGGAGGGAGAGGGCGGCCAGAGTAGGGCGGCGGAGGCCGAAAGGAGAGGGCGGCCGGAGGAGAGAGAGGGCGAGCGGCGCTTGGGTGAGCGGCCCTATGGGGAACAGAGAGGAGTCGTGCGAGAGGGGGGGGAGCAATCTGGTGCGGGCAGGTGAGATTTTTTTAGTTCTCTTTTAGTAGGCCCAAGGATAACTAACCCAATTAGAACCTCTCCACCGGGCTAGTTTTTTTAGCTGGGTTAGAGCAAACTAGCTCAAACTAACCCCTCTTGTTTCGATAATTTGAGGCTATTTCAACCCAAACTAGCTCTAACTCAGGGATCCAAACAAAGAGGAGTGTTACTGTACATGCTACAGTGTGGACTGTAGCACATTGTTTTTTATGGCCATATCACCACATTGTTTTCTACTGCTGGTTCACTGGGCTACTGTGGTTCGCACTGCTGGTTCACTGGACTGCCGTGGTTCGCACTCCTCTGACCTGGGTAGTACTCCCTCCATTCCTAAATATAAGTCTTTGTAGATATTTCACTGTGGACCACATACGGATGTATATAGATGCATTTTATGTGTAGATTCACTCATTTTTCTCCGTATGTGGTCCATAGTGAAATCTCTCCAAAGACTTATATTTAGGAACGGAGGGAGTAGTATAGTACTAGTATATACCACATCATTCTTTGCTCCTTCTTACTACTCCGACATGTGGGAGAGCCAGCATCCGGGTCGATGTGTCATGCACCAGATTAGAGCGCGGAACGGAAGGGCGGCATCACCCCGGTCGGAGCGCCAGTAATTCATGACTATAGTGAGTGGTCATATCACAAGTCTTTCTAGAAGTAATGCACCGTCAAATCGCACAACCCCATTCGCTCACCCTCCTCGCCTCTCTGTCAAACCGCCTACCCGAAAACTGCCGCGCGTACTGCCCGGGAAAAGCCCCGCCCTCAACCTTTAACTACGCGAAAATAGTTCGAGCTTGTTCATTCTATATAAATACAGTACTTACTGTATGTTTATTCACCCGTGGGGTTGTTCAATGAATGGAGGGGCGGGGAGCACAAGTGAACAAACTGTAGTAGTAAGTAGGAGTCGTAGAGTAGTCACCTTAAATAGAGAGTTTCTTTTCTTTAATGCCACGTACACAAATTGAAATGCTTGTTGTGGAGAGAAAAAAGATAATCACTCCACTATATATGGATGCAGGGGCCTGAGCGCTTGCTTTACTAGGGTTGATCTCTTCATTCTCTCATCCTCTCCAGATATAAACAAGACAGCGGTATCGACATTTTCTCTCTGCTCACCGCTGGTCACAGATCCGGCCGGATCCCTTCGGCCGGTGTGTGTAGAGGACTAAAAGGTGCATCGTTCACGCGGTCATCGCCGTCGAGGGAGGAAACCCACAGCTACCGGAGGGGCCCGACACAGCGCCAGCTTGGGAGGTCCTCCGACCCTTCTTCCTCCCTACCGTATTATCCACAGATCCGACCTGCCGCCGCCGACATCCCGGCGACCCTCAGGTATAAGTTCTTCGAAAGCGGCCTTGCTCTACTGCCCTAGCTCCCCACGTGTCTGCATGTGCATATTTTTCTACTCCCATCAGCTCTTCCAAAGCCACCTAAATTTTTAGTATTATTAGAGGTAAAGCTACTTCATGCATTCGAATATAGGGCTTTGTTCAAACAACGAAGAAAGGGGGGAAAGTTGTAGCATGAATCTAGGACTTGATTCAAAGAGGAAATAATATGGTGAAAGTAGTAGAGACCGGATACCCAACCGGTCTCTTGGTTGAAAAGGGAAATAATGGGAAAACACAGTACAATGTGGATAAGGAACAGATCTATTATTGGTTGAAAAAAGGATAGAAAGTGGCGGCTGGTGGACAAGTCAACAAAGTATGTTCAAGATTAGATTTGCTACCATCACATAGTAAAAGGTCTCCAGGATTAGATTTGCTGCCCTCACATAGTAAAAGGTCTCAGGATTAGATTTGCAGCCCTCACATAGTAAAAGGTCTCAGGATTAGATTTGCTGCCCTCACATAGTAAAAGGTCTCTAGGATTAGATTTGCTGCCCTCACATAGTAAAAGGTCTCCAGGATTAGATTTGCTGCCCTCACATAGTAAAAGGTCTCCAGGATTAGATTTGCTGCCCTCACATAGTACAAGGTCTCCAAGATTAGGTTTGCTGCTCTCACATAGCGTGAACAAGCTCGGCATCACCACTTTATGTCTCCTTGTAGGTACATTGTGCTAATGCGTCCACTATCGCATGTCCTTATACCAACCTTTTTGCTGTTGTTAATGTAAGGGCGCATGTACAATGAAGCGATCACACTGTTACCTTAGGGACATGTCTAACCAGTGTTATTGTTAATCTAATGCCTCCAGTGATATGATGCAATTAAGCTGTGTTACAAATGACACTCCTGCTGTTTTCCCCAGTATGATAAGTAAGTTGCTCCTTTACGCTGCTGAGTGTCCTGGTGTCCCCACAGTCCCATGCCCTTAAACCAACTCTTTAGCTGCTATTGATTTACCGTGTCTGGTAAACAAGCAATGCCACCATTAAAGTAATTCCATATTTGAGGAATCTCATTCCTGATCGTAATGCTTCTGGTAACATGAAGCATTGCTGACGTTTTAAAATTTCTACTGTCCTTGCGTGATTGCCATGAACATAATTAAGATGCTTCTTTTCATTTTGTATATGTTTCGTATATTCTTATTGACTAGCAACTGTTTACTTTCTATCATTTTGTGCATATAGGGATATCCATTTCACCTTGTTGCTATTGTGACCTTTTGGTGAACTGCACAAAACACTTTTTTTTGGAATGAGTGTCTTGTGCAGTTCAACTAAAATGTCACGTGGGCAACATCTCTCAATTTTGGTGGAACTGCACAAAATGGTGATTGGAGTTTCCAAAATCTCCGTCAAGTTCTGCTGGTAATCTCGTGCAACATTTTATTAGCCTTTGCAAGATGGAGCCGTCACTGTCACCACAATGGCACTTTATTTTAGTGGAACTACACAAAAGGATAAGAAAATTATAGTTGCACCTTACATGAGCCGGACAACCAACCTTAATGTTCCTCAATTTTAGTGCAACTACTAAAGAAGAACCTGCCAGCTCACAAGAGCAAGTATTTCTTGCTAGCTGAATGATGCAATCTTTGCTTCATTTCAGGTGAACTGAAGAAAAAGGCGCATGAATTGAATCATGGAACTCCAGGCAGACCTCATCCTAGTGGAGCTGGAGGTTGAGTTCAAGGAGGCCGCTATTAAAGTGAAATCATGCTCTCCTGTCTCCTTGTTTGTGCTGTGGAAACATGCTGTGCAAACAGGAATACTCAACTATAGATGTTGTGACGGTCAAGAGCATTCGCCAAGTTCTTCGATTGTATGACATGGGTAGCCAAGATGGATTTAATCCCAATATTCACTTTATCAAAAGGCTCTAATGGGTTGGTTCTGAATCTTGCAAGCTAGGAATCAATGAGATGTGTAGGCATCTTTGTTGTACTTATTATTTGAATCTTATTTGTTGGTTCTGAATCTTGCAAGCTAGGAATCAATGAGATGTGTAGGCATCTTTGTTGTACTTATTATTTGGATCTTATTTGTTGGTTCTGAATCTTGCAAGCTAGGAATCAATGATATGTGTAGGCATCTTTGTTGTACTTATTATTTGGATCTTATTTGTTGGTTCTGAATCTTGCAAGCTAGGAAACATGGCATGATGATGCAGAGGACAACAACCATAACAAACAATTCAAACTTGGTAGTATTATCTTTGTGAAAGTGCGACAAATGTGCTGATCGTGTGCGTCCTGAGAATAATAATTCTAATTGTTGTGCATGTTGATCCCGTGGCGCTGATAGAACGAGCCAATGCATTGCTTGTTTTAAGTAAATTTCTATTAAAGCTAATTAAATTTAAGTAAAGTGACTACTAACTCCTGTTATTACAGTACCAATACAGACCCACTCGTGAACCGATGTGTGGCCGGAGTAGGTTTCTTAATGGAGGCGTTTGAATGCGCCGAGGGTGCATCTTCTGCCGGGCGTGCAACGGACGAGGGAGGGGTAGTAACTGTTGTCACTTGTACACACTCAACTTACTATTGAATCCAGTTCCCCAAGAGCTGAAAAACGAACTGCTGCTGTCGCCTACACACTCGTTCACTCGAAGAGACTCCAATGGCGATCCGAGGGGTGAGCCTGCTGGATATGGACTTCAGCAAGGAGTTAGTTCGCCGTTCAGTCCTATGGCTGCACCAAGTTGAATGTGATGTACACCAATGATACAAACTCGGTGAAGCTCTGCCTCGCCTCAGTCCTATGGCTGCACCAGGTTCTGGAGCATTCGCCTGTTTCATCGGCAGCCGACAGAACCTTCTCTATGGTGGAGAGAAGGAAGAACGCGACGATTCAGCCATTTGGTGCAACAAGCTTGTCGACATCCAGAAGCAATACAAGATCATCAGCAACGGGCAGGAGAAGGACTCTGTGGTTGACCTCGCTGAGACCATCATCGACCCCTGATACGCCAACATGAAAGAAGATGACCTGAACACGTGGGAGGTACCTCTGAATCTAGCCTACATAACCTACGCGGCCAAGGACGCATACGCATGCTGCGACATGTACAGGCAGATCTTGGACATGAGGGCGTGTCTGCTTCCCGTAACCGACGAGTACACGGACAGCCGCAGCGTCATGATCAAGCGTGCCAGGAAGGTCTAGATGTTGTACTTTATCTATTTATAAGCACCTTTATCATCTGAGTGTTTCATGCATTAGCCTATGTGTCGTAATTATCTGTTTTGTCCGAAATATTTCTTTTAAGAACCCATTAACCTGATTGCTTTTTTAGAGGCTATTTGCTTATGTATGTAAACTAGTTCACTTGTCCGTAAAAAAAACTAGTTCACTCGGCTGCTGTGCTTTGAATCTCCTTCCTCCCAACATATTCCTCTCCTCAGGTGGACCCAGCAGGTCTCTGAATTTTCTCCCACTTTCTTTTTCGATGTAAACTGAGTTTTCTCCCAGTACTTTCCCCTAGAACCAACTCAACTGTCCCATGTCTAGCCTAAAAAATAATAATACCCCACGTACTATTAACTCATCACATTAAAATGATATTTTATTTCGTAAGCTGAAAGTTCTTACAAAATAATAATAATAATTGTTTATATATAACTTGCCAAGTTAACTCCTAGTGATTGCGTACATAAGCTTGCAAAGATTTTACTGACGTGCAATCACGTGTTTATGTTTTTATAACATTTCTACGTCTAGCCCAACATGATATTTTGACCCAGCCCAGCAAGTCCACGGATTTCAAGAAAAATGCAAATGGGATTTAAACGGGCTGCATAGATGCTACATCATTGTTTCACCCAGCCCACCAAATGGACTAAAAAAACAAATGGACTGGCTGACATGTGGGCCAGTATATCAAAGCCTAAGAAGGCATTGGATTTACATCCAACGGTCGGCATTCTTCTTCAATCTCTCGTCTTCTTCCCCCAGCGCTGCCGGAACCGCCTGCTCCAGCCTTCGGCGTCCAGTGGCGTTGTTTTGCGCTCCTAAGCGAAACGGTACCCCGCCGACGGCCAGGCCATCCCTCCCCTCCGCACCTCCTGTTATTCTCTGCCGAGTGTAGGCCCACCCCTCACCAGAACCAGTCAAGTTTCCCACTCCTCTCCGTCTGTGACTCCACTGGCGCGTCTTCCCCATCTCCGGGTCATTCCAGTCTGGGGCCTCGCCGTCGTCCACCGCCTCGGTGCACTCGGCGCGGCGTGGTCAACATACGAGAGTCATCGGAAGAGGACTGTACGTGGAGAGCCTGACGGCTGGGACCCACGAGGTCCATGGTCGCACGCAAGGAAAGTTCCTCCTTATTACGCACTGTACATGCACTGTACGTGGGAAGGGCTTCTGTATTTTGCGAAAAAATGTTCCCCCCGCTGACAAGTCGGACCCACCAGCTATATCTTCGCACGCAAGGAAGTGCCTCCTTATTACGCACCAAAAAGTGAATACCCCCTGCTAGCTGGGACCCACCATAGTGGGTGGCTGACTTGGGGGCCTACTAAGTTGACGAGGACGGAGGGCTTTGTCAACTTAGTCAATATGAACGATTCTAGCTCCAGTGACCGTTCGATGTCCATCCAACAGCCATAGTGCTTCTTCATCCTCTGGTCTTCTTGTTCCAGCCGCCCAAAGCAGCGCCGGTCGTGCCGCGTGCTCCCGCCTCTCGTGGCCGGCTATGATGCCGCGGAGGCCTCACCGCCCCCTACTACTCCCACTGCTGGCCCAGGGTATCCCTCTACTCACCCACACCCCTTGTTATTCTGCGGCGATGGCCGCCTCACGCTGCAGCCGAACTAGTGAACCCTCGTACTCCTCTCCGCGTGGGCATCCACTGCCGCGTCTTCCCCGGCTCCGCGTCGTCCCCTTCCTAGGCCTCACCGTCGTCCACTGCCTTGGTGCTCTCGGCACAGCGTGGTCAATGTGGTCAACGACCGACTTCCATCGGAAGAGTACTGTACGTGGAGAGGCTGACAGCTGGGTCCATGGCCACAGCCCAGTTTTTTTGTGATTTGCCGAGTAAGTCGCTTTGTCAGGCCTGTTGGGCTGCAAATCTTTCAAGACGAGGAGAGCTTTATTCGTCTGGCCGAGAAAATGGCCTATCAGTAATGAGAAATGGGTTGTACATTTTTAAAACACATCAAACCGGCAATTAGTTTCAAATATTTTTTTTCATTTCAAAATTTTAAATTGCATTAATTTTTATGCATGGAGAATTTGTTGGATTTTATAAATTGATATACATTTATTTTTAAAATCAGTTTGAATGTGAGTCAAAATTTCGGGATTAAAAATAGTTCAGACCGCACCGAAATATGCAAAATTTCATATAATTTTTTAACAGTGGCCACAATATGGGTGTAATGCTAACAAAAAGAATATGGTCTCCAAAAAAAACCTTAAGAATTAGCAAATGGGCTGTAAATTATTAGAAATAATGGCAGATGGGTTGTATGCTGTTTTCCACAGATTTGAGGCTTTCCTAACTAAAAGGTTGACGCACAAGCAGTGACTGTTGGATGTCCATCCAACGGCCGTCGTGTTCTTCAATCTCTGCTCTTCCTGCTCCAGCCGCTCAAACAAGCGCCGGTGGGACTGCCTGCTCCCTCCTCCCCGCGGCCGGCTGCGCTGCCGCGCAGGCCTCACGGCCCCATCGTACTCCCATCACTGGCCTAGCCATCCCTCTACTCACCCACACCTGCTGTTATTCTCCGGCGATGGCAGACGAAGCAGTAAACCCTCGTACAGTCGTACTCCCCTCCGCGTGGGAAACAACTGCCGAGTCTTCCCTGCCTCCGTGTCGTTCCCTTCCTAGGCCTCGCCATCGTCCACCGCCCTGGTGCTCTCGGCGCGGCCTGGTCAACATGGTCAACGACCGACATGCATCTGAAGTGTACTGTACGTGGAGAGGCCGACAGCTGGGTCCACGGCCGCACATAAGGAAATGCCTCCTTATTACACGCAAAATAATGATTCCTCCACCTAACATCAGGGACCCACCGAAATGGCCTCTGTATTTCACGAAAAAACGTTACCGCCGCTGACAGCTCGGACCCACCAGCTATATCTTCGCACGCAAGGAAGTGCCTCCTTATTACGCACAAAAAAAATAAATACTCCCCCTGTTAGCTGGGACACAGTATAGTGGCAGGCTGACTTGTGGGCCTACTAAGTTGATGGGGACGGAGGGCCTTGTCAACTTAGTCAATATTCACGATTCTAGCTCCAGTGACCGTACGATGTCCATCCAACGACCGTAGTGCTTCTTCAACCTCTGGTCTTCTTGCTCCAGCCGCCCAAACCAGCGCTGGTCGTGCCTCGTGCTCCTGCCTCCCGTGGTCGGCTGCGATGCGGCGGAGGCCTCACCGCCCCCTACTACTTCCACCGCTGGCCAGGCCATCCCTCTACTCACCCACACCCCTGTTATTCTGCGGCGACGGTAGCCTCACACCGCAACGAACCAGTGAACCCTTGTACTCCTCTACGCGTGGGCATCCACTGCCACATCTTCCCCGGCTCCGTGTCATCCCCTTCCTAGGCCTCGCCGTCGTCCACCGCCCTGGTGCTCTCGGCGCGGCGTGGTCGACGTGGTCAAGGAATGGCTTCCATCGGACGTGGACTGTACGTGGAGAGGCTGACAGCTGGGTCCACGGCCGCAGCAAGGAAGTGCCTCCTTATTACGCGCAAAATAATTATTCCTCCACTTGACAGCGAGGACCCACTGGACGGGCCATCGTATTTCACGAAAAAAACGTTTCCCCCTGACTACTGGGACCCACCAGCTACATCTTCGCACGCAAGGAAGTGCGTCCGGGCAAAAAAAAATGATTCGCCCCCCTGACTGTTGGGACCCACCAGCTACATCTTCGCAGGCAAGGAAGTGCCTGACAGTCGGGACCACCTGGTCGAAGTGTACGTAGCATTGTCATTCTGGTCATGAACGTGCACGTACATACTGGTCGTTGTAGAGGCGCGCACGTGTCGTAGTAGAGGCGCGCACGTAGCATGTAGACGTACGTACAACGCCGAGGGTGCAAGAAAGAAAATATGGCCAGGTACGTACATACGGGCAGGGTCTCGAACGCCTACTCGCGCATACGTACAGCCAGAGCTCGTGTACATGGCTGGGTCCGAACGGAGAAACAGCGTCGTCGTCGTGTTCATGGGGAGGCAACGAGATGCGTCGTGTTCATCGGGAGGCAACGGAATGCGTCGTGTTCATGGGGAGGCAACGGAATGTGTCGTGTTCATCGGGAGGCAACGGAACGCGTGGGAGCCAACCGGCTGGGTCGGAATGGAATGCATGGTCGTGTTCATTGGGAGGGCTTGGATGGAACAGATGATGGAAACGAGGCCTGGCGTACCGCACAACGGAGGAAACGGACCTCCTACGTTCAGAACGGGGTCCTGTTGATCGGGAGGGGTGTGGCGTATCGCAAAACGGAGGAAACAGACCTCCTACGGTCGAAACAGGGGTCCTGTTGATCGGGAGGGGTGTGGCATACCACAAAACAGAGGAAACGGACCTCTTACGGTCGAAACGGGGGTCCTGTTGATCGGGAGGGGTGTGGCGTAACGCAAAACGGACGAAACGGACTTGTGTTGGAGCGCTACGGTCGAAACGGGGGTCCTATTCATCGGGAGGGGTGTGGCGTACCGCAAAATAGGACTCCACGGGATACTGTTCATCTCCACCGTCAACATCCTCCAGCCTCCACGGGCTACCGTTGACCTCCTCCAGCCTCCACCGCGCGCTACTCCACCGGCTACTGTTCAACCACCCCTCCACGGGCACCCCTCCACCGTCTACTGTTCATCCAGCCCTCCACACCATGGGGTCCTATTCAACCACCCCTCCACGGCCACCCCTCCACCGTCTAATGTTCATCCAGCCCTCCACACCACGGGGTCCTGTTCATCCATAGGCAACGCCACCGCTAACTGTTCATCCAAACCCCCCCGCAACACTCACTGTTCATCCCAGAGGCAGCATCGATCGGCTTCAGTTAGCAGCAGTAGCAAAGGAATTGCTCGATCGGGTTCAGTTAACAGCCATCGATCGATCGCTCGTGTTCAGTAAGGCGTAGCCTGCAGTGCAATCGCTCGGGTTCACTTAGAGCCCAACGCCTCACTCGGGTTCAGTTAGAGCCAACGCCTCACACACACGCGCCTACGTGTACGAGAGAAACTCGCATCACTCGGCCACCGACCTCCCACCGTAACCAGGAACTCCCTGAAATTTTCCTCCCCCTCGCTTCTACCATGGTTTTTTCCGTCATGGACGGCCCAAAGAATGTCATGCAGCTGCGTCTCCGGCCCGCCCAGGACAAAAAGCCCATTTTTTGTCATGATTTTTTTCATAGAAGTAGGATCCCACCACATCTATGATGATACCGGGTTTTGTCACAATTATCGTCATAGAAGTGTCATATGTATGACAGAAAAAAAATTCGTTCGGCCCAAAATGTCACGGATGTGTCTTTCTTTTGTAGTGCTTCTTCCCGGAGTATTTGTCGACCCCCAGGAAAGCCAACCTCTTATCATGAGCCCCAAACTTGCATGTTGACTTTGCTTGCACCTTGTGTGTGTGTAGTTGCAGTTATTTCTTCTCGTTTTCATCTGCAGTTATTCCATTATGCCTGTCATGCATGCTTGTGTTTTCATTGCTATCTCTTGCCATGATAATTAGAATGTTGTTATTGATGATGCCATGTCACTACTCTAATTTATTTTCAAGTCATCATTATAAAATGCTATGATGATGGTAATGTACCATGGAGATGTTGGTACTTGGTATTGTCATGTTCTTTATGCTGTAAGCGTTCACTTGAAAAGTTCGCTATGTTATTAAAGCATTTGTATGATGTATGCTCATTGTTGCATTCATGTTAAAATGCTGGTATGATGATTGATGATGGAGAAGATAATAACATGACTTAATAATAAAACCCCTCTGTCATCGATGGGATCGAAAGATAGTGCCGCCAAATCGAAGTTTTTCCAGTGCAACCACATTTGCTGGTATGGGATGGCCTTAATGCGGTCTATTGTCATGCCTCTGGTCGGTGCCTCCAACAAGGGAAGGTTATGGGCGCGCGCTACCCTGATTAGGTAGGCGGACATAAGCCTTGTGAGCCGTTGTTAAGTTGAGTTTTTGTACCGGGTCCCAGAGTGGATCATGGCCATGACGGTGGTCGAGGTGTCTGGAGGTAGACATGGGGCCACCCAGGACTAGCCCAGTGGGGAGTGAGTCGGAGTGGCCGGGAGAGTGTCATGATAGTAGATCGGTTTCGTCGGAATGCCGTTGGTCCACCCGAACGGGAGTGCGAGGCCATGGGTTCCGTAGTGTGGGTACAGTGCGCTACCTCTGCAGAGTGTATATAAACTATCGATAGCCGCGTCCTCGGTCATGGGCATAAGTTCATAGTAGGGTACACTATCGGGTCTTGGTCGAAATGGAGGATAAACCTGAAATAATTAAGCTGGTTAATGTGGTTGTGATCGCCGTAAGGATCACGGGCCAGATGTGGTCGGGTTGTGATCGTCGTAAGGATCACGGGCCAGATGTGGTCGGGTTGTGATCGCCGTAAGGATCACGGGCCAGTTGTTGGTCGGGTTGTGATCGCCGTAAGGATCACAAGTTTGTCTTTGTTGGTGATCAGGAAATGAGGTGATCACTGTGGGTAAGAGAGTCCGAGGGACTCAGTGCACAAGTTTGGTGGCATTGCATGAGTAATATGTTTGCATTTAAAGAACCATGGTAGAACATGAGATGGTTGCATACAGTTAACATGCTATGTCAGAATTTGATATGATTGGTAGTTTAGTTTCAGCATAGTTTCATGATGCCATGCCATGATTTGATTGATATGATTGAGATGATATGTTATGTTTTGCTGTTACCATATTAGAAGTAAATTTGTTATACCATGTTGTTGCCATGCTAGTGGATGCCATGATGTTAGTTTGATTTTATGTCCTTGGGTTGATATTATGCCGTGCTTAGTTTCTAATATGAGTTAGGTTGTTGCATTCGCTTGGTTCTTGCTTTGTCTTCTGCTTGCTTGGATGCTATGTATTTGGTTGTCTTGCAAGTACATTCAATGTACTGACCTGGCGTGTCATGCCAGTTTTGTAGGTCGTTCACTTGTTCCGTCGTGCTAGGCTGTAATCTTGCCAGTCCTGTGAGTTGTGGAGCCCAGCCAGAGTGTTATGCTGCCAAATCAAGACTTCCGCCGCCATTTAATTAGACTTCCGCTGCCATGTAAATAGCCTTAGGGCTATGCCAGAATATTATATTCATCACTAATGTAATCATATACACATGTATTTGATGAATATACTTGTACCTGGAATGCTGTATCATGGACCTGTCGTGTGTCAGGGGTTATCCTGGGCTGACGTGCGAAGGCCCCCTGCTCCCTGCGAATCGGGGTGCCACAAGGCTTGGCATCAGAGCAGCATGGCTGGCATAGATTATCCTAGCATTAGATTACCGCTACCATCAACCCGTAATGACCCTAAGGGATTTGACCCATCCCTGGCATCCGGCATGGCCACTGTTAATCAACAGGTGGCGCAGTCGGGACCGACATGTCCTCACCCCGCTGTCCCTGCCTAGTTATCCATGGAGAAAGTAGCAACCCTATCCTTTCTTGTCGGCCACACCGCTTTCCCTTCTCCATTAAGGGAAAGGGGCCACGCCATGCAGGCCTGTCCTGCGTAGCTGCCGATAAAATCCCCTTTTCGCTAGCCGTATCGCTCGCTCCTCAGTCCGCCATGTCCTTGCAGAGAAGCTTAGCTAGTAGCACTCCAGTCATGGCTAGCAGCTCCAAAACTCCCAGGTACTACACCCGCACCTATGCCGTCAACCACCCTGGCTTTCCACCCCTTCTTACCGAGATGCTTACCAAAGCATTTGGCGGTAAGACTAGCCCCGATTACCTGGTGTTCCAATCGACACCCGTCCCTCACCTTCATCGCTTTGCTGCAAGAGTGCACATCAGCCTATGCCCTACAGCAGATGTCCAGCCTTTGGTTTTACAGGGTAGAGCCATGCCTACCTCTGGTTTAGCCATTCAAGCCGCTGCTGTGGAGGCTATCCTACACCTCTGAACCAACTTCCCGCATGTAGCAACAAGGCGGGAGTTCTGCTTTTTCCCCACTGTGTCCAACGCAGTAATGCAGCTTTCTTCCGTTAGCCAAGGATATGATCCTACAATCGCTCGCCTGGTGCAATACATCACTGCCCAGGGGATGTTGATTTCAATGCTGCTTGTCGAGTTTAGAGCCATGGACAATAATGTGGTACAAGTCGTCAAGGAAGCTTACCGTGAGGCTCGTAATTTTCCATCTCAAGATGTTGGCCCAACGCCATCCGAACCGGTGCTATCCTCTCAACCTGTGCTTTAGCCTAAGCCAAACATCATCACCCTCGACAAGTCTCTTCTCCGGATCCATCAACAGCAATTTCCTGGAGCAATTCCAGCCCCACCGCCCCAACCCATAGAAGTGTCAGACGATGAAGATGGAGATTGGCTCAGTCTTCGTCCTCCAGGAGAGCCCCAGCAAGGCCAGTCTTCTGCCTGACCTCAGTCACGCAGTCAGTGGTTCTTGCTAGTCGATCGGTCTGTCGGTTCGTCCCTGATATGGGGATAGAGCCATGTATCCCAGAGTGAGTAGTTTCGATTAGCGCGTAGTGTGTCTGTGCTTGTTGTATGTTGGTGCTGTTGTAACCTGTATGCTGTGTTATTTGCTTGCTTGCTT
Source organism: Triticum timopheevii (assembly GCA_963921465.1). Classification (NCBI taxonomy): domain Eukaryota; kingdom Viridiplantae; phylum Streptophyta; class Magnoliopsida; order Poales; family Poaceae; genus Triticum; species Triticum timopheevii. The sequence continues at coordinate 120,221,592 of OY997270.1, forward strand.
TTGTTTGTGTGTTTGTTTTTGCTTGTATCTCTGTCAAGCAGAAATGTTGACAGGGTTGGCAATGTTTGCTAACAAGATTTTAATCAGTACGACACATACACTAAAAACAACATTGACACGTTCCGAGTCTCTAATAAAATGCGCGGCGCTGGTGTAGGTATATGTATACCAGGAGTAGATATACCCACTAGCGTTAAAACACCTTAGTGTGATTTGTCTGCTGTGTTTTTTTGTTGCATGTTTATTGCTTCTGTCTGTTTGTTTAGATTTTTCTGCATACTGCACGCATACTCGATTCACCCATGAGTACAATTAAGCAGTACTCGGGGGAATGCAAAGTCACATATCCCTCTTTATCTGTGCATACTCCGTGTTCCAGAGTTTCCAAACCTAGAGCCTCGAAGAGGCCATCTTCATCTGGCCATTTCTCGTCCCCGTTTCTTTTTCGTGAACCCAATTGTGTTTCCAGAGGAACACTGCCAGCTTTATTTCTCGCGATCCATTACAACTCCCCGATATAGATTTCAACTCCGATTCTACCTCGACACCTACATTTCATGGAGCAATCCGCGAAATTTTTCCCGTGCCCCTAGCCGTGGATATAACCGTGTTTTCCCATATCTCTCCCTGGGTGTACCAATTATCAATGCCCCAACTCGTTCAAATTCAACCAAAGGGTTAATTTTAACCCACAGGTTTTTTCTCCGGAGTGGTTATCTTTTCTTTGTGTTGTAACCCTAGGTATCTCGAGGACGAGATTCTTTTAAAGGGGGAATGTTTGTAACAGCCCAAAAATTGGGTTATCAATTTTTGTGCTGTTATTTCTTCCTGGCACTCATTTTTCAAATCTTTCTCCTGAGTTTGTTGGATGACCCTGAGAATTCTTGTCATTTCCAACCTTTCAAAACTTCCTCATGTCTTTTTCAGTAGGCAAGACCTCAGTTGCATCATCTTAAACCCTCTCAAACCCTAATTCCAAATTTTTGGAATTTGAATGTGGCCTTTGTGATTACAAAGGAGCCATCATTTTCCTTGATTTTTTGATCATCCCATCTGTTCCTAGAGACCCTTCTATCCTTCTAAACCTTGGATATGTAAAAATATTGCCAAGTCCCATGCAATATTTTTGAATTATGATTTATTCCTTTTCTTGCCTTCCTAAGGAATAAAATCAAAAGGCATATCTAGCCATCTCCTAAATTCATGTGAATTGATGGGGTTGATAATTATGCCTAACCCAAGCTCTCGCAATTATATTGGCCTAATTAAATAAGGAAAATTGCCTTTCCTATTTAATACCAATATTGCAATTCTGCCATTTTCTAAAGGAACTACTATTTTTATATATGGGAAAATTCTCACATAAATTGTGGAGCTTGCCCTTGCTATATAAAAACTAGTTCCATCGTCATCTCATGTTCATCAGTTCAAAAATTGAGCACATGATCCAATGCAAGTTTCTGCCTTCTTGAAATTTTGCAAAGGAAGTGCTTTATTCCTAATTCCATTTTAGCTGCAAATTGGTAGGGTGTTTTATATTGATATATCATCCATGGATACCAAATATGAGCTCAATCCAATCATCCTAGCTCCCTGTGCAATTTTTCAAAGTTTCTGACCAGATTGTCACTTTGTGAAGGAAGTACCTTCATAGAGTTTCCAAATGAGATGAAACTTTGCCATCCTCCCACGTATCCCAAATCATTAGCCTTCACCCAAATTCAGCTCATTTTATTGAGCTATGTAAGTACAGGAGCAATTATTGTTTTCTCTCCAAATTTTCAGTTTGTGAAGTAAGTATATTTTATCTTGCTCCATTGTGGCTGAAAATAATTCCAAGCCTTATCCTATCCATATAACCCACCTACCCAAGAGTGTGGCTGATTTTATTTAGCCAATAGTTTCCGAGGATTTTCTCAATTTTCTGGTCCAAAGTAATGCTTGTGAAGAAAGTACCAATTTGGTAAGTCCATTTGGGTTGATCTTTTTGCAGCATCTACTTATGCCCAAATCATCAGGATTTGCCAAGTTATAGCTCTATCCAACGTTCCTAGTGAGTGCTTCATCATCATTTGATTTCTAGACATATTTTAGCAGTTGTTAAGCAACTATGCTAAATATTTGTCCTAATGACCTCAAAACCCCCAGGACCGTAGTACTTGCTACCCTAAGCCTCCCAGACAACAATTCTACCTTTTACCTTCTCTGGTTTTACCTCCAGCATGTTGCCAAGTTTGCAACAGCAAACTTGTGGAGCTTGGTTTACTCCACTCCCTTTGTCTTTGCCTGTCTCTTTACCATAGTAACAATCCATCTTCGAAGGACTACGTGTTAGACATGTTTTGACCGCAGTAAAATCTCCAGAGCACGCCATGCCAGTGGTGACCACGAGTGCAACCAGCCAAAACGGTGGTCTAGCCACTGTTCTCATCGGTAGCGCTGCTCCGACCATCCCTGACCTCGCCATTAATGTCCTACAACTCCGCATCGTCGTCGCCGTTCGCCTGGACCCCGCTCCCCCTCCGTTTGCTTCTCCGGTGAGCCATGCCAAAGCTCGAGTAGTGCGCCCGTGGCCATCAGCTTCTTCCTCTCTTCTATTTTCTTCCCCCTCTCGACCGCGAGTGCCCCTCGTCTCCGTGAGTCTCTGGCGCTCATTGTGGTGCTCCTCGTTGCCTTCCCACTGCCTCCCGTGAGCCCTGGCCACTACTGCCGACGACTGCACCGTCGCCGACGCGCGGACACGTCGCCCGCTGCATGCCACTTCCTCCCCTCCTCCCTTGAGCTCCTCCGCGGCTATATATATAGCGCTCTCGAGCCCCCTCGCAGTTCCCACGCCTCCCTAGCCTCTCCCCCCGAGCGCCCGGAGCTTCTCCATCTCTTCCCCATCGCCATGGCCGCCGCCTCGGACCTCTCTGGTTCTGGTGACCAAGCCCCCCTCGCCCTTCCTCCTCCACCAGCGCCTCCCCCATGCTCCGGCGAGTCTCCCCGTGGCCTCAGCCTCTCCATTCCCCCACCGTAGCTCCATCCCCACCGGCGGCCGAAGCCCTCCCCGCCGCGTGCCCTGCTACTCCTGCTACGGCGCTCGTCGGCAGCAGCGGCTACAACCCCGAGATGCGCCTCTCCGCCCTGATCTTCTGGGTAAGTCGCGCGCCCCGCGAGGTGGCCGGACGTGCCGGTGTTCCTCGTCGGGGCAGACGCCTCCCTCGACCCGGCATGCATCGAGCAAAGAAGAAGAAGCCACGGCCAGGTGGGCGTTGACCTGTCCAGCAGGCCCCGCGACCCCACCCGTCAGCGGCACTGAAGCCCGGCCCCGCCTCTGCCCTTTGACCCGGTCTTCGCCACGTGGATAAGTGAAAGTGCCCCCGCCGAAGCCGCTTTCCCTGATCGAAGACGTATTCTGAGAAAGACGCGTTCGGTTTAAAACTGCCAGTGACCTGTTTGTAGGAGTATTTTTACAGATCAGCCCCTGAGTTTTAAACGTCCGTATCTTTTTACTCGTAACTCCGATTGAGGTAAATCCAACGCCCACATCTTCGTCTCGTCGAGCCTGTTCCGTTCCCATCATTTTCACTATGGTTTGACACTGTGAAAATGACCACTTTGCCCTTGTCCGTAAACAGCCCCTTCCGAGAGAGAACTGTTTCCGGCAAATTTTTCCGCGGTCGTTTCTCACTTCTTCCCGGAGTATTTGTCGACCCCCGGGCAAGCCAACCTCTTATCATGAGCCCCAAACTTGCATGTTGACTTTGCTTGCACCTTGTGTGTGTGTAGTTGCAATTATTTCTTCTCATTTTCATCTGCAGTTATTCCATTATGCCTATCATGCATGCTTGTGTTTTCATTGCTATCTCTTGCCATGATAATTAGAATGTTGTTATTGATGATGCCATGTCACTACTCTAATTTATTTTCGAGTCATCATTATAAAATGCTATGATGATGGTAATGTACCGTGGATATGTTGGTACTTGGTATTGTCATGTTCTTTATGATGTAAGAGTTCACTTGAAAAGTTCGATATGTTATTAAAGCATTTGTATGATGTATGCTCATTGTTGCATTCATGTTAAAATGCTGATATGGTGATTGATGATGGAGAAGATAATAATATGACTTAATAATAAAACCCCTCCGTCATCGATGGGATCGAATCATAGTGCCGCCAAATCGAACTTTTTCCAGTGCAACCACATTTGCCGGTATGGGACGACCTTAATGCGGTCTATTGTCGTGCCTCTGGTCTGTGCCTCCGACTAGGGAATGTTATGGGCACCCGCTACCCTGATCAGGTAGGCGGACATAAGCCTTGTGAGCCCGTTGTTAAGTTGAGTTTTGGTACCGGGTCCCAGAGTGGATAGTGGCCATGACGGTGGTCGAGGTGTCTGGAGGTAGACACGGGGCCACCCAGGACTAGCCCAGTGGGGAGTGAGTTGGAGTGGCCGGGAGAGTGTCATGACAGTAGATCGGTTTCATCGGAATGCCGTTGGTCCACCCGAATGGGAGTGCGAGGCCATGGGTTCTGTAGTGTGGGTACAGTGCACTACCTCTGCAGAGTGTATTCTAAACTATCGATAGCCGCGTCCTCAGTCATGGGCATAAGTTCGTAGTAGGGTACACTATCGGGTCTTGGTCGAAATGGAGGATAAACCTAAAATAATTAAGCTGGTTAATGTGGTTGTGATCGCCGTAAGGATCACAGGCCAGATGTGGTCGGGTTGTGATCGCTGTAAGGATCACGGGCCAGATGTGGTCAGGTTGTGATCGCCATAAGGATCACGGGCCAGTTGTTGGTCGGGTTGTGATCGCCGTAAGGATCACAAGTTTGTCTTTATTAGTATCAGGAAATGAGGTGATCACCGTGGGTAAGAGAGTTCGAGGGACACACTGCACAAGTTTGGTGGCATTGCATGAGTAATATGTTTGCATTTAAAGAACCATGGTAGAACATGAGATGGTTGCATACAGTTAACATGCTATGTCGGAATTTGATATGATTGGTAGTTTAGTTTCAGCATAGTTTCATGATGCCATGCCATGATTTGATTGATATGATTGAGATGATATGTTATGTTTTGCTGTTGCCATATTAGAAGTAAATTTGCTATACCATGTTGTTGCCATGCTAGTGGATGCCATGATGTTAGTTTGATTTATGTCCTTGGGTTGATATTATGCCATGCTTAGTTTCTGATATGAGTTAGGTTGTTGCATTCGCTTGGTTCTTGCTTTGTCTTCTGCTTGTTTGGATGCTATGTATTTGGTTGTCTTGCAAGTACATTCAATGTACTGACCTAGCGTGTCACACCAGTTTGTAGGTCCTTCACTTGTTCCGTCGTGCTAGGCCGTAATCTTGCCAGTGCTGTGAGTTGTGGAGCCCAGCCAGAGTGTTATGCTGCCAAATCAAGACTTCCGCCGCCATTTAATTAGACTTTTGCTGCCATGTAAATAGCCTTAGGGCTATGCCGGAAGATCATATTCATCATTGATGTAATCATATACACATGTATTTGATGAATATACTTGTACCTGGAATGCTGTATCATGGACCTTTCATGCGTCAGGGGTTATCCTGGGCTGACGTGCGAAGGCCCCCTTCTCCATGCGGATCGGGGTGCCACAGAATGCATGCCCCCCCGCACCCCAACTGAGGCTCACCTATCAAAGTGCGAAGAAGCTAGCAGCCCCCCTCGTGTCGGTACGAAGGGAATCCTAAGCTATGAATGGATGCCCCCCAACCGTGGTTCACCTAGCAAACTGCGAAGTAGCTAGAAGCCCCCCCTCGTGTCGGCACGAAGGGAATCGTAAGCTATGATGCCCCCCCAACCGAGGTTCACCTAGCAAAGTGCAATGTAGCACCCCCCCCCCACACACAAACACACACTTTTAAGTCAGCGGGCCAGAGAGGCATCTCACCAAGATTGATCGTAAAATGGACCAAGAATAATCCACCTTGGTCGTACAACCTCCCTCTTGTTGCTGGTCAAAGTGATGGTCGTCCATGCGACCCAGATAGGCTAGCTCGCCAATAATCACGCAAGTAGCTAGCTAGTCCCTGAAGACAACCACTGCATGCGTGTGGCCCAAACATATGTATGGATCAGGTATTTTTTTAGTACACAATGGAACAACTTTGATGTGGCACCATGATTTTGAACTAGAAATCCCCACACTGAGTGAGGGTTAGGGTTATGATGCATATGTATGTTACACCACACTTCAAGCCGATGACGGGGATTCATACATTCATGCATGCATAGTATATGCACTCAAACTTTAATTAGGTCCTAATCTCACCATGACCTATGCTACGATAACACGAACCAAATGAAGAATCTGCCATGGTAACCTATCTTGTTGTCGGTCAAGGTGATCATGGATGTCCGCGCGGGCCCACGAATATATAGGTTTGTCGCCGATAACCACGCGAGGGAGTGTACCATTCGAAGACAACCACTACATGCTATGTATGGAGGTGATGCGTCTATGCATGTTTGAATACCATTTCACAACATTGATGTGCCGCGTGCGTCGAAAATCATACACTCTCCCCACACAGAGGGAGATTGGTTCATGACGTCTCGTTGTACTAGCCACTTCGACTCGGTGGGAGGGATTCATCCATACACACGCATGCGTGTGTGCTCATATATATGAATCCCTCCCACACCAGCCATCTGCGCATGAGCAACTCCGGCGTTGGGACGCGCCGGGAACTGCCATGCCTTGCTCCTCCTGCACGCCGGAGATGTGAAGGGGAGGATCCCCTAACTCCCCTACCAACCGTCAAGGCATGCAACCTCCTCTCCCTTCGAGCTCGCCGGCCCCCTTGTCTCCTATAGCCATGCAGTCCGGCGACCACATCCGTTCAGTCCGTAGCCGTGGCTGTGCAGCTCGGACAAGTGCGCAAACGCAATGAAGTTCCTTGCTCGTGCGGGTGCTGCTCGACAAACACAACTGCACTTCAGCTTCTGGATGGTGGACTGCGGAAGGTGCGGGGCTCCTCCGACATGCTCCGGTGGCCAAGTCCTTCCTCTTTGTGTTGCTTGTTGCCTGATCACGACACCAGTGGGCCAAAAGAGGAGGAGAGGGCGACGACCTACCTCTACGTCTATGCCTTAGCTCACGGGTGTGCCTCAAGTTTACTGTAAGCTGCTAATTTCTATGTGTGACCATCTCTGCATATAGCTTTGTGGAGAATCAATGGCGTTATGCGCATGCAGTAGGATTTTTAGAACTCTTGTTTCTTGAAATATAAGTAGGGTACTGCAATTTTGCTGGATATAGTCACCCTGTTGGATTCAATGAACCCCCCACGTTGGAGATCCTGACAACAATTGACTTATAGTTTGCGGGCAGTAAAGTTAAACTAAGGAGTGGATGCCTAGACTTTTGAAAGATCTTCTTTGGATAGGACCAGTTCCCCTATGAAACTTTCCCTATGTTAGTATGCTACTTCTCATCAGCAACATTGCACTATTTTACAATCTAATTCGACAATTGTTCGCCACATTCCCACACATAGATTTTCAGGAGGGAATACAACAGGAATTTCCGATTCATATAAATCCAAAGAAAGGATTGGTGATTGCGAGTTGCGCTCGGCTCCAGCGACATTTAGGACGGCCTTGTCAACCTTGTCCCTTGCCAGAAACAAGATCTCGTCGCCTTTCGGTTTCTCAAACCAGCACAGCTCGAGAAACTCTATGCCCCCGAGGCACCCTACTCTCTTCAGCAAGGCACAGAAAAGATCGTCAATGTTGGGCTATTCAGCAGGTTAACACATCATTCTTTACCAGTCATAGGAATAGGGAATTCGCCTGAAATGTAGCATTCGTAAGTCTGATCTTTCTGAATTTGTCCTCCACAGGATTCTTAACCACGTTTCGGATGTAGGTGAGGAGTGTCTGAAAAGCCCTCTTTAATCCATCGTCCTCCTTCTGTCACAACATTAGCCTCAAGTAGGTAAGTATGATCAAATCGATTATAATGTCTTGATTTATTTTATACGTAAGTTAAGAAAAATCAGCATCATATAACTAGTACAGTTTATATTAAGGTTTGTGAATATACTAGAGTAGCATACAGTACGCGCACATCACTAATTGAGCTGTTAACTAATGATACTAAGGTTCAAAACAAAACAGGAAACTGAACTGGACAAGTCATTCATGATAAGATAGTGAATCCATGCCCTTCCTCCTCTCCTCCACAGTGGGACAACAACCGGACAATGCCGTGCAGTTCCTTAACTCCTAGCTGCGGTTCAGGAAGCTTCACTACAAAAAAATACACTTCTGTGATGATACGTGTTTGTCATAGTAGGTCGCGTTTTTTGTCATGCATGTACATCCATGACATATTTATGACAGAATCAAGATATTCATACCCGTGCTGTCGTAGAAGTGTTCCATGACATTACCAAAATTATCATCACGGAAGTGTCCACTTCCATGACGATAAATCGCGCGTCACAGAAGTGCTTTCGTCAAGGGTGACCGACACGTGGCATCCACCGTAACGGAACGCCATTAAGCTATCGGGTCGGGTTTTGGATCCGATAACCCGTTAACAGCCCCGACCAATGGGGATTTTCCATGTGTAAAATCATCATTGGCTGGAGGAAACACGTGTCGGCTCATCGCTGGGATAGATGTCATCCACTCATTGGACAGAAGGCGTCTATGATACGTCGACACGTGGCACGGCCCAACAGAGGCCCATTGTTGTGAAAAGGCCGGCCCGTTTGACTTGGTCAAAAGGTGGCAGGCCGGCCCATGGAAAGCCTGTTATCGGCCTATTTGCATATAGCCCATTTACAGCCCGCTAACCCAAGGCCCGTTACGCCCTATTCGAATTAGGCCCAGTAGCATCATCTGGGCCATCCAATATGATTCCAGCCCGTTTTCACTTCTGGCCCATGTATGGCCCATGACGTCTTTCGGCCCATATGAGGCCCTATGTAACTCTTGGCCTATTAACGGCCCGTGGTGAAACTAGCCTGTAATGAACAGTGTATCACTTTACACCCATTAACGACCCATGGTGAAACTGGCCCGTATAGAACAGTGTATCACTTTATACCCATTAACGACCCATTATTCCGTTGGGCTGTTTCTAGCCCATGTTATCTTTCGGCCTTCTCAGAGCCCATTTATTCTTGGGCTCATTTCCAGCATTCGTTTACTTATAGCCCGTTACTGTCATTTTCTGCTTGTGGGCCAAATTCAGCCCATGGTTATAGTCGGCCCGTTTGTGGTCCGTTAATACGTTGGGCCATTTTCATAGTGTCTTCAAATACGGCCTATTAACGATGGCCCGTTATGGTCGGCCCATGAACGGATAATTGCAACTCTAGCCCGTTTACGGCCAGAATGCGGTCTGTTTGGCCCATGTTTGGCCAATCAATCATACGGCCCGTATAAGGACCATTGATGATACGACCTGTAGAAGGCCCATTGTTTCTATGACCCGTAGAAGGCCCATTGTTTCTACGGCCCGTAGAAGGCCCATTGTTTCTACGGCCCGTAGAAGGCCCACTGTTTATACGGCCCGTAGAAGGCCCACTGTTTATACGGCCCGTAGGTCTAGTGTCACTACAGTAAATATTAGCCCATGGTTATTGTGGCCTAGTTTTAAAAAATAGGTTATTGCAGCCACTAGCAAACCGCAGAAAAAGAACTGCACTGACTACAAGCAAACAAATAAACAAGACAACAAGGAAATAAATAAGCAAACAACTTACACTAGGCTATCACGGCTATTACACATATTACATCCACTGGGCATCAAAGTTCGCCACCAGTGCAAATATAGGGAACACAACAGCATATAAACGCCGCAGCAAAACAAGTCCAGAACTGAAACCACTTCAGAAGAGCTCAAGAAACAATATCCTGGGTACCCATAATGCTGGCAAGATGCTTAGCAAGCTTATTAACTTTCTCTTGTTTGGCGCTTAGGTCCTCCAGCGCTTGCTGTTGCACCAGAAAGTATGCATCTGAATTCTGCAAGGACTTCCTTAGTCCTTCAGCTTCCTGTCGCATAACATCCGATCGATGTCTTTCAACTTGAAGTTGAGACTCAAGAAGCCGAACTGATTAAGAATACGAGTTCGAAGAGCTGGTGCCAGCTGTGGTAGACAGTAACTCGAACACTACATCAAGACAGGACTTTGGGCTTGTCTCAGTGTCTTCAATATAGTTTTTATCAGCTTTCTTGGAGACCAACAGGGATGTCTCACTATCTTGAACCTTATCTGCATTACTTCCTTTACCATTGCATAACAGGGTACTCTTCTCCAATATTTTATCCGTGTTCTAAAAGAGAAACAAACAAACACATCTCAGGTTTACAATGTATTATATGAAACTCATTTTGGTAAACCAGTTCAGTAGTAAGGTGGACAGGATAACAGCATGAAACAAACATATATCTATGTAGTATGGTCACTGTATGGTCTATATCATTCTAGTTTATGTTGCCAAATCAAGATAGATACAGTTCGAATCATATCTATTTAAGACAAAGCAACATAGACAGAATATAAGTGTGGGAAACTACACAGCAATAACAACACTTGTAATGTGCATGGCATGAGAACATAACTGTTTATTTAATTGAAACTGAATTCAACATAGAGCAACTTACAACAACAAACAGCCAAACACGTTGAAGAAACACGTTTAAAACATACCTGTTGCGCCATTGGAGTTTCAATTGCATCCTTCAAATTTGAAATTGGTTGGTATCAGTAAATACAATGATGCAAGAGCAAAGTAGTGTGAACCATAGCTACGAAACCTGACCTGAGAACAATTCTTCTTCTGCTTTAAGCGTTGACTTCGGGTTTGGAGTGGTGGTCCTCGTGATTTGGGCATTGCAGTTGCCTTACTAACTGCTCGTGTTTGGGTGCTCTATGATGGAGATGGTGATGTGTCAACGGGAACTAGGTGTCTATCTGCTGGGGTTGGGGTTAGAAGGGGTGTAGCTGGTTTTCTGTCCAACTGGGTAGGGGTACAATCTGCATGAGTGTGGGTTATGTGTGGTGGGGCTGGTTCTTAGGCAAGTACAACCGTGGTTCTATCTACATCGACAGGTAGCACGATCTTTTCTGAAGACCGTGTTTTTACTCCCACAGATACTGCCATCACTCCCTCCAATTGAAATGGCTGATAAACAAGAAAAGTAATTGAATGTACATACATTGTAAGATAGACAGGTGCAGTGGATAGTAGGGAAGAAAACAGGGCATGAAATAATTCACATTTATGTTGTCTAAGCAAACAGAATAGCAGGACATAATTTCACATATATGATGGCTAATTAAACAGGATAGCATGACACAATTTCACATGTATGATGGCTAACTAAACAGGATAGAATGACATACTTCAAAATATGATGACTATGTAAACAGGATGACATGATATAACTATACGATATGTCTATTAAAGTGGTTGGCATGCCATAAATCACTAACATGCGGTCGATGGAAACATGATCGCGTGATATAATTCACGGATAGAATGACATAATTTAAAATATGATGACTATGTAAACAGGATGAGATGATATAACTATATTATGTCCTTAGAAAATGGGTTGGCATGCCATAATTCAGATACATGCTGTCTATGTAAACATCATGGCATGACATAATTCAAATATATGATTTATATACTAAGGAAGTGAGTAGAGGGCAATCGCATATATGATGTGTCAACTAAGGAGATGGCATTCAATATTGTGTATATGATGTAAAAATTAAGCATTGCAATACAACATATGCATTATATGAGTAATATAACCCTGGCAAGTTTGAGCATACACCTCAGGGGGATAATAGGACTGGTCATCTGCCTCTGAATCCTCCTCTGAAAAGCTATCTATAACCAGCAAGATATCTGCTTCAGCAGGTAGCACTGTCTGCTCTGAAGACCTTGTTTTCACTCCAGATTTCTCCATCACCAATTCAAATGGCTGATGCATAGGAAGAGCAGTTGAATATACAAACATTGTCGAAAAAATCAATGAGAAATACAAAAAAAGGACGGCATGATATAATTCACATATATGACGCTTGCCTAAACAGCATGGCATTGCATAATTCACATACATAATGCCTTGCAACAAGATAACATTGCATAATTCACATATATAATGTCTTGCAACAAGATGGCATTGCATAATTCACATATATGGTAATTAGACACTAAACAGGTGGCATTCACACAAAGCATGTCTAAACTAAGCAAATGACATAGCAATGCAAGATACCATACGCACGATATGAGCAACATAACCCTGCCAAGTTAGGGCATGCACCTCGGGGAGGGGGGGGAATATGACCGGTCATCTGCCTCTGAATCCTCCTCTGAGGAGCTATCGGTAACCAACAAGACATGCGCTTCATCAGATAGCATTGTCTTCTCTGAAGACCTTGTTTCCACTCCAGATTTTTCCATGACCGTGCCGAATGGCTGATGCACAGGAAAAGTAATTGAATGTACTAAAATTGTTGACAAATTTAACAAGTAATAAAAAAATGGTGGCATGATATAATTCACATATAAGATGACTGGCTAACCAGGGTGGCATTGCAAAATTCACATATATGATGCCTGGCTAGACAAGATGGCATTGCATGATTCACATATATGATAAAGAAACTAAATAGATGGCATTGACACAAAGCATGTCTAAACTAAGCAGATGACATCTTTAATGTATACAGTAAGCAATGCAAGGCACCATATGCATGATATTACCAACATCAGCATGCCAAGTTAGAGCGAAGACCTCATGGGGTAAATAGGAGTGGTCTTCTCCTTCTGAATCCCCCTCAGAACAGTTATCTTCCTCTTGATTATGATTCGAAATGGGTGGAGGGGGGCTGCCTTTGCGCCCACCATGGAACAACGTCTGCATGAAATTTTATTGCCACGCAAGGCTCGTCTCTTTTGCTCTACATGATCAGTTCCATTGTGTACAATAACTGGCTTGCATAGGAATAAAACGTAGTGAGATTATGTAAAGAGTGCATGCACAAATCCAAAGTGATGGTACCAAACTGTGGATAGACCCAAAACTAATGATAGCAGGCAGATAATAGCTTTAGTTAAAAAATACAGATAATGGCTCCTTTAATGTTTGTTTGCACCCAACATTAAACTCATAGTAGACATCAGAGATTTACCAGATAGTAGACAGATAGTACTGATTGCTGCCCCAATATCACTAAAAAAAGACATATCCGTGACATTTTGGGCCGAAGGAAATTTTTTTCTGTCATACATATGACACTTCTATGACGATAATTGTGACAAAACCCGGTATAATCATAGATGTGGTGGGCTCCTACTATGACAAAAAATGATGACAGAAAATGGCTTTTCGTCCTGGGCGGGCCGGAGACGCAACTGCATAACATTCTTTGGGGCGTCCATGACGGAAAAAACTGTGGTAGAAGAGAGGGGGAGGAAAATTTCAGGGAGTTGCCGGTTACGGTGGGAGGTCGGGGGCGGAGCGATGCGCATTTCTCTCGTACACGTACGTGCGTGTGTGCGAGGCGCTGGCTCTAACTGAACCCGAGCGAGGCGTTGGGCTCTAACTGAACGAGCGATTGCTCTGCAGGCTACGCGTTACTGAACCCGAGCGATCGATCGATGGCTGTTAACTAAACCCGATGGAGCGATTCCTTCGCTACTGCTGCTAACTGAAGCCGATCGATTGGATGAAGAGTGAGCGTTGCGGGGGGGGGGGGGGGGGGTTGGATGAACAGTGAGCGGTGGTGTTGCCTCTGGATGAATAGGACCCCGTGGTGTGGAGGGCTGGATGAACAGTAGACGATGGAGGGGTGGCCGTGGAGGGGTGGTTGAACAGGACCCCGTGGTGTGGAGGGTTGGATGAACAGTAGATGGTGGAGGGCTGGATGAACAGAAGACGGTGGAGGGGTGGTTGAACAGTAGCCGGTGGAGTAGCGCACGGTGGAGGCTGGATGAACAGGAGCCCGTGAAGGATGGAGGAGGTCGACGGTAGCCCGTGGAGGCTGGAGGAGGTCGACGGTGGAGATGACCAATATCCCTGGAGTCCCGTTTTGTGGTACGCCACACCCCCCCCCCCCCCCCGATGAACAGGACCCCTGTTTCGACCATAGCGCTCCAACACAAGTCGTTTCATCCGTTTTGCGGTACGCCACACCCCTCCCGATCAACAGGACCCCCGTTTCGACCGTAGGAGGCCCGTTTCGTCCATTTTGCGGTACGCCACACCCCTCTCGATCAACAGGACACCCGTTTCGACCGTAGGAGGTCCGTTTCTTCCGTTTTGCGGTATGCCACACCCCTCCCGATCAACAGGACCCCGTTCCGAACGTGGCTGGTCGAACACAAGGCCATTTCGTCTGTTGTGCGGTACGCCAGGCCTCGTTTCCATCGCCTGTTCCGTCCAAGCCCTCCCGATGAACACGACCACACATTCCATTCCGACCCAGCCGGTTGGCTCCCACATGTTTTGTTGCCTCCCGATGAACACGACGCATTTCGTTGCCTCCCCATGAACACGACGCATTCCGTTGCCTCCCCATGAACACGACGACGATGCTATTTCTCCGTTCCGACCCAGCCATGTACGTATGCGCGAGTAGGCGTTCGAGACCCTGCCTGTATGTACGTACGTGGCCGTATTTTCTTTCTTGCACCCTCGCCACTATACATACGTGTACATGCTACATGCACGCCTCTACTACGACACGTGCGCGCCTCTACATCCACCAGTATATATATACGTACACGTTTGCGACCAGAATGACAACGCTACGTACGCTTCGACCAGGTGGGTCCTGACTGTCAGACACTTCCTTGCGTGCAAAAATGTAGCTGGTGGGTCCCATTAGCCAGAGGGGCGAATCATTTTTTTGCCCGGACGCACTTCCTTGCGTGCGAAGATGTAGCTGGTGGGTCCCAGCAGTCAAGGGGGCGAATCATTTTTTTGCCCGGACGCACTTCCTTGCGTGCGAAGATGTAGCTGGTGGGTCCTAGCAGTCAGGGGGAAATGTTCTTTTCGCGAAATACGGTGGCCCGTCCGGTGGGTCCCCGCTGTCAGGTGGAGTAATAATTATTTTGCACGTAATAAGGAGGCACTTCCTTGCTGTGGCCGTGGACCCAGCTGTCAGCCTCTCCACGTACAGTCCACGTCCGATGGAAACCGTTCCTTGACCATGTTGACCATGCCGCGCCGAGAGCACCAGGGCGGTGGACAACTGCGAGGCCTAGGAAGGGGACGACGCGGTGCCGGGGAAGATGCAACAGTGGATGCCCACGCGTAGAAGAGTTCGAGGGTTCACTGGTTCGCTGCGGTGTGAGGCTGTCGTCGCCGTAGAATAACATGGGGTGTGGGTGAGTAGAGGGATGGCCTGGCCAGCGGTGGGAGTAGTAGGAGGCGGTGACGCCTCCGCCGCATCGCAGACGGCCACGGGAGGCAGGAGCACGAGGCACGACCGGCACTGGTTTGGGCGGCTAGAGCAAGAAGACCAGAGGTTGAAGAAGCACTACGGCTGTTGGATGGACATCGTACGGTCACTGGAGCTAGAATCGTGCATATTGACTAAGTTGACAAATACCTCCGTCCCTGTCAACTTAGTAGGCCCACAAGTCAGCCTGCCACTATACTGGGTCCCAGCTAATTGGGGGAGTATTCATTTTTTTCTGCGTAATAAGGAGGCACTTCCTTGCCTGCGAAGATATAGCTGGTGGGTCCGAGCTGTCAGCGGCCATAACATTTTTTCGCGAAATACAGAGGCCCTTTCGGTGGGTCCCAAATGTCAGGTGGAGGAATCATTATTTTGCATGTAATAAGGAGGCATTTCCTTGCGTGCGGCCGTGGACCCAGCTGTCAGCTCTCCACGTACAGTCCACTTCAGATGCATGTCAGTTGTTGACAAAGTTGACCAGGCCGCGCCGAGAGCACCAGGGCGGTGGACAACGACGAGGCCTACGAAGGGAACGACACGGAGGCAGGGAAGACTCGGCAGTTGTTTCCCACGCGGAGGGGAGTACGACTGTACGAGGGTTTACTGGTTTGTCTGTCGTCGCCGGAGAATAACAGCAGGTGTGGGTGAGTAGAGGGATGGATAGGCCAGTGATGGGAGTACGGTGGGGCGGTGAGGGCTGCACGGTAGCATAGCCGAACGCAGGGAGGAGGGAGCAGGCAGTCCCGCCGGCGCTTGTTTGAGCGGCTGGAGCAGGAAGAGCAGAGATTGAAGAAGCACGACGGCCTTTGGATGGACATCGTACGGTCATTGGAGCTAGAATCGTTCATATTGACTAAGTTGACAAAGCCCTCCGTCCCTGTCAACTTAGTATGCCCACAAGTCAAACTCCCACCATGGTGGGTCCCAGCTAGCAGGGGGAGTATTCATTTTTCTGTGCGTAATAAGGAGGCACTTCCGGTGGGTCCGAACTGACAGCGGGAGGAACGTTTTTTCACGAAATACGGTGGTCCATCCGGTGGGTCCCAGCAGTCAGGGGCAAACGTTTTTTTCGCGAAACGGTGGGTCCCAACAGTCAGAGGGGAAACGTTTTTTCCGCAAAATACTGGTGGCCCGTCCGATGGGTCCCTGTTGTCAGGTGGAGGAATAATTATTTTGCGCGTAATAAGGAGGCACTTCCTTGCGGCTGCCGTGGACCCAACTGTCAGCCTCTCCACGTATAGTACTCTTCCGATGGAAGTCGGTCGTTGACCACATTGACCATGTCGTGCCGAGAGCACCATAGCGGTGGACGACGACGAGGCCTAGGAAGGGGACTACGCAGAGCCAGGGAAGGCGCGACAGTGGATGCCCATGCGGAGAGGAGCACGAGGGTTCACTAGTTCGGCTGCGGTGTGAGGCTGCCGTCGCCGCAGAATAACAGGGGGAGTGGGTGAGTGGAGGGATGGCCTAGCCAGCGGTGGGAGTAGTATGGGGACGGTGAGGCCTCCGCAGCAGCACAACCGGCCACGGGAGGCAGGAGCATGTGGCACGACCGGCGCTGCTTTGGGCGGCTTTGGCAAGAAGACCAGAGGTTGAAGAAGCACTACGGCCGTTGGACGGACATTGTTGACCACGCCGCGCCGAGAGCACCAGGGCGGTGGACGACGGCGAGGCCTACGAAGGGAACAACACAGAGCCATGGAAGACACGAAAGTGGCTGCCCATGCGGTGGAGAGTATGAGGGTTGACTGGTTCGGCTGCCGTTGCTGGAAAATAACAGGAGGTGTGGGTGAGTAGAGGGATAGACAGGCCAGGGATGCGAGTATGATGGGGCCATGAGGCCTGCCCGGCAGCACTGCCGGTCACGGGAGGCGGGAGCAGGCGGTTCCAACAGCGCTGGTTTGGGCGGCTGGGGCAGGAAGATCAGAGACTGAAGAAGCACGATTGTCGTTAGATTGATATCTTACGGTCTGACGCTGGTAGAGTCGATTGTTTACTAAGTTTCTTTTTTGCAAAACCTTGTGTACGCATGAACTTGGTAGGCCCACAAGTCAGCCTCCAAATCTGTGGCAGACAACATAAAGCCCATTTTCTATTTTTTATAATTTGCAGCCCATTTGCTAATTCTTAAGTAATTTATTACAACCCATTTTCTGCCCAGGACCACGGTCAAAAAGTTCAAACTTATTTTGCATATTTCGGTGGAGTCCGAACTGTTGTAATCCCGAAATGATAAACATTTTTGTAAGAACTTATTGATTTGCCAAAAAAATCGTTTTGTTTTTGTGAGCAAATAAGACGTGGTACAATTGAGTTGGTTTAAGGGAAAACCAGTGGTAAAAAAAAATCAGCGCTGGGTGGGAAAAACAACAAAAATAAGGATGTAAATATGAAAAGGGAATTTCATGTTTTTTCAATATAATTATATGTGTATATGAACTAGTAAAACTATAGGTAGAGATTAGAAAAAGGATGTAGGACACGCGTTTGAAGAGGAAAATAGAACTGGGCTGTGTGTTTGATTCAGTAAAAAAAACTGCCTGCGGATGTTGTAAGACAAAATATAACTAACACTGGCGGGCCAGAGGCCACTAGATACCTGCTGGATCTTTGTGCCCCGTTGTCGTCATGGGTTGGGCCTGTTAAAAACAAAAACAACCCTGAGCAGTCTGCAACCCAGTTGAAACTTGCTCGACCTGAAAAAACAATATACGTTCTCAATAAACGAGAGAATTCTACAAGGACAGACTGATAACTGGAATGCAGCACAGATATTGTTTTTTTATCATGATAATAAGTGCATGCACTTGTTTCGAAAAAATTGGAGAACTGGGAATTCGAACGGCGGGTGCTTATGCTACCCATCAAATAAAAATCAGGTGCCTGAAAATTCGTTTCGAAACAAATGATTCAGCTTTATATCCACGCCGACCCTCGGCATGATGGTTGGAAGCAAATGCAAGTTCATACCAAAAGATCGTTAACAACAATACCAACTTGCAGACGACAAGGTAGTACAACTACCAATACCTAACTAACTTATAATCTTTTTACTCCTGGCCCTAGTGTTCGTCTGGTAGAAAATCTTGCAGAGGACCAGGTCCCGCTCCTTCTCTTGCTCCAGGTCCCCGAGGTGGTACTAGTGCATCACCCAGTTGTTCCTCTGCTGGTCGAAGTTCTTGTTGGTGTGCAGCACCAGAACCTTTTTTGCTGCCCGTCTGCCAGCCGTTGACCATCACCGGCAAGGTATTGCCGGTCTTGTGCCACATCGCGTGCATGCCGCACTCTGACCGTATCTTGCGACGCGTCCACGTGCCCCTTTTGAACACCCTGGAATTGCGCTGGAAGAATTGCTTCCTTAGGCCACTCAGTGTGATACGTGCAGTATTGTGGAATACAGGTTTACTGTACGTAGTTGGCATTTTCATAACATCTTTTGCATGTTGCAGTCACTTGTTTCACATTTTATTAACTGACAAATTGTAATTGCTTCACCAGGTCTGCATCTAAAAAGAAAAATAGAGCCATAAACAAAGGAATATGTTTGTGCAAGTAGACGGCCGGTCGGTGTCTTACCTGGAAGTTTCTCAGGTTGGGTGTAGCATATGCTGTGCTCGCTGTCGATGGTTGGTATGAACAAATCGATGAGAGACTGAAATCTCGCGCTGTCAGCACTCACTTTGGCCTCAAGGTGCTCGGTCAGCTCCTGATCCATGGGATCGAACTTGACGCCAGCCGGCAGCACCGGCCAATCCTTCTTCGACTTGTATCGGTAATTCTAGTTATATGGTACTCAATGTATGATCAATCGACTGTTTTAAGTGAATGATGAAAGATTTTGACAGATAAGTGGTACTCCAAATCTGATGTCCAAAATACCCGAACACGCTGCCGGGATTCTTGTGTCACCTCACGCGCAGCGTGTTGTCACGTCAATTCAATGTGTGGACATGATGAATAATTTGACCGACGTATACTAGTACTGCTACTGTACTACTTAATAGTCGTATTTAGTGTCACAATTTATACATAGGTTTAACTAACAAGTACGCACTTGAAGCCTAACTGATATATATATATATATATATATATATATATATATATATATATATATATATATATATATATATATATATATATATGGCTTCTGCACAGCATCTCCATCATCATTATCAGTACATCCTATGCAGGTGAGTTAGGATGCACTTGATCCCAGGAAGGTATCTATCCTTCAAACCAGAGGAGTGCTTCAAACAAACAACAGTACATAATATCCAACAAAAGAGGGTCGTGCTACAGCAGCAGAATACATGGCTCAGTCTAGATATCAGCACGAATCAAGTTGTGCATATTTGCTGTTGGCATGAACCACATCGCCGCATGTCGGGTTTGCAAAAGCCATCCATCGCATGGAAGCTTGATGCCTTTCACACACTGAAGATTACCTGGAAACAAGCTATGTCGACGAATCTCTGGATATGGTGATTCATGAAACCCATGGTATGATGTGTAAACACAGCCCCCCCTCACGAATGGAAGTTGCATAGCACAATAATCATCGCTGGTGATATGATCGATGATTGGTTGGATGATCGGATAATTGAGCCCGAGGAACATGGAGTGGTTGCCGAGGCTGTAAACCCGCCTCCAGTTGAATACGCCTGGCCCAACGGAGCTGGGATCTTTCTCGAACACGAAGCAGCCATAGCCATCAATGTCACGAACGCCCCACACATTGTACTGCATGTGGTTTGATGAAATGGTTTGGTCAATTTGGTACGTGCGAATGAGCATCAAATGACTGCCGTCAGTTGAACGAGCGATAAACCACCACCCATCGGCTGGTATGATTCCAGGTCCTGGAATCATGAAGGCCAGCGCATTTGCGTCTGCTGCAACAATTCAAATTAGAGACCAAAAGGACAAAAATAAACAATCATGTTCAGAGTATGTGTGGAATTAAGATTATTATAATAGTGACACATATCATAGACAAAGAATTGCAATGTCGTGGTCATAATCATACCCCAAGTTAAAAAAAATAAGCCAATGGCTTTCATATTCTAGCAACATGTCATGGTTCAAACATCATGTAACAATGAGAGGAAAACAGCTATGACAGCGCCTACTCATATTCTACCATAGCACTTACTACTACCGTTCTCATATCAACTCTAACCAATAACATGCGTTGTTATAAAAATCTTGTAAACGAGAGTAACATATAGCAATCATGATGTTATGCTCATAATATGTATTCTAACAATCATTAGATGCCAATTGTTCTCATATCAACTCTAACAATAACATGTGTGGTCATAAAAATCTAGGAAATGAGAGGAACACATAGCAATGATGTGGTTATAGACATGCTATGCATTCTAAATTTGTAACAAATGAACATGCAGTCGTATTCATAAGGTAAAGATGAGATGAGATAGAACAATTACACGATGATAGATTCCACCATTATAGGCAGCCAATCTGTGCGTCGACCGCGTAAACGATGCCATCATGCACTATAGCATCAGACAGAAATGTTGCCTCAACAGGATTGATGATGAGCCATAACCATGTATGGCAACCGGATTCCAGATAGACTAATCCCGTGTTGAACAAGGCAATGAGCTTGTAATCCATGTAGTCTTCTGATGGTGTGGGCACTTTGCAGATTACAACTTTCTACAAACAGAGGTCGAGCCAAAAGCTTGACGCGTCTCGTGCGTAGTAGGCAGGAGTGTCCGGCGGGCCGCGAGGATCGATGTTGGCGGTATCCAATGATGGAAGGGTGATCTCTCGCTGGGTGTAGATATCCACGAGACACCACGGACTACCGGTGTGGTGGATGAGGACGATCCAGTTGGCCTTCATGCCCGCCCAGTAGTGGCCGTGCATGAAGGACTGGTGGACGGGTAGTGGTAGCATGTCAAGGGGCACCACGGCAACCTCTGTAGGATCGTCAAGTCGGTGTCTGGGCCACCTGCGAGGATCGGGCATCAGCAAGCAGGGTGTCTTGAAAAGAGCCGGCCGGTTGCAGATGAGTAGACGGTACAAAGACACCGAGCATGCGGCCAGACGGATGGTGCTGGGTAGGTCCATACGACTACAGATCTGCTCCAAGAGAACATTGGGGAGGGAATTCCAATCATGGGTTTGCATGTCAGTCGGTTCTGCCATTGGGGTTTTCGGTGCCTGCAAGCCAGCGGGGAAGTGGATTCGGGCGGGCGAGCGAAGAAGCTTCTCCTCGTGTGGCCGAGCAGTGAGCAGGGGGATATGGTACGCGCGAGCTACCAAGGAAGATGGCGCGGGTGGGCGAGCAGTGAGCGGGGGTAAATGGTGTGCGGACGACGATGGGGAAGAGAGGAGGAAGAAGAAGAGAGGAGGAAGAAGAGTGGAAGACGGGGAAGAAAGTGCATTAAATCTCAATTCTACTAGTACTACTACCAGGATGTACCGTCCTTCGGAGTGTAAATAGTTACATTGATGACATGTGGGTCTACCACAAGAGGGTCCATATGTCAGTTAATGGAGGACAGAGGTGCGTAGGCGTATTTGCGGAAGCGTGCTCTACTGGCAAACATGATGGCAGTACTGGGTAAGGCTGATTTAGTAACAACAACACACTAGTTCAGCTTATTAATTACGTGTCCCATCTGCTGCAGCGTGTATTGTCACTTCACTGCAAAGACTAGTTGAATAGTTCTCTCTGACCGAGATGGGGAATAATGGATCGCGAGGACTTCCTTTCTACAGTATCCCTATGCCTCTATGCTCATTTCACTCATTTTACTCCGTACCTAGTCACTTGTTGAAATCTGTAGAAAGACAAATACTTCGTATTTGGGAATAGAGGGAGGCTTTTACTCCGTACTATTTGGGAACAGAGGGAGTATCACCATATGGAGGGAACAGAGGAAGTTTGAAATTTTAACATGTCAATGGTAGGGAGTAAGCCCCATGCATGCATGCATGCATGCAACATGCAACACTCACACGTACACATGGATGCACGCAACACTCACGCACCCATGCAGCACACAGCACACGATGCAACACACACAGCTCACACTCAAGTGCTCAACCTACTCCCTACGTCCGTGAAAGACTGTACATTTAGAGATTTACACATTGACCAGGGCATAATTAACGCCCAAAAGTAGCAGACTTATGTGTGCATGCGACCATTGAGATAAGAAGATTAAATGAAGGCCGTTGCATGCTGTAATTAAGGATAGACATGTAGCCTATACCTACAGCACAAGTTGGTGCATTAGTCAATCAATATCGATTTAGATTAAAGGCTAAATGCATTGGAAGTGTAGATGTACATCATGTACTACTACACTCTTTGTTTTATAGCCGATGTACACTCTTTGTTGGAAGGCCGAGGGAAGACACGTGCATGCACTCACATACACAGCCAGGGTGGTTCGGGCGGAAGGGTTGGACGCCTGCGTAAAGTTTTGTTTAACTGATTTCTTTGCTCCGGCAATTGACAGGTGGGACCCAAAAACCAGGTGACAATTTAACCAGTCAACAAAGTGCCACGTCGACTATGTGGCCGGTCAGTAGGGTGTAATACGATGCTCTACGATGAGCTAGTGATCGTATAATTGACGCAAAACTATATATAGTGACCGTAAAGAGCGTATTGTTACATACATTGACCGCCAGTGTATTTTTCTCATTTCAAATTAAGCCATATTAATCGGAAAGGACGCAGTATGGACTACTACTAGTACTAATACTGCTTTTATGTGTCCCGTCAACTCGCCAAACGAGGAGAAGCTTGCTTACTACGCCTCTCCCTCGCCCACGCACGCGGTGGTTCGCGGGACGAGGAGAGGGTTTTGACTACAGCGCCCTCTCCCTCTTCCTCGCCCTCACCCTCGCCCTCGCGATGGACGTGCAGCAGTTCAATCGGTGTCAGATTGCCAGAAGCATATTGTACTGTAGTATCATCATTGTTTGACCTTCCGAAGAGGCGAAGAGCCAAGTGCAAGGTTCACACGAGTACAAACTGTTGAACCTCCCGAAGAGGCAAAGAGCCAAGCGCAAGGTTTTATAGGAGTTGTCGTCCTAGTAGGAGTGTACTACAACTATAGCGAACGATGCTACTGTATGATGCCACCACGTCACGTATATCCAAAGCTGTGCCACCTTTTTTCTCAGAGTGTGTTGGAGCCCGTGCAACAACCACACAAGTTGCACGTACACATAACACATTTACTAGTAATAAATTCTAAAGGAAAAATGCCAGTATGCCACACAAGTTCATCTCCAATTCATGTGATAAATTTGTGCACGACTAGTCTACATATATTCACAGCGCTACCGTTCACAATTACTGTACTCCACTTACACGTTATAGATGGGCTACATGCATGTCCTCCTCCAGGTTCCAGTCCCAGGTGTTCTTCATGGATGGCACGATCCATAGCGGTGGGCAACGGGAATCATTATCGCAGCTTTCTAGTCCGGTTTCACACGATGGAGACTCATCCAAGCTGAAGCGGCATAAATCAAGGATAGCATGTCCCAGCATGTCGTTCATCCGGCGGTGCGCAATGAAGACACAACCATGCTTCATGAACGGCAGGCCTTCCGTGTCGTGCACGGAAGGTGGCATCCGCTTCACAATGGGGTAGCTGTCCCCGATGAAAAGCGAGTACTCTCCAAGAGTGTTCCTCGGCACCCACATAGCATCATGGGGGTCGAACTCGGCGCCGTTCATCTGGTACATGCGGCATCCCAGATCTGGACACATGGTGACGTACATAGTCAAGGTCCATGCATAATAATGTTGTGCTCAAATATGGCGGTCAGTAATACTATGCAGCAAATAGTACTACTCCGGTATAGAGGAAGTAAAATAACCGGCTTATTATATATAGCCACTCTTGGCTACATGGATGATATAGTAAGACATGGAAAAACAAAAATGGTGGCAGCTAGTGGGTTCAAGTATTCAAGGGCCTAGCTAGCTATACGCGTCCTCCAAGGTAAAAAGTACTCCTAGTAGTACTACTAAGTATACTACTAGTACAACAATGAAAGAGAAGGCGAGAGGGTTAAAAAAGTGGAATACCTGGGTAGATGGTGACGGTCCGATCGTGGTAGATTGTGTGACCATGTTGCATATCAGTGGTACCATGGGTAACGACTACTAAGATAGTTGATCCCAATATGCCAAAGTCAGCTACAAGGTTCCAGGTTAGACTAAATCGCGGATGCAAATGCACATCCAGGATCGGTGATCTTATTTTGATCGGGGGATGACTGGTCCCTGCAAAATAATGGAGTACCATTAGGGATGCAAATTATGGTTTGTGCATTCCGTTTGTAATCTCTCATACCGTAGGATGGCAACCAGATGAAACAAGTCCCCTGGCTTGTCACCGCGAAGATGTGGCCTAGATGGAGCACATCGTTTTCGAACGTGTAGGGGTACAAATCTGCCGTCGCCAACATGCTCCAGCCTCTGCCGTTACCGCGTCTTGCATTGATGGCAATCCTTATGTCGAACACCGCGATGAGATAGTAATCATCGTAGCCGCGTCGCTTTGTCGGCGGGTCCGCAATTGCTATCTTCTTCAATCTCATGTAGGCATCATCATACGTATTCAAGCCCAGCCAGTCCGGAAGGCCGATCCCAATGGTGGAGAAGGGGTCTACCGGAACGGCCGCACTGCTGTGGATGTTGTGCAAAATGATGGTGGTATCCGGCCGGAGGTATGCAAGCCAATCTTCGTTGGCACCGACCGAGACCTATATATAAGACGGTGGGCAGCGGAGAAATTACGGGATGGAAATGGAATAACTAAGTACTACATGATTAAACTCCATTACTGACCTACTCATCGGACAAAATCTGACTACCTCTCAACGTCGGTAACTCTAGCGGAGTCAACGTGCAACCATGACCAGGGAGCGGTGGACTGTTCGAAGGATTGTCCCATAGAAGAACCTTCTCCTCGAGGACGCATGGAAGACCAACAAGCATGGCCTTTTCCCAAGCCTGTTTAAGCAGCGTCTTGAAAAAGTTGGTGCAGGAAGCACCGAGTCTTGCGGCAATGAGGACGCGGCGTGCGATTTCTCCCAGAGGATCGTCCTCCAAGGTCTCCCAGCCCCGACAAGGAGGAGAACCGCCTGGCGAATCCATGGGAGCAGCAACGAACTGCCTTCTCTTCGGGGGGAGGGGAACTGGCAAGGAGGAGATAAGAGCGTAGTAACCGCAGGGCCTCGTCCCTTCCTACTGTAGATCGTTCCTCAGCGAAGGGGTGAGGCTATTATTTACTACTAGTACTAGCATTATGGAACGTTATGGGATTGCGTTATACTGTAAATAATAGCACTAGTAAGAAATTTTTGGCACTAGGTAGTAGTTTTTGGCGTGGATTAAGAAATTTTGGGTATGTTTTTGCCATTTTTTGTACACGCCAACTAGTGTCAAAAAAACATCTTACATTATGTGACGGAGGAGTACGTACTTGTACTGTAGCAGTACCAGTACTACTTTTCTCAACTAGTAGTGTGATGTACTGTACTTCTAGTCTAGTCTAGTATAGTGCACCAGTTTTGAACTCTCGAATCTCAGGGCCAAGGAGCTACAGTTGGAAGTGGAGGGTACTACTGTTCTCTAGAACCATCGCAGTACTATCAATGCAGGGGAAGTACATCTGCGTAGTGGCCTAGTGGGTACTCTTGGTGCTATATTCAGCCGCTCCTCTCATGTAGGAGTAGCTGGCCTACTCAGCCGCTCCTCTCACGCACATACT
Organism: Triticum timopheevii; assembly: GCA_963921465.1. Lineage (NCBI taxonomy): Eukaryota > Viridiplantae > Streptophyta > Magnoliopsida > Poales > Poaceae > Triticum > Triticum timopheevii. The sequence goes on from OY997270.1 coordinate 120,247,839, forward strand.
AGTAGCCTGTTTATCAGCGACAGTTACTGCGGGAGCAGAACATTTGAGTTATTTGATACATCGAGACTAGGCTTTTTGCTTCCATTTGTGGAGGTCTAATGGATCTCGTCGAACTTTGTTAGTAGTTCCTTCTTTATGAATGAGATGAAGCAAAGCTTTTGCCTCCGTTTAAAAAAAACACGCCAAGAGGAATTTCTTTTATAGTAGAGCCGATAATGGAGTGAAGTCCATGCGTGAAATGCCACAAGATACAAAGTAGTAGTAGAGCACTTTACGTACGGAGCCATATTGCACAGTTCCCAATGCCCCGCCAGGCTTTTCCGGCTCCTCGGGCTTAATTGGGAGGCGCTAGTTTACATATGCTACTAGCTGATGAGGAAGCTGCAAGCGAGGTGCGGCTAGGGCGAGCCCGCGAGCCAGGGGATGCTGGGAAGGAAAACCCGTTCACGTGGCTAGGCTGTCTAATGCACCCAAATTGTGAGACCGCACGTCCGTTCGACTTCAAAACTCAAACTACCCGTGTAAAATATGGCTCGCAGCGAAGTGTAGTAGTACTATTTTTAAAAAAAAGGTCGGCGTGCGTTCGGCCGGGATCGAACCCACAAAACGAGGTATACACTCCCGCGACCACTAGTAGTACTTGTTGAAGTACAACACAACCTAGAATCGCGTTTTGTCTCTAGTAGTACGTACATTGTTCCTTACAAGAAACCACTAAAATGCCAAGAAACTACTACCACTTGCATACGTGGCAGACTTAAGATAAGACTACCTTATCAACCATTGTACATGCTCTTACCAACAAAAATCCTCGAGTGACCTCCTACCTCCGGCCCGTCCACCTAGTCATCCTCGGCCATGGGATGCAGCTACCGCCGCTGGCAGAAGGCGAGGTCAAAACCGCCGGCGGTGCGGAGCCCATGTTGCGGCAGCCCGGATGCCAGCTCCGTCCGGCGCTCGCGGCCGCTAGCTAGCCAAGATAGCTCCGTCCAGTTGCTTGTCTGCAAGGTTTGCTAGCTAGATTGGCACGGCAGCGCGGCGGCTTGCTCGCGTGTGCCGCGCTTAGGCCAGCCATCTGGCTCAAGCATAGGCCAACACGGCGGCTTGCTCGCTCGTGAGTCACGCTCGGGCTAGCCTGCCAACCCGTGCGGAGGCCAGCGCGGCGTCCAGCCCGTCCAGCGGAGCGGCGGCCAACTCGTTCATCACCAGCGCCACCGACAAACACGCATCAGTACTGTTTGAAGTAATGTTCAGGACAAATAATGATTTGAGGGGGAATAACATGATAGAAGGTCAGATGTGGGTCCCTCGTGTCAACGGTCAAACAAAATGTGTTGGTTTAGGCTGCCTTGTCAGCACGGACGTGTGGGCCAACCCTATCATAAATGGGTTTAAACGAACCTAATCGGTAGGAGTACTAGGTAGTAGTTTTTGGCATGGATTAAGAAATTTTGGGTATGTTTTTGCTATTTTTTGTACAATAGATTCTTCCTAGGGCTGGTTGAAAGTGGTAGTTTTTTGTTAAATACTCTACATATTGTAAGTAGGAGTGAGAGTTAAGCTTTGGAAGCCAATAAGCAAGGCTAGTTACATAGTGCATATGTGTACATGATTGAAAGTAAATATCAACCATGAGTGACTAATATCTTGATGGAAAACTCGAAACTATGGAATACTAGGAAAAAAATGCATGGTTGGAAATACTAGCAATGTTCATGTCTGTTGCAACGAATCATAATTAGAATAATACTTATTCACAAACTTGGTACAAAACACTCTAATTTTGATATACATATGTTTCCATTAGAATATATTCCTTGGGCTGCTTTAAGATACTAATTATGGGTTTTTCTGCAAATTGGTAGACAAGTGGGATGTTGGTGAGAAAAGGCAACAACTTACCTCACAATCGTTAGATGTAGATCTAATAGTCAGAAACGACGGATGGCAGACACACCAGCATCACCAACTTAGTCTTGTGTAGGAGTACTAGCAAGATCCATGCATTGCACGGAACATCAAGACGCATTTTTTTTATAAAACACTTGTTGTGATTGACCCATGCGGGAGTAATCTCATGTGTAAAAACTAATGATATCTCAAGAAATATGAGATAAGGTGAAGAGGAGTGGGGTGTGGTGGTGGTTGGTGGTCGGACTGAGCGGAGGCATGGGGATTGACGATGCCGGCAGCGGACACCAGGACAGTTTGTTCCAGAGGCGTCCTTTCTTAATTTCTCAACAATGAGGTTTGTTGGAGATACAGATGAACGAGGGAAGGCCTTGTCTGCAAATGTGGAGAGGGGTGCGGGTATCTTTTAGTTTAATTTCCATCCGTCAGATATAGATCGGACGGTCTATATTGCAAGATGGCACACGTACCATCATCACCACCTCGTTTTTTTATAAGAGAAGAAATATAAGTATGGAGATACAAATGTATTATCGGTACTTGCTTCCGTAAACTAACATCTACATTCTATTCAACGCCTCGGCATGTGGGGCCTTAGCACAATGACTTCTCGACTGTGTAAAACAAAGATTTCCCCGTCGCCGACAAGGACGGGGTGACGTCAGCGCACTTTTTGGCTTGCTCTAGTCCTATTAGTCATACTAGGTGGTCTAAGCACGTGTAGATTTATTATTTTTCACATCTCGTGTTCGCCGTACTGCCACGACTGTGGATGAATAGACGGTAAGTTCTTCACGGGGAAACCCTTGATGAGCGTGTTTGCGAGAGAGAGAGAGAGAGAGAGAGAGAGAGAGAGAGAGACATTGTGCATGTGTGATATGTTAGAGACTGAGGCAATGATAATAGATTCTTTGTGTCTATGTGTGTGGAGGATAGAGAGAGACATGTACATGGGGCTTTGTATTGTGTAACGTGGAGACACATATACATAATTAGAGAGTGAGTGTGTGAGATACACATGCGGACATGGGGAGAGATGAGGATCCAGATAAATGGGTGTTTGTGTGTGTTTGTGCACGCGTTTGTGTGTGAGAGGGAGAGAGTGTATGTGGAGTAGAGAGACCACTGATGATGTAAACCTAGTATAAGGGAAGGGGGAATGGTGTGACATGTGTAGTAGCGGGATAGCATGGGTGCGGGCTGGGGGAGCAGACTATTTAGAAGAGACATCGAGTGTGTGTGGGAGAGGGGTGTGAGAGCGAGAGAAAGAGAGAGCTAGCGACAGAGAGAGAGAGGAAGAGAGGGGGCGAGAGGGGTTGTTTGTGTCGATAAATGGCGTATAGATAGGGAGACAATGTTGATGTTGTCCTAAATTGGCCTATGAAGATAGGGACTTCATGAGAGATCTAGAATAGATTGTGTAGAGAACAATGTGCGAAATCGAGAACGATTATACATTAGGGAGCTATGCAAAGAGTCACGACATATATGTATGCAGGGAAGGAGCTGGGGCGGGTCCGCATGTGGGAGAGATAGAAAGAGGAGAGTGGTGCACAAGGATACAAAGTCTGCTTGTCTGCAGTGGGGGTGGTGTGTGAGGTGAGTGCGCGAGAACCACATAACTAGGGAGATAGAAGTTTGGGGCGACGTTTTGTGTGTATGGGAAATATACACTCTACATAGTGCGTGTGCTTGGGTAAGAGAGATAGCGGGAGACCTAAAGAGTGAGGGAAGAGATGTGTGCATGCTCGAGAGACAAAGTGATAGAGACCTATGTTGGGGTCCGGACTTTACAAGAGAGAGGGGTGTTAATGTGCTCGTGTGTTGGTGTTTGGGGGAGAGAACGACTTCTCTATGTGTGTGTGTGTGTGTGTGGTGGTGGGGGTGGGGGGGGGGGGGGGGTTGACTTCAGATAAAGAGTGAGGTGTCTATATTTGAGGGACTTTAGCGTAATTGAGATATTGTGCACTCATGGTCGATCCATTTGTTTCACAGTTTGTACTATAAGATAATGATACTTTTGAACATGTGTGATATACCTTGATGTACCAGAATTACAAAGTTAAGATTGGAATTTTGGAATTCGACTCCATCATTAGCTTTTGTATTTCATTTAAACAGAGGTACAATTTTTAAGCCGGGATTTCGTGATTTCAAATTCATATATCAAACCTAGAGATATATACATACGGGCGTGTTCAAACTTTATAATCATCCACTTTATTCATACACATACACATTTTTGCTTTTGTCATCATATTTAGGATAACACATTTAGAATTTCATTTGAATTGGACCGTATGATGGTATTTGCTTGTAGTAGCTCAATGATCCATATTTGAATTGAATGGACAATCTAAGTTTCGAGTTGGAGACATTGATTTTCAAAACTTGCACATTTTTTTGCGTGCAAAACAAACAAATTGTCGGCCATGATATCATAGTCGGCCGTACGAGAGCAGAATACTTATAATTTTAGGCGCCAAAAGCTTTCAAACTTCCCGCTCACATCAAAATATCACACGCCCGAAAGTTTAGCCCTCCAATATTCCTGTTTTACCCCTGCCACATGAACGGAAAAGGGCTGCTTTGGTAACTCCATTGTGTTCCCCTCTTTGCCCCCAACATTCTTCCCCAGAGCCCCTCCCCTTCCCCTCCCCGACCCCCCAACCATGGCAAGCCGCCGAATCTAGTCCTCCGCCGCAGCGGTGGACCTCATACCTCGCCGGATCTACCTTCCGCACCTTGGAACCCCCAACTGCCAACTCACCACTTTACCGGAGCTGCTTCAGCGACTGGCTTGTAACCGCTCTAGATCTCCTTGACCGCCATCATGGTCCACCGCACCGGATCTGCTTAACCGGCGCCCTCCACCACAGCGTAGGCCTTTCACTAACTCCCTCGTCCGCCCCTTCGCTGGCCCTTCATACAAGCCCTCGTCCGACGCAACAGATCCGCCTCACCGAAAGCACTATACAACGCGCCCGCCGAAGCCTTCGCCCACTGCACCGGACCCGCTCCACGGACGCCATATTCAACTCCACCGGCCCTGCTTTATCGATGCCGCAGCCTCATCAGGTTATTTCGATTTATACACCTTCGGGTTTTCTCTTTATCGTGCAACTGTTCACTTACCACAGATGAGCTTTCTTGTATGTCGACACGCGCCGCAACCGTAGCACCGGAGCAGCTTCAACGACGGCGACAGCCGGCCCGAACTCAACCGCAACACGAGCACCAGCGACGATCCTTAGCTATCAAGTATGACAATGATACCCATACGCTGCCGAGAATCAGGTACTATTATCCAACGGCCGGCGCCTACGTTCACTTTCCTAGCATAAGCACCGCACCTCTGAATTTCTTCAGGGCATCATTCAGTTTTTCATGAGACGCATTATTCTGCTTGCACCTGTAGCGCCATACTTCTGGCAGTGAACATGTTACATGTGTTAAATTACATACCAGTGCACATATAGTTAATATGCTTTAGTTTTGTTCTGATGCCACCTGTTGGTTCCATCAGACTGCTTAATGTTCTCTATGCTTAATTACACATCGGCAAACTAGCATGTGGTTCCGTTGCTTTTTGTTCGTTTTACCCTACATTTTCTGATGCTAGCTATTACATCACTGCTCCGAGCCTCTGTTCATTACTTGTTTGTGTGTTCTTGAACTTCCCAAGTTGCCTGACTAGTTTGATGCTTCTATTAATTATGGAGCTGCCAACCCCATCAAGCAAAATATTTGTTCTTTTGGTGCTGGCACCTCGAACAAGCATAAAAATAGAGGGAAGCAGATATATTGTCGTGTATGCACACACCCTTCTTTCATTAGTTTAGATGAACCATTGATGAACAATTCGGACCAGTGCATGCGATTAAAATTAATTTTACCTAAATAGATGATGCAGAATAAACTACAACAACTAGATTTGCAACCACGGGATGCTGACGATATCTTCAAAGAACATTGCAACAGTAGCTAGGCTTCACAGCAACATATGGTAAGCCAGTGTGTGTTAGTACATGTTAAATGCAATGCGAGTGGGCTGATTTCTTGGCTTGTGCCCTCAACGTGTAATCCTAACGAATTACAAATAGTTCAGTTGTCTGCTTTGCTGTATTGCTTGATTCGAATGCTTGTTTGTTGTTACGTTGTACCTGAGTTGGCCAATATGTCAGGAGTGCCTGCTGTACTATCTTAAAGAAATGCATGCCTATTTCATTTGAGTCCTTAACTTTTCCTCTCAACTTCATCACAAGACTTTCTTCGTAGTTTATATGAGGCCACACTGTTAAGTGCTTTCTCAGATTATTTCAACTGCTTAGATGCCTTGGCAACTTAAATATAGCGGTTGTACATTCCCTTTCAACTTTCATCTTACCATTTTAATTTCTTTTCGGCTGATGCTGCTTCGAACCATTTAAATATAGTTTGCCATGCTCGGCAACAATTCGTCCGTCGTTTACCATGTAAGCTTACTGCCTGGATCATACGATAACTATCTCTTACTTATGTCCAGCGGAAACCTTTCAGGATGCCGTTCACACTAGGACGCAATGTACAACCCCAGAATCTATTTGTGGAAGCAGTGTGCCATCCATGTTACCAGATGGTAGCAGTTCAGAGGCAACACCGTCGGAGAGCAATCTGAGCACAGATATTATAGTGCTTGAGGCTCTACTAGAGGCAGAAAGAGATGGTGTGGCTGCCATGAATGATGTAATCTTTATTTTGAGGCTGGAAATTACGGAATTAGCGGCACGCATTATGCAAGCAACCCAAGAATTGGAGGAAGTAAGAATGTTGCATTTGAAGACGGAGGAGGTCCTGCTGTTTCTGCTATCTGAAGCCCAAGGTAACCCCGGTTCTTCTTTAGATACCAGTTGAAATTGTCATTAGATTATTGTACCTGCATGTTGTGTCATGTCTCTGAATGGATTATGTTGCAAGACCCCCTATGTTGTCCGGAATTCCATGTTGTCCATGTGTTGTAATGATCCAAATTTTTTAGGCGAGGTAATCCTCAGTACTTGTATGATTGACATAAGGTGAACTGTTTTTCGTGTGAGCATATTGTATTGGATGAAATAACTGTTTCAATCAGAGTGTATCCAACCTACTGAATTCGAAGATCACAGCATTTCTAAATCATAATCATATATAAAGGTGGAATAAATTTTTATTGTGGTTTTGAAGAAATAAATAACAAAATGTATAATTATCTGTGGATATTCGTAATCGAATACAAATTGGATTTGAATTTAGTTTGCCAGGTCCCAGGGCAAACATGAATGCTAATTCTCCCAAGTTATGAACGAAGCGGCTAAACACCCACTATAATTTGTGGGCTGCCCGAAGCAAGTGTTTGCGAGATGGAAATTACTGTCTACCCCTGACACTTGACATCCTTATCGACCGGATTTACACTGCTGTCGATATGGGTAGACTAGTAACTTCAATCAGACGTGACACGACGGCCTCTGAGCCCATTCAGACACGGTGGGTGCCAAACGTGGGCGGCAAAACACATTTGATTCAAGCTCGTCCGAAAGGCATGTGTCTCTTCCTCCATTTCCCCATTCATACACGGTGGGTGGCAAAACAAACTCTCCTCATCCGAAATCGATGTAGGCTAATATTTTAAATAGGGGCAGATGTGTAACTTCCATCAGACGTGACACAACCGCCCTACCTGTCAGCCCCGTTCATACACCGTGGGCGCCAACCGTGGGCGGAAAAACACCCTCTCCTCACCCGAAATAGTTACCGGCAAATATTTGGGAGATGCGAGATTACCATCCTATCCCGAACCGACGCGATGTATGAAATTTTAAACGGGGGATAAGTTCGTAACTTTCCCCCATTTCAGAGAAGCGCGTCCCAAAGTTTGAGATCGCACCCCTCCCCTCCATTTCCCCATTCATACACCGTCGGCGGCACGACAACCTCCGCACTGCGGCCAGCCTCCTCCGTCCGCCACCCTATCCTCCACCTTGCCGGAGCCGCTACCCCTACCCCGTCGTCCACTACAAGAGATGGACGTCTCTCATCCACGACGCTGGACCAGGATCCTTTCATCGCCTCCTCTTGCTTCATCGGCGGCGGCGTCCACCTTGCCGTTGCCGCTCCGACGACCGCCTCGTCCACGGCAACAGGATATATCCCCCGACCCGGCCGTCTGCCGTCTAAAGTCTTCTTCCCCGCCACCGACAGCCATCGCACCCGCAGCACCCTCAACGTATCAGCATAGGCCTACACGGTGTCGCAAGAGAGGTGGTACTCTTCCATATGTGCTTAAGTTATTGATCTCACCCAGAAAATAGATCGTAATTTGTTTACTGTACTTTTCTTGTCCGTACCAAATTGTAGTGGCTAGTTGAAAGCAAACATTGGTTGCGAAGTAGCTTTGTCCAGTTTGCACCTTCAGATCCGCCATGGCACGTGCACTATACTCGTAAAGCTTATGGTTTCCCCCCTTTATATTCACTACCATCATCGTAGGTGCTTCGTGTCGTGCTAGCACTGCTCCTCAAGACCTCAACCCAAAGCTTACGTGTTCAAATACGAATCTGATATGATGCTCATATCACTAAAATAGAGAACGTTTAATTGGTCACCTAATGTTCCTATATTCATTTCGAAAAGCATGTGCGCCACCCACTGGTCCAGCTAGTTCCACTTTCCTGATTTTTCTCTTGATGCTTAGGATTTTCCCCTTTTATCCACTCTACTATGATCTCCGTAGGTGCTTTCCGTCGTACTAGCATTACTCCACCCTTCAAGCTAAACAACACAACACTCAGAATTCGAAACCTTAGTTGTTCAAATATGATTGTGATATGATACTGATATTAGTTAACCGACACATTTAATTGGTTAGCTAAAGGTCCCACTTGAGTTTCCAAATGCATGTCGCGACATATAGAGAGACAACATAATTGCATTTCTTTGTCACTTGTTGACCGTACTTTCTTGTCCATACCAAATCTTAGTTGTTATTTCAAAGCAAACATCAGTTGCTAACTACCCTTTGCGCGGTTTGCAGCTTCAGATCTGCCATCCCACTGCCACGGTCAACACTGTACTGATCATGCTTATGTTTTCCCCGTTTTATGATGACCACAATCAGCCTACGTGGTTCGTATCGTAATAGCACTGCTCCACCCATCAAGCTAAACAAGCTTAGTTGTACAAATTCATATCTGATATTATTGCTGATATTAGTAAAACTGAGAGATGTTTAATTGGTTAGCTAAATGTTCCTACTTTAGTTTCGAAATGCATGTGAGCCACATATGGAGAGACCGGAAAGAATAGTATTTCTCTGTGCGCTCTGGTTCATCATGGGTGGCCAACCGACATTGTATTGAAACACTTGTAATATCTTCAATCTGCTTGCTCTTCTGCTCTTCTTTAAGATGATACTCTTCTCTTGCGGTCGACTGGTCAGGTCGAGTTGTTCTCCCTTAGTATATTTTGAATCTGTCAGGTCAGGTCGACTTGTTCTTCTTTACTATATGTTGAAGCTATCATCTGCGAAGTGTCATCACTTCTGGAGCTCTCGTATTTTGAGTAGTAGGCCACATGGGAGGCAGTATTGGATTAGAATCACTTCTGCATTACAAAAAAATCTCACTTGTTTTTATGTTTTCATGCATGTCAGATATTGAACATTATCAAAATGAATATGAGAATGGGCGCACGAGAGGAATATTGCGGAACGATCCACTGGCTAACAAACTTGGCCTGGTGGAGGATGGCCTATCTTATTCACCCATCAAGGTGCTTGCTCTAACTTTGCAAAGTTGTATTGGTCGCACATATTTTGCATCTGACCTCTTGCATTTCTTCTACTTTGTTACACCATCTGCTTAGTTAAAGCATCATATATGAGTATATGCCATAACTATCCATTTTCTGTACCTATTCCATGTGTCGTCACACTATGTTTTTCCAGTCAAATATTGTTCTTTCATGATAGATGTCCAAAAGGAAGAGGGTGAGTGCAGATCCTCAAGGAGTACAAACTAGGTATTTGGAAAAGGTAGTGGTACCTGTCAAATCAGATAGATCAGTAGCCACAGAAAACACAAGCCCAACTGTACCACACTTTACCCCTACTCCAGTGGCCAAACCCCTATTAGAACTGCTGGGAGCCCAGCGTCAGGTACTGTCTATGATATCAATTCAAAATTTGAACTCCTAAATTTCTGCTTGTGCCTTACCTTCTCTCTTGTATGATAACTAATTTTAGATGAATCTCCTTGCTCAAAGGATCATACGATCTCAAAACAATAATGGGCTCTGCATTGCTCTTGTCAGTACCTCTCTCCCTTTTGCCTTGTAACGCTGTACTTAATTAATTGCTATTTGATTATGTATCATTAGTCTGCACCTGAGCTTCATTATCCACTGTTTCTTCCAATATTATTTGATCTATATTTACTCTTTGCAAAATGTAGAATAATGGCAACGCTTATAAAGAATTTTCTTTGGGGAATTTATTGAATTATCCTTCCATCAACATGGAGAAGGGCTTTGTCCAGCCCGTGTTAACATGTAATGTAAGTTCATCCTTCTCAAGCCTTCAAACTTCTTTCTAGTATAGATTTGGATAGGCATCATTGCCTCCACTGCTGTTTGCTTTGCTGTTTACATCTGATTGGATTGCAACAACTACCAGTTTCAAATTGTAGTTGTAAAAACATGTTCCTTATGCAGAACAGATCCATTTATTTGCTTATATAATTGTGAAACCTGTTATGTGTCTCCTTGTTTCTCTTTCAGAGTCGTATCTCTTACGCCAGGCAAAACTTTAGGGAAGATAGTGAGCCAAACCATCTTGAGGACAGCGAGATGACCCCGAGGTCCTATCTTGATGAAGACAGTGAGTTGAAGCTACTGACCAGCAGGTGTGAGACAACCTCTGTGCAGTTGCTACCTCAATCAGTTCGACTTCTTCAGTCTCAACTTAAAGCAGAAAGGCTTGCTTCAGCTCAGCTCCGACTTGAAGTCAAAGATGCAATGAAGATGTCAAAGGACTGCCGTGCGCACCATCATGCCTTAAATCTAGTGTTGATGCATCTATCGTTGACACAACTGAGGTCTACTCAGCTTCTTCAGCTGTTTGGGGGGCCCGACCTGGCCAGGCCTAGTGCCTTCTGAAGTGCTCTCAGTTTTGTATATTCTTTTGTCGGCGCGTTTATTTGCACTGGTGGCGAACTTTGATGCCCAGTGGATGTAATATGTGTGATAGCCGTGATAGCCTAGCATAAGTTGCTTGCTTATTTATTTCCTTGTTGTCTTGTTTATTTGTTTGCTTGTAGTCATTGCAGTTCTTTTTCCGCGGTTTGCTAGTGGCTGCAATAACCTATTTTTTAAAACTAGGCCACAATAACCATGGGCTAATATTTACTGTAGTGACACTGGGCCTCCTACGGGCCGTAGAAATAGTGGGCCTTCTACGGGCCGTAGAAATAGTGGGCCTTCTATGGGCCGTAGAAACAATGGGCCTTCTACGGGTCGTAGAAATGGGCCTTCTACGGGCCGTATCATCATTGGGCCTTATACGGGCAGTATGATCGATTGGCCAAACATGGGCCAATACCAGGCCGCATTATGGTCGTAAATGGGCTAGAGTTCGAATCGTCCGTTCATGGGCCGACCATAACGGGCCATCGTTAATAGGCCATATTTCATGACGCTATGAAAACGGCCCAACGTGTTAACGGACCACAAACGGGCCGACTATAACCACGTGATGAATTTGGCCCATAAGCAGAAAATGACAGTAACGGGCCGTAAGTAAACGAATGCTGAAAATGAGCCCAAGAATAAATGATCTCTGAGAAGGCCGAAAGATAACATGGGCTGGAAACGGCCCAACGGAATAACGGGCCCTTAATGGGTATAAACTGATACACTGTTTATTTCGGGCCAGTTTCACCACGGGCCGTTAATGGGTGTAAAGTAATACACTGTTCATTACGGGCCAGTTTCACAATGGGCCGTTAATAGGCCAAGAGTTACATAGGGCCTCATATGGGCCGAAAGACGTCATGGGCCATACATGGGCCAGAAGTGAAAACGGGCTGGAATCATATTGGGTGGCCCAGATGACGCTACTGGGCCTAATTCGGATAGGGTGTAACGGGCCTTGGGTTAGCGGGCTGTAAATGGGCTATATGCGAACAGGTCGTTAACAGGCTTTACATGGGCCGGCCCGCCACCTTTCGACCAAGTCAAACGGGCCGACCTTTTCACAGGAATGGGCCTCTGTTGGTCCGTGCCACATGTCGACGTATCATAGGCGCCTTCTGTCGAATGAGTGGATGACATCTGTCCCAACGGTGAGCCGACACGTGTTTCCTCCAGCCAATGATGATTTTACACGTGGAAAATCCCCATTGGTCGGGGCTGTTAACAGGTTATCGGATCCAAAACCCGACCCGATAGCTTAACGGCGTTCCGTTACGATGGATGCCACGTGTCGGTCACCCTTGACGAAAACACTTCTGTGACGTGTGATTTATCGTCATGGAAGTGGACACTTCTGTGATGATAATTTTGGTAATGTCATGGAACACTTCTACGACAGCACATGTATGACTATCTTGATTCTGTCATAAATTTGTCATGGATGTACATGAATGACAAAAAATGCGACCTACTGTGACAAACACGTATCATCACGGAAGCGTATTTTTTGTAGTGTATGTACCCCACAACCATTTAAAAACTCAAGTTTCAGCATTAGTTTGGACCTGACTCAGAGTCTAATAGGTGAACACGATGATAATGTAGCATGTCATCATATTAAGCGACACATAATGTAAGCAGACATGAAAGAGTGCGACCTCTCTTATGGACCCGTGTAGTCCTCAAGGTCATCTGCTTAGTTGATGATGGTAATGCAGTTGTCGTGGCTACCGGTGGCGGGGAAGAAGATCTAAGGCGGTGAAAGACAGTCCAGAGAGCGGATCCCTGCTGTGGTGAACCCTTCCGTTGTTGGAGCAGCTGAGCTGGGGTGGAACACACCGCCGCAGGAGCAGGACAAACAACACAAGGTTTTCTTTGACACATATCTATAACAAAAGTAATTGAGTAAGGGCTTCTTTGAATTTGAGGATTCTAACAATGCAGGGATAGGAAATAGACAAGAATAGGATAGGAATGCACGTGCAAACAGAGAATTTAAAAACACAGGATTTCTGCCAATCTGGGTGTTTGATTCACAATAATTGGAAGATCACAGGATGCAAAAAAGCATGGTGAGATTAAGTCAAACCACAAGAATACGTATGGTTATAATGCTATTATGCTACTATCTCTTAGTCTTGTGCTTGATGAATAGGAATATGAAAAGGAGGAGAAGTGGAAATTAGAATTCCTACGGTTTTTCTTTCAAGGAGACACTAAAGGAACAAATCCTACAGTTTTCCTTTGCTCCATTCCTTTGCACCAAATTCATGAAAAGTAGTACCATAGGAAACTTTCCAATTCCTATGCTTTTCATTCACTTTTTCTTTCAAGCACTGGCGATTCTAGTAGGCAGGCTTGAGCAAGGAAAATCCTACACTAAAAAAATGTTTTTGTGCTACTTCTATTACTTTCGACCCAGGCCACTGCCATGATAGCTCAACTCCCAGGCCCATCGACAAATGCACAGCTCAAACACGCAGAGATAAATAATGATGGCGTTCAAGAGAGTCCATCACGGATAGCTAAGTTTCCTGGTACCTCACTGCTTGTCATATAGTAGGATAAAATAATCATATTTTCCGTTACTACGAGTGCTCAGTGGACAATATATATAACATGTAGAGTAAAAAAGAGATGCAACAAGTGTACAACCTCTTTGGCAAAGCCATGTCGATCTCAGCATGATTGGGTTGGCCCGTGAGGATGCTCCGGCTGAATTTGCTGTCGGAGGAGGGGAAGAAGATCTTAGGCGTCTGGAGATGGAGCCGGAGGTACTGCTCCGCTGTGATGGAGGGTTTCATCGTTGGAGTAGCTCTGGTGAGTTGTACGACGCCGAGGCTGAAGCAGGACAAGAGAGACAATGAACAACGTTAACCTGAGTGGAATTCTAATAGCATCTCCAATACATGACGTAAAATACATAACCACAAAGTGCTAGATGTAAAATACATCAGCCTCTCATCTCTGAACTTAATTGTCGAAACTGAACTTAACTGTCAAAACTGAACTTAACTGTCGAAACTGAATTTTGCTGTCGAAACTGAATTTGCTGTCGAAACTGAACGCACTAGCAAGGTGAGGCTACACATCGGTCGACTGACTTTTTCATCTCTGGTCAGTCGATTTTGCAGCCGTTGGATACGAAATCAAGGGCATGCGGTTCATCTTCAACCTCCACCCCCCTGAGCCGCCAGCCGCCACCAGCCAAATAGCAGCCCCTGCCGCCCGCGGCCGGCGGTGCGCCGCCCCGCCCGCCCCGAAAACACTCCCCACCGCCGGTCCGCCACCGCCCCGGCCATCCCTCTAGGCCCCCCCGTGCCGAGCTTTTTCTCCGGCGATCCCCATGCCACTGCCCCGCCAACGCCCCGCTACCGCCGGCGACCACCGCCCCCATCCTTAACCCTCAGATCGATAGTGGGGTACCTCTCCAGTGAGCCCCCCTCCCCGCTGCAGCTGGTTCTTCCTTCACCCCGGCGAGCCCACTCCTTGAAAATCGACTGACCCAAAAGTCGATTCAGTCGACTGAAGTGTAGCCAAATCGGAGCAGCATCACAAGAAGAGCAAGAGCGAGAGTAGCAGCGCGAGCAAGAGCAATAGCAAGAGCAGACCAGGTAGGGGACCGAGAGCAAGAGCAGAGCTGCAGCGCGAGCGAGAGCTAAAGCAGCAGCAGCTCCTACTGATGTGGATGTTGCCGCCGAGGGAGCGACGCCGTGGAGGAAGTGGCCCGCGACGCCGCCGTGGATGGAGCCGCGCCGTGTCGGGTCAGGACCGAGCGCCGGTAGCACCGTGAGATCGAATCAAGAAGAAATTGCAGCGATTAGTGTACAACCTCTTTAGTGCGCCGATTAGGCCGCAGCTTCATCCGAGGAAACGGTGATGATGATGCTCTTCCAGTGGTGCAGGTGAAGACGGCGGTGTGGGAATGGAGGTGGCGCGAAAGATGAGGGGAACGTCGGGGCAGCTCCTTGGAGGTGGACGACGGGGTGGCTGAACCGGCGGGACGATGAGATAGACGATGGATCCTCATCCGGTATGGTGGATGAGGGATGTCGAGGTGTTGCTATGGACGACGTCGTCGGGGAAGAGGCTCCGGCTGGGTGGCGGACGGAGCAGTGTGTGGGGTTTCATTGCGGGTTTTCGCGGCCTCGATGTACGAATGGGTGGGCGGATGGGATGGCAGTGGGGAACCATGGCTTAGAGACGCGCTTGTCCGAAATGTGGGGTAAGTTATCAAAGTACCCCCCCCACCGATTTGAGGCGGTTCTTTCGGTTCAGGGGTACCACGGGCATTTCGCGTGTCGGGATTTCAAAGGATGTGGGAGTTTTCGTGCGCGTTGTAATTTCGGAATAGCAAGGCACGGGTTGAGATGGAGGGAGTTGTAGAAGCACAACGAGACAAAGATATATCTTAAATATTTCGGCTAACAAGGCGCGTGTTGAAGAGGCGGGAGTTTCGCACCACGATAGACAGAGACGCTAGCTTCAATTTTCGGCATAACAAGGCGCGGCTTGAAATTTCGGAAAAACAAGCTTAACGTGTACCAAAAAAAAAGACAATTTGCACCTCAACACGCACAACACACACACAAACACCATTTAGACTAGAGTAAGGTACACGTGCATTGCACGCATGAGATTTGGCAACCAAATTATGAATAAATACCACATTATAGCATGCAGGCTTTGAGTCATATATGCATGGTGTAGATGTTCGTATAATTATTATAGTTCATTTCATCCAAAATCATCTAGTTTTTATAATAAAGCTAATCTATTTTAGGATTCATGGAATTGTGCATTGTAAGACATAAAGTAAAAACAAATAATGGCAAATCGTGTTGAAAAACATTTGGGCAATTCTGATACAGAAGATTCTAGAACAAATAAGAAGTGCTTGTGTTTTGATGTTTGTGCATTATGCTTAAGTTCAACCATGGAGTCTTCTCGATTATACATGTGGCGAAATCTGGTGGAATCTAGATGATATCCAACGGCTAATAGTGCTCAAATTTGCCATCTTGGGACCATCGGATTTGCCTCATCCAACGACCATCTTTCAAAGTTAAAGTTACCCGCACACAATATAAAAATATATATAATTTAATATATATATATATATAGGGGTATAGATATAGATATGTGATGCGAAAGCCGCCCATCATCTCCAATTAGAATAATGTGTCCATGCACGGATGTGACGTGGCCAAATGATGTCTGCCATCGGTATCTCAAATTCAAATCAGTCTGACCTTGTTCAATGTGTGTACATTACAACATGCTCGTTTCCAAACCACACTGCGCAAATCTCTGTTATATTCATGCATGCATGGGTTTCAAACATGAGGATCTCTTATTCAAATATTTGAATTCAACTTTACATTGATTATGACCTCACCTATTCTTTTACACCCACACAGTAGTCTTCTCTTTATAATTGTACCACTAACTTTTTCTCGTGCATGCATGCACACACACTACCAGTCGGCATTATCCATCGCACGCATGCAATCTTTTTCTTCAGGTCGGTCTCCCATGAAGGCACACACCCACACACATCCCCCTCTCCATCATATCGGGCATTCTTTATCTCTCACGCGTGCATGCGCAACGATCGATGTTCCTCTATGTATGTGTGTTTATAGCTAGGTCTTTCATAGTTTTCCACACAAACTGATCAAACGATATATCCAGTGAGGTCTCACCCTCTTTCCCACGTCCACATCGATCAATCTATACCTCTCTATATAGGATTAACATATATAGCTAATACACCCACATTAATTATATATCAAACGTCCCCCTCTCATCATCCATGCCTTCTGCTTCATCTCTCAAACGCGTGCACAATGGCGAAGACAGGGGCAGTAAGGGCCCTGTCCCCCCCCTAACATCACTATATATCGAGGCTAATATGAATGTGATCATTAGGCAATTGCTGCTAAAAAAGTTTTAATTTCATGATTGACCCTCCTCGTAAAGGATTAGCAATGATTGGCCCCCCTAGGTCATTTATTTTTCATGGCTCCGCCACTGCGTGCAATAGCGCACGTGTTCACCCCCTCTCTCTAAATATCGACCTCGCACTTGTGCATTCCTTCATAGTCTCCCTCCACTCGGCCCCTCGCACCATCTTCTAGCCCCCACCGGATTTGGCCACATGTACAATCTAGCAGACTCCATGGTTGAACTTAAGCACAATGCACAAACCTCAAAACAACAGTGGTTCTCTTTTGTTCTAGAATCTACCATATCATAACTTCCCAAACTTTTTTTCTAGTTGAATTGCCATTATTTGTTTTTACTTTATGCCTTACAACGCACAATTCCATGAATCCTAAAATAGATTAAGGGCTTCTTTGATTCAAAGGATTCTCAAAGGGATTTTGGAGGATTCTAATCATTAGGAATTTTTCCTTTCTTGGTTGTTTGATTCGTAGGATTGTAAACCATAGGAATTTTTCCATATGATTCATTTTCACTAGATTTCATAGGAAACATCCCATCCACTCAAACCTCTTTGAAAGAATTCTGCGTTTTTCCATGCACAATCAAACACTCGTACAATCCTATAGGATTCAAGATGACATTCCACTATAATCCCATGTTTTTCCTATTCCCGCGTTCTTAGCTTTTTTATAAAAACTAAGAGGGTGCTTGGATCCAAGGGACTTATATTAGTCTGACTAAAAATAGTCTCTTTAAGAGACTAAAGTTCCAAGCACCCCTGACTAAAGAGGGGTTAAGACTAGTCTTAAGACTAAAAATTTTTAGTCAGGGGTACCCCTACTAAAATGTAGATTAGTTCTCTCTCTCCTCATTTAACTCCTCTCCTTTAACACCGGCGTGTTCTGGATTGGAGGGTTTGGAGGATAATAAATGCTCATTAACTTGATTTTAGTCTCCTTAGTATTTGGATCCAAGCATGGATGAGGCTAGCATGTTTTAGTCTCACTACTTTTAGTCATGGGACTAAAACGTATCCAAGCACCCTCTAATTGATTTTGAATGAGATGAACTATAAGAATTAAACGAAGGGCTACATCAGGCATATATGACTCAGAGCTTACATGCTATAGTGTGGTATTTATTCATAGTTTGGTTGCAAAATCTGATGCGTGCAATGCACGTGTACCTTACTAGTACTTCGAGTATGTGCAAAACAAGTAAATTAGAATACTAATGGCACGCTACACAGTATCTCTCTTACAATTCATGAAGCCACGTGGCACATGTGGAGGCGTTGTCGCGAGCTCCTTGCGTGGATTGATCACAGTGACGTGCTGCTGGTTCCAGAAGAATGTACTCGTCCTCCCTGAGCCATACTGGCCGTACATGCACGAAGCGAAGATGTGCACGCACGCCACGCACGCACTCATTCCCTCGCACGCACACGCGGGTACATGGGCAGATGCAATTTTGTACCAAGATCCACCCCATGTGATAATTTGCCGCGTGTAAAGTCGTTCACTTCATTGATGGTCAATTAATACAGCGCATGCAAATTGAGTGGATGTGAGAGCGGAAGAAAGACATTATTACTCCACTGCGCGCATGCGAGTAGTTAAATTGTGGGTTGCTAGTAGTACTTCCATTGGTCTCCTTTGTATTTTGTGCCAATTTTTGACAGTAACATAATATTTACGCATTTGAGCATTGTAGTACTTGAAATTTATGTTCCACTAAACTCATAGGGAGCCATTTTGGGCCTCGAAACCAAACCATCAATTAATCTTTACCTTGTTCCCATCACTTTTGAAAGCCTGCTCACACCTACTAGTATGTACCAAACCTGAACGTGTTCCCACTATGCAGGTATTAGTACTAGTGCTAGTACTTAGGTTATAAAAAGGGGAACTACCTAACCAAAAATTAGTCTACCTTTCCTCCTCATAAGTGTTTCTTCTTCGTCCGTCGTTGCCATGGCCGGTGAGCAGAGCTCTAGGCCGAGAACTACTCGTAACAAGGGAGCGGCAACCAAGGCTGCAGAAAAAAAGAGAGGGCTCGCCGCCACGCAGAGACCTCGAAAGATCTCTCACGGGCAGGCGATGGCTCCCAGGAGCGCCCTGCTATGTCTTGAGCTTGCGTTGGTTTTCCTCGAAGAGGAGAGGGTGATGCAGCAATAGTAGCTTAAGTATTTCCCTCAATTTTTGAGAACCAAGGTATCAATCCAGTAGGAGGCTCCTCAAAAGTCCCACGCACCTACACAAACAAACAAAGAACTCACAACCAACGCAATAAAGTGGCTGCCAATCCCTTCACGGCCACTTGCGAAAGTGAGATCTAATAAAGATAGTATGATAAGATAGATATATTTTTGGTATTTTATAATATAGATGCAAAAAGTAAAGATGCAAATAAAAGTTGATTGAAAGCAAATATGATAAGAGATAGACCCAGGGGCCATAGGTTTCACTAGAGGCTTCTCTCAAGATAGCATAAGTATTACGGTGGGTGAACAAATTACTGTCGAGCAATTGATAGAAAAGTGCATAGTTATGAGATTATCTAGGCATGATCATGTATATAGGCATCACGTCCATAATAAGTAGACCGACTCCTGCCTGCATCTACTACTATTACTCCACACATCGAACGACTCTTGCTTGCATCTATAGTATTAAGTTCATAAGAACAGAGTAACGCATTAAGCAAGATGACATGATGTAGAGGGATAAACTCAAGCAATATGATATAAACCCCATCTTGTTATCCTCGATGGCAACAATACAATATGTGCCTTGCAACCCTTTCTGTCACTGGGTAAGGACACCGCAAGATTGAGCCCAAAGCTAAGCACTTCTCCCATGGCAAGAAAGATCAATCTAGTAGGCCAAACCAAACTGATAATTCGAAGATACTTACAAAGATAACCCAATCATACATAAAAGAATTCAGAGAAGATTCAAATATTATTCATAGATAAACTTGATCATAAACCCACAATTCATCGGATCTCGACAAACACACCGCAAAAAGAGTTTACATCAAATAGATCTCCACAAGAGAGGGGGAGAACATTGTATTGAGATCCAAAAAGAGAGAAGAAGCCATCTAGATAATAACTATGGACCCATAGGTCTGTGGTAAACTACTCACAACTCATCAGAGGGGCAAGGATGTTGATGTAGAAGCCCTCCATGGTCGATTCCCCCTCTGGCAGAGTGCTGGCGAAGGCTCCAAGATGAGATCTCGCGGATACAGAAGGTTACGGTCGTGGAAATTGTGTTTCGTGGTGCTCTCGGATGTTTTCGGGGTACGTAGGTATATATAGGAGGAAGAATTACGTCGGTGGCCGCCCGAGGGGCCCACGAGACAGGGGGCACGCCCTACAGGGGGGGGGGGCTCCTATCTCATGGGACCCTTGGCAGCTTCTTGGCTTGCACTCCAAGTCCTCTGGATCACGTTCGTTCCAAAAATCACACTCCCGAAGGTTTCATTCCGTTTAGACTCCGTTTGATATTCCTTTTCTTCGAAATACTGAAATAGGCAAAAAAAACAGCAATATGGGCTGGGCCTCCGGTTAGTAGGTTAGTCCCAAAAATGATATAAATGTGTAAAATAAAGCCCATAAACATCCAAAAGGGGTAATATAATAGCATGGAACAATAAAAAATTATAGATATGTTGGAGACATATCACGCCCTAGCCGCGAAGGCGAACATGCGTAGTCGGCGGAGCTAGAGTCGTTATCCCTCGACGGCATGCCCGATCAGCTCAATAAGCACCTCAATAAGCCTAAGGAGTTCATTCAAGGTTTGATGGAGTTGCTGAAAGACTGCCTCGACGACATGCCCGCTGAGCTCAATCAGCAGGGGGAGTTGACCGCCGGCTTGGTGATGCTGCTGAAGAAGAGCATTGCCTCGGAGAAGAAGGCGACCGGTGAAATCCTGCGACTTCAGAAGGACAAGGCAAAGCTCTGCCACGAGATTGACCTGTTGAAGGAGAAGAACGCTGGCTGGAAAAAGCTGCATGAGAATAGTAGTCCCTCGATGAAGATGCTGCATGCCCTCATCATGGAACAGAAGGAGGAGTTGGCGAAGCTCCGCATCGAGCACCCGGCTGCTATCAAGGTACGTAATGCGGGCGTGGAACAGATGATGAAGGCTTGCGTCGAGAAATCCCGCGTCATGGACAGAATGAAGAAGATGGTGGAGGAGACGGGCAAGGAGATGGAGGTCGTGGAGGCGATGAAGAAGCAGTTACGACTCCGCGGCGAATTAGATCATTTGGGGTGATAATCTTCCTTCTTCTTTTGCTGCTGTGTTTCATCTTTTGCTTCCGGTGTTTCGCCGCACGTGTCATGTTCTCTGCGAGGCATGAATAGAACAATTTTTTTAGGGAATGAATAGAACAATGCTAATAATGAGATGACTAGCAAATTAGATCATTTTTTATCACCATATGGCACTGGGCTACCGTGTTTCGTGCTCCTCCGTCGCAGTACTACTCCAGTAGAAAATTTGAGTATACCGCATGGTTCTTTGCTCCTCCTCGATCAGGTCGTCGGCGCATTTATACGAGCAGTCAAATCACAAGGCCCCGCCTTCCAGCAGTAATGAGTCGTCAAATCACAAAGGCCCTCGCCTCTCGTGAAACTGACCAAGCTAGACTGCCCCGCCCTCTAGCCTTTTAAAAAATGTATACTTTTGTACAGCAGTGGTATCGATGGATTGCGCCATGGAGCAAAACTTGAAATTAAAAAAAAGGTGGTACATATAGAGAGCGCTCATCGCCAAATTATGCATATAGTACTATTAAAAAGGCTAGTCACAATAATGGTGTCCAGCACAACCCACCCCTCAAATAAAACTTAGCACCCTAGAATTCTTTGACAAAACTAAGCATCCTGAAATTCTTTGACAACTAAACTACTGGCTATATGATGTTGGCCATATATATTGTACGTATATAATCTGAAGAAATGAGTGGTAGTACTATCCAATTAAAATATGAAATGTAAGAAATACTAGTATGTACGTACTGAAGAGTTAAAGTAACAAGAAGAAACATAACATAGTTCTGCTGGGGGCTCAGCACAACACACCCCTAAGCACACCTGAAATTAAACTTTGCAACTATTCCGGTAGACACTGCATTAGAACCACCATGAGCAACGACACTGCCACCTTACTCGGAGTCCTCGTCCACGTCCTCGACTTCGTCCTTGTCCCTCTTCCTCTTGGCCGATACTTCTTTGCTTGAACTGCCAACTTGGTTGTTGCTCTTCATCCAACCCTTGTAGATATTGAAACAAAGGTAGCCATCCATTGCTGCATAGTGGATGTGGTCTATATCTAGTACATTCCGCTGCCATGCATGACGATGAAACGTGTATGGAGGTTTCTCCAGTTTACCGTACGAAGGATGAACCATGGCTCCTGCCAGCGTCAGCATTGAAGGCTGACGAGAGGACACCAATCTTTTGGAGGTCGAAGGTGTTGCCTACAACGAGGCCTATCCGATGCAGGACTTCTTTGTCGTTACCAAAGTCTACATTAACGAATTTGACTAGGTTGCTCTCACGGAAGTCCTTAAAATCCTGGCACTCAACGTCGGCATGACAAATGTGGTAGAACAAGCATAAGTCATGCACGCAAACCTGGATCATGGCGGGCTTCTTCCTCTCTTCGTCCTTTAGATCCTTCTCTCGTCCCACGACTGTGGTGTACTCAACATCTAGCCCAACGACCCACTCATCATCTGAGTTTTCGAACATGCGTCTGAAGCGAGAAAGGCATCCTTTAACCGTCGCAGAAGTACGGGTGTAGATGACGTCGAACTCATCGCCGGTGATGGTTCTAACCTTCCATGGATTTGGGAGGAGGGTTAGGATTAGTAGAACTGCCGTAATGCGAATGGACGGGATGACTAGGAGCGAACTGCCGTAGTATTAAAGGACGTGCGGGGACGAGTAGGAGCGAACTGCCAGCGTGCGAACGGCAGGGTAGTGGCTTTCCATTCTCCCATGATACGGGCTTCCGAGAGCCCTTGGATCTGAGATCGAATGGTTGCATGGCGTGATTCTAGACCTATGGGTGAATATCCTATCCTGGGGGGATATTCTGCAAATTTTCAGCAACTTAGCATGCGACCGTTTGATCTCAGATCCTAGGGCTGCCAGCAGCCCGTATCATGGTCGCGCCTACCACCACCGTCGCGTCGCTCGCGTGGTCGCGCCCTTCGAGATTTAACACAGTGCGTTAGGCTATCTGATGTTGGCATGTCATACATAGTCATCACTTGGTCACTGATACTACAACAAGGTTGGCTATAAGGTTGGCTATAAGTGTATGTTTTTACTCCTCTCTATCTCTTTCTTCGTACCCCATGCGTCCCATAATATAAGAACGTTTTTGATACTAGTGTAGTGCCAAAACACTAGTGTCAAAAACGTTCTTATATTATGGGACACAGTGAGTACTAGTATTTATTGCATTTGCCAAGGAGTGACCTCTTCCAATGAAATAGTGTTGCTAAGTTTGCTTCATTTAATTAGCTATAGACTCAAAATTGTCTTTTCACCTAGGTATACGCGCTTAGCACCGTTTCTTCCTTGGGTCACCAAACTAGTCTCTCTCTTCTTGATTAACTTGCCACATCAGACTTTATGCCTATGTGGCAAGCTTAAGCACCTGTAGGAGTAAGTAAGGTGTCCGTCCGTTGCACGGAAGATTGAAATGCATTGATTGGGGTGTTGTTTATTCTGACAAAGGATGTGGGGGTCATCTCATGTGTAACAGGTATCGATAGGTTTCTTCGGATATTATTTCATCTCTAGAGCTCAGAAACATCCGGGTGAAATAGATAAAAAAGTATCTTTTGCAAACAAAAGCGTTCAACTGTTCAACCTGCATCCAAAACTTGTGAAGAAATAACTCTTATTGTGCTTTGCAGGAAATGGTTCATCATAAGTCTTTCACCGGTACTGTAGTAAAAATTCATACATGGAAGATTCTAGACTAAACCATAAATGGATACACTTTTATTCATGCGCGATACTCCAATAGAGCAAGATCATGCATGGGAGTCTCCACATGCTTAGACAGCGGATTACATTGAGCGAAGACTAATGATCAACATTTAACTTAGTAATGCATATGTCTAGGTGAACCTCCTTGGAGTCCCCATGCACATTGTTGGGGGTCAAATAATACCATGCGTCTTCCATGTCCACATCGGCGGGAAGGTCCCAGCTCGGCAGAGTCCAAGTCAGCTTGACGTAGCCAGTGTCGCCGCCCACGGACATCCGAGGGGTAGTAATAGTGAGCACGCACCCGTACATCGGCCTCATGTCAATGTCAGCGTCAGCGGCGTCGTCCCTGACGCACAATACAGAGATGTGGCGGTGGCCTGCGCGGGCCTCACCGATGGCCACGATCAAGAGGAAGACGCTGCCGTCCTCCTCCGAGACTAGCAGGCGGCGCTGATCCTCCAGCGACTCCGGCACGGTGAACGGGTAGCACGTCTCGTACTTGATGTTCTTCGCCAAGGGCCAGTAGTGATCGCCGCACACCTGCGTCAGGTGATGCACGATGTCCGCCGGCGAGCCCCAAAATGGCACCGGGCACTCATAGCAGTAGACGAAGGGCTCCTTGGAGGCATCGACCAGACCGTCCATGAAACGGGAGTGGCTGTAGGGCACGTTCCGCCAGTTGAATATATGAGCAAGTTACTACGAGATTTACTACAAAATAAATCATGATGGCTATAATAGAGATTAAACTAATCGTGCGGACTAGCATAGTAGATGAACAGATCGAGTCTAGGACACAGACTAGAAACATGAATTCTTCCATGATTTCGAACAGGAAGGACAGAAACACATACGGTGCAACGGGAGCAGCACCATTGGCGTTGAGGTTGTCGCCCATGTTGTTGAGGAAGAGGTTGTCGAGGTCGGGGAAGAAGTCGTTGTCAGTGAAGTCGTGGCTGATAGCAGTCGCGAGAGTGTGCTCCCCAAATGTCAATAGCGCCCGCCGAATGGAGCGCAGGAGGGAGTGGCTGTAGGGGACGTTGCGGCCGCTGAATGGAGCGAAGGAGTAGCCCACGAAGCAGTAGATGGAGCTCCTCCCTAGTCTCTATTCTTATCTCTATCTCTACTACTCTTCTTTGTTTTTTATAATATACTAGTTGTAGTTGTCAAATCGAATAGTACTACGCCGTCCACTTCACACCTGGCTGAACACGCCTCCTCGCCTGCATTAAAACCGCATGCAAACCGAGAAACCTACTCCAGCCTGCGGTAGGAAATTTGCCGGTTGCCGCGGGAGGGTTATTCTGCAAATTTTCAGCAACTTAGCATGCGACCGTTTGATCTCAGATCCAAGGGCTGCCAGCACCCCGTATCATGGTCGCACCTACAACGACCGTCGCGTCGCACGCGCGGTCGCGCCCTTGGAGATTTAACATGGTGCGTTAGGCTATCTGATGTTGGCATGTCATACATAGTCATCACTTAGTCACTCATACTACAACAAGGTTAGCTATAAGGTTGGCTATAAGTGTATATTTTTTTACTCCTCTCTATCTATTTCTTCGTACTCCCTCCGTCCCATAATATAAGAACGTTTTTGACACTAGTGTAGTGCCAAAAATGTTCTTATATTATGGGACACAGGGAGTACTAGTATTTATTGCATTTGCCAAGGAGTGACCTCTTCCAATGAAATGGTGTTGCTAAGTTTGCTTCATTTAATTAGCTATAGACTCAAAATTGTCTTTTCACCTAGGTACACGCGCTTAGCACCGTTTCTTCCTTGGGTCATCAAACTAGTCTCTCTCTTCTTGATTAACTTGCCACATCAGACTTTATGCCTATGTGGCAAGCTGAGCACCTGTAGGAGCAAGTAAGTACAATAGTGCGCTTTACATTGCATTTTTGCATATGTGGAGGAAAGAGAGGCAAGGAAAAAGTGGAGAAGTGGGCTCTCATGCCAGAGCCAGCCTCTACTACATGGTGGAGCATTGGGAGAGGCACCTATATGGAGGTGGTCAGGAATCGGGAGACTCACGCCGGTCGTAGCGCCACAGTTAAAATGATAATGGACAATCAAATCACGGGGCCCCACCTGTCCAGCAGTAACTCGCTGTCAAATCACACAGCCCTACGTTTGCAGCAGCCTACTCCCTCGTCTTCTCGCATCTCTATCGAACCGACTAGGCGGAACTGCCCCGCCACCTACCGCGCAGGAAAAGCCCCGCCCTCAACTTTTAAATAGTATATAGTATACTAATTTTGTATCCATGGATTGTGCCCGCGCCATGGAGCAAAGTGTCTAGAAGATGGCGGTACACATGTACGGAGTATACAGCACGCCCGTCGCGTTCACGTCGCACTCCAGACGGTCGGTCAGTCTGGCACGCTGCTCTCCGAATGGAACGCGCGTCATATTGCGTTCGCACACACATGTGGGACAGCAATTGAGAACCGACCATAGGCACACTCAACGGCCCCGCAAGTCAGGTGACTTAATAGAAGAGGGAGATGAGCGATAGTACTAGAGAAGTGTTGTACTACGTTGGTGCCTGGACGATCCCTGCAAGACACGGAAGATCAGTTCGTCCATGCATGTGACCAGACTGCAGCAGACACGCCTGGATTGGCTATCGTCTACATATCGTGCAGGCTGTGTTGTACATGGCTGTAGTTGTAGTGAGAAATCTAAAAAAAGGTTTCTTGTCATCTCGCAAAATTAGGTGTCATGTGCTTCGGATCACTGCGAGGGTTAAACAGCGACAACTGAGTTGGGCTAGTCATTGGGGGCACATGCACGAACAGTGACTACTCGGCTGCCATCTAGGTCAAGCCGGCTATGTTAATTAGGACATCTATCGATGGATCCCTTTTCTACGAGTTTATCTTTAATTTGAGATTTGTTCCTCGTCTAGTTTGTCCGTTGGGATTCATGTTGTCTCCTTTGGGCAGTGAGGTTATGATTTCTTGACATGTGGCATTTTTTCGTGTTATATGTTATAATCCGGCACTTCAGATCAAAATGACGACAACTGCGCCTCCGGGCCACGTGCATGAAGACTTCTCGACAGTCATTGACGAGGTCAAGCCGGCTCCGGTAGACAAAAGAAAACTAGTACTACTCCACTATATAGGCAGGAGCCTCCGCGCTTGCTTGCTAGTGTTGCTCTCTTCACACTATCTCGGCCTCTCTAGATCTAAACACGACAGCGGTGGCCACACACACTCTCTCTCTCTGCTCACCGCTGGTCATAGATCCAGCCGGATCCTCTCCGCCGGGGAAGGAGAGAAGGTGCAACGTTCATGCGGTCGTCCTCAGCGATGGCTCTTACCCACTGCTGGGCGCGTCCCGATCAGCCTGCCTTGCCGTTCTCTCCCGAGCACCGCTAGCGAGGGAAGGCCTCCGACCCCTTCTTCCTTGCTGCCATAGTGTGGGCAGATCCAGCCTCCCGCCACCCACCTAGCGACATCCCGGCGACCATCAGGTGTAACTTCCTTCGAAACCGGCCTTGCTCTACTTCCCGAGCTCCTGACGTCGCTGCATTTGTATCTTTTACTATTTCTCAGGCCCCCTCGTAGATAGGATCGATCGGCTGTTTGAAAACCACCTAATTTATTTTACATTTAAGAGGTAAAACTAGTTCATGCACTCAAATCTAGTACTACTTGGTTCAAACAAGGAAGAAAGGGGGCGGGGGTGGGGAGTATTTGTTACCTAAATCTAGGACTTGGTTGAAAGAGGAAATAATGGGGGCGAAAAGTAGCAGAGACTAGCTATCCAACTGGTCTCTAGGTCTAATAGGGAAATAAAGAGAAACATAGTACAAACTCAATATAAACCCGATCTATTGGTTGAAAGGGAAAGAAAGTGGGGACTGGGGGACAAGTCAACAGAGTAAGTCCAGCACTAGATTTGCTAGCCTCACACAGTATAAGGTGGCTATACCGAACAAAAATGGGACAAACCCAGATATCATGTTCTGATGTTTGTTGCCCCGAGCCACTCTTATGTAATGCCACTGGTAAAATGTAGCAGTCGCACTGTTAAAAGTAAGGACACGTTAAACCAATGTTGTTTTCAATGTAATGCCTCTAGTAATATGAATCAATGGCACTTCTTTACATGTCCTGCTAAAATTTCCCATTAAGATAAGTTGGTTCTTTTCGTTAGAAATGCAACTGTCCTGGTCCGCCTAATCTCCCGTGCCCAAAGTTCGTATTTAATGGTTGTCATAGTTAATCCTAATGCCCACACTAATATCTAGCAATGCCACTGCTTTAGAAATTGATACTGTCCTTGTAGGATTGCCATTCAGATAAGGAACATGCTTCTTTTCATTTGATGCATGTTTCATCACTTGTCAGTCACCCTCCTTTCCACCTTTTTTTGTGCAAACAGAGATATACATTTCACGCTCGATCTTAATTGAACTGCACAAATGATATCCAAATTATAGTTGAGCATTCCAGGAGCTTCACAACCAACCTTGATGTTGCTCAATTTTATTGCAACTAATGAAGAAGAAGCTGTGTGGATTTCGTTTTTTGATGGAAATGGAACCGGGGCTGGAGCCCTTTTCTTAATTTTTTTTTGAAGAAGCTGCTAGCTCATGGGCATTGCTTCATTTTAGGTGAACTGCACCAAAAGGTCCCATGAATTGAATCATCCATGTTGGTGACTGAAATAGCCAGCTTCAGCATCCCAGTCTAAGCACCCCCGGCCTCCATCCTTGCGACGCACAGTACACCTCGTTTGCCACCTGCTCGACCCTAGTGTCACTGATAAAATGAAGTAATAATACAGTTAAAATAGAGCGAGTGTCATCTCTATAATTTCATTTCCAATGTAGATAAAGAAAGTGCTTCTCTTTGTTAAAGTATGTTTCATCAAGTAGTCCCATTGTTAATGTTTAAGCATTTCTGCAAACTGGGGTGCTTAATTTTAGTTGATATGTACAAAAATAGAGATTTGAATGTCTCAAGGCGCCTCCTTGTACTACCGTTGTACACTGATGTTCATCACTGGCAGAAGGTGTATCTGGGAGACTTGGGATGATGTCCAGTATGAGGCGTACCGTATGAGGCGTCGCAGGGCCCATCTCGCCCTCACAGCATGGCCTACTATGATACTATCGCAATATTTTCTTCTATTTATTTTGTGTGTTTCATCAACTAGTGCCACTATAATGTAACAACGCTTTTTCATTATCTGTGCAAACAGGGTTATTCAGCTGCATTTTGGTGGAACTGCACAAATGTACGTATGGAACCGACATATATGCAGAGTGCGAGGTGTGCCAAGTAAAAATTACCGACACCAACCATGCTGCATGCACGCATTGGCATGCACCACCACCAGTTGGATGTGTGGCGCTCTCTGTGGACGGATCTTTCTCAGCAGCAAATCCTCTAACCAAATACTAGTAGCTTATATTGGCAGTTTTCTAGGGAGTACTCTTTTCTGAAAGAAGCACCAATCTATTTTTCATTATTTGTACACTGTGTCACAACTTTGACCCAAAGGTCCAGAGCTATTTTATGGTGATTGGTGTAGTACTCAGAGACTGATTGTAAGCATGATTTTCATTAGCTGTCACACTGATTGTAAGCATGAGCAGGTGGAAGATTAGGTTAGTGCGAAGCTTACCTTAAACCCTACCGCCGCAATTGAAACAAGGCGAGCGTCGAGGGAACCGTGGAGAACATCGGGGAAGCGACGTCGCGCCATCCAGCCTCCTCTTGCGGTGGGAGGACGAATACTCATGTGGCTCCGGCTGGCTCTGCACCCTCATGAACGACACACCATACTCGATCGATTCGTTATCCTCTGGGTGCTCTACCTTTGACCTGTACGCCCACCACCTCTGCCTGACTGTCGCCTCGGGTGAATCTGTCTGCTCCATTGCCCATAGGAGATACTCGATGAACTCGGAGGACTGCAGCGTGACTGCCGCCGAGGAGTACATGTACATCGCCGCCCTCATCACCGCCGTGTTTCTCTTTCGCATACATTGCCACATGGCCCGCACCATCCTCGAAATCATCCACTCATTGTCAAACCAACTAAGGATCTCCTTCAACCTGGCTAACTTTGCCTGGTCGCCGCCGGCGATCTGCCTGATTCGCTGTTGCATCCTCTCCATAGATGTCCTTCAGAGTGGTCCGGTGCTAGCTTTGGAAGATGGGAGGAGAGACGATGGCCTTCCAATAGAGAAGAGGGAGAGGCGAGACGGTGGTTTTGGAATGGAGATGATGGAGAGGAGAGGAGGTGGTTTTGCAATGGAGAAGATCAGAAGAGGGAGAGGTGAGACGGTGGTTTTGGAATGGAGATGATGGAGAGGAGAGGAGGTGAGTTTGGAATGGAGATGATGGAGAGGAGAGGAGGTGAGTTTGGAATGGAGATGACGGAGAGGAGAGGAGGTGGTTTTGCAATGCAGAAGACCAGAAGAGGGAGAGGCGAGACGGTGGTTTTGGAATGGAGATGATGGAGAGGAGAGGAGGTGGTTTTGCAATGTAGAAGAGGGAGAGGAGCATGCGGCAGCGATTTAGGATTGGGCGAGAGGGCCGGCGCGCTGTGACTGGATCAAAATCAAAATCAATTTACCCTTCAATTAAGAAAGCGACCCCACATTAACTAGTCTCCCTTTTATTCTGGGTCATAATTGACCATGATTTTCGCACATAAAATATATGTTATACGTTGCAAAAATAATATAATTTGAAAATACATTCAGATACGAACCAAACGATACAATTTTTGGTGACATGCATTCACATTTTGCTTGTCAAATACAGTACGTGGTCAAACTTTGACCCAAAATACGCAAAACAACAAAAAAAATACTTCCAAGACCAGCGCCGCTCTTCCACTCTTCTCCTCTTAAACCACCGCCGCTCCTCTCCTGTTCCAATCTAAATCCAGCGCCGCTCCTCTCCTCTTCCATTTCAAAACCACCGCCCCTCCTCTCCTGTTCCAATCCAAAACCATCGTCGCTCCTCTCCCGTTCTAATCCAAAACCAGCGCTGCTCCTCTCCTCTTCCATTCAAAAACCATCGCCGGCGAGTGAAGGTGCTGTGAAGAAGTAGATCAATGGAGGAGTACAACGATACATGAGGATCGCAGATGGCGACCATGTGAAGCTAGCTAGGATGTTGGAGATACAGTCTTGGTTTGACAACAAGGACCAACTAGCGGCGACGGCGACATACATGGCCACATATCTGCAACAGAGCGAAAAGGCGGCGATACTCTCGGAGGGAGTCGCGCCGGAGTACACAGAGCTGCTCCTCTAGGCCATGGAGCAAACATATTCACCGAATCCGATCGTGAGGGAGCGGTGGTGGGAGTATCGATCCCAGATGGAGCATCCACGAGAGATTGAAGGATCGAGCATCTACAGTGTGTCGTTTGTGAGGGTATCCTACCAGAGCGAGCCGGTGGAGTCTTCGTCGATCGGACCCTACTGCAAGAGGAGAAAAGCAGTTGGCCCAACGATGCTTCCCCGCCATCGTATCCCTCGCCATTCACATCGTCTCACGGGGCGGTTGTCTGGCGCTGAGGAATAGGAGGGGGCTGCCCCCCCCCCCCCAGCCCAATAGTCGGGCAGGTTGTGAATTGTCAGGAGGAGCTTAGGGTTGTCAGTATTTGCAGCTTGTGAATTGTGTTTTGTGTTGTGTATTTTGAGAGTACTTTCAGATATGAATGTCTTTTGAATTTCAAATTTGCAGTATTGAGCATATGAAGAACTTTATGAATTCTAGAGATCTATTTTTAGCACTTAAAAAAATGTAGTTTCATAGGAGTATAAAAGTGCAGACAATGTGATTCTCAGAGAAGAAACTGCAAGTTTCAGTTTCAGATAAGAAACTCCAAGTTCAGTTTCAGATAAGAAACTGCAACTTTCAGAGGCAGAGCATTTATATTAACACGGCCTTTTTAAACAGGGTTAACATCATGTTGGAAGTTTTATTCATGGTCAAAACTGGAACTACCAGCCAGTTAACATCATGTTGATCAACATTCATGCATAGCACATCTTCATATGATGTACAGTCAAAATGCCCACACAATGTCAAGTGTGCGAAACACAGAGAACATGAGGGATGAAGTTTTGGCAAGTGTTGGACGTGGTTTTGGGCTGCCCCATCTAGGCTTTCATTTTTAACATGCGCAGCCCACGACCTCGGATGGGAGGGCCTGTTTGTACTTTCTTAGGGCCGTCATGTATCGACCAGCCTATGGACCTCCCATCCGAGGTTTTATTTTTGGCAGCCCAATTTATGTATATTTTTGAAGAAAACGCAGAGGTCTGTTCTATTTTTCTATATAAGAATAGGAACGCCAGGTCCAACTTATGTTTCCCTTCTAACTATATTATATATATTTAAATTATTTTATATGTTATTATATATTATTTTTATTGTCATCATATTTTTAACAGATACTTACATATGTAAGAAAACAATATCCCACATCTTATTAACTTATAAAAATAATTTCTTAACAAATAAAATCCTGGATTGTTTTGGCACGAAAATCTTAGTGATTGTGTACAAAAGCTTGATAAGATTTAAGGACAAATGTAATAATATCACTTATTATTTAAATATATTTGTAACAAAATGCTCAGCCCCTTTTTATTTTTTGATAACATTGCTGGCCCAACCCAACATTATAATTAGAATCAGCCCAGCAAAATCATGTATTTCGAGAAAGTGCAAATGGCCTGTAATTTTTTAGGAAATAAAATAAATGGGCCGCATGGACGCTACATTATTTGTTCACCCAGCCCAGCTAATGGCTGTAATTTAAAAAAAAGATCAAATTGACTGTAAATTCTACCGTGCAAAAAAAGACTGTAAATTCTGAAAAAATGGGTTGAATACGTGCCACATTTTTGGAGGCTGAAATGTGGGCGAATAGGTCGAAGCCAACGCAAGTCGTTGTCAATTTAGTCAACAAATGATTCTGACATGTTAGCCATTGGATTTACATGCAACGACCGACATCCATCTTCAATCTCTCGTCTTCTTCCTCCAGCGCTGCCGGGACCACCTCCCGCCTCCTGCTGCTAGCAGCTCTGCTTAGCATGCTTCGCTATGAAGCGCTACTCCACCGTTGGCCAGGCCATCCCTCCACCCCTCCACACCTCCTGTTCTTCTCCACCGACTGCCGAACCACACCGCACTAGAACCAGTTAACCCTCGTACACCTCTCCGTCTGCGACTCTACTCCCGCGTCTTCCCATCTCTGGCTCATTGCTGTCCGGGGCCTCGCCGTCGTCCACCACATTGGATGCGCTCGGCGCGGCGTGGTCAATGTGGTCAACGAACGACACCATCGGAAGTAGACTGTGCGTGGAGAGGCTGACAGTTGGGTCCACGGCCGCACACAAGGAAATGCCTCCTTATTACACGCAACATAATGATTCCTCCACCTGACATCTGGGACCCACCAGAAGGGCCTCTGTATTTCGCGAAAAAAACATGCCCCCCGCTGACTTGTGGGACCCACCAGCTATCTTCGCACGCAAGGAAGTGCCTCCTTATTACACAAAAAAATGAATACTCCCCTGTCAGCTGGAACCCAGCATACTGGGAGGCCGACTTGTGGGCCTACCAAGTTGACGGGGATGGAGGGCTTTGTCAACTTAGTCAATCTGAACGATTCTAGCTCCTGTTACCGTACGATGTTCATCCAACGATCGTAGTGCTTCTTCAACCTCTGGTCTTCTTGCTCCAGCCGCCCAAACCAGTGCCGGTCGTGCTGCATGCTCCTACCTCCCGAGGTCGGCTGTGATGTCGCGGAGGCCTCACCGCCCCCTACTACTCCCACCGCTGGCCAGGCCATCCCTCTACTCACCCACACCCCTGTTATTCTGCGGCGACAGCAGCCTCACACCGCAGCTGAACCAGTGAACCCTCATAGTCCTCTTCGCGTGGGCTTCCACTGTTGCGTCTTCCCCGGCTCCAAGTCGTCCCCTTCCTAGGCCTCGCCGTCGTCCACCGCCATGGTGCTCTCGGTGCGGCGTGGTCAACGTGGTCAAGGAACGACTTCCATCGGACGTGGACTGTACGTGGAGAGGCTGACAGCTGGGTCCACAGCCGCAGCAAGGAAGTTCCTCCTTATTAGGCGCAAAATAATGATTCCTCCACCTGACAGCGGGGACCCACCGGACGGGCCACCGTATTTTGTGAAAAAAACATTTCCCCCTGACTGCTGGGACCCACCAGCTACATCTTCGCACGCAAGGAAGTGCGTCCGGGCAAAAAAATGAGTCGCCCCCCTGACTGCTGGGACCCACCAGCTACATCTTCGCACGCAAGAAAGTGCATCCGGGCAAAAAAAACAATTCGCCCCCTGACTGCTGGGACCCACCAGCTACATCTTTGCACTCAAAGGAAGTGCGTCCTGGCAGAAAAAACGATTCGCCCCTCTGACTGCTGGGACCCACCAGCTACATTTTCGCAAGCAAGGAAGTGCCTGACAGTCGGGACCAACCTGGTCGAAGCGTACGTAGTGTTGTCATCCTGGTCGCGAACGTGTACGTACATACTGGTCGTTGTAGAGGCGCGCACGTGTCGTAGTAGAGGCGCGCACGTAGCATGTACACGTACGTACAGTGGCCAGGGTGCAAGAAAGAAAATACGGCCACGTACGTACATACGGGCGAGGTCTCGAACGCCTACTCACGCATACATACGGCCAGGGCTTGTGTACATGGCTGGGTCGGATCGGAGAAACAGTGTTGTCGTCGTGTTCATGGGGAGGCAACGGAATGCGTCGTGTTCATGGGGAGGCAATGGAATGCGTCGTGTTCATCGGGAGGCAACGGAACGCGTGGGAGCCAACCGGCTGGGTCGGAACAGAATGCATGGTCGTGTTCATCAGGAGGGCTTGGACGGAACAGGCGATGGAAACGAGGCTGGCGTACCGCACAACGGAAGAAACAGACTTCCTACGTTCAGAACGGGGTCCGGAGGGGTGTGGCGTACCGCAAAACGGAGGAAACGGACCTCCTACGGTCGAAATGGGGGTCCTGTTGATTGGGAGGGTTGTGGCGTACCGCAAAATGGATGAAAGGGACTTGTGTTGGAGCGATACGGTCAAAACGGGGGTCCTGTTGATCGGGAGGGGTGTGGCGTACCGCAAAACGGACGAACCGGACTTGTGTTGGAGCGCTACGGTTGAAACGGGGGTCCTGTTCATCGGGAGGGGTGTGGCGTACCACAAAACGGGAGTCCACGGGATACTGTTCATCTCCACCGTCGACCTCCTCCCGCCTCCACGGGCTACCGTCGACCTCCTCCAGCCTCCACGGGCTCCTGTTCATCCAGCCTCCACCGCACGCTACTCCACCGGCTACTGTTCAACCACCCCTCCACGGGCATCCCTCCACTGTCTACTGTTCATCCAGCCCTCCACACCACGACGTCCTGTTCAACCACCCCTCCACAGGCACCCCTCCACCTTCTACTGTTCAGCCAGCCCTCCACACCACGGGGTCCTGTTCATCCAGAGGCAACGCCACCGCTCACTGTTCATCCAACCCTTCCCCCCCCCCCGCAACGCTCATTGTTCATCCAATGGATCGGTTTCAGTTAGCACCAGTAGCGAAGGAATCGATCGATCGGGTTCAGTTATCAGCCATCGATCGATCGCTCGGGTTCAGTAACGCGTAGCCTGTAGTGCAATCGCCCGGGTTCAGTTAGAGCCCATGCCTCGCTTGGGTTCAGTTAGAGCCAATGCCTCGCACACACGCGCGTATATGTATGAGAGAAACGCGCATCGCTCGGCCCACAACCTCCCATCGTAACCGGCAACTCCCCGAAATTTTCCTCCCCTCGCTTCTACCACGGTTTTTTCCGTCATGGACGGCCCAAAGAATGTCATGCAGCTGCGTCTCCGGCCCACCCAGGACGAAAAGCCCATTTTCTGTCATGATTTTTTGTCATAGAAGTAGGATCCCACCACATCTATGATGATACCGGGTTTTGTCACAATTATCGTCTAGAAGTGTCATATGTATGACCGAATTATTTTTCGTTCGGCCCAAAATGTCACAGATGTATCTTTTTTTTAGTGCTTCGGTGTTCAGTCTGATTTTTGTTGGTGCGCGGTTCAGGCGGCCTAGGTGTTCATTCAGATTGCAGTTCACCAGCGAGATCCTAGCCGCCATGCAGTAGGGCCAGCGAGACCCACCCTATGTATAGATGATTTAGAACAGTTTCTTCCCACATTTTTCTGGATTTTTCATGTGCGGTTCTGTCAGATCCCAGCAAATAATTTTGTGTGTATTTTTTCAGATTATGGCTGTTGATTTGGGTGGATTCAACTTCGCCATGGTAGCTTTTACACCTCGGCATTGCACATCGTCATTTACTCGAGTGTCGTGTGGTGTGTGGGGCGTGCAGCTCAAGCAAGCGGGCATGCAGTTTAGTCCGCTGTTTGTTGTTCTTGTGTGTGTATCAATTGTATCTAGTTGGGATATGATGTATTGTGTGTAAAAAATATTTGTTGAGAAGTTCATTTCAACAAGCATTAATGGTTAATTTTCAAGAGAAAAATGTGCTGATGCAGCCGACTTCGAGGTGTCTTGTGATTCACTGCATTCAATGAGGAGTCTTGTTGTCTCATGCAGTTTGTTATAAAAAAGATAGATGTGGCTTTGAAGCTCACTTTGTTGCCTCATGCAGTTTTCTATAAAAATCCTACGTGGTTCACTTGTAAATAGGAAGTGAACCCCATGTGTTTTTGTTGTCCTTTTTATACCTATTTATGTAATGTGGTTCACTTTTTGATCATGTCGGGGTTCTCTTGCCCTTGTCTCTGACATTCACTCTCGTCCACAAAAAAAGTAATGCACTCCACCTCGTTTGGTAAAATTTACGTCCCACAAAAAAGAAATCATGCAGTGCACTTGTCTGTCCAATGAAGTGCGATTTTTAGTCTAAATAAGTGCGGTTTTCTGTCTGATGTAGTACAGCCCGTTTACCATAGTCTCGAGGTTCACTTTTCATAGTATTGCGGTTCACCAACGCTCGGCATGGAGTGCACTCCACCTCGTTTGGGAAAATTTACGTCCCATAAAAAAGAAATCATGCAGTGCACTTGTCCGTCTGATGAAGTGTGGGTTTTAGTCTAAAGAAGTGCGGTTTGCTACCTCGTTTGGGAAAATTTACATCCCACAAAAAAGAAATCATGCAGTGCACTTGTCCGTCTGATGAAGTGCAGGTTTTGGACTAAAGAAGTGCGGTTTGCTACCTCGTTTGGGAAAATTTACGTCCCACAAAAAAGAAATCGTGCAGTGCACTTGTCGGTCGGATGAAGTGCGGTTTTTAGTCTGAAAGCAGTGCAGTTTTCTGTCTGATGCAGTACATACGATGATTTTGGGTCGGAAAAAACAGTGTCCGCATTTCGTTAAAATCAAAATTTCTTTTCAACCGTAAGAAATCAGAGAGAGAGGGTTCTACATGAAAAAGTTGCGTCTCCTCAATATCTTTCCAATTGCGTATAATTCGAATCATTTCGACCAGCGGTTTGCAAAAATTTCGCGAAAAAAGGCCATTGCCTCCCGTCGTCAGCCGCACGATTTTCAAAATTAACTAACAACCGTAAAGAATCTCAAAAATATTACAACATACGAAAGTTGCGCCTTGTCTCTAGCTTTCCAATGGCTTATCATACTCCTCATTTCGGCAAACGGTTCAAAAATTGGAGCTAAAACAGTACCGAAAATTGAAAATAAAATCAAAAGAACGTAATTCCGCTTTAGTAAATTTGAAACTGCTCTTAAACTGTAACGAACTAGAAAAACTAATACATATGAAAAATATGCGCCTCGATGATATCTTTCCAACGGCGTATCATTTGCTTTATTCCGATGAACGGTTTAGAAAAAATCGCGAAAATACGCTCGCTGCCACTCGTCGTTCGCCGCACCATTTTTGAAACTGCTCTTAAACCGCGAGGAATCTCCAAAAGTATTAAAAATGGTGAAGTTGCGTCTAATCCATAGCTTTCCAAAGGTATATTATATGCCTCGTTCCGATAAACGATTAAAAAACGAGAGCAAAAATAGTACCAAAAAACACTGCGTGCAGTTTTTTACGACACAAAGTTCACTAGTGTGTATTGCAGTGCCCTTGCTGCAGAAAGTGCAGTGCACTTGCGTTGAGCGTGCAGTGCGGAAGTGTTATCAGAATAGTTGTTCTGCTAATATTAGCAGAATAGACCGGCTGTGTATATATATATATATATATATATATATATATATATATATATATATATATATATTTATATTTATATTTATATTTGTATATATACCTTATTTACAAGCAAAAAAATAACCCCCTCCTAAGTCAAATTAACCACTCTCGTTGTCAGGCAAAAAGTAGTGATGGACCAAGCGGGTCCACAAATGGAAAGCATCGATATCGCGGATAACCGCTTAAATGGGTGTGAGAGGACAACCACCATCGCTTTGCAAGTGGGCCAAACTTATGTTGAATATAATACATAAAATGCACAACTTTGATGTGCCACACATGCCTCAAAAACCGTAAACCATGCACCCACACAGAACGAGGTTCATGAAGCATACTACATATGATGGTCCCCTTCCCCCTCTTCGATGCATACTATATGCTCCTACCGTAATACAACCCAAAAAAATCATCATCGATGGTGAAATTAATTAACCCCTCCCGATGTTGGTCAAAGTGATGCACATGCATCGATGATGGCCTTGTGGACCCACAGATGGAAGCGTCACAAGTGAGTGTCCTAGCTAGAGTATTACATCGAATTGATCTCCAAGAACATCGAGGAGAACTTTGTATTGAGAATCAAAGAGAGAGAAGAAGCCATCTTGCTAATAACTATGGACCCGAAGGTCTGTGGTAAACTACTCACGCTTCATCAGAGAAGCAATGGTGTTGATGTAGAAGCCCTCCATGATCGATTCCCCCTCCGGTAGATCATCGTTAAAGGCCCCAAGATCGGATCTCACGGGTACAGAAGGTTGCGGTGGTGGTAACGTGGTTTCGTGGCTCCCCCTGATGTTTCTAGGGTATAAGAGTATATATAGGCGAAAGAAGTATGTCGGTGGAGCTACGAGGGGGCCACGAGGGTGGGAGGCACGCCTACCCCCCTGGGCGCACCCTCCTACCCCGTGGATGCCATGTGGCATTTCTGACTTCAACTCCAAGTCTTTTGGTTTGTTTTCAGTCCAAGAAAGATCATCACGAAGGTTTCATTCCGTTTGGACTCCGTTTGGTATTCCTTTTCTGCAAAACTCTAAAACAAGCAAAAAAATAGAAACTGGCACTGGGCCTCCGATTAATAGGTTAGTCCCAAGAATAATATAAAAGAGCATATTAAAGCCCATTAAACATCCAAAATAGATAATATAATAGCGTGGAACAATCAAAAATTATAGGTACGTTGGAGACCTATCACTACTGTATTACTTGATGAACGTGGTGACTCCTATTTTGGCGCTGGCTTTTGGAAAGAAATTTATAAGTTTTATGTACTGAAAGCTGGCACTAAAATTCGACTGCACATAAAAGGGCCTGATCATGAGATATATGCTAACTTCCCCGACAAAATCATCAGTCCTGAGTTTGTTCCAACTAAGTTTTCTTTTCAACTATCTACATGTTGACTTACCCAGCAATGTTAAATGAATTGTGTAGTATTTAAGCAACCAATTGTTATTCCCTTTTCTTACTATATTCCTACCTAATAACATCTAGTTACCAATACACTTTTCTATTACCCTATTTAACTAAATATTCCTTGCACTCTCATTTCTATCAGAAAGCGCCGCTGACAAGGAGACTCTGGAGGTGGAGAACGGGCCTGCCAACAAGCGGAGGTGGGGCAAGCTAGAACCGCAAGCGACTCCAGCAGGCATAGACTTCACCAGAAGCCTCCCCAATGATATGTTGACAGCCATCATCTCCCTCCCCCCAATCGAATGTGGTGCGCGGACAATCGTCCTTTCCCGGCGGTGGCGCCCCCTATGGAACTTCAGCCCTGTCGACCTCATCGACACCCACGAGCTCTTCCATGGCTATCACAAAATCTTGGATGTGTTCTCCAAGATC
Source organism: Triticum timopheevii (assembly GCA_963921465.1). NCBI lineage: Eukaryota > Viridiplantae > Streptophyta > Magnoliopsida > Poales > Poaceae > Triticum > Triticum timopheevii. The sequence continues at coordinate 120,288,043 of OY997270.1, forward strand.
CTCGGCAGTCATCCTAGCCCAAACAGAGGCCTTACAATGGGCAAGTTCCGTTCCAACGGCAGGGACCGAGCCAAACTTGATGACTGGTTCGGATCCCCTCTAGATCAGCTCAAGGAGCTCAGTTTTGATGATGGGCATATGCGCTCGCTGCCAACGTCCATGCTCCGCCTCGCGCCCACGATGTGCGTTGCCGAGTTCAGGAACTGTCGTGCCCCCCCTTAATGACGTGCTCGCTCTTATTCTACCACGACTGAAGCACCTCGAGGTCGTCACTGTCTGCCTCCCAAACGGTGACATGGAGCGCCTGCTCCGTGGCTGTACTGCACTCGAGTACCTTCGTCTTCAGGCGATCAATGGGTTGAGTACATTCCACATCACCTCCATGACTCTCCGGACTATTTATGTTTGTAAGTGGTTTGGCAGGAAGACATCAGAAGATGTGTACCACGGTATGGACATTGAGGACACACCTGCACTTGAAAGATTACTTGTACTTGATCAAGTAGGTCCAACAAGAATCAATGTCATTTGTGCGCCAAAATTCACAGTGTTGGGATACTCGTCTGACAAATACTCCGAACTTGTTATTGGATCCACACCCGTTCAGGTACAACAGCCGCCTTCTACCTCTCCTTATACAAATTAACATTATTTCTAATTTTGAAGATGTTTGTTCGTATGTCATTTAGAAAATGATTCCGACAAGCCTGACCGCAAACTGCGCATAGTGAAGGTCTTGGCACTAGAATCTATCGGCCCCAACCTGGAGCAAGTTGTCACTTTCCTGAGATGCTTTCTGTGCCTGGAGAAGCTATATATTGAGGTGATGTTCCTTTCCTATTAAATGTTAACCATAAGGGAGTTCAATTTGTGACACCTTTTTCCAAGTTTACAATGACAATGTACTATGATTTCTGAAGGATTCTTTTGGAGGATTTCAGTACATACATGTCTCCTTTTCCAAGTTTACAATGACAATGCTCGATCCATATGGTTACAATCCATATGCATTTGTTCTTTGGATTCATCTGTACTAGTTTTCTCAGGGAACTTTTCATCCACTCCAACATCTTGTGAAGATGGAAGATGGCAAGTTAATGCCCATGTTAATCATGTCAGATCGAAGATGCCATGTTAGTGCATTTTACAAATCATGCAAACCAAATAGATCTGTAGTAGTGTTTGATAACCCACAAGTGTAGGGGATCGCTACAACTTTCGAGGGTAGAGTATTCAACCCAAATTTATTGATTCGACACAAGGCGAGCCAAAGAATATTTTTAAGTATTAGTAGTTGAGTTGTCAATTCAACCACACCTGGATAACTTAGTATCTGCAGCAAAGTATTTAGTAGCAAAGTAGTATGATAGTATGGTAACAGTGGCAAAAGTAAAGATAATAGTTTTGTAGGAATTGTAACAGTAGCAACGGAAAAGTAAATAAGCGAAACACAAAATGTAAAAAGCTCATATGCATTGGATTAGTGATGGATAATTATGTCGGATGCGATTCCTCATGTAATAGCCATAACATAGGGTGACACAGAACTAGCTCCAGTTCATCAATGTAATGTAGGCATGTATTCTGAATATAGTCATGCGTGCTTATGGAAAAGAACTTGCATGACATCTTTTGTCCTACCCTCCCGTGGCAGTGGGGTCCTAGTGGAAACTAAGGGATATTAAGGCCTCCTTTTAATAGAGAACTGGAACAAAGCATTAGCACATAGTGAATACATGAACTCGTAAACTATGGTCATCACCGAGAAGTATCCCGATCATTGTCACTTCGGGGTTGTTGGATCATAACACATAATAGGTGAATATAGACTTGCACGATAGGATCAAGAACACACATATATTCATGAAAACATAATAGGTTCAGATCTGAAATCATGGCACTCGGTCCCTAGTGACAAGCATTAAGCATAGCAAAGTCATAGCAACATCAATCTCAGAACATAGTGGATACTAGGGATCAAACCCAAACAAAACTAACTTGATTACATGGAAAATCTCATCCAACCCATCACCGTCCAGCAAGCCTACGATGGAATTACTCACGCACGGCGGTGAGCATCATGAAATTGGTCATGGAGGATGGTTGATGATGACGACAGCGACGAATCCCCATGTCCGGAGCCCCGAACGGACTCCAGACCAGCCCTCCCGAGAGAGATTAGGGATTGGCGATGGCTCCGTATCGTAAAATGTGATGAAACTTTCTCTCTTATTTTTTTTCTCCGCGAAACTGAATATATGGAGTTGGAGTTGAGGTCAGTGGAGCATCAGGGGGCCCACGAGACAGGGGGTGCGCCCAGTGGGGAGGGCGTGCCCCCACCCTCGTGGACAGGGTGTGGGGCCCCTGGCCTTGATTCTTTCGCCAATATTTTTTATATTTTCCAAAACTTGTCTCAGTGGATTTTTAGGTCATTCCGAGAACTTTTGTTTTCTGCACAATAAACAACATCATGGCAGTTCTGCTGAAAACAACGTCAATCCGGGTTAGTTTCATTCAAATCATGCAAGTTAGAGTCCAAAACAAGGGCAAAAGTGTTTGGAAAAGTAGATACGTTGGAGACGTATCAACTCCCCCAAGCTTAAACCTTTGCTTGTCCTCAAGCAATTTAGTTGATAAACTGAAAGTGATAAAGAAAAACTTTTACAAACTCTATTTGCTCTTGTTGTTGTAAATATGTAAAGCCAGCATTCAGGTTTTCAGCAAGTATTATGAACTAACCATACTCACAATAACACTTAAGTCTCACAATTACTCATATCAATGGCATAATCAGCTAGCGAGCCATAATAATAAAATTCGGATGACAACACATTCTCAAAACATTCACAATATGACATAACAAAATGGTATCTCGCTAGCCCTTTCTGAGACCGCAAAACATAAATGCAGAGCACCTTTAAAGATCAAGGACAGATTAAACATTGTAATTCATGGTAAAAGAGATCCAGTCAAGTCATACCCAATATAAACCAATAATAATGAATGCAAATGACTGTGTGCTCTCCAGTGGGTGCTTTTTAATAAGAGGATGATGACTCAACATAAAAGTAAATAGATAGGCCCTTCGCAGAGGGAAGCAGGGATTTGTAGAGGTGCCAGAGCTCGATTTTAAAATAGAGAAATAACATTTTGAGCGGCATACTTTCACTGTCAATGCAACAACTATGAGATGGATGTATCTTCCATACTACATGCATTATAGGCAGTTCCCAAACAGAATGGTAAAAGTTTATACTCCCCCACGACCAACAAGCATCAATCCATGGCTTGCTCGAAACAACGAGTGCCTCCAACTAACAACAGCCCTGGGGGAGTTCTGTTTAATTATTTGATTTGCTTTGATCTTTTTGGATCAGACTGGGCACCCGATGATCGGCCCTTTCTCATGAATGAGGAGCGGAGTCCACTCCTCTTGAGAATAACCCACCTAGCATGGAAGATATAGGCAGCCCTAGTTGAAACATGAGCTTCTCGAGCATACAAAGCGGAATTTCATTTGAAGGTTTGGAGTTCGGAACATACAAATTTACTTGGAATGGCAGGTAGATACCGCATATAGGAAGGTATGTTGGACTCATATGGAACAACATTGGGGTTTAAGGAGTTTGTATGCACAAGCAGTTTTCCCGCTTAGTACAGGTGAAGGCTAGCAAAAGACTGAGAAGCGACCAATTGAGAGAGCGACAACAGTCATGAACATGCATTAAAATTAATTCACACCAAGTACAAGCATGAGTAGGATATAATCCACCATGAACATAAATATCATGAAGGCTATGTTAATTTGTTTCAACTACATGCGTGAACATGTGCCAAGTCGAGTCACTCAATTCATTCAAAGGAGGATACCATCCCATCATACCACACCACAATTGTTTTAATAGCATGTTGGCACACAAGGTAAACCATTATAACTCATAGCTAATCAAGCATGGCACAAGCAACTATAATATCTAAGTGTCATTGCAAATATGTCTACTTCATAATAAGCTGAATCAGGAATGATGAACTCATCATATTTACAAAAACAAAAGAGGTCGAGTTCATACCAGCTTTTCTCATCTCAATCAGTCCATCATATATCGTCATTATTGCCTTTCACTTGAACGACCTAACGGTGTGTATAATAATAATAGTGCACGTGCATTGGACTAAGCTGGAATCTGCAAGCATTCAACTCAAGAGAGAAGACGAAGTAATATGGGCTCTAAGTTAAATAAACAATCATGCATTTGAGAGCCACTAAACATTTTCAGTATGGTCTTCTACTCTCGACCCCCAAAGGAAAGAAAAGAAAATAAAACTATTTACATGGCAAAGCTCCCAACAAGCAAGAAGAAGAACGAGAAATCTTTTTGGGTTTTCATTTTAAGTCTACTACAAGCATGGAAATTAAACTAACTAATTTTTTGGTTTTTCTTAAGGTTTATCAAGCACACAAGAAGAAAGCGAGAAAAAGAAAATTAACTAACATGGATAATACAATGAAAGAGTATGAGCACCGACGACTAGAATAGTGTGTGAACATGAATGTAAAGTCGGTGAGAAATATGTACTCCCCCAAGCTTAGGCTTTTGGCCTAAGTTGGTCTATTGCCACGGACCGCGGCTACTCTCCCCGGTGTACTGAGGGGTGTAATCAGGATACCACTGGCTGGCCATCTCCTCCGGATCCCACTGGTAAGATGATGCACGATAAGGGTCCATTGAAGGTTCCGGCTCTGGCTCAGGTTTTGGAGTGGATTCTTGGCCTTGATGAGCGTACACCGCTCCCGGCCTGACAAGATAATTAACTGCAGTCAAATCAAACAACAGAGGCGCAGGCAGAATAATAGTCTCATTGTGTTTCTTATTAAATCTCAGGTTATATAGAAGCATCTTACCTACGTTGTCAACAATAAACTCATGTGCTACCATGCTCCTATAATATAAAATGTTAGGAGGCAATACTGTCTCCTCTTTCTCATGGTGCCTAATAGGTATCTCAAAATATTTAGCCAGACGTGCAGCAAAGGTACCTCCAAAGATGGGGCCTTTTGTACGATTCAGGCTTAGCCGTTTAGCAATGATGGCACCCATACTAAAACTATTATCACCAAACAAGGCATGGTGAAGAATAATAATATCAGGAACACTGAAGTTTCCACTATTTCCACGACCAATTAAGCATCGACTAGCAAATATGGCAAAGTAGCGTAAAACAGGAAACTGTATACTAGAGATTCTCGCATCGGAACCCTTCTTTGGATCCCCTACAGTGATGGTGTTAACAAAGCCATCCACATCTTTATGATGTGGTTCATCTAATTTACCCTCGAAGGGTATCTTACATACCGCGCAAAAATTACGTAAAGACATCTCCCTGAATTCATCATATAGATGAAATGATACTGAAGGCGGTGACTTCTTAGGATAATAATAAAAGTTTTGCACGAAAGTATTGGTGAGTAAGAGATACTGATTGATCCAGTCGTGGAGGAAGTCGGTGAGGCTTGCATTTTCAATCAAAGAATAAAAGTCTTCATAAATTCTGGCTTCTCTCAAGAAATTATCACATGGCCATTCACATGGCCGTACTCCCGCTATGCAAGGAAGATTATACTTGTCCTTTTCCTTCTCTTTAGCTTGTTTTTCCTGGGAGCCTTGGCTAGAAGAGCCCCTCAAAAATCTCCTTAACATTTTCTGAAAATTTCTGAAATTTTAGTAAATTCAAAATAAAAGTGAATAAAACTAAACAAGATTGGTAGCAACTACTCCTACAAGTGCCTAGAGCCTATATCATGCATTAGAATTACTTGGGACCTCATAGATTTGACATGCAAGCTCAAGAACAGGGTCACCTATGCAGCAAAAGTTGCAATGAATAAAGCACTAGAACAAAAACTAATTGGATCAATGGAGGAGTCACATACCAAGCAACAATCTCCCAAAGCAGTTTTGTGAATGGAGCTTTGAGCAAGGAGATCGAAAATCGCAGCAAAATGAGCTAGAACTCGTGCTTGAGCTGGATGGGGATATTTTTGGGAATAAGATGGAGTGTGTGGATGCAGGAATAAGTGGAGGGGGGCCACCGTGGGCCCACGAGACAGGGGGCGTGCCCAGGGGGTGTGGGCGTGCCCTCCACCCTCGTGGCCAGGTTCTTGCCCCTCCTGCAGTGTTTTCAGTGCCTAAAATCCTCAAATAATCCATAAAAAGTCATACTAAATTTGCAGGGCATTTGGAGCACTTTTATTTTCGGGATATTTTTTATTGCATGGATAATTCTGAAAACAGACAGATAATACTATTTTTGCTTTATTGAATCTAAATAAGAGAAAGTAAAAAGAGGGTACAGAAGGTTGTGCCTTCTAGTTTCATCCATCTCATGATCATCAAAATGAATCCACTAACAAGGTTGATCAAGTCTTGTTAACAAACTCATTCCGAATAACACGGAACCAGAGAAATTTCGAATAACACTAAGTTACCTCAACGGGGATATGAACATCCCCAATAATAAGAATATCATACTTTTTCTTGACAGTAGGAACATGAAATTCAAAACCTCCAATAATGATAGTTGGAACTTTTCCAATAGAATTGATGCTATGAACTTGAGATTGTTTCCTCGGAAAGTGTACTGTATGCTCATTACCATTAATATGAAAAGTGACATTGCCTTTGTTGCAATCAATAACAGCCCCTGCGGTATTCAAAAAGGGTCTACCAAGGATAATCGACATACTATCATCCTCGGGAATATAAAGAATAACAAAGTCCATTAAGATAGTGACATTTGCAACCACAACAGGCACATCCTCACAAATGCTGACATGTATAGCAGTTGATTTATCAGCCATTTGCAAAGATATTTCAGTAGGTGTCAACTTATTCAATTCAAGTCTATGATATAAAGAGAGAGGCATAACACTAACACCGGCTCCAAGATCACATAAAGTAGTTTTAACATAGTTTGTTTTAATGGAGCATGGTATAGTTGGTACCCCTGGATCTCCAAGTTTCTTTGGTATTCCACCCTTAAATGTGTAATTAGCAAGCATGGTGGAAATTTCAGCTTCCGGTATCTTTCTTTTATTTGTAATGATATCCTTCATATACTTAGCATAAGGATTTACTTTAGGCATATCAGTTAAGCGCATACGTAAGAAAATAGGTCTAATCATTTCACCAAAGCGCTTAAAATCCTCATCATCCCTTTGTCTTGGATGGTTTAGGAGGAAAGGGCGTGGGTTTCTGAACCCATGGTTCTCTTTCTCTACCGTGCTTCCTAGCAACAAAATCTCTTTTATCATAACATTGATTCTTTGATTCTGGGTTATGAAGATCAACAGCAGGTTCAATCTCTGCATCATTGTTTTTGCTAGGTTGAGCATCAACATGAACATTATCATTAACATTGTCACTAGGTTCATGCTCATCACCTGATTGTGTTTCGGCATCAGAAATCGAAATATCATTGGGATTCTCAGGTGTGTCTACGACAGGTTCACTAGAAGCATGCAAAGTCCTATCGCTTTTCTTTTTCTTCTTCTTGGAAGAACTAGGTGCCTCTAAATTATCTGTCTGAGAATCCTACTTGATTCTCTTACGGTGGCCTTCAGGATACAAAGGTTCCTGAGTCATTCTACCAGTTCTAGTAGCCACTCTAACAGCAAAGTCTTGTTTATTATTTAATTCATCGAGCAATTCATTTTGAGCCTTAAGTACTTGCTCAACTTGAGTGGCAACCATAGAAGCATATTTGCTAATGAGTTTAAGTTCACCTTTAACTCTAGCCATATAATCACTCAAGCGTCCTATCTCGAAAGCTTTATTCTTTAATTCTCTACCAACATAAGCATTAAAACTTTCTTGTCTAGCTATAAAGTCATCAAATTCATCTAAGCATGGGCTATGAAATTTAGTAGAGGGAATTTCAACTTTATCATATCTATAGAGAGAATTTACCTTTACTACCTGTGTCGGGTTATCAAGACAATGTGTTTCTTCGACAGGCGGTATATTAAGACCATGTATTTCTTCAATAGGTGGTAAATTCTTAACATCTTCAGGTTTAATACCTTTCTCATTCATTGATTTCTTTGCCTCTTGCATATCTTCAGGACTGAGAAATAGAACACCCCTCTTCTTCGGAGTAGGTTTAGGAATAGACTCAGGAGTTGGCTCAATTGGCTTAGGGATTGCCTCGGGAATTGGCTCAGGGAGAGTCCAATTATTTTCATTAGTCAACATATTATTCAATAGTAATTCAGCTTCGTCGATTGTTCTTTCCCTGAAAACACAACCAGCACAACTATCCAAGTAGTCCTTGGAAGCATCGGTTAGTCCATTATAAAAGATGTCAAGTATTTCATTTTTTAAGAGGATGATCAAGAAAAGCATTAAGTAATCGGAGAAGCCTCCCCCAAGCTTGTGGGAGACTCTCTTCTTTGATTTGCACAAAATTATATATTTCCCGCAAGGCAGCTTGTTTCTTATGAGCGGGAAAATATTTAGCAGAGAAGTAATAAATCACATCCTGGGGACTACGCACACCACCAGGACCAAGAGAAATAAACCAAGTTTTAGCATCACCCTTTAATGAGAACGGAAATATCTTAAGGATATAATAATAGAGAGACTTCTCATCATTAGTAAACAGGGCGGCTATATCATTCAACTTGGTAAGATGTGCCACAACAGTTTCAGATTCAAGGCCATAAAAAGGATCAGATTCAACTAAAGTAATTATTTCAGGATCAATAGAGAATTCATAATCCTTATCAGTAACACAGATAGGTGAAGTAGCAAAAGCAGGGTCAGGTTTCATTCTAGCATTAAGGGATTGCTGCTTCCATTTAGCTAATAATTTCTTAAGATCATATCTATCTTTGCAAGCAAAGATAGCTCTAGCAGCTTTCTCATCCATAACATAACCCTCAGGAACAACAGGCAATTCATAATCAGGGGCAGCACTTTCATCATCACTATCATCAATATTTTCATTTTCAATAATTTCATCCTCTCTAACCCTAGCAAGTTGTTCATCGAGAAATTCACCTAATGGCAAAGTAGTATCACGCATAGAAGTAGTTTCATCATAAGTATCATGCATAGCAGAAGTGGCATCATCAATAACATGCGACATATCAGAATTCATAGCAGTAGCAGGTTTAGGTGTCGCAAGCTTACTCAAAACAGAAGGTCAATCTAGTGCAGAGCTAGATGGCAGTTCCTTAGCTCCCCTCGTAGTTGAGGAAAAAATCTTAATTCTTTTGTCTTTCAAGTTCCTCATAGTGATCAACAGATATAAATCCCAAGTGACTCAAAGAATAGAGCTATGCTCCCTGGCAACGGCGCCAGAAATTAGTCTTGATAACCCACAAGTGTAGGGGATCGCAACAGCTTTCGAGGGTAAAGTATTCAACCCAAATTTATTGATTCGACATAAGGCGGGCCAAAGAATATTCTTCTTCTCTTAAGTATTAGTAGTTGAGTTGTCAATTCAACCATACCTGGATAACTTAGTATCTGCAGCAAAGTATTTAGTAGCAAAGTAGTATGATAGTAATGGTAACAGTGGCAAAAGTAAAGATAATAGTTTTGTAGGAATTGTAACAGTGGCAATGGAAAAGTAAATAAGCGAAACACAATATGTGAAAAGTTCGTAGGCATTGGATCAGTGATGGATAATTATGTCGGATGCAATTCCTCATGTAATAGCTATAACAGAGGGTGACCCAGAACTAGCTCCAGTTCATCAATGTAATGTAGGCATGTATTCCGAATATAGTCATACGTGATTATGGAAAAGAACTTGCATGACATCTTTTGTCCTACCCTCCCGTGGCAGCGGGATCCTAGTGGAAACTAAGGGATATTAAGGCCTCCTTTTAATAGAGAACCGGAACAAAGCATTAGCACATAGTGAATACATGAACTCCTCAAACTATGGTCATCACCGAGAAGTATCCCGATTATTGTCACTTTGGGGTTGTCGGATCATAACACATAATAGGTGACTATAGACTTGCAAGATAGGCTCAAGAACACACATATATTCATGCAAACATAATAGGTTCAGATCTGAAATCATGGCACTCAGGCCCTAGTGACAAGCATTAAGCATAGCAAAGTCATAGCAACATGAATCTCAGAACATAGTGAATACTAGGGATCAAACCCTAAAAAACTACCTTGATTACATGGTAAATCTCATCCAACCCGTCACCGTCCAGCAAGCCTACGATGGAATTACTCATGCACGGCCGTGAGCATCATAATATTGGTGATGGAGGATGGTTGATGATGACGACAGCGACGAATCCCCCTCTCCGGGGCCCCGAACGGACTCTAGATCAGCCCTCCCGAGAGAGATTAGGGCTTGGCGGCGGCTCCGTATCGTAAAACGCGCTGAAACTTTCTCTCTAATTTTTTTCTCCGCGAAACGGAATATATGGAGTTGGAGTTCAGGTCGGTGGAGCATCAGGGGGCCCACAAGACAGGGGGGCACGCCCAAGGGGGAGGGCGCGCCCCCCATCCTCGTGGACAGGGTGTGGGCCCCCTGGCCTTGATTCTTTCACCAATATTTTTTATATTTTCCAAAACTTGTCTCCGCAGATTTTTAGGTCATTCCGAGAACTTCTGTTTTCTGCACAATAAACAACATCATGGCAGTTCTGCTGAAAACAGCGTCAGTCTAGGTTAATTTCATTCAAATCATGCAAGTTAGAGTCAAAAACAAGGGCAAAAGTGTTTGGAAAAGTAGATACGTTGGAGACATATCAGTGTTCAAAACTGCACCTAGGCACTAACATGTTTTCATCTTTTGCAGATGAGATTAGGCCCAGTGGTGGATAATGTGATACAATATAACAATCACGTCGAATGCCTAGATCTACATCTCTCAGAAATTACTTTGAACTCCTACCCAGGGACCTTACCGGAGATTATATTTGCCAGGTTCTTTATTGTTAGAGCAAGGGTGCTGAAGGTAATGAGGTTTGCCCTACATTTATTTCGGAAAAATGAATGGTTTGTTGATCAGCGTCGGCGCCTGCGGCAGAATGGAATAGGCTCAAAAAATGCTGAATTTCATTTTGGAACTTCAGATTACAGAGTAATCAGAACTCATCGTGTCAACCCCATACATGACTTCTCAGTGGCTGACCCCTTTGCAAAAGTTGTGAGGTTTCGAAACCAGACTTAGAAGTGGTAATATTAGTTTGAACCTCTCTGATATCCATGTTCAGCGTATCAGCGCGAGCGTTTGCAGGTTATGAGCTGAATTTCATTTCTAATATCAGTTTGAACCTTGTAATCTTCGAATTTGAGCCATATAACTTTGGAATTTGAACCTTGTAATATTTCGAGCCTTTGTGGTACAATCGTTGAAATGGCATCGTATGAGACTCGTATATTGGTAGCACTAATTTGAACTTAATATGCAATGGTCTTAGATTGGATTTTATTAACCATTCTTGAATCTTTTTACCTTGTTGATCTCACAACACATGATCTATATAGCTAACTCGACTGCGATCTTGGAGAATATTGCACAAAGTTGGTTTCTTCCATCGTGTGCCCTGTAGAGCGTAGAATTAACTATCGCACTCAAGTGTCCATCATCACCCTTCTGTGTAACTTTGACCTCATCATCCACGGGTAAACTTACGACCGAAGTCATTCACCACACTTCGTTTTTACGAAGCTTTTTGCCAATAAACGCCCACGATTTGTTCCTCTTCTAGCCGACACGTGGCAAACCAAGCCAGGCGGGAAGCTTGCGCAGTAAACTACTTGGTAGCATGGGAACAGGCTCATCAACGATACATTTGGTGCCTCTTCGAGCCCACGCGTGATCAAACTGTGGTGCGGTGTTGTCAAGCATGCACTAGAATCCTCACTGCGGTGCGGTGTTGTCAAGCGTGCACTGGAATCCTCCACTATGAACGCCATGACAAGACGTGACGATTACAGGCCGGCTTGCCCCCATTTGTTACAGCGGCTATTTAACCCTTGTGTCTCTTGAACCTTTCGATCGTGCCCCACCATTGCAAGAAGCACACCCACCACGACAAATTCTTAGAGAGTATCCTGCGCGGATCCAATGGCGCTCCGAGTGGCTGCCGACGACGAGCAGCAGTTCACCATCCATGCCGTGGTGGACACCCACCGAAGGTTCGAGGAGCCCTCGATGGTGTACACCAACCACCCGGTCTGAGTGGAGCACTCCATCCGCATCATGGAGTTGTTGCTTGCCAACGAGATGTACAAGGTGGTCGGGTTCGACATCAAGCACACCCACACTCGTGCCGGGTCTCATCCCAAGGTATTCGTTGCCCATATGTGCGTGGGCCACCACGTCCTCGTGTACGATACTACCTTGCCACAAGACCTTGCGAGCGTTACGCCAGGTTTGTCAATAGCCCCCACTACATGTTCGCTACGGTCGACATCACCAACGATGTCAAGGTGCTCAAGAATTCGGGCATCGCCTGCCAGAATCTTGTCGACATCCAGGGCCAATACAAGATCTGGGGTGGCAAGGAGCATGAGAAGGACTCACTAGTTCAGCTCGCCGAGTGTCGGTATCAAAACCGGTGGATCTCGGGTAGGGGGCCCCGAACTGTGCGTCTAAGGTTGATGGTAACAGGAGGCGGGGGACATGATGTTTACCCAGGTTCAGGCCCTCTCTACTGAGGTAATACCCTACTTCTTGCTTGATTGATCGTGATGAATATGAGTATTACAAGAGTTGATCTACCACGAGATCGTAATGATTAAAACCCTAGAAGTCTAGCCTGTATGATGTTGATTGTCTCTACGGACTAAATCCTCCGGTTTATATAGACACCGGAGGGGACTAGGGTTGTACAAAGTCGGTTACAGAGAAAGGAATCTACATATTCGAACGCCAAGCTTGCCGTCCACGCAAAGGAGAGTCCGATCCGGACACGGGGAGAGTCTTTTGTCTTGTATCTTCATGGCCCAACAGTCTGGCCCACGCTACATAGTTCGGCCGTCCGAGGACCCCTTAATCCAGGACTCCCTCAGTAGCCCCTGAAACAGGCTTCAATGACGAGGTGTCCGGCGTGCGAATTGTCTTCGGCATTGCAAGGAGGGTTCCTTCTCCGTATACTCGAAAAGAGTCTTTGAACACAAGAATCATGTCCGGCTCTGCAAAACAAATTCCACACACAACCGCAGAGAGTATAATATTTCACGAGTCCAATCCGCTGACAATTTTTTGTAGCGTGACATCATGTTACCGTCTGGCCATTATTTCGAACCGTTTTTAGCCTGTCGCTCCATATTTCGAGATGCGGTTTCATTGGCACGTCTTGTGAAAGCAGATATCATGTCCCCTTATTGCGGGATTCTCATCAATACGGGCGTGGGTAACCCAACCTGTAACGCCCCAGATTCGATGCGCCAGGTGTCTGCCAGTTATTCGTCGTTGTTGCCATGTCATTTGCTTGTGGGTTGCATTTTATCATGTCATCATGTGCATTTCATTTTGCATACATGTTCGTCTCATGCATCCGAGCATTTTCCCCGTTGTCCGTTTTGCAATCCGGCACTCCTATGTTCCCCGACGCCCCTTTTTGCCTCTTCTCTTGTGCAGGTGTTAAACGTTCTCGGAATGGACCGAGTCTTGCCAAGCGGCCTTGGTATAGCACCGGTAGACCGCCTGTCAAGTTTTGTGCCATTTGGAGTTCGTTTGATACTCCAACGGTTAACCAGGTAACCGTAAAAGCCTCTTTTGTTGCAGCCCAACACCCCCTCCAAAGTGGCCCAAAACCCAGCAAACTCCCCTCCATGCTCTCGGTCGTTCGATCATGATCGTGTGGCCGAAAACCGCTCCTCTTTTGGACTCTCCTAGCTCCCTCTACCTATAAATATGTGGCCTCCCCTAAAAATCCCGGGTCCAAACCCTAGCCCCACTCCCCTCGCGCCGCCGAACACGTCCGGCCGCAGCCGGACGCATCCGCCGCCGCTCCCAGCCAACGGCGCACCGCCACGTGGCCCCTGGCCACCGCGCGTCGCCGCCGGCCCGCTCGGCCCGTGCGGGGCCCCCGCGGCCCGCACCACGCCGCCGCCGCCCGTCCGTCGCGCCTCCGGCCCTCCTGGCCCACGCCGCCGGGTCCCTCCGCCGCCCGTCGCCGGTGGTCTCGCCCCGCCGCGTCCTCGCCGGCGCCTCCCGCCGCCGCCGGCGTCCCGCCGCCCTCCGTCGCCGGTTGCCGGAGCTGCGGGGCCCATCCCGCGCCCCGAGCTCCTCCCCCCCCCCCCCCCCGCAGCGCCCCGCTCCGGCCGCCGCCATGTCACCGGAGCGCGCACCCGCCGCCCCGCGCCCGACCCCCGGAGTCCGCCGTCCTCGCGCCGACGCCTCGCAACCCGCGCCCCCGCGCCCTCCTTCGCCGGGATCCGGCGAGATCCGGTCCAGATCCGCCATCTCCGGCCTCCCCGGTGTCTCCCCCGTCATCTCCGGCGACCTCTCCGTCGAGCTCGCGCCGCCGCCTCGAAATCCATGCAGCCCGAGGTTGACCCCGAAATCCTCTAAGTCTCGAATATTTTTGCATTATCATGCCATGTTCATCATGCTGTATCTCTGCATCCGTAGCTCTGATTCGTGCGTGTAATATGTCAAATTGTTCGCTTCGACGAGTACTTCATTCCATTCCATTGCATCATTTTCATTTGAGCTCATGTTGATGCCCGAAATGCTGTTGGAAGAGTGCATATTGATGTTAATCTGCTGAAACTGTTATAACTTGCTCATTTATCATTTTTGCCATGATTGATGTGTGCATCCTATGAGGTTGATGTCTACATATGTTTTGATCCATGTCATGCCATCTTTCCAGGGGTGTATGCCGTAGACGAACGAATCCTCACGATCGCAACGAAACAGGAACTAACAAGAAGAAGTACACAACATAGGTAAACACACCACACATGAACAAGGCATGATGCACAACAAGCATGATGCATGACCAACCTACATGAAGCTACTCATGACAAGAGATGATGCAAACAAGAACAACACATCAAGGCAAGTTTAAATGAGGCCGGGAACAACATATAACAATCCCAGTAAGTCCTCATATGCAAATTTCGAAATTGGTCCAGATCTGAATAAACCTTATGTTCAAGTTGTTAAACAGCAAGTTAAGATGCACCAAGATGATCTACACGAAATTCTAGTCAAGTTACATATAAAGTTCATTAGACTTGGAGCTACGACCTAGAAGATATGAGCAAAACAAGTTAAACATGGCATTGACACAAAATGCATCCAAACATCAAGAAAACACACCAAAACAAGGATGCAACATGGTAATATGAAGCTACATGCAAAAACAAGCAAGTTTCATATAGAGCACACTCAAAACGGAGCAACGGTGCAACACACACACACTATACAAGTCATAGCAACAATCTGTCCATAACAGCAACTAGGCATATTGCAAGCATCAAAACAATATGCTACAGCACCCCAACATAATAACAAAAGGCATGGACATGAAGTACAGGTAAAGCATAACAAAACATGAACACTGAGCTATCTCCAGAAACAACTAGAACATGCTCAAAAAGACATGGAAATATTGCAAATAATAACAGTTACAGACTTTAGCAGAAATAACATCAGGTTGCAATGTTTAGAGCTATCAAACAACATGTGACAGGAACTTATCATGGCAAACAAAGGCATGGAATGAATCTACTAACTTCATAGATCAAAAGACCCTTACTGACCATGAGCCAAAAAGGATCAGAAAATATGATGGCACCCATGTAAACATGGCAAGTTATATTACAGATTCAAACATGGCAGAAACAACAATAAGTAGGCATGTTGGTGAGCTTGTACCACTCACCACAGAGCAATACATGGCATAGCAAAGCAACCAACAGTAATAAGGCATGTTTATGAAGCTAAACATGGCAAGAGCAAGTTCATAGGGTGCATGGATCACTAGCAAAACACATGGGAACTAGTGAACTTAATGTTGACAGGCTGACAGCAACATTATGAAGCAACTTTGGAGCAAGATTACAACATGTTTCAGCAGGCTACAATTGCAACCAAGGGAATGAATAGATAGAGCATGACATGTAGATCAAAACATGTTTATAGGACATCTCCAGATTATGCACACAATGACTTGTAGGAGCAGGTTAACATAGCAACAAAATATAACAGAATCTGCCAGGAAAACAGCAACAGCAAGAACCCTACTTAGCAAGCTTGATACACTCAGCACACAACTCACAAAAATACATGGTTAACACCCCTGGAAAGATGGCATGGCATAGATCAAAACACATGAAGACATCAACCTCATAGGATGCACACATCAATCATGGCAAAAATGATAAATGAGCAAGTTATAACAGTTTCAGCAGATTAACATCAACATGCACTCTTCCAACAGCATTTCGGGCATCAAGATGACCTCAAATGAAAATGATGCAATGGAAAGAAATGAAGTACTCGTCGAGACGAACAATTTGACATATTACACGTGCGAAACGGAGCTACGGATGCAGAGATGTGATGACATGAACATGCTATGGTTATGCAAAAATAAACAGGACTTAGACGAATTTTGGAGGGGGGAAAGTCAACCTCTAGTTGCACGGTTTAGAGGTCGCTGGAGCTTCGCCGGAGACGGGGCCGGAGGTAACCAGGGAGGCGCGGGGAGGTGCTGGCCCGGCCGGATCCGGCCGGCGGCGGGCGCGGGAGGCGCGGGCCGGCGCGGGGGCGGCGGCGACCGGAGTCGGGCGGCGGACGGCGGGGCGGCGTGGATGGCGGCGAGCGGCACGCCGGCGGCGGACGGTGGCGCGGCGCAGGGCGTCGGGCGGGCGTGGGCAGCGCAGCGCCCGCGGGAGCCGAGGAGGCTCAGGCGGCGCGGACGGGCCGGGAGGCGCCGGCGGGCCCTGGGGGCGGCGGCGGAGCCACGCCGGCGAGCGGCGAGGCGGCGGAGGGCGGCGAACGGCGGCGCAGGCGCTCGGGCGGCGGCGCGGGATCCGGGCCCGCGCGGCCTCGCGATGGGCCTGGCGGGCCGCGGTGGCCGGCGGCGGTGAAGTGCCACGTGGCGGGCCGAGATTGGGCGAGGGGCGCGGGCGGACATGTCCGCTGCCCGGATTTTTGTCCGGCGGCGGCGGGTGGAGTTTGATCTAGGGTTTTGCCCGAGATTTCGGGGGAGGGGGCATATATATAGGTAGAGGGAGCTAGGAGAGTCCAAATGAGGTGCGGTTTTCGCCCACACGATCGTGATCGAACGACCGAGAGCATGGAGGGGAGTTTGCTGGGCTTTGGGCCACTTTGGAAGGGGTGTTGGGCTGCAACTCAAAGAGGGCTTTACGGTTACCCGGTTAACCGTTGGAGTATCAAACGACCTCCAAATGACACGAAACTTGACAGGCGGTCTACCGGTGCTATACCAAGGCCGCTTGGCAAACCTCGGGCCATTCCGAGAAAGTTTAATACCCGCTCACAACAGAAGACAAAAGGGGAACGCCGGATGACATAGGAGTGCCGGATTGCAAAACGGACAACGGGGAAAATGCTCGGATGCATGAGATGAACGCGTATGCAAAATGGAATGCACATGATGACATGATATGAAATGCATATGATGACATGGCAAAGTGCAACACGCAAGCAAATGACATGGCAATGACGGCGAATAACTGGCGGACACCTGGCGCATCGAATCCGGGGCGTTACAACACTCCTCCACTAACAAGAGATCTCGTCCCGAGATCTTAGGACCGAGACGGAAGGGAAAAAGGGGATGAGGTGAAATAAGAACTCAAGAGAAGAAGTAAAGAATCGAGAGCACTCGAGAAGAAGAGAGGAACGACGAGAATGATGAGAATCGAAAGCTCACGGAATCAGATAGACTATGAAACCACTCGTTCTAACCGGAGTGGTTAGAATGAGAAAAGAAATGAATAAGACTGAAAGGATTTAGGTAGCACTCCGGCTAAAAATGGAATGATTAGAACATGAACTTGAGAGGATGCAAAGATACTTGACGAACTCTTGCAGAATGAATTAAATCATGAAGAACTCCAGTGACAAAGGATGATGAGATAGAATGAAGGATGAAAAAGAAATAAGATAAAATCTTACGATGAATTAGATGGAGGTTACGACGAAAAGACCGAGGAAATATGAACTCCGGAAAAGAAAAGATGAAAACACTTGGAACTAGAATTTATTCATCGAGAACAAACTCCGACGAAAAGGATTGAGAAGTGACATATCGCAAACTTGAGAAGGTCTTCATGAACCACCGGTAGGATTGAAACGAACGAATGGATTAATATGATAAACAAGGAAAAGACTCTGAAAGAACCACCGTGAGAATTCGAAAATGACTGATGAAAGAGAAAGTATCACCGGGAAGAATTAGAAGAACAAAAATGCTTGAGGGACTTTAGATGCAAAAGAACGAAGAGATAATGAGCTGATTAAAGAACACTTGAACGAAGCACCGGAAGAATAGAGAACGATAACTGGAATGATGGCCTCCGGTGAAAGAAATGGAAAAACAACTCCTGACATACTCTGGATGGTTGAGAAGAATTTGCACGACTGGAAAACAATTTGATAGCATAACATCGAGCTAGGACCGCGAATCTCCTGGGGAACGGACAAGATTTAGAGGAAAAGCTCTTCTTCAATCTTCAAATAATGACGAGAAACACCACCAAAATTATTGAGATACTCCGGGAGAAAGAAAGCGAAAAGGTTGAGCCAACAATGAAAAGGAATTTAAAAGCGATCTTGGAGAAGGCATGTGACTGATGAAGTTCATTCTTACGTCACATTTGAAAAGAATTTGAGAATAACTCCGGGGGAATTAGAAGAGTCAGGTAAGATCCTGGGAAAACACCTGTGGGTTAGGGCCCACTAAAGAGAAAACACCGTTGGAAAGGGATGTTGAGCAGATAGATGATGCACCGGAACAATTGAAATATTTGAATGAGGTGACAACCTCGAATTAATTCGAACACAGACGAATCTCCTGAGATGTCTTGAGCCGAGGAAAAGAATATAATCACCACCGAAAAACTTGAATTGAATCCACCGGAAAAGAAAAGAGATGAAGAATGTCAAACGAGACGAGAATTCACCGGTTGAAATAATTGAGGGAAAACTGAAGAGGTTCCACATTAATGAAATTGATGCTCGAAAGAGACTCAAACTCCGGGAAGAAAAGGGTGGGGGCGGGAAAACAAAGGCAACTGGAAGGGGAGAAACCGATGAATAACTTGAAGAGAAAACACCAGTTGAAATCATTGAGAAAAGAAAGCAAAGACTTCGCACGAGTAGGATGGATACTCGACTACGAACTCCGGCTCCGAGGAGAAAAAGGGTGGGCGGGTGGGAAAATAAAACAACTGAGGATTGAACTTGGCAAAGATGAAGAGGCTCGAGTCAACTTGACGAGAAATGCACCGGATAAAAGAGTTGAGACCAACGATCGGAAAACCAACTGCGTGATCCTAAAGAAAAATTTGAAGGGGAAGAGGAGTAGTTCAAAACACCTACGTCAAGATTCCTCACCAGAGCGATGAAGGGGCAGAGGAGTAAAAAGAATTCCTACTCTCCGATAAAACTAGACTCCGAAAATAGTTTTCTTCTAGACTCAACAACGGCCAAACTACACGATCAATCAAGGGGGCTCCTAGGGTCGGTCGAGGCTCTGATACCAACTTGTCACGCCCAATATGCGACCCTATCCAAAAGGAACTCAAAGGTCCCACCAAGGATAGACCCGCATATTGAAACGCTTCTGCAAGGTGGATATCATTACATCAACATTACATAATATATGGGGATACATACAAGAGGCATACAAAGCCACACGAATACAACATCATCATACATAAGAGCAACATCCGACTACGGATGAATCATAAACAGAAACTCAAACAATATCCACCCTGCTAGCCCAGGCTGCCGACCTGGAACCTATCCCCTGATCGAAGAAGCAGAAGAAGAAACTCCAAAACAAGCAACATCGCTCTCGCATCAAGATCATCGCATAACCTGTACCTGCAACTGTTGTAGTAATCTGTGAGCCATGAGGACTCAGCAATCCCATTACCATGGGTATCAAGACTAGCAAAGCTTAATGGGAAAGGAAGGAGTAAAGTGGTGAGCTTGCAGCCGCGACTAAGCATGATATGGTGGCTAACATACGCAAAAGAGAGCGAGAAGAGAAACAAAGGAACGGTCGTGAAGCTAACAATGATCAAGAGGTGATCCTGAACACCTACTTACGTCAAACATAACCCAAAGACCGTGTTCACTTCCCGGACTCCGCCGAGAAGAGACCATCACGGCTACACACGCGGTTGATGTGTTTTATTTCGGATCTGGTGTCAAGTTATCTACAACCGGACATTAACAAATTCCCATCTGCCACATAACCGTGGGCACGGCTCTCGAAAGTTTATACCCTGCAGGGGTGTCCCAACTTAGCCCATGACAAGCTCTCGCGATCAACGAAGGAATAGACCTTCTCCCAGGAAGACCCGATCAGTCTCGGAATCCCGGTTTACAAGACATTTAGACAATGGTAAAATAAGACCAGCAAGACCGCCCGATGCGCCGACATCCCGATAGGAGCTGCACATATCTCGTTCTCAGGGCAACACCGGATAAGCTAAGCGTACAGGTACCGACGTACCCCAAGTTGCCAAGGGATGGTCCCGCACGGTGCTCTAGTTTGGACCAACACTTAGACAAGCATTGGCCCGGGGGGGCTATAATAAAGATGACCCTCGAGAGAGCGACTCCCAAGGGAAAAGTAGGTGGTGGTGAGGCAAATGGTAAAACCAAGGTTGGGCCTTGCTGGACAAGTTTTATTCAAAGCGAACTGCCAGGGGGGGTCCCATAAATCACCCGACCGTGTTAGGAACGCAAAATCCGGGAACATAACACCGGTATGACGGAAACTAGGGCGGCAAGAGTGGAACAAAACACCAGGCATAAGGCGGAGCCTTCCGCCCTTTACTAAGTATATAGATGCATTAATAATATTAGAGATATTGTGATATCCCAACAAAACCCTGTCCACCATGGAGCAATCTTCAACTTCACCTGCAACTAGCAACGCTATAAGAGGGGCTGAGCAAAAGCGGTAACATAGCCAAACAACGGTTTGCTAGGAATGGTGTCAAAGGTTAGAGGTTCATGGCAATTTGGGATGGCTTGATAAACAGGTAATTGGTAGCGCAGCATAGCGATAGAACGAAGCAACTAGCATAGCAATGATAGTAGTGAGATCCAGGGTAGCGGTCATCTTGCCTGAAATCCCACAAGGAAGAAGAACGAGTCCATGAAGAAGACGAACGGATGAAGCCGAACCAACCGTAGACGAACGAATCCTCACGAACGCAACGAAACAGGAACTAAAAAGAAGAAGCACACAACATAGGTAAACACACCACACATGAACAAGGCATGATGCACAACAAGCATGATGCATGAACAAGCTACATGAAGCTATTCATGACAAGAGATGATGCAAACAAGAACAACACATCAAGGCAAGTTTAAATGAGGCCGGGAACAACATATAACAATTCCGGTAAGTCCTCATATGAAAATTTCGAAATTGGTCCAGATCTGAATAAACCTTATGTTCAAGTTGTTAAACAGCAAGTTAAGATGCACCAAGATGATCTACACGAAATTCTAGTCAAGTTACATATAAAGTTTACTAGATTCGGAGCTACGGCCTAGAAGATATGAGCAAAACAAGTTAAACATGGCATTGACACAAAATGTATCCAAACATCAAGCAAACACACCAAAACAAGGATGCAACATGGTAATATGAAGCTACATGCAAAAACAAGCAAGTTTCATATAGAGCACACTCAAAACGGAGCAACGGTGCAACACACACACTATACAAGTCATAGCAACAATCTGTCCATAACAGCAACTAGGCATATTGCAAACATCAAAACAATATGCTACAGCACCCCAACATAATAACAAAAGGCATGGACATGAAGTACAGGTAAAGCATAACAAAACATGAACACTGAGCTATCTCCAGAAACAACTAGAACATGCTCAAAAAGACATGGAAATATTGCAAATAATAACAGTTACAGACTTTAGCAGAAATAACATCAGGTTGCAATGTTTAGAGCTATCAAACAACATGTTACAGGAAGCTATCATGGTAAACAAAGGCATGGAATGAATCTACTAACTGCATAGATCAAAAGACCCTTACTGACCATGAGCCAAAAAGGATCAGAATATATGATGGCACCCATGTAAACATGGCAAGTTATATTACAGATTCAAACATGGCAGAAACAACAATAAGTAGGCATGTTGGTGAGCTTGTACCACTCACCACAGAGCAATACATGGCATGGCAAAGCAACCAACAGTAAGAAGGCATGTTTATGAAGCTAAACATGGCAAGAGCAAGTTCATAGGGTGCATGGATCACTAGCAAAACACATGGGAACTTGTGAACTTAATGTTGATAGGCTGGCAGCAACATTATGAAGCAACTTTGGAGCAAGATTACAACATGTTTCAGCAGGCTACAATTGCAACCAAGGGAATGAATGGATAGAGCATGACATGTAGATCAAAACATGTTTATAGGACATCTCCAGATTGTGCACAAAATGACTTGTAGGAGCAGGTTAACATAGCAACAAAATATAACAGAATCTGCCAGGAAAACAGCAACAGCAAGAACCCTACTTAGCAAGCTTGATACACTCAGCACACAACTCACAAAAATACATGGTTAACACCCCTGGAAAGATGGCATGGTATAGATCAAAACACATGAAGACATCAACCTCATAGGATGCACACATCAATCATGGCAAAAATGATAAATGAGCAAGTTATAACAGTTTCAGCAGATTAACATCAACATGCACTCTTCCAACAGCATTTCGGGCATCAAGATGAGCTCAAATGAAAATGATGCATGGAATGAAATGAACTACTCGTCGAGGCGAACAATTTGACATATTACACGCGCGAAACGGAGCAACGGATGCAGAGATGTGATGGCATGAACATGCTATGGTTATGGAAAAATAAACGGGACTTGGACGAATTTTGGAGGAGGGAAAGTCAACCTCCAGTTGCACGGTTTCGAGGTCGCCGGAGCTTCGCCGGAGACGGGGCCGGAGGTAGCTGGGGAGGCGCGGGGAGGTGCTGGCCCGGCCGGATCCGCCGGCTCCAGCCGGCGGCGGGCGCGGGAGGTGCGGGCCGGCGCGGGGGCGGCGGCGACCGGAGTCGGGCGGCGGACGGCGGGGCGGCGTGGATGGCGGCGAGCGGCACGCCGGCGGCGGACGGTGGCGCGGCACAGGGCGTCGGGCGGACGTGGGCGGCGCAGCGCCCGCGGGAGCCGAGGAGGCTCGGGCGGCGCGGACGGGCTGGGAGGCGCCGGCGGGCCCTGGGGCGGCGGCGGAGCCACACCGGCGAGCGGCGAGGCGGCGGAGGGCGGCGCAGGAGGCCGGCGGGCGCAAGGCGGCGGCGGCGAACGGCGGCGCAGGCGCTCGGGCGGCGGCGCGGGATCCGGGCCCGCGCGGGCTCGTGATGGGCCTGGCGGGCCGCGGTGGCCGGCGGCGGCGAAGTGCCACGTGGCAGGCCGAGATTGGGCGAGGGGGCGCGGGCGGACATGTCCGCTGCCCGGATTTTTGTCCGGCGGCGGCGGGTGGAGTTTGATCTAGGGTTTTGCCCGAGATTTCGGGGGAGGGGGCATATATATCGGTAGAGGGAGCTAGGAGAGTCCAAATGAGGTGCGGTTTCCACCCACACGATCGTGATGGAACGACCGAGAGCATGGAGGGGAGTTTGCTGGGCTTTGGGCCACTTTGGAAGGGGTGTTGGGCTGCAACTCAAAGAGGGCTTTACGGTTACCCGGTTAACCGTTGGAGTATCAAACGACCTCCAAATGACATGAAACTTGACAGGCGGTCTACCGGTGCTATACCAAGGCCGCTTGGCAAACCTCGGGCCATTCCGAGAAAGTTTAATACCCGCTCACAACAGAAGACAAAAGGGGAACGCCGGATGACATAGGAGTGCCGGATTGCAAAACGGACAACGGGGAAAATGCTCGGATGCATGAGATGAACGCGTATGCAAAATGGAATGCACATGATGACATGATATGAAATGCATATGATGACATGGCAAAGTGCAACACGCAAGCAAATGACATGGCAATGACGGCGAATAACTGGCGGACACCTGGCGCATCGAATCCGGGGCGTTACACTCGACCCCGGACTCGAAGAAGATCCGGACATATTTGTGGAGTTTGACGGCGGGGTGGTTTATCAGACGAGCCGTGACAGCACTTTGGTGGCCATCATCGCCGATTATCCCGGCCTCCTCCCAGCACCACGTGTAAGTAAACAATAGACTTATATTTCGAAAAGGATTCCCTCTTTCCACCTTACCCACTGAACATATATTATGCTATAAAGGGAAAGCCATCGGTGCACCATGCCGAACCCGCCGTGACTCACCAACAACGGGCGCCCAAGCCGGGCAGGATTAAAAGGAAAGCGATCAGGACCGAGCCGCCATCGAAGAGGTATGATTTAAAACATCCCCGTGATTGTCATCTTTAAAATATAACAATGTCCACTGTGTCCTGGCAGAAAGAGTATTCGCCGGACTGTGTCTGGAGATCCTGCCAGCCACGCCTCTACCAGCCAGACTCTAGAACCCGCCTCAAGGGTGGAGCCTAACGTGGGGACAACACCGAACAGTCCTCCTATAGAGGAAGCAGATAGAATATCCGCTACAAATTCGGAGGTAGAGAGCGCTATGAATCATCGGCGTCGGCGGGCCGCACTCCGCGACCCTAATTTCTCCGAAGAGGCATTCATTGCCTTCAACTCGGGAGATGCGTACATCCGAGCTGCTCAAAATGGGCTTGCTAGAGCCACATACCAGTACTTAAAAGATATACGGGTAAGCAAAATCTGATAATTATGTATACCAGTAGCCCCTGGGACTTGAAACAGTTGGTACAACTGATTTAAGGATCATTGTATGAATAGGTTCTTACAGAGAAGAATACCCATTTGTCTCAAGAGCTGGAGGAGTGTAAAGCCCAGCTAAGGGCCGCAGCTGGCGGAATGGAGGAATCCAAGAAGGCCTCATCTGGTAATACTTGTCTCGATCGATAAAAAACGTAATTACGTGTACCATTTGGTATGCGGCATGTTTGCAGATCTAACAATAGATTCCACAGGCAATCCCGGAGTGAATCCGAAGATCCTACAAGAGGATGAACAACGAGCTCAACGACAACTAGAGGCTGGCGAGCGTGTGCTTACATGGGTCCGGCGAGAGAAAAACGATCGCCAGGATGCCAATACCCGGCTGGGCGTGGAATTGAAAGATGTTCGGGCCCAGCTTGCGGACTCCGTGAAGGAGAATAGGAGGCTTCAACGTGGCATTTTTAGTATGTGCTCAAACGAACCTTTATATAGTTTGGCGAATAAACAGGCTAACAGAGTTATGTCTTTAGGTATACTGACTGGTTGTCCTGAAGAGAAGATGCCCGGATCTTCAGGCGATCTTCTGCAAGAGCTTTCGCAACTGCACGAACAAGTTCGGCAGGTGATGCAGGGTATTGCCAAGGCCTTGTGGCCATCCGCCTCCCTGTCAGGAAGCATGGGGGAGCTTGTACAGCTGCTCAATGGAGCGCGGTGGCGCTTCCAATTATGGAAGATATCGGCCTGCCGACAAGGTGTGAGGGAAGCTTGGGCCATGGTAAAGACACGGTACACCAAGGCCGATCCGAATCACATGGCCCTGGTTGGACCTGTAGGGTCAGATGGGAAAGAGATTCCCGTTAGTCTGGTATATGACCAGGTAGGATTAGCCGCAAAGTATTCCAAACAGGATTGTACGCTAGATAGCCTGTTGGGTGGCATAGAAGAAGAAATATGTGGGTCTAAGTGTCCGTGTACTTCAATTGACATATTTTGTCCCTAGCCGGATTGTAAATCATTTGTCATGGCGGACCTTTTTGCTTCAGCCTCCGGACCCGATAGTCTGAAGTGTTTCCGAATACCCTCTCAGTTATGTAAACCGAGGTATGCGTGGAAACCAGGCGTAGGGGTCATAACTGCTTGAACAGACAAGTACCCAACTAGCTATGTTATATTACATGGATAGTAAGAAACATCTTCCAGGGAGAATAGTTCCGTTAAGGGTTCCTTTCCCTGGGTACGCATGCATTAATGTGCATGTCCCAACTGCGAATAGAGACACAGTATTTTAAACATCTGGGGTTTTGTATTATAATAGGTAAGAAACATCTTTAGTTCACCGACCGAATATTCCCTTAAGAACGCTAGCTTTCGGCTTCACCCAGTCTGAGGTACACGTCAGGAGGACCTAGCAGTAACAATCGCAGAGGTGCTCCCCTTATGCCCTAGCCGAACTAACGGGAACGTAGGGCATAAACACAGGAGCCAGGCAACCTAGCTTGGCCAAAACTTAAGTCATATCGATGCACATAATGGTCAAGAAAAGGTACATATGGAAAAGTGACAAATATGCAGTGGGCATCATGCCCGGAAGATAATTATATTAAGCTTCTGTATAAGAATCGCTCAGGTATAGTGAGCATGCATACTTGAGGATTTTCGTGCGTCAAGAGCGTGTAGTCGAGCCACACTTTAAAGCCTTAGAGCCATAAAAAGAAAGAGAGAGGATATAACTAAAAAAGGCGGAGGGAAGGGGACGAACACAGATTTCGGCGCTACTCGTAGAATCTTCGGAGTCTGGCCGCATTCCATGGGTTCGGCTCGAGTCGATTATCTGATGCGTCACGCAGGCGGTACGCTCCTTTGGTGAGAACTTTATCAATGATGAAGGGACCCTCCCACTTGGGCTTGAGCTTGTCCTTTTTGTTCTCCGGTAGGCGTAGAACGAGTTCGCAAATGTTATAAGTTTTGGCCCGTACTTTTCTGCTTTGATACCTGCGAGCCTGTTGCTGATAGAATGCGGAACGGGCTTTTGCAACATCGTGCACCTCCTCCAGGGCATCTACACTGTCCTGCCGATAGAGATCGGCTTCTCTCTCTTCATACATGCGCACTCGAGGTGAGTCATGAATGATATCGCAGGGCAATACCGCCTGTGCGACGTACACCATGAAAAATGGTGTGTATCCAGTAGTGCGATTTTCGCGTGGTCTGCAGCCCCCATAGTACGGTGTCGAGCTCCTTGACCCAGTGCGTGTCGGATTCCATCAAGGATCGCACTAGTCTGAGTTTGATGCCTCTCATAATAAGACCATTTGCTCGTTCGACTTAACCGTTTGTTTGGGGGTGATAGACAGAGGCGTAATCGAGCTTAATGCCCATGTTGCAGCACCAAGTTTTCACCTCGTCGGCTGTGAAGTTGGATCCATTATCGGTGATGATGCTGTGGGAACACCGTAATGGTGTACGACCCCTAATATGAAGTCTATCACTGGTCCGGATTCGGTCATTTTCACTGGTTTGGCCTCTATCCATTTGGTGAATTTATCCACCATGACCAACAGGTATTTTTTCTTATGGCTTCCTCCTTTAAGGGATCTGACCATATCGAGCCCCCAGACCGCAAAGGGCTAAGTTATGGGGATTGTTTGGAGAGCAGTGGGTGGCATATGGCTTTGGTTGGCGAAGAGCTGGCAACCGACGCAATGTTGGATGAGGTCCTGTGCATCTGCTCGGGCTGCGGCCAGTAGAAACCTGCATGGAAGGCCTTGCTTACAAGGGCCCGAGCTGCGGCGTGGTGGCCGCCGAGTCCAGCATGAATTTTGGCCAAGAGCTGCTGCCCTTCCTCTTCGGAGATACATCTTTGAAATACTCCGATAGCGCTTTTCTTATAAAGCTCTCCCCCGTGGACCTTGTAGGCTTTAGAGTGCTGCACAATGCAACGTGCCTCATTTTGGTCCCCGGGGAGTTCTTGCCTATTTAGGTAGGCTAAGAAGGGTTCGGTCCAGGGGGAGATGACAGCCATAATTACGTGGGCCGAAGGTGTTATTTCGGTGGTGGAGCCTCCGATTATGTCAGTGTGTTCGGGATCTGAGGTTGTGGTCGGATCCCGACTAGTATTGCCGGTCTCCCCTTGCCACACCATGGATGGCTTGAATAGCCTTTCCAAGAAGATGTTAGGTGGGACGGGGTCGCGCTTAGCGCCGATGCGGACAAGGATATCCGCCTCTTGATTGTTTTCTCGGACCACATGATGAAATTCAAGCCCCTCGAACCGAGCTGACATTTTGAGGACGGCATTACAGTAAGCCGCCATTTTTGGGTCCTTGGCATCGAAGTCTCCATTTATTTGAGATATTGCGAGGTTCGAATCCCCACGCACTTCTAGGCGTTGGATGCCCATGGAGACTGCCATCCGAAGACCGTGCAACAGAGCCTCGTATTCGGTTGCGTTGTTGGAGTCTGTGTATAGTATTTGGAGTACATATTGGACTGTATCTCCGGTGGGGGATGTCAGGACGACGCCCTCTCCCAGACCCGCCAACATCTTAGAGCCGTCAAAGTGCATGATCCAATTGGAGTATGCGCCGTATTCTTTAGGGAGTTCGGCTTCCGTCCATTCGGCGACGAAGTCAGCCAGTACTTGTGATTTAGTGGCTCGCCGTGGTTTATATATAATGTCGAACAGGAGGAGCTCGATGGCGCACTTAGCAATCTGGCCCATGGCATCGCGGTTGTTTATTATATCATTGAGTGGTACTTCAGAGGCCACCGTGATTGAACACTCTTGAAAGTAGTGTCATAGTTTTCAGGATGCCATGAAGACTGCGTATGCTATCTTTTGATAATGTGGGTACCTTGACTTGCATGGTGTGAGGACACTGGATACGTAGTATACCGGCTTTTGAAGCGGGAACTTGTGTCCGTCCTCCTCTCGTTCGACGACGAGCACTGCGCTTAGAACTTGGTGTGTTGTAGCTATATATAACAGCATGGGTTCGCCAATGTTTGGTGCGGCCAGGATTGGGTTGCTGGCCAAGAGGGCCTTTATTTCTTCCAGTCCGGCCGTAGCCGCATCAGTCCACTCGAAGTGTTCGGTGCGTCGAAGAAGGCGATAAAGAGGTAGTGCCTTTTATCCCACTCGGGAGATAAAGCGGCTTAAAGCAGCCACGCATCCAGTTAGTTTCTGGATTTGCTTGAGGTCTGTTGGGGTAGCCAACTGTGACAAAGCTCGGATTTTAGCCGGTTTTGCTTCAATTCCTGTGTTGGAAACGATGAAGCCCAGCAGCTTTCCCGCGGGAACGCCGAAAACACATTTTTCCGGATTGATCTTGATGTCATATGTTTGGAGGTTGTCGAATGTGAGCCTCAGTCGTCTATTAAAGATTCGACGTGTCTGGTATTGATGACCACGTCGTCCATGTATGCCTCAACTGTTTTGCCAATTTGTTTTCCCAGGCTTGTTTGAATCATGCGTTGGTAGGTTGCACCGGCGTTTTTTAGCCTGAAAGGCATGGTGTCGAAACAGAAAGGGCCGTATGGGGTGATAAATGCCGTTGTGGCTTGATCCGACTCCGTCATTTTGATTTCACGGTATCCAGAGTATGCATCGAGGAAGCACAATGAGTCGTGTCCTGCGGTAGCGTCGATGATTTGATCAATGCGGGGGAGAGGGAAGGGGTCCTTGGGGCAAGCCTTATTGAGGTCCTTGAAATCGACACATAGGCGCCGGGATTTATCCTTCTTTGGTACCATCACCAGGTTTGCTAGCCAGTCCAGGTATTTTATTTCTCTGATGAACCCGGCTTTGAGTAACTTAGCTAGCTCCTCTCCCATAGCTTGTCGTTTAGGCACTGAAAATCGCCGTAGAGTCTGCTTGACCGGCTTGTACCCCTTCAATATGTTTAGGCTGTGCTCGGCCAGCCTGCGTGGGATTCTTGGCATGTCTGAAGGATGCCAGGTTAAGATGTCCCAATTCTCGCATAAGAACGCCCGCAGTGCGGCATCGATTGCGGGGTTCAGCTGTGCCCCAATGGATGTTGTTTTTGTAGAGTCCATTGGGTGGACTTGGAATTTGACTATTTCGTCCGCTGGTTTGAAAGAGGTGGACTTGGATCGTTTGTCGAGTATCACATCGTCCCTGTCCACTGTGGAGCGTAGCGCAGTTAATTCTTCGGCCGCGAGGGCTTCGGTTCGGTGTGAATTTTGCATGGCCTATTGAGCCATCCCTCCAATACGGTTCCCCGCCCTGTAGTGCGCTTTGGTTTCTTTGTGATTGGATCGGGTGACTTATGAGAGTGCACCTTTTGGTTCGGACGAAGGGTTTAGTGAAAGCCGGAGGGTCCCAGAATGTTGCCTGGGTTTTCCAGGTGCTTTCCATTGCACGGTACTTCTGTACTATGGCCGCCAGGTCAGCGAAGTGTGATATGTCACGGTGACTTATGGCATTAAGGATTCCCTAGTCCGTGCAATTTTTGCAAAAGAAGAAGATTGCATCTTCCTCGCGACAGTCCTTAACCTTGCTCATTGCAAGGAGGAATCTGGCCCAAAAGTGATGCACTGTCTCTTGGGATTGTCGTCTAATTTGGGAAAGATCGCTTGTATCTGGATGGGTGGGTGGATTTAAGTTCGAACCCTGACCCGATCTGAGAACCAGCGGCAGAGGGACTTCCGAACTTGGGAGTTCGGGTTTCGGGATGTTGCCCAATTTTTCTAGCCCGTTGTCTGATTCTAAGTTCAGAGTTTGGGTCATGTCCTCCCGCAAACGAGTATCCGGCTCAGAGAGCTCAGGAATCCGGACATAGTTCGTCCTCAAAATAGAGGAAGAATCGCTGCATTGCTCCTCCACCACCACTATTTGATGGTTGACCGGCGAAGAGTTAATCTCTCTTTGATCGGGTTTAAGCCCAATCCAATCATAGTCGGTAACGATTCCCAAGGCGGCGATGCGTTCCAAGAGCTCATTCAAGGACGAAAGTTCCATCGGATCCATCTGCTCAGCGTATTCCGGGCTGACGTGGAGGATGTTTTCGATGACCCGAGAAGTCATCGTCGGCACGGCGGCCGAACGGGCGGTCATGTCGAAGCCGCCTAGTCGGAGGGTTTGGCCTAAAGTCAGGGCTCCCTCCGAGGCGATGTTGTCCATGATAACAAGGCAAGCCATCAAACCTTTTTTGACGTCACAGTGGAACTCTCAATGAAAGCACCAATGTCGGTGTCAAAACCGGCGGATCTTGGGTAGGGGGTCCCGAACTGTGCATCTAAGGCTAATGGTAACAGGAGGCAGGGGACACAATGTTTACCCAGGTTCAGGCCCTCTCTATGGAGGTAATACCCTACTTCCTGCTTGATTGATCTTGATGATATGAGTATTACAAGAGTTGATCTACCACGAGATCGTAGAGGCTAAACCCTAGAAGCTAGCCTATGATTATGATTGTTCTTGTCCTACGGACAAAACCCTCCGGTTTATATAGACATCGGAGGGGGCTAGGTTTACACAGAGTCGGTTAAAGAGAAGGAAATCTACATATCTGAATTCCAAGCTTCCCTTCCACGCAAAGGAGAGTCCCACCCGGACATGGGACGAAGTCTTCAATCTTGTATCTTCATAGTCCAACAGTCCGGCATAAGCATATAGTCCGGCTGTCCGAAGACCCCCTAATCCTGGACTCCCTCACTCAAGACCTTTAATGTGAAGCCGAAGGTAGTCGACGGGAAACAAGTGGAGTGCAGTGGTGCTGTAGTGGGCAAACTCACCAATATTCCTTGGCCAAAATGCTCCTTCACAGAAACTTCCAACCTATGGCAGTGGGAGTGGTTTTACATCACTCAACCCCGTGGTACCAAGTGGGCAGCTACGCCTGCGTTCTGATCTGGCCCTCCATTACAGCTTGCATCATGTATTAATAAGGGGCTGGACTGGGGATCAATTGATGAAGTGCAGACGTTGCAAAGCCACATCCAGAGCCTCATTGAAAAGGACACTCGTCTTATCAACGTAATCCAAGTAATGCTAGTCCGTCAGGTCCTACCGTGCTAGAGACGGCCTCTCCGTATGTGGGAGTTCAATCCAGAAGGACCACGAACCCTTCAGCACTTCTTCGGCATGACACTCAGAGGAATGTGGAAATTATTCTTCGCGACATGAAAACAGTGTCCGGATACTACAAAGGACATTGGCCTTGATTGCAACCATCCGGATACCTCGGTAAGCACTCGACTCCTGAACACAACTTAGTTAAATTTCTCATAACAATATACTGAGAAAACCATACTCGGCCAGGGCTGGATAAATAAGGCGGAGAGAATTAGGTGTTCGGCCCCTCTTCCCCAAGACTCAGCTGATCTGGTGTTAACAAGGATGCTGGTTCCGGCACCATATCAAGTGCCGGCGAAGGAAGCAAGGAGGAGAGCGAGAAGGCCCGGGGTGGCCCCCATTCTAGAGGTACGCCAGGCACCTCGCCTAGGGAGATTGGAACTCCCTCTTCCGAAGATGAAAGTGAAAGAGAAACTGACATCCCTTCTCCCCATGGGAAGAAGAGGACCGCCTCCGAAGACTTGAAGATAAAGGCTTCTAAGCGAGGGAAGATATCCCTGTCAGGGGGTTTTGGTTCGGGAGGCGACATTGTCATGCAATTCCTCTGTAAGGACAAGCCCTCAGCTGAATCATAAGTGAACAAGGGTGTCTTAAACATATCCCGTTCTTTCCTGGTTGCAAGGGTAATATGTAAAATATATGTTTGCAGTCCAGCATGCAACCTTCCTCAATAGTCCTCCTCTTCGGGGGATCTTCTTCCGGAGATGATGGAGAGCGAGACGCCTCCACAGATCTCCCTGCCCAATAGGGCAGACGACCCCGACGTGTCATCCTGTAGGATCTCTCTCGATCAACAAGTGGTGCGAGGGACTATGAAGACTAGGCCCGAAGGTGACACTTCGACTGTCCAGGGCCCGGGGTGTGCGTCCCCTATGGAGACCAACAATAAAGGCCCAGACTATCCGATTTACTGCCAGAGACAATTATAAGGTCGAGTAAGAATATTCCTTTGAAGGGAGTCCATACCCCTACAGCTGCTTCCAGGGATCCAGAGGCGCCGGATACATTGATGGACATATTGCGGCATGCGCCCGTCTCAGAGGAACATCGTACCTTTATGGGTACGGTGGTTGAGAGGGTTCTATCCGCAAAAAGCGGATTGAATGAAGCCTTTAGGGCCTGCTAAGAGGCTTCGAGGTACGTAATGTAATATTTTCAATTGTGTTATAAACGCAAAATGCGCCTGTGTATAGATAGTAGCCCCTGAGGCTCTGGTTGGCGATTAGAGGATCAAGAAAGATATGCCCAGGAAATAATCTGACTAATTGGAACACAGGCTGTTACATCCCTGGCGACTGCCCAAGCTACAGAGGTTGCAGATCTGAGGCAGAAACTTGATGTGGCGGATTATGACATCATGCTTATTAGCAGGCGGCTCAACGAGGCGCAAGGTATGTCTTTGGGGCAGTCAGTATATGCAAGTACTATAATATGAGCATGACGCTAAGAATTGTACACTGAGATATGCATAATTGCAGATAGTTCTGCCGCAGTTAGACCCTTCGAGTTGAGCTTGCCCGGGCCAAGTAGCAAGCCAGGATGAGTAACGCGGCTGCCGAAAAGCCAGCTGCTGAATTAAAGGCCGAACAGGCTGCTCAGCGCCAGTGTGAGGAGAGAATATCAACTGTGGCGCATGAGCTAAAGGATGCCACTAGCCGATGCGAATTTCTCGAGAAAGATAACAAAACCAGAGCGGCCGGTCTTGACAAGGCCTTTCAAGAGGTGAGGGAAGCACTGTCCAAGTCTAGAGCGACTCGGGAGGAGATCCGATAAGCTGGGGAGATCGCGGCTGGTAAGCCCTTCTTATTACGAACTAAATTTGGTGATCCGAAGTATGCCCCGCTTAATCAAATGTGGAGTTCTCTAGATGCATTTTTGGACTTGCCGAAGAGTGTCTCCGATGCGACACAATTTTTCCAAGCGCAAGAAAGACAAGCGATGGAAAAGCTTTTCTGTTCACAATTCAGCATGCCAAAGCGTTCGCTGTTGCTGAACGAACAGATGGCCCAGTGGGCCGAGCTCCACAAGATATCTAGATCGGCCATGAAGGACATCGTGAAAGATATTATGTTCAGTGCTTGAAAGCGCCACTTGATAGAGGCTCAGTGCTTGAAAGATATTATGTTCGAGTGAAATGTACCGAAATTGTCAAAACAATTTTATGATAGGGCTATGTTTTTTGTACTTTTGCCTAAAAAGTTTTTGGTGCCTCCTATGCGGCCGTTTTTTGTATAAACTGAAAGTTTACCAGTCGTCGGCTTCGGCCCCATCGCATATAACGCTGGGGTGTTCGGAAAAGCACTTGATCACTCTTGACCCAACGTCTTGGTCCATTAAGGAGTTGTCAATGCGGCGAACCAGGCAATCGGACTATATGGCTTTAACACTTTCACTTAGCCATAGGAGTTTTACGGTGGGTCTACGACATAGCCCCTGGTATGTACGCGGTTATCCGAATACGATGCGTTTACATACGTGCCCAGAAGAATGGTCCTTCGTGTAATACGGAAGGATCATGAAGATTCCGGTGAGTCATCGAGTGGTTGACCAGCTCTCGCCGCATCATGCAGTCAGTTTTCGGCTTTCCCTGCTGAGGTGCTCATCCGGACGAACCAGGACACAATCGCAGTAGTTCTCCCTTTACTACCCTAGACGATAGAGCGGAAAGTAAGGTAGTAAGCACAGGAGCCGGGCAACCCAACTATTGACCAAAGACATGATTCGGAGCTGATGCATATAAGGCCAAACTTGTGACGCCGAAGTGTACTATAAAGCTGTTTGGACTTGTCGGCAACTCATATGTTGCCATAGCGAGCCCCTGGCAATATATGCCGAGGTGCGCATGAAATAACCACAAAAGCAAAATTCAGTTCTTTGAGAAAAGCGAATACTCAATACGGGTTATGTTGACTAGCATCTGAATGATACGTCAAGCGAGATCTTTACAGATTATAACGCTATTACCAAGGCTATTTGACATGCCGGGGGTCGAAAGCTGAGAAAAAGGGCACTTTACAGGTTTGAAATAAAGAGCGCGGTCTACAAAAAATATTTGGACCTCCTGTCGCACGTCTGCGCTGCCTTGCCTTGGTTAAAGGACTTCTCAGCAAATATAGTCACATGTGGTAAAAGATAAAAATGGTTAGAAAAATAAAAATACTATGAGAGTGCGGATAGTGTTATAGGTCCGTCCGCATTGTGCCTCCGCCGGTGACCAGGGTATTTTAAGTGTATAATTATGTGTGTGGGACAGACTTCGCGGCTATATGGCATGGACGACGGAGGCCGAACTACTAATCCAGCTCTAAGATTGATTGGTCCTGTCTAATGGAGACTGGCGGCTTGATGGCCGACGAAATGTGCGGCTTGATAAGGCCGCTTTGTACTTCGGCCGCAGTAGCCATAGTATGCTCCTCTATACAGAGGGAGCATTCCGTATTTCCATTTATCATGATGGTGCCACGTGGACCGGGCATCTTAAGTTGGAGATAGGTGTAATGTGGGACCTCGTTAAAGCGAGCAAAAGCGGTACGCCCGAGTAGTGCATGGCAGCGACTGCGGAGCGGGACAATATCGAAGGTCAAGCCTTCGCTTCAAAAGTTGTTCCGCGAGCCGAAAACGACTTCCAATGTAATCGAGCCCGTGCAGTGAGCTTCTACGTCGGATATTGTTCCCTTGAAGTTAGTTGCAGCAGGCCTGGTTCTTGAAGGTTCAATGCCCATTTTATGGACAGTGTCTTGGTAGAGTAGATTAAGGCTACTGCCGCTGTCCATAAGTACTTTCGTGAGATGGAACCCATCAATAATTGGATCAAGGATGAGAGCTGCCAGACCTTTGTGAAGGATACTGGCTGGGTGGTCCTTGCGATCAAAAGTGATCGTGCGGGCCACCCATTGGCTTAATTTTGGGGCAGCTGGCTCTATGGCGCCGGCGTCCCATAGCGCGCGCTTGCGGACCTCTGTAGGGATGTGCGTCACGTATACCATGTTCATTGTCTTTATTTCGGGGTGGAATTGCTTATGAACCCCGGTCTTTGGTTGCCGAATCTCTTCGTCATCGCTGTCACTGGGCGGCCCCTTCACCTTGTGTTCGGCATTAAGCTTGCCGACTTGTTTAAAAACCCAACATCTCCTGTTGGTGTGATTGGCTGGTTTAACAGGGGTGCCATGAATCTGGCAGGGCCAATCTAGTATCTTGTCTAAATTTGATGGTCCGTCTTTGTTTGCCCTGAATGGCTTTTTGCATTGACCGGATTTGGAACCACTGAATCTGGCGTTGACCGCTGTGTCTTTTGTTCCTTCATTGTTATTGCAGCGCTTGTGTTTATTGTGTCGTGGCTTGCCGTTGCCGTCTCGAACTTCGGAAGTACCCGGATCATCGATGTTGTTGCTTCTACGAGCGAGCCAGCTGTCTTCTCCTGCACAAAAATGGGTCATCGGAGTGGTAAGGGCAGCTAAGGATCTTGGTTTTTCTTGACCGAGTTGGTGGGCGAGCCTCTCATCTCGGATGCAATGTTTAAAGGCCGTGAGGACTTCAGCGTTTGGACAGTCGACAATTTGGTTCTTTTTGATTAAGAACCTAGTCCGGAGCTTTCTGGCAGACTACCTGGGCTGCTGGATGATGTGACTTAGGTCATCCGCGTCCGAAGGCCGAACATATGTACCTTGGAAGTTATTGCAGAAGACGTCTTCCAAGTCATCCCAGCTGCCGATGGAGTTCTCAGGGAGGCTGTTCAGCCAGTGTCGCACTGGCCCCTTTAGTTTTAGTGGGAGGTATTTGATGGCATGGAGGTCATCACCGCGGGCCATGTGGATATGGAGGAGGAAATCTTCAATCCATACTGTGGGGTCTGTTGTTCCCTCATGTGATTCGATATTCATGGGTTTAAACCCTTCTAGGAATCCATGTTCCATTACTTCATTAGTGAAGCAAAGGGGGTGTGCGACGCCTCTATGTCGGGCCACATTGCGACGTAGCTCGGGTGGAGTTCGTCTGCGGTTTTCGGCCCGGGCGTGGTTATCACTACAAGAAAAAGACACATCCGTGACATTTTGGGCCGAACGAAAAATTTTCCGTCATACTTATGACACTTCTATGACGATAATTGTGACAAAACATGGTATCATCATAGATGTGGTGGGCTCCTACTTCTATGACAAAAAATCATGACAGAAAATGGGCTTTTCATCCTGGGCGGGCGGAGATGCAGCTACATGACATTCTTTGGGACATCCATGATGGAAAAACCCGTGGTAGAAGCGAGAGCGAGGAAAATTTCGGGGAGTTCCCGGTTACGGTGGGTGGTCGGGGGCCGAGCGATGCGCGTTTCTCTCGTACACTTACCCGTGTGTGTGCGAGGCGTTGGGCTCTAACTGAACCCAAGCAAGGCGTCGCCTAACTGAACCCGAGCGATTGCACTACAGGCTACGCGTTACTGAACTCGAGCGATCGAGCGATTCCTTCGCTACTGTTGCTAACTGAAGCCGATCGATGCTGCCTTTGGATGAATAGTGAGCGTTGCGGCGGGGGGGGGGGGGTGGATGAACAGTGAGCGGTGGGGGTGGATGAACAGGACCCCGTGGCGTTGCCTCTGGATAAATAGGACCCCGATCGATCGAGCCGGTTGGGGCTGGATGAACAGGACCCCGTGGAGGGATGGAT
Source organism: Triticum timopheevii (assembly GCA_963921465.1). Taxonomy (NCBI): domain Eukaryota; kingdom Viridiplantae; phylum Streptophyta; class Magnoliopsida; order Poales; family Poaceae; genus Triticum; species Triticum timopheevii. Next base: position 120,325,840 of record OY997270.1, read on the forward strand.
GAACAGGACGACCCCGTGTTGGGCTGGATGAACAGTAGATGGTGGAGGGGTGGATGAACAGTAGCCCGTGGAGGGGTGGTTGAGCAGGAGCCCGTGGAGAGGGGTGGTTGAACAGTAGGCGGTGGAGTAGCACGGGGTGGAGGCTGGATGAACAGGAGCCCGTGGAGGCTGGAGGAGGTCGATGATGGATGAATAGTAGCCCGTGAGGCTGGAGGAGGTCGACGGTGGAGATGAACAATATCCCGTGGAGTCCCGTTTTGCGGTATGCCACACCCCTCCCGATGAACAGGACAGCCGTTTCGACTGTAGCGGTCCAACACAAGTCCGTTTCGTCCGTTTTGCGGTACGCCACACCCCTCCCGATCAACAGGACCCCCGTTTCAACCATAGGAGGTCCATTTCCTCCGTTTTGCGATACGCCAGACCCCTCCCGATGAACAGGATCCCATTTCGAACATGGCCGGTCGAACACAAGGCCGTTTCCTCCGTTATGCAGTACGTCAGGCCTCGTTTCCATCGCCTGTTCCGTCCAATCCCTCCCGATGAACACGAAGACGCATTCCATTCCAACCCAGCCGGTTGACTCCCCATGAACATGACGACGATGATGTTTCTCTGTTCCGACCCAGCCATGTACATGAGCCCTGGTCGTATGTATGCGCGAGTAGGCGTTCGAGACCCCGCCCGTATGTACACATACGTGGCTGTATTTTCTTTCTTGCACACTAGCAGCTGTACGTACGTGTACATGCTACGTGCGCGCCTCTACTACGACATGTGCACGCCTCTACATCCACCAGTATGTACATACACGTTCGCGACCCGAATGACAACCCTACGTACGCTTCGATCAGGTGGGTCCCGACTGTCAGGCACTTCCTTACATGCGAAGATGTAGCTGGTGTGTGCCAGCAGTCAGAGGGGTGAATCGTTTTTTTGGAAGCACTTCCTTGCGTGCGTAGATGTAGCTGGTGGGTCCCAGCAGTCAGAGGGGCAAATCGGTTTTTTTTGCCCGGACGCACTTCCTTGCGTGCGAAGATGTAGCTGGTGGGTCCCAGCAGTCAGGGGGAAACGTTTTTTTTACGAAATATAGTGGCCCGTCCGGTGGGTCCCCGCTGTCAGGTGGAGGAATCATTATTTTGTGCGTAATAAGGAGGCACTTCCTTGTTGCGGCCGTGGACCCAGCTGTCAGCCTCTCCACGTACAGTCCACGTCCGATGGAAGTCGTTCCTTGACCACATTGACTACACCGCATCGAGAGCACCAGGGCGATGGACGATGGCGAGGCCTCGGAAGGGGACGACGCGGAGCCGGGGAAGACGTGGCAGTGGATGCCCACGCGTAGAGGAGTATGAGGGTTCACTCGTTCGGCTGCGGTGTGAGGCTGCCATCGCCGCAGGGGGTGTGGGTGAGTAGAGGGATGGCCTGGCCAGCGCTGGGAGTAGTAGGGGGAGGTGAGGCCTCCGTGGCATAACAGCTGGCCACGGGAGGCAGGAGCATGCGGCACGATCGACGCTGCTTTGGGAGGCTGGAGCAAGAAGACCAGAGGTTGAAGAAGCACTACGGCCGTTGGATGGACATCATACGGTCACTGGAGCTAGAATCGTTCATATTGACTAAGTTGACAAAGCCCTCCGTCCCCGTCAACTTAGTAGGCCCACAAGTCAGCCTCCCACCAAGGTGGGTCCCAGCTAGCAGGGGGAGTATTCATTTTTTTTGTGCGTAATAAGGAGGCACTTCCGGTGGGTCCGAGCTAACAGTGGGTGGAACTTTTTTTTCACGAAATACGGTGGCCCATCCGGTGGGTCCCAGCAGTCAGGGGGAAATGATTTTTTTCGTGAAATATGGTGGCCCGTCCGGTGGGTCCCTGCTTTCAGGTGGTGGATCATTATTTTGTGCGTAATAAGGAGGCACTTCCTTGCGGCTGCCATGGACCCAGCTGTCAGCCTCTCCACGTATAGTACTCTTCCGATGGAAGTCGGTCGTTGACCACATTGACCACGCCATGTTCTGTTGCATGCATGCATCCACAGGCGTGGTGCGTCCCCACGGTCAGCCTCTCACGTACAGTCATCTTCCGATGACTCTCGATTGTTGACCACGTTGACCACATCGTGCCGAGCGCACCAAGGCCGGTGGACGACGGCGAGGCCCCAGACTGGAACGACCCGGAGATGGGGAAGACGGGGCAATGGAGTGGCAGATGGAGAGGAGTGGGAAACTTGACTGGTTTGGGTGCGCGGCAGCACAGCCGCGATGCCGCCCACGGGAGACAGGAGCAAGAACAAAGGTTGAAGAAGGAGCACGGCTGTTGGATTAACATCCAACGGACCAGCTACTAGAATCATTTGTTGATTAAGTTGACAAAGCCATGCGTACACGTCCGCTTAGTAGGCCCACAAGTCAGCTACCAAATCTGATGGGTCCCAGCTGTCAACGGGATGAATATTTTTTTTTGCAAAACAAGGAGGCACTTCCTTCCGTGCAAAGATACAGTCGGTGGGTCCCAGCTGTCAGGTGGAGGAAACATTTTTTTCAGCTTAATAAGGAGGAACTTTCCTTGCGTGCGACCATGGACCTCATGGGTCCCAGCCGTCAGGCTCTGCACGTACAGTACTCTTGTGATGACTCTCGTTTGTTGACCACGCCGCACCGAGCGCAGCGAGGCGATGGACGACGGCGAGGCCTCAGACGGAACAACTCGGAGATGGGAAGATGCGGCAGTAGAGTCGCAGATTGAGAGGAGGAGAAGGGTTATAACTGGTTCTGTTGCGTCGTGGGGCTGCAGTCTGTGGAGAATAACAGGAGGTGTTGAGGGGTGGAGGGATAGCCTGGCCGGTGGTGGGGTAGCGCTTCGCAGCAATGCGTGCTAAGCAAAGCCGCTAGCCGCCGGAGGCCGGACCAGGCGGTCCTGGCGGCGCTGGAGGAAGAAGACGAGAGATTGAAGGTGCATGCCGGCCGTTGGATATAAATCCAGTGGCTGTGGATGTCACAATCATTTGTTGACCGAGTTGACAATGCCCTGCGTAGGCTTCGACCTATTGGCCCACATGTCAACCTGCAAAAATGTGGCATATATTTAACCCATGTCTTCTAGAATGTATAGTCCATTTGCTTGGCTGGGTGAACAAATAATTTCGTGCCAATCAGGCCCATTTATATTTTCTAAGAAATCCCAGCCCATTTGCACTTCCTTGAAATACACGAATTAGCTGGGCTCGTTATATATATAATGTTATGTTAGAAGGAGCAATTAATATCGAAGAATAAACCGGAGAGGCACATTTTTATATATATAATTAACAAATTAGCGAGTTATTGCTCAAAATAAAAATGAGCGCCTTATTATTAAATTGGTCCTTAAAATCTTCGCAAGCTTTTGTACGCAATCACCAGGATTTTCCTTGCCTGTGAGTCAAAAACAACCAGGATTTTCCTTGCCAACTTCTGTTAAACATTTACTTTTATAAGTTAATAACACGTGGGATGTTTTTATAATGTATATATAAGTCTCTATAAAATATATGATAATAGTAATAATATAAATATATATAATGTGGTTAGAAGGGAAAACATAAAACACGGCATTATTATTCTTATATATAGATAAATAGAACAGAGACCTGCGTTTTATTAAAAAATACATTGGGCTGCCAATCTTTAAGAAAAAGCCCATAGGCCGGTATGGACCTCAAAAAATAAGTTGAAACCACCGTCTCCGTATGTCGTGGGCTACGCATGTTAAAATACAAAACCTAGGCCTAGCTGATACTTGTTCGCCCTCTAGAAAAAAATGATACCAGATCCCCGAGCGAACTGGATTAAAGGGGGGGCCGGCGGCACCACTGAAGAAGCACATCAGGAGCGATTTTTTTTCTTCAGTGGATGGCTCTCGATAGCATTTTTTTACTTGCCTCTGCACCATACAACTTGTATTTTTAGCCTCCCGGTCCGTCATGGTGGACCAGCAGCCCATTTGCTGGGTGGGCCAACCTACAGAAACCATCACTCGATTTGTCATCAAGCCCCAAAAACAACGCAGTACTATGTTTGTTTTGAGGCCGAAAACATTACGGCAGGGGTTGAGCGGGGGAGAGGGGAAGACAGAGTAATAAAAAGATTAAAAAGAGATGATGCGTCGTTGCTACCCTAACAAAGCAGGTGCAATTCTTCTCAGGAAGAAGGTGTGCCATTCACACCCACATGTCACATACCCCACACTAGGCATACTAACAAGTTCACACACAAATACAACAGAAAAGATAAACATTCGTATCAAACTCAGGTTCACAGGACACACTCATATTCATAGCCAACATTCACTATCAACAACTCAAAAGATTCACATATACACAAGCTCAGCATATCTATGCATCCAAATGATTGATAGATCACACGGTAATATTCATACATAATTCACAAAAAATATTCAGATATACACATGTTCAGTATGTTTATGCATCCAAATGATTGAGATCACAGCTAATATGATCCATGGACTAACTTTAATTACCTAGGGTACAGACTGGTAAATGGTATTCAATCAGAGGTACAGACTCATAATTTTTTGTGCAGTTCAACTGAAATGGAGCATCCCTGGCGTGCAGACTGATTAAGTGCCAGATGAATATACGCGTCAACCAACTTGTCTGGAATCTTTAGACTCCATGCCATACAGTTCGCTACCATATCTGTCGATGACCAAAAGGCACAAGTTGGGACCAAAGACTGGACTGTGTTCTTCTGGGCTATGCGCCAAGCAATATTTTTGGCGTTCACTCTCCTAATACTTGGGAGTTTGACAAATGGTTGACAACGGTTGATACTCGAATGAATATAGGCACTTCTTGTCAACATCGATGCTTGTCTGAGTGATCTTTGGAGTACATGGCAGCAGCATAAGTATCTATCCATCTGATCATTTTGTGCAGTTCTACGGAAATCACCCAATGCAATGATTTGCCTGCGAGTTTAGGCTCCAAGTTACTCCTTTATAAAATCGGCAAACAGTAGCACAATACCAAATTACCAATACATGACAAGCACAATAATCACGATAAAGACCAGTACCAATCTATGTGAGGTAGCATATCAATTACTATTTCCTTCGACTGGAAGCCGAGATAAGCGAAGCGACGAAAGCAAGCCGAGATTAGCGACTGACAGGAAAGGACGGAAGTTGTCGAGGCAATGAAGCACCCAAAGTTTTTGTGCAGTTCCACCAAGATCGAGCATCCCTGTTGGCACATATATTGAGAGAGTGAGATTACTGTAATAGTGGGACTAGTTGATGAAACATACACTAACAAATAGAAGCACCCTCATTATCTTAATGGGTAAAGTTGGCAACATAATAGTCTTGCTTAAAGAGAGGTATTAATTTATTTAATCAGTGCCAATTAGCTCAACACTCAAAGCATTGCCATTTATCATAGGTTGCAAAACATTAACGTGCAAGGATAAAGGAGTTTCTCATGACAATAGCACGATACAAATAGAGATGACAGCAAACTAATATGGATCAAGGCCTTAGGCCTGTACCAACCTGAGAAAAAAAGCTTATTCATGTAGTCCCATAAGAGATGATAAAGCACTCACTGGAATCACTCAATAGTATATATTTTTGTGCACTTCAAATGTATGGTTCAAATCACTCTTGTTTACCAGTGCTGAGATTATATCGAAAGATTATCAAGAACTTCCAGCAGAGTTAAAGCACTGGCTGGGATACAGTTCATTGTAATGTCTTGTGTAGTTCCACTAAAATGTATGATTGTCACAACATGATCCCTGTTTGCACAAGTAGGAACAAGGTGAAACCTTCATTAGCTTAGTCAGAAAGGATAGGAAGACATTAGCATATTACTCAAACAGTAGCATCAAATTCATGATGGACAATATGCAAAACATTGCCTCATTGAACCAATGGCAATAAATTGACATGCAAAACAATAGCACTATTATGTCATGACACTAATAATATTCCATCCCTGCTCCACCACATGATTCACCTCCATAGACAAACATACACACGTACATGATTCCGCATAGGGTCCTACTAAAGATTTGTTTAACTCCGACAGGATAATTAGGCAGCAATAAATTAGTGGTACTTAAGTACTCCTAATTAATTAAGTGAGACAGCAGAAGTGGAAGGGCTCCCTAGAGGATTGTCTCACATGTAAGGTAGTCATTGCCGGAGCCCTTGAATGGCCTCGACTGAGGCCTCTGGCTTCAGCAAGATCGCCTTGGCACTGTTTCTTCTTCTTCTTCTTCCTCTTCATGCTCTGTTTCTCTTTCTCCTCACCAGTTGGTGAAACCAAGTACATGATTGGCCTTCTATTTCAGAATTGGTTTTGTTAGTGAGGGAGTACAAGTGTACTAGTACAAAATAGCATTATTTTCTCATGGCAGTCGGAAAATAGAGATGAACACATGCATTAAATATCATTCTTACCTAAAGGAAGGTTATGGCGCCAATATGGATGATGAGGATTGGAACGCAGATCTCCCTTTGTGCAGTTCCACTGAAATGAGCCAACTGTTCCATTCTGACATTCCAGTTAAACAGCACAAAAGTCAGTTCTTTTAAGAAGAGTTTTGTGCAGTGCACCAAAAGGTCACAATAGCAACCACGTGAATTGGGTATCCCTGTTTGCACAAAAGGGAGGAAACAGTCAGAGTCTCAAACAATTATAGGCAACAACATTTGGCTAAACTTGTCATGGCTTATAACAGTGGCATGGCTTCATTTTTACCAGGGACATTAGATTAAGAACAGCTAAATATTTGGTATAAGGGCATGGGACAGTGGGTGCACCAGTAGTCTAGCACCATGTACGTAAACAGGGGGATAAAGTGGTGATTCATAGTTTGTTGCCCCGAGAAACAAACATCCAAGAAACATATCTGGGTTGGCCCCATTTTTGTTCACTCTAGCCACCTACTCCTATGTGTGGATAGCAAATCTACTCCTGGTCATACCACTGTGTACAACGTTACCCCTATATTTCCCTTTTTGACCAAGAGACTGGTTGGATGACCAGTCTGTACTACTTTCACCCCCTTTTTCTTCCTATTTGTACCAATTCCGATGTACATACTAAATTCCCCCACCCCCACTTTATTTCTTGTTTGAACCAAGTACTCCCTCCATCCGGAATTACTTGTCATCAAAATGGATGTGTCTAGAACTAAAATACATCTAGATACATCCATTTCAATGACAAGGGAGTACAAGATTCAACTCCATGAAGTAGCTTTACCTCTAACAATAGAAAAAAAAATAAGTGATGTTGGACCATCCGATCGAGAGGGGCTGAGAGGTAGCAAATGATGCACATGCAGCGACGTAGCAAGCTGGGGAAGTAGAGCTAAGGCAGTTTCAAATGAAGATATACCTGAAGGTCGTCGGGATGTGGATAGGTGGGCGGCGGGAGACCGGATCCGCCCACAGGCAATGACGAAGGGATCGGAGGACCTCCCGCGCCGGCACTCAGCCAGAGATAACGATACGGCCGACAGTGGGTCTCCTCCCTCGCTGTCGATGACGGCCTAAACGCTGCCCCTCCTCCCCTTCAACGGCGGAGGAGGATACGACCGAATCTGTAACCAGCGGTGAGGATAGAAAGACAGTGCTTTTTGAAGGGAGAAAGACAGTGTTACTACCCCTATCTTGTTTAGATCTGGAGAGGATGAGAGTGTGTGAATAGAGCAACCCTAGCAAGCAAGCGCGGAGGCTCCGGCCTATATATACATAGTGGGGTAGTTTTCCCTTTCACTCCATCAAAACAATCGTTTAAAATTGTGTACTACATGCCAGGTCGCGGTTTTTTAGTTGTTGATTGTTTTTTCAGATAGCTACCCGCTTGTTCCAAGTGGTGTTACGGTGTGACAGGTCGCACTTTTTATCGTTCAAGTCTGGTACTACAAGTCCCTCCACTAAATGAATAACCACCCCCTCGTAAAAATTGTGAACTAGCCCACGGCTAAAATTAGCGGAAACATGGGTTGCCCCAACATGCATTATTATTTATATTTTCTACTCCCTCCGTTCCTAAATATAAGTCTTTTTTATTAGTCACACCTAAGACAAGAATTTTTTTATTAGCAGTGAACCCCACATGTCATAGACACAAAAATTGTGGCAAGATTCCCTTAGGCAAGCCAAAGTGTGTCTAACAATTTGAGCAACTCAAGTTAGGCAAGTGTGGCAAGTGTGGGAGAAATAATGTGGCAACATAAGACAAACATAGTCACAATCCAAACAGCCCCGTAATTTTTTGTGACATGCATGAATATTTGGTTAGTTAAACTTATTGTCAAAATTTGGCAAGGTGCATCAAATCAACACATGAAAGTATCAAAAGGAAAGTCACAGCATGCATGCATGCGTTGTACTCCCTCTATTTCCAAAATAAGTCTTTTTAGAGATTGCAACAAGTGACTACATACGAAGCAGAATATGTCTACATACATCTGTATGTTGTAGTCCATTTGAAATGTGTAAAAAGACTTATACCGAGTGCAGTGCTTTGATGTGTCGCGTCAACTCGTCCAAGACCGAGAAATTTTATTACTACAACGCCCTCTCCCTCGCGGACTAAGCTCCGGTGCCTTAACTGCACCTGCCTTTGGCTGCATGATAGGAGGGCCAACCACCTGTTGGGCCCACCTGTCATAGACGCAAAAGCAGGAGCAGTAAGTAGAAGCTTTCGCTACACGCTATCCCTCCCGCATGAGGTGGACGAACATGTAGCAGTGGATTCGATACTATAGAAGTAGGAGTAACATCATTGTTCTTCTTCTCGAAGAGGCGAAGAGCCAAGCGCAACTCGAACATGGCAGTTGCGAACGCTCGCGTGTTGCGGTGCCTTGGAGCACGCATATAGTAGCCAGGCTCTTGCATGAGACAAAATGGCTATTTGAGCCCACTATTGTAGTACTAGTACTTGCTACTCCCTCCATCTAGGTGAGTAAGTCATTGAATTTGTAGCTAAGCTTCCCTCATTGAATTGTTTAACAATTAAACTCCATCATCCATTGGTTGATACTCATTCTGCATAGGTCCACGCGCTTAGCACCGTTTCCTCCTTGGGAACCAATGTTTATTTGCTAATTAATAGCATTGCATGCAATGAAGTAGCCACTGCAAGTCATTAAAAGCGTGCACACCTCTCATATCTTATTGGTTGATATGTCAAGAAACAAGAAACAAGGTAGAAGTTAATGCACCACGCCTAAGTGTTTTGGGACTATTTGGTTTTTGTAAGATGACTTACACACCTAGACGGAGGGAGTAGTATAGCCCTGTAAACCGAAAAAGGAGTATTTGCCTTTCTAGAGATTTCAACAAGTGACTAGACTACACCGCGTGCAGTACTCCCTCCCTTCCGATTTATAGGGCTCAAGTCTCAAATCTCATGAACCAAGGCATTTTGCGGTTGGAGGAATGTATCTCGTACTTTACAAAACTACCCTAATTAAACTCATGTGTTAATTACGTAGTTCTCTCGTTTTCCTCTCCGCCTTGGTCGCGGTGCACAATATTGAGCACTCCTATATGACTAGCCGCTCTACATGCGGGACATTTCAAAGCATTCGGGCCCGCGTGCCATCCACCAAATCACAGTGAGGTGCTACAGTCGAGACTCACCTGTCACCCCGGTGTGGCCGTCATGACCCGTCATATCACAAAACCCACACCTTTTCCAGCAGTGGTAAGGTGGCCTCCAAGTTGGACTGGACGAAGCAACCATCATTTCACTGGAACGATCATTCAAGCCCCTCTTCCCTTTCTTGAAGAAAACCTCACTCCAGGCTACTCACTTCTGCCATTTTTCTTCTGTACTGATGAAGGAAAGGTGGGCGAATCAGTTATAGTGCTATATTTTCATTCCAAGAATCTTCTTTTTGCGAAGCACCGACCGATTCTCACATCCTATTCTTTTCCCGTTTTCATTGCGATTGTGGTTTCCTTTCGATTGCTTTTTGTTTGTCAGTTCATTGATGGATCCTGGAGCACTAGGCAAAGAGTTGTCGGCGGACAACCCACTAGAGACAGCAATCTCCAGGAAGCGAGCACCGACCAACGAGTTGACCATGTTGGCGGGCCAACCCATGGAGACGAAGAACTCCAAGAAACAAGCACTAGCCAAAGAGTTGACGACATTGGCGGACTAACTCCTCAAATAAAGTTGGAAGAACAGCAAGGGCCCCACCGTGCCTACGCCAGAAACTCTGATGGCCACCTATGCGAGGCTCAAGGCCGAGTTTGAGGAGATAGTCGCCGTTGAGAAGCAGTATTCTCCTGGCAAGGTGATGGCCCCCATCGAGGACGAGGAGATGGCCCCCGGAGGGATGAGATCCCCCAGTGAGCTGCACAAGGTAAAAAATAATGGCTTATTACCATAGTTGTGGTTTTTGATTATTTGCAATGTGCTTGCTAATATGTTAGGGTTGTGCAGCTGTCGGTGGACGTCCTTGATGATTCCGATGTCGTGTCCCGTCCTATTGGCATCGCCCCGGAGATCGATTCCGATGCCGTTGTCCATCCTGTGGACATCACCCAAGAGATCAATTCCGATGTCGCGGTCAGTCATGTGGACATCACCCCAGAGATCGATTCCCATGCCGCTGTCCGTGCTGTGGTCATTGCCCGAGAGATCGATGACAAGAAATAGTTGGTCACGCTAATCCTTCAGGGTAGTTTGCATTGCCCTATGTTTAATTACTAGAACGATGCGTGTTATCAAACCATCTTAGGGCTAGTGCACTGTCTTGTGTGGGCAGTGCTTGCTACTTTTGTTTGATAGTGAATCATGCGAACCCTCTCCGAGTTATGGAAACAGATGTATCCTCGCCAGCTTTTGATGTAATATATGGCATGCTTAGATGTAAGTTTGAACTGTTTATCATATCAGCAGGGCTTGTTTGATGATTCTTGGTGTTAGTAGGCTAGGTACTGTGCGAGCTATAGTACTTACAAAACACTCACCGAAGAGAAACGTTAGGGCTGATGAGCTCATGATATGCTTATACTTATCTGTCGTCGATCGACCAATAGCCCTAGCTCCTAATATTGTAGGCTTAGCGATCGATCAGACAATAGTCGACACGGATACATTCAGGCCTCATTTGGTTCATAGGGTAGGAAAATCGTAGCAAAAATACAGAGACGTACAACACAAAATCATAGCAGTGCAGAGACGTACTCCCTCCATTCCAAAATAGATGACCTAGGCGGGCTAGTTTGGCCTAGTGGGTTTCAGTGATATGACGTGGTACAGTGCCGTCCAGTCTTCGCGTGTGGTAGCAGTATTGCGGGTACAGTAAGTTTTCTTGAAGAAGCGAAATTCAACGAATTCATGATGGTTCCTTCGTCCGAACAACTTACAGTGGGAAAGGTTGGGCCTGCGATACGATCGGGGTAGACCAGGATAATTTTGTGCATGGCAGGTGGACCAGGATGGTCGACGTCCCACATGTCGGTGAATGAAAGTATTCTTTCTGATATAGAGGATGAGCAACGAGTATTCATTGTTTATTTTTGATGAAAGCTATTGCCTCCACTGTTACGACGGAGGAGTGTGAAACACGGCAGCCCAGTGAACTTGGCATGTGCACCACTCCCTCCTTCCTCATGTGATGCTACCATACTGTTGACTATAAGGTTGTCTATAAGGTTACAACTTCTTCTCACTTTCTCTCTATCTATTTCCTCTCAAATGTTTTTTCCTTTCTTTTTTTAGAGATAATTGTTTTTTATGTCTTTTCTTAGAATTATTTTTTTATATCTAGGAGCACGGCTAGACACGGGCTCTTGCAGAGCCCACTTTCAATGCCTCTCTCTCCTCCACATAAGCGGGCTTAGGCCTTGTACAATGGGAGATGCTTAGAAAAATAAACCAGGCTTCTCTTAAGCACTGGTGCCTATTTCTACAGGATAGACGCTTAAGCACCGGTGCTTAAGAAAAGCCTGGTTTATTTCTCTAAGCATCTTCCCTAAGCATCTCCCATTGTACAAGGCCTTATAGCCCAGTTTTTTAGTACTACTTGCTATGCATGCATGCGGCGGGCAGCTGGCGTCTTGAGGGGCCAGGGCGGTCAGAGCGGGCTCCGAAAGCGGTCCGGACTCCAGCATAGCCCACCTCACATTATCACCATATATTTCTTGGAGTCCGTGCGAGGCGGGCGGGCGATCTCTTCTCCCTCCCCCGTTTCTCTCTTCTCGGCCGACGCCCGCCGAGCGATTAGATTTTGGCTATCGATGGTTTATTCAATTACAGTCCCACATGTCCGTGAAACTGCAAGACAACACGTGTCCCCTCTGGTGAGCGGCGTGCGAGCCGGACTGTCGGGAGTGCGACGCGTACGAGTCGTAAGTGTGCCACCTTTTCCTTTAGAACTTGTGAAGCGTAATATTTTTGCGCGATCGATCGATAGAAATCCAGAATAAAATGACGAGGGCGGTGCTTTCCCGCTCGTTAGGCGGGCTAGTTCAAGTGAAATGACGTGCTACAGTGTCGTCCACTTGATCCATTTTTATGTAAGCAAGAGTTTACACTCTTACACGGGAGGAGTGCGAAACATTGCGGATTTGATTTTGATCGAGGGATAACTGTTCCCTGCCAAATAATGGAGGACTGTTAGCGATTATAGCATGATAGTTAGCACATCTCCAGTGCTGGCCCACAAATTTACACTGACATCTGTCCGAGGACACTGATGGATGCCATCCGATGCTGCCTGCATACCTTTCGACAACTATATGAACTAACGGGACAAAACTCGTGCAAACAAAGCAAATTTCAAATTAACCGGATGAAATTCATTACATTTCGAAAACTTTTCCTACAAACTGGATGAAATTCATTACATATTTCGCACAAACCGTACTAAAACCTACTGTAAACCTAATCTAAACGATCGTCGGCGCCCGACCACCATGTCCGGCCATGAACCCGAGAAAGCCGGCCATTGCCTTTGCCTCCTCCTCATCCGCCTCGATAACCTCCTCCTCCGGAGCACAAGGTTTTGAAGATTTCCGCCTCCACATCGTCGTCAAGCGGCTAATTGGCCACCGATGTTTACCCCACCAAGCTTGGCGTCGACTGAGTGGAGTAGCGGTGGCCTTCCTGGGACCAGAGCGGCGGCGACCTACCGTGTACTACTCTTCCTCATTGTCGGTTGCGCCCATGCACGCGCGCCAGCTTCATGGTCGTGGCGGCGGAGGGCGGCCGGGGGGGTGCCGGCGATCTCCTTCGTTTGCTCCTGCGACAGTACGTCGAAGAGAGCTTTGGAGCGCGCCCGGAGCGGAGCCGCCAATGTCCCTCGTCTGCTCCTGCGACAGTACGTCCAAGAGAGCTTCGGAGCGCCAGGAGGCCATGGTTGGAGTGGTGCCGACAGAAGGAAGGGACCGGAGGAGAATAAGTGTGGGTCTTTGGCTATGGCTGGGAGCTGGCGCTCAAGTTAATATAGCGGGCGAATGGCAACGAGCCGCGGCATACGGATGGACAACTGGCGCCGGAGTAGGTTCGTCGGGCGTGAATGCGGACGCTGCTTCAGTGACTTAATTGTAGATGCGTTGGGTTACTGACATGTGGGCCCAACGGGCATCTGGCCCGCATGTCAGTGACACACCAATTGCACCTGCAGTTAAGTCCGGTGAATGCGGCATTGACGTTCTGGAGAGATGGTGACCGTTTCAGGCGGGAAGCGCGCGCTAGCGATGGAAGGGGTTTCGGTAGGCCAGGGCGGCCAGACGCTGGCGTGGTGGTAAAGTGTGAACTCATGGATGACGAGCCTTTAAAGCATATGCGGCACATATTGACAACCGCTCGTGTCGCTAGCGAGCCTTCGACGACCAACATAGACACCACACAACCATGCATAACTTACGAATAATGGACGAATCGACCAGACACACACTCGTGTGCAGTGGCACTAAGATCGCTCACTCACGATAGTACATACTCTGTACCATACTACCATAGTACCCTCTCTAGCTAGGTTGTTTTATAGATTGTCATTGTGACGGACGATATACATGAGCAAGGCGCTCCGAGTATGATCATTAGTGTTGAGCTAGGTGAATACATGCTCGGCGTTCGCGTAGGCCTCCATCAAACGTCTAAACAGTAATGTCAGGCACTACCGGGGCGCGTAGGTGATGGGCTCGCCGTTTGCGTTGCACCATGAGCAGGACTTTGATTTAGAGGGCGACGTGCATGCATTAGCATGCTTTGACAGTGTGAGCGTGAGTGTCTGACGCGAAGTATTTCATTTTCATTTGGCTGACGAGGGTGCGTTGCAGCGACGAGTCTGTGGTTTGATTCCCCACATACGCATAATTTTGGTTTTTACAGTATTTATTTCTCTATTGACAGGTAGGCCCGCGTAGATAGATAAAGAACATGAGCTGATGAGGCACATGTGGATTGTTTGACTGGTCAACCAGACAAATATGAAGCTATACGTTGAGCCAGTGACCGTATAATCACCATATCTCGTATACAATGATCAAAGTGAGCTATCAAGACAAGTTCGATGACCGCTAATGCATTTTACTCGGTAATAAATGACCAGAATTGTATGGGAATCCAAATTTCCTTCGTCTTCTGTCCTTGAGCTCTTGACAAACCAATGCACTATACGGTTGTCCGGCCACTCCACCCCAGAGCTCTCACCAAGCGTCGTTCATGCCACTGCGCCGCAAACTAACCAGTAAGGCAGCGATGGCATCCAGCCGCACAGAGTTCCTCGCCGCCCACGACCGCACACAAAATGGTAGGGAAGCGATGGCATCCCACCGTGCCGAGTTCATCGCCGCTCGCGACCTCACAACTATGTGGGAGGAATTTGAAGATGCCAAGGCCGAATGGGCGGTAGAGCAAGAGGCGGCCAAAGCCACACAGAGGGAGCGGAAAAGTCAGAAAGCACTCAAGAAAAGAGAGGCCCGCTGCCGCAAGAAAGAAAAGGACGCGCGCGTTGCTGCGGAGAGGTCGGCAGAGATGCAAGCACAGTGGGGTGTCGCCGACAAAGCCGGGAAGGAGAACGACGGCGTATGGCCAGCATGTGAGAAGTAGTAGTACTAGTAGTTAGTGTGTGTGTCTGTGTCTGAGTATGATCATGTACCAGTAATACTAGTTACTACTGTAGTTTTTAGAGCAAATTACCAGTACATTAGCCTAGACTAAATGGAAAAATTCCTTTCCTATGCATCAAATGGCATCTCTTTCTCTATAGGTATTGAGATGCATGTCATCTCACTTCCTGTGATTTTCATATTCCTATAAAATTCCTATCCTATGAATGAAAGGAGGCCTCTGTTGGAGTAAATACTGTAGCTAGCAGTACTGCTGGTACAGTATTTTTCTTCAAGAAGCGGAATTCAACAAAGTCATGATGGTTCCTTCGTCCGAGCAACTTCAAAGTGGGAAGTGAGCAAGTGATTTGACGGCTCATTAGTCATTGTTACTGCGGTGCGACGACCGGGGTGACTCTCCCTTGGAGTTGTGCGTGCATGGCAAGTGGACCAGGATGGTCGATGTCCCACATGTTGGCGAACGGAAGTATTCTTTCCGATATCGAGGAGCAAGGAAACCGCGTGGTATAGTATCACTGCTGATTGGTTCTCAAAAAAATAGTATCACTGCTGATTTATAATTATTTTTTATTTCATATGAATGCTAGCGTTTCAACTCTTATGACGAAGAGTGCCAAACATGGCATGTGCTAGATGTCCCACACGTCAGTGAAAGGAGTGGGACATGAACAGCGTGGTAGAGCCCAGCGTAAAAAAACAGCGTGGTAGAGCGTCTCCACTTCTTCCACTTCTGGGTCGGAGACCACACGTAGTAGTACTTAGTGGTATGAACGATACAAAATGCGACCTGGAGAGAAAGACACATCTAGTTGGAAGGTCTCGGGGCATACACGTAAACAAATATAAAAGTTAATATGTGCCTCCAACCAATATAGTAGTAGTAGAGTACTTAGGCACGTACTCCATAACATCATCGTGCATTGCACGTACAACATTTAGTGGTAGTACGTAGTAAGAGACAAATGCCTCCCAAGAGTTCCCTTCTCGACCTACTTTTGGGTGTTTGGTAGAGTGTATGGAGGGTGCATGATTCCACACTAGTTTAGCACAAATGCACTAGAAGCATGCATGAAGAGGGTGTTGAGTTGAGCATGCATGAAGAGGGAACAACTATGCTGAGACGAGAACGCAACCAACACACCCTTTATGCCACGCATGTTCATACCATTTGTGCCTTTCTACTTCACTTACTGCGCTACATTACGCAGGTTCGTACGTCCACTCCTGGGTACTCGTCCGTCTCGTAGTTCCAGTCCCACATGTTCTTCATATACATGGAATGATCGTTGCATAACACGTGCACCTTGATGCTAGATGTCTCGCGTGTTGGCAAAAGGATGAACAAAGCTCATGTAAAAAAATAGAGTGGAAGAACATAGATTCCTGACGATCGAGAAGGAGCAAGGAACCTCGTGGTGGAGCGTCTGCACTCATAATATTTAATATTATTCAGCGATATAAAATCAACCAATCATCTCGACAGTGGACTGGAAGAGTATGAAACATGGCAGCCCAATGTAGTTACATCATACTAGTACATGGCTAACCCACGCTATCACCATATTTCTTGGCTTTCGTGCGACACCTATCTCTAGTAATCCAGCAGCATGTATTGCTTCTCCCTCCTTGTCTCTATCAAAGTGCGGCGGGCTGGCGTTTTTGCCGTCTATTGAGGTCGGTTAACTCATCACATGTTAGCGACATGCCAAGAGCATTCTAAAAAATTCCTTTCACATTCCGTTTTCAAAGAGAAAAAAATCCTTTCACGTACGAATTTGATTGTATGCTTTGAGCAACTTGCATGTCCTATACTGCTCATGTTTGATACTCTAACTCCGCTAGAGGTTAGACTAACTCATGACTAACCCTGAATTAACTGTAGCCAAAGAGGTGTTTGGGTGACAGGGTTAGATTGACAATAAATGCACTTGATGGAGAAATAAAAGTGATTTTTCAGTGGTCCCAATGAGAACTATCTCCAGTTAGCACCTCTTGGGTGGGATAGTTTTTTTTGGTGGGTTCGGTGCAACTTGCTCCAATTTAAACCCTCATGCTTGGATACTTTAGGGCTATTTGAGCCCCAACTAGTTCAAACTAACTCTAACCCAGGGATCCAAACAGGGCCTATGGCCAGTCTCGACGCGGAGCAGTCGCGTGCACTGGGAAGCGTAGCTCTCTCGGTCGTCGCGCCACTTCAAAGCCGATGCCAGTGAGAGGTCGCCTCCGCTCTGGCCGGGCATTAGCACTGACGCTCTAGGGAGACGCTGACCGTTTCACGCGGGAAGCGCGCGCTGGCAAGGGAGTATAGGTTTTGAACCGTTTCAGGTGTAGTACTGGTAGTTTGCAAAACTACTCAATTATTGCGCACAGTTTCCTAAGAAATTGTGGTAAAAAACGTTACTCCACAGCCCTCTTCCCTCCTCCTTCCTCTTCCACCGCCCGCGCACGTCCGTGGGAAGCGACCGGTCAACCCTTATATAGGAGTGCTAGCACAAAAAGATGCATGGATGACCACTAAAATTTCCATATTAAAGCGCCGCTCCGGCGGGAGTATGGCGTATGTTGTTACCTTCGGTCGGGCCATGGCTACTGGGCGACGGCAGCCAGAGAAGAGGCGGCGGGAGGGGAATGAATGCAGCTACTATTTGGGTTCTCCTTTAGGCTTAAATAAATGCGCAGCATCACGTGTACCCGCGGGTGCACAAATTGTAACATACGTATCTGCTTAAGTGGGCGTCACGTAACTGGTGTGTGTGAGAGAGAGAGATTGTGAGAGACAAAGTGCGTGTGTGCGACTCTACTCTTTGGACATGTACTCAACCTTTTGCATCGGGATATAAGTATAATTGTATTTACTTTAGCTAGTGATTTGCGTGGCCATGTTAACGTGGTTGTGTCAAAAAATGTCACTTCCTGCTCGTGATTTGTATTATATAATTACAAGCAAGATGCTCATGCATTGCACGGAACATCAATATGCATTTTTTTACAAAACACCTATTGTGCTTGACCCATGCAGGAGTAATCCCATGTGTAAAAACAAATGATATCTTGAGATATTTATCAGAAAACTGGTATCTCGAGAATGTAATCAAAAAAATGAAAGATGAGAGATAAGGCGAGGAGGAGTGGAGCGTGGTGGTGACTGGTGATCGGAATGGGCGGAGGCATGGGGATGGACGGCGCCGGCAGGCGGCAGCGGCCACCATGCTAGATTGTTCCAGAGACTTCCTTTTTTAATTGCTGAGCAATGAGGTTGTGGGAGATAAGGATGTGGAGAGAGGTGCGGGTATCTTTTGTAAAATTATCATAGTTTGCTTTCTATTCAGCAGATATAGATCATATGGTCTATATTACAAGATGGCAGGCACACCATCATCACCAACTCGTTTTTTCATAAGGGTACAGATGATAAGTTTGCTGACTACTAAAGTAAAGTGGAATTTGTCCATATTATGCAAGTAAATTAAGGTGATTGTTTATCATACGGGTAAGGTTGGATGAAGGGTGGTAGGAACAAATGCTCCGCCTAGAGTATGTGTGTGTGAGATGGAGTCTTAGTGTGTGTGGGGTGTGTCGTGTGTGTGTGTGAGAGAGAGAGAGAGAGAGAGAGATGGAGTCTTAGTGTGTGTGTGAGAGAGAGAGAGATGGAGTCTTAGTGTGTGTGGGGGGGTGAATGGGTGTGTGTGCGTGCGTGTGTGTGTGTGTGTTTGTGTGTGTGAGAGAGAGATAGATATGGAGTCTTAGTGTGTGGGGGTGGGGGGGTGTGCGTGCGTGTGCGTGTGCGTGTGTGTGTGTGTGTGTGTTTGTGTGTGTGTGTGTGTGTGTGTGTGTCGCGGGGTCCTCGGTGGCGGATGTAATTTAAGTGTGCATGGCTTCATCATAGAGAGGTGATGTGTATGGCAGAGGCCACCAGCGATGGGGTTCGAGAGAGAAAATGCCCGTAGAGAGGGAAGAGAAGGTGTGTGCCCGTGAGAGGAGTCGACATCGAGAGAACGTGTTTGTTCGAGAGACACCGAGGAAGACTACTATATATCGATGGTGCATGTAGGCGGGAATTAAACAAAGGGATGGTCTTATTGGTTTCGGGGATATAGGGGAAGATTGAGAGGGGTATCTAGAAGGAGATTATTAAGTGTGAGTGTGTGTTTTACCCATCCAGGCGGAGGTTATGTGCACACAAGAGGAGAACGATTCGATGTGGCGTTAGGATTGAGGGTAATTAACTACGTATGGAGACATAGAGACCTTGAACGTGCATGTGTGAGAGGTATACATGTATATGTGGGATGTGTGTGTGTGCGCGCGCGCATGATTGAGATAAAAGAAAGAAGACATAAGTCATAAGATCAACGACATGGGAGAGACGGATCGGTATGACAATATGCATGCATGTGAGAATGCAGGGTAGAAGGCCCGACAATTGAGCATGTGTTTTTGTCTTTAAGAGATAGTGGTGTGGGCTAGAGCATGCATCTATGGCGAGCAGAGGGAGTGAGGCACAACGATTGTGCAAAAGAGATCAACCTATAAATGCATATGTATGGAGAGACATATATAGTGTGGGTGATAGGAAGCAAGACTCCGTGCGAGAAAGAAATGTTGACGGAGAAACTATAGATAGATACAGAGATGGAGATGCTAGCTAGAGGGACATCCGCTAGTTTGGGTGTTGGAGATGACCGTCGGGTGGTTCAGAGGGTGAAGTTATATATGTGTGTGAGAGGGCACTTGACTGCATGTAGAGAGAAACATATGTAGTGTGCGTGATAGGAATCAAGAGTGAGGGCGAGAAAGAAGGTTGATGGAGAAACAAATAAATAGAAAGATAAAGATGCTAGCTAGTGTGCGTTGGAGATAGGAGTCAAGTGGATCAGAAGGCTGAGTTATGTGTGTGGGTGTGAGAGAGATAGAGAGAGGGTGCATGTGAGTCACATACAAACAGATATCAAAGAGAAATGAGATCCCGGGAGACGGATTTTTGTGTCTGCGAGAGAGAAAGATATTTCGCAACGAGAGTGATAGCTAGAGAGACATATGAGGGAACGCAAGATATCTCTAGGGAGAGAGAGTGTGTGTGAGCGGCATACAAGAGAACAATGGAGAAATATGAGACCCTGGGAGACAGAGTTTGTGTTTGTGTGTGAGAAAGAGATATTTAAGAGGAAGAGTTGTAAGTTCTCATATCTAAGGAGCAAAAGACATCTCTATATGAGGTGTGTGCGAGTGGCACACATGGGAATAGTAGAGAGAAATGAGACCCCGGGAGACAAAGTTTTGTGTTTGTGTGAGAGAAAGAGATTCCACATGGAGAATCATAGTTAGAGACACATAGCAGGGAGCAAGATATACTTAGAGAGAGATGGAGTGATGAAGGTCGAGGGAGAGAGTACCGTCAATGTGTTACGAAGATAAAAGATCATTGTCAACATACAGGTAGCACGAGAGATACCTGAGAGACGATGAACGCGTATAGGTCCAGAGAGATAGTCCTATATAAGCATGAGTGAATATGAGACAAATATCTGGATTAAAGAGGATTCAAATATTAAACTGGAGATCATGACATCGATAATATCATAACACAAATTGGTGTATCAAACATGCATATTCATTTGAATTTGGGCACACATGTAATGTTATATAGTTTATCAATATTGGTGATCCATAGATTCTTTAATTACAAACAATGCATGGTTTATATGCAATTAATGTCTAAACGGGATTACACTATTTGTTGCTTGTGTGAAACACATTATACATGCTTGAGAAGTAAAAAAAACCGCATGAAACACACATTAATTGGAGACAGTTAGCGAGGAATGCATACATTGGATTTCAACATAAAGTGGTTTCAAATATTTGAAAATCCAAATTGATGGATACAACCTTATGAATCTGAGATCATGCCATTTGTAAACCATATATGTATAAATGGTGTTGTGCTTTTGAAAGTATATATAAAAAATGATGTATATAGAATTTAATTCCAATTGAAAATGGATCGCGCTCAAAAAAATAGAATACAAACGGGATTCCAATTGGGTTGGCACGGTAAACCTGCACTCTGCAAAATTTGAACGAAGCAGGGAAAGTCGCAGTAACCGTCCGAAACCAAAATCTGCGAGATGGAAATTACTAATACCTATCCCTGCCACACAAAGCCTATCTGCTGGATTTCTATAGGTTTCGATAGGGGTAGGTTTGTAATTTTACCCAAACGTGACGTAACCACCTCTCACCCGGATTCATACACGGTGGGCGCCAAAACACACTATGTCCTCGGCCTAAATCGACTCCCTCCCCGATTCATATTCATACACGATGGGCGCCAAAAACAAACTCTCGTCGGCAAATATTCGGTGTATGCGAGATTACCGTCCTAGCCCCAACCGACTAATATTGATGTGATGTAGTAGAAATTTGAAACGGGGGCTAAGTTTGTAAATTTCCTTGCATTTGAGACAAGCGCGCCCTGAATACATGGTTCCCCCCTTCCTCTCTACCTTCCTTTTCCCCATTCATACTACGTGGGCGCCAAAACACCCTCTCCACCCCACCCTCCTCCGTCTGCCGCCATCCGCCACCCCATCCACCACCGTCCTCCTCCACCATGCCGGAGCTGATACCCCGACGCCGCCATCCATTACAAGAGATCGACCTCTCTCATCCACGGCTTTGGACCGGGATCCTTGCATCCCGTCCTATCGCTTCATCCCCGCCGTCGTCCACCTTGCCGGCGCCGCTCCTATGACCATCTCGTCCACCGCGTCCTGCCACCACCGTCTACCCTCCTAGATCTGCCTCCACACCGCCGACAGCCATCGCTATTGCAGCACCGTCAAATTCTCAAGAGATGCATACACGGCGCCGCACCAGAGGCGGTACTCTTTTGTATCTACTCAACTTATTTATCGCAGCAAGAAAATAGATTGCCACTACTTTACTCTGATTTCTTGTCTTGGTTGCGAAGTTGCCTTTGTCCGGTTTGCACCTTCAGATCCGCCATGGCACGCTCAACACTATACTCCCAATGCTTATGGTTTTCCCCTTTTATATTCCACACTAGTTAAATCACAGTAGACTAAATTTCAAAATTGGGTCAGTCGATTTTTCAGAGCTCACCGGAGTTCGCAGGTGCAAACGAAGGGGCTCGGGTGGTTGTGGGGCCTCGCCGAATGAAGAAAACTCGACACGGGTGGGGTTTGGGGCGGGGGTGGGGGCTGGGGGTGGCAAAGGAACACAGGCGGTGGGGGCCGGTGGTCCGGCCGGCGGCCCGTGCGGTGTTCTGTATGGGAAGAATCAGAGACGAGGAAGAAGAAGGGTTAGGAGACGTAGGATCTTCATCCAACCGCCTGAAATGGTCGAGAGACAGCTGGGAGTTGCATTCTTAATGCGCTCTGGTTCATCATGTGTGGGCACTGCGCAACCAACATTTTATTATCCAAAATCTGCTTGCTCTTCTTTACCATGTTCCTCTTTCGTTCTTCTTTAATATGTACTCTCTTCGTTCCTAAATACAAGTCTTTGTATAGATTCCACCATGGACTACATATGGAGCAAAATGAGTGAATCTACACTCTAAAATGTATCTGGATACATCTGTATGTGATCCATAGTGGAAATCTCTACCAAGACTTATATTTTGGAACGGAGGGAGTATGCTAGTAGTACAGTATGTTCCTTGTACTGAAGATGAGCATGGACATTTGCAGTGTAGAGGTCTATACGGTCGGTTGTGATGGACACTTTGAGCCTCTTTGATTCGTAGGATTTTGTAAGCATAGGAATAGGATTTGTAGTGGCCTGCCCACTTGAATCCTATAAGAATAACAAGGAAATGCGGGGAGCTGTGTCCCCTTTGAGAGTTACGCTGATATTAACAGTACCGCACCTTCACTTGAAGAGAGCTGGTATCCAAATCCTTTCTAGCCGTACCGGCAATACTAGCACATATATTCCAGCAAGTTCCACTTTGCTAATTTTACTCTGATGCTTAAAGTTTTCCCGTTATATCTACACTATGATCTGTGTAGCTGCTTTGTGTCGCACTAGCAGCAGTCCACTCTTGAAGCTAAACACTGCAATGACTTACAAAATTGGCACCAAGGCATTGAGTGCCATTCTGGATGCAATGAAACTCATACGCTCCCCACCTGTTGACTCTTGTTCAGAATATGATCCTAATGACTCTTGTTCAAAATTGCCACATATAGAGAGACATCATGGAATTGCATTTCTTTGGGCGTTGTGATTCATCATGAGTGGGCAACCAACATTGTATGCAATGAAGCGGAACCTCAAGAATATGCTTCCTCTTCTGTTCTTTAACATGTTCCTCTTTGTTTATTCTGTATTTAGTACGTACTGTATGTTCCTTGTCAGGAAGGGGCACAGGGACATCTGCAGTCAACAGCTGATAGACCTGGCCAGTGCGTGATTGATAGGCTTTCAATTACTAGCGGCAATACAACACCATATTTTCAAGCCAGTTCCACTTTCCCGATTTATATATCGTGCTTATGGTGTACCCCTGTTATGTACACTATGATCTGCCTAGTTGTTGTGTGCTCTTGTTATCATGGTTTGGCAATAAACTCTCTATACAGTATATTATGAACCTATCATCTGCCAACTATCCTTACTTCTGGAGCCTATTTTTGTGTACTTGTGCCAGATTATATAAATGCACGCACCATATTACAGCACACATGAGCTCTCTCATCAGAATCCAGTGATAGCACACAAGTGTTTACAGGGGCGCCCCTATATTAGAATATCATCTGCATTACAAAGATAATCTCACAACTATTTATGTTTTAATGGTTCTCAGATATTATACTCAATTACAATGAATATTAGAATTCGTGCATCAGAAGAATATTGTGGAACACTGCAATGACTTACAAAATTGGCACCAAGGCATTGAGTGCCATTCTGGATGCAATGAAACTCATACGCTCCCCACCTGTTGATTCTTGTTCAGAATATGATCCTAATGACTATTCTAACCTCGAGGAGTCAAAGGCAGATGGCCTGTCCTGTTCACCCATCAAGGTGCCTGTTCTAATTTGGCAAGGTTTTATTGATTCCGGGTATCTTGCATATGTTGTCTTGCATTTCTTCTACTTTGTTGCACCGCCATCTACTTAGTTTACTCATCATATATGTCGAGATGCCATGCCCATCCATTATCAATACATATTCCATCTGCCATCATACCATGTTTTTCCACTCAAATGTTCTTCTTGTGCATCAGACATCAGTAAGGAAGAGGGTGATTGCCGAACCTGAAGGAGCACCAACAAAGTCCTTGAAAAACGTGGTGGTGCCAGAGAAATCAGACAGCACCCCACTTATATTGGTTGTACAACCAGTGACACAAAACATAGGACCGACTCTAGCAGATAGTACCCATACTTCACTGGCCACACCACTAGCCCCACCACACAGGACCTGCACTCCGGCAAAAGGTATACAGATTTCATTTTCCATAGCACCAGCCATACCACAGAAAATCCCACTCCAGCAAAAAGTACAACAAGTCCACCGGCCGAAGACCTATCCCAACTGCAGAGACGGCCAATTCCTGCAGATTGGAACCCCATTCCATTTATTCCCAGTTTAAAAGACAATGCTTTCAATGTTGTTAGGGACTACGTGCATATATTCCCATCATGGGAAGATTATAGTGAAGACAAACACCATTTTCAAATCTTCCTGTCTAACATACGTGTAAGTGCTATTATTCATGGTCATTATTTTCCTGTTTTCTGCTGATTGAACACATCAATGATTTACATTACATTGTTGTAACTAGGCGACGGTCAATCTGGATAGTCATGACGAGCAAAGCTTGCTTGTGCTTTTCAAGGAAGCATTGCAGCAGTATCGGTGTTACCCGAGGAAATCACACTTTGATGGCAAGTCTATAAACGAATTTCCGGTGAAGTCTCCCGTGCTAAATTTAGAAGACATTGAATGGATAAACCTTGTTATGCACTGGTCTCGTTCCCAGGATGAGGTACTGTCTATGAAATCACATGACAATTTGAACTTCTACTTTTCTGCATGTTCCTTATGGTTCTTTTTTGTAGGAAATCTGCTCGAAGAAGAATTTCGGTTTGAAAAGAACGACAGGATATCGCAAATATGTTGCCCGCTGCTTTGCTCTTGTTAGTACCTGTTATCCTGTATCACTGTACTTGCATACATACCTGGTTCATTATGTGATAGCAGTATGCATGATAGCTTGCTTATCAATTGTTCGCTCCAAATTATGTGATCTGTATGAATGGTTACATTAGTGTAGAATATATCCAATGCCAATGAATTTTTTTAGTTCTGCATTGTTCTTGTAAGTACATGTTGTCCTTTATCAATGTACTTATATTGACAGGTAGTTGTTCATGTACCATCACTCTGCAGCTTATTTTCCTTTGCCCTCCATTTTCTACACATCAGATCTATATTTACTCTTACCATAAGGTTGGTACTGAAGAAGTTTAGCTGTGCATTGCTCTTGGCTGTGCCTTTTACCTGTATCGCTGCACATACATTTATAGCTACTTGGTTATGTAGCAGCACTCTTCATCTTATCTTAAATATTTTCCATTTTTTCGTATATTATCACATCTATATTTACTCCTAACAAAATGTAGAATAAAGGCAATGCTTATGAAGAAGATTCTGTGGTAAACTTCTTGAATTCCCCCCCTCCATCAGCATGGACAAGGGCTTTATAGAACCTGTCTTCACCAGTAATGTAAGTTTTTCCTTCTCAAGCCTTCAAACTTTGTTGTGTATATTTGGTTAGGCATGACTGCAACAGCTATTTATTTTTGGTGTTTGCATCAAATTGCATGTTTAAAGTTTATTATGTAGTTCATAAACAAAAGTTTGTCCTTCTCAATTTAAGTTTTCAGTTGTACAACCAAGTTCCTTCTTCATACCATGTAAATTAAACTATACAAAGCAAGCGATCTTCTTTTGCACTGCATGTATGCTTATGTTCTTCATCCGTAATCCAATGGTATGGTGAACCTACCCACTATAGCACAATATCATATTCTGCAAGGTCTTAACTATGAATAATGTCATATCATTCTACTATTATTTAAACCGTCTCTTTATTTGCCAATCTGAAATGGGATAAATTGATAGCACACTAACCATTGATACTTATGAGTTCTTGATCTGTAATCCAGTGGTGTCGTGAAGCTGCCAACTCCTTCACAATGTCATTTCCTGCCATGTCTTGACGTGAACAATACCATATTGAGTAAATGCAATTTTAAACTGTGTCACTTTATTCGTCAGAAAGAAATGTGATGAATTGTCAGCACTGATACTTTTATATGCAAAACCTGTCATCTGTCTGCTTGTTTATCTTTCAAAGTGAGGAAGATATAAGTGTTGAACAAGCGCAGTCTCATCAGCTTGCTCAGCTGCTTGCGCTGCAGCTCCCCAGTAGGGCTAACCATTCTTGAACTCTATTGAAGTGCTGTTGGTTTTGTATATTACTTTGTCAGCGTGTTTATTTGCACTAGTAGCGATCTTTGATGCCCAGTGTATGTAATCTGCTATCTGCTTGTGCTTTATTATCATAGTGGCAAACTTTGATGCCTAGTGGATGTAATATGCCGTAATTTCTTTATTGTATAGTCTAGGATTTTTCTTATTCACGATGCTGTAGTTATTTTGCTGTATATATATCATGTCTTCGTAGTAAACTGGCCAAACCGTAAAACTACGGTACATAATCGGGCCATCATGCAATCACGATGTATGATCCGCATCATGGGCCCCGTCATCTTGGTCCGTTAAAAGGCCAAAAGTAAACTGGCCAACTAGTAGATTCGGGCCTTTAATAGGCCGAGTAACCCCCGGCCCTCTTTTCGCAAGAAAACTCTATGGGCTTTTAGGAGGCTGAGAAGTAGGTTGGGCCTGAAACGTGCCGAACAGCTCACGGGCCAGCAGCAGCCCGAAATGGACCCCGGCCCATGATTGTGCGAATCAAATCACGGGCTTTTAACAGGCCAAAATTGTCTCGGTCCTTGTTTGGCCCAATCAGATATCGTCTACAAGTAGGCCGGATGCAAACCAGGCCGTAGTTAGGCCCAACTATATGATGGGCTTTTAACAGGCCGAAATTAATATAGGGCCAAAATGTTAAACGGGCCCTTAACAGGCCGAAACTAATATCAGGTCGAATTACTAAATGGGCCTTTAGCAAGTGGGCCCAAAAGCATGGCGTCCAGTTGACGGGCCGAATCTGATATGGGCCATAATTTAGCCCAAAGCCTCTTAAAGGGCCGGACCTGATCTGGGTCGTAATTTGGCCCTGAACGTGGTAGGCTTTTAACGGGTCGGATCTCATATGGCCCATTATTAGGCCAGAACGTGACAGGCCATTAATGGACCGGATCACATATGGGTCGGCATTTGGCCCAAAACATGGCAGCCAGTTATTGGGCCGGCCTACTAGGGTCCTCAAAATCTTGTGGTCCCACAACTGGGTCGGCCCATTAATGTCGGCAAAATCTCATGGGCCTTTAGCTGGGCCAGCCTATTAGGATCCGCAGGAATATTGTGGGCCTTTACCTGGGCCGGCCCATTATGGCACATAAAAATATTGTGGGCCTTGACCTGGGCAGGCCCATTATGGCCCGCAAAATCTTGTGGGCCTTTAGCTAGGCCAGCCCATTATGGTCCGCAAAATCTCGTGGGCCTTTAGCTGGGCCGGCCTATTATGGTCTTCAAAATCTTGTGGGCCTTTAGTTGGGCCGGCCCATTTAAACTTGATTGGCCGGTCTGTCGGATTTCGGGTTCCGGCAGACCCTTGAGGTTCGAACACTGTGGTGCGCGCGGAGATTCAACCCTCTATCGTCTCGCTCCTCGCCGAATCGCTAGGACCTAAACTACCAAACTGAACAGCACAAGAGACACAAGATTTACACTGGTTCAGGCCACCATTGTGGTGTAATACCCTACTCCAGTGTGTGGTGTGGTGGATTGCCTCTTGGGCTTGATGATGAACAATACAAAGGGAGAACAGCCTCGCGAGGGTCTGTTCTTGGTTGGCGCGATGAACTGCTAGGGGGAGTTCAGTCGCCTATCTCTCTTTCTGTGTCTTTCTATCCTTGTTCTCTCGATCTAGATGCTCGATGCCCCTACCCTGGGGGTGGCTAGTCCTATTTATAGGCAAAGGCCCTGGGCCTCTTCCCAAATATTGAGCGGGAAGGGCGCCAACAATTGGCCATTTTGAAGGGGAATAGCGGGTACACTTATCCTGACTAAAGTTGGTCCTCGCCTGTCAAAGGCTCTGGTGATGACGCTGGCTTGGGCTCCACAATGACTTCCTTCCGGCCGTTGGGATGGTCTTGGTCTTGTTGCACCGAAATGGACGCCTTTGCTTGATGCTCTCGCCTGCGCTTGCTCCCTTTGCACCAAAGAGGAAAGGAGGACACTACGCGGGCTGGCGCCCGACTGGCGCCCTTGGTGGTCATGGCTTGCGTCATGGACACCTCGCGAGGTACCCTGCCTTGAACTCTCCGCCTCCTCATGAGCCAGCCTGACGAGGCCGTGCCTGAGGAAGCTCCTTGTCGTACGCCCTGCGAGGCTTGGCCCCTCGCGAGGGTCTTGAGCTTGCGTTGATGAAGACGGGCTGTGCTGGGCCTCCTTTGAGCCACACCGCAGGCCGCAGGCAGGCAAGTCTGGGGATCCCCATTCCCAGAACGCCGACAGTAGCCCCCGGGCCCACGGCACGCTCGAACTTGGCTGAGCAAAGAGGCGAAAGGGCAAGTGCGAAGCGTCGTGAGCCCTAACAGCCTGCGGTCTTGGGCGCCGCATGGCGGTTGATTGGACGTGGGCGGCACTGTTCCCCCACTCCTCCTTATTTTGTGCCTTGCTAGGCGGACTCGTTGCCGCACACAGCCGTTCCCTTTTCTGCTGCTTGAGTGCTCCCTGTCCTTTCTTCTCTCGAACTCCAGCTCCTGCATCCAATCCAACCTCGAACCTTCCCCCATCCCCTTCCTGTCGTCATGGCCCCGCCGAGGAAGGGAAAAGGGAAGAAGCCCGTGCCGCCGCCTCGCTCGTCGTCGACGGCGGCCCCCGCCGTTGATTGGCCGGTCATAATCAATCAAGAAGGCCTGGGCAAGGTCTGCTCGGCCCTGGCCACCATCTTCAATGAGTGTGGGAGGACGACGGCCTGGCCCGCGTCTTGCTTCTCCGTTGACAGGATTCCCACCGAGGTCCGGTATTTCGTCGATGCCCTGTGGGCGGGACTGGTTCCCCCCCTTCTCTGATTTCTTCAACGTCGTGCTTTCCCATTATCAGATCCATATGATGCATCTGGGTCCTGAATCCATCACCCTTCTCGCGGTATTTGCCTTTGTTTGCGAGGCAATGATGGGCATCCTTCCTTTGGTTGCCTTGCTGCACCACTTCCTCTCTCTGCGCCTTGTCGACCCCACCCAATGCTCGAGGTGCGTGAGCTTCATTGCTGCGCCTGAGACAGCGGCTTCCGGAATTGACTTCAGTCTTCCTCCGCCCACGCCTGGGTTTCGCGAGCGGTGGTTGTATGTGGATGTAGGGGTGCCCAGCCCCCTGCTGACGGAGCCATCTTCGCCTGCTGTCCCCAACTCGGGCTGGGGCCAAGTGACGCTCGCGAGCCCCTGGCTCGCCTTCGTCTGGCACAGCTTCGAGTTCCTGAGAAAGCTCGGCATGACGGCGCCCAAGGTGGTGAAGGAGTTCTTGCTACGCCGCGTCGCCCCTCTCCAGCGCCACTCTCATCGAATGTGGGCCTACAGCGGTCGTAGGGACCGTATGCGGCTCCAGGAAGGGGACCTGATGCCTGAAGCTCTGAGGAAGGTGCTCTTGGTCTTGACTGGGGATCCTTCCCCCGGTGACATTCGTCAAGGGGGGGCCCTGCTGTACCTCTGCTCGAACAGAGGCGACTTTGTGAGCCAGATGCCCATCTTTGACGAGTGGGGGCCGCGCCCCACTGGCCTCCAGGGGCCTCGCGAGAACCCAGTGGTGGTGGTTGCCCTCACAGCCGCCCGGGGCGACTCTTCCTCAAGTGGTGGTGCAGGGAGGCATGAGCCTCCGGAGGCCGAGGGTGCCCTTGCCGAGGCGACAGCACTGGGCGGCGCTCATGAGGGAGCGGCTCCTGAGGCCCGTGCTGCCGCAGTTGAAGGTGGTGAGAGGCCGCTCGCAGTGCCTGAGGCTGAGGCTCCCGAGGCCCCAGCCGCTCTTCTTGGTGAGGCGACCAGCAACGCGCGTCAGGCGGTCACCCCCGACGCGAGTCGCCTCGATGCTTCCTCCTCGTCACAAGCGGACCCTTGCGCTCAACTCTTGGGTCGCTTCCGCATGGACTTCGAGGCCCTACGGAAGAAGAGGGAGGCCCTGGGCGACGACCACCCTTGCCGCCTGCTAAAGCATAGGAAGTACTATGCCATCGACGAGTAAGCCTTCCCCCTTTCCTGCTCCTGACTCTTCCATTGCTTGTTTTGATCCTTGCCCTGCAGCGCCCTTCCTTCCGAGCTCACGGGGGTGGATGAGGAGCCATCCCCTTCGCCCCCACCTCTTCCATCGCCTTCGACCATCCCGAGCAGCCGGGCCCTCGCGGTGAGGCCGGTTGGCGAGACGAGTCATCCTGAAACGCAACTTGGCCCTGCGCTCCCCGCGGTCTTCCTTCGCGGGCCTTCCCGTGGCATAGCTAGCCTGCCGTGGGCTTCTCGTCTCGCTGTGGACCGTGATTGGCTGGGGTACTCCTGGCGCTCTTTACTTGGAGATGGGCTGGCTTTAGGTCGGGCCTTCGGCAGGGCGCGCCCGGTCTTCTCGAGGGCGCCAGCCCCCAGCCCCCTGCCTGAGAGGGGAGCGCTGATCCGCGCCCCACGGCGCTTGCTTGGGGAGGATGATGGTGTGGAGGACGTACTCGAGCGCGCCCGGGAGCGTCGCTCTCTTTGCCAAGGGTTCCTCCGGAGGGCGGCTGACGCGGTGAGCCTGCTTGGTGAGGAACTTGCTGATGAGGACGCGCGCCTTGAGGCCGAGGGCCTTCGGCTGGTTGCGGAGAGGCACGAGCTGGAGGCGGCTGTCGCCCTTGCGCATCGTCGGCGCGATCTTGATGATGAGGAGGCCAAGGCATCGCTGGCGGCCTCTCGGGAGGCCCGTTCCCAGGCCGTCGAAGAAGCCCGTGAAGCTGACCGGCGGCGAGAGACCACGGAGGAGCGGGCGCAGGAGCTCATGGCCCGGTGCTGCTCACTGGAGGAGTAGGTGGAGCTGCACGAGGCGGCCCTTGCATCGATGAAGGTGGCCTCCGGTGATCCAGCGGAGCTCCAGAAGCATGAGGAGGCATTGACGCTAGAAGCCGTCGAACGCGCGCGCGAGCACGAGCGCTTGGAGACGAGGGAACGCTGGGTGACACGGGCGGAGGACGACGTCGTTGCGCGGGAAGCCCGTGTCACGGAGGAGGTCGGACGTCGGGTGGCGACGGCGCACCTGAATCTCGAGCGCGAGCTCAAGGAGAGGCTGGAGTTGGTCCGGACCGAGGCTGAAGGTAGGACCAACACCCTCAGGGCCAAACTGGAGGAAGCAACAAGGCAGGCCGATGCCTTGTGGGTCGCACTTGAGGCAGCACAGGGGGAGTCAGCTACTTCCCATGCCGAGGTGCTTCTCCTTCGCCGACAGGTGGTTGAGGCCGAGGCTGTCGCTTGCCAAAACGCGGACGAGATGCGTCAGCGGCGGCTCTTGGAGAATGAGCATGCCCCCATGCTCTCCACGCTTCGAGAGAGGGCCAACACGGCCTTGGGTAACATCTGCGAGGCGGCCGTTGGCAAGCTGCGTGCTATTAACTACGCCGGCAACCTTCAGTTCTTCACCGACATCGTGACGCAGCTGGAGGCACGGTCGGTTCGTGCCAACAGATTGGTGGAGGAGAGGAGTCGAGCATTTCTCGGGCGCGCCTTCTCCCGCGTCTTCAGCCATCTCCGGAACATGGATCCTCACTTCGATTTTGACGCTGCCATCGCCCCAGTCCCCCAGGCCGTCCGAGACGACCTGGCGTATTGGGTGGAAGACAACATGGACGCCCTCATCAGGGCCTTCTCTTCAGACAACAACGGCGTGATCGTGGCCGCCGACAAGGGCGGCGTGGTGAACGGCCCTGACGCTGCTGGCGGCAATGCGGAGGGCGATGGCGAGGCCAGCGACGCCAGCGACAGCTCGGGCGGCGCTCCTGAGGATGCATTGGGGGATTTATCTGACTGACAGCATGCCGTTCCTGTTTCCTTATCCTGCATGAATGGAACTCAGGCTTTTGTCCCGATGGTTGTGAGAGCATTTTGGGAGGGGGTGCCCCTCATGTAAAACTAATGTTTCAGCGTACTAGTCAATGCTACATTGCTCATGGGCCCGTGCCAAGTGGTTGGCCATGTGACGAGCCAGCTAGTTAGTTTACCTTCGTCTTGTGCGGGTCCTGAGATAATTTGTGGGAGGCTACGGTGCCTCGAACACCTCCTGATCGAATCCGTAGGATCTGCAGTGAAAAAGCCTCCTGAGAGGGTACGTCAACGGCAGTCTGGGCTGCACGCAAGCTAGGCCAGACCCGGCTCACGAGGGGCTCGCGAGGGGAGGCAGCTGAGGTGAGGTCGTAACCGAAACGCGAGAGATTGCTCGAACGAGACTAAGCACCCCTTTCCCAACACACGCAAATCTCAAATCCGAGTTCAACTTAAATCCAGCGGGGGAAAGCAACAACCAAGGGAAAAGCAACGAAAGCAAACAAAAGGCCGCGCCCGGCACCTAGTCTAGTCTTGGACGTCTTCTCACCAGCGCGGAGCTAAGTGCTGCCACTGGGCGTGGGATGGAGCCCCAGGGCCTGAGGCCGGCACCCCTGAGACTCCGGGGCGTGTACAGCCCCACTCATTATTACGTGAGAGTGTCACGGGGCGGCGAGCTTCACAGGCACTGGGCCTTCTTCACAGGTACCGGCCTTGCTTCATATCGCCAGATGAGGGCCCCGTCTTGCGCCACACTCTAGTGCCATCAATGACGACCGGAAACCAGGACGCCGCCGATGGGGTAGAGCGATCGCCAGCGGTTCCCCCGACGACCATGGGTCCTCTACCAGGGGCAGGCCCTGGGGCACCTCACCAGTGGAGGGCCTACCTCCTGGGAACGCCTTGCTCCGAACGCCGCGGTGGTGATGTCGGATCTCGGCCCCTCTCCTGCAGCCCCGACGCCCTCCTCCTGAGGGGTAAGAGACTGCCGGAGCGGGGCAGCTGCTCGCTGTGGCGACCTGCACCTCCTGCGACCCATGATTAGTGTATGCCTGCTCCTGAGGGATTAGTGGTACCCGATAATCGTCGCTCCCAGCATGGCCGGCGGGGCCGTCCCGGGGTTCCTGGAAGAGCTCAGCTTCTAGCGCCTCGTCCCCCCAGCTTGGGCTGAGGAGCGAGCCTTGTTCGCCCTCGCGCGGGTGCCCTTGATCCATCATGTGGGGCACGTACTCTTCCGCGGCCGTCACCTCGGAGGCTACGCCGTAGGGCTCCGCATGCCATGCAGCTCTGCTTGACGTGCCAGCCTGGTGATGGTAGCGTGGCGGCCCACAGGGGCCGTGGGTCGCGACGAGTCCTTCTTCACTGATGAGGAGCGGTGCCAGTGCTGCCGTCAGCCCTGTGCTGATGGCTTCGCTGGTGTTGGAGTAGCTTTGGAGCCCGCGGTTGCATGTGGGGCCCCCGCGTGGGCCGCCCTGGGCCTGAGGCGGGAGCGGGGTGCAGAAGGGGTGAGCCCCCGAGGCGGCGAAGCCCAGGAGCTCCGCCACCCACTCTAGCAGCACATCGCGGCGGCCTTCCATCAGTCTGCACTGCAGTAGCTCTCGGGCCACCGTGAGCACGGCCCTTGAGTTCGCCTGCTCCCGGCGGGTGTACGGCGTCATTGTCGCGGCGTGGTTGGAGGCCCTCGCTACCGACCGCGTCTGCCGCGGTGTTAGAGCCGTCGAGGTCTGTCCGCGTTGCCCATGGCCCGCAGCGCCCTGCGGACCGCGAGCTGCCTGGGGCATGGGGTCGCCCGGGGCGAGCGGCTCTGCGCGGGCGGGCCAAGCCGCCCAAGGATCTGGGTTGCCCGCCTGGTCGCCGGACATGGTGATGACGATGCGACGGGGCGTGAGGCAGCAGAAGGCGGATCCCGGCACACCCCTACCTGGCGCGCCAAATGTCGGATTTCGGGTTCCGGCAGACCCTTGAGGTTCGAACACTGGCGTGCGCGCGGAGATTCAACCCTCTACTGTCTCGCTCCTCACCGAATCGCTAGGACCTAAACTACCAAACTGAACAGCACAAGAGACACAAGATTTATACTGGTTCGGGCCACCATTGTGGTGTAATACCCTACTCCAGTGTGTGGTGTGGTGGATTGCCTCTTGGGCTTGATGATGAACAATACAAAGGGAGAACAGCCTCGCGAGGGTCTGTTCTTGGTTGGCGCGATGAACTGCTAGGGGGAGTTCAGTCGCCTATCTCTCTTTCTGTGTCTTTCTATCCTTGTTCTCTCGATCTAGATGCTCGATGCCCCTACCCTGGGGGTGGCTAGTCCTATTTATAGGCAAAGGCCCTGGGCCTCTTCCCAAATATTGAGCGGGAAGGGCGCCAACAATTGGCCATTTTGAAGGGGAACAGTGGGTACACTTATCCTGACTAAAGTTGGTCCTCACCTGTCAAAGGCTCTGGTGATGACGCCGGCTTGGGCTCCACAGTGACTTCCTTCCGGCCGTTGGGCTGGTCTTGGTCTTGTTGCACCGAAATGGACGCCTTTGCTTGATGCTCTCGCCTGTGCTTGCTCCCTTTGCACCAAAGAGGAAAGAGAACACTGCACGGGCTGGCGCCCGACTGGCGCCCTTGGTCGTCATGGCTTGCGTCATGGGCACCTCGCGAGGTACCCTGCCTTGAAATCTCCGCCTCCTCATGAGCCAGCCTGACGAGGCCGTGCCTGAGGAAGCTCCTTGTCGTCTGCCCCGCGAGGCTTGGCCCCTCGCGAGGGTCTTGAGCTTGCGTTAATGAAGACGGGCTGTGGTGGGCCTCCTGTGAGCCACACCACAGGCCGCAGGCAGGCAAGTCTGGGGTCCCCCGTTCCCAGAACGCCGACACGGTCCACATGTCAACATATCATAGGCGTGTCTCACCCATTGGATGAGTGACACCTGTGCCAACGCGAAGCTGACACGTGTCTCCTCCAGCCAACGATGATTTTACACATGGAAAATCCCCATTGGTCAAGGCTGTTAACGGGTTATAGGATACAAAACCCAACCCGATAGCTTAACGGCGTTCCGTTATGGTGGATGCCACGTGTCGGTCACCCTTGACGAAAGCACTTCTGTGACGCGCGATTTATCGTCATGGAAGTGGACACTTCCGTGATGATAATTTTGGTAATGTCATGGAACACTTCTATGACAGCACAGGTATGACTATCTTGATTCTGTCATAAAATCGTCATGGGTGTACATGCATGACAAAAAACGCGACCTACTGTGACAAACACGTATCATCACGGAAGTGTATTTTGTTGTAGTGTATGTTTGTCACGTCCGTCCGGATGGCCATCGTCGCGCATCGGGGCACGCCTCCGTGATCCATAGATCGGTCTGGTCTGACCTGCTCTGTTTTCCAGGTCATGTTGCAGGTCATATGTGTATCCTCGAGCTGTTGTGTCTCTGTTTTTACGGCGAGGTAGTGCGGGTTGGTGTTCGGCTTGAGTTGCCGCTTTGTCCCGGCCATGTGGTGGTCGGTCAGCCGCATTGCGTGATGGTAGGACGGGCTCCAGCGCCTCGTCATCGAATTGGGGTAACAATTTACGTTTTGGGTAACTTTTGGTTGGGCGCTCGAGGCCATATTACTCGGCTCCCAAGACATTAGTCCATCTATCGTTGAGCAGATCTTAGTCAGCTTGAAGGTGTTGCTGCTTCTTTTTCAGGCACCTTGCAGTGGCTATTAGCCGGCGCTTAAAGCGCTCCTGATCGATGGGCTCCTCGGGCACGATAAAGTTTTCGTTGCCGAGGC
Source organism: Triticum timopheevii (assembly GCA_963921465.1). Taxonomy (NCBI): domain Eukaryota; kingdom Viridiplantae; phylum Streptophyta; class Magnoliopsida; order Poales; family Poaceae; genus Triticum; species Triticum timopheevii. Next base: position 120,362,005 of record OY997270.1, read on the forward strand.
TCGCCTCATCCTTGGAGGGTGGAAGATAATTACTGTCCTCCGAGTCTTCGTTAACGGCCTGTTCATTAGGGCTGACTCGCCCATCCTCTCGTTCATCCTGTTCGGAAGTTGGTTCAACGGGGTCTTCGTTGTCTTCAGCATCGTCCTGATTATTATTTTCTCCTGTGCCTGTATTGCTATTTTTTCCACGGCGTGGTTTCGAGCGGTGCCGTTGACATCGGTGCTTTGGCTGTATCTCAGGAGGCTTATCCTCGACTGGATCCTTTTCATTGTCGTCGTTGTTCTCTTTGGGTTTGTCCACCATGTATACGTCATATGAGGAGGTGGCTATCCAGCGCCCCGTAAGCGGTGGTTTTTGTGCCTGCTCCTCTCCGGCATCGTCGTCCATACCGTCGATGTCTTTGGAGTCATAATCGAGCATGTCGGTTAAGTCTTCGACAGTGGCTATGAAGTGGGTGGTGGGTGGGAAGCGGAAGTCTCCGTCATCAGCTTCCAATCCAAACCGGATATAGTTCGGCTGAGAGTCCCCTGATAAGGAGAGGGCTTTTAATGAATTTAGCACATTGCCTAAAGGTGAGTGCCAGAAGATGTCGGCAGAGCTGAATTCAACGATTGGCGCCTGATCAGGTTCAATGGGTGCAGATGCACGCGGTTCGGAACCTATGGTCGGAGACGAATCCGAGGTTCCGGTGACACAGGTCCCGCTTGAGATTGGATCCGTGTGCGGCTCTAACGCCGCTGAGTGTGCGGCTTCCGCGGCGAGGTTGAGCTTCCCGTCCTCGGACGGTGTAGTCTGCTCCGGCTCCAGGGCCAGAGCAGTTACAGGCGCTATCTCCTGGGCACAATATGATGACAGAGTTAGGTCATGTTAATCGTGTTGGCAGGGAGCGGATGGCATGGGCTCGAATCCGTCGAAGATCAAGTCTCCACGGATATCAGCAACGTAATTCAAGCTTCCAAACCTGACCTGATGGCCAGGGGCATAGCTGTCGATATGCTCTAGATGGCCAAGCGAGTTGGCCCGCAGTGCGAAGCCACCGAATACGAAGATCTGTCCTGGGAGGAAAACCTCCCCCTGGACTGGATTGTTGTACATGATTGACGAAGCCATCAAACCTTTTGGTGATGACGCAGCAGAACTCTCAATGAAAGCACCAATGTCGGTATAAAAACCGGCGGATCTCGGGTAGGGGGTCCCGAACTGTGCGTCTAAGGTTGATGGTAACAGGAAGCGGGGGGACACGATGTTTACCCAGGTTCGGGCCCTCTCTATTGAGGTAATACCCTACTTCCTGCTTGATTGATCTTGATGAATATGAGTATTACAAGAGTTGATCTACCACGAGATCATAATGGATAAAACCCCAGAAGTCTAGCATGTATGATTATGATTGCCTCTACGGACTAAACCCTCCGGCTTATATAGACACGGGAGGGGACTAGGGTTGTACAAAGTCGGTTACAGAGAAAGGAATCTATATATCCGAACACCAAGCTTGCCATCCATGCAAAGGAGAGTCCCATCCGGGCACGGGAGAGAGTCTTCTGTCTTGTATCTTCACATCCCAATAGTCCGGCCCATGCTACATAGTCCGGCCGTCCGAGGACCCCTTAATCCAGGACAACCTCACCGAGGTCATCATCGACCCCTACTACAGATACATGAAGGATTCCTGCAACAACGACAAGCGTGCCTGGCACTCGGCCTGGATGGAGAAACTCGACAAAGATCATGTCGTGTACGCGGCCAAGGAGGCATACACGTGCTACGACATGTACACGCGGATTGTTGACATGAGGAAGTGCCTCCTTCCCAAAATAGCGAGGGATCCAGCCGAAAGCACAGCAATGGCAAGAGTCATCGCAACAAGAGGTAGATGATTAGATCCTCGTTTCTCCTAGTTTAGTATGCATGTGATTCGTTGCTTTGGCATGTGAAAATGTTATCTATGTAGTCACTTGTCTAATTGTATGCTTAATTTGGTTATGGATTGATGTCTTTTTAAGTATATTTGTTGATGTTGTGTAGACAGAGCAAATCACATCACACACAGACTAAACAAGGGAACCCGTCGGTGATGATTTCATCAATCACTGACGATTGTATACCAGCAATTGTTTGCTCACAACGAACACTTCTTCTTAACAGGAAATGTCTGTGTTGTTATCGGTCTTCTCATACATTTCTGATTATAGACCTGTTTGCCACGTATCACACACATCTTGTTATATTGAACCATTTCTGATCTCTTGTCTCAACACAAACAGTTCATCCGAGTGAACCGCATGTTGTATATCGCACACACACCTTGATCTGGCTGACCATTTCTTTTGTGTTGCCTAATCACAAACAGTTCATCCGAGTGAACCGTATGCTCTGTATCGCACACGCCTTCATCTGGCTGCCCGTTTCTTTTGTTCCTCCTCATCACAAACAGTTAATTGAACTGAACCGTATGCCCTTCATCGCACACACAACTAAAATCTGAACCATGTTTGATGCATCCGTCATCGCAAACGTTTTGCACATTTTAGACGGTTCTCTGACACCACCATTTGCGATTATTGCATCGCATACAGTTTCTCGAAGGGTCTCTGATCATAGTGTCGCTTTAGCAGCATCCTGCAGTAGTGCGGGATGTGCAATGAATCAAGAATGACATGTATGAAAGAACTATGAACGGTGGCTTTGCCACAAATACGATGTCAACTACATGATCATGCAAAGCAATAGGACAATGACGAAACGTGTCATAATAAACTGAATGGTGGAAAGTTGCATGGAAATATATCTCAGAATGGCTATGGAAATGCCATATAGGTAGGTATGGTGGCTGCTTTGAGGAAGGTATATGGTGGGTGTATGGTACCGGGGGAAGTTGCTCGGTACTAGAGAGGCTAGCAATGGTGGAAGGGTGAGAGTGAATATAATACATGGACTCAGCATTAGTCATAAAGAACTCACATACTTATTGCAAAAATCTATTAGTTATCGAAATGAAGTACTACTAGCATGCTCCTAGGGGGATAGATTGGTAGGAAAATACCATTGCTCTTCCCCGACCGCCACTCATAAGGAAGACAATCAATAAATAAATCATGCTCCAACTTCGTTACATAACGGTTCACCATACGAGCGTATTACGGGAATCACAAACTTCAACACAAGTATTTCTACAATCCACAATTACTCACTAGCATGACTCTAATATCATCATCCTCATATCTCAAAACAATCATAAGGAATCAAACTTCTCATAGTATTCAATGCACTTAACATGAAAGTTTTTATTATATCCCTCTTGGATGCCCATCATATTAGGACTAAATTCATAACCTAAGCAAGTTACCATGTTGTTTAAGACACTCAAAATAATATAAGTGAAGCATGAGAGTTCATCAATTTCTTCCAAATAAAACCACCGTCGTGCTCTAAAAAGATATAAGTGAAGCACTAGAGCAAATGACAAACTACTCCAAACGATATAAGTGAAGATCAATGAGTAGTTGAATAATTAGGTAACTATGTGAAGACTCTCTAACATTTAAGATTTTCAGATCTTGGGATATTATTAAAAAATCAAGCAAAATAAAATAAAATGACATTCCAAGGGTAGCACATATCATGTGAAGAAGCAAAAAATTAGGCTAAACCAAAACTGACCGATCATTGTTGAAGAAGAAAGGTGGGATGCCAACCGGGGCATTCCCAAGCTAAAATGCTTGAGAATTCTTGAAATATTAACTTGGGATGCCTTGGGCATCCCCAATCTTGAGCTTTTGTGTCTCATTAATTCCTTCCATATCGCGGTTCCCTAAATCTCAAAAACTTCATCCACACAAAACTCAACAAGAACTCGTGAGATGAGTTAGAATAAATCAATGTAAAACCTTACCATTCTCTACTGTAGAAAATCAAAATTTATAATTTGACATTGCATACTAAATGCCTTTGCATATTTAACACTCCTATCCTCAAATAGAGTCATTAAACAAGCAAACATATGCAAACAATGCAAACATAACAGCAATCTGTCTAAACAGAACAGTCTGTAAATAACGCAAGAGGAACCATACTTCCCTAACTCCAATAATTCTAAAAAATTACCACACTGTAGAAAATTTGTTCTTACTCATTGTGTAAAAATTTCAAGATTTTATCATGTGCTAACTATTCACAAATATTCAAAACATAACAGCAAACTTTCTGTTTTCAAACAGCAACATATAGACTTGCAAAATAAGCATGGTAAAGGCTATACTTGACCTTATTATTGAACTAAAAGATGTAAAACATGATTCTAAATAGCAGCAAGAAAATCCTAATAAAATGAGATGACGCTCCAAGCAAAACACATATCATGTGGTGAATAAAAATATAGCTCCAAGTAAGGTTACCGATGAACGAAGATGAAAGAGGGGATGCCATCTGGGGCATCCCCAAGCTTAGTTGCTTGGCTATTCTTTAATATTACCTTGGGGTGCCTTGGTTTAATAGGTTAGTCCCAAAAAATCATATAAAATAGCATATAAATGCATATAAAACATCCAAGATAGATAATATAATAGCATAGAACAATAAAAAATTATAGATACGTTGGAGATGTATCAAACACCGACCGCGAAGTGGCGGCTGAAGCGGAACGTGCGGCAAGGGTTTTGTGTGGGTCAGGGGAGTAGGACGCCTACATGGAAAATGTTCGGAGGCCCTCAAACCTCTCAGCTTTGCTTCTAATATGTGAAATTTAAAACGTCTTGTAGTCCGCTTGAATTTGATGCACGATGTTAGATGACCAAAAGTATTCGTACTGCGTGATCCAAACATTTGAGAGCATTTTGGTGAACCACATTTGAGTTTTCCTTAGAGCATGTGCAATCAGACTCCTTATTCTGACAGAGCGGACAGCCCTGTCAGTGGCCAGCCAGTTTTTTTCGACCCATACGGCCTCCTCAAATGGCTCATATACATCCGGGCTGATCAGCACCCCCATATCCAGCACATATCTAGGGCGAATACGAGAGGCCCGTCGCATCTGCCACATCTGACCGGCCCACACTGGCCCGCACCAACCCCACCCCGTCCCCTCAAAAATCCTCACCCGGACCATACCCTACCTTACTTTCTCACTCTCAAGTCTGCTCCCCATTGATTCCCCTTCCCTCTCCGTCACCTCCTTTCTCAATGTTGAGCAGGAGCAGCGCCTCCGGTGGGGATCCGATTGCAAGGACGACCCCATCGATTTGGACGCCCTTGTCCGCAAGGCAGAGGTGGACGATGATGAGGGGCTCTCTGTTTGCATCACGCTGCATCAGTTATAGGTGGAAAAGGGTGGTAGCTCGAACTATGCTTCGTCCTCTGTTGCTCGACGATGCAGCTAAGGATGGTCGAGTTGAAGGCATGCGTCGCAAGAAACAACGGACGAGGGAGAGGACGGGGACGGATCAGGAAGCTTCCTCGCGTCAGTCCTGCGTACAGACGGTGGTCGATGAGGAGGAGTAGCTCCTCGTGGCGGTCCTCTGCCGCTCGCTCACCACAGTGTAGATGAATGCCTGGTGGCTCCGCTGCAACAGCGTGAAGGTGCTTTGTCTCGGCACCGAGCAGTCGGAGCGCGAAGTGGTGGAGAAGGTAACGACCAAAGTGAAAGCCACATGACTAGCAAAGCATTAGGAGCACGCACAGTCCGTCGGATGGCCAACATCATCTCCTCCTCGTTCGATGACTTCGACGACACCCCTCCCACCGTCGACGCCTACACGGAGAACTACAGCAGCTCCATTGACCACAAGAGCAAGGGACCGACAAGGAAATGGTGATTTCCAATGCCCGTGGTCATGTCTATTTTAATATTTAGTTATTTAAATTTGAAACTATGCCATTTTGCCAGCAATCAACTGCCTCTTTTGGCATGATCAACTATGATGCTATGTCCGTATGAACTGTGAATCCATGCCTCTATTGTTGCTATGTTTTGTATGAAGATCAATATAGTTTCTCTCACATTGAGCCGCATATAAGCCGTGGACATGGACATTTGAGGAGTGATTGGTCACTAACACATCGAGACGTGTCCAGGAATGTTTAGAGTGCTGGATGTGTATGCCTAGATGCTCTTACAACAAGCGTGTCTGCTCGTGAGACCGCGACTCACTGTACCTCCGGTGATGCTCTCACTGGTGGCCGGTGGTGACTGTGAGGTGGCTACTACTCCGATTAGGTTTTCGAAGGTTAATATTCCCGAATTCTCAATCGCACAGCTGCGCTGGATTGCCCTCTCGAGCGCACACAGAGAACCATTGGATGCGCTCGAGCGATTTGACCCGCGCGGGATCTCATCCGACCAGCTAGCGTTACGGGATAACGCACGACACGTGGCATGTGTGGTGGGCCCCGACTCCTTTAATCCATGCGAAACCGCCCGCACGGCCCGCTCGGCTTGTTCGAAACCTCCCCCATCGCTCTCATCCCTTTCATTTGAACTTCCCCCTCTCCTCTAGCAATGACATGACGACGCGAGGTGCTGCAGTTGTGGATCCTGCGCGGAGTCGCCGGTGAGGAAGGCCGTCCGCGAGCCTGGCAAGTCACCGGCTATAGACGGAGGTAAACCCCGACACATCTTCTCCCTCTCCTCCCCGGTTGCGGTCCAGATTCGGGTGGTGGCGTTCGTGTTTGTAGCATTAGGGTTTGGGTGACGGGGCGGGCACGAGGTTGTCCATGGCGTCCTCGGGCTCGGTGTTGCTATGGCAGGGGGAGATCTTGGCGTTGCTATGGCAAGGGGGTGGGGTGGGGTGTGGTGGGGGGAAATCGAGTCGTTGTAAGGGGATACATGTGACCGAATCCTAGTGACCGGGGCATAGGATTCGTTTTATTTGATGTTGCTTGAATCCCAGGACGCAGTTGTACATAAATTTGGTGGTAGTTGCTTAGATTTTTCCTGCAATTCACGAGATGTAGGGGCAGTGTAAGGGGATGCATCTGACTGAGGATGCATCTGACTAGGGCAGTTATATAGAAGTTTGACAGTAGATGTTCAGGTTTTCCTACAATTTGTGAGGGGAGGGGCAAGGTAAGGGGATGCATTTCACTGGGGCATAGGATTCATTTTTTTCTGATGTTGCTTGAGTCCCTGGATGCAATTGTATAGAGATATGATTGTATTTGATTAGTTTCCCCCCGCATTTTTTGTGTGATGGAGGGGAAATCGAACTTCATAGAATCCACAGTTGCACGAAATAGGGGCAATAGTCGCCTTGTGTTCAACATCAAAGCATCACTATTTTTTTTGGGGGGGGGGGGGGATGGTTTTTGTGGTTGGTCAATTTTTAGCTATTGCCATCTCATTACTCTCCAAGTGCCTAGATTCCACCACCAAGTTCTTATCATTTTTGTAGTGTTCTTTAAATTAGTGTATGAAACATGACGTTGCCTAGATTCACCATCGAGTTGTGGTTTTATCGCAACTATCAATAGAAGATGAGATATCTTCATGAATAAGTGGCAACTTTATGCATGTTTTGATGTCTAGCTTATGTGATGAAGATGAATATGTACCTGTTTTTGTGATGAGGAGTAATATGTGCTTGTTTTCTGTCATTTTTTAGTTGCCACAAAATAGTGAGTAGTTGCATAGTTTTCAACACCAAGTTGCTTCTGCAAGTACTAGCATCCAACAGTTGAGTTATCTTTGGGTAGGAGTAAATGGAGATCGTTCATCTCCAAATGACAGTGAAGTCACCTCCAAATACAAGTAGTATCATTCAGCAGTTGAGTTATAGGGATTTGTATTTCTTTTCATCAACATGACATTTTTTTGGTGTGTTTCTTTTACAGAATGGATCCGAAAAGCAAAAGGACTGCGGGAAGAACTGATGGTGAAAATGAGGGAGAAGAGGTGGTGGCTCAAACAGCAAGGAGTAATGTTGGACGCAAGCACGGGCAGATGAATGAGGATCCTGTCCGTGGTGGTCGGGCGGGGAAACGGGCCACCAATTCTGTCTGGGGTGGTCGGGCGGGGAAACGGGCCACCGATTTCGCCCCTCGTGACGAAGGAGGGGGGCATCCGAAACATGCGAAGAAAGTCACGGACGAGGTATTTTTTAATGAAAAACTTGAAAGAAGGGAGGCATCCGATTCGTTTCTTTTTTTTGAAATATGTAATGCTCAATCAGCATGCCATTTTTTTGTGTATGCACTCCTATCTTTGATAAGCATTAGAATAGCAGTATAGCGGTTGCCTAGTTTAGTACTAGCAGTTGTAGTTCAATATAGATCTAGTTGCTCAGTTTTTAGCAAATACAGCTCGCTTTTTTAATTATGGTGTGGTTTGCTTAGTTTAGTATAGTGAGTTTCTCAGTTTAATATAGTGGGTTGGTCAATTTAATATAATTGTAGCCTATGACCTTTTTTTAATATGATTTCTTCCGTACATTTTTTAAGCAGATTGGTAGCAATGGGCCACCACCGACGAACAGGGCATCACCTTCAAGACTTTTTGTCCTAAACAGTGGCCTTGAGGATATACAAAAGGATGCCATTAGTGATATAAGCTTTGGCGGCGTGCTTGATATCGGCACAAGACCAAGGAAAGGAGATCTTGTCAAGTTTCTCATGAAGTGTTATGACCCAGAGTTTTCGCAGCTTGTTATCCAAGATAGGGGGCAGATCCCAGTTGATGCAGCAAGTGTAGAAAGAATTTGGGGCTTGCCAACGGGGCAGAAGAAGGTTGTGTATGAAGTGGAGCCAGACGTAGTTAGGTTGTTCAATGGGACGTACAACATCCCGACAGGGCCCGGGCCAATAGTGACCGAGTGGTGCAAAATGATAAAGGATATGGGAGTTGTTGCTGATGACAAGTTCTTAAGTGCATGGCTTGTCGTTGTTCACAATTGTTTTCTTGCACCGACCACCAGCTTGAAGGTGTCCCCATGCGCATACTCAGCTGCGCTGAATCCACGTGATGTTGTGAATTCAAATGTTTGCCAGTTTGTCACCGACCAACTTAGGCTTGCTTTCATGGGTTTTGGAGACAAGGAGAACACAATGTGTTGTTGCCTTTTTCACCTAGTGGTAAAATGATCTAGACCTCCCCCCTTTCGGTTCATTGCGCTCTATGTTTCACGCTGAAGTTGGATAGGTCTTTCCGCCACTTACATGTGTTCTCTCTTTTTTGAAACAGCTCCTTTACCTCGAATCGCTTGATTATGTGGATGAGAGCACGACAACTGTTCTTCCAAGGGTCAAAGCATCGAATGACGGTATGATCAAGTCAGTCATTAAGAAGGACAGGATTAGGAAGGGTGTTTATGGAAAGTTTCGAGTAAGTTTTACTTTACTTTCTGAATAGAATTTTATAGTTGCATGATTGTTTTCATGCAGTTGCCCACCTATAGGGATTGTGTTTCCTAATTTTAGGGAGCTAGTTGCTTTTAGCTAATAAACAAAAGTTTTTGCATGGCAATTTGCATGGTAATCATCCTCATTTTTTCTCCAAGTGGTCATTTTTTACATGTCCACTTTACATGAGTTTTTAAAGCAACAATTGCCAATAATTTTAGATTTTGTAGTTGCTCATTTATCGGGTTTCTGTAGCTACTGTAGTTTTTGTGATGTCCATAACTGCAGTTGCCATCAATAGTGTTGATGTTGCCCTAAGTTAGGGAAGCAGTTGCTCATCCATCCCTTCTTTCACCTTTTTCATCTTTTGCTAACTGAGTTTATCATGTGCATTTTTTTTTACAAAAAACAGCTTAAAGCCGAGTTCTCGAGGTGCACAAAAGATAGTGTTTTGGGAGCATGGGTCACATCCAGAAGTTTGTCGCTGCGAGGCTTCCTCAAAACTACAACACCAATGTATTTTTTGCTACCATGTTTTTGTTCATTTCTAAGAAATGCCCTGCCTTTTGTTCATCATTGTGTTATATAGTCTCCTCATTTCCAGTTTTGCACTTTTTTGTTTTGCAGAAACAAAGGAGGTTGTCATTGCTGGTGCATGATATGTGCTCTGAAATATCAGTCCAAATTGGAAGGTTTGTTCAAGGTGTGGGCAAGTTGGACGAGGACGGGGTTGAACCAGCAGCCACAAGCGTTTCAAGGGTCGCAAGCGCACATCAATCAGTGAGCAGGGAAAGGCAGATAAGGGCAGCGGCAAGTCCGAAACAGCAGAAGGTTGCAAAGCAGAAGAAAAGAAGGGGCAGTAGCACTCGGTGCAAGGAGACGCTTTGGCGTCCGATGACGAGGAGGACGAATCGGATGAGGAAGAATTTGAATCTTCAGAAGAAGAAGAATAAGAAGAGGAAAGGAAAGATGAGGATAGTCTTGAAGAGCAGAATTCGGATCAGGACGGGGACAACAATGACGATGACGATGATGATTATGATGACTATGATGATGATGTTCCTTCATATGGCAGGCCGCCAATAGCAACAGAAACTGGTGATGATGATTCACAGCACATGGAGTTGACAACTCATAGCCGTCTCTTGCTAGTGAAGATGAGGAAGAGGACGACGAGGAGGATGTTGAAGAGGAAGAGCAGCACAAGGAGGAGGATGATGAAGAGGAACAGGACGATGAAGAGAACAAAGAGAAGGAGAGAAATGAGGAAGAGGGCAATGAAAAACAGAATGAAGTAGAAAAGAAAGAGGGTGAAGCGGAGGAGAAAGAGGACGATGAAAAGAATGAAGAGGAGAAAAAATAGGAGGAAGACAGATACGATGAAGATGATGAGGCGGAGCAAGATGGTGGGGGAGGGAAGAAGGGGGATGAAGATAAGGATGATGGCGGCACGGGCCGCAACGCTAGCACCGACTAGCCCAGGGGCAACGACTGTCATGATGAGGGAGGTGCACGGAATCTCGGGTGGCGTGGGGGCAGTTACGACGATGAGGTGCTACTAAGTACGATCATGGAGAAACTCAAGCGTACTGGCAAGGAAAAAAAGTCTGCCAGAGCGAACGATGTCTGTCGAGAGCACACAAGGAAGCATCCAAGGCGCCAACAGTTTTTTTCAGAGCAGCTTCGTTAAGATGGACATGCGGAAGGAGCCGTTTGAGGATCAGAGTGGGCCTGTTATTTCAGCTGCAGATGTGGTGAGGATTGGAGATTCCCAGTATAGACAGAAGCAGGTCATCCCCGAGACCCATGATATCCTTCTTTTCCCGACGCCCGTGATGCCAACTGAGGAAAAATTCGCCGGGATGGATTTGTGCCTTGAGTTGATGGGAGATGATTTGGAACTACCAAGTATTGGCCCAAAAGAGAAGGAAACACAGTGTGCAAGAGGAGCAGGAGAGGGTGACGTGAGGAAGGTTAAGAAAGTGAGCCATAAGACAGTCAAGGCTACCATTATGTCCTCGAAAGGAAGCCAGGCTGCGGTGGGTCAAAGTGTTGTAACTACGATAACCAGTCAGCAAGCTCCGACAGCTCACAGGCCAACAGATGAAGGGGTAAGTCAGAAAGTCACATCACCAGCAAAAACCAAGATTTATCAGAAAAAAGCAGCAAAGAAGCAAAACAGAGCAACTGATCATATTCTATAAGCAACTGAGCAGAAAAACAAGCCACTGCTAAATCAGCAAAGAATGAAAGCAGAGCAACTAGTGCTACCTTGGAAGCAACTCAGCAAAAAACTCAGGCAACCAGAGTGAGCATGCAGGCAGCAGCCCCTCCCATGCAAAGCGCGAAAGCAACTGCAGTGCTGGAGGAAGCAAACCCTAAGGTGGAGCAAGCAACTGTTGAAGCAACAACACATGAATCAACAGATAAGCCTCCGTTAGTCCCCAACAAGCAAGCGTGCTCTGCAAAGGGGAAAGAAATATCATTCGATGATATTAGGGGCATCAACGAGTTGCTCAAAAAGTGTGACAGCCCAGGTTCGACGCCGCCACTCGCAAGGAGTAAATCTGCTGGTACCATACATGTAATACGGACATCAGCTGCCATCAATCTACCAGCAAACAAAGGAGCATGTGATTCAGGTGAAGAAGCATGATTTCTGCAAAGACCAAAGTCTGGAAGTGCTGTTTTGGATGATTACTATCCAGCTCCACCTTTCGATCTTAGGATAGATGAGCCAGCAGGAATAACAGGTGAGGAGGGCAAGGCAGCAGAGGATAAGGGGGTGGGTGATGCTTTTTTTTATCAGAATCGCATAAAAAATGAACATAGTTGCCTCAGTTTATTGTTCAAGTTGTCAGGTTTTTTTCTGATCAGGGTCGGCCATGAACCGTAAGCGGCTTATACTAGGATAGGAAAGAAATCCAAGTACTTGAGGTAGGAATAGGCAACACCAAGTTTAGTTGCCTCAGGTTTACTGTTCAAGTTGTGAGGCTCTTCCGATCAGAGTCCTCCATGAATCCTAAGTAGTTTATACTAGGATAGAAAAAGAAATCAAAGTACTTGACGCAGGAATAAGTAACACTTCTCCAGCAACAAGATTTAATTCAATGAGAAGGGAGGGGGGAGGTGGTGTGGGCGATTCTTTTTTTGTTGTACCTGCTGTCAAGTTGCAGTCGTTAAGGTGAGTCAGAAATTTTTTCTCTTCCAGCGGGATGCCTTGGTGAGAACGGAGGTATTTCGAAAGCGATGGCTTGTCAATCAGTGGGTGGTTGATCTGCAATAAAAGTGATAACCTCCCATCTGCCATCTATAAGCTTCATCACCATCGTTTGCTTCACAGTTTCTCGCTTCCTCTTCTTCTTGTAAGTGTGTTCTTCGCCATCCTCTTCAACATCTTGTTCAGGTGAGCTCGGGCATGTAGTGCTTTTGCTTGATGAGACAACATCCGAGACCCCAACCCTCTCCACCGGCTTGCGGAACTTGTTATAGCAGAATTATTGCTTTTCCAGCACGCCTGTGTAGGCTGACCTGTAAGATGTATTCGGCTTGATTGAAAAACCCACCATCAAAGCATACTGATTGTTGTGTTCCCTCGAATTGTCTAATGTGTCGAAGCGCATGCCAACATAAGGTTGTTGTGGCTGTGACCCAGCTTATTCGTCTTCCAACTCATGTGCCTCATGAACTAAAGCATTAGCAAGAGCAACCATAGGTGGGGGAGCAGCAACACGATTGTTCGGGACATGAGTAGTGTTAGAGCCAATGTTGGGGTCAGGGGACTCACCAACCCCCTCCTCCAAATGGTGATGCTCCTGCTCATCCCCTGCATGCAAGAAGGGTGCACCCAACTCGACTGAAATGTTGATGGACTCTACGTCAAGCGGTGGTTCATTCAGATCAATCATCATGAACAATCAACCTGCAACAAACTGTGTGTTAGCCCACCACAAAAACATGCATGATCTTTTTGAACAAACCAGTTGTAGAATAAAAGGAGCAACTATAATCACTTGTTTGGGCAACTATGAAGTTAACAGAGGCAATCCCTATGTTCTTTTTTCTCAAAAATTTCTTGTTTCTCTTTTTTCTTATACCTTTTATGTTTCTACCAGTATGACACACATATATAGCGGCAAGGTTGTTTTACATGACATGCGCTTTTTCATTTGTGCCTTTTTTCAACAGCAGATTACAACTTTCGATGATGGGAAACAACGTGCATATCTAACGGAGAGCTTACCAGGAGCAGAAGGCCTATCCTTTGGTGTAGTTTATGCCTTTTTTTTTATTTTTTTTTAGTGATACCATATGCAATGTAGCAAAGTACCTTTGTGTGGGATTGTTCGAAGTTGTTTTTTACGTGTCCTTTTACGTGTTTGTCGTTTGTGTCTTAGTGAGAACCATACTGATATGCAAAAGTTGTGTTTTAACACATGCAAGTTACTACTTTCTACCCCGCTTCTAACATGAGTTTTATGTTTTTGGTAGTACATGCTTTCATGCACAGGGAGTTGCATGTGTCTAGTACTAGAGTTGCCCTATTCTAGACTTTTTGCACAACTACGATGCGCAAAGTTGTGCAATGGTCCTGCAGATTGCATAGCTCTTTTTTATCCGCACAGAGTTGTTTCAATGCATACAATACAGAGAATTAGGTTTTGGTGTTGCAATGCACCTGCAAAGCTGTGCAATGGTCCTGCATATTTTTCTCACTAGAGTTGCCCTATTTTCGTACTGGTGTTGATTTTTGTTTCATAAGAGTTGCTCAAGATGCATGCCATACATAGGGTTGGCTCAAAGCAGTCAACAAGTTGCTCTTATTTTTTCACCAAATCAAAGAACGAACTAAAAACTAGTTGATGTTCAAATAGGGCTGGGGTGGTTGAGTAGGGAAGAGAGAGGGCCGGGGAGGTGGTGCTTACCTTTTGGGGGAGGTAGGTCTCCTTTCTTGTCTCCAGATCTGATTTTTGGAACAAGAAGGAGGAAGGAGGGTTCCTACGTCGGCTTATTTTTCAAGACGCCATTGACGGGACAGATCTATTTTAGAGGAAAAAAGGAGGAGCAAGGATGAAGAAGGGGACCCCTGCGTGGGCTTGTCCTTCAAGGAAAAGGGAGGAGGGGGTCGCGTGAGGCGCGTTAGGGCGCTGGGCAGTGGCGGAGACAAGCCTGAGGCAGTTAGGGCTATAGCCCCAAGCCTAGTGGGGTGCCGTCGGGTCCGTTAATATTAGCTTCTCCCAATTTATGGCGCGACGGGTGGGAGGGCATAGCACTGGCCAGCGCTGTCCCGGACCGTGCGATCTCAAATCAATGTGGCGGATTATGCTAGATCGTACCACTACAAAAACCACGACACGTCGTGTGCGTGATGGATGGGACAATACGATGCAGCAGCTGCCCAACCAACTAATCCTTCACATCAATTCAATTCCGTGCAAAACCATGGCACGGCCAGATGCACGACAAGGAATAGAGAGGCTGGATCGTTGGAGTACGGCGCAATCTCGTAGAAAAGAAAAACAGAATAATATTCAATACACACAAGCTGTATTTTTTCTTTTTTTTTCTTTTAGGTCCACGCAAGCTGTAACTTGTGTCATGTGATTTGATGTCATTTGTGTTTCATCGTGCAGATTATTTTTCTAGGGGAACTGTTTGTGGCCGGGGCACCGGCCGAACCGTTGCGCCGGTCCAATCCACGCGCGCCTCCTCCCAGCCACTCGGCTAATAGCACGTAGGATGGGCCCCTGCCCACGTGGGTCTTCTTCCACCTTTTTCTCTTCTCCCCGTCGCTCGTCGCTCTCTCTTTCTCTGCTCCGTCTCAGGCCCCGCTGCCTTGGTCAATAGTCGTCGCCCGGAGGCCTCCCAGGCCGCCGCCGCCATGGCATCAGCCGATCCGGCTGTCCTCGGCCAGATCCGCTTGGTTCCGCGCCACCGGAGCTCTGCCTACCTCGTCAGACCCGGCCACGCCGGAGCTGCAACCGGTCACGCCGGACTACACCCGCGGCACAAGTTTGCTGGATCGAGGTTACAACCATGGTCATTTTTTGCTACAACCGATGAGCCTCGGTGCTACAACCTGCATCGGTTTTTGCTACAAACAGTCACGGCGAGACGACGGGCGACGAGATTTTTGCTACAACCGTTATTGGTTTTTGCTACTACCAGCGACCTTTTTTGCTACATCAGTGACGCCGGACGACACGGCATAACAAGGAAAAGCTGCAACCGTAGTTAATTTTTGCTACTACCGACGAAGTTTTGTGCTACATCGATCAAGGCGGAGCTGCGACCTCGTGACGGCGGCAATGGCGATTTGCTGCAACCATAATAGGTTTTTGTTACTATCATCGAAGATTTTTGCTACAACCGTTGCGACCCCGCGACGATGACGACGATGTGTTTTTGCTGCAACCGTAGTTGTTTTTTGCTACTACCGGTGAAGTTTTTTGCTACATCCGTTCAAACGGCGCTGATTAACTGGCGGCCGTCGTCGATGCAATCCCCTGCAGCCAGCATCCACAGCGAGGGCGGCGGCGGAGCTACAACCATCGCAGTCGAGAGCTGCAGTCGCAGGTAGAGTTGTTGCATGGGTCGAGGCGACGGCGAGGACGGCCGGGGATGGTGGGGACCGGCGACGAGGACGGCCGGCGAGGGCGGGGACCGGCGATGAGGAAGGCCGGCGAGGGGTGGGGCTCGGCGACGAGGATGGCCGCAGAAGGGGGCAGGAGGCGCCGCGCCGTGCTCCCCCGAGCGAGAGATGCGGATCTGGCCTGACCACGCGAGGAAGAAGCTGTTGGGGCGTTTTTTTTTTTAACCAGATCCAAAGGCTGCGCGGCTCACATCCAACGGCTGGGGCTCGACCGGCCGAACGATTCGGCCAGCGCACCGGCGCCTATCGGTGCCCTTTTTCTGGTGTCACCTACAATCGATTATTTGTGAGTGTATGTGCATGTGTGTAATCGTCTGCATTTGTACCGGTTACTTAAAATATAATAAATATTATTATCAAGGCGGTAGGTGACATACACATTGATAGTGACCTCGTTATATCTCTCCTTGAACTCAATTAGTGATTTAGTCTTTATTAGAGACTTTGTGAGATGGTATGTAGGGAAAATATCAGAAGATACCATCACTCAAGTGCTCACGTGATACCAGTTTAAAAAATTCAAAATTAGATGTGTCAAAAAATTAAAAAGAAATTATGAATGTTAATCAGATGTGTAATGTATCTGCACTCCCTACAAAATTCAGATCAAAATCCTAAACACACTAAGAGAAAAGAAAAAAGAAATCCAGATGTGAATACTGTCGTTTTGACAGTATTCATCATTTTGTCTTTATTGACACTATTCATGTTGGATTTCTCTTTTTTGCTTCTCTTTATGTGTTTCAGGTTTTGATCTGAATATTTTTAGGGGGTTAGACATATGTCATGAACATTCATACAAAATTTCGCAATTTTTTGACACATTTAAAATTGAAAATTTTTAAACTGGTATCATGGGAGCACTTGAGTAATGGTATCACCTGATATTCTTCCAAGGCATATATGCTGGCAATGGCGGAGCCACATGCATTGCTGAGGGGGCCATTGCCCCCAGCCCTAGCATATTTAGTGAAAAAAATATTAGGGGCTTTAAATTAAGAAGATTGCAGTCATTTGCTCCCCCCCCCCCCCCCCCCGAAAGATGCCATCCCCCCCCCCCCCCCCCCCCCGCCCCATTCTATGCTAGCTCCACCACTGTGCAGGCGCGTGCATGTGTCCGTGTGGGATATATTGCGCCAGAATGCTTGTTGGTTATTCCATAGAGCAATCCAAAATATTTAGACTCACTTTACAGTTTATGAAATATCTAGGGTAAATACTTTTAATCTAGTCTAATTGTTGATGCGATGTATGGTTTATTTTATGAGCGTAGTAATGCTGCTTTGATGTATACCATATTGTTGGTAGATGTGTTAGCTTGCAAGATTATTTGTCTTGTCTAGCCGCATCTAACAACGAGAAGTAGTTTGAAGATGATTTTGAAATAAAAGAAAAATAACCAATTAACATTGGAAAAAGATCTTATGAGAAAATTTCAAGGTGTAGCCGCTCTACTCCAAAGGATTGCAACGCCTATTAGTTTTTCAATCCAGAGTCGAATCTCTAAGTTGTTGTTGTTTGCATGTATCGACAAAGTGCAAGTTCAGTGTTATGCCTATGCAAATTTTGCATTGTCGTCACAATTTTATTCAAGTTTGTGGTAAATTGTGTCCTTTTATTTTAAAATTGTATTTTTATCTTGAAATATATCCTCGATACTCAATCCTAATGAATATAAATTACCTAAGTTTTAGAATGTTTTGTTAAAGAGACTCAATACCTCGTATGTTCTTTCAAACATATTTAAAGTTTCATATCTTTATACTTAAATGGTTGCTTCTTATTTTCTTGTTTTTTCTGTCCACTTAATAGGCTGAAGGAGCACTAAGGGCCTGTTTGGGACTGCTCTGCTCCCTAAAATTCAGCTATGATTTAGAAAATTTCTCATTATGATTTAGAAAATTTCTCCGCTCCCTGATTACCACCACTGCCACCAGTAAGTGGATACCCCTTTCTTTCTTCCTATGTCATCCAATCAAATATATTATTTCCATCAAATTTCTCATTATTAAAGATGGAGCTAGCTAGAAGCCAAACACGGTAAACTTCTCTTTGGTGGAGCTGCAACTCTTGCATGGAACCGCTCTAAAGTAGATTTGGCTGAGTGAAACTGATTTTGGTGGAGCAGATCAGTCCCAAACAAGCCCTAAGCATAGATAACTAGGATCAGTTTAGGAAATAATTGTATGCAAGATATCAACCAATAATTGCTCATGTGAAGGGAAATAAAACCAAAAAATAGATCAGATGCAAATGTAAGGCCAGGTAAAAAGCTAACTTAGGTATATAGAAGTTTCATATAACTTAGCGATAGACAAATGGAATATTGCAAAATGAGCTCAATTCTATTGGGCCCCTATAGAAGCGCATCTTATAGTTTCAAAATATTTTTTTTACACAAGTATGTATACACTCTTGACTGTTTGGAGTGTGTTTTCATGAAGTATTTTGTCTATTCTAGTGCTATTTCAAAAGATAAATACATGCATATATAACAGATGTATTTTTCACTATTATGGATCAACAATTTTTTTTGTGAGTGCGAAGCCCACAAATGAAAATATCTAGCAACTAAGACTTAAGTGTGGATTTCTTGCCCTCGGTTTTGCAAAATTCAAAAATAATGTTTTTATGGTTAAAAAAATTCTGTAAAAACATACACACATACCTAATGAACTACACACAAGTAAAATTCAAAAATATAGGATGTCTATACTACATTCCTGTAAATTTTCATGATGAAATACTTCGGTGTGTGATACACACACAAAAAATCGCTGACTTTTATAATGAATAACACATAATTTTTTGTAGTTCACACCAAAATTTATCACATCGAAGAATTTGCAGGAACATAGTACACATACCTAGGTATATTTGTTCTCAGATTTTTTATTGAAACTTCGAAATATGATTTCTGTTCTTTTTTTCAAAAATCTATGCTCGGTGGAGCTCGGGATCCGGAAGGCATTTCCGATAAAAACTAACAGATATTTAGATCTCACTTATATGTACGTGTGGAATCTTTAAAAAAAAATAGAACTTCGAAATCTGTTTTCTTTAATAGCGGGACCCAGTAGACCCCTTAAGCAAAACAACCATTCTTAGACAACCTGCATTCTATAATCTACAGAAAGAGAAGAGTTTCCCCCTAAAAAAAAGATTAAAAAAAGATAGAGAAGAGTTTGACGCGTACACGGCAAAGCCGGCAAGAAGCTAACCAACAAGAACATATATTTCCTAAAAACAGGGAACATCAAACAAATGAGGAACTAACTATTCATGCTCTACTTGCTTCTCCATTAAGTGAAGAATGCCTGCCCTCTTGAATGCATCAATGGATCCAGATGCAAAAGGATGGGGCATGGCATGGCCACTCCAGCTAATGCTCTACTCCATGCATGAAAAAATATATTTGGAATAGATAAAAGAGTAAATAGACAACTCCCAACTTTTTTTTTCGAAAAGGGGGAGTACCCCGGCCTCAGACAACTCCCAACTACATTGCCATTTCATATCAAATCAGTCATACACTATCATTGTTCTCCTTTCCATTTCCTATATAAGCACGCACCTCACACGCTTCTTCCCCACCCATCCGAAACCACACCCACTAGCTCCCAGCTGCAGCAAGCAAGCCAAACTTGTGCGTGTGAGTGAGTGAGCGAGCTCAGGGAAACCACCCTACAAAGCTCCGGCTGAGCCACCCGACCGGCCGGCGACGATGCCGATGCTCATCCCCGACGACGTGCGCGCCAAGGCGGAGATCTACACCGGCGACGCGGCGGGGCAGGAGAAGACGCGGCTGATGCTGGCTGAGACGGAGCTTCCCAGCGGTCTCCTGCCGCTCAAGGACATCATCGAGTGCGGGTACGTGGAGGAGACCGGCTTCGTGTGGCTCAAGCAGAAGAAGCGGGTGGACCACTACTTCGCCAAGGCCGGCCGCCACGTCTCCTACGCCACCGAGGTCTCCGCCATAGCCGAGAAGGGCCGCCTGAAGAAGATCTCCGGCGTCAAGGCAAAGGAGATGCTCATCTGGGTCAACCTCCACGAGATCTGCGTCGACGACCCGCCCACCGGCAAGCTCCACTGCAAGGCCATCGGCGGCCTCTCCCGCAGCTTCCCCGTGGAGGCATTCGAGGCCACCGACGACCTGCCCGTGCCCGTCACCGGACGTCTCAAGAAGAAGACAGAGAAAGAGAGCACCGACAAGAAAGACGAGAAGAAAGAGGAGGCAGCAGAGAAGCCGAAGGAGGAGGCAGCAGAGAAGCCCAAGGGGGCCGCCGTCGCCCCCGCCCCCGCCGCCGTCGACGAGATCGGCCAGAAAATGAAGGAGATGAACACGGAGGCACCCGTGCAGGCGGAAGCGGTGGCAGCCAAGAACTGATCGGTGGCGGCGATGGCGACGGCGGCACGTCATGATCGGTTACCTAGTCCTAAATTTGTTTCAGAATAACGCATTTCATTAGCATGTCATCAACCATCCACACATATGTATCACCTGATCGATCGATGAGAGTTCAGTTCGGCAACGATGTAATTTCCTCCTACCTTTTTTCTGGTTTTAATGTGATGAAATTTAATGGATGTCATTGCCATGAGCTGGCGCTACCCGATCGATCGATCGTACTACTACTGCTACGCACTGCCTTCGTTAATTTAGCTACTCATACTTTATCTGAGGTGGCAGGAAGCAAGCAAATGGGTGAGTAAATTGGGGGAGCAGTAGTGGTCACCTCACCTCTGTTTCTCTTCTTCTGGGTGAGCATTGAATCCCACGTGTTCCTCTTCAATTTGGTGGGATCTTGGAGTAGATTCCGCTACTTACCTTCCACGGCGTTCTTCGCTGCTTGCTTTAGTTGAGTACTCTGACCATTCCATAATATAATAATGTTTTTAACACTAGCGGATCTGGCCGAGCAGATGCAATGTAAAAACAAGACTGGGCATGGCGGGCCTAATGCGGTAAAAACCAGAATGAGCAGATGCAAGGTAAAAATCATATTGTGCACATGGTTTGTTAGGCTGCATGTTGGCTCGGCTGATGCACTACACGATGTATGGTTTCATTGCATACAATGAACATGATTAAAAGTTAACAGCAGCACACTTCACAGCAAGTTACACTAGAGTACCTCTGCGACTGTGGTGCCCGCAGCATCGCGTCCTACGTGACTAGCACGGAGTCACAGGCAAGCGATCCCATCAGCAGCGTGGCGTATCAGTTGCTAGCGTCGGCGCGGCATGAAGAAAGTCCAGGAGAAGGGACGAGGAGCAGAGCGTCGATGGAGAGGATGAGGAGAGATGTATACAACCTATCAAACACGCCAAAATGCGTACAGCTACAAATAACGGATGTGAGAAACCATCGATATGCACAGCCGTGCATGGTTGTAAAACAATTGACCTTTTTTCACAACGTATGTATAGCAATCCTTGGTTTTACTACTCATCCTGACACGTGCAAGAACAAGGAATAAAGTAATTTTTTTTTTGAAACTCCAGTAAAGTATTTTTTTGACGGGACAAGGAGCGATCAGTTTATAAAGAAAACCAGACAAAAACTGAATAACTCACACACCATCCGACCAGTTTATAAAGGATACCAGACCAAAAACTGAACAACTCTCACACTATCCGACGATAATCTAAACAAACCATCAACACCTGTCAGACCTTGAACAAGAACTTCGACAAGGACTTTAACAAGGAAACAACACCCAAGGAACGCCATCATCCCGACATCGATCCCCGTTGACCCCAAAACATTTCATCCTGATCTGCACATGACTATCCACCGAACCTTGGGTAACAAGTCTGGCCCAACCAACAAGCCGTCACCACCGCTCCCAAACTGATTGAACGGGGCCAGTGTTGAGGAAAGTACTCTTCGGCAATGCCTCCAAGGAGGTAAATGACGACCAGACGAGTCCTCATCACCAACATCGATCCCCATCGAATCCAAAGCTCTCGTCCATAGCCTGATGCCTCACCACCTTGACAGATCTCAGGGAGAGGCCGAACCGTTGCCAGCCTGTGAGATGGAGCCATGACTCCATTTGTATTCATCAGTGGTGAGCCATGCCAAACGGGGTAGAGGCGCTTCTGGCCAACACAAACTTCACAAATGGGAGCCCAAATGGACGTCAGCACCACCCCTCCAATATCGTCATGAAGCCTCACCAGTGCTATTAGCTAACCATGTCGCGCAATCATTGGAGTCGGCCCGTGGGGGGGAAGGAGGGCAACCGCAATGCCCGCGTGCCCTGGCCGCTGCTTACGCGAGTCCAACGACCATGCCGCCAGCCAAACATGACGCTTGATGCCAACAGATGGAACCACAAGATCGCCCCACGCCACCCTTGGCTAGACGGGCGCCCCTATGTCTTATTGTACGCGAACCTGGGCATGCTCCGGGCCGGGCCAGATTCCACAAAGCCCGACCCCCAAATCCCAAGCACAAGCCCGACCCATAGCTCTGCAAAATCCCTACTTTTCGTATTTAAATAATAAAATAACTATTTTCGGGGATTAATACTATAATGATATGCCTATATTTATATTAAAAAGAACTTGAAAATCATGTTTTCCCGGGCTTTGGGCCGGTCTGCAGGCTGGAAAGTGAGTCCCAAGCCCGGCCTGGGCGTCGGGCTTCGGGACAGGCCTATCGGGTCGGGCCACCCATGCCCAGGTTTACGCGAGATAGAGGCAAATCTCGTGTCGGGTGGGCCAGCCCAGCCATAGGAGGCTACAACCTCCTTTTACTGTTTTTTTTTTGACATTTTCGTTTTTTAATGTTTTACTTTTATTTATCCTTTAATATATTATAAATATATATTTAAAAATCTATAAAAAGCATTTCAAAAGTGTTGACCAAGCATTTTAAAAAGTGTAATGTGTATAGAGAAAATGTTTATCACGTATACGAACAATGTATTAAAAAATTGACCATGTACTCAATAAAAATGTTAATCAAGAACTTGAAAAAAAAATTGAACAAATATTTGAAAAATATCAATCAAACATTCGGAAAATGTTAAATGTGTATAGTAAAAATGTTGACCATGTATAAAAATGATGAATTTTTTTATCATGTATAGAAAAAATATTAATCAAGCATTTAAAGAAAATGTTGAACAAGTTTTTCAAAATATTAATCAAGCATTTGGAAATGTTAAATGTCTAGTAAAAATGTTGACCATGTATTAAAAATGATTGAATTGATTTACCATGTATATAAAAAATTTAGGCAAGCATTTGAAAAGAATGTTGAACTAGTATTTAAAAATTGTTAATCAAGCATTTGGAAATGGTTAAAAGTGTGTATAGAAAAAATGTTGACCATGTATTAAAAAATTATGAATGTTTTTATCATGTATATAAAAATCTTTATCAAGCATTTGGAAAAATGTCGAACAAGTATATAAAAAATGTTAATCAAGCACTTGAAAAATGTTAAATGTGTATAAAAAATGCTGACCATGTATTAAAAATGGTAAATTTATTTGATCATGTATATAAAAATATTGATAAAGAATTTGAGAAAAATGTCGAACAAGTATTCAAAAAATGTTAATCAAGCATTCCAAAAATGTTTAATGTGTACGGAAAATGTGACCATGTATTAAAAAATGTTAAAATTGTACTTGAAAAATGTTAATCAAGAATTTCAAAACAAAAGTTGAATGTGTATAGAAAAATGTGGACCATGTATTTAAATATGTTAATCTGGTATTTGAAGAAACTCGATAAAAAACAAGAAAGAAAGAAACAAAACCAAATAAAAGCAAAGAGAAAATAAAGAAAAGAAAAAACAAAGTGAAAAGCGAGAAAGATATGAAGAAAACCGAAGAAAGACAACAGAAAAAGAAAAGAAAACCCAATTCAATTAGAGAAAAACGGGGAAACACAAAAGAAAAAACAAAAACAGGAACACGAAAAACCCAGAAAATCCAGTGAAAGTGTTGGGGGGATGGCCCCCGGTAGGCAACGGAAGCTGGATCCCTTTCAAAAACATCGGGGCTAGCCAAAGCCCCTCAATCCGGCTCGCCCCCGGTAGGCTCCCCAGTGCGAGCCGGCTGGGTGCCGCGACCCGGCCGGCCAGCTGGGGCACTGGCCTGTTTTCCTCCCCTCCCCCCACGAACAGCTCCAGGAGCAAACATGTAACCACTTCATATTGACCATATTTGGCAGGAGTAGGGGTGTTATCTCTCCGGAGACCCTGAACCTGGGTACGTCTCGTGTCTCCCACTTGCGTGTGCCAACCTCGCCTCTTGAACCCACCGGTGCTCTTGTGTCTGTCCCCACCTTTAGCCATCCTATGGCATCTGCCGTAAGATCACCATGACAGTTGGCGCCCTCCGTGGGGCAACTCGCGGTGCCGATCGGAGTCAAGTTCAAGACGAGGCCCTTCACCTCCTCTGGCGAGCGCATCATGCATGGCGTGGTTCCTGCGTCCGACGCAGACGCTGCCGGCTTCGCCACTGGCTCCCTTGTCCGTTTCGGCACGTTCCGCGTCTCCATTGCGCTCGTCCCCGACGAGTACCCCAGCGGGGTGCACGACATCTCTGACTCCCCCGTCCCCGTTGACGGCGCCATCTCCAGCGACATGGCAGATCTTTGCACCCGCGTGGGGGTGCTCACCACCGGCTCTACCTCCTCTTGGTCTAGCGTCGTGGCTAAGGCTGCCGTGGCCAAGGCCGCAGCGACTCCCGCCGAGCGGGCAGACCCGCTGCGCGCTACGCTACAGAACCTCAGTGTCCCCATCACCACCGACGTCGACGCCACCTAGGCTAGGGCCCGACTCGACAAGGAGCGCGTGCACCTGCTGGACGAGGCCATGGCACTTGCGCTATGCAGCGCCGGCTGGAGTCCACTCAGTGGGAGCGCGATGCCGCGTACGGCTTCCTGCCGGCCACGGCTGAGCCTAGCCAGGTTGCCGAGGTGCGCGCCCACGGCGGTGCCCTTGGTCGGGCACGCTGGGCGTGGTCCCGCCCGTCTACAACACCCCTGTCAAGAACATGCGCACCGCGGAGGCAACCGTCGAGGGCGTGGAGCTGCAGCAGTGGTTGCAGCGCATGCGCGAGCTTCTCCGTGCTGCGAACACACAGCAAAAGCGCCTCAACGTTCTTGCGGCATCCGGCTCGCACCGCTCCGAAAACCTCAAGCCCGGGACACCTAGCAGGCGTCTTCCCCACATCCCAGCGAGGGCCAATCCAGGAGAACCCGGAGCGTCCGAACCCGATACAACCACGCCCTTACCGCCGCCGATAGCCAAGACGGCGGGCCGGCTGAAGACACCCGCGCCGGCAGGAGGCTTCCCCGCCACCCGTCTGGCATCCGCTGGGCCGGCTCCCCGTGGCCCAGTCGCCAACCAGCTGGGCCCGCATGACATCAACAACGACGACGCTCGGTGTCGCATCGAGCAGCTGGCTCTCTCCCTCTAGCTAGAGGAGGACTACGCGGTCGACCAAAGCTGCTTCGGCCCGCGCATCCGCGATGAGCCCTTAACCAAGGGGTTCACTCTTCCCCGCGACACCCTCAAGTACAATGGGACCGCCAAGCCGGAGGACTAGCTCACTGACTACACCACCACCATCGGCATCGCGGGCGGCAACCGACATCGGGCCGTGCGCTACGCCCCGCTCATGTTGCAAGACTCGGCCCGGACGTGGCTTAACAGCCTGCCGGCTGAAGGAAATATGCCCTAGAGGCAATAATAAAGTTATTATTTATTTCCTTATATCATGATAAATGTTTATTATTCATGCTAGAATTGTATTAACCGGAAACATAATACATGTGTGAATACATAGACAAACATAGTGTCACTAGTATGCCTCTACTTGACTAGCTCATTAATCAAAGATGGTTATGTTTCCTAACCATAGACATGTGTTGTCATTTGATTAACGGGATCACATCATTAGGAGAATGATGTGATTGACATGACCCATTCCGTTAGCCTAGCACTTGATCGTTTAGTATGTTGTTATTGCTTTCTTCATGACTTATATAAAGTTCCTACAACTATGAGATTATGCAACTCCCGTTTACCGGAGGAACACTTTGTGCTACCAAACATCACAACGTAACTGGGTGATTATAAAGGAGCTCTACAGGTGTCTCCAAAGGTACATGCTGAGTTGGCGTATTTCGAGATTAGGTTTTGTCACTCCGATTGTCAGAGAGGTATCTCTGGGCCCTCTCGGTAATGCACATCACTATAAGCCTTGCAAGCAATGTAGCTAATGAGTTAGTTACGGAATGATGCATTACGTAACGAGTAAAGAGACTTGCCGGTAACGAGATTGAACTAGGTATTGGATACCGATGATCGAATCTCGGGCAAATAACATACCGATGACAAAAGGAACAACGTATGTTGTTATGCGGTTTGACCGATAAAGATCTTCGTAGAATATGTAGGAGCCAATATAAGCATCCAGGTTCCGCTATTGGTTATTGACCGGAAACGTGTTTCGGTCATGTCTACATTGTTCTCGAACCTGTAGGGTCCGCACGCTTAAGGTTTCGATGACAGTTATATTATGAGTTTATGAGTTTTGATGTACCGAAGGAGTTTGGAGTCCCGGATGAGATCAGGGACATGACGCGGAGTCTCTAAATGGTCGAGACGTAAAGATCGATATATTGGACGACTATGTTCGGAGTTCGGAAAGGTTCCGAGTGATTCGGGTATTTTTCGGAGTACCGGAGAGTTACGGGAATTCGCCGGGGAGTATATGGGCCTTATTGGGCCATACGGGAATAGAGGAGAGAGGCCAAAAGGAAGGAGGCCTGCGCCCCGCTCTGGTCCGAATTGGACAAGGGGCGCAGCCCCCTTTTCCTTCTTCCTCCCCCCTCTTTCCCCGTCTCCTACTTCAATAAGGAAGGAGGGAGTCCTACTCGCGGTGGGAGTAGGACTCCCCTTGGCGCGCCCCCTCCTAGGCCGGCCGCCCCCTCCCCCTTGCTCCTTTATATACGGGGGCAGGGGGCACCTCTAGACACACAAGTTGATCTTCGTGATCGTTCCTTAGCCGTGTGCGGTGCCCCCTCCACCATATTCCACCTCGATCATATCGTATCGGTGCTTAGGCGAAGCCCTGCGTCGGTGGAACATCATCACCGTCACCACGCCGTCGTGCTGATAGAACTCATCCCCGACACCCTGCTGGATCGGAGTCCGGTGATCGTCATCGAGCTGAATGTGTGCTGAACTCGGTGGTGCCGTACGTTCGGTACTTGGATCGGTCGGATCGTGAAGACGTACGACTACATCAACCGCGTTGTCATAACGCTTCTGCTTACGGTCTACGAGGGTACGTGGACAACACTCTCCCCTCTCGTTGCTATGCATCACCATGATCTTGCGTGTGCGTAGGAAAATTTTGAAATTACTACGTTCCCCAACAGTGGCATCCGAGCCTAGGTTTTATGCGTTGATGTTATATGCACGAGTAGAACACAAGTGAGTTGTGGGTGATACAAGTCATACTGCTTACCAGCATGTCATACTTTGGTTCAGCGGTATTGTTGGATGAAGCGGCCCGGACCGACATTACGCGTACGCTTACGCGAGACTGGTTTTACCGCCGTGCTTTGCACACAGGTGACTAGCGGGTGTCTGTTTCTCCAACTTTAGTTGAACCGA
This sequence comes from Triticum timopheevii, assembly GCA_963921465.1. Lineage (NCBI taxonomy): Eukaryota > Viridiplantae > Streptophyta > Magnoliopsida > Poales > Poaceae > Triticum > Triticum timopheevii. Next base: position 120,389,641 of record OY997270.1, read on the forward strand.
GTGTGGCTACGCCCGGTCCTTGCGAAGGTTAAAACAGCACTAACTTGACGAACTATCATTGTGGTTTTGATGCGTAGGTAAGAACGGTTCTTGCTCAGCCCGTAGCAGCAACGTAAGATTTGCAACAACAAAGTAGAGGACGTCTAACTTGTTTTTGCAGGGCATGTTGTGATGTGATATGGTCAAGACGTGATGCTATATTTTATTGTATGAGATGATCATGTTTTGTAACCGAAGTTATCGGCAACTGGCAGGAGCCATATGATTGTCGCTTTATTGTATGAAATGCAAACGCCCTGTAATTGCTTTACTTTATCACTAAGCGGTAGCGATAGTCGTAGAAACAATAGATGGCGTAACAACAACGATGCTACGATGGAGATCAAGGTGTCGCGCCGGTGATGATGGTGATCACGACGGTGCTTCGGAGATGGAGATCACAAGCACAAGATGATGATGGCCATATTATATCACTTATATTGATTGCATGTGATGTTTATCCTTTATGCATCTTATCTTGCTTTGATTGACGGTAGCATTTTAAGATGATCTCTCACTAAATTATCAACAAGTGTTCTCCTTGAGTATGCACCGTTGCGAAAGTTCTTCGTGCTGAGACACCACGTGATGATCGGGTGTGATAGGCTCTACGTTCAAATACAACGGGTGCAAAACAGTTACACACGCGGAATACTCAGGTTAAACTTGACGAGCCTAGCATATACAGATATGGCCTCGGAACACGGAGATCGAAAGGTCGAGCGTGAATCATATAGTAGATATGATCAATATAGTGATGTTCACCATTGAAAACTACTCCATCTCATGTGATGATCGGACATGGTTTAGTTGATTTGGATCACGTGATCACTTAGATGACTAGAGAGATGTCTGTCTAAGTGGGAGTTCTTAAGTAATATGATTAATTGAACTTAAATTTATCATGAACTTAGTCCTGGTAGTATTTTGCAAATTATGTTGTAGATCAATAGCTTGCCTTGTTGCTTTCATATGTTCATTTTGATATGTTCCTAGAGAAAATTGTGTTGAAAGATGTTAGTAGCAATGATGCGGATTGGATCCGTGATCTGAGGTTTATCCTCATTGCTGCACAGAAGAATTATGTCCTTAATGCACCGCTAGGTGACAGACCTATTGCAGGAGCAGATGCAGACGTTATGAACGTTTGGCTAGCTCAATATGATGACTACTTGATAGTTTAGTGCACCATGCTTAACGGTTTAGAATCGGGACTTCAAAGACGTTTTGAACGTCATGGACATATGAGATGTTCCAGGAGTTGAAGTTAATATTTCAAGCAAATACCCGAGTTGAGAGATATGAAGTCTCCAACAAGTTCTATGGCTAAAAGATGGAGGAGAATCGCTCAACTAGTGAGCATGTCCTCAGATTGTCTGGGTACTACAATCGCTTGAATCAAGTGGGAGTTAATCTTCCAGATAAGATAGTGATTGACAGAATTCTCTAGTCACCATCACCAAGTTAGTAGAACTTTGTGATGAACTATAGTATGCAAGGGATGACGAAAACGATTCCCAAGCTCTTCGTGATGTTGAAATTGAAGGAAATATTCCCTAGAGGCAATAATAAAGTTATTATTTATTTCCTCATATCATGATAAATGTTTATTATTCATGCTAGAATTGTATTAACCGGAAACATAATACATGTGTGAATATATAGACAAACAGAGTGTCACTAGTATGCCTCTACTTGACTAGCTTGTTAATCAAAGATGGTTATGTTTCCTAACCATGAACAAGGAGTTGTTATTTGATTAACAAGGTCACATCATTAGTTGAATGATCTGATTGACATGACCTATTCCGTTAGCTTAGCACACGATCGTTTAGTATGTTGCTATTGCTTCCTTCATGACTTATACATGTTCCTATGACTATGAGATTATGCAACTCCCGTTTACCGGAGGAACACTTTGTGTGCTACCAAACGTCACAACGTAACTGGGTGATTATAAAGGTGCTCTACAGGTGTCTCCGAAGGTACTTGTTGAGTTGGCGTATTTCGAGATTAGGATTTGTCACTCCGAATGTCGGAGAGGTATCTCTGGGCCCTCTCGGTAATACACATCACTTAAGCCTTGCAAGCATTTCAACTAATGAGTTAGTTGTGGGATGATGTATTACGGAACGAGTAAAGAGACTTGCCGGTAACGAGATTGAACTAGGTATTGGATACCGACGATCGAATCTCGGGCAAGTAACATACCGATGACAAAGGGAACAACGTATGTTGTTGTGCGGTTTGACCGATAAAGATCTTCGTAGAATATGTAGGAACCAATATGGGCATCCAGGTCCCGCTATTGGTTATTGACCGGAGACATGTCTCGGTCATGTCTACATTGTTCTCGAACCATAGGGTCCGCACGCTTAAGGTTTCGATGACAGTTATATTACGAGTTTATGTATTTTGATGTACCGAAGGTTGTTCGGAGTCCTGGATATGATCACGGACATGACGAGGAGTCTCGAAATGGTCGAGACATAAAGATTGATATATTGGACGGATATATTTGGACACCGGAAAGGTTCCGGAGAAGTTTGGAGCTCCGGGAGGTTACCGGAACCCCCCGGGAGGTATATGGGCCTTATTGGGCCCATGTAGGAGGAAGAGAGAAGGAGCAAGGGAGGGGGCGCGCCCCCCCAAGCCCAATCCGAATTGGGGAAGGGGGCCGCCCCCCCTTTCCTTTCTCCTTCCCCCTCTTCCTATTACTACTACTAGTACTACTTCCTAATACTAGTACTCCTTCCTTCCCCCTCCAAATAAGATAAGGAAAAGAGAGAGAAACCTACTTGGAGTAGGTTTCCCCCTCCCTATGGCGCGCCCCCTTGAGGCCGGCCACCTCCTCCCTCCCTCCTTTATATACGAGGGTAGGGGGGCACCCTAGAACACAAAAGTTGATCATTGATCGTTCCTTAGCCGTGTGCGGTGCCCCCCTCCACGATATTACACCTCGATCATATTGTAGCGGTGCTTAGGCGAAGCCCTGCGACAAGAGAACATCAAGATCGTCACCACGCCGTCGTGCTGACGGAACTCCCCCTCGGAGCCTCTACTGGATTGGAGATCGAGGGTGCGTCATCGAGCTGTACGCGTGTCAAGAACTCGGAGGTGCCGGAGTAACGGTGCTTGGATCGGTTGGACCGGGAGGACGTACGACTACTTCCTCTACGTTGCGTCAACGCTTCCGCTTCGGTCTACGAGGGTACGTAGACAACACTCTCCCCTCTCGTTGCTATGCATCACCATGCTCTTGCGTGTGCGTAGGAAATTTTTTGAAATTACTACGTTCCCCAACAGTGGCATCCGAGCTTAGTTTTTTATGGTTTGATGTTATTTGCACGAGTAGAACACAAGTGAGTTGTGGACGATATAAGTCATACTGCCTACCAGCATGTCATACTTTGGTTCAGCGGTATTGTTGGATGAAGCGGCCCGGACCGACATTACGTGTACGCTTACGCGAGACTGGTTTTACCGCCGTGCTTTGCACATAGGTAACTAGCGGGTGTCAGTTTCTCCAACTTTAGTTGAACCGAGTGTGGCTACGCCCGGTCCTTGTGAAGGTTAAAACGGAGTCTATTTGACAAACTATCGTTGTGGTTTTGATGCGTAGGTGAGATTGGTTCTTGCTTAAGCCCGTAGCAGCCACGTAAAACTTGCAACAACAAAGTAGAGGACGTCTAACTTGTTTTTGCAGGGCATGTTGTGATGTGATATGGCCAAGACATGATGCTATATTTTATTGTATGAGATGATCATGTTTTGTAACCGAAGTTATCGGCAACTGGCAGGAGCCATATGGTTGTCGCTTTATTGTATGAAATGCAAACGCCCTGTAATTGCTTTACTTTATCACTAAGCGGTAGCGATAGTCGTAGAAGCAATAGATGGTGTAAACGACAACGATGCTACGATGGAGATCAAGGTGTCGCGCCGGTGATGATGGTGATCATGATGGTGCTTCGGAGATGGAGATCACAAGCACAAGAAGATGATGGCCATATCATATCACTTATATTGATTGCATGTGATGTTTATCCTTTATGCATCTTATCTTGCTTTGATTGACGATAGCATTTTAAGATGATCTCTCACTAAAAATTATCAAGTAGTGTTCTCCCTGAGTATGCACCGTTGCCAAAGTTCGTCGTGCCCAGACACCACGTGATGATCGGGTGTGATAAGCTCTACGTCCATCTACAACGGGTGCAAGCCAGTTTTGCACACGCAGAATACTCAGGTTAAACTTGACGAGCCTAGCATATGCAGATATGGCCTCGGAACACGGAGACCGAAAGGTTGAGCGTGAATCATATAGTAGATATGATCAACATAAGATGCTCACCATTGAAAACTACTCCATCTCACGTGATGATCGGTTATGGTTTAGTTGATTTGGATCACGTGATCACTTAGATGACTAGAGAGATGTCAGTCTAAGTGGGAGTTCTTAAGTAATATGATTAATTGAACTAAAATTTATCATGAACTTAGTGCGTGATAGTATCTTGCTTGTCTATGTTGTTTGTAGATAGATGGCCCGTGCTGTTGTTCCGTTAAATTTTAATGCGTTCCTTGAGAAAGCTAAGTTGAAAGATGATGGTAGCAACTACGCGGACTGGGTCCGTAACTTGAGGATTATCCTCATTGCTGCACAGAAAAATTACGTCCTGGAAGCACCGTTGGGTGCCAGGCCTGCTGCTGATGCAACTGACGACGTTAAGAACGTCTGGCAGAGCAAAGCTAATGACTACTCGATAGTTCAATGTGCCATGCTTTACGGCTTAGAACCGGGACTTCAACGACGTTTTGAACGTCATGGAGCATATGAGATGTTTCAGGAGTTGAAGTTGATATTTCAGAAGAATGCCCGGATTGAGAGATATGAAGTCTCCAATAAGTTCTATAGCTGCAAGATGGAGGAGAATAGTTCTGTCAGTGAGCACATACTCAAGATGTCTGGGTATTGTAATCACTTGATTCAACTGGGAGTCACTCTTCCGGATGATAGCGTCATTGACAGAATTCTCCAATCACTTCCACCAAGCTACAAGAGCTTCGTGATGAACTATAATATGCAAGGGATGGATAAGACGATTCCCGAGCTCTTCGCAATGCTAAAGGCTGCGGAGGTAGAAATCAAGAAGGAGCATCAAGTGTTGATGGTTAACAAGACCACTAGTTTCAAGAAAAAGGGCAAAGGGAAGAAGAAGGGGAACTTCAAGAAGAACAGCAAACAAGTTGCTGCTCAAGAGAAGAAACCCAAGTCTGGACCTAAGCCTGAAACTGAGTGCTTCTACTGCAAGCAGACTGGTCACTGGAAGCGGAACTGCCCCAAGTATTTGGCGGATAAGAAGGATGGCAAAGTGAACAAAGGTATATGTGATATACATGTTATTGATGTGTACCTTACTAGAGCTCACAGTAGCACCTGGGTATTTGATACTGGTTCTGTTGCTAATATTTGCAACTCGAAACAGGGACTACGGATTAAGCGAACACTGGCAAAGGACGAGGTGACGATGCGCGTGGGAAATGGTTTCAAAGTCGATGTGATCGCGGTCGGCACGCTACCTCTACATCTACCTTCGGGATTAGTATTAGACCTAAATAATTGTTATTTGGTGCCAGCGTTGAGCATGAACATTATATCTGGATCTTGTTTGATGCGAGACGGTTATTCATTTAAATCAGAGAATAATGGTTGTTCTATTTACATGAGTAATATCTTTTATGGTCATGCACCCCTGAAGAGTGGTCTATTTTTGATGAATCTCGATAGTAGTGATACACATATTCATAGTGTTGAAACCAAAAGATGCAAAGTTGATAATGATAGTGCAACTTATTTGTGGCACTGCCGTTTGGGTCATATCGGTATAAAGCGCATGAAGAAACTCCATACTGATGGACTTTTGGAACCACTTGATTATGAATCACTTGGTACTTGCGAACCGTGCCTCATGGGCAAGATGACCAAAACGCCGTTCTCCGGTACTATGGAGAGAGCAACAGATTTGTTGGAAATCATACATACAGATGTATGTGGTCTAATGAATGTTGAGGCTCGTGGCGGATATCGTTATTTTCTCACCTTCACAAATGATTTAAGCAGATATGGGTATATCTACTTAATGAAGCATAAGTCTGAAACATTTGAAAAGTTCAAAGAATTTCAGAGTGAAGTTGAAAATCATCGTAACAAGAAAATAAAGTTTCTACGATCTGATCGTGGAGGAGAATATTTGAGTTACAAGTTTGGTCTACACTTAAAACAATGTGGAATAGTTTTGCAACTCACGCCACCCGGAACACCACAGCGTAATGGTGTGTCCGAACATCGTAATCGTACTTTACTTGATATGGTGCGGTCTATGATGTCTCTTACAGATTTACCGCTATCGTTTTGGGGTTATGCTCTAGAGACAGCCACATTCACGTTAAATAGGGCACCGTCGAAATCCGTTGAGACGACACCTTATGAACCATGGTTTGGCAAGAAACCAAAGTTGTCGTTTCTTAAAGTTTGGGGTTGCGATGCTTATGTGAAAAAGCTTCAACCTGATAAGCTCGAACCCAAATCGGAGAAATGTGTCTTCATAGGATACCCAAAGGAGACAGTTGGGTACACCTTCTATCACAGATCCGAAGGCAAGACATTCGTTGCTAAGCATGGATCCTTTCTAGAGAAGGAGTTTCTCTCGAAAGAAGTGAGTGGGAGGAAAGTAGAACTTGATGAGGTAACTGTACCTACTCCCTTGTTGGAAAATAATACATCACAGGAACCGGTTTCTGTGACGTCAAAACCAACTAGTGAGGAAGTTGATGATAATGATCATAGAACTTCAGATCAAGTTAATACAGAACCACGTAGGTCGAACAGAGTAAGATCCGCACCAGAGTGGTACGGTAATCCTATTCTGGAAGTCATGCTACTAGATCATGATGAACCGACGAACTATGAAGAAGCGATGGTGAGCCCAGATTCCGCAAAATGGCTTGAAGCCATGAAATCTGAGATGGGATCCATGTATGAGAACAAAGTATGGACTTTGGTTGACTTGCCCGATGGTCGGCAAGCAATTGAGAATAAATGGATCTTCAAGAAGAAGACTGACGCTGACGGTAATGTTACTGTCTACAAAGCTCGACTTGTTGCAAAAGGTTTTCGACAAGTTCAAGGGGTTGACTACGATGAGACCTTCTCACCCGTAGCGATGCTTAAGTCTGTCCGAATCATGTTAGCAATTGCCGCATTTTATGATTATGAAATTTGGCAAATGGATGTAAAAACTGCATTCTTGAATGGATTTCTGGAAAAAGAGTTGTATATGATGCAACCAGAAGGTTTTATTGATCCAAAGGGAGCTAACAAAGTGTGCAAGCTCCAACGTTCCATTTATGGACTGGTGCAAGCCTCTCGGAGTTGGAATAAATGTTTTGATAGTGTGATCAAAGCATTTGGTTTTATACAGACTTTTGGAGAAGCCTGTATTTACAAGAAAGTGAGTGGGAGCTCTGTAGCATTTCTAATATTATATGTGGATGACATATTATTAATTGGAAATGATATAGAATTTCTGGATAGCATAAAGGGATACTTGAATAAAAGTTTTTCAATGAAAGACCTCGGTGAAGCTGCTTACATATTGGGCATTAAGATCTATAGAGATAGATCAAGACGCTTAATTGGACTTTCACAAAGCACACACCTTGACAAAGTTTTGAAGAAGTTCAAAATGGATCAAGCAAAGAAAGGGTTCTTGCCTGTATTGCAAGGTGTGAAGTTGAGTAAGACTCAAAGCCCGACCACTGCAGAAGATAGAGAGAAAATGAAAAGTGTTCCCTATGCTTCAGCCATAGGCTCTATCATGTATGCAATGCTGTGTACCAGACCTGATGTGTGCCTTGCTATAAGTCTAGCAGGGAGGTACCAAAGTAATCCAGGAGTGGATCACTGGACAGCGGTCAAGAACATCCTGAAATACCTGAAAAGGACTAAGGATATGTTTCTCGTATATGGAGGTGACAAAAAGCTCATCGTAAATGGTTACGTTGATGCAAGCTTTGACACTGATCCGGACGATTCTAAATCGCAAACCGGATACGTGTTTACATTAAACGGTGGAGCTGTCAGTTGGTGCGGTTCAAAGCAAAGCGTCGTGGCGGGATCTACATGTGAAGCGGAATACATAGCTGCTTCGGAAGCAGCCAATGAAGGAGTCTAGATGAAGGAGTTCATATCCGATCTAGGTGTCATACCTAGTGCATCGGTTCCAATGAAAATCTTTTGTGACAATACTGGAGCAATTGCCTTGGCGAAGGAATCCAGATTTCACAAGAGAACCAAGCACATCAAGAGACGCTTTAATTCCATCCGGGATCTAGTCCAGGTGGGAGACATAGAGATTTGCAAGATACATACGGATCTGAATGTTGCAGACCCGTTGACTAAGCCACTTCCACGAGCAAAACATGATCAACACCAAGACTCCATGGGTGTTAGAATCATTACTGTGTAATCTAGATTATTGACTCTAGTGCAAGTGGGAGACTGAAGGAAATATGCCCTAGAGGCAATAATAAAGTTATTATTTATTTCCTCATATCATGATAAATGTTTATTATTCATGCTAGAATTGTATTAACCGGAAACATAATACATGTGTGAATATATAGACAAACAGAGTGTCACTAGTATGCCTCTACTTGACTAGCTTGTTAATCAAAGATGGTTATGTTTCCTAACCATGAACAAGGAGTTGTTATTTGATTAACAAGGTCACATCATTAGTTGAATGATCTGATCGACATGACCCATTCCGTTAGCTTAGCACACGATCGTTTAGTATGTTGCTATTGCTTCCTTCATGACTTATACATGTTCCTATGACTATGAGATTATGCAACTCCCGTTTACCGGAGGAACACTTTGTGTGCTACCAAACGTCACAACGTCACCGGGTGATTATAAAGGTGCTCTACAGGTGTCTCCGAAGGTACTTGTTGAGTTGGCGTATTTCGAGATTAGGATTTGTCACTCCGAATGTCAGAGAGGTATCTCTGGGCCCTCTCGGTAATACACATCACTTAAGCCTTGCAAGCATTTCAACTAATGAGTTAGTTGTGGGATGATGTATTACGGAACGAGTAAAGAGACTTGCCGGTAACGAGATTGAACTAGGTATTGGATACCGACGATCGAATCTCGGGCAAGTAACATACCGATGACAAAGGGAACAACGTATGTTGTTGTGCGGTTTGACCGATAAAGATCTTCGTAGAATATGTAGGAACCAATATGGGCATCCAGGTCCATCTATTGGTTATTGACCGGAGACATGTCTCGGTCATGTCTACATTGTTCTCGAACCGTAGGGTCCGCACGCTTAAGGTTTCGATGACAGTTATATTATGAGTTTATGTATTTTGATGTACCGAAGGTTGTTCGGAGCCCCGGATATGATCACGGACATGACGAGGAGTCTCGAAATGGTCAAGACATAAAGATTGATATATTGGACGGATATATTTGGACACCGGAAAGGTTCCGGAGAAGTTTGGAGCTCCGGGAGGTTACCGGAACCCCCCGGGAGGTATATGGGCCTTATTGGGCCCATGTAGGAGGAAGAGAGAAGGAGCAAGGGAGGGGGGCGCGCCCCCCCAAGCCCAATCCGAATTGGGGAAGGGGGCCGCCCCCCCCTTTCCTTTCTCCTTCCCCCTCTTCCTATTACTACTACTAGTACTACTTCCTAATACTAGTACTCCTTCCTTCCCCCTCCAAATAAGATAAGGAAAAGAGAGGGAAACCTACTTGGAGTAGGTTTCCCCCTCCCTATGGCGCGCCCCCTTGAGGCCGGCCACCTCCTCCCTCCCTCCTTTATATACGGGGGTAGGGGGGCACCCTAGAACACACAAGTTGATCATTGATCGTTCCTTAGCCGTGTGCGGTGCCCCCCTCCACGATATTACACCTCGATCATATTGTAGCGGTGCTTAGGCGAAGCCCTGCGACAGGAGAACATCAAGATCGTCACCACGCCGTCGTGCTGACGGAACTCCCCCTCGGAGCCTCTACTGGATTGGAGATCGAGGGTGCGTCATCGAGCTGTACGCGTGTCAAGAACTCGGAGGTGCCGGAGTAACGGTGCTTGGATCGGTTGGACCGGGAGGACGTACGACTACTTCCTCTACGTTGCGTCAACGCTTCCGCTTCGGTCTACGAGGGTACGTAGACAACACTCTCCCCTCTCGTTGCTATGCATCACCATGATCTTGCGTGTGCGTAGGAAATTTTTTGAAATTACTACGTTCCCCAACAGAAATCAATGAAGGTAGAAATCAAGAAAGAACATCAAGTGTTGATGGTTGACAAGATCACTAGTTTCAAGAAAAGGGCAAAGGGAAAGAAAGGGAACTTCAACTAGAATGACAAGCAAGTTGTCACTCCCACGAAGAAGCCCAAAGCTGAACCAAAGCCTGAAACTGAGTGCTTACACTGCAAAGGAAATGGTCATTGGAAACGGAAATACCCTGAATATTTGGTGGATAAGAAGGATGGCAAAGTGAACAAGGGTATATTTGATATACAGGTTATTGATGTGTACCTTACTAGTGTTTATAGTAGCCCCTGAGTATTTGATACTTGTTCGGTTGCTAAAAATTAGTAACTCGAAACAGGAGATACAGAATAAACAGAGACTAGTTGAGGGTGAAGTGACGATGTATGTTGGAAGTGGTTCCAAGATTGATATGATCATCATCATCGCACACTCCCTATACTTTCGGGATTAGTGTTAAACCTAAATAAATGTTATTTGGCGTTTGCGTTGAGCATGAATATGATGTGATCATGTTTATTGCAAAATGGTTATTCATTTAAAGTCAAAGAATAATTGTTGTTCTGTTTACATGAATAAAACCTTCGATGGTTATACACCCAATGAAAATAGTTTGTTGAATCTCGATCGTAGTGATACACATATTCATAATATTGATGCCAAAAGATGCAAAGTTTATAATGATAGTGCAACTTATTTGTGGCACTACCGTTTGGGTCATATCGGTGTAAAGCGCATGAAGAAACTCCAAAAGATGGATTTTCGGAATCACTTGGTTATGAATCATTTGATGCTTGTGAGCCGTGCCTTTTGGGCAAGATGACTAAAACTCCGTTCTTCAGAACAATAGAATGAGCTACTGACTTGTTGGAAATAATACATACCGATGTATGCGATCCAATGAGTATTGATGCTCGTGGCAGGTATCGTTATTTTCTGACCTTCACAAAGATGATTTGAGCAGATATGAGTATATCTACTTAATGAAGCACAAGTCTGAAACATTTGAAAAGTTCAAAGAATTTCAGAGTGAAGTGGAGAATCATCGTAACAAGAAAATAAAGTTTCTGTGATTTGATCGCGGAGACAAATATTTGAGTTACGAGTTTGGTCTTCAATTAAAACAATGTGGAATAGTTTCACAAACTCACGCCACCTGGAACACCACAATGTAATGGTGTGTCCGAACATTGTAATCGTACTTTACTAGATATGGTGCGATCTATGATATCTCTTATCAGTTTACCACTATTGTTTTGGGGTTATGCATTAGAGACAGCTGCATTCACGTTTAATAGGGCACCATCTAAATTCGTTGAGATGACACCGTATGAACTATGGTTTAACAGTAAACCTAAGCTGTCGTTTCTTAAAGTTTGGAGTTGCGATGCTTATATGAAAAAAGTTTTTCAACCTGATAAGCTCGAACCCAAATCGGAGAAGTGTGTCTTCATAGAATACCCAAAGGAAACTGTTGGGTACTCCTTCTATCACAGATCCGAAGGCAAAACATTCGTTGCTAAGAATGGATCCTTTCTAGAGAAGGAGTTTCTCTCCAAAGAAGTGAGTGGGAGGAAAGTAAGAGCTTGATAAGGTAATTTGTACCTTCTCCCGAATTGGAAAGTAGTTCATCACAGAAATCAGTTCCAGTGATTCCTACACCAATTAGTGAGGAAGCTAATGATGATGATCATGAAACTTCAGATCAAATTACTACAAAAACCTCATAGGTCTTCCAAAAGTACAGTCCGCACCAGAGTGGTACGGTAATCCTGTTCTAGAAGTCATGTTACTAGACCATGATAAACCTACGAACTATGAGGAAGCGATGATGAGCCCAGATTCCGCGAAATGGCTTGAGGCCATGAAATCTGAGATGGGATCCATGTATGAGAACAAAGTGTGGACTTTGGTGGATTTGCCCGATGATCGGCAAGCCATATTGTATAAATGGATCTTCAAGAGGAAGACAGATGCTGATAGTAGTGTTACTATCTACAAAGCTCGACTTGTCGCAAAAAAGTTTTCGACAAGTTCAAAGTGTTGACTACAATGAGATTTTCTCAACTGTAGCGATGCTTAAGTCTGTCTGAATCATGTTAGCAATTGCCACATTTTATGAAATCTGGCAAAAGGATATCAAAACTGCATTCCTTAATGGATTTATTAAAGAAGAGTTGTATATGATGCAACCAGAAGGTTTTTTCAATCCTAAAGGTGCTAACAAAGTGTGCAAGCTCCAGCGATCCATTTATGGACTGGTGCAAGCCTCTCGGAGTTGGAATATACACTTTGATGAGTTGATCAAAGCATATGGTTTTATACAGACTTTTTGAGAAGCCTGTATTTACAAGAAAGTGAGTGGGAGCTCTGTAGCATTTCTAATATTATATGTGGATGACATATTGTTGATTGGAAATGATATAGAAATTCTGGATAGCATGAAAGGATACTTGAATAAGAGTTTTTCAAAGAAAGACCTCGGTGAAGCTGCTTACACATTGAGCATCAAGATCTATATAGATAGATCAAGACGCTTGATAAGATTTTTCAATGAATACATACCTTGATAAATTTTTGAAATAGTTCAAAATGGAACAATCAAAGGAGTTCTTGCATGTGTTGCAAGGTGTGAAGTTGAGTAAGACTCAAGACCCGACCATGGCAGAAAATAGAAAGAGAATGAAAAGTCATTCCCTATGCCTCAGTCATAGGTTCTATAATGTATGCTATGCTGTGAACCAGACATATTGTATACCTTGCTCTGAGTTTGGCAAAGGAATACAATTTTGACCTAATAGTAGATCACTGGACAGCGGTCAAGAATACCCTTAGTGAGGACTAAGGAGATGTTTCTCGATTATGGAGGTGATAAAAGAGTTCGTTGTAAAAGTTACATCGGTGCAAACTTTTACACTGATCCAGATGACTCTAAGTCTCAATCTGGATACATATTGAAAGTGGGAGCAATTAAGCTAGGGTAGCTCCATGCAGAGCATTGAAGACATAGAATATTTGCAAAATACATACGGCTTTGTATGTGACAGACCCGTTGACTAAATTTCTCTCACGAACAAAACATGATCATACCTTTGTACTCTTTGGGTGTTAATCACATAGCGATGTGAGCTAGATTATTAACTCTAGTAAACCCTTTGGGTGTTGGTCACATGACGATGTGAACTATGGGTGTTAATCACATACAGATGTGAATATTGGTGTTAAATCACATGGTGATGTGAACTAGATTATTGACTCTAGCGCAAGTGGGAGACTGAAGGAAATATGCCCTAGAGGCAATAATAAAGTTATTATTTATTTCCTTATATCATGATAAATTTTTATTATTCATGCTAGAATTGTATTAACTGGAAACATAATACATGTGTGAATATATAGACAAACATAGTGTCACTAGTATGCCTCTACTTGACTAGCTCATTAATCAAAGATGGTTATGTTTCCTAACCATAGACATGTGTTGTCATTTGATTAACGGGATCACATCATTAGGAGAATGATGTGATTGACATGACCCATTCCGTTAGCCTAGCACTTGATCGTTTAGTATGTTGCTATTGCTTTCTTCATGACTTATACAAAGTTCCTACAACTATGAGATTATGCAACTCCTGTTTACCGGAGGAACACTTTGTGTGCTACCAAACGTCACAACGTAACTGGGTGATTATAAAGGAGCTCCACAGGTGTCTCCAAAGGTACATGTTGAGTTGGCATATTTCGAGATTAGGTTTTGTCACTCCGATTGTCGGAAAGGTATCTCTAGGCCCTCTCGGTAATGCACATCACTATAAGCCTTGCAAGCAATGTAGCTAATGAGTTAGTTACGGAATGATGCATTACGTAACGAGTAAAGAGACTTTCCAGTAACGAGATTGAACTAGGTATTTGTACCGACGATCGAATCTCGGGCAGGTAACATACCGATGACAAAGGGAACAACGTATGTTGTTATGCGGTTTGACCGATAAAGATCTTCGTAGAATATGTAGGAGCCAATATGAGCATCCAGGTTCCGCTATTGGTTATTGACCGGAAACGTGTTTCGGTCATGTATACATTGTTCTCGAACCCGTAGGGTCCGCACGCTTAAGGTTTCGATGACAGTTATATTGTGAGTTTATGAGTTGTGATGTACCGAAGGAGTTCGGAGTCCCGGATGAGATCAGAGACATGACGAGAAGTCTCAAAATGGTCGAGACGTAAAGATCGATAGATTGGACGACTATATTCGGAGTTCAGAAAGGTTCCGAGCGATTCGAGTATTTTTCGGAGTACCGGAGAGTTACGGGAATTCGCCGGGGAGTATATGGGCCTTATTGGGCCATACGGGAATAGAGGAGAGAGGCCAAAAGGAAGGAGGCCTGCGCCCCTCCTCTGGTCCGAATTGGACAAGGGGCGCAGCCCCCTTTTGCTTCTTCCTCTCCCCCTCTTTCCCCTTCTCCTACTTCAACAAGGAAGGAGGGAGTCCTACTCCCGGTGGGAGTAGGACTCCCCTTGGCGCGCCCCCTCCTAGGCCGGCCGCCCCCTCCCCCTTGCTCCTTTATATACGGGGGCAGGGGGGCACCTGTAGACACACAAGTTGATCTTCGTGATCGTTCCTTAGCCGTGTGCGGTGCCCCCTCCACCATATTCCACCTCGGTCATATCGTAGCGGTGCTTAGGCGAAGCCCTGCATCGGTGGAACATCATCATCGTCACCACGCCGTTGTGCTGACAGAACTCATCCCCGACACCCTGCTGGATTGGAGTCCGGGGATCGTCATCGAGCTGAACATGTGCTGAACTCGAAGGTATCGTACGTTCGGTACTTGGATCGGTCGGATCATGAAGACGTATGACTACATCAACCGCATTGTCATAACGCTTCCGCTTACGGTCTACGAGGGTACGTGGACAACACTCTCCCCTCTCGTTGATATGCATCACCATGATCTTGCGTGTGCGTAGGAAAATTTTGAAATTACTACATTCCCCAACACCGGCTAGAAGCATTAATTCTTGGCTCGACTTCGAGCACACGTTCGTGCGCAACTTCACCGGCACCTACAAGCGGCTTGGCCGGCCCCGCCAGCTCGCCATGTGCATTCAGGGGCCGGAGGAGACCGGCCGCCAGTATTTCATGCGCTAGACTGAGCTCCGTAATAGCTGCGAGGGGGTCCACGAGGTCCAGGCCATCCAGTACATCATGGACGAGTGCCGAGACGGGACCCTGCTCAAGCACAAGCTTCTGCGCTTCTAGCCGACCACGATGGCCACGCTCATGGCCACGACGGACAAGTACGCCACGGTTGACTCCGCCATGAGGGTCCAAGTTGTGGTGGCCAGTGTGGCCTCCAAGCCGGCTAGCAAGAGCAGCCGCCAGCAAAACAATCAACAGAACAACAAGCATAAGGGCGAACAACCAGCTCCCTGCTACGACAGCCGTCTCGTCACTACGGCCGAGCAAGCGCCCCTTGCCGAGCAGCGCGACGGCCGGCGTCAGCGAACCAACAAGACCGCCTGGCAACCCGCCATGAGCTTCGAGGAGATGCTCGACGCTCCCTGCAAGCACCACAGCGGCGCGAGGCCCTGCATGCACACGCTCCAGCAGTGCGCCATCACCCGACGCATCCATGAGGGGCAATATCCCTCCACACCCGGGTGCAGAGCATCCTCCTCCGCCGCCGCCCCGCCCCTGGCAGCCGGCGAGTGAGATGACGCCTTCCCCAACCCAAACTCTTGCGACATCATCTTCACCAGCGAGGCCAGCGACAAACACAACGAGCGCCGGCTCCGGCAGGAGGTTAACACCGTCATCCCGGCTGTGCCTGAATACATGCACTAGTCGGATCGCCCGGTCAACTGGACCTGGGAGGACCACCCGGCCGTCATGCCTCGCCGGGTGGCTACGCCCTCGTCCTCGACCCCACCATAGTCGTTGAGAAGCGCGCCTGCAAGTTCTCACAAGTCTTCATCGATGGCGGCAGCAACATCAACATCCTCTACCGCGACACCATGACCAAGCTCGGATCAAGGCAAGGTAGTTTGAGCCGACTCGGATGGTGTTCTACGACATTGTGTCGGGTCTCTCCTGCTCCCTGATCGGCCGGATCCAGCTTGACATCATGTTCGGCTCCAGCGATCACTTCCAGCGCGAGCCCATCTGGTTCGAGGTAGTGGACCTTTCCTGCCCCTACCACGCGCTCCTTGGCCGGCCTGCGCTGGCAAAGTTCATGGCGGTTCCCTATTACGCCTACCTGAAGATGAAGATGCCGGGTCCCAAGGGACTCATAACCGTCGTCAGTGACTACAGGAAATCCCTGGAGTGCGCCTGAGCTGGCTCTAAATTGTTCGAGTCACTGATCATCGCCGAGGAGAGGCGCCAGCTCGACCAGATCGTGGCGTTGGCTGGCGAGCAGTCAGCCGTGCCGGCTCCAGCCAAGGAGTCGGCTGGCAAGGCCTTGTTCCAATTGTCCAAGGATAGCAAGAAGATCCCGTTCAACCCGGCTGACCCTAGCTGCAACAAGTACGTTGTTGTGGGAACCCGCCTCAGCAGCAAATAGGAAGGCGAGCTCGTCGTCTTCCTCTGTGAGAATCAGGATATCTTTGCATGCTCCCCAAAAGACATGCCAGGTGTTCCGAGGGAGTACGCCGAGCACAAATTACACGTCCGCAAGGACGCCAAGCCTGTTCGCCAACCGATATGCCGCTTTTTCATGGAGAAGTGAAGAACCATCGATGAAGAGATCGCCCGGCTGCTCGCAGCCGGCTTCATCATGGAAGTGTTCCACCCCGAGTGGCTGGCCAATCCAGTCCTCTTCCTGAAGAAGAACGACACCTGACCCATGTGCATCGACTACACCAGCCTCAACAAGGCATGCCCCAAGGATCCTTTTGCCCTGTCATGGATAGATCAAGTGATCGACTCTACGGCCGGCTACGAGCTCCTGTCCTTCCTGGACGCTTACTCCGGCTACCACCAGATCAAGTTGGACCCGATCGACGCCCTGAATACGTCCTTCATCACGCTCTTTGGGGCATACTGCTACATCACCATGTCGTTCGGCCTGAAGAACGCTAGTGCCACCTGTCAGGGTTACGATCCTGACAATGAGTACTACGGATACGAATAAGGGGTAGAGACTAGCTATGTCATAGTTGTAACACTCAGTATTTAACGAGTTTAGGCCCCTCTCGGTGGAGGTAAAATCCCTACGTCTCGTGCCCTGAGGCTTGTTAGTTACAGATACTGAACATCTGCCTAGCTACAGAGTGGAGTGCGGCTTATATAGAGTGTGTTGCAGCCCCATGTCTTCCACCCCGTCGAGGCAATAAATGTCATTGAATGAGTTAGTTACTAGTGTAATGAGCCTCTACTATATCAGTTATAGGTAACGGTAGCTATAATTCTATTTAGTGGATGACTTAGGATTCCTCGACCGCTGCAGCTCCCACGATGTCCTCTTGTCCTCTGCGTCCGAGTGGTGGTCCGTCACCGAAGGACGCGTGATCGTCCGAGTGCCGCAGAGCTGTCCGAGTGAACCTCCTGATGTATGCATCCGAATGTTGGTACGGTCCAGGGACCTACCTATGATGGTGATGGGCCCCATGTGGGTCCCAAATGATGGGTCCTTGACCCTACCTGTAATAGGTGACCACATCATTAGCCCCCGGGATTTCATAGGACAAACCAACCGACCCTTCGGTTGAGTCTGAGTGCTGGGGGCACTCAGAATATGTTTCCAAACCATGATTTGTTGTTCCTTGGACAAAAACACAACGGATTATGGACTCTAGGTTTACCTAGGTGACCGGGTGTTGTTGATCATCGAGAAAAACACGGCGGCATTCATTTTGTCTCTCGGAAGAGATAGACTAGGGGCCCGAGTGAGAGCATGCCATTACAACTAGAGTGGCGATGCCGATGCATGGTTTGACTCTCCGGAGAGACGCCACTCCTTATCCCAGGGGAACGCTAGAGCAGGCCTCTTACAAGTCCAGGTTTATGAGTCATGCGCCTTGGAGCCTACCAAGAGGGCCAAGTGAACCTGTAGAGGGGCGTCAAGCTCGTCACATAACGATCCTGAAGAAGACTTCAGTCGGGTGCTTAACGTGGCCGAGTGCATGGGTCCCCGTGGAGGGTGGTCATTCTGACTGACGTGCGTCCCTTAGGGAAGGAATCGATGGTAATCAATCGGATTGATTCGTCCCGGAAATCTCGGGATTTGAATTTGCACGTTCGCGCGCTGAAGCGGTAATGTCGTGTGTTAGTGGAAAGTGGGGGCGTGGCTCCTCGATTTGTGCGCACGATCCCCGCCACGTGTTGCGCCTATCCTGCGCAAAGCCCTGCCACACGGGTTGTCGATCCGGGGATTTGAGGTGGGAGATTTGACTGAGGATTTTGTCTGGAGATATAAAAGGTTTGGGAGTAGCGGTCTGGCCCTCAGATCCCTTTTCGCCCACTCCTACTCCTCCGCTCCTCTCCTCCACCCGAGTGCGCGGTGATGGTGAGGGACTCCACGTCCAAGGCGGAGAAGGCGGGGATGGCCACTTCATGTGGCTCTGGTACGGCGGTTGCGGTGCGGCAGGGGACTGGATCCCGTCGCGTGTGATGTCGCTTGAACTATGTCGGTATTTCCCCAAAGAGGAAGGGATGATGCAGCACAACTACAATAGGTATTTTCCTCAGTGATGAAACCAAGGTTATCGAACCAGTAGGAGAACCAAGCAACACTATGTAAACGGTACCTGCACACAAAGAACAAATACTTGCAACCCGACGCGTAAGAGGGGTTGTCAATCCCTCCCGGATAAAAAGATAGATAAATTTGTAGTAGATTGTATAAATAGATCTCTCGATAAAACAAAATAAAATAAATAACGAAAAAGTGCAGCAAGGTATTTTTGGGTTTTTGGAATAATAGATCTGAAAATAAAAGCGAATAAAAATAGATCTCGAAGGCAAATATGATAAAGAATAGACCCGGGGTGAGAAGTTGACGACGTGGGCTGGTGGCCGGTGTACGATATTGTGACGGTGTCACGAAGAGGAGCATCCGTAGTCATGCCCCAAGGATGTAATTGATATTCGGTGAACCTCGCTAACAAATCTCGGTTCCTATCTCGTGTGATTGTTCGTTCTTCGGATGATTGATTATGTGTCTCAGATTATCCTAACACGTAACCCTATATACGAGGAATAGTTACGAGGAATAAAATTAAGAAACAATTTTATGCCACTACTTAGTATTTGGAGCAATATTTTTAGAAAACAATACTGCGATTAAATGATATTTCTTCCCAAAAATCATTATAGTTTTGCAGAAAATAATAATTTTGACTTGTAGAAATTTAATAATCTCAACCTAATTAGTAGTACTAACAGCATGATTTCGTTGATAATTTCACATTCCGCTATACACGGGCATGGCCTTTGGGCTCCAGGGAGCATGTGCTCCTACGATGAATAGTGAGTTAAAACATAATACTCCATACAATCCTTATAAATTGTTGTTGATTTAGTACTATAATTTTATAAAAAAATCAGCGACAATCCTTATTAATTGTCGCTCAACTAATATGTATTGCAGGGAGTAGCAACTTTTTTAAAAACAAATTGAATATTTTTGTGTGACAACTCACAATTTTGATGCGAACCAGAACAATAGTGTTTCGTCAATATTAAAAACAAAGTTACGTGGTCAAGAAATGCCAAAAAATTGACGTTCAACTTACTTTTTTTCTGCACAGATAAAAATGCTTAGGCATTACACCTAAACATTTGCAGATAACATTTGGACGTGTAAATATAGTACATTTTTATTTTATTTTAGTATTTTTGGCATTTGCAAAAATGTTTTTTGGCGTGCAGGAGCCAATGCTCCCTAGAGCCCAACTGGATATCCGACTATACACATCCATTTTTCTTATAACATTGTACTCATTCATCCCTGCTGAACAAGAAGATAGACCTTACAACATCGCTCATGAGTCACTGCCTCGTGGAGCCCAATCTGGACATGGGCAGAAGATCACCCAAGCCGAAGAAAAATGAAATGATATACACAGCACACTAACACAAGAACTCTCTTTCGGACGTGACAAGGTTCCATTTCAGGTTCGGGTTCAGAGCACAAGGGCTCAGAATCTACATCAGCTGGTTGCCGACCGGGTCGACGACAAAATGCAGCTCGAGACATCTCTCGGTAACCGGATGAAATTTGGATGTCCACATCTGCATCTCACAAGACAGGCACAAAGGAACTATTAAAAATGGAACTTCATCAGGCATTTGTGACAAAATCGAGCATGGTGCTTGCTCTGCATTATTCTTGCTGTCATGGGTAGGGACTTTCAGAGTTGTTGAACTTTGTGTCTCCTGATTTTAGGCAACTAATCATCATCATTCTGTGAGCCTAGCTTGAGCTTCTAGTTTGGCAATGCACCAAATGATATTTTCCGATCATTTTTTAGACTGCAAAGTTACTTGGTTCTTCTTTTTTAGGTCCCCAAAAGGTTCTAGGTTCTGAATGTTCTAAGTTGTTGAGCTGAAGTTACACAAAAGCGAAACAAGTTTTCAGAGCACTTATTTAATTATGTTAATCTCTTATTGTTGTTTCATCTTCCAAACCCATTAATAACAGAATTTACCGACTCTCAAATTCCTATCGGTGAAAATCCAGAAGTCTTACATCCTTGTATTCCGTGCTCTCATTGAATAATTTGAAGTCGTCAACTGCATGAAACAAGAAAATTGTAGTAATCAGCCCCGGCGACGATCCCCGTCATCTAGCTTTGTTATACATCTATATAATTCAGGGACTCTGAAAGGGAACAAAAACAAAATGTAGGGAGAACTTACTTGATGGAAAACGGATAACTGCAGCGTGACTGTACAGACTATCCATATGATCCAGACAGCAACCTGCGTTTTGAAATATAATATCAGGATTGGCTCTTTCAGATCAAGGAAAAATTACGCAGGGGAAAGTTTGTGCAAATTAGAAATTTTCAAGCAGATCAAGATAGAAGGTGCAGCCAAGTGCGCACTACAAATTCATTGTCATATTGGAAATCTGACGGCACAAGAAAAAGGAACCCTTTTCTGTCATACCTGACGTTGCCTGAACAATGAAAGAACTGTAGTGGATGATCAGCTTTTGAAGATGGGCTAATGCATCCTCCACAGACTCTCTGGATGCAGTCTCCAAGAAAGATATCAACAACATAAACTCGACACCGTAGTTGAAATCCTGTTGGGCAAAGCAAAATTATGTTCAGATGCAATGCTAATAAGCAAAAGAGGGAGATAACGGTCCGTGCCAGCACAACGTCAATTACGTTACCTCGCCCCTCCGAAAGAGAGGGATAATGTCATCTTCCACCTCAGATTCAAAATCTACAGAAACCAAGCCCTGTAAGTTATCCAAGCAGTGACTCTCACAACGCAATGAGATCAGTACGGTCGAAGAACTGGAAAGGAGGATTACGTGGTGAGGCGTACATAGGAAACGGGTTTGACGTGCTCGTCGAGAACTTTGGAATAGTAGGAGCTACTCTGGAACTTTGCAATGTCTTCTTTCTGTTGGAAACGCATGAAGACAGCATGCGTGAAGCTCTCGCTGTTAGGGCCCTCTATGCGGCCTGCATCCAAGAGACATATGTTTGCAAAAATAATTCAAAGTACAGTTCAGAACTTGAATGAATTTCCGTCAAAAGATAGATACAAGTCCCTGACCTAATGACACAGTGAGAATCCCTCTCATCTGATACTGAGATGTATATAAGTAATCAAGCATGTCCTTTTCTTCAGCATCTGAGATGTTTGGCTTGGCTCTGAGCAGAATAATGTGCTCCACTATCTTTCTGCCAACGCTACCAAGTCAGGTGTGTGCTACTCCCTCCATCCGAAATTACTTGTCGCGGAAATGGATTCCGCGACAAGTAATTCCGGACGGAGGGAGTATATAATTATACTCTAAAGAATCTATAGGCAATATCAGAATGTATTATATCCACGGAAACAAAAAAAAAAGGTATTCAGTATTCTGAAGTTTCAAGGAAAATATAACGCCATGTAAATCTGAGGATTAACATTTCAAATTTGTGGTCTCAAAGTGAATTATTAGCTCGAACAAGAGTTCCACACCTTTTCTTCACAATATCACTAGATGGAGCGCCATTAGTGGGTCCAAATACGCTGCGAGGGGAATGAATTGCCTTGCTTCTTGCCCCCCACCATCTACAATCTGCGCTAGGAAGATTCAGTTCAAAGTTGGGTATATGCATATACTTGGAAAACGCATAAAGATTAAGCAAGAGCTAGATCAAGATCTGACATCGGCCGAAATTCCGCGCCGGGTGGCGGCGATGCAGCCCAGAACAACTCGCAACAGGGAGTGTAGTTTGAGAGGCCTGAGCTAGAAACGGCATCAGCATCCTAAAATTGCTGAGCTCGGAAGCTTAGCTCCCATTGTTGCTGCGGAGGCTTTATGGATTCTGGGGTGGAGCTGTGGTGTGGTATCTGCAAGCAAGTGCGCCTCACCAGAAGTTGGTGGTTGGAGCGTATGGCACTGTCCTTTTCCATTCTGCCTCTTTAGTTTCTGATATTTCTTGTGGCCAGAAAAATTGCTGGTTAGCGTATGGCTCTAAACATGTACCAATCACCATCAACAAATCAGAACCCAAGTTCTAAACCTTACAAACTAAAGAAACCTGAGAACCTTGACTTTCTTTCCAGACTTTGAAGGCCCTACACGATGAAAGCAGCATAAAACACGGATCGGGAGGACTAGCAACCAGCCACCAGGAGGACTCGTGACTCGATCTAGCGCCGCCGCCGGATCCTTCCTCACTCGCCATCTCACCCGACCCTACCCCCGCTCCGGTGCAGCGCCGCCGCGCCGCACCGGGGCTTCCCCGCCTCCCTCCTTCGGTCCCCCGCCAACACTCTCCTCTCCGCCGTCGCCGGCGACGATGCTAGGGCAAAGCCCGAGCGGCTCGGCGGCGGCGGCCTTCTTCTCGCGCGCCAGCTGCTCAAGATCACTGCGGCGGTTCCGATCTTGATCTCCTCGGCGGTGATGGCGGACAACGACGGCTGGAGTGTGGCGGCGGGTCGGTAGCCGCAGCGGCGTGGCGGCGGCCATGTTGCAGCTGCTCAACCTCTAATTCGGCTTTGGATCACGGTGGCGCTCCTGGTCTTGATCTGCATCATGCGGGCGCCCCGAGGCGGCGGCCCTGGGCTTGGCGGTGATGGTTCTCATCCGTCGGGGGTGGTCGTCCTGAAGTTGCGTGGTCGGATCTTGAGATCCATCATGTAGTCCTCGCTACGAGTCGGAGAGACATAGTTGCCGGCGAAAACCGAGCTGACGGCAGGCGATGCCGGCATTCCACGTTGTTACTGCATCGCCATGTAACTACTGTTGACCCACTTGTGTTGCTTCGAGGGAAGCCCTAGGATCTAGTCTTCCAGACCGGACGATGACGACATTGCGGTGTCGTTTCTCTCTTGGGAGCATTGTTTGTAGAGCAGCGCTGGAAGACAGAGACAAGAAGTGAAGCGGCTTCGTCTTGTACGAAGCTTCGGTGGAGATTTCAAGTCATGCCTGGCCGACAGGTGCTACGCTGTGTCATGCCTGTTCGGCAGGCGCTACGCACGATAGATATTCCAAAGACTTCAAGTTGTATCGGCTAGTGGTACTTGTGAAAGTGCTTTATATCGACTAGAGGAGGGTGAATAGGCGATTTTTATAAATTCGTCAACGAGGAATTTTTAGGTGAAGAAATTCCTAAGCAATGACACACTAGCAATGGAATAAGTACTCAGGTATAAGCATAACAGAGCAAAATCATAATCATCATGATGAAATGAAAACAAACACATCATACAGAAAACGTGAAACAGGATAAGCAGACTGAAGACTATGTGACTGAAGAATTAGGATTGAGAAAATATAGAAAGTATTCAGTCAAAGTCTTCAAACAATAATGACCAGGTTCATCAACACATGAATGAGGAAATGAAAGGGTTGAAGAAATAGAACCAGTTCACTTGGTGAAGACAATAATTTGGTAGACCAGTTCCAACTGCTGTGATAGTTGTACATTTGGTTGGAGCGGCTGGATATTTAAACTCGAGGATACACAGTCCCGAACACACAATCCTCACCGTATTCTCCTTGAGCTGAAGTCACACAGACCTCGCCCAATCACTCGTGTTAAGTCTTCAGGTGACTTCCAAACCTTCACAAACTTGGTCACTCGACAATCCACAATTTCTCTTAGATGCTCAAACCATGATGCCTAACCGTCTGGAGGATACACAGTCCTCAAAGGTAACAAGCGTCGGTTCCACACAGGAACAATCTCTTCAGTGATGCTCAATCACTTTGGGTTGTAGGTGTTTGGGTTTTTGGTTTTTCCTCACTTGATGATTCTCACTCAAAGTCCTCGGAGGATGGGATGCTCTCAATGACAAGTGTCAGTTTCTCTCGGAGCAGCCAACCAGCTAGTGGTTGTAGGGGGCGGCTATTTATAGCCTAGGGAGCAGCCCGACATGATAAGACATAAATGTCCTTCAATGATATTACTGTTAGGTGGGTAGATATTTTGGGACAGTTGGCGCATAGCACAGCAACGGTCGGATATTTGAGGTTCAAAGTCCTTGGGGCTATCATGTTCCTCACTATGTAGGCAATTGGCACTGGCGAATTCCTAACTCCTCAGTCAGAACAAATTCCTCAGAGACCAGAAGATATTCGTCTTTGTCACTGAAGAAATTGACTGAACTGATATGAGATTTCCAGTGGCTTCACTTGAAAGGATTGGGTAGGTGTAGGATTTTGAGATGAGCATCACATGTAAATTAGTTTCCTTAGTATTACCTCGACCCCCTTTAATAGTACAGTGTTTCCTATGACTCAAGAAAGAGAAAATGAAACTACGAAAAACAAAAGTCTTCACATTTCATAATCTTCGCATGAATATCCAAGTCTTCAAGGTCACACCAATTTCTTCACTTTCAAAATCTTCAGGAGAACCAAAGTCTTCATCCGAAGACATACATTTTTAGGGGTCGACTTTCATCGTAAATATCAAACTCCTCATCGACTTATAGAGCATGTGGACACTCACAAACATATTAGTCACTTAACCTATAAGTCTTTAATACACCAAAATCACTAAGGGGCACTAGATGCACTTACAACTTGGCGACATGGTGCTGCAATGTACCATCGGCGACCGTGATGTGCAGATTTTTCGCAAGGAGGTGGTGCAGCTCATGATCAGTCATCACATGCGGAGCAGTGGCTTGAGGATTTTGGTTCGAAGCATTTGCAGTAGTGTTATGTGTGGCAGAGTCATCATTGGTTGAGTAGGATGCAGCCTTGCGAAATTGTCCATCCAGAGGACGAGTGCCTTCATCAATGATTGCAACCTTGCCCTTCTCATTAGCTAAGGAAATAGTCCATTTGAGGACTTCAATTGGGGGCAAAAAGCTGAGATGATTATGAAAATCAGCCTTATAATGAATTGAAGACCTTGATCTGATGAATTTCATGATCCAGGGAGCGTAAGGCTTCAACTCAAAAGGTGACAGAGCAGAACTTATCAAAGTCCTTATGAAGAAATCATGGTAGTCGATGGGAATACCATGCATGATGTTGAAAAGCAGATTCTTCATGATGCCAACAACCTCTTCTCCATCAGAGTTTGTGGCCCTTGATTGGACTGAGGGTTTTGCCCAGAATGAGGTAAATGGTTCTTGGCACATAGAGCAAATCCTTGACGAGGAAAGTGTCCTTGGAGCTTGGCAAACCTTCAAAGGCTTCATCAGTACTTGCATCAGATGATTTGACAATTCAGGTTCCTCATAAAGCTTCAGAGCACCTTCAGTGGGAGGACTGACTGGGACGACATGAAGCAATTCAGAGGCCGGAGCTTTGTAGTGAGTGTTTTCAGTCATCCAGTCCAGCACCCATGAATTCACATCATCAACATTGCCTGTGAGGTGCAAAGTATCATAGAACTGAAGAATGAGTTCTTCATTCCAATCGCAGATGTAAGTGCAGAAGTTGAGCAGCCCAGCGTCATGAAGAACACTGAGAACTGGGGTGAAACATTGAACGGACTCCATATCCACATGAGGAAGTTGCTCATGGTCAAACACTTTGTCGTTATCAAACAGCAATGAGGAATAGAAATTCATCTGAGTGGCAGTCCAAAAACGCTTGCGGCAAAGTCGAGCAGAGTCATATGGATTGTAGTCAGAGAAGAAATGATGCTCAGCAAAGAAGTCATCAGCCTTGAACTTCTGCATCTTGGTGAGAGGATTTTGTGTCTTGGGCTGAAGATTTGCAGTGGAATCTTCACAGCCTCTTGATGCACAACCTCTGGAGCCACAGGCTGAGGAATTTCAGTAGCAGTTTTATCAGCAACCTTGGCCTCCATTTCTTCAGCGCTAGTGGCTGGTACTTCTTTTGGAATAGAGAGAAGTGAAGCTTGACGATCATCAGAACTCGTATGAATTTCTTCAGTTTGCACAGGGGACTGAGGAATTTTCTGCAGAGGAGTGGTCAGAGGAGAGTTGGGATGATGAATTTCCAAATAATCAGCATTCAATACAGGAGTCATAGACCCGATTTCCACATCCTCATCTTCAGCATCAGTTTCTTCAACGCCTGCCTCTTCAGCAGTGAACTAAGGCACGGGCGATGATACCTGTAGTGGCGAAGGGATTGCATCCACTTCAATTTCTTCATCCAACTGCTCTGACGTAGCTGCAGAGGGATTCTCTTCATCAATGTCATCTTGGATGATATATTCTTCACCAAAGGGAACAATCTCCTTTGATGGCATGCTTGACAGAGGAACAACATCAATCGGATTTTTGAATGAGCTTGTCAAAGTCTTCACTTTCTTCTGAGCTGAAGACTCTGAGGTATCGGATGCTTTCCTTTTCTTCACAGTTTTCCTTTCTGCAGCCTTTGTCTTCTTCGCTTCTGATGCAAGAGGAAGGTTGATGCTTTTCATCTGTGATGACTTTGCAGGAGGAGCAGATGAAAGAGGCACAGTTTCTTCAGGCACAACTGATGCAGTTGCCCTGGCAAGTTTAGTTTCCTCAGGCTCAGCAGCAGATTCTTCAGATGGCCTGGGTTGATCTTCAGGCGCAACATTGATGGTTGCCCTGGCAATTTCATCAGGAGCTAGAATTTCATCATCAGCCCTGGCACTCTCAGTATCATCAACAGCCTGATTTTCATCAACTTTCCTGGCATGATCTTCAGTAAGCTGAGCAGATGCTTCACCCTGAGGAATTTATTGTTGTGCTTCAGCAGCAACATTGGCCTTGAAGCCTTTCGCCAGTCTGACGAATCTGACTTTGGCGCCTACCCAATCAGCACGGTATGAGTCAAGTTCATCATTGAGAGCTTTGATCTCAGTCTGAAGAGCCATAAGTTCTTCAGGAGACATGTTGACAACATTCTTCTTCAGAAATAGCTCCTTCTTGTACTGATTTTTCTTCACTGACCTGGCCTTATCAAATTTCCATTTTCTTCAGCGATAAAGACAGTCATCATGTGACTTTCTCCAGGTGAGAGATTCAGATCAGGCAGAGGAGTGTTTGGATCTTTGTGCCATAGATCTATGAAATCCAGGATCTTCTTTGGATCCAACAGAAGTGGCACATCACTGCCTTTGGCACTAGCGGCCTGGTGTTGGCGGTCTCTAATGATTTCAGCAAGTTCATCATCATCAGCTTCATCGCCAGTTGACGGAATTTCAAAAGCAACCTGCTTCTTGTGAGGACTTAGCCTCATACCGCGTCCAGCAGCAGCCTTTTTCTTTAGCAAAAATGGAGTTGTTGAGGACTGTGGCTGAGCTGAGGAACTAGCAGAGGCTCCTGAAGCAATTGAGAAGCCAGTCATCTTTTGGCACGTGGCAAGATGCACAGGTGCTGAGGACTTTGTAGGTGCAACTGAGGATTTTGCCAGAGCAGGTGCTGCACTTGATGGTGTTGCTTAAGCAGTAGGCCGTCAAGGCTTTGATGAGCTAGGTCGTGAGGGCATTGCAGAAGAAGAAGGTGGCTTCACAGCAGACTTCCTTTGCATAGCCTTCTTGGTCATGCTAGCAGAGGCTTCAGCAGCAGTAACAAAATCTTCATTGAATTTCTCCACTGCTTCCTTTGCTACCTTGGCCAATTTTCTTTGGCACTTGGCCCGTTCCTTGGGAAATTCCTCACCTCTTCTGATGCTTGTGGAATCAGCTTCTTGGCCTGGAGCCAATGGAGGTCTTGGGCATGGAGGATTGACAGCGAATTTCTTCATGTATTTTGGAGTGACATAGCGATATTCTCTCCATTCTCTTGCCCATCTGCATTCGATCCTCCGAATGCGCACCTTGCGCTGATTTTTGTTCTCCTTGCCATGCGTGGCCTCATCAGGAGTATAGTATTCTTCATAAATTTCTTCAGGGATTTTGAAGGCAGTGTTAGTTTTAGGTCTTTTTCCTCCCTTATGAGGACGCTTTCTGTCAGCCATATTCTTCACCCGAGGATTCTGGACAATAGATGTCTCTAAAGAGGTATGCAGTTTTTCTTCGAGGAACGCTGCAAATGAGTTAAGTTGATGAGAACCTAGTGATTTAGCAGTAGACATGTGTACCTATGAATAGAGTATAGGTGCGAAGAATTTGGAGAGGTCATATGCGTTCTAAAAATTTTGTTTTTAAAAGGAATCAAGTTGAGGAATTTGACCAGTGGAGTCTTGAAGAATTTCACTAAGAGTTCTTATCTTAGGTTCCAGAGTTGTATAGATTAGAAATCCACACAATTGAGGAATCTTGAAGAAAAACACATCTTAGGGAAACAACTCAAGAATAGAAGCAACATTTCGTGTTTATGGATATGAAATTTGAAGAATAAACACCTTTTGAAGATTTTGTAGAAATCATCAGAATCAACAAGGGCAGTAAAAGTGAATTTTATTTACCCTTGATGAAGAACACGACGAACTGAGAGGTGAACAATGGATGTTCGTTTGTTCAGATCTTCCACGCCCTAACTCGGCGGAGGAAGATAGCTACAATGGCGGCAGAGCTGAAGATTTCCGTGGCCGGCGTGAGTACGACGGCGACGAGGTCGAGGCAGTGAAGCTCTTCCTCACCGGCGAGGATGGAATGTAGCGGCGGCGCTAGGTCAAAGAGCTCGAGTGAGGGAGAGAGATCAAGTGGAGTAAATGAGCTCAGGGAAAGGGGAGGGGTATTTATGGCCAAAGTGAAAAAAGGTCGTCTGAGGAAATTGGACGAACATGCCCCTGACCCTTGCTATCCTAGCGACATGTGTCACCCACGTACTAAGAGGTGGAGATCATGTGAGATCGTGGGTGAATAGATAAATCCTGTCATGGGATGCGGAAGGATTTGAGTGGCAAAAGCCAAAAAAATAGAATGGGAAGTTTTAATGTTTCGTTCGCAAATTCTTCAGTTGTCAAGGACACAGTGAAGATTTTGAACGGGTTTCAAATAGAACACACATGAAGAATTTGTGAACAGACTGGGTTGAGTTTAGCATAGAGGGGGGAAGGGTCCGATCACATTCACTTAGATGAAAGAGCAACTTGAAGAAATAGCTATAAGTGATTGTTGTAGAGGACATGAAAAACTCAAATATATATGAAGCAATGAAGAACACAGTCGGAATGACTGAGGAAATTGCAAAGTTGAAGAGTTTGAAAATTGAAGAAATTGCAAAACTCAAATTGAAGATTTTCAACTTTTGTTGGTGGCGTAACCCACCGTATAAGAATGATGATTTCAGACACCGCGTACAATTGTCGTAGGGTTCTGAGAATCAAATTCTTCATTAATTTCTTCACACTTAGAGGATTAGTCTTCATTGATTGAAGAAAAATGTTACTTAGTGTGTTGCACATCTAAGTCATCAATTTTGCATAAGTGTTAGGATGTGTGTCCTTTTCAAAGAACATTCAAAGATTTTAAGATATTTAGCTCACACCGCTACTTGCTAAATCTCTTCTCATCCAAGGGCTTTGTGAAGATATCTGCCAGCTGATCTTCAGTATTCACGTGGTCGATGGAGATGTCACCCTTCAACACATGGTCACGAAGAAAATGATGACGAATCTGGATGTGCTTTGTCTTCGAGTGTTGAACTGGGTTGTGAGCAATCTTGATAGCACTCTCGTTGTCGCAGTAGAGTGGCACATTCTTCACATTGATGCCATAGTGCTTGAGGCTTTGCTTCATCCATAGCAATTGAGCACAGCAAGATCCCGCAGCAATGTACTCAGCTTCACCAGTAGAGAGTGATACGCAGTTCTGCTTCTTCGAGGACCAACATACCAAGGATCGTCCGAGGAAATGACATGTGCCTGATGTTGACTTGCGATCCACCCGATCACCAGCATAGTCAGAGTTAGAATATCCAATGATATCAAAAGCCGATCCCTTGGGATACCATAATCCAAGTGTTGGAGTGTGAGCTAGATATCGAAGAATATGCTTCACAGCCTTATGGTGTGATTCCTTCGGTGTAGCTTGAAATCGGGCACACATGCAAACACTAAGCATAATATCCGGCCTAGATGGACATAGATACAATAAAGAGCCAATCATGGAGCGGTATACCTTTTGATCGAAGTCTTTACCATTTTCATCGGTGCATAGATGGCCATTTGTGGGCATAGGGATTTTGATGCCTTTGCAATCTTGCATGCCGAATTTTCTCAACACATCCTTGAGGTATTTCTCCTGGGATATGAATATGCCATTGTGTTTTTGATGAATTTGAATACCTAAGAAGAATTTCAGCTCTCCCATCATAAACATTTGATATTCCTCACTCATCATATAGGCAAATGTGTCACTGTAACGTTGGTTAGTACAGCCAAAGATAATATCATCAACATATATTTCGCACACGAATAATTCATCATCATATGCTTTGGTGGAAAGACTTGGGTCAAGTGAACCGGGTTTGAAGCCTTTCTTTATGAGTAATTCCTTCAATGTATCATACCATGCCCGAGGAGCTTGCTTGAGGCCATAGAGGGCCTTGTTGAGTCTATAGACGTGGTCTGGAAGTTTTGGATCCTCAAAACCTGGTGGTTGAGCAATATATACTTCTTCCTCAAGCTTACCACTGTGGAATGCACTTTTCACATCCATTTGATGTTAAGATGATATTATGATGGTTAGCATAAGCAAGCAATATGCGAATAGCCTCAAGTCTAGCAACAGGTGAAAAAGTTTCATCAAAATCAATTCCTTCAACCTGTGTGTAGCCTTGAGCTACAAGTCGAGCCTTATTCCTTACCACAAGGCCATTTTCATCTTGCTTGTTGCGGTCGATCCATTTGGTGCTGATGATACTGTGCTTGCATGGGTTTGGTCGCTTGACAAGCTCTCCACATATTATTGAGCTCGAATTGATGCAATTCATCTTGCATAGCTTAATTCCACTCAGGCTCCATGAATGCTTCATCAACTTTGGTGGGCTCTATGATAGAGACAAACGCAAAATTCCCACAAAAGTTAGACAGATGTGAAGCTTTTGAGCATGTGAGAGGACCTGGTGCGTTGATGTCGTCGATGATTCTCTCAATCCGCACTTCATTTGCAACGCAAGGATGAGCAGGTTGACGCTTTTGTTTTGGCACAACATTTTCTTCAGGGCCATTTTCTTCAGTAGCACCAGCATGATTTTCTTCACGTTCTGGAATGACTTCTTCAGCAGATTCTTCGGTAGGGATGACATAGTCAGTAGCTTTGAATCTGATGGATTCCTCAGGTGATATTTCATATAGCACAGGAGGTAGGTGCTCTCTTTGCGAACCATTAGTTTCATCGAACCGCACATCTACAGTTTCAACAACCTTGTGATGATAGGTGTTGAAGACTTTGTAGGTGTGCGAGTCCTTTCCATAACCAAGCATAAAACCCTCATGTGCTTTAGGTGCAAATTTAGAATTGTGATGAGGATCCCTAATCTAGTATTTAGCACCAAAGACTTTGAAATAACTTACATCAGGTTTCTTGTCAGTGAGAAGTTCATATGAGGTATTTTTGAAGAATTTGTGAAGATATACCTTGTTGATGATGTGGCATGCAGTATCAATAGCATCAGGCCAGAAACAAGGTGGAGTCTTGTATTCATCAAGCATAGTGCAAGCCATTTCAACAAGAGTCCTATTCTTACACTCCAATACGCCATTCTGCTGAGGAGTATAAGGAGCAGATAACTCGTGAGTAATACCAAGTTCATCAAGATAGTCATCAAGACCAGTATTCTTGAACTCGGTCCCATTATCACTCCTGATATGCTTGATCTTCACACCGAATTTCATAGATGCTCTTGAGGAAAATCGTTTGAAGACTTACTGCACTTCATTTTTGTAAGTGATGATATGCACCCATGTGTAACGAGAATAATCATCAACAATGACAAAGCCATATAATGATGCAGAATTAGTGAATGTGGCATAATGAGTAGGGCCAAAGAGATCCATGTGAAGTAATTAAAAGGGACGAGAAGTGGTCATGATAGTCTTCGAGGGATGCTAGGCTCTGGTGATCTTTCCAGCCTCACAAGCCCCACAAAGATGAACTTTGAGGAATTTGACACCCTCGACGTCAATGACATGCTTCTTCTTCGTGAGGGTATGCAAGTTCCTCATCCCAGCACGACCAAGTTGTCGATGCCTTCTAAAGCTTTTGCAAGTAGACATGTGGCAGGCTGTGGTCATACAGAGAAATCAACAATATACAAGTCTCCTCTCCTAAAGCCTTCAAAGACTTTGGAATTGTCAGATTCCACTAGCACAATGCAACGATATTTGCCAAAGATGACAACCATATCAAGATCACAAAGCATTGAGACAGACATGAGGTTGAATCCTAAGGACTCGACAAACATGACTTTGTCCATGTGTCTATCCTTTG
Organism: Triticum timopheevii; assembly: GCA_963921465.1. NCBI lineage: Eukaryota > Viridiplantae > Streptophyta > Magnoliopsida > Poales > Poaceae > Triticum > Triticum timopheevii. The sequence continues at coordinate 120,422,991 of OY997270.1, forward strand.
AGATTGCAACCCTACCTAGACCAAATACCTTGCTTTTGCCTTTGTCAGCGTAGGTGATATGGTTCAGATGAGATGGAGATAAAGCAGTGTTCATCAATAAGTTCCTGTCATCGGTCATGTGATTTGTACATCCACCATCGAGGACCCACTCAGTAGCTTTGGGTTGTTCATCTTGCAGATGAATTAGTGCAACTTACGAACCCATATACTTCATCAGTGAAGAATATGATATCAGTTTCATCAGATTGAATTTCATCAACAGTATAAAAGATATGGCAATATGAGGACGTGAGAAATGAATAAATCATTTCTTCATGATTAGCTTGCGTCCATTCAAGCATATTCAGGTCTCCAGCAAATTCTTCAGACGATTAAGTTTGTCTGGAGACCTGACCCTGCATAAGAGATTAGTTCTTTTTCTTCACCACCCACATCTGGAGGGGTGGCAAAGAGTTCATCATTCTGCGAGCTCCATAAGAGAAAGATGGCATTGAAGCCAGTGCACTTTGTTTCACAGAAGAGGGGTTACAATAAGCATATGAATAAGCAGAGAAATTCTTCGAGGACTTATGAACATAATGGTTTGAAGAATAATACACACATTAATAGCCTTTAGATTTTTCCCTGTGAAACAGAAGTGTTAGCACGATGATGTTCATATGAGGATTTGGATCCACGTGAGGAATTTGATCCAGATGAAGAATTTGGTCCATATGAGGACTTGGATCCATATTAAGATTTTGATCCATATGAAGAATTTGATCCGGGGTTCCTATTCTTCATAGGTGGTGTCATGATGACATTCACCTGAAGACTTTCAAGGAACCTTTTGGGAACCCAGATTTTCTTAATAGGGGGACCGTTCCTGCAGTTAGTTCCAACATATCGAGCAAATACTTCACCATTATGATTTCTGAACAGTTTATAGTTGGAGTCAAATGACTCATCAGAGGAATATGAAGATTCACAAGTAAAGCCAGATAATGTGCATGGATGTATGGGAGGTCCTTTCGCAGCAACCCATGAAGTTTTGGGATACTGCTCAGGTTTCCAATACGTCCCATCAGCATTGAGTTTCCTCTCAAAGGCAATACCCTCCTTCCTAGGGTTCATGTTCAAGATCTACTTTTTGAGCACATCATAAAGAGTCTGATGCCCTTTGAGGCTTTTGTATATGCCTGTCACATACAATTCCTTCAACCCTACATTATCGTAAGTGATACTTGTGGTATCCTCAGATGAGGAATTTGTGACAGAAGCATTTGAACATTCAGGTGAAGAATTAGCAGATTCATGCTCAATGCATTTCAAACATGGTGGAATAAATTCTTCCTGAGCGGAATTGATCTGTTGAGCAAGCAATGAATCATTTTCCTTCTGAAGATCTTCATAACTCACTTTTAACTTCTCAAGATCTTGCTTTCTCTAAAGAAATTATAAAAAAGCTTCTCATGATCAGCTAAAAGAGAGTTATGATGACCCTAAAGATTGTCAAACTTGAACTGAAGTCTCTGAAGATTATCAGTCAAAGTCTTAGTTCGATTCAATTCATCACCCAACAGGTCATCGCTTTTGTCTAGAAGATTTTGAACCTTTTCCAAAGCCTTTTGTTGTTTGACAGCAATCTTAGCAAGTTTGGAATAGCTAGGTTTGTGATTGTCATCATATTCATCCTCACTAGATTCAGATGGGGAATGTTTGAGTACCTTGGCACATTTTGCCATGAAGCAATAGGTGGGAGCATAGTCATCGACGCTCTTGTCAGCAGTGTTGGGGAGGTCATTTCTTCAGCATTGAAGATGGACTTGCTGACCTAAGCAGTAGCTAGGGCTAGGCTAGCCACACCAGAGTCTAACTCCTCAGATTCCTCCTCTTCCACATTTTCCTCAGATTCAACTTCAGAGTCCATTTCCTTGCCAATAAATGTCTGAGCCTTCTTGGAACTGCTCTTCTTGTGAGATGAAGACTTTGAAGATTTTGATGATGAGGACTTTGAAGATTTCTTCTTCTTCTTTAAGTCATCAAAATCATCATCTTTGTACTTCTTCTTTGATTCCTTTTCCCACTGAGGACAATCAGACATGCAGTGACCAGTTTTCTTGCATTTGTGGCAAGTCCTCTTCTTGTAGTTACGGGATGAGGAATCATCACTTCTTGAAGATTCTCCAAAGCGACCACGGCGAGAGAACTTCTGGAATTTCTTCACGAGCATTGCTAGCTCCTGGCTCAGTTCTTCAGGATCACCAAGGCTGCTACCAGAATCTTCACCTTCAGATTCAGAGACTGCCTTGACCTTCAGTGCGCGTGATCTTCCATAGCTCAGCCCATAGAGGTCCCTCTTCTCAGCAAGCTGGAACTCATGAGTATTTAGCCTCTCCAGGATATCAGTTGGATCTACTGACTTGTAATCTTCTCATTCTTGAATCATTAGTGCAAGAGTATCGAATGAGGAATCAAGTGATCTCAGCAATTTCTTCACCACCTCATGATCAGTGATGTTAGTGGCACCCAGTGCTTGAAGCTCATTTGAGATGTCAGTGAGGCGATCGAAGGTTTGCTAAAAAAATTCATTGTCGAGTCTTTTGAAGCGGTTGAAGAGATTGCGAAGAACATCAACTCGGGAGTTGCGTTGAGAGGAGACTCCTTCGTTGACCTTGGACAACCTGTCCCAGATCAGCTTTGCTGTTTCCAAAGCACTCACTCTGCCATACTGTCCTTTGCTCAGATGACCACATATGATATTCTTCTCTTGAGAGTCGAGTTGCTTGAATCTCTTCACATCAGCAACATTCACAAATGGAGTGACCGAGGGAACACCATTTTCCACAACATACTGAAAGTGCGTTATATCGACTAGAGGGGGGTGAATAGGCGATTTTTATGAATTCTTCACTCAGGATTTTGCTAGTGAGGAAATTCCTTAGCGAAGAACTACTTGCAGCAGAATAAGTACTCAAAAGTAAACATAACATAACACAAGCATAGTCATCATGATGAAATGAAGACAAGCACAGAGTACAGAAAGCATAAACATAGGATAACACAGGATGAAGACAAACAGACTGAAGAAATTGAACTAAGGAAATTAAGAAAGTCTTCAGTCAAAGTCTTCAAACATATATGAACAAGCACACAACAACTGAAATGAGGAAATGAAAGAGTTGAGGAAATAGAACCAGTAAGCTTGGTGAAGACAATGATTTGGTAGACCAGTTCCAGTTGCTGTCTCAGTTGTACGTTTGGTTGGAGCAGCTAGGTATTTAAACCTGAGGACACATAGTCCTGGACACACAGTCCTCACCGTATTCTCCTTGAGCTAAGGTCACATAGACCTCGCCCAATCACTCGTGGTAAGTCTTCAGGTGACTTCCAAACCTTCACAGACTCGGTCACTCGGCGATCCACAATTCCTCTTGGATGCTCTAGACCATGACGCCTAACCGTCTGGAAGAAGCACAGTCTTCAAAGGCATCAAGCGTCGGATCCACGTAGGATCAATCTCTTCAGTGATGCTCAATCACTTTGGGTTTGTTGGTGTGTTGGGTTTGGGTTTTCCTCACTTGATGATTTTCGCTCAAAGTCCTCGGAGGATGAGATGCTCTCAAATGACAAGTGTCAGTTTCTCTCAGAGCAGCCAACCAGCTAGTGGTTGTAGGGGGCGGCTATTTATATCCTAGGGAGCAGCCTGACATGATAAGACATAAATGCCCTTCAATGATATGACTGTTAGGTGGGTAGATATTTTGGGACAGCTAGCGCATAGCACAGCAACGGTCGGAATTTTGACTCTCAAATTCCTCAGGGCTATCATGTTCCTCACTGTGTAGGCAATCCACACTGGCGAATACTTAACTCCTCAGTCAGAACAAATTCCTCAGCAACCAGAAGAACTTCATCTGTGTTACTGAAGAAATTGAATGAACTGTATGAGATTTCCAATGGCTTCACTCGAAGGGATTGGTAGGTGTAGGATTTTGAGTTGAGCATCACATGGAAATTTTTCCATAGTATTTCCTCGACCCCCTTTAACAGTACGGTGTTTCCTATGACTCAAGAAAGAGAAAATGAAACTACGAAAACAAAAGTCTTCACGCTTCATGTTCCTCGAATGGATTCCAAGTCTTCAAGGTCACACCAATTTCTTCACTTTCAAAGTCTTCAGAAAGTCTTCAGAAATCCAAAGTCTTCAGTCGAAGAACTTCATTTTTAGGGGTCGACTTTCTCTGTAAATATCAAACTCCTGATAGACTTATAGACCTGTGTAAACTCACAAACGCATCAGTCCCTTAACCTATAAGTCTTCAATACACCAAAATCACTAAGGCGCACTAGATGCACTTACAATCTCCCCCTTTTTGGTGACTGATGACAATATAGGTTAAGTTTTCAATGGGGATAAACATATGGAGTGTAAATACTGATATTGAGGAATTTGATTGCAAGATATAGAAGAACTCCCCCCGAAGATGTGCATAGTGAGGAATTTGCTTTTGAAGCAATGCACACTTGAAGAGTATAAGCATGGAGACCTCCCCCTATATCTTGTAATTCATACATGCATTTGATATTTAATATGAAGAATTTGAAATGCATGATGAAATATGGTGACTGATGTAATTCAGCATGCGTGCGTTGGCATTAATGAGGAATAAGCATGCAGAAGAATTCAGCAAAAGTATCAGGCCACCATAGAGTTTTTAAGTTTACAACTCAATCCAGCAAAGTCATCAAAAGAACGAGAGTTGTAACTTAGCAAAAAAACGCCCATATAAGATAGACCCGCTTGAAGACTAACTCAAATTTCTCCCCCTTTGTCATCGAATGACCAAAAGGGTTGAAAAATGAGGACTAACGCCCCCGAGGAGTATCATGATGATGGAGGAGCGCCAGCGTTGTTGGGGTCGTGTGTCATTGTAGGGCCCGCCGCAGTGTCGTCCAAGTCTTCATACTCGTCCGTGTCGTGTGATGAAGAATATGAACTGGCTACAAGGAAGGAATCTTGACCTTCTTGTATGTCTTCGGTGGAGGAGCAGACCAGTCAAAATCTTCCTTGAAGCCCATTTGCTTCAGATCTTCTTCACCATATAGATGTGACAGAATAGCCCAGGTGCGATCGAAGACTTCATGGAGGTAGTAATGGTTTTTCTTCACTGCATTATGTGTAGCAGTCATGTTGTGAAGAATAGAACCAAACTGACACTTAACCCAATTGTGGTTTCGATCCACCTTCTGGTGAAGACTAAGAAGCAGCCCACGGTCAGTCATCACACGAGGAGAAGTGGCTTGAGGATTTGGCTTGGATGCATTGGCAGCAAAATCATGAGTGGCAGAGTCATCATTGGTGGAATAGGATGCAGCTTTGTGAAACTGACCATCCAATGGACGAATGCCTTCATCGATAACAGCCGGTGCCTTGCCCTTTTCATCAGCTGAGGAATATGTCCGCTTGAGGACTTCAATCGGGGGCAAGTAGCTGAGGTGATTCTGAAAATCAGCTTTGTAGTTGAGTGAAGACCTTGTTCCGAGGAATCTCATAATCCAAGGAGCATAAGGCTTCAGCTCAAACGGAGAAAGAGCAACATTTGCCAGAGTCCTCATGAAGAAATCATGATAATTGACAGAGATGCCATGCATGATGTTGAATAGCAGATTCTTCATGATGCCAACAATTTCCTCATCAGATGAGTCATGGCCTTTGATAGGACTCAAAGTCTTTGTCAGAATGTGATAGACAGTTCTTGGCACATACAACAATTCCTTCACGAGGAATTTGGTCCTTGGGGCTTGATCGGGCTTCAGAGGCTTCATAAGCATTTGCATGTAATGAGCAGTGAGTTCAGGTTCTTGGTACAGACAACAAGCACCTTCAGGGGGAGGACTTATTGGCAGGGCATGAAGTAATTCAGAGGCCGATACCTTGTAATGAGTGTTTTCGGTCATCCAGTCCAATACCCAAGTGTTGATATCGTCAGCATCACCTATGACGTGCAGCGTTGCGTAGAACTGAAGAATAAGCTCTTCATTCCAATCAACAATGTCAGAGCAAAAATTGAGCAGGCCTGCATCATGAAGCACACTGAGGACTTGAGAGAAGCAAGACATTGATTCCATATCCACGTGAGGAATATGCTCGTGGTCGAAGACTTTGTCTTTGTTGAATAGCAGTGAAGAATAGAAGTTTGCCTGGCTGGCAGTCCAGAAGCGCTTCCTTCTAAGATGAGCAGACTCATATGGGTTGAATTCAGCAAAGAAAACATGCTCGCCGAAGAAATCATCAGCCTTGAATTTCTGCTTCTTTGAGAAGGGATCCTTTGGCTTGGGCTGAGGAGTATCAATCAATTGCATCACTACCTCAGGAATCACAATCTCAGGATCCACAGGCTGAGGAATTTCAGGCTCTTCTTCAGCTGCAGCCTGGGTCTTCAATTCTTCATTAACATTTTCATCAGCACTAGTGGCTGGAATTTCTTCATGGACAGATGGGGTTGCACGAGGTTCTTCAGATCCCATTTGTACTTCAGCGGTGACAGGGGACTGAGGAATTGATTGAGTGGGGTGAACAGTGGAGAGTTGGGGTGCTGACTTTCCCAAAAATCATCATTCAGCATGGGTGTGGTACAACCAATGTCCACATCTTCATCTTCCATTTCTTCAACGCCGACCTCTTCAGCAGTAAACTGAGGCATATGCGAGGAGACTACTGGTGTTGAAGGTATTGCATCCACTTCAATTTCTTCATCCAACTGCTCTAACGAAGCAGCAAAAGGAATATCTTCATTTAATTCACTTGGAATCACATAATCTTCATCAAAAGTAACAAGGTCCTTTGATGGCATGAATGAGATAGGAACGACATCAATTGGGTTGTCAATTGAGCTTGTCAAAGGCTTCATCTTCTTCGGGGCTGAAGAATCTGATGAAGTTGATGCCTTCCTTTTCTTCACAGCTGCATGCTCTACAACCTTAGTCTTCTTCACATCTGATGCAGATGGAAGGATTGGAGTTGGCGTTAGTGCAGGAGGAGCAGAGGGATTTGGTTCATTTTCTTCAGGCACAACTGATGCAGTTGCCCTGACTTCTTCATTTTCTTTAGGCGCAACACTACTGGAAGCCCTGGTAATTTCTTTAGCAGCTGGAATGCAGTCATCAGCCCTGGTACTTTCATTTTCTTCAGCAACCTGATTGTCATTAGCGGTGCTGGCATGTTCTTCAGTAGGCTATGCAGATGCTTCAGCCTGAGGATTTTTTGCATTGGGGCTGCAACATTTGAAGTGAATTTACCAGTAATCTTCACAAATCTGACTTTGGCTCCAAGCCAGTCAGCATAGTAGCGATCAAATTCATCACTCAATTGCTTTATCTCAGCTTGTAAGGCAACGAGTTGTTCAGGGGAAAGATTGAGGATGTTGTCCTTTAGGTAGCGGTGCTTCTTGTACTGCGCTTTCTTCACCCTTCTTCCTTCTTCAAATTTCGATTTTTCTTCTTCAATGAAGGCAGTCAAAACATGACTTTGACCAGGAGTGAGGTTCATCTCCGGCAAAGGTGTGTTTGGGCCCTTGTGCCATAGATCGATGAAATCTAGGATCAACTTTGGATCCAGTAACATTGGCACATTGCTGCCTTTGGCTCTAGCGGCCCTAGCCTGCCTGTCTCTGATGATTTCGGCAAGTTCTTCATCATCAGCCTCATCATCATCAAAGGGCACTTGAAAGGCGACCTGCTTCTTATGAGGACTTGGTCGAGAGCCTTGTCCAGTAGTGGCCTTTTTCTTCAGCAGAGAGGGGCCAGTTGAGGAATTTGGAGTAGCTGAGGAACTTGCAGAAACTCCTGAGGCAATTGAGATGCATGTAGTCCTTTGGCACGTGGTGAGATGCACAGCTGCAGAGGATTTAGTTGGAGTAGCTGAGGACTTTGTCGGAGGAGCTGAGGACTTTGAAGGAGGAGCAGATTAAGGAGTTGGCCCTGAGGGCTTTGAAGAATCTGGCCATGAGGGCTTTGAAGAATCTGGCCGTGAGGGCATTGAGGGAGAAGAACTTGGCTTGTGAGCAGCTTCTTAGGCATGGCCTTCTTCGACTTGCTTGCAGAGACCTCAGTAGTGGTAGCAGCAGCAGTAGAGTCTTCATTGAATTTCCTCACTGCTTCCTTTGCCTGTTTGGCCAGTTTGGCCTGGCGCTTGGCCCATTCATCAGGATAGTCCTCACCGCGCTTGAGGCTGGTGGGATCTTCCAATTGGCCAGGTGTCGGAGTAATGGGTCACGGGTAGGCTAACCCGAGTCCCAGAACCTTTCAAGACATCGGGGCAGACTGCGCCCCTCAAGTACCTACGGCGACTCCAAGATAAGCCGACTCCCAGAAGGCGACTCCGAGATAAGTCGAGTCCCAGAAGGCGACTCCGAGAAGAGCCGAGTCCCTGAGGCGACTCTTGTCTCGGCCGAGTCCCAGAGGCGACTCCGAAGAAGCCGACTATGGGGAGTAGGCCCGCGACTCCCAACCACCCGGTAATTAAAGACGAGCGTGGCCACAGTACGCCGTACCCACGGAGATCTCCGCCCGGCGCGGCACTATTGCCATGCCAGCCCTGACATCAGCCCCTGGGGCGGGGCCCTGTACCCATGACGCCTTGTCTGTACGAACCAGAGACGGCAGGGCCTACCAGTCAGCGAGAGTACTGAAGACGGCGGGCGCGCCGAGAGTCGGACCCGTTGGGAGTCGGCCCTCCGAAGCCGGCTGGCTCCTCCCACGGGCCCCGTGCGCCATTAACCAGATGCGACCGGGGGATGGCCACAGTGATCGCCCGCAGGCGGCGGCGCTGTTGCAATAACCCCATGACCAAGCCCGCGTCATTAGAAGCACGGCTATAGTAATCTGCAGCCGGCAAGACCCGCCCGCGGCGGGCACGGGCTGATGCCTTCGTACCAGGCCTGTCGGCGGGGCCCACCAGTCGGCGGGCCCCAGGAGTCGGCGGAGAAGATGGCACCTGAGAGACAGACGGCTGGGACCCGCGCCCAGCCGGATTTACCATTGTAACCTTGGGGGGTAGGGCTATATAAACCCCCCAGGGCACCCGTGCAAAGGGTTGGATCCAGTAGCATTAGACAGAACACAAAGGAGGGAGAGAGCTAGCCTTGCCTTCTCCTTCTTCCAGAAATAGCTCTAGGAGCACCCTTGTATTCACTTTGCCTTAGTGATCATGCGGAGACCCCGCAGAGCAGCAGTAGGGGTGTTATCTCCTCGGAGAGCCCTGAAGCTGGGTAAGATCCGCCGGCGTGCATGTCTTCGCCTCATCCCGTTTCCAGGCACCGGCGATGTTCTACTCGCCCCCACCATGATAAGCCATCCTTTGGCATATGTCGCACCCAACCCCCGACATTTGGCGCCCACCGTGGGGCCTGGTACACCGTCGTCCGAAGATCTGTTCTGGACGGGAACCCTCTTCCTTCCTGGCGAGCGCAGCCAGCCAGGCTTGCCAGACGGAGTCTGCATCGACGCGCTGTGCGGCGCTGAGGCCGCCTGTGCAGCGAGCAGCCTCGCCGAACTTGTCGGTGAGGTTCGACTCTCCGACGAGCCTGCGTCCGATGCAGGCATGAGTGGCCTCGAGAGTCTCCTCGCGGGCCTCCTCGACCAACTCCACGTCGCCGGCGAGCCCGCCGTGGACTTGTAGTCCGTAGGCTCCACCGACCCAATGCTGGTCGACTCTGACGCCGTGTCGCTTGACACTTTCCCCACCAACGTGGTGGTCTACGACGAGCCGCTTCCTCACGAGGAGAGTGGCGGAAGCGCCGTCACGGAGGTGCTCGTCATCAGTCACGATGAGTGCTCCAGTGAAGAAGCTCAGGACCCGCTCGCCGCGGCCCTGCAAGACCTAACGGCGCCCATTCCAGAGGACGCAGACGCCGAGATGCTGGAGACGCGCCGCCTTCAGATCATCGAAGGCGCCAAGAGGCTGGCAAGCATGAGGCGCTTGTCAGAAGCCTACCAGCACGAGATGGATCGCGCCGTGGGCGGCTCGCAGGCTCCAACTGGGCCGAGCCGCCTAGGCGCGGTCCAGCAGCGCGGCGCGGCCATCGCTGACTTGTTCGGGGCAAAACGCCCCATATACGCCACCCCTGCGGAGAACATCCGCGCTGCCCAAGCGGCGACTGAGGAGTTGAAGAACTTCGAGGGCAAAGAGCGCCGCATGATGACGAAGCGAGTCCAGCAGCTCCTCGATGCGGTTGCTGCGCAGAACGCGGCCGGCGGCCGCGCGGATGCGCTGCAGCAACCGAACGACGACTTGCCTCCCCGCCGAGATCAAGGCGTGACATCTCGGACGCCGACTGGCGGAGTCCGCGGAAGGAAAGAAAAGGAGCCGGCTGTCAGTCGCAGTCAGACTCACATCACCATTGAGCACGACCAAGATGGCCGTCCGAGAGCAGTAGAGCGGCGGGACGACTACCTGCCTCCCCCACCAAGAAGAGAACGGCGAGTTCCCCCGCCGCCTATTGAGCATCCGACTCTCGGCGGCCGCCTCGGCCGTCAAGGAGTCAGAGAGAACGACGCCCGCCATCGGATCGACCGACTCCACCGATCCCTGGCGCTGGAAGAAGAAGACGAGCTGGGTCCGCCTTGCTTTGGGCCCCGCATCCGAGACGAGCCCTTCCCCAAAGGGTTCACGCTCCCCCGAGACACACCCAAGTACACCGGCTCTGTGAAGCCGGAAGACTGGCTGATAGATTACTCCACGGCCGTCAGCATAACGAATGGCAACAAGCGGGTTGCCGTGAAGTACGTTCCCCTCATGCTCTAGGGCACGGCCCGGACATGGTTGAACAGTCTGAAGCCCCGCAGCATCAATAGCTGGGTCGACTTCACTGAAGCCTTCATCCGCAACTTCACGAGCACGTACAAGCGACCACCCAAGCCGCGCCAGCTTTCCTTGTGCGTGCAAGGCCCTGATAAGTCAACACGCGACTACCTCACGCGCTGGGGCGAGCTTCGGAACTCCTGCAAGGGCATGCACGAGGTGCAGGCTATCGAGTACTTCACTGCCGGGTGCCGAGAAGGCACCCTCCTCAAGCACAGGCTCCTCTGTGACGAGCTAGAAACCCTCGATGAACTGCTAGTCATAGCAGACAAGTACGCCACGGCCGACTCCTCCATGAAGACAGAGATTCAAGTCAATGCGGCTGGCAAGGTGGCTCCTCAGGCTCCCAGAACTCCAGCTGGAGACACCAGTCGGCGACAACAACAGAGCGACCACAAACGCAAGGCCCAACCGCCGACTTCCAACAGTCGGCAGGTTGCGACAGTCGAAGATCAACAGCCGGAGGGGCAGCCTCCGGCCAAACGGCAGAAAGGCGGCAAATCCAATTGGTTGCCGGCCGTTTCCTATGAGCAGACTCTGGATGGTCCCTGCAAGTTCCACAGTGGCGCGAAGCCGTCAAATCATACCACCCGAAAGTGCCACTGGCTCACCAGAATCGCCAAGGGAGACGGCCTCCTTCCCCCTCCGCCTGCTGGGCCACCGCCTCCGCCGCCACCCCAGCAGCCGGCTGCTCGGCCAGTCAGCGCAGTGCAGGACGAGTACCCAGAAGAGCATGGAGCCTACGTGGTGTTCACCAGTGAGGCTGATGATCGACGCAGCAGACGGCGGCAGCAGCAAGAAGTAAATGCAGTGGCAACAAACACTTCAGAGTTCATGCATTGGTCCGAGAGGCCTATTAGTTGGAGCAGGGCGGATCACCCAGAGGTGATGCCGAACCCGGGCTCCTATGCCCTGGTCCTAGGTGCCACCTTGGCCACTGATAGGCGGGCCGCCTAGTTTTCGAGAGTGCTGATAGACGGAGGCAGTAGCATCAACATCCTATACAAAGATACTATGGAGAAGCTAGGAATCAAGCAAAGACAGCTGCAGAGCAGCCGGACTGTGTTCCATGGTATTGTACCCGGCCTTTCTTGCTCACCAATCGGCAAGATCCTGATAGACGTCCTCTTCGGAGACAAAGACCATTTCCGCCGAGAGCCAGTCTGGTTTGAAGTAGTGGACCTGGAAAGCCCATACCACGCACTACTTGGCCGACCTGCCTTGGCCAAGTTCATGGCGGTTCCTCACTACGCCTACCTCAAGATGAAGATGCCGAGTTCCAAGGGAATTCTAACCATAGCCGGCGACTACAGGAAGTCGTCCGCCTGCGCGGCCGAAAGCAGCCGGCTGGCCGAGTCCCTGGTGATCGCAGGTGAGAAGCGGCTCCTTGACCGGGTCATGGCGATGGCCGGAAAGCAGCCTGAGATGTCGCCCGACCCCAAGGAGTCGGAAGCTGAGGGCTCGTTTAAGCCAGCCAAAGAGACCAAGAAGATACCCTTGGACCTGGAGCACCCAGAGAGGTACGCTGTCATGGGTGCAAACCTTGACAGTAAATAGGAAGGCGAGCTCGTCGATTTCCTCCGTGAGAATCGCGACATCTTTGCATGGTCCCCCAAAGACATGCCTAGTGTACCGACGGAATTCGCCGAGCACAAGCTACATGTTAGGCTAGATGTGAAACCCGTCAGGCAGCCCTTGCGCCGCATGTCAGAAGAGAAGAGAAGAGTTGTTGGAGAAGAGATAGCCCGGCTTCTTGCGGCCGGCTTCATCATGGAGGTGTTTTTTCCAGAGTGGCTGGCAAACCCAGTTTTGGTACTGAAGAAAAACAAGCACTGGTGGATGTGCATTGATTACACAAGCCTCAACAAAGCCTGCCCAAAGGATCCGTTTGCCCTGCCGAGGATCAATCAGGTGATAGACTCCACAGCAGGATGCGAGCTGCTGAGTTTCTTAGATGCATATTCAGGATATCACCAGATCAAGCTAAACCCGGCGGACAGACTGAAGACCGCCTTTGAGGGAGTCCTGGACTAGGGGGTGTCCGGACAGCCGGACTATCATCGTCCGCCGGACTCCAAGACTACGAAGATACAAGATTGAAGACTCTGTCCCGTGTCCGGATGGGACTTTCCTTGGTGTGGAAGGCAAGCTTGGCAATACGGATATGTAGATCTCCTACCATTATAACCGACTCTATGTAACCCTAGCCTCCTCCGGTGTCTATATAAACCGGAGGGCTTTAGTCCGTAGGACACAACATACATCACAACAATCATACCATAGGCTAGCTTTAGGGTTTTAGCCTCCTTGATCTCGTGGTAGATCCACTCTTGTACTACCAATATCATCAATATTAATCAAGCAGGACGTAGGGTTTTACCTCCATCAAGAGGGCCCGAACCTGGGTAAAACATCGTGTCCCTTGTCTCATGTTACCATCCGCCTAGACGCACAGTTCGGGACCCCCTACCCGAGATCCGCCGGTTTTGACACCGACATTGGTGCTTTCATTGAGAGTTCCTCTGTGTCGTCACCGATAGGCTCGATGGCATCTTCAATCAACAACGCTGTCCAGGGTGAGACTTTTCTCCCTGGACAGATCTTCGTATTCGGCGGCTTCGCACTGCGGGCTAATTCACTTGGCCATCTAGAGCAGATCGAAAGCTACGCCCCTGGCCATCAGGTCAAGTTTGGAAGCCTAAACTTCACAGCCGACATCCGCGGGGACTTGATCTTCGACGGGCTCAAGCCAAAGCCAAGCGTGCCGCACTGTTGCAATGGGCATGATCTAGCTCTGCCGCCGAACAGTGCCTTGGTGTCCGCGCACGAATCCGCCCCGGCCCTTAGTCTGGAGCCGATCGCCCAGATCGAGGACCGGTGGATGGACACCACCTCGGGGGCCTCAACTTCCACGGGGATGGAGCCAAACACTAACCTTGTCCCTCACGAAACTCGTGATTCCGAGGTGCCGGACTCCTTGCCGGACTCCGGACCTCCCGCGCCCCTGCCAATCGAATCGGATTGGGCGCCGGTTATGGAATTCACCGCCGCGGACATCTTCCAATACTCGCCCTTTGGCGACATCCTAAATTTGCTAAAGCATCTCTCGCTATCGGGAGAGTCCTGGCCGGACTATGGCCAGGATGGTTGGGATACGGACGACAAAGAAATTCAGAGCCCACCCACCACCCACTTTGTAGCCACTGTCGACGATCTTACCGACATGCTAGACTACGACTCCGAAGACATCGATGCTATGGACGACGATGCCAGAGACGAACAGGAACCAGCGCCTACAGGGCACTGGAAGACCACCTCGTCATACGACATATACATGGTGGACACCCCAAAGGACGGGGACGGCGAAGAAGTAGCGGAGGCAGATTCCTTAAAGAAACAGCCCAAGCGCCGGCGTCAGTGGTGCCGCTCTAAATCCCGCCACAGCAAGAATGGAGATTCCGGCACAGGAGATAACAATACCCCAGAGAGTGCTGAAGATAATCCCCTCCAGCAAGACTCAGCGCAGGAGGACACAGAAGCAAACCCCCACGAGAGGGCGGCAGACGAAGAGGTCGAGGATTATAACTATATACCTCCCTCCGAAGACGACGCAAGCCTCAACGACGACGAATTCGTCGTGCCCGAGGATCCCGTCGAACAAGAGCGTTTTAAACGCAGGCTTATCGCCATGGCAAATAGCCTAAAGAAAAAGCAGCAGCAGCTTCAAGCTGATCAGGACCTGCTGGCCAATCGATGGACCGAGGTCCTCGCGGCCGAAGAGTTTAAACTTGAACGCCCCTCCAAAAGCTACCCCAGACGCAAGTTGCTCCCCCGACTAGAGGAGGAAGCATACATACCTTCATCACCAGCGTACGATACGGCCGACCGACCACCCCGTGGCCGCGACAGAGAGGCATCCAGACCCTCCACAAAGACCGTACCCCGGCATCGCTCCAAAAGTACGAAGCCAAGAGGGAACGCGCCGGACTTGCGAAACGTATTGGAGGATAAAGCAAGGCAATCCAGATCCATCTACGGATCACGAGGGCGCCCCATGACCCGCGACGAATACCGTCGCGCCGGATATAATAACCCCGGCCGGGCCGAACACAACAGACAACGCTCTCTCGAGCTGCGTCATGATATTGCTCAATATAGAGGCGCCGCACACCCCCTATGCTTCAGTGACGAAGTAATGGATCATCAAATCCCTGAAGGGTTTAAATCCATAAACATCGAATCCTACGACGGCACAACAGACCCCGCGGTTTGGATTGAAGATTATCTCCTTCACATCCTTATGGCCCGCGGCGACGATCTCCATGCCATCAAGTACCTCCCACTCAAGCTTAAAGGACCAGCTCGGCATTGGCTTAACAGCTTGCCCGCAGAGTCAATTGGGTGTTGGGAAGACCTGGAAGCCGCATTCCTCGACAATTTCCAGGGCACGTATGTGCGGCCACCAGACGCCGATGACCTAAGCCACATAATTCAGCAGCCAGAGGAATCGGCCAGACAATTCTGGACACGGCTCTTGACAAAGAAAAACCAAATCGTAGACTGTCCAGATGCAGAGGCCCTCGCAGCCTTCAAACATAACATCCGTGACGAGTGGCTAGCCCGGCACCTGGGACAGGAAAAGCCGAAATCCATGGCAGCACTCACATCATTAATGACCCGCTTTTGCGCGGGAGAGGATAGCTGGCTAGCTCGCAGCAACAACCTCAATAAAAATTCTGGCAGTCCGGATACTAAGGACCACAACGGCAGGTCACGTCGAAACAAAAACAGACACCGCATTAACGGCGACGATAAGGAGGATACAGCAGTCAACGCCGGATTCCGAGGCTCAAAACCCGGTCAGCGGAAGAAGCCATTCAAAAGAACCACTCCGGGTCCGTCCAACTTGGACCGAATACTCGACCGCTTATGCCAGATACATGGCACCCCCGAAAAGCCAGCCAATCACACCAACCGAGACTGTTGGGTGTTCAAGCAGGCGGGCAAGTTAATTGCCGAAAACAATGACAAGGGGCTAAACAGCGACGACGAGGAGGAGACCCGACCGCCGAATAATAGAGGACAGAAGGGTTTCCCCCCACAAGTGCGGACGGTGAACATGATTTACGCAACCCATATACCCAAGAGGGAGAGGAAGCGCGCACTAAGGGACGTCTATGCGATGGAGCCAGTCGCCCCGAAGTTCAATCCATGGTCCTCTTGTCCGATCACTTTCGATCGAAGAGAGCATCCGACCACCATACGCCATGGCGGATTCGCCGCATTGGTTTTAGACCCAATCGTCGATGGATTTCACCTCACGAGAGTCCTGATGGACGGCGGTAGTAGCCTGAACCTGCTTTATCAGGATACAGTGTGCAAGATGGGCATAGACCCCTCAAGGATTAAACCTACAAAGACAACCTTTAAAGGTGTCATACCAGGTGTGGAAGCCAATTGTACGGGCTCGGTCACATTGGAAGTGGTCTTCAGATCCCCGGATAATTTCCAGAGCGAAGAGTTAATCTTCGACATAGTCCCATTTCGCAGCGGCTATCACGCCCTGCTCGGACGAACCGCGTTTGCAAAGTTCAACGCGGTGCCGCATTATGCATACCTCAAGATCAAGATGCCAGGCCCTCGTGGAGTCATCACGGTCAATGGAAATACGGAACGCTCCCTCCGAACGGAGGAACATACAGCGGATCTCGCGGCAGAAGTACAGAGCAGCCTTTTTAGGCAATTTTCGAGTCCGGCCGTTAAACGGCCGGATACAGCAAAACGCGCCCGAAGCAATACCAACCAAGACAACCTGGCACGATCAGAGCACGCGTAGCAATGCGGCCCTAACCCCCGCCCTCGCATGATTGAAAGAACAACCCTCCACGTACATCATTATGCTTTGGAGATACCATGGGCGCAGGGGAAGGGGCATGATCACAATATACCCAGAGTGCGGCTCGACCACACCAGGGGCTCGCAAGTGCGCCACCCTTTTCTTTTTTTTATTATTATTTTCCTTCTTTGTATACATAGGACTCCATTAACCAGAGGCCCTGTCCGGCGGTGAACCTGCCGAACTCACGATGCAACAGCCAGGGAAGAAAGAAGGCTGCGACGAACACTCAGGTGGTCTCAATTATGAGCATTAAATTCGATTATATACACCAAGTCCGCAGCTCATCCCTGGAGGGGGACATGTTTAATTAGTCCAAATCCCTTGCTTATCGCACTATTTGTATCAGTCCGCACTCATAGCAGACTTCCTTTAATAAATAATGCAGCATTTTTTGACTGCAATTACATTACTTTTTATATATATATGTTCATTACAGGACATCTTGCACCCGTATATTTTGGTACGGTCTAATACACCAGGGGCTTATATTCCCCACATTATGGTGTGATAAGTCCGAACACTTTCATAAGTGCGGCACCCCGAACTTATATCATTATATGAATCAGCTCCGAATCATGTCTTGGGTCAATAGTTGGGTTTGCCCGGCTCCCACGTTTTGGTGCCTTACGTTCCATTCTGTCGGCTAAGGTGGCACTGGGAGAACCACTGCGATTGCGCCCCGGTTGAGCCGGGCGAGCGCCTCAGTGGAGAAAGCTAAAACTGACCAGCATGATAAGGCGAGAGACTGGTCGCTGTTCGAGAGGTCTTTTCGAGTCCTTAAAGACTCACGCCGCTTAGAGCGAAGTTCCAGATAAATGTCCGACGAAGGCGTGGATAGCGCCCCGGATTCGGTCTTCCGAATACCAGGGGCTTCGCCGAAATTTAAAATTATAGAATTCTATGGCTAAGTGAGAGTGTTCAAGCATTATAAGTCCGGTTGCCTTGTTCGTTGTGTTGAGCGCCTCCCTAGATGGACCCAAAAATGGGAACAAGAGTGCTCAAATTTATCCTGAACACCCCAGCACTCGCGGCTCGGGGGCTGAAGCCAATGACTTGCCATCTCTCAGATTTTATAAACGGCCGCATAGAAGGTAATATTTTAAATTAAACAAGCGTTGCTTAATGCGCATATGAACAAAGTTTTCAGCGCACAGGATAATACATAGCGAGTTTACTCAAAAATTACATCTCTGGGGCATTCATCCGCAATATCGCGGGCTCCCTTCAGGACAGTTTTATAATACATTTCGGGCGTACGATACTCCTTGCGCGGTGGCGGTGGGTCAGTGAGAAGCTTCTCCGCATCCAGCCTGCCCCAGTGCACCTTTGTGCGGGCAAGGGCCCGACGAGCACCTTCAATACAGGCGGAGCGCTTGATGACCTCCACCCAGGGGCACACATCCACCAGCCGCCGCACGAGGCCGAAGTAGCTCCCAGGCATGGCCTGTCCAGGCCACAGCCAGACTATAAGGCCCTTCATGGCCTCCTCAGCTACCTTGTGGAGTTCGACCAGCTGCTTCAGCTGGTCGCTTGGGGGCACCGGATGGCCGGCCTTAGCGTACTGAGACCAGAAGACCTTCTCCATCGAGCTCCCCTCCTCACCACGATAGAATGCGGCGGCATCAGACACACTACGCGGCAGATCTACAAATGCCCCTGGAGAGCTCCGAATGCGGGTAAGTGTCAGGTAGTTTACATTAACATGCTTGCTTTGCATGAAAAATGCCTTACCCGCCGCTATCTTCTTTACATCTTCAACCTCCTGAAGGGCCTTACGGGCCTCGGCCTTGGCGGACTTGGCACTTTCGAGAGCCGAGGCAAGCTCGGACTCTCGAGTCTTGGAGTCACGCTCCAAGCTCTCATGCTTCTCCATGAGAGCCTGGAGCTCTTGCCGTACTTCCGCCACCCGTGCCTCCTGCTTTTCTCGCTCTGCCCGTTCCGTGGCCGCACTGCATTCGGCCGCGGACACAGCCTCCTTCAGGGCTGCCACCTCGTTCGTGGCCCCTGCAACACCCATATTATCCTTGTTAATTTTATTGCAACCAAAATCCTTTTCTGTAAGGTAACTATTCAAAGTGGTGTTACTCACCATCTTTGTCCTTGAGCTGCTTCTTGGCATGGCCGAGCTCTTGCTCGGACCGCTGGAGATCCTGCTTCAACGCGCCGACCTCCGCAGTCAGTGCGGCAGAGGTCAGTAGCGCAGCCTGCAAACCCATATTGACATATTTTAAGCAACCCCGCGTATATCTTCTTAGATCCTCAGTCCGGCTTTTCTTTCCGAACACCGAACTGAGCATCAGGGGCTACTGTCTATGCGGTATTAAATTGCATAATTATAACTTCTTACCTCAAAGCCTGTTAGAAGGCTGCTGCAGGCTTCGGTCAGCCCGCTCTTGGCGAGCTGAACCTTCTGAATCACCGCACTCATGATAGTGCGGTGTTCTTCCTTGATGGAAGCACCTTTAAGCGCCTCCAACAAGTTGTCCGGCGCCTCCGGTTGGACGGAGGCTGCCGGTGTCACAGTATTGCCCTTCTTTCGAAGGGGCCACCTGCCGGACTCTGGAACCGCTGCAGGTTCCGATGTAGAGTCCGGCACAAAGTCCGAGAGGCTGCCTAGCGGCGCCTCCGGAGCCTCCTCCTGATGGGTCCCTCTCTGGGATCCCACCTTGGCGTCCTCATCGGCGCGGGGGGTAGAGGCAGTCGGAAGTGAATCCACATCCGACGGGGCCAACGACCCGCTCGATGAAGCGGGGAGATCATCATCGACCGGACTGTGGACAGTATGCGGCATTAGTAGGACACTAGGTGACGCGAAAGAAATTGCATATCAGGGATCCGGATACTTACGATCTCGCCGGAGGCCTGGCCCTTGAAGGCCACTCCTCCCCGCCAACGATGGTGTTGGCGGAACTGTCCGGGGGAATAGTCCTCCCCCTCTTGGACCTTTCGGCCTCCCCTATTGGGGAAGCCTTCCTCTTCCTCTCTTCCTCCTCCGGGAGAGAGTCTTCTTCCTCCTCCTCATCTTCGGGGGAGGAGTCCGCCTCGTCGTCGGACGCTTGATTGCGGGAACTCTTTCGAGTCCCCGTGGCCACCTTCTTGGCCTTCTTCTCCGGCACCACGTGCGGTGCCGGAACCAGCAGCCCTGCTAGACGGGCGTTCACTGGGTCTTCTGGCATGGGAGCCGGACAGATGAGCTGCACGGCCTTCTCCATCCATTCCTACCAAAGGAAAAGAGAGATTGAAACCCTCTTAGAATCAATCTGTTTACCACAAGTGTCCCGTAAAGGGGTTGAATCACTTACCTCGTCAGCTGGATGCTGCGAGCTGAATCCGCGATCTTCCGTCGCAGATGCGGGGGCTTTGGCGCCCTTAAACAGCACCCTCCAGGCGCCTTCATACGTCGTGTCGAAGAGCCCGCTTAGCGCCTGGTGCTGTTCCGGATTGAACTCCCACAGATTGAATGCCCGTTCTTGGCATGGGAGAATCCGGCGGATGAGCATGACTTGGACCACGTCGACGAGCCTGAGCTTATTGTTCACCAGCTTCTGGATACAGGCTCGGAGTCCCGTCAGCTCCTTCGGATTACCCCACAACAGGCCCTTCTCTTTCCAGGAGGTGAGCTGCGTGGGGATGCCAGATCTGAACTCGGGGGCCGCCGCCCATGTGGGTTCGCGCGGCTCGGTGATGTAGAACCACCCCGATTGCCACCCCTTAACGGAGTCCACGAAGGCCCCTTCGAGCCAAAGGACGTTGGGCAACTTGCCCAACATGGCGCCTCCGCATTCCGCTTGCGTGCCCTTCACAACCTTCGGCTTGACGTTGAAGGTCTTGAGCCACAGGCCGAAGTGGGGCTGGATGCAGAGGAAGGCCTCGCACACGACGATGAACGCCGAGATGTTGAGGATGAAGTTCGGCGCCAGATCGTGGAAATCCAGGCCGTAATAGAACATGAGCCCCCGGACGAAAGGGTGCAGTGGAAAGCCCAGTCCGCGGAGGAAGTGGGGAAGGAAGACGACCCTCTCATGGGGCCCAGGGGTAGGGATGAGCTGCCCCTCGTCGGGCAGCCGGTGCGCAATATCGCTGGTAAGGTATCCGGCGTTGCGCAGCTTGGTGATGTGCTCCTCCTTGATGGTGGAAGCCAACCACTTGCCTCCCCCTCCGGACATGGTCGGGGAAGGTTAAGACGAGATGTGCGAGCTTGGGCGTTGGAGCTTGAGTGCGCGGAGGTGGATGAGCAAAGGAGGAAGAAGGCGTGGGTGAAAAGGTGAATCCTTATCCCTTATATAGGCAGGGCGAAGACTAGGCGCCCCCCACCAGCCTGGTAAAACTCGCTTATCTCCCAAGCGCCACCATCAATGGCGCGGTTGGGTTACCCACGTCCGTATTGATGAGAATCCTGGAATAAGGGGAACATGATCTCTGCTTCGACAAGACGTGCCAAGGAAACCGCTTCGCTAAACGTGTTGAGGTGGTATAATAAAAAACGATTCAAGTAAAAGCCTAGTAACGGTGTGATGTCATGCCACATAATACGTCAGCAGATTGGACTTGTGTACATTTTATTCTCTCTATGGTGGAATGTGGAATTTATTTTGCAGAGCCGGACACTATCCTGGTGTTCATGATCTTCTATGGATTATTCAAGGGAGGAACCCGCCTTGCAATGCCGAACATTATGCGCGCCGGACTTATCGTCATTGAAGCCTGGTTCAGGGGCTACTGAGGGAGTCCTGGACTAGGGGGTGTCCGGACAGCCGGACTATCATCGTCCGCCGGACTCCAAGACTACGAAGATACAAGATTGAAGACTCCGTCCCGTGTCCGGATGGGACTTTCCTTGGCGTGGAAGGCAAGCTTGGCAATTTAGATATGTAGATCTCCTACCATTGTAGCCGACTCTGTGTAACCCTAGCCTCCTCCGGTGTCTATAAACCGGAGGGCTTTGGTCCGTAGGACACAACATACATCACAACAATCATACCATAGGCTAGCTTTAGGGTTTTAGCCTCCTTGATCTCGTGGTAGATCCACTCTTGTACTACCAATATCATCAATATTAATCAAGCAGGACGTAGGGTTTTACCTCCATCAAGAGGGCCCGAACCTGGGTAAAACATCGTGTCCCTTGTCTCCTGTTACCATCCTCCTAGACGCACAGTTCGGGACCCCCTACCCGAGATCCGCCGGTTTTGACACCGACAGCCTTCATCACACCATTCGGAGCCTTTTGCTACCTGACGATGACGTTCGGCTTGAGGAATGCCAGCGCCACCTTTCAGCGTTGCATGCAGAAGTGCCTCCTCAAGCAACTCGGCAGGAATGCCCATGTCTACGTGGATGATGTGGTGGTGAAGACGGAGAAGCGTGGGACGCTGCTAGAAGACCTCAAGGAGACCTTTGAGAACCTGCGCCGATTCCAGATCAAGCTCAACCCTGAGAAGTGCGTTTTCGGAGTACCAGCCGGCCAACTCCTTGGCTTCCTGGTCTCCGAACGCAGCATAGAGTGCAACCCCGTGAAGATCAAGGCCATCGAGAGGATGGAGGTACCCAGCCGACTGTTAGATGTGCAGAAGTTCACCGGCTGCTTGGCGTCCATCAGCCGATTCATCAGCCGGCTGGGCGAGAAAGCTCTGCCTTTGTATCAATTGATGAAGAAGACCACCTTTTTCGAGTGGAACCACAAGGCGGATGAAGCATTTCTCCATCTGAATAAGATGTTGACTAACCCCCCTGTGTTGGCGGCTCCGACTCCTAAAGAGCCCATGCTCCTGTACATCGCCGCCACCAACCGAGTAGTCAGGACAGTCATCGTAGTCGAACGCAAAGAGGAAGGCAAGGCGCTCCCTGTCCAGAGACCGGTATATTACCTGAGCGAGGTACTGTCGACTTCCAAGCAGAACTACCCCCATTACCAGAAGATGTGTTACGGTGTGCATTTTGCCTCCAAGAAGCTGAAGCCTTACTTTCAAGAGCATCCAATCACTGTGGTTTGCACGGCTCCGTTGGCCGAGATCATTGGAAGCCGAGACGCCTCCGGCCGAGTAGCCAAATGGGCCATAGATCTGGCTCCTTACACCATCTACTACCAGCCCCGCACCGCCATCAAGTCGCAAGCGCTGGCCGACTTCCTCGTCGACTGGGCTGAGACCCAGTACCTGCCGCCAGCGCCCGACTCCACCCATTGGTGGATGCATTTCGACGGCTCCAAGATGCGCACCGGCCTGGGAGCCGGCGTCGTCCTCACCTCCCCTAAAGGCGACAAGCTCAAGTATGTGCTGCAGATCCACTTCGCCGCCTCCAACAACGTCGCCGAATACGAGGCACTCATTCATGGGCTCCGGCTTGCCAAAGAACTCGGCATTCGCCGGATCCTGTGCTATGGCGACTCCGATTTGGTGGTCCAGCAGTCATCTGGCGACTGGGACGCCAAAGACACAAACATGGCGAGCTACCACTTCCTGGTGCAGCAACTCAGCGGATACTTCGAGGGGTGCGAGTTCCTTCATGTGCCAAGAAACGACAATGATCAAGCAGACGCCTTGGCACGAGTCGGCTCCACCCGCCAAGCAATACCTTCCGGCGTCGCTCTTCAACACCTCCTCAAGCCATCTATCAAGCCTTCACCAGAATCAGACTCCATCTTTGTGCTGGCTCCTCCCGAAGAAGTCGGATCCGGCTCAAGAGCCCCAGTAGGCGGCCCCAAGAAAATCACAGTCGAAGCCAGCCCGGGGACTTCAGAACCCGGCCCGGGGACTGCGCCACCCGGCCCGGGGACTACACCAGTCGGCCCGGGGACTTCGTCAATCCAGCAAGCGGCCGCAGACCCCAGCCTGCCGCCTCCCAGCCCAGCCACCCTTGTCCAAGTCACTGTGGTGGCGGTTGAAGAAATAGCAGCACCCTCATGGGCACAGCCCATCCTCAAGTTTCTAGTGAACAGAGAGCTGCCGACTGATGAGATCTTGCCTCGGCAAGTGCAATGCCGAGCGGAAGCATACACCATAATCAACAGAGAGCTGGTCAGGCGCAATGTCACTGGTGTCTACCAGCGCTGCGTAGAGCCAGAACAAGGCCAAGAAATTCTCAGAGACATTCATCAGGGCGAGTGCGGCCACCATGCAGCTTCAAGAGCACTCGTCGCCAAAGCCTTTCGGCACGGTTTCTTCTGGCCGACTGCCCTGGAAGAGGCTAAAGAGTTAGTCCAAAAATGCAAGGGGTGCCAGAAGTTCCGCTCCAAGCCACTTCAGCCGGCTTCCGCGCTGAAGACAATCCCCATCACCTGGCCCTTCGCAGTTTGGGGCCTGGACATGGTGGGACCATTCAAGACGGCCCGAGGTGGCCTAACTCATCTGCTTGTCGCGGTGGACAAGTTCACCAAGTGGATAGAAGCAAAGCCCATCAAGAAGTTGAACGGTCCGACTGTAGTAACTTTCATCGCCGACATCACAGTGCGGTATGGCATACCGCACAACATCATCACCGACAATGGCACAAATTTTGCCAAAGGCGCCTTGGCTCGTTTCTGCGCCACACAGGGCATCTGACTGGACATAGCGTCCGTTGCCCATCCGCAGTCAAACGGCCAGGTGGAGCGAGCAAATGGCCTCATCCTGTCCGGCATCAAGCCTCGACTGGTCGAACCACTCGAGTGTTCGGCCAGTTGTTGGGTTGAGGAGCTACCAGCCGTCCTCTGGAGTCTGCGCACGACTCCAAACAAGTCAACCGGCTTCATGCCTTTCTTCCTCGTCTATGGTGCCGAAGCCGTCATCCCGACGAACATAGAGTTCGACTCTCCACAAGTCACCATGTACACCAAAGAGGAAGCTGAAGAAGCACGCCAAGACGGCGTTGACCTGCTGGAAGAGGGCCGGCTATTGGCACTCAGCCGGTCCGGCATCTACCAGCAGAGTCTGCGCTGATACTACAACCGAAAGGTCAAGCCAAGATCGTTTCAAGAGGGCGACCTTGTGCTCCGGCTAATTCAGCGAACAGCCGGCCAACACAAGTTGTCAGCACCTTGGGAAGGCCCCTTCGTCATCAGCAAAGTTCTGGGCAACGGCTCCTACTACCTAATCGACGCTCAGAAGCCTCGAGCGCGCAAGAGGGATGACTCCGGCAAGGAGTCAGAACGGCCATGGAACGCAAATCTTCTTCGAAGATTTTACAGTTAATGCAGTATGTACCACGCTATCCTTTGTGTTAAAGTACCGAGACTTTGGGCCCCGAGACGAGCTCGGGGACTGCCCTTTTTTGTTATCTGTATGATAAGAATTATGCCTCCGAGTATGCTACTCTTTGTTATGCCGCTTGGCACCGGGTTCGACTAGTCGGCCCGGGGACTCGCCGTCTTGCGCTATGAAATGCTTCCTGCAATCGGACAAGTAGTGTGCTGCGCTTAAGCCGTCTCCTGTCGAAAGCCGCAGCTCGCAGAGCGACTGTTGGTAGGCAGAGTATAAGCAAGAACGAGCGCACACATGAAAAAATGGCTAAGGACTCAAAGCGTATGCATAGCCCAAGCCGGCTCCCAGCCTCTCTCTGCGGAGTCGACTCTCAAATAGTCGGCTCTCCGCCTTCTATCCCACTTGTTAAAAAACTCTAAAAAGGCGAAGTACTTGCCTTCCCTAAAATAGCCAAGCATTTGACTTGCGGCAGTCCGCGGAGCGGCTGTCCGTCTGGCAAAGTAGCGACTATGGGAAGGCGGCAAAGGAAAAAGCCAAAAAGAGCAATAAGCAAGGAAAGATAGAGGGCAAATATATATTTACATAAGCAAAAGCCTCTGGCCGAGTTCAAAATACACCCCGCGGGTGGAATTGTGCAAATTAACAAGTTCTTCAAAGACTATGAAAACAGATAAAGAAAGGACAAGACGGCAGCCTAAGGAGCAGCAGACGGGTTCGGCGGGTCGGCGGAGACAGCGGTGTCAGGCGCTGGGGCGGCCGGCTGGGCAGTCTCGGCTTGGTCGCCTCCGGCGGCAGCCGGCCCAGTCGGACACGGCTCGTTGCTGGAGGCGCAATCAAGCTGAGGCTGGTCATCCGCTCCGTCTTCTGGCACCTCCGTCTCGTCCTCGTCCCCCGCCTCGTCTTCCTCCTCGGTGCTGGAGCCGATCACCACCGCCGAGTCTTCGCCGTAGTCAGGGTTCATCCCGAACCACTCCGGAGGCACCTCCTCACCGTTCGCGGCCCGCTCGGGAACGAAGGCGCTGGTGTCGGTGTAGTCGGCGATCGCCGCTGCGCGCTCGATGAGGGCGCCTTCCACAACCGCCAGTTCTGCCTGGGCCTCTGACCGAAACGCGGCCAACCGGTCCAGGTCCAGCCCTGGATACCAAGCCTTGACAAATTCCAAGGCCCGGCGCGCTCCAGCCCGGGCCGAGGAACCCTTCCAAGCCTCAAGACGGCCGGCCGCAACCTCCAGCCAGTCGGCAGTTCGACTGGCGGTGCGCAGAGCCGGCATCCCTGGCCACAGGGCGGAGATCGCCTGGGCCCCGACACGTTGAAGCCGGCGCAACAACCGATGAGCCGATCGCAGACGGGTCTCGATGCTCAACAGCTGTTCATCAACGGTCAGCGGGGCGTTGGCGGTGATATCCTCGCCATTCGCCCTCCGCGTCTCGCGATCAGCCTCGATGGCTTGATTGACCGCTTGCGAGTGGCCAGGGAAGAAGTCTGCCCAAAACAGAAAGAAGCAGAGAGAAAGTCAGCAGTCGGCCTGACTTGCAGTCGGCAGCTTAAGGAAAGAAAGAAAAGAAACTCACCGTCCACAATATCCTCGATGTCGTGGAAGCCGGATGTCAGCATCGCCTCCCTGTCGGTCCAGGAGGAGCGCTCCATCTCGAACTCAGCCAGGAGGGCGGTCTCTTTCTTCTCCGCCTCGTCCTGAGCCGCCTTCAGCAGCTCCTTCTGCTCCGCCAACTGCTCGGCCAGCAAGTCGTGCTCTTTGGCGAGCTTGCCGCACTCCTCCTCCTTGGCACGAAGGGCCTTTGACTTCGCCCAGCTGTTCCTGAAGAGCGGCATTGGCCTCTGAAAAATAAAGAGAAAGACGTTGTGTCGTCAGCAGCAAAGATCGCCGGGAAGATCCGGCCCGACTGCTCAGCATTCGGCCCGAATCTCGGGGACTACAGCCCGCGGGTGCGCCAGCGCGCCCCCGCGGAAAAGGAGAAGAACTTACTCCGGCTCTCCAACAAGTCGGCAGTCCGCTTCTCCAGCCGCTCAACGTTGCGGTTGTAGGCGGTGACGCGGAGGTTGTGGTGCTCCTGCAATAAAAATCATACGAAAACAAAAATGAGGAACTCGCCAGATTGAGTTCTGGTCCGCCTGCGCAGCAGCCGACCCGGAACTCGGGGACTACACCCAGTGGGTGTGCTGGCGCGCCCCCACAGAGAAGAATGAGAAAAGGCAAAGTCAAAAAAGAAAAACGTACTCGGATAGACGCTCGCGACGCCAGATGCACCCTGGTGCAGCCCTGAATGGCTTCTCCTTCAGCTCGCAGCTTCGCCTGCACATCGAGGAGCGCCCGGTTCAGTGGACCGTCGCTGCCTCCTCGCACCCATCCAGTAGGCGCAGCACTTGACGCCTCGGCGTCTGGAATGGCCGAGCTGGCGGCGCCGGCTTCCAAGGGGCACAGCGCCGAGACCACCTTCGCGAGACGGTGGCGCGACGGCGAGGCGACTTGAAGAAGCAGCCTCGCCACCGCCTCGTCCTCAGCTGGCGGCACTAGAGGACCCGCCGGCTGCTTGCCATGCGGCGGTGGCGGCGGTGGCGGCGAGGCCGTGCTCGATGCAGAGGCCTCGCCTCTGTCCCTCTCCACGATGGGGTGCTCCCCGCCGTCTTCTCCGGTCTGCCCCGTGAACTTCGGGGGCGGCTGCGCGGAGCTCAACGGGACGACTAGCAACGCCGACTGGTGGCGCGCGGCCTCCTCGGCCCGCTGTTTGGTCGCGGCGGCGGCTTCGGCCTCCTCCAGCCTCTTCTGGGCGGAGGCCGCCGCCTTCTTGGCCTGCGCCTTCTCCAGGCGGTCGGCCTCTTCCTCGTCGCGCTTCTCCTGCGCGTTGCGCTTCATCGCCTCCCGGAGGTCGGCGGCGGGGTCAATCCGCCGGGTGTTGGCGGACGTCTCGGCCAACCCCATGACAGAGGGGACGGCGACCCTCTCAAGAGAAAGAGGGGCCCTGAAGCAGAAAACAGAATGAAAAAGACTCGGAAAGAATTCGTCAAAGAAAACAAGGCAAGGGCGGCGAAGGCTTACGCAGAGACTAGCGGCGGCTTCTTCACTTCCTTGCGGAAGCGGTTGGCCTTCGCGATCGCCTCCTCCCGGTTGGTCGCAGCGGCCGCCCCCTTGAACTTCTTCGGCCGACCGCCGAGCGAACTCGGCGCGACCCGGCACTTCTTCGCGCCGACTTGACCGGTCAAGCCGGCGGAAGAGCTCGCGCCCGGATGGCTGGCTTTGGGTTGGCGGTGCGGGACGACTTCCCCTTCGGCGTCTTCTGGCCAGTCGGCGAAGGTCGCCGAGGGCCGGAGGCCGCCTTCCGCTCCCCCTCCTCCGCCTTCGGCGTCGGCCTCCATCGCCGCCGCCCCCAAGTCGGGGTCCTCAACATCGCTCTCTGCTCGATCTGGAGCGTAGTCGCGGGGTTGTCCAGTGGCGCCGGCTGCAGGCGGCATGAGAGGGTTCTTACTCGAAAAAAGCCAAGAAGATCAGAAGCCGGATTCGGCCACGAAGAAAAACAGAAAGCAAAAATACACGACTTACCGCAGGAGGGGGGTTGGCACGCGAGTACGGCTCTTTGCCGAACTGCCAATCTTCAGCGAGCTTGCAGTTCGCGATGTGATTCACCATCTTCGCCACCTCTGCGTGGGGCATGTCCCAGGTGCACATCCGACTCGGGTCTCGGCGGCCGCTCATCTGACTAATCAGATGAGTTGGCCTTGGAGAGGGAGGACTCGGCGCGCCACGAAGGCGGCCAGCAAGTCGGCCCCGACCAGGCCTTCCGACTGCGTCAGCACCCGGAGTCACGCGATGGCGGCGGCGCCGGCGGGAGTCAGCGTCTGGGCCCGGTGGGACCAACTGGGAAGCCTCCCAGCCGGCGCGCCGGCTTCATAGGGCGGCAGGTTGACCCAGTCGCCCTCCGTGGTGACGTTCTTCACGTAGAAGTACGAGGCTGCCACATCTTCACCGATTTGATTAGCGCGATGGAGGGGAATGGATTGTCGGCGGCCGACCTGCGCATTGTGATGAAAGCGCCGCATTGAGCTGGCACGTCGGCGACATGCGTGCCGAGCTTGGATTGAAAGAGCTGTCCCCACAGCTCGATAGTGGGGAGAACGCCGAGGTAACCCTCGCATAGGGTGGTGAAGGCGGCCAGCAGCACCACCGTGTTGGGGGTGAGGTGGTGCAGTTGGAGTCCTTTGAACTCCAAGAAGGAGCGGAGGAAGCCGCTCACCGGCAGGCCCAGGCCGTGCATAAGGTGCGAGCGGAATATAACCCGCTCGCCCTCCTGCGGCGCCGGCCTTATTTCCCCCGCCGGCGAGGCGCGGGCTCGCACCAAGTTCGCGCCAGGGAGCCGGCATGTCTTGCGAAGGTGCTCGATGGCGTCGTCATCCACTTCGGAGCCGTCCCAAACGCTGGAACGCACGGCCGGAGCCGCGGCGGCGGAGGAAGAGCTCATCGCTACGGAGCGGTGCAGCGTAGTGCGGCGATGGCTGGAGGAAAAAGAAGCAGAAGGAGGCGGGGGAGCAGGGAGGAATGGGCGCGTGTGCTTCTCGTCCAGCCCCCCCCCCCCCGCCTACTTATAGGCCTGCGGGCTGAGAAGCCGATGGGGTGGCGTGGGATTAACTGCGCGTAGGACCCCACGCCCCCATGATTTACCCACGAAGTTACTGTGCGCAGTAACGTCGTGGGAAGCCCAACCGCCCGCACGGCCGCAACGGATCCGTTCGCGCGCCGGGGCGCAGTAGTGGCGGGCCCCGCCTGATGGCCAGTCCCATCACGCGCGTGGGCAGGCAGACTGCCTTTGCCACGTGGCGCCGCGCGACGGGGCCGAGGCGGGCGACCGCAGGAAGCGTATCAGGCACGCCGCCTGGTTCCCGCCGCGACATACGAAACTCCCCAAGGGGCAAGACGGCCCTCGACGAATCCGACTCCAGCCAATCGGTTTGAGCACGCCGGCTCTCGTAGAATCCGACTCCAGCCAATCGGCTTGGAGGAAGGCGGCCACCAAAGCTTGCTTTCCCCCATCTAAGGAATGAAACAGCTGAGGCGCACGACGTATCAACCTCGGAGCCTCACCAGCTTTGGGGACTACTGTCGGAGTAATGGGTCACGGGTAGGCTAACCCCAGTCCCAGAACCTTTCAAGACATCGGGGCAGACTGCGCCCCTCAAGTACCTACGGCGACTCCAAGATAAGCCGAGTCCCAGAAGGCGACTCCGAGAAGAGCCGAGTCCCTGAGGCGACTCTTGTCCCGGCCGAGTCCCAGAGGCGACTCCGAAGAAGCCGACTATGGGAGTCGGCCCGCGACTCCCAACCACCCGGTAATTAAAGACAAGCGTGGCCACAGTACGCCGTACCCATGGAGATCTCCGCCTGGCACGGCACTATTGCCATGCCAGCCCTGACATCAGCCCCTGGGGCGGGGCCCTGTACCCATGACGCCTTGTCTGTACGGCCCAGAGACGGCAGGGCCTACCAGTCAGTGAGAGTACTGAAGACGGCGGGCGCGCCGAGAGTCGGACCCGTTGGGAGTCGGCCCCCCGAAGCCGGCCGGCTCCTCCCACGGGCCCCGTGCGCCATTAACCAGATGCGACCGGGGGATGGCCACAGTGATCGCCCGCAGGCGGCGGCGCTGTTGCCATAACCCCATGACCAAGCCCGCGTCATTAGAAGCACGGCTACAGTAATCTGCAGCCGGCAAGACCCGCCCGTGGCGGGCGCGGGCTGATGCCTTCGTACCAGGCCTGTCGGCGGGGCCCACTAGTCGGCGGGCCCCAGGAGTCGGCGGAGAAGACGGCACCTGAGAGACAGACGGCTGGGACCCGCGCCCAGCCGGATTTACCATTGTAACCCTGGGGGTAGGCCTATATAAACCCCCAGGGTACCCGTGCAAAGGGTTGGATCCAGTAGCATTAGACAGAACACAAAGGAGGGAGAGAGCTAGCCTTGCCTTCTCCTTCTTCCAGAAATAGCTCTAGGAGCACCCTTGTATTCACTTTGCCTTATTGATCATGCGGAGACCCCGCAGAGCAGCAGTAGGGGTGTTATCTCCTCGAAGAGCCCTGAAGCTGGGTAAGATCCGCCGGCGTGCATGTCTTCACCTCATCCCGTTTCCAGGCACCGGCGATGTTCTACTCGCCCGCACCATGATAAGCCATCCTTTGGCATATGTCGCACCCAACCCCCGACACCAGGTGCCAACGGAGGTCTTGGGCATGGAGGGTTGAGAGCGAATTTCTTCATATACTTGGGAGTAACATATCTGTACTCCCTCCATTCCCGTGCCCATCTCCTCTCAATCTTTTGAATGCGCACCTTGCGCTGATTTTTATCTTCCTCAGGGGGTGTGCAGTATCCAGCATAAATATCATCTGGGATCTCAAATGCTATGTTGACCTCAGGCCTCTTTCCACCCTTCTGTGGCTTCTTACCGTCAACCATTTTCTTCAGCTGAGGAATATGAACAACTGACGTTTCTGAAGTGGTGTGCAACTTTTCTTCGAGGAATGCTGCAAATGAGTTAAGTTGATGATAACCTAGTGATTCAACAGCGGACATTTGTACTTGTGAACAGAGTATAGTTGCGAGGAATTTGGAGAGGTCATATGCGTTCTCAGAAGGTTTTTCAAAAAGAACAAGTTTGAGGAATTTGACCAGATGTGTCTTGAAGAATTTCACTAAGCGTTCTTTGTCTTAGGTTCCAGAGTTGTATAGATCGAAGATCCACACAATTGAGGAATCTTGAAGAAAAATTATTGCTTAGAGAAATGAATCAAGAGCAGATGACATGTGAGGTGTTCA
Source organism: Triticum timopheevii (assembly GCA_963921465.1). Lineage (NCBI taxonomy): Eukaryota > Viridiplantae > Streptophyta > Magnoliopsida > Poales > Poaceae > Triticum > Triticum timopheevii. The sequence continues at coordinate 120,454,727 of OY997270.1, forward strand.
GTGTGTGAAGATTTGAAGAATAAACACCTTTGAAGATTTTCAAGAAAACATTTGAATCAAAGAGGGTAGTAAAAGTAACTTTTAATTACCCTTGATGAAGAACACGACGAACTGGAAAGTGTAGCTGTGAAGTTCGTCAGTTCAGATCTTCCACGCCCTAACTCGGCAGAGGAAGACAGCTACGGCGGCGGTGGAGTGAAGAAATCCACAACCGGTGCGAGTACGACGGCGACGAGGTCGAGGCAGTGAAGCTCTTCCTCACCGACGACAATGAAGTAGCAGCGGCGCTAGGGTTTGCAAAGCTCGAGCGGGAGTGAGAACGAGCAGAGTAAAAATGAAGTGAGGAAGGGAAGGGGGTATTTATAGTCGGAGTGAAAAACTGTACGCCCGAGGAAATCGGACGAACGTGCCCCTGACCCTTCTCATTCGCTTGACATGTGTCACCCACGTACTGAGAGGTGGCGATCGTGTAAGATCGTGGGTGAATAGATAAGTATTATCGTGGGATGCGGAATGGTTTGAGCGGCAAAGCCGAAAATTTAGATAAGATAAGTTAAAAGTTCCGTTTGCAAATTCTTCAGCTGACAAGGACACAGTGAAGATTTTGAACGAGTTTCAAATAGAACGCACAAGAAGAATTTGTGAACAGACTGGGTTGAGTTTAGCATAGAGGGGGAAGGGTCCGATCACATTCGCTTAGCAAAAAAATCAACTTGAAGAATTAGCAATAAGTGAATGCTGTAGAGGACATAAACTCATATAACACACACACACACACACACACACACACACACACACACACACACACACATATATATATATATATATTCAAATGAAGAACAACGACGGAAAGAGTGAAGACAATGCAAAGTTGAAGAATTTGAAAAACTGAGGAAAAACTCAAATTGAAGATTTTCAACTTTTGGTGGTGGCGTGACCCACGGTATAAGAATGATGATTTCAGACACCGCGTACAATTGTCGTAGGGCTCTGAGAATCAAATTCTTCGTTAATTTCTTCACACTTAGAGTGTTAGTCTTCATTGATTGAAGAAAAATGTTACTTTGTGTGTTGCACATCTAAGTCATCAATTTTGCATAAGTGTTAGGATGAGTGTCCTTTTCAAAGAACATTTGAAGATTCTAGGATATTTAGCTCACACCGTAACTTGCTAAATCTCTTCTCATCTAAGGGCTTAGTGAAGATATCGGACAGCTGGTCTTCAGTGCTTGCGTGGTCGATTGAGATGTCGCCCTTCAACACATAATCACGAAGAAAATGATGACGAATCTGGATGTGCTTTGTCTTCGAGTGTTGAATTGGGTTATGAGAAATCTTGATAGCGCTCCCATTGTCGCAGTAGAGAGGCACATTCTTCACGTTGATGCCATAGTCCTTGAGTGTTTGCTTCATCCATAGTAATTGAGCACAGCACGATCCAACAGCAATGTACTCAGCTTCTGCAGTAGATAGTGATACGCAGTTCTGTTTCTTCGAGGACCAACAGACCAAAGATCGTCCGAGGAAATGGCATGTGCCTGACGTTGACTTGCGGTCCGCACGATCACCATCATAGTCAGAGTCTGAATATCCAATGCGATCAAAGGAAGAGCCCTTGGGTTACCATAATGCAAGTGTTGGTGTGTGAGCTAGATATCGAAGAATATGCTTCACAGCCTTATGGTGTGATTCCTTCGGTGTAGCTTGAAATCGGGCACACATGCACACACTAAGCATAGTATCTAGCCTAGATGCACATAGGTACAATAAAGAGCCAATCATGGAACGGTATACCTTTTGATTGAAGTCTTTACCATTTTCATCAGTGCATAGATGGCCATTTGTGGGCATAGGAATTTTGACCCCTTTGCAATCTTGCATGCCGAATTTCCTCAATACATCTTGGAGGTATTTCTCCTGAGATATGAATATTCCATTGCGCTATTGACGAATTTGAAGAACTAAAAAGAATTTCAATTCTCCCATCATAGACATTTGATATTCTTCACTCATCATATAGGCAAATTCATCACCATAACGTTGGTCAGTACAGCCAAAAATGATATCATCAACATAAATTTGGCACACAAACAATTCACCATCATAATATTTAGTGAAAAGAGTTGGGTCGAGTGAACCGGGTTTGAAGCCTTTCTTCATGAGGAATTCCTTCAAAGTATCATACCACGCCCGAGGGGCCTGCTTGAGGCCATACAGGGCCTTATTGAGTCTGAAGACTTTGTCAGGATGCTTTGGATCTTCAAAACCTGGGGGTTGAGCAACATATGCTTCTTCCTCAAGCTTACCATTGAGGAATGCACTTCTCACATCCATTAGTTGTAAGATGATATCATGATGGTTAGCATAAGAAAGTAATATGCGAATAGCCTCAAGTCTAGCAACAGGTGCAAAAGTTTCATCGAAATCAATTCCTTCAACCTGTGTGTAGCCTTGAGCTACAAGCTGTGCCTTATTCCTCACCACAAGGCCATTTTCAACTTGCTTGTTGCGGTAGATCCACTTTGTGCCAATGATATTGTGCTTGCGAGGATCTAGACGTTTGACCAGTTCCCAGACGTTGTTGAGCTCGAACTGATGTAATTCTTCTTGCATAGCTTGAATCCACTCAGGCTCCAGAAATGCTTCATCTACCTTAGTGGGCTCTGTGATAGAGACAAAAGCAAAGTGCCCACAAAAGTTAGACAAATGTGAGGCTTTTGAGCGTGTGAGAAATGTCATCGATGATTCTCCCAATTTGCACTTCGTTTGCAACGCGAGGATGAGCGGGTTGTCGTCGAGGAATTCGATCTGCATTTTCTTCAGGACCATTTTCCTCAGCACCATTTTCTTCAGGTGCCCTGATGTCTACTACACAACCTTCTTCTTGTAGACGTTGTTGGGCCTGCAAGTGCACAGGTTTGTAGGACAGTAGCAAATTTCCCTCAAGTGGATGACCTAAGGTTTATCAATCCGTAGGAGGCGTAGGATGAAGATGGTCTCTCTCAAACAACCCTGCAACCAAATAACAAAAAGTCTCTTGTGTCCCCAACACACCCAATACAATGGTAAATTGTATAGGTGCACTAGTTCGGCAAAGAGATGGTGATACAAGTGCAATATAGATAGTAGATAAAGGTATTTGTAATCTAAAATAATAAAAATAGCAAGGTAACAAGTGATAAAAGTGAGCGTAAACGGTATTGCAATGATAGGAAACAAGGCCTAGGGTTCATACTTTCACTAGTGCAAGTTCTCTCAACAATAATAACATAGATAGATAATATGACAAGCCCTCAACATGCAACAAAGAGTCACTCCGAAGACACTAATAGCGGAGAACAAACGTAGAGATTATGGTAGGGTACAAAACCACCTCAAAGTTATTCTTTCGGATCAATCTATAAAAGAGTTCATACTAGAATAACACCTCAAGACACAAATCAACCAAAACCCTAATGTCACCTAGATACTCCATTGTCACCTCAAGTATCCGTGGGCATGATTATACGATATGCATCACACAATCTCAGATTCATCCAACCAACACAAAGTACTTCAAAGAGTGCCCCAAAGTTTCTATCGGAGAGTCAACAACGTGTGCCAACCCCTATGCATAGGTTCCCAATGTCACGAAACCCGCAAGTTGATCACCAAAACATACATCAAGTGGCACATGATATCCCACTTGAAGGAAATATGCCCTAGAGGCAATAATAAAGTTATTATTTATTTCCTCATATCATGATAAATGTTTATTATTCATGCTAGAATTGTATTAACCGGAAACATAATACATGTGTGAATACATAGACAAACATATAGTCACTAGTATGCCTCTACTTGACTAGCTCATTAATCAAAGATGGTTATGTTTCCTAACCATAGACATGTGTTGTCATTTGATTAAATGGGATCACATCATTAGGAGAATGATGTGATTGACATGACCCATCCCGTTAGCTTAGCACTTGATCGTTTAGTATTCTGCTATTGCTTTCTTCATGACTTATACATGTTCCTGTAACTATGAGAATTATGCAACTCCCGTTTACCGGAGGAACACTTTGGGTACTACCAAATGTCACAACGTAACTGGGTGATTATAAAGGAGTACTACAGGTGTCTCCGAAGGTACATGTTGAGTTGGCATATTTCAAGATTAGGATTTGTCACTCCGATTGTCGGAGAGGTATCTCTGGGCCCTCTCGGTAATACTCATCACCTAAGCCTTGCAAGCATGTAACTAATGAGTTAGTTATGAGATGACGTATTACGGAACGAGTAAAGAGACTTGCCGGTAATGAGATTGAACTAGGTATTGGATACCGACGATCAAATCTCGGGCAAGTAACATACCGATGACAAAGGGAACAACGTATGTTGTTGTGCGGTTTGACCGATAAAGATCTTCGTAGAATATGTAGGAACCAATATGGGCATCCAGGTCCCGCTATTGGTTATTGACCAGAGACGTGTCTCGGTCATGTCTACATTGTTCTCGAACCGTAGGGTCGGCACGCTTAAGGTTTCGATGACAGTTATATTATGAGTTTATGTATTTTGATGTACCGAAGTTTATTCGGAGTCCCGGATGTGATCACGGACATGATGAGGAGTCTCGAAATGGTCGAGACATAAAGATTGGTATATTGGACGGATATATTTGGACACCGGAAAGGTTCCGGAAGAGTTTGGGAATATACCGGAGCTCCGGGAGGTTACCGGAACCCCCCGGTAAGTATATGGGCCTTATTGGGCCCTATTGGAAGGGAGGGAGAAGGAGCAAGGGAGGGGGCGTGCCCCCCCCAAGCCCAATCCGAATTGGGAGGGGGGCCGGCCCCCCTTTCCTTCTCTCCTTCCCCCTCTTCCTTCCTACTACTACTACTCCTTCCTTCCCCCTCCATCTTGGATTAGGAAAAGAAGGGGAAACCTACTTGGAGTAGGTTTCTCCCCCCTATGGCGCGCCTCCCCCTTGGGCCGGCCACCTCCTCCCTCCCTCCTTTATATACGGGGGTAGGGGGCACCCTAGACACACAAGTTGATCATTGAGATCGTTCCTTAGCCGTGTGCGGTGCCCCCCTCCATGATATTACACCTCGGTCATATTGTAGCGGTGCTTAGGAGAAGCCCTGCAACAGGAGAACATCAAGATCGTCACCACGCCGTCGTGCTGACGGAACTCCCCCCGCGCCTCTGCTGGATCGAAGATCAGGGTGCGTCATCGAGCTGTACGTGTGTCAAGAACTCGGAGGTGCCAGAGTAACGGTGCTTGGATCGGTTGGACCGGGAGGACGTACGACTACTTCCTCTACGTTGCGTCAACGCTTCCGCTTCGGTCTACGAGGGTACGTAGACAACACTCTCCCCTCTCGTTGCTTTGCATCACCATGATCTTGCGTGTGCGTAGGAATTTTTTTTGAAATTACTATGTTCCCCAACAGTGGTATCCGAGCCTAGGTTTTATGCGTTGATGTTATATGCACGAGCAGAACACAAGTGAGTTGTGGACGATATAAGTCATACTGCCTACCAGCATGTCATACTTTGGTTCAACGGTATTGTTGGATGAAGCGGCCCGGACCGACATTACGCGTACGCTTACGCGAGACTGGTTCTACCGACGTGCTTTGCACACAGGTGGCTGGCGGGTGTCAGTTTCTCCAACTTTAGTTGAACCGAGTGTGGCTACGCCCGGTCCTTGTGAAGGTTAAAACGAAGTCTATTTGACAAACTATCATTGTGGTTTTGATGCGTAGGTAAGAACGGTTCTTGCTAAGCCCGTAGCAGCCACGTAAAATTTGCAACAACAAAGTAGAGGACGTCTAACTTGTTTTTGCAGGGCATGTTGTGATGTGATATGGTCAAGATGTGATGCTATATTTTATTGTATGAGATGATCATGTTTTGTAACCGAAGTTATCGGCAACTGGCAGGAGCCATATGGTTGTCGCTTTATTGTATGAAATGCAAACGCCCTGTAATTGCTTTACTTTATCACTAAGCGGTAGCGATAGTCGTAGAAGCAATAGATGGCATAACGACAACGATGCTACGATGGAGATCAAGGTGTCGCGCTGGTGACGATGGTGATCACGACGGTGCTTCGGAGATGGAGATCACAAGCACAAGATGATGATGGCCATATCATATCACTTATATTGATTGCATGTGATGTTTATCCTTTATGCATCTTATCTTGCTTTGATTGACGGTAGCATTTTAAGATGATCTCTCACTAATTATCAAGAAGTGTTCTCCCTGAGTATGCACCGTTGCGAAAGTTCTTCGTGCTGAGACACCACGTGATGATCGGGTGTGATAGGCTCTACGTTCAAATACAACGGGTGCAAAATAGTTGCACACGCGGAATACTCAGGTTATACTTGACGAGCCTAGCATATACAGATATGGCCTCGGAACACGGAGACCGAAAGGTCGAGCGTGAATCATATAGTAGATATGATCAACATAGAGATGTTCACCATTGAAACTACTCCATCTCACGTGATGATCGGACATGGTTTAGTTGATTTGGATCACGTGATCACTTAGATGACTAGAGAGATGTCTGTCTAAGTGGGAGTTCTTTAGTAATATGATTAATTGAACTTAAATTTATCATGAACTTAGTACCTGATAGTATTTTGCTTGTCTATGTTTGTTTGTAGATAGATGGCTCGAGCTGTTGTTCCGTTGAATTTTAATGCGTTCCTTGAGAAAGCAAAGTTGAAAGATGATGGTAGCAATTACACGGACTGGGTCCGTAACCTGAGGATTATCCTCATTGCTGCACAGAAGAGTTACGTCCTGGAAGCACCGCTGGGTGCCAGGCCTGCTGCTGATGCAACTGACGACGTTAAGAACGTCTGGCAGAGCAAAGCTGATGACTACTCTATAGTTCAGTGTGCCATGCTTTACGGCTTAGAACCGGGTCTTCAACGACGTTTTGAACGTCATGGAGCATATGAGATGTTCCAGGAGTTGAAGTTAATATTTCAAGCAAATGCCCGGATTGAGAGATATGAAGTCTCCAATAAGTTCTACAGCTGCAAGATGGAGGAGAACAGTTCTGTCAGTGAGCATATACTCAAAATGTCTGGGTATAATAATCACTTGATTCAACTGGGAGTTAATCTTCCGGATGATAGCGTCATTGACAGAATTCTCCAATCACTGCCACCAAGCTACAAGAGCTTTGTGATGAACTATAATATGCAAGGGATGAACAAGACTATTCCCGAGCTCTTCGCGATGCTAAAAGCCGCGGAGGTAGAAATCAAGAAGGAGCATCAAGTGTTGATGGTCAACAAGACCACTAGTTTCAAGAAGAAGGGCAAAGGGAAGAAGAAGGGGAACTTCAAAAAGAACAGCAAGCAAGTTGCTGCTCAAGAGAAGAAACCCAAGTCTGGACCTAAGCCTGAAACTGAGTGCTTCTACTGCAAGCAGACTAGACACTGGAAGCGGAACTGCCCCAAGTATTTGGCGGATAAGAAGGATGGCAAAGTGAACAAAGGTATATGTGATATACATGTTATTGATGTGTACCTTACTAATGCTCGCAGTAGCACCTGGGTATTTGATACTGGTTCTGTTGCTAATATTTGCAACTCGAAACAGGGACTACGGATTAAGCGAAGATTAGCTAAGGACGAGGTGACGATGCGCGTGGGAAATGGTTACAAGGTCGATGTGATCGCGGTCGGCACGCTACCTCTACATCTACCATCGGGATTAGTTTTAGACCTAAATAATTGTTATTTGGTGCCTGCGTTGAGCATGAACATTATATCTGGATCTTGTTTGATGCGAGACGGCTATTCATTTAAATCAGAGAATAATGGTTGTTCTATTTATATGAGTAATATCTTTTATGGTCATGCACCCTTGAAGAGTGGTCTATTTTTATTGAATCTCGATAGTAGTGATACACATATTCATAATGTTGAAGCCAAAAGATGCAGAGTTGGTAATGATAGTGCAACATATTTGTGGCACTGCCGTTTAGGTCATATCGGTGTAAAACGCATGAAGAAACTCCATACTGATGGACTTCTGGAATCACTTGATTATGAATCACTTGGTACTTGCGAACCGTGCCTCATGGGCAAGATGACTAAAACACCGTTCTCCGGATCTATGGAGAGAGCAACAGATTTGTTGGAAATCATACATACAGATGTATGTGGCCCGATGAATGTTGAGGCTCGTGGCGGATATCGTTATTTTCTCACCTTCACAGATGATTTGAGCAGATATGGGTATATCTACTTAATGAAGCACAAGTCTGAAACATTTGAAAAGTTCAAAGAATTTCAGAGTGAAGTAGAAAATCATCGTAATAAGAAAATAAAGTTTCTACGATCTGATCGTGGAGGAGAATATTTGAGTTACGAGTTTGGTTTACATTTGAAACAATGCGGAATAGTTTCGCAACTCACGCCACCTGGAACACCTCAACGAAATGGTGTGTCCGAACGTCGTAATCGTACTTTACTTGATATGGTACGATCTATGATGTCTCTTACCGATTTACCGCTATCGTTTTGGGGTTATGCTTTAGAGATGGCCGCATTCACGTTAAATAGGGCACCATCAAAATCCGTTGAGACGACGCCTTATGAACTGTGGTTTGGCAAGAAACCAAAGTTGTCGTTTCTTAAAGTTTGGGGCTGCGATACTTATGTGAAGAAACTTCAACCAGATAAGCTCGAACCCAAATCGGAGAAATGTGTCTTCATAGGATACCCAAAGGAGACTATTGGGTACACCTTCTATCACAGATCCGAGGGCAAGATTTTCGTTGCTAAATTCGGATCCTTTCTAGAGAAGGAGTTTCTCTCGAAAGAAGTGAGTGGGAGGAAAGTAGAACTTGATGAGATAACTGTATCTACTCCCTTATTGGAAGGTAGTTCATCACAAGAACCGGTTCCTGTGACAACTACACCAATTAGTGAGGAAGCTAATGATATTGATCATGAAACTTCAGATCAAGTTTCTACTGAACCTCGTAGGTCTACCAGAGTAAGATCCGCACCAGAGTGGTACGGTAATCCTATTCTGGAAGTCATGTTACTTGACCATGATGAACCTACGAACTATGAGGAAGCGATGATGAGCCCAGATTCCGCAAAATGGCTAGAGGCCATGAAATCTGAGATGGGATCCATGTATGAAAACAAAGTATGGACTTTGGTTGACTTACCCGATGATCGGTAAGCCATTGAGAATAAATGGATCTTTAAGAAGAAGACTGACGCTGATGGTAATGTTACTGTCTACAAAGCTCGACTTGTTGCGAAAGGTTTTCGACAAGTTCAAGGGGTTGACTATGATGAGACTTTCTCACCCGTAGCGATGCTTAAGTCTGTCCGAATCATGTTGGCTATTGCTGCATTTCATGATTATGAAATTTGGCAGATGGATGTCAAGACTGCATTCTTGAATGGATTTCTAGAAGAAGAGTTGTATATGATGCAGCCGGAAGGTTTTGTTGATCCAAAAGGTGCTGACAAAGTTTGCAAGCACCAGCGTTCCATTTATGGACTGGTGCAAGCATCTCGGAGTTGGAATAAACGCTTTGACAGTGTGATCAAAGCATATGGTTTTATACAGACTTTTGGAGAAGCCTGTATTTACAAGAAAGTGAGTGGGAGCTCTGTAGCATTTCTAGTTTTATATGTTGATGACACATTATTAATTGGAAATGATATAGAATTTCTGGATAGCATAAAGGGAAACTTGAATAAAAGTTTTTCAATGAAAGACCTCGGTGAAGCTACTTATATATTGGGCATCAAGATCTATAGAGATAGATCAAGACGCTTAATAGGACTTTCACAAAGCACATACCTTGACAAAATTTTGAAAAAGTTCAAAATGGATCAGGCAAAGAAAGGGTTCTTGCCTGTGCTACAAGGTGTAAAGTTGAGTCAAACTCAATGCCCGACCACAACAGAAGATAGAGAGAAAATGAAAGGTGTTCCCTATGCTTCAGCCATAGGCTCTATCATGTATGCAATGCTGTGTACCAGACCTGACGTATGCTTAGCAATAAGCTTGGCAGGAAGGTACCAAAGTAATCCAGGAGTGGATCACTGGACAGCGGTCAAGAACATCCTGAAATACCTGAAAAGGACTAAGGATATGTTTCTTGTATATGGAGGTGACAAAGAGCTAGTCGTAAATGGTTACGTCGATGCAAGCTTTGACACTGATCCGGACGATTCTAAATCGCAAACCGGATACGTGTTTATATTAAACGGTGGAGCTGTGAGTTGGTGAAGTTCTAAACAAAGTGTCGTAGCGGGATCTACATGTGAAGCGGAGTATATAGCTGCTTCTGAAGCAGCAAATGAAGGAGTCTGGATGAAGGAGTTCATTTCCGATCTAGGTGTCATACCTAGTGCATCGGGACCAATGAAGATCTTCTGTGACAATACTGGTGCAATTGCCTTGGCAAAGGAATCCAGATTTCACAAGAGGACCAAGCACATCAAGAGACGCTTCAATTCCATTCGGGACCAAGTCCAAGTGGGAGACATAGAAATTTGCAAGATACATACGGATCTGAATGTTGCAGACCCGTTGACTAAGCCTCTCTCACGAGCAAAACATGATCAGCACCAAGACTCCATGGGTGTTAGAATCATTACTATGTAATCTAGATTATTGACTCTAGTGCAAGTGGGAGACTGAAGGAAATATGCCCTAGAGGCAATAATAAAGTTATTATTTATTTCCTCATATCATGATAAATGTTTATTATTCATGCTAGAATTGTATTAACCGGAAACATAATACATGTGTAAATACATAGACAAACATATAGTCACTAGTATGCCTCTACTTGACTAGCTCATTAATCAAAGATGGTTATGTTTCCTAACCATAGACATGTGTTGTCATTTGATTAAATGGGATCACATCATTAGGAGAATGATGTGATTGACATGACCCATCCCGTTAGCTTAGCACTTGATCGTTTAGTATTCTGCTATTGCTTTCTTCATGACTTATACATGTTCCTGTAACTATGAGAATTATGCAACTCCCATTTACCGGAGGAAAACTTTGGGTACTACCAAACGTCACAACGTAACTGGGTGATTATAAAGGAGTACTACAGGTGTCTCCGAAGGTACATGTTGAGTTGGCATATTTCAAGATTAGGATTTGTCACTCCGATTGTCGGAGAGGTATCTCTGGGCCCTCTCGATAATACTCATCACCTAAGCCTTGCAAGCATGTAACTAATGAGTTAGTTATGAGATGACGTATTACGGAACGAGTAAAGAGACTTGCTGGTAACGAGATTGAACTAGGTATTGGATACCGACGATCAAATCTCGGGCAAGTAACATACCGATGACAAAGGGAACAACGTATGTTGTTGTGCGGTTTGACCGATAAAGATCTTCGTAGAATATGTAGGAACCAATATGGGCATCCAGGTCCCGCTATTGGTTATTGACCAGAGACGTGTCTCGGTCATGTCTACATTGTTCTCGAACCGTAGGGTCCGCACGCTTAAGGTTTCAATGACAGTTATATTATGAGTTTATGTATTTTGATGTACCGAAGTTTATTCGGAGTCCCGGATGTGATCACGGACATGACGAGGAGTCTCGAAATGGTCGAGACATAAAGATTGATATATTGGATGGATATATTTGGACACCGGAAAGGTTCCGGAAGAGTTTGGGAATATACCAGAGCTCCGGGAGGTTACCGGAACCCCCCGGTAAGTATATGGGCCTTATTGGGCCATATTGGAAGGGAGGGCCCCCCCCAAGCCCAATCCGAATTTGGAGGGGGGCCGGCCCCCCCTTTCCTTCTCTCCTTCCCCCTCTTCCTTCCTACTACTACTACTCCTTCCTTCCCCCTCCATCTTGGATTAGGAAAAGAAGGGGAAACCTACTTGGAGTAGGTTTCTCCCCCCTATGGCGCGCCTCCCCCTTGGGCCGGCCACCTCCTCCCTCCCTCCTTTATATACGGGGGTAGGGGGCACCCTAGACACACAAGTTGATCATTGAGATCGTTCCTTAGCCGTGTGCGGTGCCCCCCTCCACGATATTACACCTCGGTCATATTGTAGCGGTGCTTAGGAGAAGCCCTGCGACAGGAGAACATCAAGATCGTCACCACGCCATCGTGCTGACGGAACTCCCCCCGCGCCTCTGCTGGATCGGAGATCGGGGTGCGTCATCGAGCTGTACGTGTGTCAAGAACTCGGAGGGGCCGGAGTAACGGTGCTTGGATCGGTTGGACCGGGAGGACGTACGACTACTTCCTCTATGTTGCGTCAACGCTTCCGCTTCGGTCTACGAGGGTACGTAGGCAACACTCTCCCCTCTCGTTGCTTTGCATCACCATGATCTTGTGTGTGCGTAGGAATTTTTTTTGAAATTACTACGTTCCCCAACACCATTGTCACCACAGATAATCACAGAAAGACATACATCAAGTGTTCTCATAAAAGACTCAATCCGATAAGATAACTTCAAAGGGGAAACTCAATTCATCACAAGAGAGTAGAGGGGGAGAAACATCATAAGATCCAACTACAATAGCAAAGCTCGGGATACATCAAGATCGTGCCATAGAGGGAACACGAGAGAGAGAGAGAGATCAAACACATAGCTACTGGTACATACCCTCAGCCCCGAGGGTAAACTACTCCCTCCTCGTCATGGATAGTGCCGGGATGATGAATATGGCCACCGGTGATGGGATCCCCCTCCGGCAGGGCGCCGGAACAGGCTCCCGAGAGGTTTTTGGTGGCTACAAAGGCTTGCAGTGGCGGAACTCCCGATCTATCTTCTGTTCTGGAAGTTTTAGGGTACGTAGGTATATATGGGTGCACGGGGTACGTCGGTGGACCTCCGGGGTGCTCACGAGGTAGGGGGTGCGCCCAGGAGGGCTCCCCCACCCTCGTGGGCAGCCCGGGACTCCCCTGACGTGCACTCCAAGCCCATCAGGTTGGTTTCCTTCCAAAATTAACTTCTCCAGTTGATTTCGTTCCGTTTTGACTCCGTCTGATATTCCTTTTCCTCGAAACACTGAAATAGGCATAAAACAGCAAATCTGGGCTGGGCCTCCGGTTAATAGGTTAGTCCCAAAAATAATATAAAATTGGATAATAAAGCCCAATATTGCCTAAAACAGTAGATAAAGTAGCATGGAGCAATCAAAAATTATAGATACGTTGGAGACGTATCAAGCATCCCCAAGCTTAATTCCTGCTCGTCCTCGAGTAGGTAAATGATAAAAAAGAATTTTTGATGCGGAGTGATACTTGGCATAATTTCAATGTAAATCTTCTTAATTGTGATATGAATATTCAGATCCGAAAGATTCAAGACAAAAGTTCATATTGACACAAAAATAATAATACTTCAAGCATACTAATCAAAGCAATCATGTCTTCTCAAAATAACATGGCAAAAGAAAGTTCATCCCTACAAAATCATATAGTTAGGCTATGCTTCATTTTCGTCACACAAAGATGTTCCCAACTTCTATACCCCCGATGACAAGCCAAGCAATTGTTTCATACTTAAATAATCTCAAACTTTTTCAACCTTCACGCAATACATGAGCGCGAACCATGGACATAACACTATGGATGGAATAGAATATGATGATGGGGATTGTGTGGAGAAGGCAAAAAAGGAGAAAGTCTCACATTGACGAGGATAATCAATGGGCTATGGAGATGCCCATCAATTGATGTCAACATGAGTAGGGATTGCCATGCAACGGATGCACTAGAGCTATGTATGCTCAACAAAAGAAAACTAGTGGGTGTGCATCCAACTCGCTTGCTCATGAAGACCTAGGGCTTTTGAGGAAGCCCATCGTAGGAATATACAAGCCAAGTTCTATAATGAAAAATTCCCACTAGTATAAAAAGACAACTTATGAGACTCACTACATGAGGAACAAGGTGCTACCTTGAAGCACAATATATGAGACTCACTACATGAAGAACAAGGTGCTACTTTGAAGCACAAGTGTGGAAAAAGAGATAGTAGCATTGCCCTTTTTATTTTCTTTTTTTTGGGCATTTCTTTTTTTGGCCTTTCTCCCCTTTTTTTGGGCCTTTTTTTTGCCTTTCTCTTTTTTTTGTTTGGGAAATGCTCTAATAATGATGATCATCACACTTCTATTGATTACAACATAAGGATTACAACTCGAAACTTAGAACAAGATATGACTCTATATGAATGCCTCCGACGGTGTACCGGGATGGTGCAATGAATCAAGAGTGACATGTATGAAAAATAATGCATGGTGGCTTTGCCACAAATACGATGTCAACTACATGATCATGCAATGGCAATATGACAAAAGTAATGTATGTCATGATGATGATGATGGAAGTTGCATGGCAATATATCTCGGAATGGCTATGGAAATGCCATGATAGGTAGGTATGGTGGCTGTTTTGAGGAAGATATAAGGAGGTTTATGTGTGATAGAGCATATCGTATCACGAGGTTTGGATGCACCGGCGAAGTTTGCACCAACTCTCAAGGTGAGAAAGGGCAATGCACGGTACCGAAGAGGCTAGCAAAGGCGGAAAGGTGAGAGTGCATATAATCCATGGACTCAACATTAGTCAGAAGAACTCTTATACTTATTGCAAAAATTTAGAAGCCATCAAAAATCAATTACTACGCGCATGCTCCTAGCGGGATAGATTGGTAGGAGAAGACCATCGCTCGTTCCCGACCGCCACTCATAAGGATGCACAAGCCATGTACACTTCATGTTTCAAATTTGTTACACAACTTTAACCATACGTGCATGCTACGGGACTTGCAAACTTCAACACAAGCATTTCTCAAATTCACAATTACCCAACTAGCACGACTTTGATATTATGACCTCCATATCTCAAAACAATTATCAAGCATCAAACTTTTCTTAGTATTCAACACACTCATAAGAAAGTTTCACATATCTTGAATACCAAGTATATTAATACTAAGCAAATTACCATGCTATTAACGACTCTCAAAATAATCTAAGTGAAGCATGAGAGTTCATATATTTCTTAAAAATAAAACTACCACCATGCTCTAAAAGATATAAGTGAAGTACTAGAGCAATAACAAAAACTACTCCGAAAGATATAAGTGAAGATGAATGAGTAGTCGAATAATTATGCAACTATGTGAAGACTCTCCCATTTAATAATTTCAGATCTTGATACTTTATTCAAACAGCAAGCAAATCTAAAGAAAACTACATTGCAAGGATAGCACAACTCATGTGAAGAAGCAAAATCTTAAGCTCAACCGATACTAACCGATAGTTGTTGAAGAAGAAAGGTGGGATGCCTACCGGGGCATCCCCAAGCTTAGATGCTTGAGACTTATTGAAATATTATCTTGGGGTGCCTTGGGCATCCCCAAGCTTGAACTTTTGTGTCTCCTTAATTCCTCTCATATCATGGTTTCTCTTTTTATCAAAAATTCATTCACAACAAACTCAACAAGAACTCGTGAGATAGGTTAGTATAAACCAATGCAAAACCTTATTATTTACTACTGTAACAAATCACTAAGATTATTATTCAACATTGAATACTAAATGCCTCTGCATATTTAATACTCCTATCATCAAATAGAATCATTAAACAAGCAAACATATGCAAACAATGCAAACATAACAGCAATCTGCCAAAACAGTACAGTCTGTAAAGAATGCAAGATTCATCATACTTCCCTAACTCCAAAAATTATGAACTAAAATTCTCACTGTAATAAATTTATCAGAGCTCAATATGAAAAATATTCAACATTATACTACTCTCTGACTTTTCTAGGGAATTTTTGCAACAGTGGTAAACTTTCTATTTTCAAACAGCAACATGTATACTAGCAAAATAAGCATGACAAAGGCTATCCTTGACTTCTTTATTGAAAATAAAGATGCAAAACATTATTCTAAATAACAGCAATCTAATACTAACAAATAAAATGACGCTCCAAGCAAAACACATATCATGTGGTGAATAAAAATATAGCTCCAAGTAAAGTTACCGATGAACGAAGACGAAAGAGGGGATGCCATCCGGGGCATCCCCAAGCTTAGGCTCTTGGTTTTCCTTGAATATTACCTTGGGGTGCCTTGGGAATCCCCAAGCTTAGGCTCTTGCCACTCCTTATTCCATAGTCCATCGAATCTTTACCCAAAACTTGAAAACTTCACAACACAAAACTCAACAGAAAACTCGTAAGCTCCGTTAGTATAAGAAAATAAAACAACCACTTAGGTACTGTAATGAACTCATTCTAAATTCATATTAGTGTAATATTTACTGTACTCCAACTTATCTATGGTTCATACCCTCCGATACTACTCATAGATTCATCAGAATAAGCAAACAACACATAGAAAACAGAATCTATCAAAAACAGAACAGTTTGTAGTAATCTGTATCAAACGTATACTTCTGGAACTACAAAAATTCTACAAAATTAGGAAGTCCTAAGAAATACGTGTACCAATCCATAGAAAAAAGAATCATATCAGAAGCACATTTCTGTGAAGTAACAAAACTAATTTACTGGGTGCAAAAGTTTCTGATTTTCAGCAGGATCAACACAACTATCACCGTAAGCCATCCTAAAGGTCTTACTTGGCACTTTATTGAAACAAAATCTATAAAACATGATTAATACAGTAGCATAATCATGTGAACACACAAAAAACATTAAGGATAAATATTGGGTTGTCTCCCAACAAGCGCTTTTCTTTAATGCCTTTCTATCTAGGCATGATGATGATAATGATGCTCACATAAAAGATAAAAATTGAAACATAACGGGAGCATCATGAAGCATATGACTAGCACTTTTAAGTCTAACCCACTTCCTATGCATAGGGATTTTGTGAGCAAACAACTTATGTGTCGGTGTACTAAAGTAGGGGTACCTTAGTATCCCGAACTTGTGCACGGGCAGTCGCAGCACCCCGCGGCTAGGCTTGCCGGGCGTCCGCCAAGATCCTTCGTTATTCCTATTACTGCCATTCAAGAACAAAGTGTTAACTGAGAAGACAGAGTCCCGGCAAGAGGAGTTTGCCGGGAAGGACAAGACCCCGGCAAGAGGAGCTTGCCGGGAAGGCCAACCAAGACCCAGCGAGCGACAAGCTTGCGGGTGCGACAAGACAGCGACCGCGGCAAGGTGCTTGCCGCGGTGAAGCCACCACTCTACGCCCGTGCTCCAGCGCATCTGACGACGTGTCGCTGTAGGGTCGCTCCTGGTGCACGTGGCGGGTACCTGTGCAGCCAAGCGGTGCGAGGTGGCAAGTGAAGATGACTAGAAGGCCATCGTGGCGATCGGTGGCGCCCCTAACGGTCGTTTCTTGCACTGTTGGGGCGATCAGACGGTTATTAAATGCCCTTGTCCCCTGCCGTCAGAGTTAGGTAGAGGGCACTGTTGATAGCAGTTGTACCAACCCCTGTTTTTACTTTTTTACCCTTTTCTCTATGCTGCCACCTGTCGGTGACCCCTTTAGACTATAAAAAGGAGGCCCATGCGCACGTAGAGGGGGTTCGACTGATTCGACACTACAACACATCCACGCTCTTGAGCAAGAACAGAATAGAAACACAAAGTAGCAGTAGGAGTTTTATCTCTCCGGAGAGCTCCGAAGCTGGGTAAAATCCCTCGCGTGCTTCGCCTCGATCTGCTCTTCGTGCGCCCTCCGCTCCCTTGCTGGACCGAAAAGGGGCCCTGCCCCATAGGTGTTCGTTTCCCATGACATCTTTGGCGCGCCAGGTAGGGGGGCGTCGAGGTCGTGCGTATCTGATCCGGCGTCTGCGCGCGCTACATCAACATCTTCATCGACATGCCACCGAAGAAGAAGGCTTCGGAGGTGGCCGCTCCGTCTACGACTATCCTACCGCCACCGGAGCAAACGGGCGGTGGGGTGGACGCCGGCGGAGGAGCGGGCGCCGACGGGGGGACTCACGTCGTCACCAGGTCCAAGGACAAGGCCCCGCAAGCTTCAGCGTCTGTACATCCACCGCACCCCTCCCAGGAGGTGCAGGATCGACAACGCCACGGTGCTCCTAGCACCGTACTCGCGTTGGAACAAGGCCAAGCTGGTGGGTCGCGGGACGCTCAAGGCCAACATACACGTCAACACGCTGGCACGAGCGCAGTACGGTCGCCTGGACGAGATGTTGCTCCTTCTAACACTGTTAGAAGTTTGAGCATATCCCGCACCTCGCGTCGCTCGCCACCGCCACCCAAGACTCCAGAGGAAGCGCTGGCCCGAGCCCAGCTGCTTCTAGATTACCCTCCAGCGCCAGACAAGATCGACGACTGGAGGGCCACCATTCAGAGCCTCATCGGCTTCGCCAATGGCGACAAGTCCCGGCAACCGAGCACATCGAAGCCCCGGCAAGATGCCCAGGCGCAAGCCGACGCCGACAAGACCGCTGGGGGTGCCACCATCGTGCACTCCCTGCCCCGAAGGCCAAGATCGCCGACTCGCCGGGCCAACCTCGACACCGACTCCACCGCGTCGTCGGACCCGCGAGCTCGCCGCGATCAACGCCAAGTTCTCCAAGAACGACGACACGAAGACGCTCGCACTCGCATCGAGCGTCGAAGAGAAGCGCGGCGTCAATCTGACCAGCGCGCTGGGCCCACTATCGATATGCATGCGCCAGGGGAACCAGGCGACTTGCCGTACGCGGTAGGTTGCCCTGCATTCACCCGTGAGCTGCGGCAGGTCCAGTGGCCCAGTACCAAGAACTTCAAGCCAGACGTGCCCGAGAAGTACGATGGCAGGATACATCCGTCGGAGTTCCTCAGCGTCTACACTATCGCGGTGCAGGCTGCCGGGGGACACGACGAGAAGATCCTCGCCAACTACTTCCTGCTGGTGCTCAAGCCCAACGTCAGATCTTGGCTCATGCACTTGCCGGACAACTCCATCTCTTCGTGGGCGGACCTGTGCCATCAGTTTGTCGGCGACTTCACGGGCGGCCACAAACCCCATGGCCAGGAGAGCGATCTTCATCTGCTCGCCCAGAAGGAGGGGGAACCCCTGCGCAAGTACATACAGAGATTCAGCCAAGTGCAACGCAACATCCCAGACGTCCACCCTGCCGCGGTTATCAGCGCATTCCATCAGAACGTGCGCAACCGCAGGATGAGGGAGGAGATGGCGATGTGCAAAATCAGAGATGTCAGCGAGCTATATGCTCTGGCCGACAAGTGTGCACGAGCTGAAGAGGGGAGGAAACTCCCCGGAGAGAACGCAGGAGCAGAAGGATCTGACAGTGAGGACGCCCCTCCGGCAAAGAAGAACCGGAGACGGAATAACAGAAAGAGGAAGGCTAAGGATGTGCTAGTTGTCGAGCAGTCCGGCAACGGAGGCGGCACCGAGAAGGCCAAAGCTGGGGACTCCGGCGAGGCTGTGGTGGCCGCCGACAAGCAGGATGGCTCCGGCAAGCAGTACTGCAAGATCCACCGCACCAAGGGCCATGACCTCCAGGCCTGCAAGAAGGTTGAGCAGCTTGTTGAGCTACAGAAAGCTGAATACGAGCGCCGCGACAAGGAGAAGGCCCATGAAGGTGGCGGAGGATCCGGCAAGAAGCGTCCCGCTCGGGGAGGGCGCCGCGGCAAGGCCAAGCAGCGGCAAGGAGACAGGCCTCCCCGCGGCCGCGACAAGGATGAGGATGAAGACGAAGATGACGAGATGGAGGAAGATGAGACCGACGAGCAGGAGTTTCAGAAGGCAACATAGGTTTTGTGCGTTGACGGCGGTGCTTCTCTGCACACCTCGCACCGCCAGCTCAAACAGTGGGTGCGGGATGTGAACGCAGCAGAACCGTCCGTTGAGTCGCGTAAACCCCTGAAGTGGTCCGGCACGCCCATCATCTTCGACGTTGAGGATCACCCTGATCGCATCACTGCGGTCGGGTGCTTGCCGATGTTGGTTTCGCCAACCATCCGCAACCTCAAGGTCACAAAGATGTTGGTTGACGGCGGGGCCGGCCTGAATCTGATCTCTTCCGCGGTGCTCAAGAAGCTCCAGATCCCCGACAGCGAGCTCGAAGAGACTAGTACCTTTCAAGGAATCAACCCGGGAAGGAGCAAGCTGAAGGGGAAGATCACACTGCCAGTAACTTTTGGCAGTGAGCTGAACTTCAGGACAGAGAGAGTCACGTTTGACGTTGCTGATTTCCCATTGCCCTACAATGGGATACTCGGCCGTCCAGCGCTTGCCAAGTTCATGGCAGCCTCCCACTACGCTTACAATGTGCTCAAGATGCCTGGTCCGATAAGTGTCATTTCTGTCCATGGCGACAAGAAAGATGCACTTATCTGTACCGACAAGATCTACCGGGAAGCAGCAGCCACAGCAGAACGCAAACCGCTTGCCGCTGAAGCTCCCGGGGGGAAGAAGAAGACCAAGTCCGGCAAGAGTAGCTCTGATGCCCACTCCGGCAAGCGCACCTCTTCGGAGTGCTGCGCTACCATCGAGGACGCACCATCGAGCTCCACCGGCAAGTGCAAGAAGGCAAAGACAGCTTCACCAGAGACCAAGAAAGTGGCCGCCAAGGAGGACGGCACTGGTGGTACTTTCACCATCAGTGCCACGCTTGACCCTAAATAGGAAAGCGCGCTCGTTGCTTTCCTGCGGGCGAATGTCGATGTGTTTGCATGGCAACCGTCTGACATCCCCGGTGTTCCCAGGAAAGTAATTGAGCACTACCTTGCCGTCTGCCCTCACGCGCGGCCCGTCAAGCAGAGAGTTAGGAAGCAAGCAGTGGAGCGACAAGAGTTCATTGCTGAAGAGATCAAGAAATTGGAAGCAGCAGGCCTGGTCCGAGGAGTACTCCATCCAACGTGGTTAGCCAATCCAGTAGTCGTGCGCAAAGCAAACGGGAAGTGGAGGCTTTGTATTGACTTCACTGATGTTAATAAAGCTTGTCCCAAGGATCCATTTCCCTTGCCGCGCATTGACCAGATTGTCGACTCCACGGCAGGATGTGATCTGCTTTTGTTCCTTGATGCATACTCAGGATATCATCAGATCTTCATGGCTGAAGAGGATGAAGAGAAAACCGCATTCATTACTCCACGTGGCACGTACTGCTTTGTACGGATGCCTTTCGGACTAAAGAATGCTGGTTCAACGTTTGCAAGAGTAGTCAGTCATGCTTTTGAGCCACAGCTACACAGAAATGTAGAAGCATATATGGATGACATAGTGGTCAAGAGCAGAGATAGAGCAACTTTGATCCAAGATTTGGACGAGACTTTTGCAAATCTGCGCAAGATCAATCTCAAGTTGAATCCCGAGAAGTGCGTGTTTGGAGTTCCTTCCGGCAAGCTTCTCGGATTCTTCGTATCTCAGCGGGGGATCGAAGCCAATCCCGACAAGATCAAAGCCATTGAACAGATCAAAGCACCGAAGCGCGTCAAGGATGTGCGAAGACTTGCCGGCTGTGTTGCTGCTCTCAGTAGGTTCATCTCTAAGTCTGCTGAGCGTGCCCTGCCATTTTTCAAAATTTTGAAAAAGGCAGGTCCAATGAAATGGACTCCGGAAGCGGAGGCTGCGCTGCAGGACTTGAAGAGATACCTATCCTCCACTCCAATACTTGTCGCACCTAAGCCACAAGAGGAGTTGCTGCTATATCTGGCGGCAACCAATCAAGTGGTTAGTGCTGCGTTAGTAGCAGAGAGGGAGGCGGATGATGAGCCAGCGACCGCGGCAAGCGAGTCCAGCGACAAGCAGGGGGCTTCCCCGACAAGTTCTGGTTCCGGCAAGGATGGATCTGCGCAGCCACAAGAAGAGAAACAGAAGAAGATGGTGCAGCGCCCAGTTTACTTTGTTAGTTCCCTTCTGCAGGGGGCTAGATCAAGGTACTCTGGTGTGCAGAAGCTGCTTTTCGGCCTTCTCATGGCCTCGAGGAAGCTGCGCCATTACTTTCAAGCACATGAGATCACAGTTGTCACTCGCTTTCCGTTGAAGAGGATATTGCAGAATCCAGAAGCAACAGGCAGGATTGTCGAGTGGGCACTGGAATTGTCAAGCTTTGGCCTCAAGTTTGAAAGTACTTCAACTATTCAGAGCCGAGCATTGGCAGAATTCATAGCAGAATGGATGCCAACACCTGATGAAGAAACTCCGGAGAGGAGCATCCCCGTCAAGGAAGCAAGCAAAGAATGGATCATGTACTTTGATGGTGCCTTCTCGCTGCAAGGCGCCGGTGCGGGCGTACTACTTGTCGCACCCACCGGAGAGCACCTCAAGTACGTGGTCCAGATGCACTTTCCCAAGGAGCAAGCAACAAACAATACTGTAGAGTATGAGGGCTTGCTTGCCGGACTCAGGATCGCGGCAGACCTTGGGATCAAGAAGCTTATTGTCAGGGGTGACTCACAGCTTGTCGTCCGTCAAGTAAACAAAGATTATCAGAGTCCGTTGATGGAAGCATACATTGATGAAGTGAGGAAGCTAGAAGAACATTTTGATGGCCTGCAGATGGAACACGTTCCAAGAGCTCAGAACGACATTGCAGACGGCCTGTCAAAATGCGCCGCACTCAAGTTACCTGTGGAACCAGGATTTTTTGTGCTCAAGCTGACTCAACCATCTGTAACACCGTCAACTGGACAGAGCAAGAAGAGGAAGTTAGTTACTGGCGACTACTTTCCGGCAGAGCTCCCCGAAGCCGCTGTCAAGAAAGTCCCCAAGATCAACACAAAGAGTGCTGAGGAGCAGTCTGCTCCGACAAGCCCTAGGGTTTGTTTCGTTGAAGCAAACGGTCCCGACAAGCTGTGTCCCGACGCTTGCCGGGAGCATCATGCTCCGGCTGAATCACAGATTCTTGCCGTGGAAGCAAATGTTCCCGCAGCAGCATTTGCGCCTTTAATCCTTGTCGTTGAGCCACAAGCTCCGGCATGGGCACAGCAGATCGTCCAATTCCTTCAAATAGGAGAACTTCCCGAGGAGCAAGAAGAAGCGGAGAGAGTAGCCCGACAATCAAGTATGTACCAGTTTGTCGACGACATACTGTACAGAAGAAGATTCAACGGAGTGAAATTGAAGTGCATTTCCCGGGAAGATGGACAGGAGCTGTTGGCGGAGATACATGGAGGCATATGTGGTCACCACATTGGCGCAAGAGCACTTGCCGGCAAAGCCTTCCGGCAAGGTTTCTTCTGACCGACAGCCCTCCAGGATGCAACTGCACAAGTAACCAAGTGTGAAGCGTGCCAGTTCCACTCCAAGCAGATACATCAACCAGCTCAAGCTGTCCAAACAATCCCTTTATCCTGGCCATTTTCGGTCTGGGGGCTCGATATCCTCGGCCCCTTTCCTCGAGCTGTCGGGGGCTTCGAGTACTTGTACGTAGCGATCGACAAGTTCACGAAGTGGCCGGAGGTGGAAGCAGTGAGGAAGGTGATAGCACAGTCAGCAGTCAAGTTCTTCAGGTCAATTGTTTGCCGTTTCGGAGTCCCTAACAGGATCATCACCGACAATGGCACACAATTCACGAGCCACACCTTCATGCAGTACGTCCAAGATCTTGGCGCCAAGATCTGCTTCACTTCTGTTGCTCACCCGAGAAGCAACGGTCAAGCGGAGAGGGCAAACACTGAAGTGCTGCGCGGGCTCAAGACCAGAACTTTCGACAGGCTGCGCAAGTGCGGAAGAAATTGCATCGAGGAGCTGCCGGTGGTTCTTTGGTCGATCAGGACGACGCCAAATCGAGCCACTGGCCAGACGCCTTTTGCTCTAGTCTATGGAGCAGAAGCAGTTCTCCCCACGGAACTCGTATACGGATCGCCTCGAGTGCTCGCTTATGATGAGCTTGAGCAAGAGCAGCTGCGGCAAGATGACGCGCTGCTCCTCGAGGAAGATCGTCTTCAGGCTGCTGTACGAGCTGCTCGCTACCAGCAAGCTTTGCGCCGCTACCATAGCCGCAAAGTTAATGCCAGAAGCTTCGAGGAAGGCGACCTTGTTCTTCAGCGCGTTCAATCCGCCAGGAATTCCAACAAGTTGACGCCGAAGTGGGAAGGCCCTTATCGGGTGAAACGAGTCACTAGGCCCGACGCTGTCCGCCTTGAGACCGAAGATGGCTTTCCGGTGAACAATTCCTGGAACATAGAGCATCTTCGCAAGTTTTACCCATAAGGTGCGGTTGCCGGAATCTGTTCCGGCAACCACCTTTTGTACAAGCCTTGCCGCTGTTGCATGTAACCCTTTGTACAAAGCCGGGCGCAGATCCCGTGCATAAATAAAGTTCATGTGCCTCGCACATCTTGTCAAATTTCATGCCTTTTTCTTTTTCGCATGTATTGTCTGACCCTTTGTGCAGCACTTGCCCCCGGTAAGCAATAACGAGCCTTAAGGCTCCATATCATTATTTTCTCTTCTTTCTTCTCAAAAAGAAGGTTCCTTCGCCCACAAGTTCACGGGGGGGGGGGGGGGGGAGAAGGAGAGGATAAATGTGTGGACCGGGCGTCGTTCAAAGGAATCTAGCTTTGCCGGGACGCGGATGACAGAAAAGCTAAGTTGCCAAAGTTTGAGCACAGTCAGTTTTAAATTTTTAAGTTATATTCCTTGAATGACCGTGCCTTGTATGGAAAACCTGTGCGTGGAGGAACCGGCTCGTGGCTAAGTTGCGCCCTTACTTTGTTTCGAGTCCGCTCAACAATGAAAGTGTGCTGCGACTAGTCCCGACAAGGTTTCTTGCCGGAGGCAACACCGCCAGCAGGCTACTGATGTTCCGCACTCAGCGCTCGCGGCAAGTGTGCTTGCGCCGGCAAGTTCCCTAAAAGCGTAGGGCAAAAACATGCAAGGGATGGAATCAAGTAAAGGAAGTAACATAGCAGATAGTACCCAGAATAAAGTTATATTACAATAAATAGCTTGCCACGCTCTAATGGGTTGTTCCTATGACATATCTAGCAGCGGCAAGAAAAAGGAGAAGAAGGGTGGCTTAATCCACGCGCTCGCCGTCAACCCTCCTGACCTCATTCACCTTGTCCACAATAGGTGCGACAATGGCTTTGAGCTCTTCGAGATCAGCGCCCGCCGGCAGCTTCTTGAGGACGCGGGTGAGGTCGAGGCCCGGGTTGCGAAAGAGTATCTTCACCAACACCTTCTCCAAGACCTTGGCGTAGATTGCACGCGACTCGTCCACCAGCTTCTTTGGGATCCTTTCCCGGAGTTGCTGGAGGGCAGTCACCACACCCTTGAAGAAAAGAGTAAGCTTGGCACTGGGCTGGAGGTTTTCGTCAGTGGAGTACCCGAAGCCCGCCAAGTCCAGCTCCGCCAGCTCTTCGTCAATAGTTGCAGCAATGTTGACGAGGCCTTCCGTCCAGAGCTCCACCGTAGCCCTGAAGGTGTTTTGAGTCTCAGCGGCCCTCGACAGCAGCTCCTCGTTGCCCTTGAGCTCCTTCTTCAAGTCATCGTCTCGCCTCTTGGCGGCGTCCAGCGTCTCCGTCAAGGTGGCCAGCTTCAGCTCCAGATCAGCGCTCGAGTCCTTGGCGGCATTCAGTTCCTTGATCTTGTCGGCAAGTTGAACTTGCAGATCACCATGGGCAAGAGCATCCTTCTCGCGCTCGCGCTGGAGTGCGGCAAGCTCTTCATTTTTCCCTTTCATGTCTGCCTCCAGCTGCGTCACCTTCACCTCTAACTCCTTCTTGGCGGCCTCAGCAGCCGCGGCGGCATCCTTCGCCTCCTTGAGTGCCCCGCCAAGTGATTGCTCCCGGGCCTCGAGCTCCTCCTCGTGGCTGTCCAGATTAACCTTCTTCTGTGTCAGTTCACCTTCCCGCCTGGACAGCTCCTCGGCGGCGAGCCTCTGCTGCTCCTCGGCTTCAGCCTTCTCCAGGATGAACGCCTTCTTCGCCTCGTCAAGTTGCGCCCTTTCCTCCGCAATGGATCGGAGGGCCTCCTGGTTGCGGCTCTTGAGCTCCTCCGCATGCTTCTCTATGTCAACTCCCGCCCGCGCGACAAGCGCTTCCCGGGACTCAAGCTTCGCTTGCCGGGCGCGGTAGAGTGACACCAACTTTCGGAGCAACTGCTCCTCCTCGGACTCGCCGCTGCTGCTGCTTGGAGCGTCAACCACCGCCAGCCCAGCGGAGGCGAGTACTTCCCCGTCAAACTCCTCTCCTTCAACCGGCGCCCTGGAGCTCGACGCCCAGGGAAGCTTGATGTATACGCCCTCGCCGGCCTTCAAGTGTGCGCCTGGCTGGGGCTCCTCAGAGCCCGGCGCTGCATCAGCGACGGAGGGGTCGGCGGACGGTGCAGCGCCTTGCGCTCCTGCACCCTCCGGGTCGTTAGTACGATCGCCGGACCCCTCGCCGGCTCCTGCGCCAGCAGCCTTGGCGGCTTCTTCATTGGCGGGTTCATCAGCGCCGGTCTCTTCCTCGTCAGCGGCGGCGTCTTCAGTATTGCCACGTGCGCCTTCCTCGCCGGTGGCCTCAGTCTCCATCGGGTCTGCGAGAGGGGGATCTGAGGATAGGAAGAGGAAGGAAAAGTCAAGCAAAGATCCAAAAAGAAGATCAAAAGAAGAACCCAAGGGAAGATTTCCGACAAGGAAGGTTACCTGTGCTGGGCTCTGTGACCATGGGTTCCTCCACCAAGGGCTCACTGGTTCCGTCCCTTGCCCGGGACCTCTCCCTTGCCGGGGAGCGCTCCCTTGTCGGGGAATCGCCCCTTGGCGGCGTAGTCGAAGCAGACAGCACCTCCGGGGCGGTTTCTGATTGCTCCTGATGGGCCTGCTCTGCTCCTACACGAATGAATCAACAATCAAGATGTCAGCAAAAGAAGAAGCACCCATGCGCGCCCCACAAAAGAAAGTGAACCAAACACTTACGCTGGGGGCTGTGCTGGGGGCTGCTGCGAGGAGAAGGAACCGGGTCCGTCAAGGTAGTCTCGGACGTGTCTTCTGCCATCACAGCAGGATCGTCCTCGATGACAACCACGGGGACCTTGGCCCTCTTCGCCGCTCTCTCGGCTAGAGTCCTGAAATAGAACAGGGATTCAGAGAGAAGCAAATCAGATACAAGACAAGCAACAACAAAGATCAAAGAAAAACAAGTACAGTGAGAAGAAAGCCTTACTCCTCCTCCTCTTCTTCCTCCTCGTCGGAGCTCAGCGCAGAGAGGTCGAAGTCTGGTACCCTTTCTGCACGGCGAGGTGGAGGAGTAGGCTCCCTTGGACATTTGCCGGGAACTGCGGCAGGATCGGGCGTGGCAGCCCGGGAAGACCCCGCCTCAGTTGCCGGCACGGCCTGAGATGCTCCCGCGGCAACGGTACTTGCTGCGGTGGAGCGCGTCCCACGACGCTGCGGCTGTTGGCCTGCCTGCCGCCCTGCTGTATCTCCAACTCGATGGAGGCGCCTTCTTGGTTGGAATTGGGGCTGCGTTGGGGGCTCCGCCTGTGGCAAGCTGCTTGAAGACAGCTGGCCGCTCGCGTCCTCGGCGGGCTCGCTCGCTTCGGCCTTGGGCTCCCCCTCGCCAACGACCGCTCCGGCAAGGTCCTCCCGGTCGGCAAGGCTTGCCGCCTCGGCCGCCTCTGCCTCCTCCAACGTGAAGCCAAACTCGCCCGCGGCAACGGCTGCCGCCGCCTCTTCGGCCCTGGTGGTGATGTACCACATCTCGTCGTCGGTGGTGTCGCGGGTGAGGAGCCTCTGCTCGTCGGCGTTGACTGCTACCTCCGTCAAGCCATCGAAGAATTGCCGCACGATGTCGTCGGCGGGCTCCATCCAAGTTGGGCTTATCCCATGCGAGTCGCACTCTGGCATCATTGCGCAGATGCGATCGCGCTGGGAGTTGTTGCACAATGGGATGACGCCCTGCGGCAGCCTGAACCACTCTGGATGGTTGGCGTAACAGCTCCTTCAGCATTCCGTCAAGCTCCAGAACTGTGAAGTTGAAGTTGAGGCCTGGACGCAGCCTCATGATATCCGCCGGGCCGCCAAACAGCCAGGTGGGCCTCCCCCTCTTTTGCAGAGGGGCGATGCGACGGCGAAGGAAATCCGCGCCAACTGCCCCTGCTGTGAGCCCGGCAAGCCTGAGCCGGAGGATTCAGGTGGTGGCAATCTTCAGCTTGGCGTCGTCCGGCGACAGAGCGCTCCAGTCGCCGCCGCGCACCACCCGGGTCTGGCGCAGGTTGGTGAATGGCTGCGGATTGGCATCAGCGATCCAGCACCACTCCGCCCTCCACTCATCCCACTTGCTGCGGAGCTCGCCCCCCAGATACACCTCCTTCATGCCGATTTGTGAGGTCCAGGCGATTCCGCCAGCCAATGGCTCTCCTTTCTCGGCTCGGGGGGTGAAATAGTGGCGAAAAAGAGCAACATTTGGGTGGATGCCAACGAAGTTCTCGCAGAGGTGTGCGAAAACCGCCATTGTCAGAACGGTGTTGGGGGTGAAATCAAGAAGATGAAACCCGTAGGTATTCATGATGTCGCAGAAGAAATCAGAAAAAGGTGGGCAGAGCCCACAATAGAAGAACACCGGAAAGAAATTGTACCCTTTTGGGCACCGCTTCGAAGTGGAAGCTTCGGCGGAGAGCATTGGCGTGCATGGATGCGCCCGCGTCTCCGTTGACCAGAAGAGGTAAAATTCCTCCCGCAGCGCCTTCGGGGTGAGCTCGGGGGGGAAAAGCACTCGCTCCTCGCGCAACACCTCAAGCCGCAACGCCTCGGCCGACTTTGTGCTCGACTTTGAGCTCTTGCCGGTCTTCGGAGCCATGGCAGAAGCGGCGGGGGAGCGCGGAGGTGTTGAGGGCGACGGCGGCGACGGGCGGCGGAGCGCTGCTCTCTTTCGGCTTGGGAAGCGGAGGGGAGCGGCGGAGCTTTCGGAGGAAGGAACTGCAAGTGGCGAAGGTGGGGGAACGGCCCTGTTTCCTCTGCTTATAAACAGGGGAGGCGAATGTTACGCATTTCCTGAATTAAGAATTGCCCACGATCTCTCCCACGACGCCGCGATTGACGCGTGCCGTTACGGGAGGGCGCGGCGGATACGGAGTCAGATTTGGTTTGGACCCAGGCCGCGCGTGCCCGTGCCCTGTTTTGGGCCTGGCCCAACAGCGCTCGGCACCATGTATGGCCCAGGCCCGGGGGCTCCTGTCGGTGTACTAAAGTAGGGGTACCTTAGTATCCCGAACTTGTGCACGGGCAGTCGCAGCACCCCGCGGCTAGGCTTGCCGGGCGTCCGCCAAGATCCTTCGTTATTCCTATTACTGCCATTCAAGAACAAAGTGTTAACTGAGAAGACAGAGTCCCGGCAAGAGGAGTTTGCCGGGAAGGACAAGACCCCGGCAAGAGGAGCTTGCCGGGAAGGCCAACCAAGACCCGACGAGTGACAAGCTTGCGGGTGCGACAAGACAGCGACCGCGACAAGCGGCGAAGCCACCACTCTGCGCCCGCGCTCCAGCGCATCCGACAACGTGTCGCCGCAGGGTCGCTCCTGGTGCACGTGGCGGGTAGCTGTGCAGCCAAGCGGTGCGAGGTGGCAAGTGAAGATGACTAGAAGCCCATCGTGGCAATCGGTGGCGCCCCTAACGGTCGTTTCTTGCACTGTTGGGGCGATCAGACGGGCATTAAATGCCCTTGTCCCCTGCCGTCAGAGTTAGGTAGAGGGCACTGTTGATAGAGGTTGTACCAACCCCTGTTTTTACTTTTTTACTCTTTTCCTCTACGCTGCCACCTGTCGGTGATCCCTTTAGACTATAAAAAGGAGGCCCATGCGCACGTAGAGGGGGTTCGACTGATTCGACACTACAACACATCCACGCTCTTGAGCAAGAACAGAATAGAAACACAAAGTAGCAGTAGGAGTTTTATCTCTCCGGTGAGCTCCGAAGCTGGGTAAAATCCCTCGCGTGCTTCGCCTCGATCTGCTCTTCGTGCGCCCTCCACTCCCTTGCTGGACCGAAAAGGGGCCCTGCCCCATAGGTGTTCGTTTCCCACGACATTATGGGAATGATAATCAACTTGCATAGGAAGGTAAAACAAGCTTAGCTTCAAAACTTGAAGCACATAGAGAGGAAACTTGATATTATTGCAATTCCTACAAGCATATGTTCCTCCCTCATAATAATTTTTAGTAGCATCATGAATGGATTCAACAATATAACCAGCACCTAAAGCATTCTTTTCATGATCTACTAGCATAGAAAATTTATTACTCTCCACATAAGCAAAATTCTTCTCATGAATAGTAGTGGGAGCAAACTCAACAAAATAACTATCATATGATTTAAAATTACGATCAAGATGACAAGGTTCATGGTTATCATTATTCTTTAAAGCATACGTGTCATCACAATAATCATCATAGATAGGAGGCATGCTTTCATCATAGTAAATTTTCTCATCAAAGCTTGGGGGACAAAAAATATCATCTTCATCAAACATAGCTTCCCCAAGCTTGTGGATTTGCATATCATTAGCATCATGGATATTCAAGGAATTCATACTAACAACATTGCAATCATGCTCATCATTCAAAGATTTCGTGCCAAACAATTTAGAGATTTGTTCTTCTAGCACATGAGCACAATTATCCTTTCCATCACACTCACGAAAGATATTAAAAAGGTGAAGCATATGAGACAAACTTAACTCCATTTTTTTGTAGTTTTCTTTTATAAACTAAACTAGTGATAAAACAGGAAACAAAAAGATTCGATTGCAAGATCTAAAGATATACCTTCAAGCACTCACCTCCCCGACAACGGCGCCAGAAAAGAGCTTAGTTGACGGGGTGTGAGTGAGTGCCCTTTACCTAGCCTCCCCGGCAACGCTGCCAGAAAAGAGCTTGATGTCTACTACACAACCTTCTCCTTGTAGACGTTCTTGGGCTTGCAAGTGCACAGGTTTGTAGGATAGTAGCAAATTTCCCTCAAGTGGATGACCTAAGGTTTATCAATCCGTAGGAGGCATAGGATGAAGATGGTCTCTCTCAAACAACCCTGCAACCAAATAACAAAAAGTCTCTTGTGTCCCCAACACACCCAATACAATGGTAAATTGTGTAGGTGCACTAGTTCGGCAAAGAGATGGTGATACAAGTGCAATATAGATAGTAGATAAAGGTATTTTTAATCTGAAATAATAAAAACAGCAAGGTAACAAGTGATAAAAGTGAGCGTAAACGGTATTGCAATGATAGGAAACAAGGCCTAGGGTTCATACTTTCACTAGTGCAAGTTCTCTCAACAATAATAACATAGATAGATAATATGACAAGCCCTCAACATGCAACAAAGAGTCACTCCGAAGACAATAATAGCGGAGAACAAATGTAGAGATTATGGTAGGGTATGAAACCACCTCAATGTTATTCTGTCGGATCAATCTATAAAAGAGTTCGTACTAGAATAACACCTTAAGACACAAATCAACCAAAACCCTAATGTCACCTAGATACTCCATTGTCACCACAAGTATCCGTGGGCATGACTATACGATATGCATCACACAATCTCAGATTCATCCAACCAACACAAAGTATTTCAAAGAGTGCCCCAAAGTTTCTATCGGAGAGTCAAGAACGTGTGCCAACCCCTATGCATAGGTTCCCAATGTCATGAAACCTGCAAGTTGATCACCAAAACATACATCAAGTGGCACATGATATCCCATTGTCACCACAGATAATCACGGCAAGACATACATCAAGTGTTCTCGTAAAGGACTGAATCCAATAAGATAACTTCAAAGGGGAAACTCAATTCATCACAAGAGAGTAGAGGGGGAGAAACATCATAAGATCCAACTACAATAGCAAAGCTCGGGATACATCAAGATCGTGCCATAGAGGGAACACGAGAGAGAACACAAGAGAGAGAGAGAGATCAAACACATAGCTACTGGTACATACCCTCAGCCCCAAGGGTAAACTACTCCCTCCTCGTCATGGATAGCGCCGGGATGATGAAGATGGCCACTGGTGATGGGACCCCCCTCCGGCAGGGCGCCGGAATGGGCTCCCGAGAGGTTTTTGGTGGCTATATAGGCTTGCGGCGGCGGAACTCCCGATCTATCTTCTGTTCTGGAAGTTTTAGGGTACGTAGGTATATATGGGTGCAGGGGGTACGTCGGTGGACCTCCGGGGTGCTCATGAGGTAGGGGGCGCGCCCAGGGGGGCGCCCCCACCCTCGTGGGCAGCCTGGGACTCCCCTGACGTGCACTCCAAGCCCATCAGGTTGGTTTCCTTCCAAAATTAACTTCTCCAGTTTATTTCGTTACGTTTTGACTCCGTCTGATATTCCTTTTCCTCGAAACACTGAAATAGGCATAAAACAGCAAATCTAGGCTGGGCCTCCGGTTAATAGGTTAGTCCCAAAAATAATATAAAAGTGGATAATAAAGCCCAATGTTGCCTAAAACAATAGATAAAGTAGCATGGAGCAATAAAAAATTATAGATACGTTGGAGACGTATCATGCCCCAGCTCGACGTTCTTCACGTTCTGGAATGAATTCTTCAGCAGATTCTTCGGTAGGAATGACATCCTCGGTAGCCTTGAACTTGATACATTCCTCAGGTGTTGGTTCATCGAACACGGAAGGTAGGTGCTCTCTTTGCGAGCCATTAGTTTCATCAAACCGCACATCTACAGTTTCAACAACCTTGTGAAGAACGTTGTTGAAGACTCTGTAGGTGTGCGAGTCCTTTCCGTAACCAAGCATAAAACCCTCATGTGCTTTCGATGCGAATTTAGAATTGTGATGAGGATCTCTAATCCAACATTTAGCACCAAACACTTTGAAATAACTAACATTGGGCTATTTGTCAGTGAGGAGTTCATAAGTAGTCTTCTTGAAGAATTTGTGAAGATATACTCTGTTGATGATGTGGCACACAGTATCAATTGCCTCAATCCAGAAACGACGAGGCGTCTTGTATTCATAAAGCATAGTGCGAGCCATTTCAACAAGAGTTCTGTTCTTGCGCTCCACGACGCCATTCTGCTAAGGAGTATAAGGAGCAGATAACTCATGAGTAATACCAAGTTCATCAAGATAGTCATCAAGACTGGAATTCTTGAACTCGGTCCCATTGTCACTTCTAATGTGCTTGATCTTCAGACCAAAGTTGGTTGAAGCCCTCGAGGAAAATCGTTTGAAGACTTCCTGCACCTCATGTTTGTAAGTGACAATGTGCACCCATGTGTAACGAGAATAATCATCAACAATAACAAAGCCATATAGAGATGCATCATTACTAAATGCAAAATAATGATTAGGACCAAAGAGATCCATGTGAAGCAATTCAAATGGTCGAGTGGTAGTCATGATAGTCTTCGCTGGATGCTTGGCCTTTGTTATCTTTCTAGCTTTATAGGCTCCGCATAAGTGATCCTTGAGGAATTTGACATTCTCAATGCCAATGACATGCTTCTTCTTCGCGAGCGTGTGCAAATTCCTCATGCCAGCATGACCAAGTCATCGATGCCATGGCTAGCCTTCTAAAGCTTTTGCAAGTAAGCATACGGCCGGTTGTGGTCCTGTAGAGAAATCAACAATGTACAAGTCTCCTCTCCTAAAGCCTTCAAAGACTTTGGAATTGTCAGCTTCCATGATCACAACACAACGATATTTGCCAAAGACAACAACCATATCAAGATCACAAAGCATCAAGACAGACATGAGGTTGTATCCTAAGGACTCGACAAGCATGACTTTGTCCATGTGTCGATCCTCTGAGATCGCAACCTTACCTAGACCCAATACCTGACTTTTGCCTTTGTCAGCGAAGATGATATGCTTCAGATGCGACGGTGATAAAGGAGCATCCATCAATAGATTCTTGTCACCAGTCATGTGATTTATACATCCACTATCGAGGACCCACTCATTTGCTTTGGGTTGATCATCCTGCAGATGAATTAGTGCAACTTACGAACTCATATACTTCATCAGTAAAGAATATGGCATCAACATCATCAGATCAATTTCATCAAGCAATAGAACAGATAAAGCAGTATGAGGACATGAGAAATTAAAGTTCATTTCTTCATGATTAGCCTGCGTCCTTTCAGGCATTCTTCAGGTCTCCAACAAATTCTTCAGATGTTTTAAGCACGTCTGGAGACCTGACCCTGCATAAGAGATTAGTTCTTTTTCTTCACCACCCACATCTGAAGGGGTGGCAAAGAATTCATCACCCTCCGAGCACCATATGAGAAAGGTGGCATAGAAGCCAGTCCACTTCGTTTCACATAAGAGGGGTTAGGATAAGCATATGAATAAGCAGAGAAATTCTTCGAGGACTTATGAGCAAAATGGTTAGAAGAATAATGCTCATATTCATAGCCCTTAGCCCTTCCCTGCGAAACAGAGGGGTTAGCATGATGATTATCATATAAGGATTTTGATCCTTTTGAGGAATTTGATCCAAGTGAGGAATGTGGTCCATATGGGGACTTGGATCCATATGAAGAATTCGGTCCATATGAAGAATTTGATCTGGAGTTCCTATTCTTCATAGGTGGTGTCATGAGGACATTCACCTGAAGACTTTCAAGGCAACTTCTGGGAACCCAGATTTTCTTCATAGGGGAACCGTTCCTGCAGTTAGTGCCAACATATCTAGCAAATACTTCACCATTCTAATTCAAACGACTCATCAGAAGAATGAGGATACTCACATGTAAATCCAGATAAATTGGATGGATTAACTAGAGGTCCCTTTGAAGCAACCCATGAGGTTTTGGGGTACTGCTCAGGTTTCCAATATGTTCCATCAGCATTGAGTTTCCTCTCAAAGGCAATACCCTCTTTCCTTTGAGGCTTTTGTACATGCCTATCATGTACAATTCATTCAACCCTGCATCATCAGTGATATTAGCAATGTTTTAGTGCGATCCATTTCTACACCCAACATATCATTACTTTTGTCTAACATGTTTTGAACCTTTTCAAAAGCCTTTTGTTGTTTCACAGCAATCTTAGCAAGTTTAGAGTAGCTGGGCTTGAGGTTATCATCAGATTCATCCTCACCAGATTCAGAGGAAGCGTATTTAGTTACCTTGGCACCCTTTGCCATGAAGCAATAGGTGGGAGCATAGTCATCATTGCCTTCATCAGCCTTGTTGGTGATGCCATTTTCGTCAGAGTTGAAGATAGACTTGCCAACGAATGCAGTAGCAAGAGCTAGGCTCGCCACACCAGACTCGAACTCCTTAGATGCCTCCTCATCCTCATGTTCCTCAGATTCAGCCTCGGAGTCCATTTCCTTGCCAATGAATGCCCGAGCCTTCTTGGAGCTGCTCTTCTTGTGAGATGAAGATTTTGAGGATTTTGATGATGAAGACTTTGAGGATTTCTTCTTCTTCTTCGCATCATCAGAACTGTAATCCTTGTACTTCTTCTTCTTTGATTCCTTATCCCACTGAGGACAATCTTGGATGTAGTGACCAGGTTTCTTGCATTTGTGGCATAGCCTCTTCTTGTAGTCACTGGATGAGGAATCATTACTCCTTGAGGATTTTCCAAAGCGACCACGTCTTGAGAACTTCTAAAATTTCTTCACGAGCAGTGCTAGTTCCTGGCTCAGTTCATCAAGATCACCAAGGCTACTACCAGAGTCTTCATCTTCAGACCCAGATACTGCCTTGGCCTTCAGAGCACATGTTCTGCCATAGCTCGAACCATAGAGATCTCTCTTCTCAGCAAGCTGAAACTCATGAGTGTTTACACTACTAGGGAAAAGCCTATACACAGAATCTTATCAGCAGCGCGTCCCAAAATAACTCGCTGCTGCTAACTAGCAGTAGCGCGGGCCGCGGAAACTCGCTGCTGATACAAATATAGTAGTAGCGCGTCCATCCAAAGACGCGCTGCTGCTATAATTTCTACGAGGCCGCCACGAGGCTAGTTATAGCAGCAACGCGTTAACACGATCCGCGCTACTGCTACGTAGCGTAGTAGCAGCGCATTTCCCATACAAGCGCTACTGCTAAGTTTCCTACAAAAATTTAGTCCCACCTTGCTCCGTGAAGAGAGTTTATTCCACCTTAAATATGTTACTTCTCACACTTTGACAAGCACTTGATCTTCATTGAACTCTATGTGTAGAATTTGTGGCTGCAATATGAGTCTTCACCTGTTCCTAAACCGGTGAGGACTCATATTGTTGAATCAGATTGTACACAAAAAGATCGTTGATGATCAATGTGTATTTTTGCATGCTGACATATAGCAGTAGCGCTTTATCGCGAAAAGCGCTGCTGCTAGATAGCTTAGCAGTAGCGTGTTTTGCTGAAGAGCGCTACTGCTAAGCCATCCATCTCCCTGATCTCCTCCCTTCGGATCCACTCACACACACAGCCACAAATTCTGCGCCGCGCGCCCCCGGCCGTCGCCCCTCTCCTCCGCGCGTCTGCGCCGCGCGCCCCCGTCGCCGCTCCTCCGTCTGCGCCGCACGCCGTCACCTCCTCCTCCTTGCTGGACTCGGTACCGGCCTCCTCCTCCGTCCTCCCTCTCCACTCGCCGCTGGCCAGCCCCTCCTCGCTCCGCCTTCCTCCTCCGTCCTCCCTCAACTGTCCGCGCCGGCCGGCCCCTCCGCGCTCTGCCTTCCTCCTCCATCCTACTCTCTTCTCCCTCCTCGAGTCGCCCTCCTTCTCCCTCCTGCTCATATGCAACATTTTGATTTATTTGATATAATTTAGTTGACTTAGTAGGCTAGTTGATTTAGTTGACTTAGAACATCTTGATTTAGTTGATTTAGTAGGCTAGTTGATTTAGTTGCCTTAGAATATTTTGATTTAGTTGACTTAGTAGGTTAGTTGATTTAGTTGACTTAGAACATTTTGATTTAGTTGATTTAGTAGGCTAATTCATTTAGTTAATTTAGTTGACTTAGAACATTTTGATTTAGTTGATTTAGTTGACATAGAACATTTTGATTTAGTTGATTTAGTAGGCTAATTCATTTAGTTAATTTAGTTGACTTAGAACATTTTGATTTAGTTGATTTAGTAGGCTAGCTAGTTGATTTAGTTGCCTTAGAATATTTTGATTTAGTTGACTTAGTAGGTTAGTTGATTTAGTTGACTTATAACATTTTGATTTAGTTGATTTAGTAGGCTAATTCATTTAGTTGATTTAGGAACATTTTGATTTAGTTGATTTAATAATCCTTTGCTCATATTGCTTTAGGAAGAATGGCGCCACCACCACCACCACTATGTCAACTGTGCAAGTCAAGATGCGCCAGTAGCCTTGCAACTGGCAAGCTGTTCGGCATCTACTTCTGGCCGAGTTTTCGTCATGCGGCGGTAAGAAATTAGATGAAATTACTGCATTGTGTCATTTTGCTTAGTTTACACAGATCGTCCCATGCAATGTGAGGTTGAAATTCAACAAGCTGACAGGAGACACTGTGAAATTTGAGGCTCCTGGGGGGCCGTACACTATGGAGGTCGAGAAAGGATGCAATATGTCGCAGATTGGAGGAGATGGATGGGCCCATTTCGTCGCTCGCATGCATCTTACTGGTGGTGAGTTGATCAGCTTCAACTTCCGAGCAGAAAGACCCAAGCTAGCTATCATTTATCTCAACCTGGTGGAAGATGATGAAGATGACGAAGATGATGAAGATGATGAAGATAATGAGGACCCACTCGATGAAGATGATGAGGACCCACTTCATGAAGCCATCGTAGCTCAAAGAACAAGGCCGAGTGAGGAGGAGGTGTCCAACCTGTGGGACATAATTCCGCCACGTGCTGACTTTGTCGGGGTGCCATTCGTGACCCGCTTGACAAATACCATGGTTGATCGACATGATATGGTATGTTATACTTACAAATGCAAATTAATAGTGTGAATTACTTAGTGTACAGTCCAATGATATGGTATATGTTGTGTGGAATCTAGTCGATGATATATATGTTTTAGTGTAGAGTTCGATCACATGCTTATTAATTGATATGTTTTTCTTATTCAGAAATTGGCAAAGAGCATATCTGTGAGTTATGGTATCGAGCCTGATGAAGAAGGCTCAGCTGGACTACGCCTTACTGCAAGGGGCTCTGTCACAACCTGTACTTACCGCGTGGACACGGACGGTCGCACACACTTAAGCTCGGTTGGGTGGAAGAAATTCCTCGATGGCAAGAATCTTCGTGTTGGACAGGCCATCCTAATTACTATCAGGAACACCAACCGCCCAGGCTTGAGGATGATGATTGTCTTCGATATCATCTAGAACTACATATGTGTGTGTGGCTATATCATCTAGAACTACATATGTGTGTGTGGCTATATCATCTAGAACTACATATGATGATCGTCGTCGATATCATCTAGAACTACATATGATGATGGCTGTTGATATGACCATGTACTGCTTGAGGATGCATGTTGGCTATGCATGAAATTGTTATCTTAGTACTCCCTTCGTTCCAAATTACTCGTCGTGGTTTGAACTAAAACCACGACGAGTAATTTGGAACGAAGGGAGTACTACTGTACCTAGTAATGGTTTATGAATTTGATGAAAGATAGTACCTAGTTTCTAGCATCTGAAAGGAGAACTGAAAGGGAAAATGATGAAAGGTATAGCAGTAGCGTGGGATGAAGAAATCACTATAGCTAGTTAATAGTAGCGCGTTCCTAAAAAGCGCTGCTGATATCGTTCAACAGTAGTAGCGCTGGTCGGGGCCGCGCTACTACTATGAGTTAGCTGTAGCGCCTTATTAGTAGCGCGGCCACCCGCGCTGCTGCTAGCCTGAAAACCCGCGCTGCTGCTAGCCTTTTCCCTAGTAGTGTTAGCCTACCGAGGATATCAGCGAGATCAAGTGACTTGGAACAGCACGTTCTTGTATCATTAGTGCCAGAGTATCAAATGAAGAATCAAGCGATCTCAGCAATTTCTTCACCACCTCATGGTCGGTGATGTCAGTGGCACCAAGTGCTTGAAGCTCATTTGAGATGTCAGTGAGGTGATTGAAGGTTTGCTGAACATTTTCATTGTCGAGTCTTTTGAAGCGGTTGAAGAGATTGCGAAGAACGTCAACACGAGAGTCACGTTGAGTTGAGACTCCTTCATTCACTTTGGACAGCCTATCCCAGCAGTTTCCAAAGCACTCACTCTTCCATACTGCCCTTTGCTCAGATGGCCACATATGATGTTCTTTGCTTGAGAATCGAGTTGCTTGAATCTCTTCACATCAGTAGCGTTCAGAGAAGGTGTGACTGAGGGAACACCATTTTCCACAACATACCACAGATCGTTATCAATTGCCTCAAGATGCATTCGCATCTTATTCTTTCAGTAGGGGTAGTCCGTCCCATCAAAGGTAGGACACCCAACAGAGACCTTGATCATACCTGCGGTCGACATAACTAAAACTCCAGGCGGTTAAACCACAATCACACAGAACAAGGGAGTACCTTGCCCTGATACCAATTGAAAGTGCGTTATATCGACTAGAGGGGGGTGAATAGCCGATTTTTATGAATTCTTCACTGAGGAATTTGCTAGTGAGGAAATTCCTTAGCGATGAACTACTTGCAGCGGAATAAGTACTCAAACATAACATAACACAAGCATAGTCATCATGATGAAATGAAGACAAGCACAGAGTACAGAAAGCATAAACACAGGATAACACAGGATGAAGACAAACAGACTGAAGAAATTGAACTGAGGAAATTAAGAAAGTCTTCAGTCAAAGTCTTCAAACAGATATTAACAAGCACACAACAACAGAAATGAGGAAATGAAAGAGTTGAGGATAGAACCAGTAAGCTTGGTAAAGACAATGATTTGGTAGACCAGTTCCAACTGCTATCTCAGTTGTACGTCTGGTTGGAGCGGCTAGGTATTTAAACCTGAGGACACACAGTCCTCACCGTATTCTCCTTGAGCTAAGGTCACACAGACCTCGCCCAATCACTCGTGGTAAGTCTTCAGGTGACTTCCAAACCTTCACAGACTCGGTCACTCGGCGATCCACAATTCCTCTTGGATGCTATAGACCATGATGCCTAACCGTCTGGAAGAAGCACAGTCTTCAAAGGTAACAAGTGTCGGATCCACGTAGGATCACTCTCTTCAGTGATGCTCAATCACTTTGGGTTTGTAGGTGTGTTGGGTTTGGGATTTCCTCACTTGATGATTTTCACTCAAAGTCCTCGGAGGATGGGATGCTCTCAAATGACAAGTGTCAGTTTCTCTCGGAGCAGCCAACCAGCTAGTGGTTGTAGGGGGCGGCTATTTATAGCCTAGGGAACAGCCTGAGATGATAAGACATAAATGCCCTTCAATGATATGACCGTTAGGTGGGTAGATATTTTGGGACAGCTGGCGCATAGCACAGCAACGGTTGGAATTTTGACTCTCAAATTCCTCAGGGCTATCATGTTCCTCACTGTGTAGGCAATCCGCATTGGCGAATACCTAACTCCTCAGTCAGAACAAATTCCTCAGCAACCATAAGAACTTCTTCTCTATTACTGAAGAAATTGACTGAACTGTATGAGATTTCCAATGGCTTCACTCGAAGGGATTGGTACGTGTAGGATTTTGAGTCGAACATCACATGGAAATTTTTCCTTAGTATTTCCTCGACCCCCTTTAACAGTACGGTGTTTCCTATGACTCAAGAAAGAGAAAATGAAACTACGAAAACAAAAGTCTTCATGCTTCATGTTCCTCGAATGAATTCCAAGTCTTCAAGGTCACACCAATTTCTTCACTTTCAAAGTCTTCAGAAATCCAAAGTCTTCAGTCGAAGAACTTCATTTTTAGGGTCGACTTTCTCTATAAATATCAAACTCCTCATAGACTTATAGACCTGTGTACACTCATAAACGCATCAGTCCCTTAACCTATAAGTCTTCAATACACCAAAATCACTAAGGGGCACTAGATGCACTTACACATACCGGAGATCGTTATCAATTGCCTCAAGATGCATGCGCATCTTATTCTTCCAGTAGGGGTAGTCTATCCCATCGAAGGTAGGACACCCAGCCGAGCCCTTGATCATTCCTACAGTCGACATAACTAAAACTCCAGGTGATTAAACCAAATCACACAGAACAAGGGAGTACCTTGTTCTGATACCAATTGAAAGTGCGTTATATCGACTTAAGGGGGTGAATAGGCGATTTTGACTAATTCGTCACTAAGGAATTTCTAGGTGAAGAAATTCCTAAGCAACGACACACTAGCAGTGGAATAAGTACTCAAGTATAAGCATAATAGAGCAAAAGCATAGTCATCATGATGAAATGAAAAAAGCCAGAGTACAGAAAGCATGAAACAGGATAAGCAGGCTGAAGGCTATGTGACTGAAGAATTAGGATTGAGGAAATAGAAAAAGTATTTAGTCAAAGTATTCAAACAGTAATGATCAGGTTCATCAACACATGAATGAGGAAATGAAACCCGAGGACACACAGTTCTGGATACACAGTCCTCGCCGTATTCTCCTTGAGCTGAAGTCACACAGACCTCGCCCAATAACTCATGGTAAGTCTGCAGGTGACTTCCAAACCTTCGCAGACTTGGTCACTTGGCAATCCACAATTCCTCTTGGATGCTCAGACCATGACGCCTAACCGTCTGGAGGATACACAGTCCTCAAAGGTAACAAACGTCGATTCCACACAGGAACAGTCTCTTTAGTGATGCCCAATCACTTTGGGTTGTAGGTGTTTGGGTTTTGGGTTTTTCCTCACTTGATGATTTTCGCTCAAAGTCCACGGAGGATGGGATGCCCTCAATGAAAAGTGTCAGTCTCTCTCGGAGCAGCCAACCAGCTAGTGGTTGTAGGGGGCGGCTATTTATAGCCTAGGGAGCAGGCCGACATGATAAGACAAAAATGCCCTTCAATGATATGACCATTAGGTGGGTAGATATTTTGGGACAGCTGGCGCATAGCACATCAACGGTCGGGTATTTGAGGTTCATAGTCCTCGGGGCTATCATGTTCCTCACTGTGTAGGCAATTCGCACTGGCGAATTCCTAACTCCTCAGTCAGAACAAATTCCTCAGAGACCAGAAGATCTTTGTCTCTGTCACTGAAGAAATTGATTGAACTGATATGAGATTTCCAATGGCTTCACTCGAAAGGATTGGGTAGGTGTAGGATTTTGAGATGAGCATCACATGGAAATCGGTTTCCTTAGTATTACCTCGACCCCCTTTAACAGTACGGTGTTTCCTATGACTCGAGAAAGAGAAAATGAAACTACAAAAAACAAAAGTCTTCACACTTCATAATCCTCGCATGAATATCCAAGTCTTCAAGGTCACACCAATTTCTTTAGTTTCAAAATCTTCAGGAGAACAAAAGTCTTCATCTGAAGACATACATTTTTAGGGGTCGACTCTCATCATAAATATTAAACTCCTCATCGACTTATAGAGCCTGTGTACGCTCACAATCATATTAGTCCCTTAACCTATAAGTCTTCAATACACCAAAATCACTAAGGGGCACTAGATGCACTTACAACTTGGCGGCATGGTGGTGCAATGTACCATCGGCGACCGTGATGTGTAGATTTTTCGCAAGGAGGTGGTGTCGTTGGGTGCCGTGGTGGTGTCGACGGATGGCTTGGCTGGAAGGATGATGCGGATCTCTTTTTTGAAGATGGGTCAGCGATTCGATAATGATGGCGGCTTCTAAAATGTGTGCATGTGGTGTATACTTTAGGTTTGCTGCACTGGCTTTTGGTTCCGATATGTTATACGGATGGGTCACCGACGACAACGATTTAAATATGAAGGGTGGGAGCACTCAACTTTATCAACTTTGTAGGTGTGAGTGGGCCTTCGGGTAGCTTGACTTATATTTTTGTCAGAACTTTGTTGAATAATTAATATAGATGGCCAGGGGTTTTAACCCCCTTTTTCAAAAATAAATGTTCAAACACACATGTGAGTAGAATCAAATGTACACCTAATGATTTTGGGGAACCAATAAGAAACTGAACCCACTTGACACTTGGGTTAACTAATTCTGCAAGGATACTCTCCTTTCATCGTTGCAGCAGCAACAACCTGAATTAAATCAAAATAACCCAAGAAGGACAAAGTTAATAATTAAACAGATATGGAACAAGGTGAGAAATACCCGAACTTTAACATTTAGGGTGTAACATCCCAATTTTTAATTTGGATGTTATACATAGAACATTCAGATGCATCAATGATTTATGCATTTTTGTTGCTTTGTTTTACTTGCATTTTGAGAGAGTTGGAGGTTTCACAAAAATCCAATTTTGATTTATTAAAATTTGGTAATTGGATCAAATTGTTTTTTCAAAATTCTTTTTCCAAATATTTTAAATTAATGAGAGAAATAATATGACTTCTTCAAAATCAGTAGAAAAATATTGGAAATTGAATTTTGAATTTTTGGAGAGTATATTTGATTTTATTCGCTAGTTTATTTATTTAGTTAGTAGAGTAATTAGTACTATAATGTTTGTTTTTAGTTTAGGCATTTAGGCCCAAAAAAATGTTCACGAGGTCAATATTAAGGCCATATAGCTACTGAATTGTTTTGGAATTTTTAGGATTTAATTTATATTTATTTTG
Source organism: Triticum timopheevii (assembly GCA_963921465.1). Classification (NCBI taxonomy): domain Eukaryota; kingdom Viridiplantae; phylum Streptophyta; class Magnoliopsida; order Poales; family Poaceae; genus Triticum; species Triticum timopheevii. The sequence continues at coordinate 120,498,295 of OY997270.1, forward strand.
AGTGTTTTAGTCTCTGAAAAAATTGTTTAAAAAAAGCTCCTCCAAACTGGGCCGGCCCAGCTCGCCCCGTGCTCCGCCGACCCCGGGATGGAGTCCCGTCCTGCCCCCTCCCCCCCCCCCCCCCCCCCCCCGCCGCCGCCGACACGAGTCCGAGGCGGATTCCTCTCTCCGTCGCCGCCTCGTGCCCCCTGAGGGGGTCCAGGATTAAGGGGTCCTCGGACAGCCAGACTATATACTTTGGTCGGACTATTAGACTTTGAAGATACAAGATTGAAGACTTCGTCCCGTGTCCGGATGGGACTCTCCTTTGCGTGGAAGGCAAGCTTGGCAATTCGGATATGTAGATCTCCTTCTCTGTAACCGACTTTGTGTAACCTAGCCCCCTCCGGTGTCTATATAAACTGGAGGGTTTGGTCCGTAGGACAACAACAATCATAATCATAGGCTAGCTCCTAGGGTTTAGCCTCTACAATCTCGTGGTAGATCAACTCTTGTAATACTCATATCATCAAGATCAAGCAAGCAGGAAGTAGGGTATTACCTCCATCAAGAGGGCCTGAACCTGGGTAAACATCGTGTCCCCCGCCTCCTGTTACCATTAGCCTTAGACGCACAGTTCGGGACCCCCTACCCGAGATCCGCTGGTTTTGACACCAACATTGGTTCTTTCATTGAGAGTTCCACTGTGTCATCACGATAAGGCTTGATGGCTCCTTCAATCATCTTCAACGATGTGGTCCAGGGTGAGGTTTTCCTCCCCGAACAGATCTTCGTATTCGGTGGCTTCGTACTGCGGGCCAACTCGCTTGGCCATCTAGAGCAGATCGATAGCTATGCCCCTGGCCATCAGGTCAGGTTCGGAAGCTTGAACTATACTGCCAACAACCGCAAAGACTTGATCTTCAACGGACTCGAGCCCATGTCAGGAGCGCCGAACAGTCGCGACGAGCATGACTTAGATCTGCCGTCGGACGGTGTTCGGGAGATCGCACCTGCGGCTGCCCCGGCCCTTAATCGGGAGCAGATCGCGCCATCCGAGGACAGGTGGATGGATCCCTCCATGGAGGCTGCACACTCATCGGCGCTGGAGCTGAAAACAGACTTCACCTCTAAAGATATCTGTGTCATCGGACCCTCGGACTCGTCTCCGGCCATAGGATCCGAACCGCGTACGTCCGTGCCTATCAAATCTGATTGGGCACCGATCATGGAGTTTACCTCCACGGATATCTTTCACCACTCGCCCTTGGGCGACGTGCTAAATTCATTAAGGTCTCTCTCTCTGTCAGGGGACTCTTGGCCGAACTATGTCCGGCTCAAGTGGGAAGCGAATGACAAAGAAATTCGTTCCCCACCCACCACCCACTTCATAGCCACTGTCGATGACTTAACCGACACGCTTGACTTCGACTCCGAAGACATCGACGGTATGGACGACGATGCTAGAGACGAACAGGAACCACCGCCCACGGGGCGCTGGACAGCCACCTCATCATATGATATATACATGGTGGACACCCCAAAAGAAAGCAATGGCGAGGATGCAACGGAGGACAATCCCATCAAGCAGCAACCAAAGCGACGACGTAGGCGCCACTCAAAATCCCGCCACAGTAAAAACAGCGATAACAGCGCAAGGAAGAATAATGCCCCGGTCGACTCCAAAGGAAACAATGACCCCATGGACCCAGCGATGGAGCAGGATGAGCCTGGGGACGGTGAACATAGTCCGGAACCGACGTCCGATGACGCCAATCCCGAGGGAAAAATTCATCAACCTATCTCTGGAGAGGAGAACAGTCCGGACGACGATGGACTCATCATCCCAGAAAAACACTTGGAACAAGAGAACCTCCATAGAAGGCTTATTGCCACCGCGAGGAGCTTGAAGAAGCAGAAGCAGAGGCTTAAGGCCGCGCAGGATACGCTCAACGCAGATGGAACAAAGTGCTTGACACTGAAGAAAAAGACGATGGCAATCGCCACACAAAGAGCTATCCAAAGCGCAAGCTGCTGCCCGAATTCGATGACAAGGCTATAGAGCCCATTCAGCCGAAAAATAAAACGACCGATCAGCCGGATCAACCACCCTGTGGCTGCGACAGGGCGGCTAATGATGCCGCGCACAAGTCAGCACACAATTTACGTGAGCTCCTAGACAAAAAATTCGGTATGGCCAGGTCCATCTATGGATCCAGGAAGCGTGCTCCGGCGTAGGATCACAGCCACCAAAACGATCATATTGATCGAATAACAGCTCGGAATCAACACCGAACACAGCAACCGTCGACATTATGCCATGACACATCCAAATACAGGGGTGCTGCGCACCCCCTGTGCTTCACCGATGAGGTGCTGGATCATGAATTTCCAGAGGGATTTAAACCAGTGAATATAGAGGCATACGACGGAACGACGGACCCTGGGGTCTGGATAGAGGACTTTATCCTTCACATCCACATGGCCCGCGGAGATGATCTCCACACCATTAAATACCTGCCCCTCAAGTTGAAAGGACTAGCTCGGCATTGGTTAAAAAGCCTCCCCGAAAACTCAATTGGAAGTTGGGAGGAACTTGAGGATGCTTTCAGGGCCAATTTTCAAGGGACCTATGTCCGACCTCCTGATGCAGATGATTTAAGTCACATAATTCAGCAGCCCGGAGAGTCAGCCCGAAAGCTTTGGAACAGATTTCTCACTAAGAAGAATCAAATCATCGACTGCCCGGATGCCAAAGCCTTAGCGGCTTTCAAGCACAGTGTCCGGGACGAATGGCTTGCCAGACACCTCGGCCAGGAAAAGCCGAGGACAATGGCAGCCTTAACAAGCCTTATGACCCGCTTTTGCGTGGGTGAGGACAGTTGGCTGGCCCATAGCGGCACCAGCAACCCAGGCACATCCGAGGTCAGGGATGGCAATGGGAAGCCACGACGCAATAAAAACAAGCGACGAAACAATGAAGACAGCCTAGATAACACGACGGTCAATGCCGGATTCAGGGGCTCTCGACCCGGTCAATGGAAAAAGCCATTTAAAGGTAGCAGAGATGGACCGTCCAGCCTAAACAAGATTCTAGACAGATTATGTCAGATTCATGACACCCCTGAAAAACCTGCAAATCACACCCACAGAGAATGTTGGGTCTTCAAGCAGGCCGGCAAGCTGAACGCCGAACACAAAGGCAGGGAGACGCCAAGTGAAGACAAGGATGAGCCTCGCCAGCCAAACATTGGGGGACAGAAAAAATTCCCACCAGAAGTCAAAATTGTGAATATGATTTATGCAACTCACATACCAAAGAGAAGGCGCAAACGCGCACTCTGAGATGTATACGCTGTAGAGCCCGTCGCCCCCAAGTTCAATCCTTGGTCGGCCTGCCTGATCACTTTCGATCGCAGGGATCATCCGACTAGTATCCGGCACGGAGGATTGGCTGCCTTGATGCTCGACCCAATAATTGATGGATACCATCTCACCCGAGTCCTTATGGACGGCAGCAGTAGTCTTAATCTGATATATCAGGACACTGTCCACAAAATGGGGATAGACCCGTCAAGAATCAGCCAAAGTAATATTACCTTTAAAGGAGTAATACCAGGCGTAGAGGCCCGCTGCACAGGCGCTCTTGTACTAGAGGTTGTATTCGGCTTTCCCGACAACTTCAGAAGCAAAGAATTAATCTTCAACATCGCTCCATTCCGAAGCGGCTATCACACACTACTTGGAAGAACGACCTTTGCTCGTTTTATTGCAGTACCGCACTACGCTTATCTTAAACTTAAGATGCCCGGTCCATGTGGCGTCATCACAGTTAGCGGAAATACAGAGCGTTCCTTACGTGTGGAAGAATATGTGGTGGCTCTAGCAGCCGAACACTGAACGGCCTCTCCAACCAGAATAAATGATCGGTCGTCAAGACCACGGACACGGTTAGATGAGTCCGGCGCACCACTTGTTGTAACAGCCCAGATAAACCTGAGCTTGGGACGTTGGATATACCCCCATAGGTGGCGCTAGGGGCTGCACGCATGTAAAAAAGCCCATAGTTCGGCTTGGCCCTATTAATACAATAATAGATTGCATTTTCATGATCGGTTCAGAATAACCAATTTCTCGCACGAAGTCTTTCACCTGGGTTTTTCCTTTTTCAGATAATCATCGTGCTACAACCTTCCAGGATACGGCACAATGGAGATAAAGGTGCAGACGTGCAGCAGGGCCACGCTCAAAGGTTTCTTTTTAGATTAAGACCCTGCGTAAACCTTTTTTAATGTCTCTTGTTGCTTCTTCCCCTCCGGACACTTAACACAACCAGGAGGGATACTGGCGTTATTGGCATTTCGTCACGCCAGACTAATGCATGTACCTGGAAACTCAGGGCTCATTATCGAGGGCGTTACTCAGCCCAGTATATGTTGTAAAGTCCGAATACCTTAGGGAGTGTTCGGCGTCGCGAGTTTGGCCTTATATGCATCAGCTCCGAATCATGTCTTTGGTCAATAGTTGGGTTTGCCTGGCTCCCGTGTTTTGCTACCTTACGTTCCGCTCTATCAGCTAAGGTGGCACTGGGAGAACTACTACGATTGTGCCCTAGTTCATCTGGATGAGCACCTCAGTAGAGAAAGCCAAAAAACCGACTGTCATTATATAGCGCGAGACTAGTCAACCACTCGATGACTCAGCGGAATCTTTGCGATTCAACCGCATTAATGAAGGACTGGTTTCCCGGTCATGTACATACGCGCACCGTATTCGGATAAACGTGGAAATACCAGGGGCTATATAGTAGCCCCAACGTCAAACTCCTATGGCTAAGTGAATGTGTTAAATCTATATAGTCCGATTGCCTGGTTCGCCGCGCTATCACCTCCTTAACGGACCAAGACGTTGGATCAAGTGTGATTACACGCTTTTTCGAACACCCCCGCATTATATGCGTGGGGGCTGAAGCCGACGACTACAAACTTTCAGGTTATATACATACATAAACGGCCGCACAGTAGGCACTATAATACTTTTGGGCAAAAGTATAAACACAACCTTTATAATCAAAATAGCATTGTTTTTACAATTCAGATACATGTCACTCGAACATGGTACTCTTCGAGCACTGAGCCTCTATTAAACGGGCGCCTTCTAGGACTTCTTCAAAGTAGTGCTCGGCCGGGTCCTGGCCCCCCACCGGACCCCGGGTTGCAGTAGCGGTGGCCTCCATCCCTGCCCAATATGTTTTAACACGGGCAAGAGCCATCCGCGCACCCTCTATGCACGCCGACCTCTTCACAGCGTCGATATGCGACACAGCACCAAGGAATTGTTGCACTAAACCAAAATAGTTGTCCGACCTTTGTCCCTTTGGCCAAAGATGATCCACGAAAGACCTCATAGCAAGCCCGGACAAACTATGGAGCTCGGCCCATGCGGCCATCTTTTCATTCAACGGCAGCGGACGCGTCGGGGCACTGAACTGCGACCAGAACAACCTTTCCACCTCATGATCTTTCTAATCCTTGAAAAACTGAGTTGCATCAGCATCACTCTTTGCCAAGTCCGCATATGCGTCTGCAGCACTCCATAACTGATCCAGAGGGGCATACTTCGGATCTCCGAACTTCATCTGCAATAAAAAGGGCCTCCCAGCCGTGATATCTCCGGCTTCACAAAGCTCCTCCCTTATCCCTCTAATTTCAGAGCAAGTTTCCTTGGCTGCCTCCAAGGCCTTGTTCAGGTCAGCCGCTTTCTCTTGGCTTTCCTTTTCAAGGAGCTCATAGCGGCCGGTGGCATCTTTCAGCTCAACAGCCATCTTGGCTATCTTATCTTCGCTCTGGCGATGAGCAGCCTATTCAGCTTTTAACTCTTCGGCCGCCTTTAGGGCAGCCGCATCACTTCTCCTGGCTTGTTCCTTGGCTCGGGCAAGCTCCGCCCGAAGGGTCTCCACGACTGCAGCTCCATCTGCAGTCACAGCATATTATAGATACTAGCATCATGCTCCTCTTAATATTTGCTGGCAAGCCAAAAATACATACCCTGGGCCTCGTCAAGCCGCTTGTTCACAAGCGCGATGGCGGCATCTGCCACGTCAAGCTGCCGCTTCAGTTCGGCAAAATCAGTAATCCGGTCAGCCGCCGGACCCTCAGCCGCCTGCACATGAAAGCAGCACGATCGTTACCTAGGACTATGATCCTTTGTTTGCCACCTCTGGATGGCAACCAGAGTCTCAGGGGCTACTATCTATACAAAGCACACCTAGTGTGTGCGGTACCACCAAAAACACATAAATTACTTTGTGTACCTCAAAGCCTCTCAGCAGGCTCGTAAAAGCTTCATTCAACCCGCTTTTGGCGGATGAAATCCTCTCAACCACCGTACCCATTAGGGTACGATGCGCCTCTGAGATATCCACTTGCTCCAGAAGACCTCTCAACCACTCTTTCTGTTGCTCTCCTTTGGAGCCGAATACTCCAGACTTCGGGCGGCCAAAGAGTTAACTTCTGGCCTTGGCGGATCAGGAGAAATCCTCCGTGACGACACCTCAGGGTTGTCCGCCCCATGAGGCGGGGAGGCAGGAGGAGGCGTCTCTCTCCATCATCTCCGGAAGAAGATCCCCCGAAGACGAACTCTGTTGAGAAGAGTTGCGAGCCGGACTGCAAGATATACGTCTTTTTGATCCACTTACAGCTCGGTCGAGGGCCGGCCCCCTTGCGGCCACTGTGCGGTAAGGACACCCTCAGGGACAGGACCCCCTGGCGAAGACCTCTTCCCTCGTTTGGAAGCCTCCGTTTCTAAGTCTTCAGGGGCGGCCCTTTTCTTTCCTTCAGGAGAGGGGATTCTAGACTCACCTCTCCAATTATTCTCCTTAGCGGAAACACTAATTCCCCCGGTTTGGATGTGTAACATGTGAAGCCCACCCTCGGCTTCTCTATTCCTCCCCTCATCTTCTCCTGATGGCACCTGATACAGTGCGCGCTCAAGCATCCTGGTTAATAAAGGATCCGGCGAGCCTTCCAGAAGGGGGGACGAACACCTGATCCTCTATGCCTTTCTCATCCAGCCCTGGCCGAGAGCAATGTTTCAGAATGATGTTGTAACAAATATAAAGGACGGCATGTTCGGTAGCGGAATTACTTACTTGAGTATCCAGACGGTTGCAGTTAAGACCCGCATCCTCCGTGGTGTCCAGACACTTTATTCGTGATCCAAAGAACAATCCATACATCCCTTCGAGCGTCACGCCAAAGAATTATTGAATAGTTCGCGGTCCTTCCGGGTTGAACCTAGCATTACTTGCATTACCTTGACGAGACTGACATCCCTCTCGAGGAGAACTCGGATGCGGCTTTCCAATGTCAACACGTGATCAACTGGCCCCCAGTCCAGCCCCTTGTTGACCCATGACACCAATTGTGGCAGAGGGCCCGAGCGGGAGACAGGGGGGCCGCCCGCTTTGTACCTCGGGGAGCTGTGATGTAAAACCACTCCCGCTGCCATAAGTCGGACACCTCCGGGAAGGAACCCTTTGGCCATGGGGCGTCGGCGCCTTTGCTTATTGTGGCACCTCCGCACTCTGCATCTCACGCATCGATCATCTTTGGCTTCACATTGAAGGTTTTGAGCCATAGGCCGAAGTGTGGGGTGATGCGGAGGAAGGCCTCACACACGACGATAAACGACGAGATGTGAAGGATGGAATCTGGAGCTAGATCATGGAAATCTAGCCCATAATAGAACATGAGCCCTCTCACAAAGGGATCAAGACTAAAACTAGCCCTCGGAGGAAGTGGGAAACAAATACAACACTCTCGTTGGGTTCGGGAGTAGGGATGACCTGCCCTTGAGCACGCAGCATGTACGGGATTTTGGCAGTGAGATACCTGGCCCCCCTAAGCTTCTTGATGTCCTCCTCTATGATAGACGAGGCCATCCACCGGCCTCGAAGGTTGGATCCGGACATGATTGAAGGTCCGAAGCGTTTAGCCTGAGCCTTGGGTGTTGGAACTCGAGGTAGGGGAAGGGAAGGATCGAGCGTGGAGAGAAAATGACAGGCCTTGGCCCCTATATAGAGAGGGTGAATATCAAGCGTCCTCCGCGTGGATGTTTGGAACTTGCATAAAATCGAGGAGTCATACTAACAAGCGTGGTTGGGTTACCCACACCCGTATTGATGAGAATCCCATGATAAGGGGAACACGATCTTTGCTTCGACAAGACGTGCCAATAAAACCGCCTCGCAACACGTGCAGTGGCAGGCTGGGAAAAACGGTTCGTAATGACCGGGCCGCAGCGTGATGTCACGCTATGAAAAGTTGTCAGCAGATTAGATTTGTGGAATATTGTGCTCTCTACGGTGGTATGTGGAATTTGTTTTGCAGAGCCGGACACGATCCTTGTGTTCAAAATCTTCTATGGATTATTCGGAGAAGGAACCCGCCTTGCAATGCCGAAGACAATCTGCGCGCCAGACTCATCGTCATTGAAGCCTGGTTCAGGGGCTACTGAGGGACTCCAGGATTAACGAGTCCTCGAACAGCCGGACTATATACTTTGGCCGGACTGTTGGACTATGAAGATACAACATTGAAGACTTCGTCCCGTGTCCGGATGGGACTCTCCTTTGCGTGGAAGGCAAGCTTGGCAATTCGGATATGTAGATCTCCTTCTCTGTAACTGACTCTGTGTAACCCTAGCCCCCTCCGGTGTCTATATAAACCGGAGGGTTTGGTCTGTAGGACAACAACAACCATAATCATAGGCTAGCTCCTAGGGTTTAGCCTCTACGATCTCGTGGTAGATCAACTCTTGTAATACTCATATCATCAAGATAAATCAAGCCGGAAGTAGGGTATTACCTCCATCGAGAGGGCCCAAACCTGGGTAAACATCGTGTCCCCCGCCTCCTGTTACCATTAGCCTTAGACGCACAGTTCGGGACCCCCTACCCGAGATCCGCCGGTTTTGACACCGACATCCCCTCCCCCAAGTTAGATGCCCCTCGGGCCTTTATATAGCCGCACCCCTGGCCCCTCTCCTCCTCGTTTGAAGCCGCCGCCGCCACAAGCACCACCGCCACCACAGCCGCCGCCGATCCTGCGCCGCCGCCTGCCACTGCCCGCGCCACCGGAGCCGCTGCCCGCTGCTGCTGCCCCCGCCGCGCCGCCTCCCGCTGCCGAGCCCCGCCGATGCAAGCCCGTCGCCGGAGCCCCGCCTCGCCCGAGCCATCACCGTCGAGCCCAAGCCATCGCCGTCGAGCCTGATCCCGCTATCGTCGAACCAGTATAAAAACCGAACCAAACCCCGGTTTTTTTCGGTTTTTGTATTAGATCGGTTTTATTTTTTCTATTAGTTTAATTAGCGAATGTTCACTCGTTTGTCTTCTGTAGAAAACGAATTCGTTAGATTAGGTTCTATAGCGAACGATCGTTCGATAGGATTTTTCTTTTTATTTTAGTTTTTGCCCAGGGACCTATTCGCGAATATTTTCTTCGCAGATTAGCCCCTGGTCTTCAAACTAGCACAACTTTTAGCTCGTTTGTCCAAATTAGACGAAACCAACGCCTAAATATTTAGAGTGATCCCATCTATCCAGTAAACCAACTTGAAAAATCCTGGGTAAGTTCTTATAATGATAATTCGCGTCCATTACTTTGATAATTTGATATGTGGGTGGACCGGTGCTTGGGTACTGCCCTTTCTTGGACAAGCGTATCACTTATGATTAACCCCTATTGCAAGCATCTGCAACTACAAAAGAAGTATTAAGGTAAACCTAACCATAGCATGAAACTAGTGGATCCAAATCAGCCCCTTACGAAGCAACTTATAAACTAGGGTTTAAGCTTCTGTCACTCTAGCAACCCATCATCTACTTATCACTTCCCAATGCCTTCCTCTAGGCCCAAACAATGGTGAAGTGTCATGTAGTCGACGTTCACATAACACCACTAGAGGAGAGACAACATACATCTCATCAAAATATTGAACGAATACCAAATTCACATGACTACTAATAGCAAGACTTCACCCATGTCCTCAGGAACAAACGTAACTACTCACAAAGCATATTCATGTTCATAATCTAAGGGGTATTAATATGCATTAAGGATCTGAATATATGATCTTCCACCAAATAAACCAACTAGCATCAACTACAAGGAGTAATCAACACTACTAGCAACCCATAGGTACCAATCTGCGGTTTTGGTACAAAGATTGGATACAAGAGATGAACTAGGGTTTGAGAGGAGATGGTGCTGGTGAAGATGTTGATGGAGATTGACCCCCTCCCGATGAGAGGATCATTGGTGATGACGATGGTGATGATTTCCCCCTCCTGGAGGGAAGTTTCCCCGGCAGAACAGCTCCGCCGGAGCCCTAGATTGGTTCCGCCAAGGTTCCGCCTCGTGGCGGCGGAATTTTGTCCCGTAAGCTTGGTTATGATTTTTTTCTAGGGTAAAAGACTTCATATAGCAGAAGATGGCCACCGGAGGGCTGCTAGGGGGCTCACAAGGCAGGGGGCGCATCTTGTAAGGGTGGGCACGCCCCCACCCTCATGGACGGTGGGTGGCCCCCCTCAGGTATTTCTTCCGCTGAATAATTATTATTAATTCCAAAAATGACTTTCATGGAGTATCAGGACTTTTGGAGCTGTGCATAATAGGTCTCCAATATTTGCTCCTTTTCCAGCCTAGAATCCCAGTTGCCGACATTCTCCCTCTTTATGTAATCCTTGTAAAATAAGAGAGAATAGCCATAAGTATTGTGACATAACGTGAAATAACAGCCCATAATGCAATAAATATCGATATAAAAGCATGATGCAAAATGGACGTATCAACTCCCCCAAGCTTAGACCTCGCTTATCCTCAAGCGGAAGCCGATATCGAAAAATATGTCCACATGTTTAGAGATAGAGGTGTCGACAAAAATAAAATACGGACATGAGGGCATCATGATCATTCTTATGACAGCAACATATATAGATTTTGTCATATGATTTCTTATGCTCAAGTAACAATCTATTCACAATGTCAAGTATGAATCAGAAACTTCATTGGGAACTAACAAACTATAATCTCAGTCATTGAAGAAATTGCAATTTATCATAACATCGGAAAGAGTAAATATAAGAGCTTTTCACCAAGTCCACATACTAAACTATCATTTAGTCTTTCACAATTGCTGACACTCACGCAATACTTATGGTTAGGGAATTTTAATCGAACACAGAGAAAGATAGGGGCTTATAGTGTTGCCTCCCAACCTTTTAGCTCAAGGGTAATGTCAATAATAATAGTTCATGCTAACTTACATCCAATTGGATACATATATCATGATCTTTCCAACACGAGGTGCTTGCCAAAGGATAAAATGTAAAAGGGAAAGGTGAAGATCACCTTGACTCTTGCATAATGTAAAAGACATAAAGTAAAAGATAGGCCCTTTGCAGAGGGAAGCAGAGGTTGTCATGTGCTTTTTGGTTGGATGCACGAAATCTTAATGCAAAAGAACGTCACTTTATATTTCCACTTGTGATATGAACCTTTATTATGTAGTCCATCGCTTTTATTACTTCTATATCACAAGATCGTATAAAGCTTATTTTCTCTGCACTAATAAGTCATATATATTTAGAGAGCAATTTTTATTACATGCAACATGACAACTTACTTGAAGGATCTTACTCAATCCATAGGTAGGTATAGTGGACTCTCATCGCAAAACTGGGTTTAAGGATGTTTGGAAGCACAAGTAGTATCTCTACTTGGTGCAAGGAGTTTGGCTAGCATGAGGGGGAAAGGAAAGCTCAACATGTTTGAATGATCCATGAAAATATACTTTAACTGAGATGTGAGAAAACATAACCCATTACGTTGTCTTCCTTGTCCAACATTAACTCTTTAGCATGTCATACTTTAATGTGTGCTCACAATCATAAAAATGTCCAAGATAGTATATTTATATGTGAAAACCTCTCTTTCTTTATTACTTCCTATTAATTGCAACGATGACCAAAACTATGTTTGCCAACTCTCAACAACTTTTATGCCTCATACTCTTTATGTGTGAATTCATTACTATCCATAAGACTAATATGAACTCTTTTATTTCTTTTTATTCTTTCTATTTCCTCGAGATCATAGCAAGATAGCAAAGCCCTTGACTCAACACTAATCTTTATTATATATAGCTCATGGACTCGATTACATAGAGGGATCACAAAGAAAAACTCAAAACTAATTCATACCAAAACTTTATTCTACTATATCAAGATATTACCAAAAGGATCGAACTAAGTAAAAAAATGGTAAATATAGGAGTGCGATGGTGATACGATACCGGGGCACCTCCCCCAAGCTTGGCAGTTGCCAAGGGGAGTGCCCATACCCATATGATTCTGTCCTCGGAGGTGGTGATGATGGAGTTGTCGATGATGTAGGTTTCTTCCTTAATTTGCGCTTGAGAACGGAATTTTTCTCCCTTAGATCATCGATCTCCAACTCAAGGCTTAATACCCTTTTGCATAGTTCCTGTTCGTTTTCCTGCAAGAGGCGAAAAGGGATAAACTCGATCTTGGGTTTCTTTGCAATATTAGGGAGGCTTGACTTTTTAAACTCCACATGCATGTCCCCAGGTTGAGGTAACGGGACTTCATCTTCATCTGAGCTTGTCTCCTCCTTTCTCTTCTTCTTCCTCAGTGGTCCAGCCACAATGCTCAAAGTCCCCGTAGACCTTAGGGTCTGCAAGGTAATCAGCCACATAGCTTTCTCCCTCCGAATCCTGGGATGACATATTGCTCTAATCTGCGGCAGTAATAGCTCGAAACAAAAACAGAAGATGTTTGCGTGATACGGTGGTCAAAACCTTCAGGAGATTATATAATGAATTTTTACCAACCAAAAGAAGTATTGTGCAAGAAAACGGGGTCCGGAGGGCACACGAGGTGCCCACGAGGCATGGGGGCACGCCCTCCACCCTCGTGGAAGCCTCGTGTCCTTCTCGGACTACTTCTTATTTTCCTATTTTCTTAAATATTCCAAAACGGAGAAAAATTGCTATTAGAACTGTTTTGGAGTCGGTTTACTTACCGTACCAGATACCTATTCCTTTTTGGAGTCTGAAACATTCTGAAAAGTGTCCCTTATGTATTCCTCCAGGGTTACGGTTTCAATAATATTAGTTCCAACATTTATAGGATTACCTGAGATATAATGTTTGATTCTTTGACCGTTCACCACCTTTGGATTTGTGCCTTCGAAGTTTTTGATTTTTATGGCATCGGAACGATAGACCTCCTCGATGACGTAAGGACCTTCCCATTTAGAGAGAAGTTTTCCTGCAAAAAATCTTAAACGAGAGTTGAATAGCAACACATAATCACCTACATTAAACTCACACTTTTGTATCCTTTTTTGTCATGCCATCTTTTAATATTTTCTTTAAACAGCTTGGCATTCTCATATGCCTGGGTTCTCCATTCGTCAGGTGAGCTAATGTCAAATAACCTCTTCTCACCGGCAAGTTTGAAATCATAATTTAGCTCTTTAATAGCCCAATATGCCTTATGTTCGAGTTCGAGAGGTAAGTGACATGCTTTTCCGTAAACCATTTTATATGGAGACATACCCATAGGGTTCTTATATGCAGTTCTATAAGCCCATAATGCATCATCAAGTTTTTTGGACCAATTCTTTCTAGATCTATTAACAGTCTTTTGCAAAATTAATTTGAGCTCTCTATTACGCAACTCTACTTGACCACTAGACTGTGGGTGATATGGAGATGCAATTCTATGATTAACATCATACTTAGCAAGCATTTTACGAAAAGCACCATGAATAAAATGTGAACCACCATCAGTCATGAGATATCTAGGGACTCCAAACCTCGGAAAAATAACTTCTTTAAGCATCTTAATAGAGGTGTTATGATCAGCACTACTAGTTGGAATAGCTTCTACCCACTTAGTAACGTAATCAACAGCAACTAAAATATGTGTATTTCCATTAGAGGCAGGAAAAGGTCCCATATAATCAAAGCCCCAAACATCAAATGGTTCAATAACAAGAGAATAGTTCATAGGCATTTCTTGACGTCTACAAATATTACCAATTCTTTGACATTCATCACAAGACAAGACAAACTTACGGGCATCTTTGAAGAGAGTAGGCCAATAAAAACCGGATTGCAATACCTTTTGTGCAGTTCTATCTCCAGCGTGGTGTCCTCCGTATGCCTCGGAGTGATCCTTGCATAGTATCTGTTCCTGTTCATACTCAGGTACACAACGTCTAATAACACCATCTACTCCTTCTTTATAAAAGTGTGGGTCATCCCAGAAGTAATGTCTTAAATCATAAAAGAACTTTTTCTTTTGCTGGTATGTGAAACTAGGTGGTATAAATTTAGCAACAATGTAATTAGCATAATCTACATACCATGGAGCAGTACGAGAAGCATTTATGACAGCTAATTGTTCATCAGGAAAGCTATCATCAATAGGTAGTGGGTCATCAAGAACATTCTCTAACCTAGATAAGTTGTCTGCAACGGGGTTCTAAGCTCCCTTTCTATCAATAATATGCAAATCAAATTCTTGTAGCAAGAGAACCCATCTAATAAGTCTAGGTTTAGCATCTTTCTTTTTCATAAGATATTTAATAGCAGCATGATCAGTGTGAATGGTTACTTTAGAATCAACAATATAAGGTCTGAACTTATCACAAGCAAATACAGCTGCTAAGAATGCTTTTTCGGTGGTAGCATAATTTCCCTGGGCAGTGTCTAGAGTTTTACTAGCATATTGAATACCATTTAATTTATTATCAACTCTTTGCCCTAGAACAGCACCTACAGCATAATCGCTAGCATCACACATAATTTCAAACGGTAAATTCCAATCAGGTGGCTGGACAATAGGTGCAGAAATCAAAGCTTTCTTAAGTATTTCAAATGCTTCTACACAATCATCATCGAAGACAAAAGGAATATCTTTTTGTAATAAATTGGTCAGAGGCCTAGAGATTTTAGAAAAGTCCTTAATGAACCTCCTATAAAAACCGGCATGAGCAAGGAAACTTCGTATACCTTTAATGTCCTTGGGACATGGCATCTTTTCAATATCATCAACTTTAGCTTTATCAAGTTCAATACCTCTTTCAGAAATTTTATGCCCCAAGACAATGCCTTCATTAACCATAAAGTGGCACTTCTCCCAATTCAAAACAAGACTAGTATCTTCGCATCTCTGCAAAACTCGTTCAAGGTTGCTCAAGCAATCATCAAAAGAGGATCCATAAATGGAGAAATCATCCATGAATACCTCACAAATCTTTTCACAGAAGTCAGAGAATATAGCCATCATGCATCTTTGAAAGGTAGCAGGTGCATTACATAAACCAAAAGACATACGTCTATAAGCAAAAGTACTGAAAGGGCAAGTAAAAGTAGTCTTTGCTTGATCATCCGCTGACATAGGTATTTGAGAGAAACCAGAATAACCATCTAGAAAGCAGAAATGTGTATGTTTGGATAGTATTTTTAGTAGCCTTATTCATTTTATGAAAATCAATTACCATCCTATAACCTGTAATAATTCTTTGCGGGATCAATTCATCTTTATCATTAGGAACTACAGTAATACCTCCCTTCTTAGGGACACAATGGACATGGCTTACCCACTGACTATCAGCAATGGGATGAACTATACCTGCCTCGAGGAGCTTTAGTATTTCCTTTCTTGCCACTTCTTTCATCTTAGGATTTAATCGTCGTTGGTGATCAATAACTGGTTTGGCGTCTTCCTCCAAATTTATTTTGTGTTGGCATAAAGTGGGACTAATGCCCTTAAGATCATCAAGAGTATATCCAATAGCAGCACGGTGCTTCTTCAGAGTTTTCAATAATCTTTCCTCTTCCTGCTCTGAAAGGTTAGCACTAATAATAATAGGATATATCTTCTTTTCATCAAGATAGCATATCTAAGAGTATCAGGTAATGGTTTAAGCTCAAACACGGATCACCCTTGGGTGGTGGGGGATCCCCTATGATTTCAACAGGTAAGTTGTGTTTCAAAATAGGACCCTGTTTAAAGAATACTTCATCTATCTCCCTTCTTTCATTCATAAACATATCATTTTCGTGGTCTATCAAATATTTTTCTAAAGGATCATTAGGAGGCACAGCGATAGAAGCAAGACCAATAATTTCATCCTTACTAGGCAATTCTTTATCATGGGGTTGTCTATGAAATTTAGCAAAAATAAACTCATGAGACATATCCCCCAAGCCAATTGTAACAACATCCTTTTCACAATCAATCCTAGCATTAACAGTATTCAAGAAGGGTCTACCAAATATAATGGGACAGAAGTCATCTTGTGGGGAACCAAGAACAAGAAAATCAGCAGGATATTTAACTTTCCCACACAAGACTTCAACATCTCTAACAATCCCAATTGGTGAAATAGTATCTCTATTGGCAAGCTTAATTGTAATAGCAATATCTTCTATCTCAGCAGGTGCAATGTCATGCATAATTTCTTTATATAAGGAATGAGGTATTGCACTAGCACTAGCACCCATATCACATAAGCCATGATAACAATGATCTCCTATTTTAACAGAAATAACAGGAATGCCTACAACAGGTCTATGTATCTTAGCATCGGGTCTAGCAATGTTAGCAGCCTATTCACAGAAATAAATAAAATGCCCATCAATATTATCAGCCAAGAGATCTTTAACCATAGCAATACTAGGTTCAACTTTAATTTGCTCAGGAGGTGTATATGTTCTAGTATTACTCTTATGAACAATAGTTGAAGCTTTAGCATGATCCTTTATCCTAACAGGGAAAGGTGGTTTCTCAACATAAGTAGTAGGAGCAATAGGATCATTATAAGTGATAGTCTTTTCTTCAACTGTAACAGGTGCAACTACTTTTACTTCAGTGGGAGGATTATATTTAAACCACTTCTCCTTAGGGATATCAATATGAGTAGCAAATGATTCACAGAAAGAAGCTACTATCTCAGAGTCAAGTCCATATTTAGTGCTAAATCCACGAAAAGCATTGGTATCCATAAAAGATTTAACACAATCAAACTTAGGTGTCATACCTGACTCCTTACCATCGTCGGAATCCCAATCTTCAGAGTTGCGTTTAATTCTTTCCAATAAATCCCACTTGTATTCAATAGTATTCATCATATAAGGGCCAACACAAGAAGTATCGAGCATGGTGCGATCATTGAGAGAAAGTCGAGCATAAATTTTTTGAATAATCATTTATCTTGAGAGCTCATGATTGGGGCATAATATAACATTGACTTAAGCCTCCCCCAAGCTTGAGCGATGCTTTCTCCTTCACGAGGCCAAAAATTATATATATAGTTACAATCACGATGAACAAGATGCATAGGATAAAACTTCTAGTGAAATTCCAATTTCAATCGTTTATAGTCCCAAGATCCCATAACATCACATAGCCTATACCATGTCAATGCATCTCCCTTCAAAGATAAAGGGAAGACCTTCTTCTTAACAACATCATCGAGCATACCTGCAAGCTTAAATAATCCACAAACTTCATCCACATAGATAAGGTGTAAATCGGGATGCAACGTTCCATCTCCTGCAAAGGGATTAGCTAGCAGTTTCTCTACCATACCCGAAGGAATCTCAAAGTAAACATTTTCAGTAGGTTCAGTAGGTTGAGGAGCAACTCTTTGCTCTACTGGTCAGGGTGAAGATACCCTGAACAAGCCCCTCAAACGATTAGTTTCCATAGCATCAACTACAAGGAGTAATCAACACTACTAGCAACCCATAGGTACCAATCTGAGGTTTTGGTACAAACATTGGATACAAGAGATGAACTAGGGTTTGAGAGGAGATGGTGCTGGTGAAGATGTTGATGGAGATTGACCCCCTCCCAATGAGAGGATCGTTGGTGATGACGATGGTGATGATTTCCCCTCCGGAGGGAAGTTTCCCCTGCAGAACAGCTCCGCCGGAGCCCTAGATTGGTTCCGCCAAGGTTCTGCCTCATGACTGTGGAGTTTAGTCCCGTAACCTTCCTTATGATTTTTCCAGGGTAAAAGATTTCATATAGCAGAAGATGGCCACCGGAGGGCTGCTAGGGGGCCCACAAGGAAGGGGGCGCGCCCTGTAAGGGTGGGCGCACCACCACCCTCGTTGATGGTGGGTGCCCCCCTCAGGTATTTCTTCTGCTGAATAATTATCATTAATTCCAAAAATGACTTTCGTGCAATTTCAGGACTTTTGGAGCTGTACAGAATAGGTATCCAATATTTGCTCCTTTTCCAGCCCAGAATCCCAGCTGCCGGCATTCTCCCTCTTTATGTAAACCTTGTTGTCGGTGTCAAAACCGGCGGATCTCGGGTAGGGGGTCCCGAACTGTGCGTCTAGGCGGATGGTAACAGGAGACAAGGGACACGATGTTTTACCCAGGTTCGGGCCCTCTTGATGGAGGTAAAACCCTACGTCCTGCTTGATTAGTATTGATGATATTGGTAGTACAAGAGTGGATCTACCACGAGATCAAGGAGGCTAAACCCTAAAGCTAGCCTATGGTATGATTGTTTTGATGTATGCTGTGTCCTACGGACTAAAGCCCTTCGGTTTATATGGACACCGGAGGAGGCTAGGGTTACATAGAGTCGGTTACAATGGTAGGAGATCTACATATCCGTATTGCCAAGCTTTCCTTCCATGCCAAGGAAAGTCCCATCCGGACACGGGACAGAGTCTTCAATCTTGTATCTTCGTAGTCTTGGAATCCGGCGGACGATGATAGTCCGGCTGTCCGGACACCCCCTAGTCCAGGACTCCCTCAGTAGCCCCTGAACCAGGCTTCAATGACGATAAGTCCGGCGCGCATAATGTTCGGCATTGCAAGGCGGGTTCCTCCCTTGAATAATC
Source organism: Triticum timopheevii (assembly GCA_963921465.1). Classification (NCBI taxonomy): domain Eukaryota; kingdom Viridiplantae; phylum Streptophyta; class Magnoliopsida; order Poales; family Poaceae; genus Triticum; species Triticum timopheevii. The sequence goes on from OY997270.1 coordinate 120,517,234, forward strand.
CAGAGAAGATCATGAACACCAGGATAGTGTCCGGCTCTGCAAAATAAATTCCACATTCCACCATAGAGAGAATAAAATGTACACAAGTCCAATCTGCTGACGTATTATGCGGCATGACACCACACTGCTACCAGGCTTTTACTTGAATCGTTTTTTTATTATACCACCTCAACACGTTTAGCGAAGCGGTTTCCTTGGCACGTCTTGTCGAAGCAGAGATCGTGTTCCCCTTATTCTGGGATTCTCATCAATACGGACGTGGGTAACCCAACCGCGCCATTGATGGTGGCGCTTGGGAGATAAGCGAGTTTTACCAGGCTGGTGGGGGCACATAGTTTTCGCCCTGCCTATATAAGGGATAAGGATTCACCTTTTCACCCACGCCTTCTTCCTCCTTTGCTCATCCACCTCCGCGCACTCAAGCTCCAACGCCCAAGCTCGCGCATCTCGTCTTAACCTTCCCCGACCATGTCCGGAGGGGGAGGCAAGTGGTTGGCTTCCACCGTCAAGGAGGAGCACATCACCAAGCTGCGCAACGCCGGATACCTTTCCAGCGATATTGCGCACCGGCTGCCCGACGAGGGGCAGCTCATCCCTACCCCTGGGCCCCATGAGAGGGTCGTCTTCCTTCCCCACTTCATCCGCGGACTAGGCTTTCCACTGCACCCTTTCGTCCGGGGGCTCATGTTCTATTACGGCCTGGATTTCCACGATCTGGTGCCGAACTTCATCCTCAACATCTCGGCGTTTATCGTCGTGTGCGAGGCCTTCCTCTGCATCCAGCCCCACTTCGGCCTGTGGCTCAAGACCTTCAACGTCAAGCCGAAGGTTGTGAAGGGCACGCAAGAGGAATGCGGAGGCGTCATGTTGGGCAAGTTGCCCAACGTCCTTTGGCTCGAAGGGGCCTTCGTGGACTCCGTTAAGGGGTGGCAATCGGGGTGGTTCTACATCACCGAGCCGCACGAACCCACGTGGGCGGCGGCCCCCGAGTTCAGATCTGGCATCCCCATGCAGCTCACCTCCTGGAAAGAGAAGGGCTTGTTGTGGGGAAATCCGAAGGAGCTGATGGGACTCCGAGCCTGAATCCAGAAGCTGGTGAACAATAAGCTCAGGCTCGTCGACGTGGTCCAAGTCATGCTCATCCGCCGGATTCTCCCATGCCAAGAACGGGCATTCAATCTGTGGGAGTTCAATCCGGAACAGCACCAGGCGCTAAGCGGGCTCTTCGACACGACGTATGAAGGCGCCTGGAGGGTGCTGTTTAAGGGTGCCGAAGCCCCCGCATCCGCGACGGAAGATCGCGGATTTCGCTCGCAGCATCTAGCTGACGAGGTAAGTGATTCAACCCCTTTACGGGACACTTGTGGTAAACAGATTGATTCTAAGAGGGTTTCAATCTCTCTTTTCCTTTGGCAGGAATGGATGGAGAAGGCCGAGCAGCTCATCTGTCCAGCTCCCATGCCAGAAGACCCAGTGAACGCCCGTCTAGCAGGGCTGCTGGTTCCGGCACCGCACGTGGTGCCGGAGAAGAAGGCCAAGAAGGTGGCCACGGGGACTCGAAAGAGTTCCCGCAATCAAGCGTCCGACGACGAGGCGGACTCCTCCCCCGAAGACGAGGGGGAGGAAGAAGACTCTCTCCCGGAGGAGGAAGAGAGAAAGAGGAAGGCTTCCCCAATAGGGGAGGCCGAAGGGTCCAAGAGGGGGAGGACTATTCCCCCGGACAGTTCCGCCAACACCATTGTTGGCGAGGAGGAGTGGCCTTCATGGGCCAGGCCTCCGGCAAGATCGTAAGTATCCGGATCCCTGATATGCAATTTCTTTCGCGTCACCTAGTGTCCTACTAATGCCGCATACTGTCCGCAGTCCGGCCGATGATGATCTCCCCGCTTCATCGAGCGGGTCGTTGGCCCCGTCGGATGTGGATTCACTTCCGACTGCCTCTACCCCCCGCGCCGATGAGGACGCCGAGGTGGGATCCCAGAGAGGGACCCATCAGGAGGAGGCTCCGGAGGCGCCGCCAGGCAGCCTCCCGGACTTTGCGCCGGACTCTACATCGGAACCTGCTGCGGTTCTAGAGTCCAGCAGGCGGCCCCTTCGAAAGAAGGGCAAGACCGTGACACCGGCGGCCTCCGTCCAACCGGAGGCGCCGGACAACTTGTTGGAGGCGCTTAAAGGCGCTTCCATCGAGGAAGAACACTGCACTATCATGAGTGCGGTGATTCAGAAGGTTCAGCTCGCCAAGAGCGGGCTGACCGAAGCCTGCAGCAGCCTTCTAACAGGCTTTGAGGTAAGAAGTTATAATTATGTAATGTAATACCGCATAGACAGTAGCCCCTGATGCTCAGTTCGGTGTTCGGAAAGAAAAGCCGGACTGAGGATCTAAGAAGATATACGCAGGGTTGCTTAAAATATGTCAATATGGGTTTGCAGGTTGCGCTGCTGACCTCTACCGCACTGACTGCAGAGGTTGGTGCGTTGAAGCAGGATCTCGAGCGGTCCGAGCAAGAGCTTGGCCATGCCAAGAAGCAGCTCGAGGACAAAGAAGGTGAGTAACACCACTTTGAATAGTTACCTTTCAGAAAAGGATTTTGGTTGCAATAAAATTAACAAGGATAATATGGGTATTGCAGGGGCCACGAACGAGGTGGCAGCCCTGAAGGAGGCTGTGTCCGCGGCCGAACGCAGTGCGGCCGCGGAACGGGCAGAGCGAGAAAAGCAGGAGGCACAGGTGGCGGAAGTACGGCAAGATCTCCAGGCTCTCATGGAGAAGCATGAGAGCTTGGAGCGTGACTCCAAGACTCGAGAGTCCGAGCTTGCCTCGGCTCTCGAAAGTGCCAAGTCCGCCAAGGCCGAGGCCCGTAAGGCCCTTCAGGAGGTTGAAGATGTAAAGAAGATAGCGGCGGGTAAGGCATTTTTCATGCAAAGCAAGCATGTTAATGTAAACTACCTGACACTTACCCACATTCGGAGCTCTCCAGGGGCGTTTGCAGATCTGTCGTGTAGTGTGTCCGATGCCGCCGCATTCTATCGTGGCGAGGAGGGGAGCTCGACGGAGAAGGTCTTCTGGTCTCAGTACGCTGAGGCCGGCCATCCGGTGCGCCCAAGCGACCAGCTGAAGCAGCTGGTTGAACTCCACAAGGTAGCTGAGGAGGCCATGAAGGGCCTTATAGTCCGGCTATGGCCTGGACAGGCCATGCCTGGGAGCTACTTCGGCCTCATGCGACAGCTGGTGGATGCGTGCCCCTGGGTGGAGGTCATCAAGCGCTCCGCCTGTATTGAAGGTGCTCGTCGGGCCCTTGCCCGCACAAAGGTGCACTGGGGCAGGCTGGATGCGGAGAAGCTTCTCACTGACCCGGCGCCACCGGGCAAGGAGTATCGTACGCCCGAAATGTATTATAAAACTGTCCTGAAGGGAGCCCACGATATTGCGGATGAATGCCCCAGAGATAATTTTTGAGTAAACCCGCTATGTATTATCCTGTGCGCTGAAAACTTTGTTCATATGCGCATTAAGCAATGCTTGTTTAATTTAAAATATTACCTTCTGTGCGGCCATTTATAAAATCTGAGAGATGGCAAGTCGTTGGCTTCAGCCCCCGAGCCGCGAGTGCTGGGGTGTTCGGGATAAACTTGAGCACTCTTGTTCCCATTTTTGGGTCCATCTAGGGAGGCGCTCAACACAACGAACAAGGCAACCGGACTTATAATGCTTGAACACTCTCACTTAGCCATAGAATTCTATAATTTTAAATTTCGGCGAAGCCCCTGGTATTCGGCAGACCGAATCCGGGGCGCTATCCACACCTTCGTCGGACATTTATCTGGAACTTCGCTCGAAGCGGCGTGAGTCTTTAAGGACTCGAAAAGACCTCTCGAACAGCGACCAGTCTCTCGCCTTATCATGCCGGTCAGTTTTAGCTTTCTCCACTGAGGCGCTCGCCTGGCTCAACCGGGGCGCAATCGCAGTGGTTCTCCCAGTGCCACCTTAGCCGACAGAACGGAACGTAAGGCACCAAAACGTGGGAGCCGGGCAAACCCAACTATTGACCCAAGACATGATTCGGAGCCGATTCATATAATGCTATAAGTTCGGGGTGCCGCACTTATGAAAGTGTTCGGACTTATCACACCATAATGTGGGGAACATAAGCCCCTTGTGTATTAGACCGTACCAAAATATACGGGTGCAAGATGTCCTGTAATGAACATATATATATAAAAAGTAATGTAATTGCAGTCGAAAAATGCTGCATTATTTATTAAAGGAAGTCTGCTATGAGTGTGGACTGATACAAATAGTGCGGTAAGCAAGGGATTTGGACTAATTAAACATGTCCCCCTCCAGGGATGAGCTGCGGACTTGGTGTATATAATCGAATTTAATGCTCGTAACTGAGACCACCTGAGTGTTCGTCGCAGCCTTCTTTCTTCCCTGGCTGTTGCATCATGAGTTCGGCAGGTTCACCGCCGGACAGGGCCTCTGGTTAACGGAGTCCTGTGTATACAAAGAAGGAAAATAATAATAATAAAAAACAAGGGGTGGCACACTTGCGAGCCCCTGGTGTGGTCGAGCCGCACTCTGGGTCCATTGTGATCGTGCCCCTTCCCCTGCGCCCATGGTATCTCCAAAGCGTAATGATGTACGCGGAGGGTTGTTCTTGCAATCATGCGAGGGCAGGGGTTAGGGCCGCATTGCTACGCGTGCTCTGATCGTGCCAGGTTGTCTTGGTTGGTATTGCTTCGGGCGCGTTTTGCTGTATCCGGCTGTTTAACGGCCGGACTCGAAAATTGCCTTAAAAGGCTGCTCTGTACTTCTGCCGCGAGAGCCGCTGTATGTTCCTCCATTCGGAGGGAGCGTTCCGTATTTCCGTTGACCGTGATGACTCCATGAGGGCCTGGCATCTTGAGCTTGAGGTATGCATAATGCGGCACCGCGTTGAACTTTGCAAACGCGGTTCGTCCGAGCAGAGCGTGATAGCCGCTGCGAAATGGGACTATGTCGAAGATTAACTCTTCGCTCCAGAAATTATCCGGGGATCCGAAGACCACTTCCAGTGTGACCGAGCCCGTACAATTGGCTTCCACACCTGGTATGACACCTTTAAAGGTTGTCTTTGTAGGTTTAATCCTTGAGGGGTCTATGCCCATCTTGCGCACTGTATCCTGATAAAGCAGGTTCAGGCTACTACCGCCGTCCATCAGGACTCTTGTGAGGTGAAATCCATCGACGATTGGGTCTAAAACCAATGCAGTGAATCCGCCATGGCGTATGCTAGTCGGATGGTCTCTTCGATCGAAAGTGATCGGACAAGAGGACCATGGATTGAACTTCGGGGCGACTGGCTCCATCGCATAGACGTCCCTTAGTGCGCGCTTCCTCTCCCTCTTGGGTATATGGGTTGCGTAAATCATGTTCACCGTCCGCACTTGTGGGGGGAATGTTGGGGAACATAGTAATTTCAAAAAAATTCCTACGCACACGCAAGATCATGGTGATGATATAGCAACGAGAGGGGAGAGTGTTCGTCCACGTACCCTCGTAGTCGTACGTCTTCACGATCCGACCGATCCAAGCACCGAACGTACGGAGCCTCCGAGTTCAGCACACGTTCAGCTCGATGACGATCTCCGGCCCTCCGATCCAGCAAAGTGTCCGGAGATGAGTTCCGTCAGCACGACGGCATGGTGACGATGATGATGTTCTACCGGCGCAGGGCTTCGCCTAAGCTCCGCGACGATATGACCGAGGTGGAATATGGTGGAAGGGGGCACCGCACACGGCTAAGGAACGATCCGTAGATCAACTTGTGTGTCTATGGGGTGCCCCCCGCCCCCGTATATAAAGGAGCCAAGGGGGAGGAGGCCGCCGGCCAAGGGGGCGCGCCAAGGGGGGAGTCCTACTCCCACCGGGAGTAGGACTCCCCTTTTCCAAGTAGGAGTAGGAGAGAAAGGGGAAAGAGGAGGAAGAGGGGAAGGAAAGGGGGGGCGCCGCCCCCCTTCCCTTGTCCTATTCGGACTAGGAGGGGGAGGGCCGCACGGCCCCCTCCTGGCACCTTCCTCTTCTCCCTCTTGGCCCATGTAGGCCCATTAACCCCCCGGGGGGTTCCGGTAACCTCCCGGTACTCCGGTAAAATGCCGATTTCACCGGGAACCTTTACGATGTCCAAACATAGGCTTCCAATATATCAATCTTTATGTCTCGACCATTCCGAGACTCCTCGTCATGTCCGTGATCACATCTGGGACTCCGAACAAACTTCGGTACATCAAAACTTATAAACTCATAATAAAACTGTCATCGATACGTTAAGCGTGCGGACCCTACGGGTTCGAGAACTATGTAGACATGACCTAGAACCATTCTCGGTCAATAACCAATAGCGGGACCTGGATGCCCATATTGGTTCCTACATATTCTACGAAGATCTTTATCGGTCAAACCGCATAACAACATACGTTGTTCCCTTTGTCATCGGTATGTTACTTGCCCGAGATTCAATCGTCGGTATCCAATACCTAGTTCAATCTCGTTACCGGCAAGTCTCTTTACTCGTTCTGTAATACGTCATCTCACAACTAACTCATTAGTTATAATGCTTGCAAGGCTTAAGTGATGAGTATTATCGAGAGGGCCCAGAGATACCTCTCCGACAATCGGAGTGACAAAACCTAATCTCGAAATACGCCAACTCAACATGTACCTTCGGAGACACCTGTAGTACTCCTTTATAATCACCCAGTTACGTTGTGACGTTTGGTAGTACCCAAAGTGTTCCTCCGGTAAACGGGAGTTGCATAATTCTCATAGTTACAGGAACATGTATAAGTCATGAAGAAAGCAATAGCAGAATACTAAACGATCATGTGCTAAGCTAATGGGATGGGTCATGTCAATCACATCATTCTCCTAATGATGTGATCCCATTAATCAGATGACAACACATGTCTATGGTTAGGAAACATAACCATCTTTGATTAATGAGCTAGTCAAGTAGAGGCATACTAGTGACTATATGTTTGTCTATGTATTCACACATGTATCATGTTTCCGGTTAATACAATTCTAGCATGAATAATAAACATTTATCATGATATGAGGAAATAAATAATAACTTTATTATTGCCTCTAGGGCATATTTCCTTCAGTTTCCCACTTGCACTAGAGTCAATAATCTAGATTACATAGTAATGATTCTAACACCCATGGAGTCTTGGTGTTGATCATGTTTTGCTCGTGAGAGAGGCTTAGTCAACGGGTCCGCAACATTCAGATCCGTATGTATCTTGCAAATTTCTATGTCTCCCACTTGGACTAGGTCCCAAATGGAATTGAAGCGTCTCTTGATGTGCTTGGTCCTCTTGTGAAATCTGGATTCCTTTGCCAAGGAAATTGCACCAGTATTGTCACAGAAGATCTTCATTGCTCCCGATGCACTAGGTATGACACCTAGATCGGAAATGAACTCCTTCATCCAGACTCCTTCATTTGCTGCTTCAGAAGCAGCTATGTACTCTGCTTCACATGTAGATCCCGCCACGACGCTTTGTTTAGAACTGCACCAACTTACAGCTCCACTTTAATATAAACACGTATCCGGTTCGCGATTTAGAATCGTCCGGATCAGTGTCAAAGCTTGCATCGACGTAACCTCTTACGACTAGCTCTTTGTCACCTCCATATACGAGAAACATATCCTTAGTCCTTTTCAGGTATTTCAGGATGTTCTTGACCGCTGTCCAGTGATCCACACCTGGATTACTTTGGTACCTTCCTGCTAAGCTTATTGCTAAGCATACGTCAGGTCTGGTACACAGCATTGCATACATGATAGAGCCTATGGCTGAAGCATAGAGAACATCTTTCATTTTCTCTCTATCTTCTGCTGTGGTCGGGCATTGAGTTTGACTCAACTTCACACCTTGTAGCACAGGCAAGAACCCTTTCTTTGCCTGATCCATTTTGAACTTTTTCAAAATTTTGTCAAGGTATGTGCTTTGTGAAAGTCCTATTAAGCGTCTTGATCTATCTCTATAGATCTTGATGCCCAATATATAAGCAGCTTCACCCAGGTCTTTCATTGAAAAACTTTTATTCAGGTATCCCTTTATGCTATCCAGAAATTCTATATCATTTCCAGTTAACAATATGTCATCTACATATAAAACTAGAAATGCTACAGAGCTCCCACTCACTTTCTTGTAAATACAGGCTTCTCCAAAAATCTGTATAAAACCATAATCTTTGATCACACTATCAAAGCGTTTATTCCAACTCCGAGATGCTTGCACCAGTCCATAAATGGAACGCTGGAGCTTGCACACTTTGTTAGCACCTTTTGGATCAACAAAACCTTCCGGCTGCATCATATACAACTCTTCTTCTAGAAATCCATTCAAGAATGCAGTCTTGACATCCATTTGCCAGATTTCATAATCATGAAATGCAGCAATGGCTAACATGATTCGGACAGACTTAAGCATCGCTACGGGTGAGAAAGTCTCATCGTAGTCAACCCCTTGAACTTGTCGAAAACCTTTTGCAACAAGTCAAGCTTTATAGACAGTTACATTACCATCAGCGTCAGTCTTCTTCTTAAAAATCCATTTATTCTCAATGGCTTGCCGATCATCGGGCAAGTCAACCAAAGTCTATACTTTGTTTTCATACATGGATCCCATCTCAGATTTCATGGCCTCAAGCCATTTTGCGGAATCTGGGCTCATCATCGCTTCCTCATAGTTCGTAGGTTCATCATGGTCAAGTAACATGACTTCCAGAATAGGATTACCGTACCACTCTGGTGCGGATCTTACTCTGGTAGACCTACGAGGTTCTGTAGAAACTTGATCTGAAGTTTCATGATCAATATCATTAGCTTCCTCACTAACTGGTGTAGTTGTCACAGGAACCGGTTCTTGTGATGAACTACTTTCCAATAAGGGAGTAGATACAGTTATCTCATCAAGTTCTACTTTCCTCCCACTCACTTCTTTCGAGAGAAACTCCTTCTCTAGAAAGGATCCGAATTTAGCAACGAAAATCTTGCCCTCCGATCTGTGATAGAAGGTGTACCCAATAGTCTCCTTTGGGTATCCTATGAAGACACATTTCTCCGATTTGGGTTCGAGCTTATCTGGTTGAAGTTTCTTCACATAAGCATCGCAGCCCCAAACTTTAAGAAACGACAACTTTGGTTTCTTGCCAAACCATAGTTCATAAGGCGTCGTCTCAACGGATTTTGATGGTGCCCTATTTAACGTGAATGCGGTCGTCTCTAAAGCATAACCCCAAAACGATAGCGGTAGATCAGTAAGAGACATCATAGATCGCACCATATCAAGTAAAGTACGATTACGGCGTTCGGACACACCATTTCGTTGTGGTGTTCCAGGTGGCGTGAGTTGCCAGACTATCCCGCATTGTTTCAAGTGTAGACCAAACTCGTAACTCAAATATTCTCCTCCACGATCAGATCGTAGAAACTTTATTTTCTTGTTACGATGATTTTCCACTTCACTCTGACATTCTTTGAACTTTTCAAATGTTTCAGACTTGTGTTTCATTAAGTAGATATACCCATATCTGCTTAGATCATCTGTGAAGGTGAGAAAATAACGATATTCGCCACGAGCCTCAACATTCATTGGACTGCATACATCTGTATGTATGATTTCCAACAAATCGGTTGCTCTCTCCATAGTACCGGAGAACGGTGTTTTAGTCATCTTGCCCATGAGGCACGGTTCGCAAGTATCAAGTGATTCATAATCAAGTGATTCCAAAAGCCCATCAATATGGAGTTTCTTCATGCGCTTTACACCGATATGACCTAAACGGCAGTGCCACAAATAAGTTGCACTATCATTATCAACTCTGCATCTTTTGGTTTCAACACTGTGAATATGTGTATCACTACTATCGAGATTCAATAAAAATAGACCACTCTTCAAGGGTGCATGACCATAAAAGATATTACTCATATAAATAGAACAACCATTATTCTCTGATTTAAATGAATAACCGTCTCGCATCAAACAAGATCCAGATATAATGTTCATGCTCAACGCTGGCACCAAATAACAATTATTTAGGTCTAATACTAATCCCGATGGTAGATGTAGAGGTAGCGTGCCGACCGCGATCACATCGACTTTGGAACCATTTCCCACGTGCATCGTCACCTCGTCCTTAGCTAATCTTCGCTTAATCCGTAGTCCCTGTTTCGAGTTGCAAATATTAGCAACAGAACCAGTATCAAATACCCAGGTGCTACTGCGAGTATTAGTAAGGTACACATCAATAACATGTATATCACATATACCTTTGTTCACTTTGCCATCCTTCTTATCCGCCAAATACTTGGGGCAATTCCGCTTCCAGTGTCCAGTCTGCTTGTAGTAGAAGCACTCAGTTTCAGGCTTAGGTCCTGACTTGGGTTTCTTCTCTTGAGAAGCAACTTGCTTGCCGTTCTTTTTGAAGTTCCCCTTCTTCTTCCCTTTGCCCTTCTTCTTGAAACTAGTGGTCTTGTTGACCATCAACACTTGATGCTCCTTCTTGATTTCTACCTCCGCGGCTTTCAGCATCGCGAAGAGCTCGGGAATAGTCTTGTTCATCCCTTGCATATTATAGTTCATCATGAAGCTCTTGTAGCTTGGTGGCAGTGATTGGACAATTCTGTCAATGACACTATCATCAGGAAGATTAACTCCCAGTTGAATCAAGTGATTATTATACCCAGACATTTTGAGTATGTGTTCACTGACAGAACTATTCTCCTCCATCTTGCAGCTATAGAACTTATTGGAGACTTCATATCTCTCAATCTGGGCATTTGCTTGAAATATTAACTTCAACTCCTGGAACATCTCATATGCTCCATGACGTTCAAAACGTCGTTGATGGCCCGGTTCTAAGCCATAAAGCATGGCACACTGAACTATAGAGTAGTCATCAGCTTTGCTCTACCAAACATTCTTAACGTTGTCAGTTGCATCAGCAGCAGGCCTGGCACCCAGCGGTGCTTCCAGGACGTAACTTTTTTGTGCAGCAATGAGGATAATCCTCAGGTTACGGACCCAGCCGTGTAATTGCTACCATCATCTTTCAACTTTGCTTTCTCAAGGAACGCATTAAAATTCTACGGAACAACAGCACGAGCCATCTATCTACAAACAAACATAGACAAGCAAGATACTATCAGGTACTAAGTTCATGATAAATTTAAGTTCAATTAATCATATTACTTAAGAACTCCCACTTAGACAGACATCTCTCTAGTCATCTAAGTGATCACGTGATCCAAATCAACCAAACCATGTCCGATCATCACGTGAGATGGAGTAGTTTCAATGGTGAACATCGCTATGTTGATCATATCTACTATATGATTCACGCTCGACCTTTCAGTCTCCGTGTTCCGAGGCCATATCTGTATATGCTAGGCTTGTCAAGTATAACCTGAGTATTCCGCGTGTGCAACTGTTTTGCACCCGTTGTATTTGAACGTAGAGCCTATCACACCCGATCATCACGTGGTGTCTCAGCACGAAGAACTTTCGCAACGGTGCATACTCAGGGAGAACACTTCTTGATAATTAGTGTGAGATCATCTTAAAATGCTACCGTCAATCAAAGCAAGATAAGATGCATAAAGGATAAACATCACATGCAATCAATATAAGTGATATGATATGGCCATCATCATCTTGTGCTTGTGATCTCCATCTTCGAAGCACCGTCATGATCACCATCATCACCGGCGCGACACCTTGATCTCCATCGTAGCATCATTGTCGTTACGCCATCTATTGCTTCTACGACTATCGCTACCGCTTAGTGATAAAGTAAAGCAATTACAGGGCGTTTGCATTTCATACAATAAAGCGACAACCATATGGCTCCTGCCAGTTGCCGATAACTTCGGTTACAAAACATGATCATCTCATACAATAAAATATAGCATCACGTCTTGACCATATCACATCACAACATGCCCTGCAAAAACAAGTTAGACGTCCTCTACTTTGTTGTTGCAAATTTTACGTGGCTGCTACGGGCTTAGCAAGAACCGTTCTTACCTACGCATCAAAAAACCACAATGATAGTTCGTCAAGTTGGTGCTGTTTTAACCTTCGCAAGGACCGGGCGTAGCCACACTCGATTCAGCTAAAGTGAGAGAGACAGACACCCGCCAGTCACCTTTAAGCACGAGTGCTCGTAACGGTGAAACCAGTCTCGCGTAAGCGTACACGTAATGTCGGTCCGGGCCGCTTCATCTCACAATACCGCTGAACCAAAGTATGACATGCTGGTAAGCAGTATGACTTGTATCGCCCACAACTCACTTGTGTTCTACTCGTGCATATAACATCAACGCATAAAACCTAGGCTCGGATGCCACTGTTGGGGAACGTAGTAATTTCAAAAAAATTCCTACGCACACGCAAGATCATGGTGATGATATAGCAACAAGAGGGGAGAGTGTTCGTCCACGTACCCTCGTAGAGCCTAAGCGGAAGCGTTAGCACAAGGCGGTCGATGTAGTCGTACGTCTTCACGATCCGACCGATCCAAGCACCGAACGTACGGAGCCTCCGAGTTCAGCACACATTCAGCTCGATGACGATCTCTGGCCCTCCGATCCAGCAAAGTCTCCGGAGATGAGTTCCGTCAGCACGACGGCGTGATGACGATGATGATGTTCTACCGGCGTAGGGCTTCGCCTAAGCTCCGCGACGATATGACCGAGGTGGAATATGGTGGAAGGGGGCACCGCACACGGCTAAGGAACGATCCATAGATCAACTTGTGTGTCTATGGGGTGCCCCCCGCACCCGTATATAAAGGAGCCAAGGGGGAGGAGGCCGCCAGCCTAGGGGGCGCGCCAAGGGGGGGAGTCCTACTCCCACCGGGAGTAGGACTCCCCTTTTTCCAAGTAGGAGTAGGAGAGAAAGGGGAAAGAGGAGGAAGAGGGGAAGGAAAGGGGGGGCGCCGCCCCCCTTCCCTTGTCCTATTCGGACTAGGAGGGGGAGGGCCGCGCGGCCCCCTCCTGGCACCTTCCTCTTCTCCCTCTTGGCCCATGTAGGCCCATTAACCCCCCGGGGGGTTCCGGTAACCTCCCGGTACTCCGGTAAAATGCCGATTTCACCCGGAACCTTTCCGATGTCCAAACATAGGCTTCCAATATATCAATCTTTATGTCTCAACCATTCCGAGACTCCTCGTCATGTCCGTGATCACATCTGGGACTCCGAACAAACTTCGGTACATCAAAACTTATAAACTCATAATAAAACTGTCATCGAAACATTAAGCGTGCGGACCCTACGGGTTCGAGAACTATGTAGACATGACCTAGAACCATTCTTGGTCAATAACCAATAGCGGGACCTGGATGCCCATATTGGTTCCTACATATTCTACGAAGATCTTTATCGGTCAAACCGCATAACAACATACGTTGTTCCCTTTGTCATCGGTATGTTAATTGCCCGAGATTCAATCGTCGGTATCCAATACCTAGTTCAATCTCGTTACCGGCAAGTCTCTTTACTCGTTCTGTAATACGTCATCTCACAACTAACTCATTAGTTATAATGCTTGCAAGGCTTAAGTGATGAGTATTATCGAGAGGGCCCAGAGATACCTCTCTGACAATCGGAGTGACAAAACCTAATCTCGAAATACGCCAACTGAACATGTACCTTCGGAGACACCTGTAGTACTCCTTTATAATCACCCAGTTACGTTGTGACGTTTGGTAGTACCCAAAGTGTTCCTCCGGTAAACGGGAGTTGCATAATTCTCATAGTTACAGGAACATGTATAAGTCATGAAGAAAGCAATAGCAGAATACTAAACGATCATGTGCTAAGCTAATGGGATGGGTCATGTCAATCACATCATTCTCCTAATGATGTGATCCCATTAATCAGATGACAACACATGTCTATGGTTAGGAAACATAACCATCTTTGATTAATGAGCTAGTCAAGTAGAGGCATACTAGTGACTATATGTTTGTCTATGTACTCACACATGTATCATGTTTCCGGTTAATACAATTCTAGCATGAATAATAAACATTTATCATGATATGAGGAAATAAATAATAACTTTATTATTGCCTCTAGGGCATATTTCCTTCAGGGAAACCCTTCTGTCCTCTATTGTTCGGCGGTCGGGTCTCCTCCTCGTCGTCGCTGTTTAGCCCCTTGTCATTGTTTTCGGCAATTAACTTGCCTGCCTGCTTGAACACCCAGCAATCTCTGTTGGTGTGATTGGCTGGCTTTTCGGGGGTGCCATGTATCTGGCATAAGCGGTCGAGTATTCGGTCCAAGTTGGACGGACCCAGAGTGGTTCTTTTGAATGGCTTCTTCTGCTGACCGGGTTTAGAGCCTCGGAATCCGGCGTTGACTGCCGTATCCTCCTTATCGTCGCCGTTAATGCGGCGTTTGTTTTTGTTTCGACGTGACCTGCCGTTGTGGTCCTTAGTATCCGGACTGCCAGAATTTTTATTGAGGTTGTTGCTGCGAGCTAGCCAGCTATCCTCTCCCGCGCAAAAGCGGGTCATTAATGATGTGAGTGCTGCCATGGATTTCGGCTTTTCCTGTCCCAGGTGCCGGGCTAGCCACTCGTCGCGGATGTTATGTTTGAAGGCTGTGAGGGCCTCTGCATCCGGACAGTCGACGATTTGGTTTTTCTTTTTCAAGAACCGTGTCCAGAATTGTCTGGCCGATTCCTCTGGCTGCTGAATTATGTGGCTTAGGTCATCGGCGTCTGGTGGCCGCACATACGTGCCCTGGAAATTGTCGAGGAATGCGGCTTCCAGGTCTTCCCAACACCCAATTGACTCTGCGGGCAAGCTGTTAAGCCAAAGCCGAGCTGGTCCTTTAAGCTTGAGTGGGAGGTACTTGATGGCATGGAGATCGTCGCCGCGGGCCATATGTATGTGAAGGAGATAATCTTCAATCCAAACCGCGGGGTCTGTTGTGCCGTTGTATGATTCGATGTTTATGGGTTTAAACCCTTCAGGGATTTGATGATCCATTACTTCGTCAGTGAAGCATAGCGGGTGTGCGGCGCCTCTATATTGAGCAATATCACGACGCAGCTCGAGAGAGCGTTGTCTGCTGTGTTCGGCCCGGCCGGGGTTATTGTATCCGGCGCGACGGTATTCGTCGCGGGTCGTGGGGCGCCCTCGTGATCCGTAGATGGATCTGGATTGCCTTGCTTTGTCCTCCAATACGTCCCGCAAGTCCGGCGCATTCCCTCTTGGCTTCGTACTTTTGGGGCAATGCCGGGGTACGGTCTTTGTGGAGGGTCTGGATGCCTCTCTGTCGCGACCACGGGGTGGTCGGTCGGCCGTATCGTGCGCTGGTGATGAAGGTATGTATGCTTCCTCCTCTAATTGGGGGAGCAACTTGCGTCTAGGGTAGCTTTTGGAGGGGCGTTCGAGTTTAAACTCTTCGGCCGCGAGGACCTCGGTCCATCGATCGGCCAGCAGGTCCTGATCAGCTTGAAGCTGCTGCTGCTTTTTCTTTAGGCTATTTGCCGTGGCGATAAGCCTGCGTTTAAAACGCTCTTGTTCGACGGGATCCTCGGGCACGACGAATTCGTCGTCGTTGAGGCTTGCCTCGTCTTCGGAGGGAGGTATATAGTTATAATCCTCGACCTCTTCGTCTGCCGCCCTCTCATGGGGGCTTGCTTCCGCGTCCTCCTGCACTGAGTCTTGCTGGAGGGGATCATCTTCGGCACTCTCTGGGGTATTATTATCTCCTGTGCCGGAATCTCCATTCTTGCTGTGGCGGGATTAGAGCGGCGCCACTGACGCTGGCGCTTGGGCTGTTTCTTTAAGGAATCTGCCTCCGCTACTTCTTCGCCGTCCCCGTCCTTTGGGGTGTCCACCATGTATATGTCGTATGACGAGGTGGTCTTCCAGTGCCCTGTAGGCGCTGGTTCCTGTTCGTCTCTGGCATCGTCGTCCATAGCGTCGATGTCTTTGAAGTCGTAGTCTAGCATGTCGGTAAGATCGTCGACAGTGGCTACAAAGTGGGTGGTGGGTGGGCTCTGAATTTCTTCGTCGTCCGTATCCCAACCATCCTGGCCATAGTCCGGCCAGGACTCTCCCGATAGCGAGAGATGCTTTAGCGAATTTAGGATGTCGCCAAAGGGCGAGTATTGGAAGATGTCCGCGGCGGTGAATTCCATAACCGGCGCCCAATCCGATTCGATTGGCAGGGGAGCGGGAGGTCCGGAGTCCGGCAAGGAGTCCGGCACCTCGGAATCACGAGTTTCGCGAGGGACAAGGTTAGTGTTAGGCTCCATCGCCGTGGAAGTTGAAGCCCCCGAGGTGGTGTCCATCCACCGGTCCTCGATCTGGGCGATCGGCTCCGGACTAAGGGCCGAGGTGGATTCGTGCACGGACACCAAGGCATTGTTCGGCGGCAGAGCTAGATCATGCCCATCACAACAGTGCGGCGCGCTTGGCTTTGGCTCGAGCCCGTCGAAGATCAAGTCCCCGCGGATGTCGGCTGTGAAGTTTAGGCTTCCGAATCTGACCTGATGGCCAGGGGCGTAGCTTTCGATCTGCTCCAGATGGCCAAGTGAATTAGCCCGCAGTGCGAAGCCGCCGAATACGAAGATCTGTCCGGGGAGAAAAGTCTCACCCTGGACAGCGTTGTTGATTGAAGATGCCATCGAGCCTATCGGTGACGACACAGAGGAACTCTCAATGAAAGCACCAATGTCGGTGTCAAAACCGGCGGATCTCGGGTAGGGGGTCCCGAACTGTGCGTCTAGGCGGATGGTAACAGGAGACAAGGGACACGATGTTTTACCCAGGTTCAGGCCCTCTTGATGGAGGTAAAACCCTACGTCCTGCTTGATTAATATTGATGATATTGGTAGTACAAGAGTGGATCTACCACGAGATCAAGGAGGCTAAACCCTAAAGCTAGCCTATGGTATGATTGTTGTGATGTATGTTGTGTCCTACGGACTAAAGCCCTCCAGTTTATATAGACACCGGAGGAGGCTAGGGTTACATAGAGTCGGTTACAATGGTAGGAGATCTACATATCCGTATTGCCAAGCTTGCCTTCCACGCCAAGGAAAGTCCCATCCGGACACGGGACGGAGTCTTCAATCTTGTATCTTCGTAGTCTTGGAATCCGGCGGACGATGATAGTCCGGCTGTCCGGACACCCCCTAGTCCAGGACTCCCTCACTTGTAAAATAAGAGAGAATAGCCATAAGTATCGATATAAAAGCATGATGCAAAATGTACGTATCAGTCATCCCCTTTGGGGATGGTTGGGGGGAATAATAAACTAAAAAGTAGCTACAAAAGAGTTGAGAAAGGAGGTATGCTTTTCTCCAACCCTATGAGTTAGGGGAGAGAGATCCTCTTTTAGTCTTGGGCTCCAGGATGCTTTTGTGGGTGTTATTCTTTTGAAGACTTTATTATTTCTTTCCTTCTAGATGCTCCAAGCTGCTTGTAGGAAGATTGCCATGAACATTGGCTTATGTATGCTATTGTTTGTCTACGCTAGATTTTCCGGAGTGCGAAGCTTATTACTAATAATATCTAGAGTTTTTCGATCGTCAGCAAGGCAAGTTACACTTTGATCATACTTTTCAATACCAAGTTTTTACTATGCATTAGTTTTGCACCTCAAGTATTTACATGAGTAGGATTGGGAACATGTGGTTTGGTTGTAGTACTTGAGGTAGGAACCTATTACCTTTGATCACCCCGGGAATATACGTTATGCTCAATTATTTCTTAGCCATGCTCATAGACGGGGATTGGATCGTGATGTACATGGAAGTTGTGAGAGATAATAATTTTGGATAACATTAAGGTGGCAACTTTAATACACATCTGGGTGGATTGGTTGGGGCACCTGGAGAAACCAGTGCTTTCCATGGGAATCCCGGAGTACCCGTGAGATTGTCCCTCGGTTCGCCACCCAGGCTCAAGGGATCATATGATATTTCATGCCTAGAAACTTCCATGGGCTCTGGCATAGTTGAGTAAGTTGTGTGAGCTCTTGAAGAGGTGGACTAGCAGATGTAGGGGAAAGTAGATGTACTGGTCTACCCAGAGTAGAGAGTTAATGCTTCAGAAAGACTATGTCTCGATCTTCCGATCATGGATGCGGCCGAGTCTTGTTGGGCAAAAGTGCGCAACCTCTACAGAGTGTACAAACTAATCATGGTTAGCCGTGTCCCCGGCTATGGACATCTTGAGTATCTAGAAGTGGATATTATTGTTGATCTCATCACTCTCTAATTAATGAATTGGGTTTAAAGATGATACTTGGTTAATTGTGGGATTTGAGTTGGAGGAACCTTCTCAAATATTGGTATAAGTTTGTAGTAAATAAAATTTACCCCTTTGTTGTAGGAAAATTTAACTTTATGCAAAACATTAAACTTAGAGCCTCCACCAGCCAAATATGTATGTAGATATAGTTTCTTTGCATTCATTTGCTCTACAGTGTAACTCTGCCAGCATATTCCATGTGCTGACCTACACGGTTGCAACGTCTCATGTTGCAGACTTACCAACGAAGAATAAGGTGCGATAGGTCGTTGTCATGCACTCAGCTATGCCATTGGAGTTGATGGACTCATTTATCTTCGAAGCTTCCACAGTTATTTTGCTTAGATGGCCTTCAGCCATATTATTCGTGTAATAAATACTCTTTATGAGGACTCGATGTAATAAGTGTGTGATTGAACTCTGTTATAATTCCTCGAGTACTGTGTGTGTCAGCATACCAATCCAGGGATGACACTTAAGCACAGAGACTTCGGTCCATTGGGATCATAGTCGCTACATAGGGCGTGTTTGGTTCAAGTTGTGAACAGTAGATGCATTGCATACACATCTCAACCCAGCCTGGTTGAGCAAAAACAACCCCAAATGTGTCATTTGCAAGTTGTTTGGTTGCCTACATCTAGGGTCCCTGCATTAGGTAATGCGCAAGTAAACTTTGTTTGGTTGCCTGCATTGGCCCAAGCGGCACATGAACATAACGTTTGGTTGCATACGGCGTACATGGTGTGCTTACCTTGTACCCAAGTTGGTGAGCTTACCCACAATGATCACACCTAGCACACCAACGCCACATCACAGCAATGGCAATGAACTGGGCAAAGATGATGAAGTTCTTCAGCTTCAGCCCAAACTGACAATCCACCTTAGCACCTTCCACTTTGATCCAACCTTGCCACTATCAACACTGTTGCCTCTGTGCTTTTGCACCCAGTCGGAGTAAGCTTGTTCTGATGTCTGCCTAGTCTTGAACCCTCTATGGCTATTGTTGCTATATGATGCCACTTGTGCACTGTCTTCTTCCCATGAATTGTAAACCCCTGGAGCCTTACCGATGAACACGACATACCACTTGCCCTAGAAATGCACAAGATCAAGAGTTGAAGCAGCAAATCAATGGAGCACACAAGTAGCAAGCAAAGTAGCACACAAACAACAATGGAGCAGAAGAGAAGAAGTAAAGCATGCATGATCATACGGCATAGCAAGTTCTACCTAGCACTACCATGATGTTATCCTACCACCACATCCAAAAGAGGGTATCGTCCTACCACCACAAGTTCACCATCATCGTCAGGGGTTAGTATGTACCACCTCACCAAAATATACAGACCATCAAATAGTTTTCTAGCCCTAGCTACACAAAATGTACATCGTCATCGTCATCGTCGTCGTCGTTGCCACCGCCATCGCCATCGGGGATCATGCACGCTCACAGGTGGCACTACTCTAGTAGTAGTGCTTGCATAGCCAGCTCCTAAGCCATAGCACCCTGTGAGCGTCTGCCATGGCAATGAACCCAACACCCTGGGCCTTTTGTCAAGCAGGTGGTTGAGAGCTGTCATGAAAGCCTTGTCGCTGAAGCCACCCTGGGTCATGACAATGCCATACAGGTCATGGTGGACGTCGAGGGGCTTGCACTCCCTGATGTCTGTTGCCACTTCCTTCACCGCCTCAGTCATGCTGCAAAAGACATTGATCTCCTCCTCCATCAAGCCTCCTCTCTTCCTCTTCCTATCATGGATGGGTTCAAAGGGCTTGTCATGGACATCAAGGACCTCGACGTCCGGGGTCCTAGGGAAGTCTGGCATGGGAGAACAAAGAGGCTCCCCCGAGCCCATGTCATGCTTCCCAGTTGCCAGCTCGAAGGAGAAGATGTGCTGGATCTGGCTGTAGTTCTGTATGGGTGTGTTGAGGAACTCAACGTCCCTTGGGTGGTCCTAAGAATGAAACACAAGTGTTTTTAGTTGTGATTAGGAGTAGGCAATGGTGGACAGTATGAAAAGGAAGAGGTTGTGAGCTAACCGCGACATGGCCGGCGTAGTGCTCTGCTTCCAGAACTATGGAGCAAGTGTTCTCATCCCATGAGGCGCCACTAAGGTCTCTCAGCTTGGACACTTGGATCCATCGAACTCTCCACTTCCGCAGGTGGTTGTACACCTGGGTGGCAAACACCTCCTGCCCACAGAACTCGAACACCTGTTTCGCAACGGTGTTCAAGTGCACCTCCTTGAAGCCCCTTGTCAGTCCTAACTCCACTAGAGATGAGTTCACACATCTTGTTTAGCATGAACGTGGACATGAACGGCTGCCACTTCATGTTGTTCGACCTTCCATCCTTCTTTTCCTTTGTTGTTGCTACCTTGAGTGCAGCAGCAGGAGTTTGCTCAACGAGCACTGCTGGCACATAGACAGAATCAGACGCGAACACCTCTGAATCAGGTGCCATCTCGGACATAGGTTGCGAGTCCTCGGCAAATGATGGAGCAAACTGGCTGTCGGACAGGACAAGGGCCTGAGTAAGATCTTGTGTCTGCGTGGTCATGTCCTACAACCGTATCATGCATTGACAGTAAGCATATCACACAACATACTGAACAATCCATGAAAGCGGGAGCATACATGTACATGGTTCATCACTATCATACCAAGCACATGCTTCATCACTATCATACTAAGAACATGGTTCATCGCTATCATACTAAGCATACCGGACAATCCATGAGCAGGAACATACATCTACAACAAACATCATGCTACAAATGGACCACCAATAGTTACAAATCACAGATCTAAGCACGAATCAACACAAGCACAAGGTTCAACTTCAAACTCTACTACTAATCTAGCCTACCACATGCTTGAACATCTAACCCTACCACAAATTGCAACCGCAGCATAGCAATCAACCATATGAGCTCACATATCAAAGCACTAATTAACCATGCATCTACATCAAACCCTAGCTGCATCTCAGATCTAGCTAGAAGGAACAAAGAGAAAGAGGGATTGGACTCACAGACGCCATGGCTGCAGCTCGAGGATGGGAGGGGAACGATCGTAGAAGATCACCGCCGGCCGCTGAAGGACCGCTGATGTCGCGGATCATCGGCCGATGAAGATGCGCCGCTTACCTGCTCGTCGGTGCCGATGCGCATCGGCGGGAAAGCTCGAAAGGGGGAAGAATGGTGGCGGGAGTTGGGGCGGTGAGGGAGGGGGCTAAATAGGGGTGGACTCGGCGGGAGGTGTCGTGGAATTGTCACATCAGATGTCCTCGTGAAAGGACTTAGTTGTGGAGCCATCGCAACTAGGAAGCTTGAAGAGGTTAAATCGGGACAAAGGACACGAGAGGTTTATACTAGTTCCGCCCCTTACGGTGAAGGTAAAGCCTACGTCTAGTTGGGTTTGGTATTGATGTTTTGATGACCAGGGAGCAAGATATGCTATGCCCGGCTCTCGACGAGTTGTTTCTTGCCATAAGCCGCCACATGTCGTCCCCTTATATACACGGGTTGACGCCCTGTGGTTTACAGAGTCCCGGCCGGCTTATAACAGTGTCCGGCTCGGTGACTAGTTAAATCTACCTTATGATACAAGTCATGCCATTACGGCGGTTTACTACAACGGGCCTTAAGTCGCCTGTGGGCTTTAAGCCCTTTATTGAACCGCCATCTTCATGCTTGGTCTTGGGCTTCTTTCTGGTGAGTCTTCTTTGCGTAACCCGGCCCCTCCTGGGCGGCTTACCCAAATAGTTATATCCCCAACATTAGGCCCTAGATTGATTTGAACCTGTTCATGTCAATCTTAAAATACCTTTAAAGAATAAATCTTCAGTCTTCTAACTATGCAGAGGGTTTTCTTTAACCCGCCATGACGTCATCTTCTGGATACGTGTTAACCCGGCGTGACGTCATCCTTTCTTAATTCCTTTTCTATTCCACCGTATCCTTCAACGGATCTCTGCTTTTATTGACTGTTCTGAAAATCGAGGCATCGGGGCCGCTGGATAATAACTCTTATCTCCTCGTTTCCCATGCTGTCTCAGTTATCCTCTTCTTATAAATAGGCGCGACCTAGGTCTTCCATTCTTCCCTCTTTTAGTCGTCTTCTTCCTCCTGCCTCCTCTCAAGCTCCGCCGCCACCGCTGTCGAGCTTCCTGTCTTCACCGTCCCAGGCCGCTGCATCGACCTGGTTGGACCAAAGCACCGCGACGCACTTCCGCAGCCCATCCAGATATGTAAGCTCCCTTCCCTTCCTTGCTTAGATCCGCATTAGATCTTCCTCGAGTTCGTCGGAGTTCATCACCATTAGCGCCAAACTCTTGTTAGTTTTCCTTCTTAGACGCCTCTTCTGATCTGAGAACGATATAAAATGCCCGCAGTAGTTGTTTTCGCACTTGTTTTGGATAGAACACAGATCCCTTTCTCTGCATAAGAGCCTCATTCGAGCCTATGAACACATCTGCATTAGCTTTAGGTCTAGAAAATTTTCTTATCAGAACTGCCTTCTGATCTAAAATAATAGTAGCAGATTATGAAAACTGTTTGTATCACCCGAAAAACCGCTTCTGTCAAATACACTTAAACTCAACTGTCTATGTAGCCGGTTTAAATAGATAACACTGATCTGTTAACCTTATTTGCTTCTCATGACCTTAAGAAGTTTGAACTGCTTTTGATACATGTGGCGGCTTAGATACTGTTGCACAGTTATCCTCATATCGTTAGGCCCCTTATTAAGCTGCCACCTTGAATAATTAGGATATTTCTCCCGGGTTAAAATTGAACCGGATCTTCTTATTTTGTAATAGGCCAATTGTTGTCATGGCACCTAAGGCGGCCAAGGCCCCTGTAACCTGCAATTGGGTCCCATCCATAATTACTAAGAGTAAACTTGCTGAGTTCGTGAAGTCTGGCCACCTGCCAGAAAAGGAGGTCATGTCTTATCGTGCCCCTGACCCGTCTGAAGAGAGGCCTCAACCCAAAGAAGGGGAGGTGATAGTTTTCACGGATCACATGAACCGGGGATTTGCCCCTCCCGGCTCAAAATTCTTCAGGGAACTTTTGAATTTCTTTGATCTTAGACCACAATACATTGGACCCAATTCCGTGTCAAACCTTTGCAATTTCCAAGTCTTCTGCGAGGTGTACTTGGGAGAGGAGCCAAGTCTGCTTCTGTTCAGAGAATTGTTTTACTTGAACCAGCAGAATGAACGTGCCAACGGGCCTAGTCTGGAGCTTGGCGGCATCTCGATCCAGCGGCGGAGAGATTGCCTTTTTCCTTATGCTGAGCTATCGAGTCACCCAAAAGATTGGAACCAGATGTGGTTCTACTATCAAGACACTTCTCCGGCTGATGAAAGGCCTCTGCCCGGCTTCTGCGCCCTGCGCCTTGAATCCAACCATCAGCTGGCGGATAAGTTGACCGCTATTGAGCGCCTGCCTCTCAATCCCACCATCAAGAAGATTAAAGCTCTTTTAGGAAATGGGTTAAACGGCATCGATCTGATCCGAGTCTGGGTCACCTGGCGAATACTACCATTAAGCCGCCGCTCCGGCTTAATGTGTACTTACACAGGCGAGAAGGATGATCCAATGTGTCATAGTCTGGACGACTTACCAGATGATGTGGTAGATGCTACAACCCAGTCACTGCTGAAGGAGCGCACTGTAACTAGCAATGCCTTCGGCTTACTTCCCTTCTGCAAGAAGAACCCGGCCCCTGCAGTGAGTTATCAATCTTAATAAATACTTTTTAACATGTTATACCTTATTTGTACTTATAATTCCTTGTCTTTTTCCACAGGCCGGTGATAATTTTTGGAAGGTCAAATATGACCACGGGGCTGCCAAACAAGCCAGGGCAGCCAAGAAAAACGAAAGGAAAGCCACCAAGACGGGAACCTCAAAGAAGAAGAAACCCAGCGCCTCCGATATGTTTAAATTGGATGACTCTTCTTCGGATGATGAAGAGGTAATCCTTTGATTTTCTTAACTCCTTTGTCATTATTTTACTGACATTCTATCCTTTCAGGAGGATATAGGGAATAGTCAAACAGTTGAAGAAGAGGTAACTATAATCTCTTCCGACTCAGAGCCTTTGCCAAAACAAAAAATCCGAAGGGTGACCCGGAAAGTAAGATTTTCAGATCCTCTAGCTTATCAAGATCCTCAATTTCTTTTGAAGCAACAATAGCTTGAGAACCGGAGGCAGACTCGGGCCAATCAAGATGCAGAACTTTCCTCCGGCTTACCCGACGTAACTAGGAAGCGTCGGACCGAGGTTATCTCCGATTTACTTTCTGCTTTACCTTTGGCGGGTTTCATTCGCCAACCTCTCAATTCATCTGACTCCAATTATGAGGATACCTCTCCTTCTTCTGACGAGTCTATGCAATCAAACATGCCGGCTTTCAAAACGGCTCCCAGGTAATGTAACCTTTCTTGCTTTAAGTTTTACCGTACTTACACTTTAGTACTCATCCTTCTACCTTTATTGACAGCCTGCAAGTGAAGCCCAACAAGAGGGCAAGGAAAAATAAGCCGTCCCAAGACCCGGTTGTCACTGAACCGGAGCTTGACTTATCCGCTCCTGACAGCTCCACCCATCAACCGCCGCCTGAACCGGCTTTTGATATTCCGGTGCCAACTTCTGACCCGCCTGCTGAAGATGTTATCCACAACTCTGATAACCCGGAAGCTCCTAGTCCGGCCAAGTCGACTGACCCGGAAGTTGAATATCTGAAGAGTCAATTTGTTGAACCAGGCCGGCCTACTGTTCTTGCCCAATGCACTGCCAAGGAAGAATTTGCCCAACGTCGAAAAGCCAAACAGGATATCACTGACTATACTCACCTAAGCATTGGTGATATAGTCTCGGGCTATCTGAACCAAGTGCATAATAGTCATGACCTGGAAATTGACATGGTGAAACAAATACAGCATAAATCTGAGGTATAACTTATGCTATTTTCCTGAATCTTACTGTACCAGCCCCCAAGTCTATTGCTTATGAATGAATATGCTGTAGACTTAGAAATCTACTTACTGTTGGTTTGTCCGGTTTAAAGAGAATATATTTAACCCGGTGATAGCATGATACTTTGAACTTGTGTTACACATTAGCCCCCAAGTGTCAAGTATCTTTACTTGTAAAGTGCTTGAGACTTAATATGTATGACTCGGTAGGGTAGGTTCAAAAATTCTTTAAGCATACATTAGCCCCGAAGTGCCAAATATCTTGACTTGTAAAATGTTTGGGACTTGAATGTTACCTTACCATGATTCTTACCATAACCTGGTATCAATACAGGTCACCATAAGTCAATTTGAGTCGAAGCTTGCTGACCTGAAGAGCCAGCTGAACACTCAAGAGCTTGAAACTCAGAAAGCCAACTCCAAGTTTGAATTCAGCGTCTCTAAACAAGAGAAGTTGAGGCAAAATTTTGAGTCAGAAAAGAAAATTTGGGCTGATGAGAAGACTTCACTGGTGACTCGGGCCGAGACGGCAGAAACAGCTCTTGCAGAGGCAACAACTGAGTTATCTGACTTGAAACGGCAAATATCCCAAATGGTCTCAGCCATCTTCGGTAAGTTACTGTGCAAAACCTCAAGCATTTGTAATCTTCTAATGACTATTGTAATAGTTACCTCTGGCTCATTGTTATGCTTGTGAACATACAGGCCCCAGGAGTACCAAGCTCAAGCAAAACATGCTGATCAAGCTTAAGGCGGTTTATACCTTAGTGGAACAGCTGTACTCCGGGTCACAACGTGCCTTGGCCGTTGTGGCCTTATCAAATACCACTCCCCAGCTCCTACAAGATGTACTGAAGCATCTCGCAGTGCTACCTCAACGAATTCAGGATTTAAGGCGGGCATCTTCAAGAGCCGGAGCCATGGCCGCATTAAGCCGGGCAAAGGCATGGATGCCAGAGCTTGACTTGGCTGACCTCTCTCTTGGATATCCAAGCCTGAAGGAGGACGGTACTGCATTTGATGATCAAGAGTTCACCGCCTGTGTCAAAGTCGTACGTCCCTTGGCTACCCTTTTTGGGAATGATACTGATCTTACTAAGTATTCGCGGGGCTATGATAGCGAGAACCGGAGAATTCCAAACATTCCATATGACCAAGTTAGCCTGATCCCTCCAACGCGTAAGCATACCTTTGCCCCTGAAGTGGACCCGGCCGGTTTAATAGATGATGAGGCTGAATTTGAAGCCTTGAGTGGCATTGACTGGGCCTCGTCCACCTTCCAGGACAAAGCAACCGACGAAGAGGCGGAGAAGGATAACCCGGAGTCTTCAAGCCCGCCGAAGGAATGAACCGCCAGGCATTTTATAACTTTGCAAAAACAATGCTTCACTTATTCAGACATGGGGAGTCTTGTAGTAGGATAGAAAAAACCTCTCAATGTTTGCCATGCCTTCGCACATGTTTATGGCGCTTAATACTTTCGTAAGCCGCCATTGTTATATATTTCCAGCTTATGTTGATCGTTTGTCTCCTTGATGTTAAATTTGCTTGCCTCATCCTGCAATCCCTTTGGTAACCTCACTTGCTTATGTGACCTTCACCATGCGGATGGATTCAACTCCTGAAAGTTGGAACATATAATTCTCACCTAGCACTTAACAATCTGGGATAATTAATATTAAGCTGGAGGAATCAAAAGCCATCTCTCAGTGCTTTCAAAAAGGTCTCAAAATAGTCAAATAATTATGCTTATGATATATAAAAAACAATGTTCAAGGGCCTCTGATTCGGATACGATCAGTAAACCGTTCCAAAGGGATTAAGCTAAGATTCAGATACGATCATATAGCCCCCAGTGGCTTTGGCGATGCCGATCAAGTGGGTATCGACAGCTATGTTCTCTTTGGTTCGAATACGACCTATGTTTGAATAGGAAGCCCCCAAGTGAACATAAGAGTTGTTTAATGACGTTGATTCGAATACGACCCATGTCAGGCCCAAAGGGGTTAAGCTATGATTCAAATATGATAAAAAAGCCCCCAAGTGGGTTTGGCAGTATGTCGATCAAGTGGGTATCGACAGCTATGTTCTCTTTGGTTCGAATACGACCTATATTTGAACAGGAAGCCCCCAAGTGACCATGGCTAGATTCAGATATGATCATAAGCCAGTCCAAAGGGAAAGTCGGATTCGGATGTGATCCGCTCCCTGTTGGTTGTCTCCACTACCTGATAAAGAAGACACATAAATTTTTGAGGGTAAAAAGGATGGAGGCCCTGCTTTATTTCTTTATATAATATATACATTGTCAGAAAAATATATACATCTTGAAAGCCGGCGGCTTAAGTATAATAAGGCCGGAGATGAGCAATATTCCATGGCCGGCGGGTCTCCTCCTCCGACTTACGTGAGTCTTTGTGCTCTCTAACATCGATGAGGTAGTATGACCCGTTGTGCAGATTCTTGCTGACCACAAAGGGCCCTTCCCAAGGCGGGGATAGCTTGTGCATATCAGACTGATCCTGGATGAGCCGGAGCACCAAGTCGCCTTCCTGAAAGGTTCTGCTCCTAACCCGGCGGCTGTGATAGCGGCGCAGGTCTTGTTGATAAATCACCGAGCGGGCTATTGCCAAGTCTCGCTCCTCATCTAATAAGTCAAGTGCATTTTGACGAGCTTCTTCGTTGTCGGCCTCAATGTAAGCCGCCACGCGGGATGAATCGTGCCGGATGTCACTTGGCAGGACCGCCTCTGCACCATATACCATAAAGAAAGGCGTGTAGCATGTGGATCTGTTAGGCGTAGTGTTGATGCTCCATAACACAGAAGGTAACTCCTCCACCCAACAACCCGGAGTCCGCTGTAAGGGGACTAAGAGCCGGGGCTTGATACCTTTCAAGATCTCTTGATTAGCTCTTTCTGCTTGACCATTGGATTGAGGATGAGCAACAGCCGAAACATCAAGCCGAATATGCTCTCGTTGACAGAACTCTTCCATGGCACCCTTGGAGAGATTAGTGCCATTATCAATTATGATGCCGTGTGGAAAACCAAAATGAAAGATCACCTTTTTCATGAATTGAACCGCTGTGGTAGCATCACACTTGCTGACCGGCTCTGCCTCAACCCACTTTGTAAACTTACCCACTGCCACCAGGAGATGTGTCTTTTTATCCTTAGACCTCTTGAAAGGCCCAACCATGTCAAGCCCCCAGACTGCAAATGGCCAAGTGATTGGGATCATCCTCAATTCTTGAGCCGGCACATGAGCTCATCGTGAGAACTTTTGAAAACCGTCACATTTGCTGACCAGATCTTCCGCATCAGCATGAGCCGTCAGCCAGTAGAAACCATGACGGAAAGCTTTGGCTACCAAAGATTTTGACCCGGCATGATGGCCACAATCCCCTTCATGGATCTCACGAAGTATTTCTTGGCCTTCTGCAGGGGACACACAGCGTTGAAACGCCCCAGTGACACTTAGGTGATGTAACTCGCCGTTAACAATCGTCATAGATTTGGAGCGCCTAACGATTTGTCTTGCCAAGGTCTCATCCTCAGGTAACTCACCCCGGGTCATATAAGCCAAATAGGGCACTGTCCAATCCTGGATAACATGAAGAGCCGACACCAGCTATGCCTCCGGGTCTGACACCGCTAGCTCTTCCTCGGTAGGCACTTTGACAGAAGGGTTATCCAAAATATCGAGAAAGGTGTTAGGCGGTACCGGTTTACGTTGAGATCCCAACCGGCTTAGAGCATCAGCTGCCTCATTCTTCCTTCGATCAATGTGCTCCACTTGATAACCCTTGAAGTAACTAGCCACAGCATCTAATTCCCGACGATAAGCCGCCATAAGGGGATCCTTAGAATCCCACTTGCCTGATACCTGTTGAGCCACGAGATCTGAGTCGCCCAAGCACCTTACCCGGCTTAAGTTCATTTCTTTAGCCATCCGGAGACCATGGAGTAAGGCCTCATACTCAGCTGCATTTTTAGTACACGGAAACATAAGCCGGAGTACATAACAAAATTTGTCACCTAGAGGGGAAGTTAAAACCACTCCAGCCCTCGAGCCTTATAGCTGCCTGGACCCGTCAAAGTGAATCGTCCAATATGTGTTATCGGGCTTCTCCTCAGGTGCCTGTAATTCTGTCCAATCATTGATAAAGTCCACCAAGGCCTGAGACTTAATGGCAGTATGTGGCATATACTCCAAATCATGAGGCCCAAGCTCGATGGCCCACTTGGCGACTCGTCCTGTGGCCTCCCTATTTTGGATGATATCTCCCAAAGGGGCAGAACTTACCACAGTTATAGGATGACTTTGAAAGTATTGCTTCAACTTCCGGTTGGCCATAAACACTCCGTAAACGTGTTTCTGCCAATGTGGATACCTTTGTTTAGACTCAATGAGCACCTCACTGATGTAATAAACCGGCGTTGAACCGAATGCTCCTTGCTAGCTTCCTTATGCTCCACCACGATGGCAATGCTGACGGCTCATGAATTAGCAGCCACGTATAACAGCAATGGCTCTTTATCAATGGGAGCCGCAAGAACCGGCGGTTCAGACAATTGTCTCTTCAAGTCTTCAAAGGCAGCATCAGCAGCCTCACTCCAGACAAAAGTGTATGTTTTCTTCATAATCTGATAGAGTGGTAGGGCCTTCTCACCTAACCGGCTTATGAACCGGCTTAAAGCGGCAACATGACCCGCCAATCGTTGAACATCATTGATGCACGCGGGCTTAGCCAGAGAGGTAATTGTCTTGATCTTCTTCGGATTAGCTTCAATGCCTCTGTTTGATACCAGAAAACCCAAAAGCTTGCCTCAAGGTACACGAAATACACACTCGGTCGGGTTAAGCATCATTTTATAAACCCGAAGATTATCAAAGGTCTCTTTCAAATCGGATATTAAGGTTTCCTTTTCTCTGGACTTCACCATGATGTCATCTACCTAAGCATGAACATTACGCCCAATTTGATCGTGTAGACAGTTCTGCACACATCGCTGATAAGTCGCCTGAGCACTCTTGAGTCCAAACGGCATAGATACATAACAAAAGGCCCCAAACAGAGTGATGAAAGCCGTCTTCTCCTGGTCCTTAACTGCCATTTTGATCTGATGATAACCAGAGTAAGCATCCAAAAAACTCAAATGTTCACAACCCGCCGTAGCATCAATGATTTGATCAATGCGGGGGAGGGCAAAGGGATCAGCCGGACAAGCCTTGTTTAAATCCGTGTAGTCCACACACATCCGCCAAGTGCCGTTCTTCTTGAGGACAAGCACCGGGTTAGACAACCACTCCTGGTGAAAAACTTCAATAATAAACCCGGCCGCTAAGAGCCGGGCGACTTCCCCTCTAATATCTTTCCGTCTCTCTTCGTTAAAACGCCGAAGAAACTGCCTGACCGGCTTATACTTCGGATCAATATTGAGAGTGTGCTCAGCAAGTTCCCTCGGTACACCCGGCATGTTAGAAGGTTTCCATGCAAAGATGTCCCGATTCTCACGGATGAACTCGATGAGCGCGCTTTCCTATTTGGGATCAAAATTGCTGCTGATGCTGAACTGCTTAGAAGGGTCACCCGGGGTAAAGTCAACAAGCTTTGTCTCGGCAGCCGATTTAAACTTCAACGTTGGGTCATGCTCTGTAGTTGGTTTCTTTAGGGATGTCATATCCGCCGGGTCAACATTATCTTGATAAAATTTGAGCTCTTCCGCCGCACAAGCCGACTCAGCATAAGCCGCGTCGCCTTCTTCACACTCCAACGCCACCTTCCGACTTCCGTGCACAGTGATGGTGCCCTTGTGACCCGGCATCTTGAGCTGCAAATAGACATAACACGGCTGAGCCATGAATTTAGCATAAGCCGGCCGCCTGAACAGAGCATGATATGGGCTCCTGATTTTGACCACCTCAAATGTCAACTTCTCAGCTCTGGAGTCATATTCGTCTCCGAAGGCCACCTCCAGCTCAATCTTGCCAACTGGGTAAGCCGACTTGCCAGGGACCACTCCATGGAAAACAGTGTTGGACGTCCTCAGATTTTTATCAGTTAACCCCATGCGTCGAAAGGTATCATAATAGAGGATATTGATGCTACTACCCCCGTCCATGAGTACCTTAGTGAATTTATATCCACCAACCTGAGGTGCTACCACCAAGGCCAACTGACCCGGATTATCGACCCGTGGAGGGTGATCTTCTCTGCTCCACACAATGGGCTGTTCTGACCACCTCAAGTAACGGGGCACTGCCGGCTCGACAGAATTAACGGCCCTCTTATGAACCTTCTGGTCACGTTTGCATAAGCTAGTGGTAAACACATGGTACTGCCCACCATTCAACTGCTTCGGGTTGCTTTGATAACCCGA
This sequence comes from Triticum timopheevii, assembly GCA_963921465.1. Taxonomy (NCBI): domain Eukaryota; kingdom Viridiplantae; phylum Streptophyta; class Magnoliopsida; order Poales; family Poaceae; genus Triticum; species Triticum timopheevii. The sequence goes on from OY997270.1 coordinate 120,548,940, forward strand.
CTGCTGCTGCTGCTGCTCTCCTTGACTAGACTGTTGTTGATTATAGCCTCCTTGACGTCCGTGAAAGCCGGAACCTGAGCCGCCACCCGGGCCATGAAAACAGCCAGCCCCTGAACCGTCACCAGACCCATTATGACCATCATAGGTGTTGGAATTCTTAAATGCCTTCATGATCGCGCAATCTTTCCACAGGTGTGTGGCGGGCCACTCCCTGGTGCCGTGTCTCGGGCAGGGATCATTGAGTAGTTGTTCAAGAGATGGGCCTGACCCGCCGGATCGAGGCGGTTTACCCTTACGTCTCTGATTGTTACCTTGCACATTTGGCGTTGGCCACAAACTCCGGGTTACCGTCGGCCTTACGCTTATTGCCTCCTTGATTCATCGGGTTATGCTGCTGACCCTTTCCATTGCCGTTCTTCTTTCCCTTCCCGGTCTTTTCCTCATCAGACATAGGATCCTTGGTACTATCAGAATCGGCATATTTGACTAAAGCCGCCATCAGCGTACCCATATCATTGCAATCACGCTTAAGGCGCCCTAGTTTCTGCCTTAGTGGCTCAAAACGGCAATTCTTCTCCAACATGAGGACTGCAGAGCCGGCATCCATCTTGTCAGATGAATGTATTATCTCCTTGACCCGGCGTACCCAATGAGTCGTAGATTCACATTCCTCCTGTTTACAATTTGTCAAGTCCACAATTGACAAAGACTACTTACAGGTGTCTTTGAAATTCTGGATGAAACGGGCTTTCAGTTCTGCCCATGAACCAATGGAATTGGGCGGCAAACCCTTCAACCAAGACCGGGCTGTTCCATCTAACATCATGGTGAAGTACTTAGCCATCGCCGCATCGCTGACTTCTAATAACTCCATAGCCATCTCGTAACTTTCGATCCAAGCTCCGGGCTGTAAGTCGGCCGTGTAATTCGGCACCTTTCGAGGTCCCTTGAAGTCCTTGGGCAACCGCACATTACGCAAAGCTGGTACCAGGCAAGGAACACCACCGGTTCTAGTGGCTACTCCCACCTCAACGAAAGTCGTTGGATACTCTGGAAAATCTTGATGTGCCGTCTGTTGAGCCGCTAGCTGAGCTGCCCGCTCGTTCTCCTGACGTATTTGATCTTGCACCGGATTATAGCCACCGAGCTGGTTACGGCGTTGGGCGTTGCTTGACAAAGCTTCCGACTCCATGTGCCTGCTGTAACTCGGGCTCTGGTTCTGGCGAGGCGGCGCTAACCAACGCGGGGGAGTTGAATGAATTCTATCCCGGCTGTAAGAATAGTTCTCTTGCTGAGCTAAGGCCATCTTTAGAAGTTCTCTGACCCTCCGGGTGTCCACTGCCGCCGGGTCATCATCGTCCATAGGAAGAGCCGCCAAACGTGTTGAGGCTGCGATTAAGTTCTCCATGGGGTTGGAAAAGTGACCTTGTGGAATCGGCACATAACGCGGTGGTGATATGCTCACGTGAGGTGGTGCCATCTCTCGAGGCCGAGCCGGCCCTCCTGTTCCGGCTGTCATAAGCTGATTGGCCTCTGGCGGGTTACTTGGGCCGGCTCCGGGTGTAGCAAAAAGAACCCGAGGGTCGTAATTCGGGGGTAAACAGGACTGGGTTTTCTGATGTCTCCTCCTCATCACCTCATTGGATGCGTTTAAGCTCATTGTGAGCTGGTAAGCTTCCGACTGCAGCCGTTGTGCCCGAGCACCTAGAGCCGCCCGCTCTGCGACTAATCTAGTGTCCTCAGCTGCCAAGGCCTCCTTGGCCTGAGCTATTTCCTCACGCACCTGTGCCACCTCCGCGTCATGCTCATCTTTATCTGTGGGAATAACCGTTGTGGTTAACAGGGTCGTAAGCTTGTCCATGAGGTCTATCAGCACCTGAGCCGGTTGGCGCATGGGGCCGCCTGCCCCGGCTGCTCCTAACCCAGACGTTACTGCTGCAGCAGTTGTAGATTTGAGCCGGGCTGAGTCCCAGCCATAAAGACTCCTGCCCATCTTGGCGGCTCACTGGGGTCCGGAACACTGATGCCATCGGAACAGCCCCCGAGCACGCCGTCTTGCACTTGGTACAACGAATCTGTTGAACCAACGGACGAATCACCGTTTGAGAGGACGGCCGTCTCACCCCTATCTTCAGATCCTTCAAAAAGTTCCTCTCCGTGGATGCAGCCCATGAAAGCACGCTTCATAACAGGTTGAGTCTGGGTCTTCCTCGCATGCTGAGCCGTCTCGACGAGGTCGGTGCAGTTGTCCGGCTCAGGGCCCGGCTCACCGATTCGGCCGATGAAGACGTGGATTCCGCCGAAGGGGACCCGGTATCCATACTCAATTGAGCCGGCATCGGGACCCCAGCCTTCGTCGTTGATGTAGATCTTGCCGCAACGACTCTTGGTCATCCGGCCCACTACGTATCCCTTGAGCCCTTCAAAGTTTCCCTTCAAGAACTCAAATCCACCGTGCGCTGGCCCCACGGTGGGCGCCAACTGTCGTGGAATTGTCACGTCAGATGTCCTCATGAAAGGACTTAGTTGTGGAGCCATCGCAACTAGGAAGCTTGAAGAGGTTAAATCAGGACAAAGGACATGAGAGGTTTATACTAGTTCGGCCCCTTACGGTGAAGGTAAAGCTTACGTCTAGTTGGGTTTGGTATTGATGTTTCGATGACCAGGGAGCAAGATATGCTATGCACGGCTCTTGACGAGTTGTTTCTTGCCCTAAGCCGCCACAGGTCGTCCCCTTATATACACGGGTTGACGCCCTGTGGTTTACAGAGTCCCGGCCGGCTTATAACAGTGTCCGGCTCGGTGACTAGTTAAATCTACCTTATGATACAAGTCATGCCATTACGGCGGTTTACTACAACGGGCCTTAAGTCGCCTGTGGGCTTTAAGCCCTTTATTGAACTGCCATCTTCATGCTTGGCCTTGGGCTTCTTTCTGGTGAGTCTTCTTTGCATAACCCAGCCCCTCCTGGGCGGCTTACACAAATAGTTATATCCCCAACAGGAGGTGAGCCGAAATCCTCCCGCCGTTTTTTCGGCGATGCGGATGAGCTCGCGCCATCTGTAACGCCCCGGACACAACTTTCCATATCCGTAACTCCAACTCTTGCCTTTTCCGGAGATGCGATATGATATTTCTTTCGTGGTTGGGTTTTTGTCGTTTGTTTTGCATTTTGTTCATGTCTTACATTTCATCTCATAGCATCATGCGCATTACATCTGCATGTTTTCATAAAACGTGCATCCGTTGTTAGTTGGTGCTTCTTCCTCGTCTTTGTTGGCCTTTCTCAGACCAACCGTTCTTTTGTTATCCGACCGTTTGGCCCTTTCTGCATAGTGCACAGACCCCTCGTGTGCGTGTCCGAAACTTACCCGAACCCGAACCGGTCTGTCATTACCGATGGATCCGGATCATCCCCAAACATCTATAAAACACCTCCATTTTCTTAATTGGACGCTCTAGCTTATTTATTCCGGACCGTCCGATTATGATCGGAGGGACCAAATAGCCCCTAGCCAAATCCACCTGTTATATATACACGGGATCCAACCCTAGAAATTAGGCAGCTTGTCCCATCCTCCTCATTCCTCCTAGCCGCCGCCACTCTCTCCCTTGGTTTCAGCGTCGAGCCAACCAGCCACCACCGATCCTCTTCCTTGGGATCCATCCCATCGATCCACTCCACCCACAACCGCAGCCGCCTTGCCTCGTCACCCGCCTGCATGCTCAAGGAAGCCCGAGGCCGTGCCTCCTCTTCTCTCCTCTGCTCGATCCCGAGTGGATCATGAGCACCAGCGCCTCCCCGCCACCTAGCGCGCCCATGCCGCCGGCGACAATAGCAGTAGGTCATGCCGCCGGTCTCGTCCCGCTCCTTTCCTTTCTTCCTCCTCTATCTCTGTGTCTCACCTCTGTCTCTCTCACTCAGTTTTGGACCAGGGGCCTCGCCATGGATCTCCAGCCGCCGGCAAGACCTGGCCTCGTCGGATCCACCTCCCACCGCCGGAAATCGGTTCCCCTCGACCTCGCGCACCTTCCCTGCCCTGTGCCATGAATCCGCGGGCAGCCTTCCTTCTCTGCGTCGTTCCTCGCGCGCCGGACCTCCCCAACCTCGCCGGAGCCCCGCAGGTCGCCGACCCTGCCTCTCCTTCCTTCGGTCCTCCTCTGCTGTTCTCTTGCTCACGTCTCTCTCGACTGCTCTCTCTATCTTCGCTGCAGCTAGCCGCCATGACCATCGATTGGAGATGCATCCCCTGCTTCTGCGTGTGAAGCACGCTGGGATGACGATGGATCCAGCGAGCACCCGCCTCGTCTCGCCTACCCTTGCCGGGTCTGAACCCAGGCGCCTCCCCGCGCTGCCGTTTCTCGCCCACCGCTCCGCCCAGCTGCCGCCGTCCTGCTTCTTCCCGACGAGAGCCACGCCTCTGCCTCGTCCAGTTCGAGCGAACGAGACGACGACGAAGCCGCCCTCCTGCGTTGACCGCACCCCGCTCGAGTGCTCGTGCGGGCCTGCCAAGCCGCCTCTTCCCCAGGCCTAGCGTGCCCCTGCAAGCCTCCCTCTCCACCAAGCCCAGCCGGCCTCTTCTGCTTCCAGCCGGGCCTCGGCCCATGGTGAGCCTCTAGCCTATCCCTCGCCCCAGCGCACCACATGTTAGCTTGCGCCCACCAGATTCGGCCCGACATGTTTTTTTCCTAGTTCCGCGAATTTAGCTATTATCCAGTAAAATGCAGTTTTACAGAAAAGACCCTCATGTTCATGCATTTATATCTCTCAAACCATGCATCGGATTAAAATGTTTTAAATATGAAAAATGCTTAGAATTTTATTTAGTTTCATAATCTGCTACTTTCATCCATGTTTGAAATGTTTAAAATGTTGTTTGATTAAATTTGCTCAAATGCCACGTTAAAATGATTTATTTCATAACTAAATAACCGTTGCTCCGTTTTAAATAAACTTTATATGTATTTGGGGTGGAAAAATGCCTAGTTTAACTTGGTGGCTTTGTTTTGCATGTTTAACAACTCTAAAATATGGTTTAGGGCAGAACAGTACCAAATTCGAAATATGCATATGGGGATTTTCCCGAATTGTTGTTTGTTGTTTCTGGCCTCATTTAAACTTGCCTAAATAGTTAGTTTACTTTTGTTACACCCCTTGCCATGTTTAACAACATTTAACATTGTTGTGTACCTAAACGAGATTAAACTAAATATTTGATGTGGTGTTTTGTCAATATACAACTCGTTGCATATTGAGCTCCACTTAACTTGTAGTATTGTTTGTTGCACTTTGCCATGCCATGCCTCATTAAACTGGACATGCATCATACTTGATTGTGCATCATGCCATGATTATGCTTGTGTATTTACCATGTTGTTTGTTTCTTTTCCGGTGTTGCTTCTTAGTTCCGGTAATGTTGCGATTGTGAGGATTCGTTCGACTACTATCGTTCGTCTTCTTCATGGACTCGTTCTTCTTCCTTGCGGGATTTCAGGCAAGATGACTGCTACCCTGGATCTCACTACTATCATTGCTATGCTAGTTGCTTCGTTCTATCGCTTTGCTGTGCTACCTATCTTTTGCTCTTCAAGCCTCCCCAAATTGCCATGTCAGCCTCTAACCTTGTCACCCTTCCTAGCAAACCATTGCTTGGCTATGTTACCGTTTTGCTCAGCCCCTCTTATAGCGTTGTTAGTTGCAGGTGAAGTTGAAGATTGCTCCATGGTGGACAGGATTATGTTGGAATATCACAATATCTCTTATTTAATTAATGCATCTATATACTTGGTAAAGGGTGGAAGGCTCGGCCTTATGCCTGGTGTTTTGTTCCACTCTTGCCGCCCTAGTTTCCGTCATACCGGTGTTATGTTCCCGGATTTTGCGTTCCTTACGTGGTTGGGTGATTTATGGGACCCCCTTGACCGTTCGCTTTGAATAAAACTCCTCCGGCAAGGCCCAACCTTGGTTTTACCATTTGCCTCACCGCCACCTATTACCTTTCCCTTGGGTCGGCCAACCCGAGGGTCATCTTTATTTTAGCCCCCCCAGGCCAGTGCTTCTCTAAGTGCTGGTCCGAACCGAGCAACCTGCGGGGCCACCTCGGGGCAACTTGAGGGTTGGTTTTACTCGTAGCTTGACTTATCCGGTGTTGCCCTGAGAACAAGATATGTGCAGCTCCTATCGGGATTGTCGGCGCATCGGGCGGCTTTGCTGGTCTTGTTTTACCATTGTTGAAATGTCTTGTAAACCGGGATTCCGAGACTGATCGGGCCTTCCTGGGAGAATGAATATCCTTCGTTGATCGCGAGAGCTTATCATGGGCTAAGTTGGGACACCCCTGCAGGGTATAAACTTTCGAGAGCCATGCCCACGGTTATGTGGTAGATGGGAATTTGTTAATGTCTGGTTGTAGATAACTTGACACCAGATACGAATTAAAATGCATCAACCGCGTGTGTAGCCGTGATGGTCTCTTCTCGGCGGAGTCCGGGAAGTGAACACGGTTTTGGGTTATGTCTGACGTAAGTAGGAGTTCAGGATCACCTCTTGATCATTACTAGTTGACCACCGTTCCTTTGCTTCTCTTCTCGCTCTTATTTGCGTATGTTAGCCACCATACTTGCTTAGCCGCTGCCGCAACCTCACCACTTTACCCTTTCCTTACCCATTTAAGCTTTGCTAGTCTTGATACCCATGGTAATGGGATTGCTGAGTCCTCGTGGCTCACAGATTACTACAACAACAGTTGCAGGTACAGGTTATGCGATGATCATGACGCGAGAGCGATGCTTGCTTGTTTTGGAGTTCTTCTTCTGCTTCTTCTTCGTTCAAGGGATAGGTTCCAGGTCGGCAGCCTGGGCTAGCAGGGTGGATGTCGCTTGAGTTTCTGTTTGTGTTTCATCCGTAGTCGGATGGTGCTCTTATGTAAGATGATGTTGTATTCGTGTGGCATTGTATGCCTTTTGTATGTATCCCCATCTATTATGTAATGTTGATGTAATGATATCCACCTTGCAAAAGCGTCTTCAAGATGCGCTTCTATCCTTGGTGGGACCTTCGAGTTTCTTTAGGATAGGGTCGCATCTTGGGCGTGACACCATCTCCCTGGTTGCACGAGGAGAGAAGCGTGTTGCCCTCCCCTGCGTCGCCTGAGCCAGGCTCGCGAGCTACTGCCGATTCGGGCGTTTCCCCTGGGCCTGGCTTGGAGGTGCTTTAAGGTTCGTGCCATGCGGGCCACACAGTAAGCAGGCAACCAAACGGGCCACTTTTTTCGCACGCGGGCTAGGCTGGGCCATATGCAGTCAACCAAACACACCCTAATACTACTGTATAGTGTGTCACTAGCTTCAATATTATCCATTGGATATGCTCAATCCAATGACCGAGAGATGGCAAATCCGAGCATTCTCATCCCTTGGATGAAGCTTTTAACTCATAAGATTCTGTCACGTGACTTTCTAATTGAGCCCTCAACTCTACCATCTCATATGTTCTAAACGCATCTTTTCTCATGCTTATCTATACTCTAATAATAAAGAGACCAGAACAATCTGGGATTCTAGAGAGGTAAGAACAAAGTTGGATCTTGTTCAATACAATTCTAGGAAAGAAAATACATATTCAAATGTATTTTTCCATATTTTTATATATTTAAATGACGATTTACTAGTAGTATTTGGTGGAGGAGAGTATATGGGTCAGGTGCCATGCACTTACTCCAGCAGCTTTCTATGAGCATTCTTCAAAACAAAAACAAAACTTAGGAACAATCAGCACGAAGAAACTATCCCGAGTGAATATCAGTTACGCTCTAGGGTGGCGAGCATGCTCCAGTGCAACACCTCTGATTTCCCCTGCAAATATCTGGGGTTGCAACTCGCGATTAAGAGCCTAACACGCGCGGGCTGGCAGCCGATGTTGGACAAGGTGCACCATGCTTGCCGGGTTGGCAAAGGGGGCTGATTCAGAGGCCCAGCAGGTTAATCTTGGTGCAGTCTATCGTTGCAGCTCGGCCGGTGCACCACGTGATGGTCTTGGAGGCGCCGGAGTGGGTCCTTGAGGACATGGACAAATGGATGAGATCTTTTTTCTGGGCCGGCAAGGACAAGTGCAATGGAGGACAGTGCCTGGTAGCTTGGGAAAAAAATTGTTGCCCCAAAACTGTTGGGGGGCTGGGCATCAAGAATCTGAAGTGGTAGGCGATCGCGCTCAGAGTTAGATGGGAGTGGCTCAAGAGGACCGATACCCAACGCCCGTGGCAAGGCCTGCCGATGATGAGACACGAGGAGGCTAAAGCGGTGTTCGACACCTTGGTCGACATCAAAGTCGGATCGGGCGAGTGGGTGCTCTTCTGGAAGGACAGATGGATTCACGGAGCAGCGGCAGCGGACATTGCACCATTGCTGGTCGCCTTGGTCCCAGCCAGGACGGCGAACAGATGCACGGTGTGTCAGGCCCTCGACGGCGCTAGCTGGACACATGACTTCGAGGCCAACACATCCTTCACGGCCCTCATTCAGCTCATGCACCTTGCGCACGCGATAAACACGGTGCCAAGGGATCCAGACCATCCTGTCAGCTTCACCTGGCCGCTAACGACGTCAGGCTCCTACTGAGCCAAATCGGTCTATAAATACCTTTGCTCGGAGCTAACCAGATCGCCAACCGCAAGCTGCACTTGGAGGAGTTGGGCACCGCTCAAATGCAAACTTTTCGTCTGGCTAGCTTTGCAGAACCGTTTGTGGACATCTGACAAGAGAGCCAGGCATGGGCTTCAAGACCAACCGTCGACTTGCTATACGTGCTTGCAGGCGAAGGACAATGTGGCACACATCCTAGCTAACTGCACCTACGCTCAGGAGGTGAGGCACAGGGTGTTTGGCCTTCTCCACCTCAACATACAGGGGCCACTGGAGACGGTCGAGTTCACGGAGTGGTGGCTTACCGCGAGTACAAGCTTCTTTAGGGCTGATCAGAGAGGGTTTGATACAATGGTGACTGCGGTTGCATGGGCTTTGTGGAAGCAGAGGAATGCCAGAGTCTTCAACAAGGTCAATGAGCAAAAGACTGTGTTTGATCTTCCATTCATAATCCTCGACGAAATCGCGGAGTGGAAGATGGCGGGTGTGGGTGTAGGTGGGCTACAACGTTTTGTGAGAAGTTAGCATAGCGAGTGTGGAGTTGGAGTTGTGTGCGTTTTGTGTCCTTCGTGTTCGCACCTAGGACACAATCTTGTAAATACTTTTCTCTCTTTTATAAAGCTATGGTATGCCATTGGCATACTCTCAAAAAAAATATCAGTTACATCCATTATTTTATTGCTTTCTTTGATCCATATTAATTGTTGATGAGTTAGTACAGCACTATACGAAGACTGGATGATTTTCTCCTAGAGAAACCCATGTTACAAGTTATATTTTTTGTTGTTTCACCCTGAAAACTTAGGCACTATTTGTTCGGGCTGCAGCTTCGACGAATTCAACTATGGACTTGTTGTAACACCCTGTTACGTCTGGCAGGATCCAAACTGGCCCCATAGATCAACACTAGTCTCTTTTGCACACTTTATCCTCATTCATGCGCACCCGGGACCAACTTACCGATCGGTCACCCATCCTATAGTTACTCCAAGCCAAGCACGCTTAACTTTGGAGTTATTTTCGAATAGGCTCCCAGAAAAGAAGAAATTCCTTATTGATATGAGTAGTCTACCATTCCTATTAAACCAGGCTCTCACACTTGTTGTGCCGAGGAAGCTGCTGCAGTGAAGGTTAGTTGTTGCTTGGTAACACAGTTGTTCCCTGGAGACAAATGTGAGATGATGAAAAGCCTGAAATGTCCCTAAAGTACTAAAATCAGTATAACTTGTTGATTCTTTGTTCACAGGTTGTTTAAATGGTTTTTGACTGGCAAGGAATGATTTGTTCTATAGTATTTTATATTATATGTGTCTCACTTTGTCACCCATATATTCATATATACTCCCTTCTGTCCTTGTTATTTCGCATGTAAGACTTTTCTGAAGTCAAACTTTGGAAAGTTTGATCAACTTTATAGGAAAAATTATCAATACTCACAAAGGGAAATCGATATCATTAGTTGCGTCATGAATTTTAATTTTTACATTGTATAACATTAATATTGTAAATGTTGATATTTTTTATAAATTTGACCAGCTTTATGAACTTTGACTTTAGACAAATCTTATATGCGAAGTAAAAAAGACCAAAGGGAGGACATATGACGGGCGAGCTTCATGGATCCGGCGGGCATGACGGGCACCCTATCCCGCCCGTGCATGTTCTCTCCTGGTGAAAACGAGAGAGACTGAGAGAGCAGAACGGGAGGCTCTTGCTTAGTGCGGATAGGATATTATGGCAGTTTTTTTTTAAAATTGAGAGAAACGACAAGGTTAGGGCTCGAAAAAGGGCGTCTCGTAAGCAGCTTCGCAGCCAAAGTACGCGAAGACTATATCTCGCTTACAGTGTTCTAACGTCCTTCGCGCCTGAAGGAATCCTCTACGTGTAGCTAATAGGCCGGCCCATTTTTCGTGTTTGTTCTTGTTCGCCTTTTTTTTAGAGAAGTTTGTTCTTGTTCGATGGGTTTCAATCAGGACGCTTTTGCTTTTATTGGGTATGGTTTTTGGTCCGGTTTTCTAAGGTCATTTCTTTCCTATTTTTCTTTTTCTCTTAGGTTTTCATTGTTTTTTATTCGTTTTCTTTGTTTTTCACTTATTTCTTTGATTCTTTCTCAGTCTTTATTGTTTTTTCTTTATTTTTCACTGGTTTTCTTTCTCGGTTTCATTGTTTTTCTTTTATTTTTTCCATCAGTTTTATTTTTAGTTTCTTTTATGTTCCTTTTCTTAGTTTTAATTTGTTAACACAAGTCTACCTTATTTGAAAAATGTTTATTGTTAGTACACAATATATAATTTTAGTGTACACATGAAAATTTTGATACATGTTGAACATTTTTCAGTTAATAGTTTTGAATACATGGTCAACCTTCCTCAAATACACATTGAATTTTTTTTCTAATGACAATAAATATTTTCTTAAACTACACGAACATTTGTTAACATTGTATAACAAATTTAAAAAATCATAGACATTTTTCTAAAACACGTTAATATTTCTTTAAAATGTCATGTGCATTTTTTAGCCTACATGAACAATTTTATAGATTGTATAATATTTCAAATTCATGATTAACATTTTTTTCAAACATATATTTTGATTTCAAACTTTTTCCATACACACCCTACATTTTATTTATACACCAGGAACACTTTTTATATACACGTTTAATATTTTGAAACTACATGATTAACATTCTTGAAAACTTATATATTTTTCATGCCTAGTTTTTCCCATATACATTTTTTATATACCCCAGAAACATTAACATTTCTCAAATACATGATTAATTTTTTTAAAATATACTTCTTTTTATCCCTACTTTTTTTCATACACGTTGTACATTTTTTGTATACATTAGGAAATTCTATGTATACACGTTTAACTTTTTCAAATAAATATATTATACAATTTTCATATACATTTAAAATATTTTTCTATACACATTTAACATTTTACAGTGCACAATTAAGATTTTTTCAATTTTGTATGTAAAACATAAAGTAGAAAACAAAAGCAAAACTTAAAAAAACATGACGAATAAAAAAAGAGAGCTGAAGGCATGTGGTCCGCGCAGGGCTTGCTCATTCTGGCGGCTGCTTGAGGCGAGACATGCTATTGCCTTACGTCAAGCGAGATATAGTCGCGCGCGCCAAAGTATGCTTTGAGGCGCTCTAGGCTATACCACGTAAAAGAGACGGAAGCGGATATGGGCTTTGTACACCAAGCAGCTTTGATTTAGATGTTTGGTACAATTTTAGCTTTTTCTCACATGAATTTGGCTGCAAAAGCTGACATAAACAATGTCTATAGCTCAAGCAAGTATGACGTGTTTGGTAGCCTCCATGAGATCCAACTAGGCCTACGCGATGCAATTTTGGCCCATTTAGTTGCATGTCTAGCACCAAAATCTCGGCCCGCGTGATTTTTTAAAGCACCTTCGGGCTTGGCGGAAGAGGAACGCTCGAATCGTCCGACTTTTCACAGGCAGGCCCGAGCGATGGAACTTGAAGCACGTGCACATCGGAGGCTGCACGTGAGGGGGCGCACACCGTCGCGTTGTTTCCTGAAGCCCCGCCATAACTCCCCTCACCTTTCTCTCATTGCTCACTCTCTTCTCTCTCTCCACGCTCATACTGGTGACGGCAAGCACAAGATCTCGACAATGAGTAGTGATACATCTCAAAATTTTGATTGTTTCATGCTATTATATTATCATTTTTATAGCAATTTATATTATTATTTTTGTACTAACCTATTAATTTAGTGCACTGCGTGAGTTATTGTTTTCTACTTGTTTTTAACTTCATAAGAAATCAATATATACGGAGGTCAAAATCACTTACCGATTTAATACGATTTTTTGAGCAACAAGAAAGACGGGAAGCTTCGTAAGAGATCGAGACAAGAAGCCAAGGGCCCACACGACCACCCTGCGTGCCCTTGGGGAGCGCGCGCCACCTGGCCTTGTGGGGCCACTTACACCGCCTTGACCTGGTTCCACCGCCATAATTCCCTATAAATATCGAAACCCCCAGCCATATTTTCCGAAGAATTTTATTGCAGTTGTAAGCTCCTGTTCCGCGAAGATCCCATCTGTTGGCTGAGACAGGTGTGGACAGTGGACTCATGGCGGCGGTGGTCGAGATCCCATCGACAGCAAATGCGGGATAGTGGCGGGTGCGATGGTCGAAAATTTCAGCATGACAGTTTGCGCATGGCTTCAGTCTATTTTGCAGCAGCCTCGTGGCCACTGCATATTTATTGCACGTATCAACCGCTGGAGCCGTATTTTCTGTCCAAATGCCTTAAAATCAGCTTTTTGGGCATTTGCCCTATATTAAATCATCTGTTGAAGATGCTCTTACACAATTTATTACAAACCTTCCTTAAAGCCAATTATACAGGCTTTCGCTATCGCCGTGTAAGCTCAAAAACAAGTGGAGATCTCGGATACACGAGTTACTGACAAATGGGCTAGCTAGCCTAGTAGTTGCATTTTTTAGCAACCTAGAAGTTGCTTTTGGGCGGGGGTAGGATCCAGGAGTTGCCGTAGACGAAGTGCGAGCCGGTGAAGGGCCTCGCCTGCGCGTCGTCGAGCACCCGCGCCCACCCGATCCTCTCGTTGGACATGGCCCCGGGCCCGCTGCACTTGTACTCCCCGTAGAATACACCACCCTTCCTGCAGCAACCATCGTCACCGGCCGGGCCGTCGGTTAACTTGTGCGATGTGGAAATGGTGAAGGCTAAATTAAGCGAGAGGAAACACGTGCTATGGTTACCGATCTGGCTTCTCGACCTTCCATTTGTCCCAGCCGACGGGCACCACCTCCTTGCTCATGTCTGTGAAGGAGTAGACCACCCGCGACGAGTCCCCCCACGCCCTCCCCAGGTAGATCTGGCCCAGTCCGAAGATCTTGCACCGCACGAACGAGAACCCGCTCTCGATGGCGTCCTTATCGTCGATGGCCTTGCTCCGCTGCTGCGCCGTCAGCACCGCTATCTCCGTCGTCACCGACATGATCGTGCAGTCCTGCACGCATGCATGCGCGTGGGTGTCACCATAATAAAATGCATCAAATATCATTTGCCTACCTCACCTAAGTACATGTGTGAATGTAGATGTTTGGTTGGTTAATTACCGTGTAGAGGGATCTCCCGAAGCCGAAGATGAAGTCGACGCTCCCTCGGATGATGCAATTCTTAAAGTAGTGGAGGCCCTTGTGGTCGTAGAGCGTGTCCTGCCCGCCGTCAATGGTGCAGTTGTAGAAGGCGGCCTTGGTGCCGAACAACCGCAGCGCCACCGCTTGCCCGCCCTCTTGGCCCGCCTTTGCCAATGGTGCGTGGTTCTGCCACATGAAGATCAATGTTTATAGGAATATTTCATAAGATCAATGTTAAGCAAAAATCTCATAATTTCATAAGATCAATGTTTATAGGAATATTTCCATACATAAATGTTTTTTAGACAAATACATAAATGTTCCAAATATAGCGGCCAATTTCATGGGCTCTTAGAAGCTGCACGCGGATATCTACCTATAAGAGTATTGTATGCTTGGCTCAGGTTGGCTCAACAATTTTCGGCCAGTTTTCAGGGTCCGCAACTCGACCGATATGCATGCATGCAAAAACAAAACAAAAATCTCTTCGATAGGATTTTGTTTGCATACATTCCCCGAAAGCAACTCAATTTTGTCCGCAGTTGCATAGATAGGATCAGATTAATTTCCCCTAAAAGATGGTGATTAGTTAACCTTGAATACGACGCCGGAGGCCGAGAAGTAGTCGGCCTCGACGGCGACGGTGGCGCTGGCGAGGGTGCCGAGGGGTTTGCCGTCCTTGCCGCGCGTCCCTGCCGTGTCGTCCCACGTGATGACCGGCGGGTTCTTCGGGTTGCCCACAAACGTGATGAACGGCTTCCACATCGGGATTGTCAGCTTCTCCCTGCATTTTCCCTTTGCAATCTGATCAAAATTGCAAACTTATAATTTGATCAACATCTATTGGGATCGACCGAGATATATACTTGTAGGTGCCGGGCTTGATGTCGAGGATGGTCCTCTTCTTGTTCTTCTCCGGCACGGCCTTGATCGCATCGGTGATGGTCTTGAAATTTCCCTTGCCGTCGGGGCTCACGACATACCTCACCGTGCCGGCCTCGGCCGCCGCCAGCTCCGCGTCGAGCACCTTGCCGCCGCTGGCCTTGGCCTTGCTAGCGTAGATCTGCTCGGTGACGGCAAAGTGCTCGACGTTCTTGGCGATGAACTGGTCAAAGCTGTCGCCGCCTCCGGCTCCCGCGCCACCACCGGAGCTCGGTTTTTTGGCCGCGCCGCCACCGATGTTGAAGCTGACTTGCTGCTGCGAAGAAGCCGGGGAGATGGATGCTAGGATTAGCACAAGAACAGCAATGCCGAGAGGCAAAGCAGGATTACAGGTGCGCCCCTGCATGGTGACAGGATCTAAAGAGATGAACTATTTGATAGTTCAATCTATTTATTTAGTCTTCTTATTTGTTTATTGAGGGATGAACTTGTAAGGGGACGATTAATTGGAGAGACGCATGCGTTTGTATATATAGGCCAGGGGCAGGAAATGGAAGGATGCATGAAAGACTCCTTTTTTTACGCAATTAACGTATTTGCTACCTTCAGCTGTTTGGAAAGCAGGACGCCAAAAAAAAAATGAACAAAATATTACGGCCTCAATAGTGAACCTCTATTTTTAAGGGGAGTTGGTACATTCGCCTCACCTTCTTCCCGTCTCTTGTATGTTGTTTTTTTCCTCTCCACGCCACCTTGATTTTTCATTGATATTGTCAAACGATGTATCACAAAAAAAAAATTCAAGTGCTCAAGAAGGATGTCGTGAAGGCTAGCCTGCATAGCCTTTCTTTTTTGTTCTTGAGTATTGGGGATCTCGCACTACTAGGAGCAGTCGTTGGAAGGCAAAGAAAAATCTCATGTCATTGATCATTATACTCATTTCCTGTGCCCTAAGTCTAAAAGCCAATATTTCAGCAGGAGTCTCCGGCTAGCTAGTTGTGGTTATGGAGCGTGTTGTTTTTGTAGCCGGAGCGTCCGGGTTTTACTATGACCCCTCTCGGGTCAGAGCCAAAGTATCCATCTGTTACTCTGGTTGCACTTGGGTTCCACCTAGAGTATCTGGGTAACGAGTCGGAGTCTTAGTTATAACCCTAGCTCGTTTACTTGTGTTTTACTTTGGTCTTCTTCTTCTCACGCAAGAGCAACAGGAAAATGACAATGGCAGCGTAGCGTACTCCCCCCTAGGTCTCTCCTTCTTCCTCTTCCTCTACCGTTGCTCCTCCAGCTTGAGGAACTAGAGCTCCTGCTGAAGAGGCCCCAACGCCAACTCCGATGGTGGGCAACATGCACAATGGCGAAGACCGGGCATGGGTGGCGAGGTCCACCGCCATCCACTTTAGTCATTCCCATGTCGGCTAAGACTATTCCTGCTTCATGCAGCTTTCGGCCACCAGCTTCTTATTGGAGCACTGCCACGAGGGGGACAGACGCAATGCTTTCAAGTCTATCAAGAACTTGTGATGTATTGATCCCCTTTGCCTCGATGACTTGGATTTCTTGGTGGTGCACCTCATCATCAGGCTTAAGCACGAGGATGACGTCCCTTCACTCTCCGCCGCAACTCGGAGGGAGGGCTCACCACTGAGGTGGGCATCTAGCTCGACACCAGATGGCCTGTCGAGAAGGATGCCTCCTCCATCTTCTTCCACTTATAGCAAGATGGCAGTTCCTTATCGTGCTCGTTGTGTGATTCGTGGGTTAGACGATGTCACCACTCACATCCTTCGCGGATTCGGTTCCCTCACGCTCGGCTAGCTCCTAGGGTACCTGTGGGGCAACGAATCATCTAGTTTCTTGAAGGATAATGGTGTCAATGCATAGAACAATTGTGTCAGTCTTTCAAAGGATTATGACGTAAAAAAAAAATCGATATTCATGAGGACCGCGCCCGGGTTCCGTTTGATAACGGAACAAAGGCCATGAGATAAAACTTTCCCTCATTAGTAAGGAATTTAAAATTGCTAGCACAATTCGTGTGCTGTGTTTAGATGCATTGGGTTGTTCAGACCTTAGATAAGTGGCTACCCCTTCGGAAGCACAAGCTTTGCTTTTTCACATTTACTATGACAAACAACTTCGCCGATTAGACATGAGAATAAGTTTCTGATTCAGTGGAAGTTACCAGTATGACAAGAGATTAAGTAGTGACAGCATGTACAAGGCCTGAAGCTGATGATCGTTTTCTTCAATATAGAGCTGATTATTTCTTTGTGCATTTCAATTACTGTTTTCCTCATCCATCTCCTATAGTACTATTTATGGCTGCATGCATCACCCAAATGCAGAGGCCGGGGGTCATCCTCCTTCTCTAAAAATAAAAAAAATCTCCTATATTATTTATGAGAGCCTGCTAATACTAATATGCATTGATACTACCAGGGTTTTTAGACTAAATCTCGACAAGGACCTGAACCACAAAGTCACCTTAATTTTTTGAACAAAAGCAGCAACCGGACAAGTCACAACTAAGCAAACAATGGCACCGAGGCCGCTAGTATGAACTATTGGGGGACAGCGGCGGAGCTTGATCAGAATCTTGATATTACATGGAACTTGTTTTCTTCACTTGGAGCTTGAGTTCCACCTTGGACTTGAGGGTCCTACAATGGAGCTTGAGATTCTTCACTTGAAGATTGAGCTCCATCTTCAGTTTGATCATTGGATTGAAGATTATGCATGCTAGTCCTCCACCCAAATTAATCGTCGACTTATTCCTTCTCAAATGAGCAATTAACCTCGCTTAAAGTGCAAAATAGCAGTTTCAGGGAGAAGAACAAGCATTGAATAACCCCACGAAAGGTTATGCATGAGCTCCATATTCAGCTTGATCATTGGACTGAAAGTTTCGGGGAGAAGAACTAGCATGATAAAATCACAAGTAGTTCATCCTTTCAGGGAGATTGATGCCAGCTCGCGCTAGGAGGGCAGTTGCTCTCTTTACTGCTGAAGAAATTACCTCCTCCTAGACCACAGCAAGATATATTAGAAACAGCGGAAGCACCATCAATGATGTATCTTAGCTATGATTATGGGATTCAAACATTGCTTGAGCAAAGCATATGATCTTTAGCGATGAAAGTGGTTACCACCTCCATTTTCACAACCATTACAAATTTGCAGTTATTCCAGAGCATGAATATTCCAATGTTGCTCTTTTCTAGTCCAACTACTTGGTGATATGTTGAGGAGCAAGCACAATATCGATTGTCGAATCTCCTCATCAGCCATAATAAATTATGTCGACGAGTTTTTTTAACTGGATTTTTTTAATGAAACGGGCCTCTTGCTCCATTGCATTAATAACTAAACCACAGTGTGTTAATACAAGTATGCAAGGAGATGCAGAGTACCATTCCAGGAAAATAAAGAAGTATTCTTTCAAACTGAGTCGCATCTACAGAGAAAATGTGGAATGAAACTGCAGCTTTGCACAACTTTCCTAGCCTTTTTGCGAAGTGAAACAACCTAGGTACTTCGTTTCCTTCATCTCAATATTAATTAGGCAAAGATAAGGAGAAAATTACCTCATTTACATTCATAATCTTCTGATCCTTCATAATCCATTGGCCATTGCACATAACAGATTCGATATTTTCTGACCGCATGCAATAAACAATGTTGGCAATGCTGCATAGCAGAAAAATGTTAATACCATGATTTTAAATTCGATTCTTGTTGTCAAATATTACTTAAAACAAATTGTAATGTTGCGTATGTGTAGTACTTCTATTTTTGTGCAATAATAGGGAGCTGAAGCTCAATAGCTTTACGTATTGCATTGTAGGCAGGCTACAGAGCTAGAAATATAATTTAGTAACGAAGCTACATGTATTATGAGAATCCTGTATGTAAACAGTAAGAATAAACAATGCGTCATTAATGAATATGAACAATGGCTATTGCAACCTTCAAGACAGGGATTGCACGCAAAGGATACTTGGTTAATGAGTTGAAATAAAATTCAGTGTGAACTCAATACAAAAATGCAGTAATTTGCTCTTAGAAAAATAGCAGTGGTGCATACCTGTCATGTAACGGAAGCATGGACCACTTAAATGGATTCACCACAATCAGGTCCGCCTGCAAAACCAACAAAAAACCTCAAGCGTCAACAAGATATTGATATTAGGTAAAATAAATAAGAAATCGATAGATCCAGACCATTTGATTATACTAGGAAATCATAATCTGGAATGTCCGCACAGAATATAATGGGTTTTCATTTAAGATGATTGAACTGTAGGCATAAATCCAGTTTCAAAAGAATACATAAACCAGTATTTTCAAGCACCAAATATGACAAAATTAGCAGCTAACAGCAGCACCTTTTTGCCGACCTCCAGAGAGCCTATTTCATTATCCCACAGAACCGCTTTTGCACCATTAATAGTAGCCATCGTCAGCACAGTCTCAGAAGGAAGCACGGTTGGGTTTGTTGTACCACTGATATAGGCCTCACGCCCTTTGTTAATAAGGGAGGCTAGGTACATCTCATCAACTGTACAGCACAAGGTAATCTTGTAAATTATAGAGTGAGCCACAATAGGCATCGAATCTGTAAAACTATCATCAAAACCATGCATATTCAATAGATACTGGACAAGGAACATAATAACAGAAAAATATGGCACACCTATTTCTTTACAGAACAAATGGATATGCCCTAGGATCACTACGGAGCGCATTTAATATAAAATATTAGATGCAAAACTCTGACAGAATCCTCGCTACTGCTGGGTGCCAAACAACATAGGTGAAGAAAACTAAGAGCAAAGCTAAACACGCTCGTAAAAACATCTGTGATTATAGTTTATTAAGCAGACCAATGCTCATTCTGTTATTGCTTGGTGCTCCATCGGTACCGAGAGAGACACAAACACCAGAATCCAGCATTTCCCTAATAGGAGCAAACCCCAACATTCTCATGGCAGATGCTGGGCAATGAGAAACCTTGACACCAGCGTTTGAAAAATGACTTATCTGCAAGTGAGAAACTCAAATGAAAAGTTTGCCAAAGTTATATTTTGCATTCCAGTATCACAAAGCATATCAGAAGGTAGACAGTGCATAGTAAAGAATTTAGACAGACAAATTAACATATAGAAAAAAGAAGCATATAGCTGCTGCAACATGTTATATGCTGATTATGTACAGTGATGACTGCTGGCATAATTGGATGTACACTGGGGCAACCTTTGTACAATTAAAAGCCATACAGTTTAACCTAGATTTAAAGTTATGGTATTCCATAATTACCATACATTCTCAGAGCACAACCAGGGTACATAACGTGAAAGGTAACATTCGATTGTGGAAAAGCTTACTTACCTCAGACTCATTCAACCAAACAGAATGTGCAGCCAGCAAATTACTCCTCAGAAAATCAATTTTCTCTAAATATGTAACTGTCCCATGATCAATTTTCTTCATCCGCATTACAAGCTGATTTTCATATGGTATTTCCGCAATATGCTGCAAAAATAATATAAAGCAAAAGCATAAGCAATGTAGAGCAGTTAGCGGAGCAAAAACTTCTACTGGAATAGTAAAATAGTATAATCATTTTGTGTTCGGCTCCTCACATTGGAACAAATTTCAGTTAAATTAGCAAAATAGTTCTCTAGGAGCCCAAACCATAGAAATGCACAAGTCAAAAACAACTCCAGGCAGTCCTCCAAGCATCATTAAATATAGCATCCAGGTTTTATTTCAATAAATTAATTAAATGATACAACAATATCTGAAACGAGATAAAACATTTCGTCGTTCCATGGTTCCAACTTCCAAGCTCAAATTTATAAGGAGAGAAGCATGCATTTGTGAGTGACTTTTTTTTTGCTTTGATAAAATGCCTGATTTCTTACTTAAATTATTCTATCCTATTGTAATCCCTGTGAAGATTAATAAGGACCCGCGGCTTGTGCACAGAAGGGGCAAGGGAGAGGGGGGAGAAAGAGAAGGTAAACTTTGCAGCACAAATAAACTACTTTAATACCATATGGATTCCAGTATTCAGTTCCTGTGCAGCATCCCTTGTTTCAAGCAGTAACCGATCTGTCGCATTCATGATCTGTCTCAACCCAAACCATATCCTGATTCGCCCATCAGCTGTGTTATGATGCTTTTCATATAGATCCTTCTGTGACTGCGTGAAAGAAAAGTCATTCACATCACATAACAGCCAAGTATGCCGAGAATAAACACATGTATATTTGGACTTAGATGGATCTTAACTTGTGCAGACATAAACCAATCAAATAAGAATTAACCTTATTTAGGTACAGTAAATCCCAAATAGCTGTTGCACAGGAAAAAACAAGGAAAAAATGAGCAACGGATGATAGAAAAGGCAACAGTTTTTGGTAACCTTATTATTCCTTCTCTGGTTCCAATTGTACTTCCAAATTTTTCCATACCCTGTAGCCTACTTGAATCATGCCTTCTCAGATTTTCCAAATTTAGGAATTGTTTGTTCCGTGCAGACTTCTCATGTACATGGATTTTACATTGGGTACCAGCGCTTGTCGAACTTCAGCAATAAACATAGTAGTATCTAACGTACCACATGTTCTTAGAGTAACTCTGTTCTTAAATATGCAGATATCGATACGATGGAATATGCTTAACTGATTTCTGCTTACAACATATGCATCAGCTGTGCCACAAATAGGGCTGGCCTAGCAAAATAATGCTAACTAATAGGCGAGACACACTTAACAACTCGATAAACACATCAGATGCTGGATCTGATCAACATGTTCAGCTTCAGCGCTTCCCTGCGCATGGGCCAGCTGACATGCCAGCTAGCTGCAGGCCCCCCTGAAGTGGTTGCTACTTCCATGACTGAGCTCATGCTGCTACTGAATTACATGTTGCACATGCACATCCCTAGAATGATGAAGTGAAAACAAGCCCTTTATGTATGGCATAGGCCCTGAAGACCGGTTTAGAGCTGTCGATGGCAGTCACTAAAGATATGAATGGCACTATTTGAAATTAGGGGGGAATAAGAGAACAGAAGGTGTTATGTGTTCCATGGAAAGGCTCGAGTCTAGGATACAAATTGAGTTCAAGCAAAAGAACTGCATCATGTGACAGTGTTTAAGAAAGTGATCCTGATCCCGATTTGAAGGCAAACCTGAATGCAGTCGTCTGTAGAACAAGAACTCCAGTTTGGAGGTAACCCGTCACCACAGTCCATTGTTGACTTTGTCAAGCATGCACGCAATCCCAGCAATTCCACTGCCCGTACCATTTCTGAAACATACTGCCCACCTGCTTCGGCAAAGCATGTTACCTGACATTGAATGACAATACAAAAATGTTTAGGTGCATTGGGACAGTAGAATTCATCAGGTTGCTGCTAGTTTGAGCACATCTATTCAGGAAGCTAAGTACAGGCCGACCATACCATACAGAACACATGTGACATTGTTTGTAAATTAGCTCTAGGTTTGCAGAATATAAAGATTAAACACTGATTTTAACAAAATACAAAATTAAAAGGTTTTGCCCAGATCCGCCTAAGGCATGCCCAACTCTTAAAAAATATCTCTATCTTTAGTTCACACCTTCGGAGTGTAGATCAATCCATAGGCCATCAAAGGACATACATGATCTATTGTAACTATAAAATGAACAGAAGTGCTACTGAACTTTATCCTAAACATACACAAGTAACCAACAATACATCTGTTTAGATATACAAACAGCATACTACCAGATTAACCAAGCCTGAAGCCATAAATCAGGATTTTTATGATTAATAGCACATAAGAAATTGAACTTCATTCAGCTTATTGGTTTCCAGCCACTATTCTTATATTTCAGTGCCATTGGACGAGTACAAGAAAAATGAGACTTCTAGATCTGAGGATAACAAAAAACTTGTGCGTTTTGATCAACTACTCAATAATCAAAACCCTGGATCTAACAGAGTACAGAATTCATTTCAACATACAAAGGGCATACAGATCAGACAGTAAACAATCATTAGGTGGCCGGGTGCTCCAAATTTGTTAGGATTTTAGGATGCGAGTAGTATATTCCTCATTCTTTCTACAAGATTGTGAGTAAAATATAAGCAAAAAGGACATACCAACATGTGTAGATTTGTTTCAGCAGTAAAAATAAAAAAACATGTAAAGATCTATACTATGAACATATATTTCAACAAACTCATCTAAAAAAGCTATTGAATTGGATCTGTACACATAATAAGCATGATTCAACTTACAAAGAACGAAATTCTTGCATATAATAAGATATGAAAACGGTACTAATGACACCTCTCGTACTCTCAGGAATAAGGAAGGAGTGAGACTCATCCAGCAACAAATGGATCGTGTCTACCTCGAGGCACCCAAAGCCCTCAAAAGGATAGTAGGGAGCCCTCAGAATGATTCCGTCTGGTCAAATGGGATAAGAGTATCAGACAACTACAAGGTCAAACTCTACCCTGGGTTCTCATCCACGTGTGGGAGTGGAAGCCAATGCTATTAAAAGATTTGGTGGGTTCTTAGAGATGACACCACAGACCACATATATTTTTTTGCTGGTGGAATGGAACCACACTTGGTTCACATGGTATCAAGCTTGATCCAAATATCACAATGCAACACTAAGAAATAACAGAGTGTTCCTTGCAATTTATATGCAGCGACCGTACGATCAAGAGGCAGACCAAGCTTGATTTGCAGATGGACCCAACTCTATATCTCTTCCATGACAAACATGCCTCTGTGATGCACAACCTCACAGCACCTGAAAAGATAATACGCCTCACCATAGAGCATTAGAGCTGTACAAGTACCAAAATCCTAATTTCCTCATGTAAAAGCAACATTAGGAATCAATTAACCCAAGATGCAAAATTCTGGGCACCTGCTTGCACTTGCACTTGCACTTGGCACGTGTCAATAAATCCTTAAGGAATACACTGTACAAATTGCTCAATTCTCACTGTGTTTTATGTAACATCTCCACCAATGCAAGCGCGATTGGGTGGCGAAATTAAGGATTCCGGGCTTGAGCAAACATATATGGTGTACCACCAGTCAATACAAACTAGTACCAACAGAGAAGCTATACTGTGGAACTGATGCCAGTGGATAATTGGCTCACCCCAGATCGGATGAGCTCGATGCAGCAGAGGAGTGTGGAGGCGTAGGAGTCCTCCTCCGTCATGTGAGACTCATAGGGCCAGATCCTCCCGTGCAGCCACATCATCAGGTCGACGTCGTCGGCGATCCCCCGCGCCAGCTGCTGCGACGTGTGCACGTGGGTGTTCACAAACCCTACCAATCCAAGCAATCAAGCAACAAGCACAAGCGTCACTGGAAACTGACTGATTTTTGCAAGGGGAAAAGCTTCGTCAAGCAGAGGCGCGCGGGTACCAACCGGGAAGGAGGATACGACCCACGAGGTTGAGGGTCTGCGCGGCGCCGGGGAAGGCGCCAAGGACGTCCGCCGAAGGGCCCACGGCGGCGATGCGGTCGCCCACGACGGCGATGGCGCCGTCCCGGAGGACCGTCAGAGCGCCGTCCATGGTGACGACAAACGCGTTGTGGAGGACGATGTCGGCCGATACCGCCGCCACCTGCGTCATTTTCGCACCACCTCCCGGAGCGGCGTACGTCCAGACGACGGAGAGTCGCGAGTCGGAAGCAGCGGGCAGTGAGCCGGATAATACGGCTGAGACTGTTCACTTTCGGTTCCTCGGAAGGGACCCTCTTCAACGATGCGGTTGCGAGGCGCTCTAAAAAACTTTTACAGCGTCGAAATTTATGAATTCAAAAAAAAGCCACGCCTTCTCATTAGTTCACTTTCTGTTTTTCGGAAGGAGACCCTCTTCCATTTCTATTCACTTCAAAGAACTAATTATTTTGTGCATTCTGTATAAAGCCACGCCTTCTCATTAGTCATGACAGTTTGACTGATACGTGCATGTAATTCGGTTTTCAGTTAACCGAAGAAACCGAACCGATATATATTACTCCCTCCGTTCCATAATATAAGACGTTTTTTGACTCTAGTGTAGAGTCAAAATACGTCTTACATTGTGGGACGGAGGGAGTAGTTTATATGGTTCGGTGTTTGAATTTTGTGACTTCTTTTGGTGGCAATTTCTTCAAAACCGAAATTAAAGAAAACCGAATAAACCGAATCATATTAACCATAAAAACCGAACGCCCAACCCTATTTTTGAAGATCATCATGTGTTTCGGCACGTCGAATGGCAGGAGGTAATCAATCGGGCCACCCTCGCAGCCCTCCTCCGTACTGGCACGGGACGTCCTAACAACTCATACCGAGAATAGTCTAAAACTTGCTCACGCTCATTCTCGATGATCATGTTATGCATGATCACACAAGCGTTCATCATGTACCAAAGGATCTTTTGATCCCAAAATCTAGCCGGTCCTCAAATTGGGCTTGCAAAATCCCAAAAGCTCTCTCCACATATTTCCTAGTCGCCGCCTGAGTATTGTGGAAATCAAGATTTTTCTTACCTTGCGACGTCGAGGAAGGCGTCAAGGGCGTCCGCCGAAGGGCCCATGGCGGCGATGCGGTCGCCCACGACGGCGATGGCGCCATCCCGAAGGACCGTGAGGGCGTCGTCCATGGTGAAGACAAACACGTTGTGGAGGACGATGTCGGGCGATACCGCCGCCTGTGTCATTTTCCCGCCACCTCCTGGAGCGGCGTATGTCCAGACGACGGAGAGTCGCAAGTCAGAAGCAGCAGGCAGTGAACCGGATACTACGGTGGACATTGTTCGCTTTCTGTTCCTCGGAAGGGGGCCCTCGTCTTCCACTTAGAGCATCTCTAGCGGATGCCTTCCGTATATTTACGGGTGGTTTAGCATTTTCATGCTTTTTCGGGCCAGCCATATATTTGCACCGGCCCGTCAAATTTCTATTTACGGCCCGTAAACCTTTGTTTTTGTCACTATATGTGTGGGGAGGGGGCATTTTTTGGTTTCCATCTCAGATAGATCCGCCCCCTCCACCGCTATCCTCTTCCTCTCTGTCACTGTCTTTTCTTAGTTCCGACGAGCGCATCCGGCCGAATCAAGCTCAGCTCGTGTCGGGAGAAGGTCGTGGACGTGGAGGCCGCCGCTCGGCAGCCGGCACAACACGGAGCCCCCCCCCCCCCCCGAGCTGTGGCGCTCAGTGCAGGCGCTCAACCGCGGCGCCCTCTCCCACAGCAGCAGGAACCGCGTGTGCAGCGCTTCAACGAGCTTCACGGGGTACTCTAACCGCCAATGAAGAAGCTCTGCAAGGTGGAGATCGCGCACTTCGTCACGAAGGAGGCGTTGGAAGCCGGCGAAGAGCGCGCCGATGAACGCTTCGAAGCGGCGAAGGGGGACTACGACCTCGCCTACACACTCTACCACTCGGCGTGCGAGTTATTCCTCGACATGAAGCCATGAGCCGCCGCCGGCCCTCCCTCGATTTAATTTTTAAGTTTAAGTTTGTTTGTGTGTGTGACCTTTGACAAACTTAGGAGAGGTTCGAACTATCTATGTAGCAGAAATTGTGTTTTAAGTTTAAGTTTCTAAATTTGCGGTACCATTTCCAGTATCTGTTCTGCGTCGGGGATAAACTGCCCGCAAAATCGGTTTAGGGCAAACCATAAACCGATTTTGCAGGTAGGGAACTTAGCACATCTGCTAGAGATGCTCTTAGAGCATCTCCAACAGGTCATCACTACTGCAGGATGCTGCTAACGCGACACGATGATCAGAGATCCTTTGACGAAATTGGGTGCGATGCATTAATCGCAAACGGTGATGTAAAAAACCTATCAAAAAAGATGCAATATTTGCGATGAATGATACATCAAACACGGTTCAGATTTTAGTTGCGTGTGCGATGAGGGGCATACGGTTGATCCGTACAAACTGTTTGCGATGAGATAGAACAATAGAAACGGGCAGCCAGATCAAGGTGTGTGCGATATACGGCATACAGTTCGCTCCGATGAACCGTTTGCGATGATTGAGGTGAACACAAACGATTCGGCGTAACAAGATGTGTGTGATACTCGGCAACCAATTCGGTAATCAGAATTGTGTGTGATCATTATAGGCAGCCCATATGGTCTTTTTGTGAATTGTGTGCTGATACGTCTCTAACGTATCTACTTTTCCAAACTCTTTTGCCCTTGTTTTGGACTCTAATTTGCATGATTTGAATGGAACTAACCCGAACTGACGTTGTTTTCAGCAGAATTGCCATGGTGTTATTTTTGTGGAGAAATAAAAGTTCTCGGAATGACCCGAAACTTAATGGAGATAACTTTTGGAATTAATAAAAAATACTGGCGAAACAATCAGCAAAAGGGGACCCACACCCTGGCCACAAGGGTGGGGGCGCGCCCTACCCCCTGGGCACGCCCCCTGCCTCGTGGGCCCCCTAGACCTCCACCGACCTCAACTCCAACTCCATATATTCACGTTCGGGGAGAAATAAAATCAAAGAGAAGGATTCATCACGTTTTACGATACGGAGATGCCGCCAAGCCCTGTTCTTCCTCGGAAGGGCTGATCTGGAGTCCGTTCAGGGCTCCGGAGAGGGGAATCTGTCGCTATCATCATCATCAACCATCCTCCATCACCAATTTCATGATGCTCACCATCGTGCGTGAGTAATCCCGTCGTAGGCTTGCTGTACGGTGATGGATTGGATGAGATTTACCATGCAATTGAGTTAGTTTTGTTAGGGTTTGATCCCTGTATCCATTATGTTCTAAGATTGATGTTGCTATGACTTTGCCATGCTTAATGCTTGTCACTAGGGCTCGAGTGCCATGATTTCAGATCTGAACCTATTATGTTTTCATGAATATATGAGTGTTCTTGATCCTATCTTGCAAGTTATAGTCACCTACTATGTGTTATGATCCGACAACCCCGGAGTGACAATAGTCGGGACTCTTCCCGGTGATGACCGTAGTTTGAGGAGTTCATGTATTCACTAAGTGCCAATGCTTTGGTCTGGTTCTCTATTAAAAGGGGGCCTTAATATCCCTCAGTTTCCAATAGGACTCCGCTGCCATGGGAGGGTAGGACAAAAGATGTCATGCAAGTTCTTTTCCATAAGCACGTATGACTATATTGGAAATACATGCCTACATTATATTGATGAATTGGAGCTAGTTCCGTGTCACCTTATGTTATAGTTGTTGCATGATGAATGCCATCCGACATAATTATCCATCATTGATGCATTCCCTACGAGCTCGTTTCATATTGATCTTTGCTAAGTTACTTTTCCGTTGCCACTGTTACGATTGCTACAAAACTGCTACTATTACTTTTGCTACTATTACCGTTACTTCCATACTACTTTGCTACTAAATACTTTGCTACAGATATTAAGTCTTTCAGGTGTGGTTGAATAGACAACTCAGCTGCTAATACTTGAGAATATTCTTTGGCTCCCCTTGTGTCGAATCAATAAATTTGGGTTGAATACTCTACCCTCGAAAACTGTTGCGATCCCCTATACCTGTGGGTTATCAAGAACTTTTTCTGGCGCCGTAGCCGGGGAGCATAACTCTATTCTCTGAGTCGCTTGGGATTTATATCTATTGATCACTATGAGGAATCTGAAAGAAAACAAAACCAAGATCTATCCCTCAACTACGAGGGGAGGTAAGGAACTGCCATCTAGCTCTGCACTTGATTCACCTTCTGTTTTGAGTAAACTTGCGACACCTACACCTGCTATTGATTCCGATATGTTGCATGTTATTAATGATGTCACTTCTGCTATGCATGATGCTTATGATGATACTACTTCTGTGCTTGATAATAATGTGCCACTAGGTGGATTTCTTGATGAACAACTTTCTAGGGTTAGAGAGAATGAAATTACTGAAACTGGTGATATTAATGAAAGTGATGATGAAGATTCTCCCCCTAGATATGAATTGCCTGTTGTACATGAGGGTTATATTATGGATGAAGAAACTGCTAGAGACTTCTTTGCTTGCAATGATAGATATGATCTTAAGAAACTGTTAGCTAAGCTGAAAGAAAAGTCTTTGAATGCTACAATGAATATGATCCTGCTTTTGCTACTTCACTATCTGTGTTATTGATAAGGATTATGAATTCTCTGTCGATCCTGAGTGATGTAGAGCGAAACCCTAGGGGCCGATCTTTCACGTTTGGAGAGGATCCCAACGAGGAACACAAAGAACACGAGGAGGGGAACAAGATAAAAGCACTCAACCAACAAGAATAAAAGTCACACATGTGCTTGATCATCGAAACACAAGGAGAGATACAAGATCCAAGTCCAACAAAGGACGATACAAAGGGTAACCGATTCTTCTCCGTGAGGAGGTATTGATGATGGTCTTCCCCGGATGGAGGTCTTGAATCCAGGTGGATCTTCTCCGAAGAGGTGTCGGTCCCTCACGAGGAGTAGATCCGGATGGATGAGCGAGGCTCTATCTCACAAATGAGCTAAATCAACGCTAACCCTAAAACATAGGTGGAGGGGGAGTATATATAGTCTAAGGGGCGAAGGGGTACATGGGCCTCGCCCCGGATGTGCTGCACGCAGGCAGGAGGGGGCCGGATGTCCGGGCGTCGGGCCGGATGTCCGGGCGCTCACGAGGGGCCGAATGTCCGGGCTGGCCTGACACCGTCTTGGATCTCCTCAGGCAAAGCTAGTCCGTATGTCCGGGCGGGCCTGGCACCGTCTTGGATCTTCTCGGGCAAAGCTAGTCCGTATGTCCGGGCGTAGGCCGGATGTCTGGTGCGGCGCGAAGGGTTGGATGTCCAGGGTCACGGCCGGATGTCCGGGATGTAGGGACAAGCTTCTGTACTCCCTGGACGGCTTGTCCGGATGTCTGGGGCGACGGGCCAGATGTCCGGGCCCTATAGCTTCGGCTGCAGATCCCTGGCTGCGGGGTAGATCTCCAGGGGCCGGATGTCCGAGGCCATGGCCGGATGTTCGGGGCCTGGAAGCTGTCCTCGCCTTCTTCCGTTGGTTCTCTTCTTCTGCGGACTTGGTGGCTTGACCATCTTCATGTGCATCCTCGGGAGGGTCCTCTTGGTACCTAATCATGCACAACATTTCGGACTTAGGTAGTAGCCATGTCTCAAGAGGATCATATGAGATATCACCAAGGAGAGAAGTCACCTCGGTCTTGAGAGCTCTAGCTCGTGCTCTTGTCATGGGCCCTCTTGGTGCTTGGTGAGATGATGTTAGGTCCATGGGGATGACCGTAGGATGCTCTACATCATCTCCCCTCCCCTGGGAAAGATCTGACCTCGGATCGAAATCCTCATTACCATGGTACGGGGAGAGATCGTGGACGTTGAAGATGTCGCTCACATTGTACTTGTCGCGTGGGAGATCGATCTTGTAAGCGTTGTTGTTGTAGCGTGCTAGCACCTTGAAGGGTCCATCGGCTCGAGGTAGAAGTTTGGATTTGCGTTCGTTGGGGAAGAGGTCCTTGCGAAGGTGTAGCCACACGAGATCTCCAATGTTGAATATCATGGGATGCTTGTTGATGTGTGAGCTTGGTCGTGAGTCGTTGTACGTGGCGCTCGATGGTGTGCCTTGTATCTTCATGCATCTTCTTGAGGTAGCTTGCACGTGCGCTTGCGTCGAGGTTGGTGCGCTCTTGTAGAGGAAGAGGTAGAATGTCCAATGGGGACAACGGGTTGAAGCCGTAGACGACCTCGAAGGGGGACTTGCCGGTAGTCGAATGTCTTGCACGATTGTAGGCGTACTTGGTGATGGTTAGACACTCCTCCCACTCCTTGATGTTCTTCTTGATCAACACGCGAAGTAGAATGGAGAGCGTACGGTTCGTCACCTCC
The DNA here is from genome assembly GCA_963921465.1 of Triticum timopheevii. Classification (NCBI taxonomy): domain Eukaryota; kingdom Viridiplantae; phylum Streptophyta; class Magnoliopsida; order Poales; family Poaceae; genus Triticum; species Triticum timopheevii. The sequence continues at coordinate 120,579,528 of OY997270.1, forward strand.
GTTTGGCCGTCGGTTTGAGGATGGTATGCAGACGAGAACAAGAGCTTGATTCCGAGACTGGCGCGTAGCGTCTTCCAAAAGTAACTCAAGAACTTGACGTCACGGTCCGAGACGATTGTCTTTGGTACTCCATGGAGTCGCAAGATTTCCCTACAAAAGAGATTTGCAACATGTGAAGCATCGTATATCTTGTTGCATGGAATGAAATGTGCCATCTTGGAAAATTGGTCCACAACGACAAACACGGAATCCTTGCCATTTTGAGTTCGAGGCAAACCAAGTACAAAATCCATGCTAATGTCTTCCCAAGGTTGATAAGGAATAGGAAGAGGCATGTAAAGACCATGGGATTGAGCTTTAGACTTAGTTTTGCGACATGTAGAGCATCGGTTGGTGAAGCGTGAGACGTCGCGGAACATCTTGGGCCAAAAGTAGTTCTTGGAGAGCGTGGCGAATGTCTTGTCACGTCCAAAGTGTCCCATGAGTCCGCCTCCATGAGCCTCTTGCAAAAGGAGCAAACAAAGAGAAGACTCGGGAATGCAAAGTTTGTTAGCTCTCATAAGATAATCATCCTTGATGTAATATCGTTCCCAAGATGTATGCGTCAGACACTTAGCATAAGGAGTAGCAAAAGAAGGATCATTAGCATACAAGTCTTTGATGTGCTCAAAGCCAATAACATTCAAGTCAAGTTTACTGACAAGCGCGCATATGTGTGAAAGTGCATCCGCAACTACATTTTCCTTACCCTTAATGTACTTGATCACATAGGGAAAAGATTCAATGAAATCACTCCATTTGGCATGACGCTTGTTCAACTTAGTTTGACCTTTTAAGTACTTAAGCATTTCATGATCTGTATGTATGACAAACTCATGAGGTCTAAGATAATGTTCCCAAACATGTAGCACACGCACTAAAGCATACAATTCTTTGTCATATATGGGATAATTAAGTTGAGCACTGGAGAGTTTTTCACTAAAATATGCAATGGCTCGTTTTTCTTGCATCAAAACTCCGCCAATTCCGGTACCACTTGCATCACAATGAACCTCAAAAGTTTTGTCAAAGTTGAGCAAAGCAAGAATCGGAGCATGAGTAAGCAAAGACTTGAGCTCATCAAAAGCGGTGGATTGCAAATATCCCCAAACAAAAGGAGCATTCTTCTTACTCAAGACATGCAAAGGAGCGGCAATAGTGCTAAAATCTTTCACAAAGCGATGATAAAATCCTGCAAGGCAAAGAAAGCTATGCACTTGTTGCAAATTGGTGGGTTGGGTCCAAGTTTTAATTGCTTCAATTTTAGATTCATCAACATGGACACCCTTGGAAGAAACCACGAAACCCAAGAAACAAGCTTGTCAACACCAAATGTGCACTTTTTCATGTTGGCATAAGGACGTTCCTCGCAAAGAGTTTGCAAAACATCCCTAACATGCTTTAGATGCTCTTTCATGGATTTGCTAAAAACAAGAATGTCATCAAAGTAAACCACAACAAACACTCCAATGTAAGGACAAAGCACAAAATGCATAAGACGCATGAAAGTACCGGGAGCTTCCAATAAATCCATAGGCATAACCAACCACTCGTACAAGCCAATTTGGTTTTGAAAGCGGTTTTCCATTCATCACCTTCTTGGATGCGGATTTGATAATAGCCACTTTTAAGATCAATTTTTGAGAAAATGGTGGCACCGCTAAGTTCATCAAGCATATCATCTAAGCGAGGAATGGGATGCCTATAACGAACGGTAATAGCATTGATGGGTCTACAATCCGAGCACATGTGAAAACTACCATCTTGTTTGGGCAAGTATAATGGGAACGACACAAGGGCTTAAGCTTTCACGTACATGTCCGTTGTCGATTAGTTGTTGTACTTGCCGTTGGATCTCCTTAGTTTCTTCTGGGTTGACGCGGTATGGAGCTTTGTTTGGAAGAGGTGCTCTGGGGATGGGGTCGATTCGGTGCTCAATGCCTCGTAGAGGAGGTAGTCACGGGGGTAGCTCATCGAGGAAAACATCTTGGAATTCCTGAAAAAGAGAAGATAACAGTAAATGTAGATCGTGAGAGGTGTTAGTTTTTGTTTCTCCATCCTTGCACACAAGGACAAAGTGCATGACACTTGATGGGTTCTCACACACTTCTCTCATCTCACTTTTGGTGGCAAATAGGATGAAGTTTTTCTTGTCGCTCATCATGGAGGCACTCGGTTTTGGCTTGTGGCTCTCACTCTCTTTTGGGTCGATCAATTTCTCACTCTTCTCTCCATGATGGGTGGCTTGCTTGTCGGCTATCACTTGACTAGGAGACATAGGTCATAGCACATACTCCTTCCCTTTCATCTTGAAGCTATAGTGATTGGTACGCCCGTTGTGGATGATGCCGCGGTCAAATTGCCATGGTCGACCAAGAAGGAGGTGGCAAACGAACATCGGGACGACATCACACTCCAAAGTGTCCTCATATGCGCCAATTTTGAAGGAGACTTGGACCTTATGCTCAACTCGTATAGCGTCGGAGTCGCTTAGCCATTGGACTTTTGTAGGGGTGCGGGTGCTTCATCTTGACCAATTGAAGCTTGGAGCATAGTTCTTCACTTGCCAGTTGTGACAACTACCTCCATCAATGATGACCTTGACGGACCTTCTATTGATGCCTGCCTTTGTGTGGAAGATGTGGCATCTTTGGTCTTCTTCTTGTTGATGTTGAAGAGTCAAGACTTTGGAGATAACAAGAGCGGGGCTTGAATCCTCATCACAAAAGACTTGATCATCTTCATCTTCGTTCATGCGCCGGTGTATGGACACTTGCTCAAGGGCTTCCATCTCCTCTTCACTCATGGAGTCATAGGTTCCGTTGTCGTTGAGGATCATGGTGCGCTTGTTTGTGCATTGGAAGGACTTGTGGCCTCGGCCGCCACAAGTGAAACACTTGAAGGAGCTTGTCTTGACGGTCTCATCGATCGGAGTAGATGATGAAGCGCGCGGCTTGAAGTTGCTTGTAGTAGGAGGAGGACGACTTGAGCTTGTCAAAGTTTTCTTGTAACTTGACTTGTCATCGTTGCTTGTAGATGGCTTGGTTGAGGTATAAGTTGGAGGAGTCATTGAAGCTTGGGTGTTGGAGAAGCCGTAGGTCTTGGATGAGTACTTGGCGTACTTGAAGTCATCTTGCACTTGACGTTTGGCTTTGGTAGCTTGATGCACGAGCTCAATGAGGTTGGAGTAGGGTTGGAAGTCGGCAATCTTCTTGATGGGATGATTTAGGCCATTCAAGAAGCGTGCCATAGTTTGCTCATCATCTTCTGTGACATTGGCTCGTATCATGGCTATCTCCATTTCCTTGTAGTATTCTTCAACACTCTTTGTTCCTTGCTTTAGGAGTTGGAGCTTCTTGAAGAGGTCGCGGTTGTAGTAGGTGGGCACAAAACGTGCTCGCATGACATCCTTCATTTGAACCCAATAGGTGATTGGTGGTTCACCTCTTGCTTCTCGGCGCTCAAGGACTTGTTCCCACCATATGAGCACATAGTCTTGGAACTCAAGTGATGCCATTGCGATCTTCTTCTCTTCCTCATAGTTGTGCAAACGAAAGATTTTGTCGACCTTCAATGCCCATGATAGGTACTCTTCGGGATCATTGCTTCCATTGAACATGGGCATTGTGAACTTGAGCTTGCCATAGCGTTGCTCTTCATTGTGTTGTTGTCGAGGGTGATGATGACGCCCTTGACGTGGAGGATAATCAACCTCATGTTGCTCTTGGCATGGAGGAAGTCCATGATCAACTTGCTCTTGGCGTGGAAGAAGTCCATGATTATCTTGCTCTTGTTGAAATTGAGGTTGAGGAGGAACTTGTCGGGCTGGTGGAGGAGCTTTAGGAACTTGATGTTGCACTCGCGGTTGGTAGTTCCGCTCTTGAATTTCTTCTCGAAGTGCTTCCTCTTGATTGCGCCGATCTCGGTTGCGGTTGGCGATGGCTCGACTTGATTCTTGAAGGGCACGTTGTGCTTCAAGAGCTTGTGCTTCTCGTTGTTGTTGTTGAAGACGTTGAGCCTCGGCGTCTTGTTCCTCTTGATGTAGATGCGCTCGTTCTTCCTATTGGTGACGTTGACGGTGTTGTTCTTGAGCTTGTGCAAAAGGGTCTTGGTTTGGTCAAGGATGATGTACTTGCTCGTCGACTTGCTCTTGCGGATGATTGTCGTGTAGAGGATTGCAGGATGCATGACGGTCTTGACGCGCGTCTCGTCGAAGAGTATTCGATGTCGGTGTACTTGAGCCGGAGAAGGTGTTGTCAGAGTGTCGACTTGAGCGGCTCCGTCTTGAGTATGAAGAAGTTGAAGGAGGGTGGTTCACCAAAAAGGCACGGATCTCGTCCATTCTTGCATCGTTCTCTTGCTTGTAAGCGTCGAGCTTGATGTCGAAGTGGTCCCTTGTACATTGCTCAGAGAGTCGCAAGTCGGTGGCGAGGTTGTCAATGCGGTCGGTAGTCGCTTGTTGCTCTTGATGCAACGCTCGTTGTGCACCAAAGAGGTGGCTCTTGGTGATGAATGATGACATGCCGTCGTCTTGCTCGATGAAGAGTGGGTTGGTAGAAGAACTTGGCCTATCCATCATTCCAAGAAAAATGTGAGTGGTAGAAGGAGAAGAACTTATACCAAATGTACCTTGACCGATGTTGGAGATGAATCAAGATCACTCAAATGCGGACAATGAAATAGCACAATTAGTACCAATTCTTGTCGGTTCTCACACCTACAAAGTAAAAGCTTATGGTGGAGCTTGGTTAGGATGGTGGCACAAAATTTGATGCAATTGTAAGTGAGCGTTAATAATGTTGGAAAAGATTCACAAATTTGCAAATGCAACAAGTAGACCAAGCAAGTAGTGGTACACGGAAACACACACACAAATAGATAAGTGGGATTGTGCAAACCAAAAATGAGCCAAAATGTGGAGTCCACGAAAATGCTCTTGTTGCACAATACTAGAGAGACGCTAGCACGATTGCACAATAGGTGGATACGGACTTGTGCACAACCTACTAGGCAAAAATGCAACGACCTCTATCCCAAGTATGCTATATGTATGGTATTGTGGTGATATGATCCAAGATGATCGTATATAACAATCTTAATGTAGTATGATGCTATGGTTCTTGCTTATAAGCTCTTTGCTTATCTTTTCCTCTTTGCTTAAAAGCTTGTTTGGCTCTTTCACTTGTGAGCTCTTTTCTCATGCAAAACTTCACGAACCAAGATAGCAATTGTGTATGCAATGACAACTTTGTGACACAAAAGATGATGCCAATATATGCACCACTATGGTATGGTATGTATGCTATGGAGTATGATCACTAATGTGCACAAGTCACGTTGCCGACAATACTCAAAGGCTAGTCTCGATGGGTGAGCAACGCAAAAGTAAGGCTAGGTGGTTATCAATGCAATTGCAAGGTATGACAAAGATGTCGTCGAGGTTACCGTCCTTTGTGATGACGAGTCCTTTGAGAAGATGAGCGGTGGTGATGTTGACGTCGAACCGTACCTATATAGCCAAAAAACAATAGGACACGGGAACCACAACTCCAATTCTCAAAGACCAAAACGTGTCTAAGTCATCATAGGAGGTAGCGGTGAGTGGTGGTGGTGCTTGCGGAAAGTGGTGGTGGTATGCGGAAGTATGCGTGGGCACCAGGGCAAAAATTTGCAACACTAGGCGGAAAAGGGCGCGAGGGTTGGAGCTGCAGCTGCCAGGGGCCGGATGTCCGAGGGAATCGGCCGGATGTCCGGGCGCCTGGATCGTGGCCGAACCAAATGAACTCCACGGGAAAAAGGGCAACTCCGGGGCAAAATTCGGACGAATTTGTGGATGAAATTTACGGAAAAGATGGGGAAAGCTAGATCCACTCGATGCAAAGCAGATCCATGGATCAAATCCAACAAAACTTAAACTCACGAACAAAACACAAAAAATATTGGGGCTATTTTTGGTGGGGATTTTCAGATTTAGGACGAAAACAACAAAATCAAGCTAGAAAACGAGGGGTAGGGGCTCCAAAAACGTGATCAACGTGGCTCATGACACCAAGATGATGTAGGGCGGAACCCTAGGGGCCAATCTTTCACGTTTGGAGAGGATCCCTACGAGGAACACGAAGAACACGAGGAGGGGAATGAGAGAAAAACACTCAACCAACAAGAATAAAAGTCACACATGTGCTAGATCATCGAAACACAAGGAGAGATACAAGATCCAAGTACAACAAAGGACGATACAAAGGGTAACCGGTTCTTCTCCGTGAGGAGGTCTTGATGATGGTATTCTCCGGATGGAGGTCTTGAATCTAGGTGGATCTTCTCCGAAGAGGTGTCGGTCCCTCACGAGGAGTAGATCCGGATGGATGAGCGAGGCTCTATCTCACAAATGAGCTAAATCAACGCTAACCTAACACGTAGGTGGAGAGGGAGTATATATAGTCTAAGGGGCGAAGTGGTACATGGACCTCGGTCCGGATGTGCTGTACGCATGCAGGAGGGGGCCGGATGTCCGAGCGCTCGTGAGGGGCCGGATGTCCGGGCTGGCCGGGCGCCGTCTTGGTTTCCTCGGGAAGAGCTAGTCTGGATGTCCGGGCGTAGGCCGGATGTCCGGTGCGGCGCGAAGGGCCGGATGTCCGAGGTCGCGGCCGGATGTCTGGAATGTCGGGGCAAGCTTCTGTACTCCCTGGACGGCTCTAGGGCGACGGGACGGATGTTCGGGCCCTATAGCTTTGGCTGCGGATCCCTGGCTGCGGGGTAGATCTCCAGGGGCCGGATGTCCGGGGCCTGGAAGCTGTCCTCGCCTTCTTCCGTTGGTTCTCTTTTTCTGTGGACTTGGTGGCTTGACCATATTCATGTGCATCCTCAAGAGGGTCCTCTTGGTACCTAATCATGCACAACATTCCATACTTAGGTAGTAGCCATGTCTCAAGAGGATCATATGAGATATCAGTAAGGAGAGAAGTCACAACGGTCTCGAGAGCTCTAGATCGTGCTCTTGTCATGGGTCCTCTTGGTGCTTGGTGAGACAATGGTAGGTCCATGGGGATGACCGTAGGATGCTCCGCATCACTGAGTTAATTACTTTGGTTGAATCTGATCCTTTCTATGGTTATGAATCTGAAACTGTTGTGGCACATCTTACTAAACTAAATGATATAGCCACCCTATTTACACATGAGGAAAAATTTGCTATTACTATATTCTTAAATTGTTTCCTTTTTCGTTGAAGGGCGATGCTAAGATATGGTTTAATTCTCTTGCTCCTGGTTGTGTGCATAGTCCCCAGGATATGATTTATTACTTCTCTGCAAAATATTTTCCCGCTCATAAGAAACAAGCTGCCTTGCGGGAAATATTTAATTTTGTGCAAATTAAAGAAGAGAGTCTCCCACAAGCTTGGGGGAGGCTTCTCCAATTACTTAATGTTTTACCTAATCATCCTCTCAAGAAAAATGAAATACTTGCTATCTTTTATAATGGACTAACCGATGCTTCCAGAGACCACCTAGATAGTTGTGATGGTTCTGTTTTCAGGGAAAGAACTATTGAGCAAGCTGAATTGCTATTGAATAATATATTGAGTAATGATAATGATTGGACACTTCCTGAACCAACTCATAAGCCAACTCTGAAGAAAAGGGGTATTCTATTTCTTAGTTCTGAAGATATGCAAGAGGCAAAGAAATCTATGAAAGAAAAGGGTATTAAAGCTGAAGATGTTAATAATTTACCGCCTATTGAAGAGATACATGGTCTTGATAACCCGACACAGGTAGTAAAGGTAAATTCTCTCTATAGATTTGATGAAGGTGATATTCCTTATAACAAGTCTGCTAGTCAATGCTTGGATGAGTTTGATAATTTTATTGTTGAACAAGAAAACTTCAATGCTTATGTTGGTAGACAGTTGAAACGTAATGCTTATAAGGTTGAACACTTGAGTGATTATATGTCTAGAGTTAAAAGTGATCTTAAGCTTATTAGTAAACATGCTTCCATGGTTACAACTCAAGTAGAACAAGTACTTAAGGCACAAGATGATTTGCTGAATGCGTTGAATAGTAAGAATAATGATAATGTTGTTAGAGTTATGACTAGAGGTGGCAAAATGACCCAGGAACCTTTGTATCCTGAGGGCCATCCTAAGAGAGCTGAGCAAGATTCTCAGAGAATTAAAACCAATGCACCTACACTACCGCAGGATGCTGCTAACGCGACACTACGATCTGAGACCCTTTGACGAAACTGTGTGCGATGCATTAACGCAAACGACGGTGCTAAAAACCGTCAAAAAAGGCGCAAAACGTTTGCGATGATGGATGCATCAAACATGGTTCAGATTTTAGTTCCGTGTGTGATGTAGGGCATACAGTTCAGCGCAATTAACTGTTTGCGATGAGGAGCAACAAAAGAAATGGGCAGCCAGATGAAGGTGTGTGCGATAAAGAGCATACAGTTCACTAGGATGAACTATTTGTGATTAGGCAACACAAAAGAAAACGGTCAGCCAAATCAAGGTGTGTGCGATATACGTCATGCGGTTCACACGGATGAACTGTTTGTGTTGAGACAAGAGAACATAAACGGTTCAATATAACAAGATGTGTGTGATACGCGGCAAACAGGTCTGTAATTAAAAATGTGTGCAAAGACCGATAATAACACAGACGATTGCTGCTAATAAGATGTGTGTGTTGTGCGATGGGATTGCATACAGAACAACAACATATATATAACATGCATGATTAACCAAATTAAACATCCAATTACATAGGTGGCTACTACAACCATGGCATTTGCACACACCAAAGGAAAATATTACATGCATAATTTCATAGGTGGCTACTACACACATGACACTTCCACACATCAATAAAGTAAATTATATATTACATGCATGATTAACTAGCATAAATGATCATCTGATCATCATCTACTTCTTGTGACGCTTGCTCTGCTTGTGGCTTGATCCTTGCTTGTTGATTTGGATAACGAGGCACTTCCTCATGTCAACGATCCGCCTGTACATCTCGAAGCATGTGTACACGCTCTTGGCCGCAAACCTGAGGTGAGGTTCATCCGGTCGCCGCACCCAGGCCCTGTGCCAGGATACGACACTTGGTCTCTGGGCATCGTGCTTCATATTTTCGTAGTAGGGGTCGATGATGGCCGAGGCGAGTTCGAACAGGGAGTCCTTCTTCGTGCTGCCCCAGACCCCGTAGTGGTCATGGATTTCGACAAGGTTCTCGCAGGCCAATCCCGTAACACTGAGCGCTTTTACATCGTCGGTGGTTTCCACCATGGCGAACTTGTAGTCGGTGCTGTTGACAAACCTGTTGAAACGGTCGCAAGGCTCTCTGGCCATCCAGTAGTGGTAGATGAGGACATGATGGTGCACACACAACTGGGCAATGACAACCTTCTGATCTATGCCAAGACTACCATCGATGTACTGGAGGTCGATGCTAACCACCTTGTCTTGTCTCCAGCAAGCAACTGCTCAACGGTATTGATGTAGTCGTCCACCACAGCCGGGTCGATGGTGTACACCATCGAGAGATCTGTCTCCCTTGCGTGGGTCTCCACTTTATGCTCGCCGAACTCCATTGGAGCTCCGCTAGACATCCCCTCTCTATGTGTCGTCGTGGGTGTGCTTGTTGTGTTGTGGGGCGCGGTCGAAAGGTTGAAGAGACTAAGGCTATAATGGCTGCGGGAATTAAAGGGGAGGCCAGACGGCACGTCCTGATGGCAGTTCTAATTCGCAGCGCGTAACTCCATCGTGTTGCACGTAACTGCATCGCGTGGCAACGCGCGCGGCGCAACCGCATGCATATGGGGCCCCCAACGTGATCGTGCGCAGGCCCAACCGCTAGTAGAGCGCGTGCGGAGGGACGCGAGCAGAGCGCTCCGCAGTCGCCTCAACGACGAGCAACCATATATATGCATATAGCAGTTGAACATGCAAGGAAAAGCTGTCCACAACTCGAGCACGCCGACGGACGCGAGCAGAGCGCGCCGCGGCGCCTAATGGTTGAACTATTTGTATAGATTAAGCACGGCTTAATCTATGAATGAAATATATGCTTAATTACTGAATTTTAGTTGTAAAAATTAGATAGTGCTAGTGATTTTTAGCTGGATATTTTGACAAATCGCCATTGGAACCGCTGGATGTCCTCTTCGTGTGTGTCGTTGTGGGTGTGCTTATTGTGTCGTGAGCCGGCCCAAATACTGGCAACACAACTTATAAATTGAAAGGATGGAGTACTAGTTACAGTGATGCATATAATTAAGCAAAGGGATCACACATGTCTGTATTAACTGGAACAAGAATGCAATATCACAATAAGAATTAAGGAGGCAAGAAGAAAGATGCATCCATCAACGTATGACCTCCTGCTCCTCAACTCAGTGCACCGGGCCATCTACCGGTAGCTAAGGATCGGCGGCTTTTGTGGCGAGGTCAAGGTGCTTCACAGCAAAGGCATCCAAGGCTTCCAGTCAGTTGAAGAAGGCCAGCGTCGTAGCGTACACACTGGCCTTGTAGATACCTATGTACACGATTTTCTCGTACACGTGGATGTGTAGGTCGATGAATTCTTGCAGGGCGAGGCGCCTCGCGGCGAGTGCGACCTCCAGGTGGACATTCTTCGTGGCGTCGGCGGGCAGTCGCAGGGCCACCAATGCTTGAAAGAGGTTCCCTCCATGGAGACTGATTAGGGTGGCAGGCAATGAGGAGCCGGGCACGCGGGCTGGAGGAGTACGACGATGTCGTCCGCGAGCTTCTTGACGACGGCGAACTTGTTGGTGGTGGCAATGATCATCTGGTCCAACTGAGAGTCGTAGCTGGCGTCGATGGCGGCCATCCACCAGTCGGTCGCCAACACCGTCTGGAGATGATCCTCGGTGCCCTGCCACAAGCCGGCGTCGTGGACTGTCTGGCACAGCCGCTGGCCGCTTGTGTGCATCGCCGCCATGGGTCTGGAGTGAGCACTTTTGCGCTTATTGTAGGTGCTTAGGTGCGTACGATGTGGTAGATGCATTGGAATGGAGGGGCGCCTTTATATGAGTGCAAACTGCGTTGCATTCACATCGTGCTGCCTCTTTTCCCGGTCCTCCTCCCATTACTTCCCTCATGCATTCATGATGCTAATTGAAGGAGGATGCATCATTGGCCGTTCAACATTTCGGGAACCACTACCCTCTCCCTCATCTGCATTAAAGCCATATCGCGAACTGCGCCGCCCGCTGCATGCCCGGCTAAACACGCCTCCTCGCCTCCATCTATGCTTAATTACTGAATTTTAGTTGCAAAAATTAGATACTGCTAGTGATTTTTAGCTTCATATTTTGACAAACTGCAGTGTTACAAGGTTGACAAATGGCAATGTTACTAGATCAACAAATGACAATCTTTCCAGTTTGACAAATGGCAACATACCCAATATGACAGATGCAAATCTTACCAAATTGTTTGTAAAGTGGTTGCACACGGCTCATCCAAAACAACCGTTTGCGTTGAAGAGATGCACAAATCCTGCTCTCACTTTGCATACGGGTGTTCTTTCTAAAACGTTTGTGATCAAGAGCCATTAAAACCAAGACACATGGCGTCATGTGAATGGTTAAAATTTGAATTATACACATTGAAAAACTCAATTAATGCATAAAAATGTCCAAACGAACCCCAAAAAATTTCCAAAAAAATTGACATAACACTCCTGTTATTCTATGTTGACACGAGAATTTTTTTCAAAGCAATAAGAGGCAATGGATATCGTTTTGTCCCCAAAGGTGGGACGTTCCCTACCGAAACCATCAAGCTTGTTGTGAGAAGCTCTGATTTGTGAGAAGCATATCCCCAAACCTGCCACAAATGGGACAAATTTTTTACCACGACATGTTGATGCCGCTCCATGATAGCATGCATGCCAAGTTTTATGAATTTCAGACGAGCTTTGGATTTATACTAGAATTTAGAAACCAGGTATCTCAATGTTTGCGGCCGAGTGACGGTGGCAGGGTGTTTGACGACATTCATTCTCATTTCTTGCATGGGACCTAATTAAGCATGCAACCAAGAACACATATTTGAATTTTCAACCAATTTATATGCATTAGAGAATATGTGTGCATGTATAGTTCAAATTTGAATTACGCACATGAATGCATAGAAAACTCAGTTAATGTATAAAAATGTCCAAGCGAACCCCCAAAAATCCCAAAAATTGACACAACACCCCTATTGTTCTATGTTGACACTAGGAAAAAAATTGAAATCGAGAAGAGGCATTGCATATCGTTTCATCCAGAAAGGTGAAACGTTCCCTACTGAAACCATCGGGCTTGTTGTGAGAAGCTCTAGTTTGTGAGAAGCATATCCCCAAACCTGCCCCAAATGGGAGAAAAAAATTACCGCGACATGTTGATGCCGCTCCTGATAGCATGCCAAGTTTCATGAATTTCAGACGAACTTTGGATTTACTAGAATTAAAAAACCAGGTATATATATCTCAATGTTTGCGGCCGAGTGACGGTGGCAGAGTGTTTGACATTCATTCTCATTTCTTGCATGGGACCTAATTAAGCATGCAACCAAGGACACATATTTGAATTTTCAACCAATTTATATGCATTAGAGCATATGTGTGCATGTAGTTCAAATTTCAATTATGCACATGAATGCATAGAAAACTCAGTTAATGTATAAAAAAGTCCAAGCGAACCACCAAAAATCCCAAATCTTGACACAACACCCCTATTGTTCTATGCTGACACTAGGGAAAAAATTGAAATCGAGAAGAGGCACTGCATCTTGTTTCGTCCAAAAAGGTGAAACGTTCCCTACCGAAACCATCGGGCTTGTTGTGAGAAGCTCTGGTTTGTGAGAAGCATATCCCCAAACCTACCCCAAATGGGACAAAAAATTTACCACGGCATGTTGATGCCGCTCCATGACGGCATGCCAAGTTTCATGAATTTCAGACGAGCTTTGGATTTACTAGAATTTAAAAACCAGGTATATATCTCAATGTTTGCGGCCGAGTGACGGTGGCAGGGTGTTCGACATTCATTCTCATTTCTTGGATGGGACCTAATTAAGCATGCAACCAAGGACACAGATTTTAAGTTTCAACTAATTTATATGCATTAGAGCATGTGCATGTAGCTCAAATTTGAATTATGCACATGAATGCATAGAAAACTCAGTTAATGTATAAAAAAGTCCAAGTGAACCCCAAAAAATCCCAAAAATTGACACAACACCCTTATTGTTATATGTTGACACTAGGAAAAAAATTGAAGTCGAGAAGATGCAACGGATATCGTTTCATCCAGAAAGGTAAAACGTTCCCTACCGAAACCATCATGCTTGTTGTGAGAGAAGCTCTGGTTTGCGAGAAGCTTATACCGTAACCTGGCCCAAATGGGACAACATTTTTTACCCCAGCATCTTGATGTCGTTCCATGATAGCATGCCAAGGTTCATGAATTTCAGACGAGTTTTGTATTTACTAGAATTACAAAAGCAAGCACCTCAACATTTGCCGAAGAGCCACGGTGCCGTGGTGTTTGAAATTCATCCCCATTTCTTGAATGGAACGTAAGCATCAATCCATGGACACATATATCATTTTACAACCCATTTTAGTGCACCGGAGCATGTGCATGTGGTTTAATTTTGAATTGTGTACCTGAAATACCTAGAAAACCAAGCTACCGTATAAAAATGTCCAAACGACCCTTGAATAATTCCAATTTTTTTGACGACACACCTATAGTTGCATGTTCAATACAAATAGAAGTTCTAGCAATTCAAGCACCATCCTTTGCAGCTGTGAACCCATTATGTAATTCAAATCAAGATGAAAAACCAAGTAGATCCCACACAGTATTATCACCAACCGTGTGAGATGCAGTACAAAATATCCAGGAGCACCGTCGGTGTATAGTACGCCTATGGCTTACTCGAGAAGGTTCATCGGCTACAGTCGACAGCCCGCTCTGAATAAGGGACCGTGTCTGATGACACTTTGCGTGCCAGTTTTTTCGCTGAAGCGATTCCAAATTTTCGCCTTCCGCGGAAATATCTACCTCCCCGCCCCCCCTTACCAAAACCACATTTCTCCTATTTCCGCCTTCCTTTCCAAATTGAAACCTTCACTCCTTGCTTTCAGCGCCGCCTCCTCGTAGGCGACCCTCCTTCACGCTACTCGGCCTCGCCTATCCAGGCAGGTAATCCACACCCGAACCCCGTCCTCCTCCTCCTTCCACATCCCACATGCCCCGACCGCCGGCGCGAGCGCGTCACCTTCCACCCAAATCACCGACCCTCCACCAAATAAGCGCCGTCCTAAGACATGGTGCATGCAGTATAGCTAGGATCTCAAGGAGCATTTGGCAGCGAAGAAGCAAATCGCGGTCGCACGCGCGGATGAGGTCGCAATGGCTGCCACTCGTGCCGATCCCAAATCTTGGAGGAACACCTCGCCGTCGAGGCTACCGTCGATGCCTTGCACGCTGACGCCGTGACGCGGTTGGTTGCTTTAAACGACAGTTCATGGCGTTTTCTCGAGGCCACTTTTGGTGCCTTCAACGAAGACTACAAGGTGTTTTCTCAGCGTGCACGTGCTTACCTCATCTCGAGAGCCAGCAGGTTGGTGCACGGAGCGCCTCAGGCAACTACCACTGATGAGGGCACCCACGATGCGGAGTTGTCACCCTCTTCCATGTCCAAGAAGCCAATCGTCATCGATATCTCCGACAATGAGTAGCTTGTCTTATTAGCTCACTATAAGGACCCATGTCCAGTTTGCTAGCTACTGCCTTTCCTTAACAAATTTTAGTGAATTGTGCTATCTACTTTTACCATGCAATCTTCTGCTCTAGTGTATATTTTCTATATGTCGTGCAATGTGGTGTTCAATTAACTATTTGGTTCAATTCTGCAAATGTGATGTTCAATTCTTTAGGGTGCAATTTTCCAAGTTGTCAAGCATGCTTGGTTTGGTTAACTATCTGATCTTTTATTAGGATTATGTTATATTGTGCAATGTGGTGCTCAGTTAATGTTTGGTTCATTTGTTGTGGTGTTTAGTTAACTGTTTGGTTCAATTCTGCAATGTGATGTTCAATTGTTGTGTGTGCATTCTGTTATTGCATACCATGTGAGAAATAAATCGAATTTGGTTGTATTAAATACATGAGAAACAAATACAATTGCTATATTTCCAAGTTGTTAAGCATGCTTGGTTTGGTTAACTGTCTGATCTTCTATTAGGAGTATGTTATAGTTGTGCAATGTGGTGCTCAATTAACGGTTGGTACATTTGTTGCGGTGTTTAGTTAACTGCTTGGTTCAATTCTGCAATGCGATGTTCAATTGTTGTGGCTACATTCTGTTATTGTATACCATGTGAGAAATAAATCGAATTTGGCTGTACTAAATACATGAGAAACAAATACAATTGCTATATTTCCAAGTTGTTAAGCATGCTTGGTTTGGTTAACTGTCTGATCTTCTATTAGGAGTATGTTATATTTGTGCAATGTGGTGCTCAGTTAATGGTTGGTTCATTTGTTGTGGTGTTTAGTTAACTGCTTGGTTCATTCTGCAATGCGATGTTCAATTGTTGTGGCTGCATTCTGTTATTGTATACTATTATACCTTGTATTTTTTATTCCTTTGCCCCATTTCCAATATAGAGAAGATATTTATGCACATCCTTGTTTTCAGGCCTTTCCAAAACAGTTCACTGATGATTACCTCTCAAACCACCTGTATGGACAGGAGGTGAGGAAGGATTTCATACAACACCCACGGTTCAATATTGAAGTGTTCCTGAAGAGGACGAAGGATGGATGGTCAATCATCCACAGGCACTGGCCTAAAGTTGCAAAGACCTTCAACATCAATGAGTTCTCAATATTTGCCTTCCGCTTCAGCAGTTTTCCCGATGAGATGCATCTGTCTATGTACCGTCTATGATGCTAATTTCTAATGGTTCTAGATGTTGCACGTGAACTTGGTGCTGGTGCAGTTGTGTAATGGGGTAGCTGAGTGCTGAAGCTATATCATGTTGTACTCTGATGTATTTCAATTATGAAATCCTGCTTCCTTAATATGGAATGAAATATATTATGTGTTTAATATGAATGTCAATTAGATTAATAAATGGATTATTAATAATTGGGCAATTAGCCTGCTAATTGGTTTTTGCTATCGCAAACGATTATTGAGAAAATACCATGGGCGATGACCTAAGGCAACACACACAGTTTCTTCTATGCACCGTGTATGATGCATTCAATAATACAAACGATAAAATTATTAATATTTTGTGCGATGGGAAGGCCATCACAAATGATTTAACAGGGAAAATTGTCTATGATGTACCTACGAACGGAAATGTGGACCTTCACTGCCGCGGGCCTCACCGACTACCTCCTCATGTCGGCCTCGTCGCCCAACGAACTTTCGTCAGCGCAGGCCTTACCGCTAGCCATCTCACGTCGACCTCATCTCCTGGTGGATCTTTGCCACCGCGGACCTTACAGCTGGCCTCCTCGTGCCGGCCACATCATCCGACGGACCTTTGCCGTCGCGGGCCTAACCGTTGTCCTTCTTGCATCGGCCTCATCACCCAGCGGACTCAGGCCTCACTGCACGGACTTTGTCGTGCGGACCTCTTCGCGCCGTCCTCATCGCTTCAGCCTCCTCACCTGACACAATCGAGCCTCGCCGCATGAGCTTCATCGCGTGGACCTCAATCTACAAACCTCACTGCAACTGGCTCAGGGGCCCCGTCTCACTGCTTATGAATCTTTGTAAATTTTATGAGATATTTTTATGCCAGTACTACTTCATGTATGCAGATAAATCGATGACCGCTCCATGGTGTCACCTAGCGAAGCAAACCTTGCCACTCTATCAGCGCAAACATCGTCGCACAGTTGTCTATGCCAACCCTGATGGCTTCCTCAACCTCGCCACGTCTGGTTTGAGGGCTTTGCCTCACCATGGCCGGTTTGCGTGCTCATACTTTGTCGCTTCACAAAGCTAAGTCATCTCCATGCTTAAGCTCCACATTTTACCCCTAATGAGTTTTTTGATTTTCTGAGCCCTGCGCATCACTCGGTTTCTACACCCACACCCACCGGGTGAGCTGCACATCCATGCCTTATAAAAACAAGAATAAATGATGGCCTTTATTACAAGGCAAAACGAAACGGGAAGCCTAAGGCTGAATAATATTTGGTCGCGCCATGCCCTATCAAACTTACCGAGCTCCCAAGGCCATGAGACTAGGGCTGCATCGATGTAAGAACAAAAACGGGAAGCCAGAGGCTGAATAATTTCTTGTCGCACCATGCCCCGTCAAAAACACTGATCTCCGTGAGGATGAAACCTAGAGGTGATATTGCATGATTTATCTAAAGTTGAGACACTCCGGGCTACATCAAACATCATTCTCCTTATGGTGAGTAGGAGGCTACATCTAAGCAATCCCTTTATAGGCCAACCCTAGCAATGTTAGACATGGGGGGTTGCATCCAAAGTGGACTTCCCCGAAGTTAGCTCAGAGGCTGTATCAAAGAGATCTATCCGAGGCCAGACCTATGGGCTGCATGAAAAAGAACGAACCTGTCGAGATAGACTTAGGGGGAGTAGTAAAATGATATCTCTTTCGCCAGACTCGGGGGTTGCATGAAGGAAAGTGGACCTCTGGGTAGTCAGCTATGAGGTTGCATCTAGGTTTCTCCCCCTAATGGCTAGACCTGGGGTTGTATCATTCATACCAACCTCCCTGAGTAAACCACCGAGGGCTGCATCGATCTAACAAACCAGCAAACGTACTGGGAAACATATCTAACTTACTCCCCTTGATAACAAAGCACGGGGGTGCATCAAAGCTGACCCCACCCTCGCGTTGACCCAGGGTGGCACCACAAAATTAGCCAGCATTCCTGGTTTCCTCCTTTATTGCTTATTATTCACATGAGTGTCAAATAACTTCATAAGTTATGCTTTATAAAAGTTTTACATAACAGTGCATGCAAACACCCACTTTGTATTCCAGTGTTTAACTAGATACAATCGCAAGTTTGCCCTGTGTTCCTGACCTTAAAGTACTTCACTTGCATCGGCGGCTAACGAGCTCCGGCATTGCCGCTTTTGGGCTCGGGGGTTTCACTTTGCCCCATCAGGGCCCTTGCCACATCCAGGCTCAACGGATCCACTTCTCCTTAGTGGCTCGTAGGCTCCGGCCTCACCGCTTCCGGTCTTGCGGTCTTGACTTCGCCCCATCAAGTTCCTCGCTGCATCCAGGCTCGGGGGATCTACTTCACCTCGATGGCTCACAGGCTACGGCTGATGATGATATAGACCTAGGGTAGGGTCATAGTCCTGACCTATACGCCCTACCCAAGGTCATTACCCTAGAAGCAAAGACATCCAAGAGACAACAGGGAGTACCAATTGAAGGCGTCGAGTGCAGTCCACTCGACCAGTCATATCACTCGGGTACCCCTCCTTCATGATATCACTCGACCATACAAGAAACCACTCGACCTACTGAAGACCAGGAGTCGCTCGGGACAGCAACGGTCAGGCGTTCACTTCGTAGTCTTTAAGATCATTAATAGCACTTTATAGCTGGTGTTATCATTAACGCCCCATCTTTATGTACATTGAACCCCTGTAATGGAGGTGGGCTGGGTCCTGGCGCACTCTATATAAGCCACCCCCCTCCTCTGGGACAAGGGTTTGCACCCCCTGAAACACACACTCTCATATTCCAGTTGACCGCCTCAGGGCACCGAGACGTGGGGCTTTTACCTCCTCTGAGAGGGGCCTGAACTCGTAAACACTTGTGTACAATCTCACCGTAGCTAGGACCTTGCCTCCTCATATGTACCCAATATACTTACTATTAGACTTAGTACCACAATAGTTGGCGCCCACCTTGGGGCCAAGCGTCTTAGCGACTTCCGGCGAGCTTCCATTTTCTTCGATCTTCATCGGCATGGTTTCCGGTGGCGGTTTGGTCATGGGCCACGAGTTCTGAATCGGCGCGCTCACTTTTGTCACCGACGACTCTGCCTGGCTCCAGGAGCCCCCCCTCAATGTTGAGGCTCTCCCGATTCGTGGCTCGTCGCACTTCCACGCGAGTTCATGCGGCGTCCTCCTTCGGCAGCCGTCGACCCCTACCAGTCGGTCCTCGCGTCGTCGTCTCACTCTGCTGGCCGCCGCCACAAGCGGTCTGGTCGTTTGAGGCTCCAGCGGTGGGTGAGACACGTGGTGGCCCGTCAGGCGTTCACCCCACAAGTAGCCGTGATCGAGCCCGACGTATTTCCCTGCGGATCAGTCGACTGATTTCGCAAACACCTTTTCCGAGAGCGGGAGTTGTGACCCCGCGGCGGAAGTCCTCATGGTCGACTCCCATCGCGGCCCGCCTGGTTTTCATCGCAGCGGCGGCGGCGGTGGTAGCAACGGCCCGTCTTTCGGCCATGAGGAGTATCAGCCCCAGCCTCTCAACTCGTAGCAGAGGGAGGAGCTGCATCGCCGCAACATGGAGGCTCTCCAGACCCCCATCATAGGGGAAATCGCCGAGGCCCGGGCCTTGGAGGCAGTGCGCCTGGCCATGCTGGCTGAGCGCACTCGTCTGGATAATCTCCAACATTCTCTTGACGAGCGTGCTCGTCGACTGATCCCCGAGTCCAATCGACATCCACGACAATTGTTTCCACTGGAAACTTAGGTATTCCACACACCGATTCAGAATCTTGCAGCTGCTGCACGTATCGCAGAGTCCATTCAGCCGTCCCGTTCAGAGGCTGGAAGAGGCTTGGAGCAGATTAGGGCGCTGCTCCGAGCGGCAGGAGACCAGAACTCCACCGTGTCCCAGTCACGGAACAGAATCCATAGCAGATCAGTAAGAGTAGACACTATTCAGTCGACGCACAGTCCTAGGTCGGCTTTGTGGCGTGGAGATCGTGATCACTAATGACCCACAAGTATAGGGGATCTATCATAGTCCTTTCGATAAGTAAGAGTGTCGAACCCAATGAGGAGCAGAAGGAAATGATAAGCGGTTTTCAGTAAGGTTTTCCCCGCAAGCACTGAAATAGTAGGTGATAGATAGTTTTGTGATAAGATAAATAGTAACGAGCAAAAGTAAATAAAGTAAATAAAGTGCAGCAAGTTGGCCCAATCCTTTATGTAGCAAAGGATAAGCCTGGACAAAATCTAATAATGAAGAAGGAGTTCCTGAGGACACATTGGGAATTATCGTCAAGCTAATTTTCATCACGTTCGTAAGATTCGCGTTCGGTACTTTGATAATTTGATATGTGGGTGGACCGGCACTTGGGTACTGCCCTAACATGGACAAGCAACCCACTTATGATTAGCCCCTATTGCAAGCATCCGCAACTACAAAAAGGAGTATTAAGGTAAACCTAACCACAACATTAAACATATGGGTCCATATCAACCCCTAACGAAGCAACGCATAAACTAGGGTTTAAGCTTCTGTCACTCTAGCAACCCATCATCTACTTATTACTTACCTATGCCTTCCTCTATGCCCAAATAATGGTGAAGTGTCATGTAGTCGACGTTCACATAACACCACTAGAGGAAAGACAACATACATCTCATCAAAATATCGAACGAATACCAAATTCACATGACTACTAATAGCAAGACTTCACCCATGTCCTCAGGAACAAACATAACTACTCACAAAGCATATTCATGTTCATAATCAGAGGAGTAATAATATGCATAAAGGATCTGAACATATGATCTTCCACCAAGTAAACCAAATAGCATCAACTACAAGGAGTAATCAACACTACTAGCAACCCACAGGTACCAATTTGTGGTTTTGATACAAGATTGGATACAAGAGATGAACTAGGGTTTTGAGAGGAGATGGTGCTGGTGAAGATGTTGATGGAGATTGACCCCCTCCCGATGAGAGGATCGTTGGTGATGATTCCCCCCTCCCGGAGGGAAGTGTCCCCAGCAGAACAGCTCCCACCAAGGTTCCGCCTCGTGGCGGCGGAGTTTCGTCCCGTAAGCTTGCCCATGATTTTTTCCAGGGGAAAAGTGATGATATAGCAGAAGATGGACGCCGGAGGCCCACCAGGGGGCCCAGGAGATAGGGGGTCACGCCCTAGGGGGGCGCGCCCCTGTCTCCTGGACAGGGTTTGGGCCCCCTGGCCTATTTCTTTTGCCCAAAAATTCTTATTAAATCCAAAAAGTTGTTTTGTGGAGTCTCAGGTCTTTTGGAGTTGTGCAGAATAGGTTTCCAACGTTAGCTCCTTTTCCAGCCAGAATTCCAGTTGCCGGCATCCCCCTCTTCATGGTAAACCTTGTAAAATAAGAGAGAATAGCCGTAACTATTGAGATTTAATGTGTAATAACAGCCCATAATGCAATAAATATTGATATAAAAGCATGATGCAAAATTGACGTATCAACTCCTGAAGCGGAAGCCGAAATAGAAAAATATGTCCACATGTTTAGAGATAGAGGTGTCGATAAAAAATAAAAGACGGACATCAGGGCATCATGATCATTCTAATAACAGCAACATATATGGATTTTGTCATATGATTTCCTATGTTCAAGTAATAAGCAATTCACAATGTCAAGTATGGTTCAAAAACTTCATTGGGAACTAACAAACTATAATCTCAGTCATTGAAGCAATTGCAATTTATCGTAACATCAGAAAGAGTCAATAATAGAGCTTTTCAGCAATCTCACATACTCAACTATCTCGTAGTCCCCTATAATTGTTAACACTCACGCAATACTTGTGGTTATAGAGTTTCAGCCGGACACTGAGAAAGATAGCGGCTTATTGTGTTGCCTCCCAACATATTCACCTTTAGGTGATGTCAACAATAATAGCCTATGCCAACTTACATCCAATTAGATATATGTATCATGATCTTCCAAACACGAGGAGCTTGCCAAAGGATAAAAATAAAAAGGGAAAGGTGAGGATCACCTTGACTCAAGCATAATGTAAAAACATAAAGTAAAAGATAGGCCCTTCGCAGAGGGAAGCATAGGTTGTCATGCACGTTTAGGGTTGATGCATAAAATCTTAGTGCAAAAGAACGTCACTTTATATTGCCCCTTATATGTGGACCTTTATTATGCAATCCGTTGCTTTTATTACTTCCACAACAAGTTCGTACAAAGCTTATTTTCTCTGCACTAATAAGTCATACATATTTAGAGAGCAATTTTTATTGCTTGCACTGATGACAACTTACTTGAAGGATCTTACTCAATCCATAGGTAGGTATGGTGGACTCTCATGGCAAAACTGGGTTTAAGGATATTTGGAAGCACAAGTAGTATCTCTACTTGGTGCAAGAAATTTGGCTAGCATGAGGGGGAAAGGCAAGCTCAACATGTTTGGAAGGTCAATGACAATATACTTTAACTGAGATGTCGGAAAACACAAACCATTACATTGTCTTCCTTGTCCAACGTCAACTCTTTTAGCATGTCATACTTAATGAGTGCTTCACAATCATAAAAGATGTCCAAGATAATATATTTATATGTGAACCCCTCTTTCCTTATCACTTCCTATTAATTGTAACGATGACCAAGGCTATGTTCATCAACTCTCAACAATTTTTATGCCTCATACTTTCTATGTGTGAAGTTATCACTATCCATAAGATCAATATGAACTCTTTTATTCTTTCTACTTTCTCAAGACCATAGCAGCATAGCAAAGCCCTTAACTCAACACTAATCTTTATTATAGATAGCACACGGACTCGATTACATAAAGAGATCTCAAAGCAAAACTCAAAACTACTTGATAACAAAAACTTCAACTACTAAAAGATCAAGATACTACTAAAAGGATCGAACTAAATAAAGCGGTAAAAATAGGAGTGTCATGGTGATACGATACTGGGGCACCTCCCCCAAGCTTGGCAATTGCCAAGGGGAGTGCCCATACCCATGTGACTATTTCTCCTTCTTCACGGTTGGTGTTATGATCTTCCTGGCGATTATGCCCTTCAAGATATGGTTCTCCTCCTCGAGCTTATTGGCTTGTTGTTTGAGGTCCATATTTTCTTTACAGAGCTTGCCCGTGACAGACAAAGCTCCTTTTACCCAAGGATGCTGCACAGCTTCTGGAGAACAAGTGAAACTCATTTTCATATTTTCATAAGAAAGAAATCTGGAGTTGAAAGGAGTGACCGAAGTAGGGACAGCCAGGCTAGGTAGTTCCCCCATAGTGAATTCTGCTTGGAGACGAGAGGTAACTTCCTGATCTTCCTCCATTGCATCTATCCTTTTCAAATCAGCCTCCATCTCATCCTCCGTTGATGATCCAAAGTGATAGGCATCGCTATTTGCTCCTGGACCTGGCGTTGGGTGAGACACCCGGCTCTCCCCAACTGATTCTTGAGAATACATCTTGCTTTACTCTGCAACAGGAACAACTCGAAACAAAAACAGAGGATATTTGCGTGACATGCTGGTCAAGACCTTCGAGAGTATATATAATGATTTTTTACCGACCAAAATACATAACATATAAGAAAATGGAGTCCGGGAGGCACAGGAGGTGCCCACGAGATAGGGGGTGCGCCCTACAAGGGGGGAGGGGGCGCCCTTCTCTCTCGTGGGAGCCTCGTGTCCCTTTCGGACTACTTCTTCCTTCCTAAAATTCTTAAATAATCCAAAACTGACAAAAATTGCCATTAGAGTTGTTTTGGAGTCGGTTTACTTACCGTACCACGTACCTATGCCTTTTCGGAGTCTGGAACATTCTGGAAGGTGTCTCTTATATATTCCTCAGGGGTTATGGTTTCAATAATATTAGTTTCAACGTTAATAGGATTACCTGAAATATAATGTTTAATTCTTTGACCGTTTACCACCCTCGGATTTGTGCCTTCGAAGTTGTTGATTTTTATAGCACCAGAACGATAGACCTCCTCGATAACGTAGGGACCTTCCCATTTTGAGAGAAGTTTTCCTGCCAAAAATCTTAAACGAGAGTTGAACAATAACACATAATCTCCTACATTAAACTCACGCTTTTGTATCCTCTTATCATGCCAGCGTTTGACCTTTTCTTTGAAAAGCTTGGCATTCTCATATGCTTGGGTTCTCCATTCATCAAGTGAGCTAATATCAAACAACCTCTTCTCATCGGCAAGTTTGAAGTCATAATTGAGCTCTTTAATAGCCCAATATGCTTTATGTTCAAGTTCAAGAGGTAAATGACATGCTTTTCCATAAACCATCTTATATGGAGACATACCCATAGGATTTTTGTATGCAGTTCTATAGGCCCATAATGCATCATCAAGTTTTTTGGACCAATTCTTTCTAGATCTATTCACAGTCTTTTGCAAAATTAATTTGAGCTCTCTATTGCTCAACTCTACTTGACCACTAGACTGCGGGTGATAAGGAGATGCAATTCTAAGATTGACATCATACTTAGCAAGCATCTTACGGAAAGCACCATGAATAAAGTGTGAACCACCATCAGTCATAAGATATCTAGGGACTCCAAACCTCGAAAAATAACTTCTTTAAGCATTTTAATAGAAGTGTTATGATCAGCACTACTAGTTGGAATAGCTTCTACCCACTTAGTAACGTAATCAACATCAACTAAAATATGTGTATAACCATTGGAGGCAGGAAAAGGTCCCATATAATCAAAGCCCCAAACATCAAACGGTTCAGTAACAAGAGAATAATTCATAGGCATTTCTTGACGTCTACTGATGTTACCTATTCTTTGACATTCATCACAAGATAAGACAAACTTACAAGCATCTTTGAAAAGAGTGGGCTAATAAAAGCCAGATTGTAGTACCTTGTGTGCAGTTCTATCTCCAGAGTGGTGTCCTCCATAGGATTCAGAGTGACACTTGCGTAGGATTTGTTCCTGTTCATGCTCAGGCACACAACGTCTAATAATACCATCTACTCCTTCTTTATAAAGGTGTGGATCATCCCAGAAGTAATGTCTTAAATCATAAAAGAACTTTTTCTTTTGCTGGTATGTGAAACTAGGCGGTATATATTTAGCAACAATGTAATTAGCATAATCACCATACCAAGGAGTAGTACAAGAAGCATTGACGATCGCTAATTGTTCATCAGGAAAACTATCATTAATAGGCAGTGGGTCATCAAGAACATTCTCTAACCTAGACAAGTTGTCTGCAACGGGGTTCTCAGCTCCCTTTCTATCAATAATATGCAAGTCAAATTCTTGGAGCAAGAGAACCCATCTAATGAGTCTAGGCATAACATCTTTCTTTTCCATAAGATATTTAATAGCAGCATGATCAGTGTGAATAGTAACTTTGGAATCAACAATATAAGGTCTAAACTTATCACATGCAAACACAACTGCTAAGAAATCTTTTTCAGTAGTAGCATAATTTCTCTGGGCAGTATCAAGAGTCTTACTAGCATATTGGATAACATTCAATTTCTTATCGACTCTTTGCCCTAAAACAACACCTACAGCATAATCACTAGCATCGCACATAATTTCAAAAGGTAAATTCCAATCAGGTGGCTGAACAATAGATGCAGTGATCAAAGCTTTCTTGAGTGTTTCAAATGCTTCTACACAATCATCATCAAAGACAAAAGGAATATCTTTTTGCAATAAATTAGTTAGAGGCCTAGAGATTTTAGAAAAGTCCTTAATGAACCTCCTATAAAAACCGGCATGACCAAGGAAACTTCTTATACCTTTTATGTCCTTGGGACATGGCATCTTTTCAATAGCATCAACTTTGGCTTTATCAACTTCAATACCTCTCTCGGAGATCTTGTGCCCCAAGACAATACCTTCATTAACCATAAAGTGACACTTTTCCCAATTTAGGACGAGACTAGTGTCTTTGCATCTCTGCAAAACTCGATCAAGGTTGCTCAAACAATCATCAAAAGAGGATCCATAGACGGAGAAGTCATCCATGAATACCTCACAAATCTTTTCACAAAAATCAGAAAATATAGCCATCATGCATCTTTGAAAGGTAGCAGGTGCATTACATAAACCAAAAGGCATACGTCTATAAGCAAAAGTACCAAAAGGGCAAGTAAAAGTAGTTTTAGATTGGTCCCCGATGATACAGGTATCTGAGAGAAGCCAGAATAACCATCTAGAAAGCAAAAATGTGTGTGTTTGGATAGCCTCTCTAGCATTTGATCAATAAAAGGTAAAGGGTAATGATCTTTCTTAGTAACTTTATTTAACTTACGGAAATCAATTACCATCCTATAACCCGTAATGATTCTTTGCGGGATCAATTCATCTTTATCATTAGGAACTACGGTAATACCTCCCTTTTTAGGGACACAATGGACAGGGCTTACCCATTCACTGTCAGCAACGAGATAAATAATACCTGCCTCAAGGAGCTTTAGTATCTCCTTTCTTACCACTTCCTTCATCTTGGGATTTAATTGTCTTTGAGGATCTCTAACTGGTTTGGCATCTTCCTCTACTGAAATTTTGTGTTGACATAATGTGGGACTAATGCCCTTAAGATCATCCAGAGTATATCCAATAGCAGCTCGGTGCTTCTTCAGAGTTTTCAATAATCTTTCTTCTTCTTTCTCTGAAAGGTTAGCACTAATAATAACATGGTATATTTCTTTTTCATCAAGATAAGCATACTTAAGATTATCAGGTAATGGTTTGAGTTCAAACATGGGATCACCCTTTGGTGGAGGAGGATCCCCAAGAATTTCAACGGGAAGGTTATGTTTCAGCATAGGTTCTTGTTTAAGGAACACTTCATCTATTTCTTCCCTTTCCTTCATAAACATATCGTTTTCATGGTCTGACAAATATTGTTCTAACGGATCAGTTGGAGGAATAGCAATGGAAGCAAGACCAATGATCTCGTACTTTCTAGGTGGTTCCCTTTCACGAGGTTGTCTACTGAACTTAGCAAAATTGAACTCATGAGACATACCATCTATGCCAATAGTGACAATATTCCTTTCACAATTAATCTTAGCACTAGCAGTATTCAAGAAGGGTCTACCAAAAATAATGGGACAAAAATAATCTTGTGGGGAACCAAGAACAAGAAAATCAGCAGGGTATTTAATCTTCCCACACAAGACTTCAACATCTCTAACAATCCCAATAGGTTTAATGGTGTCCCTATTAGCAAGCTTAATAGTAACATCAATGTCTTCTAATTCAACAGGTGCAATATTGTGCATAATTTCTTTATAAAGATCATAAGGTATCGCATTAGCACTAGCACCCATATCACATAAACCATGATAACAATGATATCCTATTTTAACAGAAATAACAGGCGTGCCTACAACAGGTCTACGTGTCTTAGTATCGGGCCTAGCAATATTAGCAGTTTCACCCAAGAAAGAGATAACATGCCCATCTAAGTCCTCATCCAAAAGATCTTTAATCATAGCAATACCAGGTTCAACATTAATTTGCTCAGGAGGTGTATAAGTCCTAGTATTACTCTTACGAACAACAGTCAAAGCTTTAACATGATCTTTTATCCTAACAGGAAAAGGAGGTTTTTCAACATAAGCAGTAGGAATAATAGGATCACTATATGTAATAGTCTTCTCTTCGACTGTAATAGGTGAAACTACTTTCACTTCAACAGGAGGATTATATTTAAACCACTTCTCTTTAGGGAGATCAACGTGAGTAGCAAAAGTTTCACAAAAAGTAGCTACTATCTTAGAGTCAAGTCCATACTTAGAGCTAAATCCACGGAAAGCATTGATATCCATAAAAGATTTAAAACAATCAAACTTAGGTGTCATACCTGACTCCTTACCATCGTCGGAACCCCAATCTTCAGAGTTGCGTTTAATTCTTTCCAATAAGTCCCATTTGAAATCAATAGTCTTCAGCATATAGGAACCAACACAGGAAGTATCGAGCAAGTTGCGATTATCAAGAGAAAGCCGAGCATAAAAATTCTGAATAATCATTTCCCGAGAGAGCTCATGATTGGGGCATGAATACAACATTGGCTTAAGCCTCCCCAAGCTTGAGCGATGCTTTCTCCTTCGCGAGGCCAGAAATTATATATGTAATTACGATCACGATGAACAAGATGCATAGGATAGAACTTTTGGTGAAATTGCAACTTCAATCGCTTATAATTCCAATATCTCGTATCATCACATAGCCTATACCATGTCATTGCATCTCCCTTCAAAGATAAAGGGAAGACCTTTCTTTTGACAACATCATCAGGAATACCTGCAAGCTTAAATAATCCACAAACTTCATCCACAAAGATAAGGTGTAAGTCAGGATGCAATGTTCCGTCTCCTGCAAAAGGATTTGCTAGCAGTTTTTCTATCATACCCGAAGGAATCTCAAAGTGAATATTTTCATATGGTTCAGTAGGTTGAGGAGCATCTCTTTGCTCTTCTGGTTGGGGTGAAGATACCCCAAACAAGCCCCTCGAAGGATTAGTTTCCATAGTGACAAGTAACAGAAAATTTCAGCACACTATATAAATGTTTCCTTACCAAGTTCCACTCACCAAGAGCGCTACGCTCCCTGGCAACAGCGCCAGAAAAGAGTCTTGATGACCCACAAGTATAGGGGATCTATCGTAGTACTTTCGATAAGTAAGAGTGTCGAACCCAACGAAGAGCAAAAGGAAATGATAAGCGGTTTTCAGTAAGGTTTTCTCTGCAAGCATTGAAATAGTAGGTGATAGATAGTTTTGTGATAAGATAAATAGTAACGAGCAAAAGTAAATAAAGTAAATAAAGTGCAGCAAGGTGGCCCAATCCTTTATGTAGCAAAGGATAAGCCTGGACAAAATCTAATAATGAAGAAGGAGCTCCCGAGGACACATTGGGAATTATCGTCAAGCTAGTTTTCATCACGTTCGTAAGATTCGCGTTCGGTACTTTGATAATTTGATATGTGGGTGGACCGGCACTTGGGTATTGCCCTAACATGGACAAGCATCCCACTTATGATTAACCCTTATTGCAAGCATCCGCAACTACAAAAAGGAGTATTAAGGTAAACCTAACCACAACATTAAACATATGGGTCCATATCAACCCCTAACGAAGCAACGCATAAACTAGGGTTTAAGCTTCTGTCACTCTAGCAACCCATCATCTACTTATTACTTCCCTATGCCTTCCTCTAGGCCCAAATAATGGTGAAGTGTCATGTAGTCGATGTTCAAACACCACTAGAGGAAAGACAACATACATCTCATCAAAATATCGAACGAATACCAAATTCACATGACTACTAATAGCAAGACTTCACCCATGTCCTCAGGAACAAACGTAACTACTCACAAAGCATATTCATGTTGATAATCAGAGGAGTAATAATATGCATAAAGGATCTGAACATATGATCTTCCACCAAGTAAACCAAATAGCATCAACTACAAGGAGTAATCAACACTACTAGCAATCCACAGGTACCAATTTGTGGTTTTGATACAAGATTGGATACAAGAGATGAACTAGGGTTTTGAGAGGAGATGGTGTTGGTGAAGATGTTGATGGAGATTGACCCCCTCCCGATGAGAGGATCGTTGGTGATGACATTGGTGATGATTTCCCCCTCCCGGAGGGAAGTGTCCCCGGCAGAACAGCTCCACCAGAGCCCTAGATTGATTCCGCCAAGGTTCCGCCTCGTGGCGGTGGAGTTTCGTCCTATAAGCTTGCCCACGATTTTTCCAAGGGAAAAGTAATGATATGGCAGAAGATGGATGCCGGAGGCCCACCAGGGGGCCCATGAGATAGGGGGCCGCGCCCTAGGGGCGCGCCCCCTGTCTCCTGGATAGGGTGTGGGCCCCCTGTCCTATTTCTTTTGCCCAAAAATTCTTATTAAATCCAAAAAGTTGTTTCGTGGAGTCTCAGGTCTTTTGGAGTTGTGCAGAATAGGTTTCCAACGTTTGCTCATTTTCCAGCCAGAATTCCAGCTGCCGGCATCCCCCCTCTTCATGGTAAACCTTGTAAAATAAGAGAGAATAGCCATAAGTATTGAGATATAATGTGTAATAACAGCCCATAATGAAATAAATATTGATATAAAATCATGATGCAAAATGGACGTATCAATCACCGCCAGGATCGGCACTTGGGAAGAGCTCATGGAGAGTATGATCGTGAGTAGCCCGCAACAGCCACTGTCGAGCGCCTTCGCCCCTTCCGAGGGACCGATCATACGCGCCCCGGCGATATGATGACAGGCGTCCGTATGGAAATGATCGCAGAGTTCCGGTCGATCCCAGAGAGCCCGGCTTCGACGCAAGGTCTGTCCTTGTGCAGGGTTTGGTCGACCGGAACAGAGCATATAGAGAAGGGCTGGATAGAGATAGGCCCAGTGGAAGCAGGGTCCACGTTTCCGGCCCAAAGTGTTTTGGAAGAGCCATCGGAGCCGCTGAGATCCCTCATAACTTCAGATTGGCGACTGGCGTCAGTAAGTTCACAGGAGAGTCGAAGCCCGACACTTGGCTTGAAGACTACCGAGTGGCTGTGCACATTGGTGGTGGCAGCGATGAGGTGGCCATGAAGCACCTCCGTCTGATGCTTGAAAGTTCTGCCAGGGCTTGGCTGAATTAGTTGGCCCCTGGGAGCATTTTGAGTTGGGATGAATTAGCCCGAGTGTTTACCAGAACATTTGAGGGCACCTGTAAGAGACCTGCTGGTCTACCGGAATTGCAGCATTGCATGCAGAAATCAAATGAAACCTTGAGAGACTATATCCAGAGATGGATCACTCTGCACCACACAGTGGAGAATGTGTCAGATCACCAAGCAGTCTATGCCTTTAAGGAAGGCGTTCGCTACAGAGAGCTCAATCTGAAGTTCGGTCGGACCGAAGATATGTCCCTGACTTGAATGATGGAGATTGCCACCAAGTACGCTAATGGTGAAGAGGAGGATTGACTTCGGAGTGGTAAGCTCAAAACAGTCGCCCAGGACACCGGAGGAGGAAATTCCAGTCGGAAGCAGAAGCGAAAGGCTGAGGCAGGAGGTCCTACCGAGGCAGCAGTGTTGAATCAAGGAAAGTTCAAAGGGAAGCCCAAAGGGCCTTGGATCCCTAAGAAAGTGAAGGACCAAGAAGGAAACGATGTGATGGATTTGCCATGTCATATTCACACCAAGAAGGATGAGGAGGGGAACCTGATTCTCCCCAAGCATACGACTCGACAATGTCGACTCCTAATCCAGAGCTTCCGAGAAAGCAAACCCAGTGAAAAGGACAAAGAGTCCAATAAGGAAGAAGAAGATAAGGATGATGATGGTGGTTACCCCAATGTCAATGCCACCTTGGCGATTTTTGTCGATCTCGAAAGCAAGAGTCGACTGAAGGTCATTAAAAGAGAGGTAAACATAGTTGCTCCGGCAACACCAAAGTATTTTAAGTGGTAAAAAAACCATTACATTCGACCAGTCTGACCACCCGCCACGCGTAGCTACCCCTGGGCGGCAAGCGCTGGTGATCGACCCAGTCATGGGAGGCACCCGACTGACCAAGGTTCTGATGGATGGTGGCAGTGGTCTAAATATCCTGTATGCTGAGGCCCTCAAAGGAATGGGCATTCCGATGTCCAAACTCAGCGAGAGCAACATGCGATTCCATGGAGTCATCCCAGGAAAGAAAGCTGACTCACTCGGCCAGATCACTCTTGACGTGGTTTTCGGCGATGAGAAGAATTTCGGCAAGGAAAAGTTGACGGTTGAGGTTGTGGATTTCCATAGTGCCTATCATGCCATTCTGGGCAGACCTGCTTATGCTAGCTTTATGGCTCGACCGTGTTATGTATATCTCAAGATGAAGATGCCTGGCCCCAGAGGCGTGATAACGGTTTCTGGTAACCGTCAAAGAGCAGAAGACTATCTTCAGGACGGTGCAAAGATAGCAGATGAGCTGATGGCAGTAGTAGAGTTTCAAGAGTACCAGAAAACTGCAGATCCGAGTGATTTGCTGCGTGCCAAGAGGCCTGCCTCGGAGTCTGCATTTCAGTCGGCTTGCGAGACCAAACCAGTCCATGTTCACCCGACCGACCCCAATGTTGCTCCGACCCATATCTCAACGACACTCGACAACAAATAGGAAGAAGCGCTCATCCAGTTCCTCCGTGAGAACTGGGACATCTTTGCATGGAAGCCATCTGACATGCCAGGTGTACCCAGGGGACTGGCTGAGCACCGCTTGTGAGTTGATCCAAAGGTAAAACCCGTTAAGGAGCATCTCCGTCGGTCCTCCATGGAGAAGAGAAAGGCTATTGGCGAGGAGGTGGCTTGGCTCCTGGCTGCTGAGTTCATCCGCGAGATATACCACTCCGAGTGGCTCGCCAATGTTGTGATGGTTCCCAAGAAAGATAAATCACTCCGAATGTGTATTGACTTCAAGCACATCAATTGGGCCTACTCGAAAGATCATTTTCCTCTGCCCCGCATCAACCAGATAGTCGACTCAACTACGGGATGTGAGCGACTATCCTTCCTGGACGCTTATTCCGGGTACCATTAGATCCGACTGTATGGACCCGATGAGATAAAGACGACTTTCATCACCCCGTTCGAGTGTTTTTGCTATGTTACTATGCCCTTTGGCCTAAAGAATGTTGGTGCACATTCATGCGCATGATTCAGAAGTGGCTGCTCACTCAAATCAGTCGGACTGTGGAAGCATACATGGACGAGATAGTGGTTAAGGCATGCTACCTCTTGAGCACTGCGTTGGATTTCCCCGAAGAGGAGAGGATGATGCAGCAAAGTAGCGTAAGTATTTCCCTCAGTTTTTGAGAACCAAGGTATCAATCCAGTAGGAGACCACGCACAAGTCCCTCGTACCTACACAAAATGATAGCAACCCGCAACCAACGCTTAGGGGTTGTCAATTCTTTCACGGTCACTTACGAGAGTGAGATCTGATAGAGATAATATTTTTGGTATTTTTGATAGATAGATGCAAAGTAAAAAGTAAAGGCAAAGTAAAAACAAAGCAAGTAAATAAAGTGATATAGATTGATATGATGAGAATAGACCCGGGGGCCATAGGTTTCACTAGTGGCTTCTCTCAAGAGCATAGATATTCTACGGTGGGTGAACAAATTACTGTTGAGCAATTGACAGAATTGAGCATAGTTATGAGTATATCTAGGCAATGATCATGTATATAGGCATCACGTCCAAAACAAGTAGATCGAAACAATTCTGCATCTACTACTATTACTCCACTCATTGACCGCTATCCAGCATGCATCTAGAGTATTAAGTTAAAAACAGAGTAACGCCATAAGCAAAATGACATGATGTAGAGGGATAAATTCATGCAATATGATAAAAACCCCATCTTGTTATCCTCGATGGCAAAAATACAATACGTGCCTTGCGGCCCCTTCTGTCACTGGGTAAGGACACCGCAAGATTGAACCCAAAGCTAAGCACTTCTCCCATTGCAAGAACTACCAATCTAGTTGGCCAAACCAAAAAGGATAATTCGAAGAGACTTGCAAAGATAACTCAATCATACATAAAAGAATTCAGAGAAGAATCAAATATTTTCCATAGATAATACTAGATCATAAACCCACAATTCATCGGTCTCAACAAACACACCGCAAAAAGAAGATTACATCGAATAGATCTCCACGAGAGAGGGGGAGAACATTGTATTGAGATCCAAAAAGAGAGAACAAGCCATCTAGCTACTAGCTATGGACCCGAAGGTCTGAAGTAAACTACTCACACTTCATCGGAGGGGCTATGGTGATGATGTAGAAGCCCTCCATGGTGGATGCCCCCTCCGGCGGAGCTCCAAAACAGGCCCCAAGATGGGATGTCGTGGATACAGAAGGTTGCGGCGGTGGAATTAGGTTTTGGCTCCTATTCTGATCGTTCGGGGATACGTAGGTATATATATGAGGAAGGAGTACGTCGGTGGAGCTCTGAGGGGCCCACGAGGTAGGGGGGCACGCCCAGGGGGGGCGCCCTCCACCCTCGTGACCTCCTCGGGCACTACTTGGAGTAGGGTTCAAGTCTCATAGATCACGTTCGGTTGGAAAATCACGATCCCGAAGGTTTCATTCCGTTTGGACTCCGTTTGATATTCTGTTTCTTCGAAATACTGAAAAAGGCAAAAAATAGCAATTCTGGGCTGGGCCTCCGGTTAATAGGTTAGTCCCAAAAGTAATATAAAAGTGGAAAATAAAGCCCAATATAGTCCAAAATAGTAGATAAAGTAGCACGGAGCAATCAAAAATTATAGATACGTTGGAGACGTATCAGGCATCCCCAAGCTTAATTCCTGCTCGTCCTCGAGTAGGTAAATGATAAAAAGGAATTTTTGATGCGGAGTGATACTTTGGCATAATTTCAATGTAAATCTTCTTAAGTGTGATATGAATATTCAGATCCGAAAGATTCAAGACAAAATTTCATATTGACACAAAAATAATAATACTTCAAGCATACTAATCAAAGCTATCATGTCTTCTCAAAATAACATGGCAAAAGAAAGTCCATCCCTACAAAATCATATAGTTAGGATATGCTTCATTTTCTTCACACAAAGATGTTCCCAACTTCTATACCCCCGATGACAAGCCAAGCAATTGTTTCATACTTAGATAATCTCAAACTTTTTCAACCTTCACGCAATACATGAGCGTGAGCCATGGATATAGCACTATGGGTGGAATAGAATATGATGATGGGGATTGTGTGGAGAAGACAAAAAAGGAGAAAGTCTCACATTGACGAGGCTAATCAACGGGCTATGGAGATGCCCATCAATTGATGTCAACATGAGGAGTAGGGATTGCCATGCAACGGATGCACTAGAGCTATGAATGCTCAACAAAAGAAAACTAGTGGGTGTGCATCCAACTCGCTTGCTCACGAAGACCTAGGGCATTTGAGGAAGCCCATCGTAGGAATATACAAGCCAAGTTCTATAATGAAAAATTCCCACTGGTATGAAAAGACAACTTATGAGACTCACTAAATGAAGAACAAGGTGCTACTTTGAAGCACAATATATGAGACTCACTACATGAAGAACAAGGTGCTACTTTGAAGCACAAGTGTGGAAAAAGAGATAGTAGCATTGCCCTTTTTTATTTTCTTTTTTTATTTTCCTTTTTTTTGGGCCTTTTTTTTTCTTTTGGCCTTTCTTCTTCTTTTTTTATTTGGGCAATGCTCTAATAATGATGATCATCACACTTCTATTGATTAGAACATAAGGATTACAACTCGAAACTTAGAACAAGATATGACTCTATATGAATGCCTCCGACGGTGTATCGGGATGGTGCAATGAATCAAGAGTGACATGTATGGAAAATAATGCATGGTGGCTTTGCCAGAAATACGACGTCAACTACAAGATCATGCAATGTCAATATGACAAAAGTAATGCATGTCATGATGATGATGGTGGAAGTTGCATGGCAATATATCTCGGAATGGCTATGGAAATGCCATGATAGGTAGGTATGGTGGCTGTTTTGAGGAAGATATAAGGAGGTTTATGTGTGATAGATTATATCATATCACGGGGTTTGGATGCACCGGCGAAGTTTGCGCCAACTCTCAAGGTGAGAAAGGGCAATGCACGGTACCGAAGAGGCTAGCAAAGGTGGAAAGGTGAGAGTGCGCATAATCCATGGACTCAATATTAGTCAAAAGAACTCATATACTTATTGCAAAAATTTAGAAGTCATCAAAAATCAAGTACTACGCGCATGCTCCTAGGGAGATAGATTGGTAGGAAAAGAACATCGCTCGTTCCCGACCGCCACTCATAAGGATGCACAAGCCAGGTACACTTCATGTTTCAAATTTGTTACACAACTTTAACCATACATGCATGCTACGGGATTTGCAAACTTCAACACAAGTATTTCTCAAATTCATAATCAACCAACTAGCACGACTTTGATATTATCACCTCCATATCTCAAAACAATTATCAAGCATCAAACTTATCTTAGTATTCAATTCACTCAAAAGAAAGTTTCACATATCTTGAATACCAAGTATATTAGCATTAAGCAAATTACAATGCTATTAAAGACTCTCAAAATAATCTAAGTGAAGCATGAGAGATCAATATTTTCTTTAAAACAAATCCACCATCGTGCTCTAAAAGATCTAAGTGAAGCACTAGAGCAAAAATTATCACGCTCAAAAGATATAAGTGAAGCGCTATGAGCAAAACTATCAAGCTCAAAAGATATAAGTGAAGCACATAGAGTATTCTAACAAATTCCAATTCATGTATGGCTCTCTAAAAAGATGTGTACAGCAAGGATGATTGTGGTAGACTAACAAGCAAATACACAAATAATACAAGACGCTCCAAGCAAAACACATATCATGTTGGTGAATAAAAATATAGCTCCAAGTAAATTACCGATGGAAGTGGACGAAAGAGGGGATGCCTTCCGGGGCATCCCCAAGCTTTGACTTTTTGGTGTCCTTGGATTATCTTGGGGGTGCCATGGGCATCCCAAAGCTTAGGCTCTTGCCACTCTTTGTTCCATAATCCATGAAAAGAATTCACCCAAAACTTGAAAACTTCACAACACAAAACTCAATAGAAATCTCGTGAGCTCCGTTAGAGAAAGAAAACAAAAGACTACTTCAAGGTATTATAATGAACTCATTATTTATTTATATTGGTGTTAAACCTACTGTATTCCAACTTCTCTATGGTTTATAAACTAATTTACTAGCCATAGATTCATCAAAATAAGCAAACAACACACAAAAAACAGAATCTGTCAAAAACAGAACAGTCTGTAGCAATCTGCAACTAAAGCAAACTTATGGAACTCTAAAAATTCTACCAAAATAGGAAGTCCTGGAAAATTTGTTTATTGATCAGCAGCAAAAAGAATCAACTCAAAAGCACGTCCCTATGATTTATCATAACTAAATTCGTGCGTGCAAAGTTTCTGTTTTTCAGTAGAATCAAATCAACTATCATCGTAGGTTATCCTATAGGCTCTACTTGGCACAAACACTAATTAAAACATAAAACCACATCCAAACAGAAGGTAGCTGGATTATTTATTCCTAAACAGAAGCAAAAACGAAAAACACGAAATAAAATTGGGTTGCCTCCCAACAAGCGCTATCGTTTAACGCCCCTAGCTAGGCATAAAAGCAAGGATAGATCTAGGTATTGCCATCTTTGGTAGGCAATCCATAAGTGGCTCTCATGATAGATTCATATGGTAATTTTATTTTCTTTCTAGGGAAGTGTTCCATACCCTTCTTTAAGGGAAATTGGAATCTAATATTCCCTTCCTTCATATCAGCAATTGCACCAATCGTTCTAAGGAAAGGTCTACCAAGAATAATAGGACATGAAGGATTGCAATCTATATCAAGAACGATAAAATCTACGGGCACATAGTTCCTATTTGTAACAATAAGAAAATCATTAATTCTTCACATAGGCTTTTTAATAGTGGAATCCGCAAGATGCAAGTTTAGAGAGCAATCATCAAAATCACGGAAATCTAGCAAATCACATAAAGTTTTGTGAATAGTAGAGACACTAGCACCCAAATCACACAAAGCATGGAACTCAAAATCTTTGATTTTAATTTTAATAGTAGGTTCCCATTCATCATAGAGTTTTCTAGGGATAGAAACTTTCAACTCAAGTTTTTCTTCATAAGATTGCATCAAAGCATCAACAATATGTTCGGTAAAGGCCTTATTTTGACTATAAGCATGAGGAGATTCTAGCATGGATTGCAACAAGGAAATACAACCAATCAAAGAGCAATTTTCATAATTAAATTCCTTGAGATCCAAAATAGTGGGTTTAGCAACATCACGGTTTTTATTTATTTCAATCCCACTTTCATCAATTTCATCATCAAGATCTAGAAACTCCGAATTCTTAGAACGCCTTCTAGGTAAAGGAAGATAATCTTCAGATTCATATTGCAAAACAAAGATTTAATGGGGGACACATCAATAACTTTTAGATCTTCATCTTGATTTTCATAGGAATTGGAAGAACACGCTTTAATAAAGGCATCTTTGGAAGAACACATCCTAGCGGTTCTTTCCTTGCACTCATCAATGGAAATTCTCATGGCTTTGAGAGACTCATTGATATCATGCTTAGGAGGAATAGATCTAAGCTTTAAAGAATCAATTTCAAGAGAAATTCTATCAACGTTCCTAGCCAAATCATCAACTTTAAGCAATTTTTCTTCAAGCAAGGCATTAAAATTCTTTTGTGAATTCATAAACTCTTTAACACTACTCTCAAATTCAGAGGGCATCTTATTAAAATTTCCATAAGAGTTATTGTAGGAATTTCCATAATTATTAGAAGGATTACTAGGATAAGGCCTAGGATTAAAATTCCCTCTATAAGCGTTGTTCCCAAAACTATTCCTACCAACAAAATTCACATCCATAGATTCATTATTATTCTCAAGCAAAGTAGATAAAGGCATATCATTGGGATCAAGAGGAGTATTTTTAGGAGCAAACATCTTCATAAGTTCATCCATCTTTTCACTCAAAACAATTATTTCTTCTATAGCATGCACTTTCTTACTAGAAGATCTTTCGGTGTGCCATTGAGAATAATTAGCCATAGTATTATCAAGCAATTTGGTAGCATCCCCTAACATAATTTCCATAAAAGTGCCTCCCGCGGCCGAATCTAAAAGATTTCTAGAAGCAAAATTCAATCCGGCATAAAAATTTTGTATGATCATCCATAAATTCAAACCATGAGTTGGGCAATTGCAAAGCATTAATTTCATTCTTTCCCAAGATTGGGCAACATGCTCATGATCAAGTTGTTTAAAATTCATGATGTCGTTCCTAAGAGTGATAATCTTAGCGGGAGGAAAATACTTAGAGATAAAAGCTTCTTTGCACTTGTTCCAAGAATCAATACTATTTTTAGGCAAAGACAAAAACCAAACTTTAGCACGATCTCTAAGTGAAAACGGAAATAACTTCAATTTGACAATATTGTTATCCGTATCTTTCTTCTTTTGCATATCACGCAAATCAACAAAATTGTTTAGATGAGTAGCGGCATCTTCACTAGGAAGGCCGGCGAATTGATCTTTCATAACAAGATTCAACAAAGCGGTATTGATTTCACAAGACTCATCATTATTAAGAGGAGCAATCGGAGCACTAAGGAAATCATTATTATTGGTATTCGAGAAATCACACAATTTGGTATTATCTTGCGCCATGGCAACAAGTAATCCAACACACAAGCAAACATAAAGGCAACGAGAAAAAGGCAAACGGGAAAGAGAGGAGGAGATTGGGAAAGAAAGGGCAAATAAAATGGCAAGGGTGAAGTGGGGGAGAGGAAAACGAGAGGCAAATGGCAAATAATGTAATGTGAGAGATAGGGATTGCGATGGGTACTTGGTATGGTTGACTTGCTTGCGTGAGCCTCCCCGACAACGGCGCCAGAAAATTCTTCTTGCTACCTCTTGAGCACTACGTTGGATTTCCCCGAAGAGGAGAGGATGATGCAGCAAAGTAGCATAAGTATTTCCCTCAGCTTTTGAGAACCAAGGTATCAATCCAGTCGGAGACCACACACAAGTCCCTCATACCTACACAAAACGATAGCAACTCGCAACCAACGCTTAGGGGTTGTCAATCCCTTCACGGTCACTTACGAGAGTGAGATCTGATAGAGATAATATTTTTGGTATTTTTGATAGATAAATGCAAAGTAAAGAGTAAAGGCAAAGTAAAAACAAAGCAAGTAAATAAAGTGATATAGATTGATATGATGAGAATAGACCCGGGGGCCATAGGTTTCACTAGTGGCTTCTCTCAAGAGCATAGATATTCTACGGTGGGTGAACAAATTACTATTGAGCAATTGGCAGAATTGAGCATAGTTATGAGTATATCTAGGCAATGATCATGTATATAGGCATCACGTCCAAAACAAGTAGATCGGAACGATTCTGCATCTACTACTATTACTCCACTCATCGACCGCTATCGAGCATGCATCTAGAGTATTAAGTTAAAAATAGAGTAACGCCGTAAGCAAGATGACATGATGTAGAGGGATAAATTCATGCAATATGATAAAAAAAACCATCTTGTTATCCTCGATGGCAACAATACAATACGTGCTTTGCTGCCCCTTCTGTCACTGGGTATTGCAAGAACTACCAATCTAGTTGGCCAAACCAAAAAGGATAATTCGAAGAGACTTGCAAAGATTACTCAATCATACATAAAAGAATTCAGAGAAGAATTAAATATTTTCCATAGATAATACTGGATCATAAATCCACAATTCATCGATCTCAACAAACACACCGCAAAAAGAAGATTACATCAAATAGATCTCCACGAGAGAGGGGTAGAACATTGTATTGAGATCTAAAAAGAGAGAAGAAGCCATCTAGCTACTAGCTATGGACCCGAAGGTCTGAAGTAAACTACTCACACTTCATCGGAGGGGCTATGGTGATGATGTAGAAGCCCTCCGTGGTGGATGCCCCCTCCGGCGGAGCTCCAGAACAGGCCCCAAGATGGGATCTCATGGATACAGAAGGTTGCAGCGGTGGAATTAGGTTTTTGGCTCTTGTTCTGATCGTTCGGGGATACGTAGGTATATATAGGAGGAAGGAGTACGTCGGTGGAGCTCCAAGGGGCCCACGAGGTAGGGGACGCGCCCAGGGGGGCATGCCCTCCACCCTCGTGACCTCCTCGGGCACTACTTGGAGTAGGGTCCAAGTCTCCTGGATCACGTTCGGTTGGAAAATCACGACCCCGAAGGTTTCATTCCGTTTGGACTCCGTTTGATATTCTGTTTCTTCGAAATACTGAAAAAGGCAAAAAACAACAATTCTGGGCTGGGCCTCCGGTTAATAGGTTAGTCCCAAAAGTAATATAAAAGTGGAAAATAAAGCCCAATATAGTCCAAAACAGTAGATAAAGTAGCATAGAGCAATCAAAAATTATAGATACGTTGGAGACGTATCAAGTCACGCAAAGGTTCCGACCAGCTGACTGACCTTGCTAAAACCTTTGCCAACTTAAGAAGGTATGATATCAAGCTCAATCCATCGAAATGCACATTTGGAGTCCCCGGCGGAAAGTTGCTCGGTTTTCTCGTTTCCGAACAAGGAATCGACGCGAATCCAGAGAAGATTGGCACAATCCTTCGAATGAAATGCCCAGTGCGTGTGCATGATGTTCAGAAGCTTACTGGTTGTTTGGCTGCATCGAGCCGATTCATCTCACGCCTTAGTGAAAAGGCATTGCCTCTTTACCGACTGATGAAGAAGTCTGACAAGTTCGAGTGGAATGACGAAGCTGAAGTAGCGTTTGAAGAGCTCAAAGCCCTGCTTTCCACCCAGCCGGTGCTTGCTGCTCCGGTTAACAAGGAGCCTTTAATGCTTTACATCGCAGCCACGGGACAAGTTGTTAGCATAGTGCTCACGGTCGAGCGGGAAGAAGAAGGCAAGGCCTTCAAAGTTCAGCGCCCCGTGTATTACATTTCAAAAGTCTTAACCCCGTCCAAGCAGAGATACCCTCATTATCAGAAGCTTGTTTATGGGATTTACCTGACCACGAAGAAGGTTCCACACTATTTCTTTGATCACTCAGTTTCAGTCGTTAGTGACGCTCCATTGTCAGAAATTCCGAATAACAAAGATGCAACTGGTCGAGTGACAAAGTGGGCAATTGAACTTCTTCCTTTAGATATCAAGTTTGAGGCAAAGAAGACCATTAAGTCTCAAGCAATTGTAGATTCCCTCGCAGAGTGGACAGAACAATAGCAGCCGACTCAAATTCAATCAGAACATTGGACCATGTTCTTTGATGGATCCAAGATGTTGAATGGCTCTAGTGCAGGAGTGGTCTTAGTATCCCCACAAGGAGACAAGCTCAGTTATGTCCTCCAGATTCACTTTGATTCTTCGAACAATGAAGCTGAGTATGAGGCACTATTGTATGGGTTTATGGCCATTTCACTCGACGTCCGGCGCTTGATGATATATGGCGACTCAGACTTAGTGGTTAACCAAGTAATGAAGGAATGGGACGTCAGGAGTCCCGCAATGACTGGTTATTGCAATGCAGTGAGAAAGCTAGAGAAGAAGTTTGAGGGGTTAGAGCTCCACCACATACCACGAATCAAGAATCAAGCTGCTGATTGATACGTCTCCAGCGTATCTATAATTTTCGATTGCTCCATGCTACTTTATCTACTGTTTTAGGCAATATTGGGCTTTATTATCCACTTTTATATTATTTTTGGGACTAACCTATTAACCGGAGGCCCAGCCCAGATTTTCTGTTTTATGCCTATTTCAGTGTTTCGAGGAAAAGGAATATCAGACGGAGTCAGAACGGAACGAAATCAACTGGAGAAGTTAATTTTGGAAGGAAACCAACCAGATGGGCTTGGAGTGCACGTCAGGGGATCCCCGGGCTGCCCACGAGGGTGGGGGGCGCGCCCCTCCCCCTAGGCGCGCCCCCTACCTTGTGAGCCCCTCGGAGGTCCACCGACGTACCCCTTTCACCCATATATACCTACATACCCTAAAACTTCCAGAACAGAAGATAGATCGGGAGTTCCACCACCGCAAGCCTCTGTAGCCACCAAAAACCAATAGGGACCCTGTTTTGGCACCCTGCCGGAGGGGGATCCCATCACCGGTGGCCATCTTCATCATCCTGGCGCTATCCATGACGAGGAGGGAGTAGTTCACCCTCGGGGCTGAGGGTATGTACCAGTAGCTATGTGTTTGATCTCTCTCTCTCTTGTTCTCTCTCGTGTTCCCTCTATGGCACGATCTTGATGTATCCCAAGATTTGCTATTGTAGTTGGATCTATTGATGTTTCTCCCCCTCTACTCTCTTGTGATGAATTGAGTTTCCCCTTTGAAGTTATCTTATCGGATTGATTCTTTATGAGAACACTTGATGTATGTCTTGCCGTGATTATCTGTGGTGACAATGGGATATCATGTGCCACTTGATGTATGTTTTGGTGATCAACTTGCGGGTTTCGTGACATTGCGAACCTATGCATAGGGGTTGGCACATGTTCTTTACTCTCCGATAGAAACTTTGGGCACTCTTTGAAGTACTTTGTGTTGGTTGGATGAATCTGAGATTGTGTGATTCATATCGTATAATCATGCCCACGGATATTTGAGGTGACAATGGAGTATCTAGGTGACATTAGGGTTTTGGTTGATTTGTGTCTTAAGGTGTTATTCTAGTATGAACTCTATGATGGATCGAGCGGAAAGAATAGCTTTATGTTATTTTACTACGAACTCTTGAATAGATAGAACAGAAAGGATAACTTTGAGGTCGTTTCGTACCCTACCATAATCTCTACGTTTGTTCTCCGCTATTAGTGGCTTCGGAGTGACTCTTTGTTGCATGTTGAGGGCTTGTCATATTATCTATCTATGTTATTATTGTTGAGAGAACTTACACTAGTGAAAGTATGAACCCTAGGCCTTGTTTCCTATCATTGCAATACCATTTACGCTCACTTTTATCATTAGTTACCTTGCTGTTTTTTGTTATTTCAGATTACAAATACCTTTATCTACCATCCATATTGCACTTGTATCACCATCTCTTCACCGAACTAGTGCACCTATACAATTTACCATTGTATTGGGTGTGTTGGGGACACAAGAGACTTTTTGTTATTTGGTTGCAGGGTTTTTTGAGAGAGACCATCTTCATCCTACGCCTCCTACGGATTGATAAACTTTAGGTTATCCACTTGAGGGAAATTTGCTACTGTCCTACAAACCTGTGCACTTGCAGGCCCAACAACGTCTACAAGAAGAAGGTTGTGTAGTAGACATCAAGCTCTTTTCTGGCGCCGTTGCCGGGGAGGTTAGGTAAGTAAAGGTATATCTTTAGATCTTGCAATTGAATCTTTTTCTTTCTTGTTTTAGCACTAGTTTAGTTTATAAAAGAAAACTACAAAAAAATGGAATTGAGTTTGTCTCATACGCTTCATATTTTTAATATCTTTTGTGAGTATGATGGAAATGATAATTGTGCTCAAGTGCTAGAAGAAGAAATCTCTAAATTGTTTGGCACTAAATATTTGAATGATGAGTGTCGGTGTCAAAACCGTCGGATCTCGGGTAGGGGGTCCCGAACTGTGCGTCTAGGCGGATGGTAACAGGAGACAAGGGACACGATGTTTTTACCCAGGTTCGGGCCCTCTCGATGGAGGTAAACCCCTACTCCTGCTTGATTAATATTGATGATATGGGTAGTACAAGAGTAGATCTACCACGAGATCAAGGAGGCTAAA
Source organism: Triticum timopheevii (assembly GCA_963921465.1). Lineage (NCBI taxonomy): Eukaryota > Viridiplantae > Streptophyta > Magnoliopsida > Poales > Poaceae > Triticum > Triticum timopheevii. The sequence continues at coordinate 120,623,948 of OY997270.1, forward strand.
CCCTAGAAGCTAGCCTATGGAATGATTGTTGTAATGGTTGTTCGTCCTACGGACTAAAACCCTCCGGTTTATATAGACAAGGGAGAGGGCTAGGGTTACACAGAGTCGGTTACAATGGTAGGAGATCTACATATCCGTATTGCCAAGCTTGCCTTCCACGCCAAGGAAAGTCCCATCCGGACACGGGACGAAGTCTTCAATCTTGTATCTTCATAGTCTTGGAGTCCGGCCGATGATGATAGTCCGGCTATCCGGACACCCCCTAGTCCAGGACTCCCTCAGTAGCCCCTGAACCAGGCTTCAATGACGACGAGTCCGGCGCGCATATTGTCTTCGGCATTGAAGGCGGGTTCTTCCTCCGAATAATTCATAGAAGATTGTGAACACCAGGATAGTGTCCGGCTTTGTAAAATAAATTCCACAACGTATTTTGTGGTGTGACGTCACGCCACTACCAAGCCTTTACTTGAATCGTTTTTATTATACCACCTCAGCGCGTTTAGCGAAGAGGTTTCCTTGGCACGTCTTGTCGAAGCAGAGACCGTGTTCCCCTTATTCCGGGATTCTCATCAATACGGACGTGGGTAACCCAACCGCGCCAATGATTGTGGCGCTTGGGAGATAAGCGAGTTTTACCAGGCCGGTGGGGACGCATAGTCTTCGTCCGCCCATATATAAGGGGATAAGGATCCACCTTTTTTACCTACACCTTCTTCCTCCTTTGCCTATCCATCTCCGCGCACTCGAGCTCCAGCGCCCAAGTCCGCACATCTTGCCTCAACCTTCTCCAGCCATGTCCGGAGCGGGAGGCAAGTGGATGGCCTCCTCCATTACGGAGGGGCACATCGAGAAGCTGCGCGGCGCCGGATACCTGTCCAGCGACATCGCGCACCGGCTGCCCGACGAGGGGCAGCTCATCCCCACCCCTAGGCCCCATGAGAGGGTCGTATTTCTTCCCCACTTCCTCCGTGGACTGGGCTTCCCACTTCACCCCTTCGTCCGGGGGCTCATGTACTACTACGGCCTGGACTTCCCCGATCTGGCGCCAAACTTCATCCTCAAGATCTCGGTGTTCATCGTCGTGTGCGAGGCCTTCCTCTGCATCCAGCCCCACTTCGGCTTGTGGCTAAAGACCTTCAATGTCAAGCCGAAGGTGGTGAAGGGCGTCCAAGCGGAGTGCGGAGGTGCCATGGTGGGCAAAATGCCCAACGTCATCTGGCTCGAGGGTGCCTTCGTGGAGTCCATCAAAGGGTGGCAATCGGGGTGGTTCTACATCACCGAGCCGCGTGACCCTAAATGGGCAGCGGCCCCCGAGTTCAGATCTGGTACCCCCATGCAGCTCACCTCCTGGAAAGAGAAGGGTTTGCTATGGGGTAGTTCGGAGGAGTTGACCGGACTCCAATCCTGTCTCCAGACCCTGGTGAACAAGAAACTCAAGCTTGTCAACGTGATCCAGGTCATGCTCGTCCACCGGATTCTCCCCTGCCAGCAACGGGCTTTCAATTTATGGGAGTTTGATCCGGCACAGCACCGGACATTGAGCGGGCTCTTCGACACGACGTACGAAGCTGCCTGGAGGGTGCTGTTCAAGGGCGGAGAATGTTGGGGAACGTTGCAGAAAATTAAAATTTTTCCTACGGTTTCACCAAGATCCATCTATGAGTTCATCTAAGCAACGAGTCAAGGGAGTGAGTTTGCATCTACATACCACTTGTAGATTGCGTGCAGAAGCATTCAAGGGGATGGTGATGATGGAGTCGTACTCGCCGTGATTCAGATCACCGATGACCAAGTGCTGAACGGACGCGTTCAACACACATACGGGACGGGAGACGTCTCCTCCTTCTTGATCCAGCAAGGGGGAAGGAGAGGTTGATGATGATCCAGCAGCACGACGGCGTGGTGGTGGATGCAGCAGAACTCCGGCAGGGCTTCGCCAAGCTGCTGCGGGAGGAGGACGAGGTGTAGCAGGGGAGGAAGGCGCCAATGCATAGGGTGTGGCTGCCCTCCCCCTGCCCTCCTTTATATAGGCCCCCAGGGGGGCCCTGGAAGATCCAATCTCCCAAGGGGGCGGCGGCCAGGGGGGGTGGAGTGCCCCCCAAGGCATGTGGTGCGCCCCCCCCCCCCACCCTAGGGTTTCAACCCTAGGCGCAGGGGGTGGGCCTAGGGGGGCGCACCAGCCCACTATGGGCTGGTTCCCCTCCCACTTCAGCCCATGGGGCCCTCCGGGATGGGTGGCCCCACCCGGTGGACCCCCGGGACCCTTCCGGTGGTCCCGGTACATTACCGGGTGACCCCGAAACTTTCCCGATGGTCGAAATACCACTTCCTATATATAATTCTTTACCTCCGGACCATTCCGAAACTCCTCGTGATGTCCGGGATCTCATCCGGGACTCCGAACAACATTCGGTATACTGCATACTCATATTCATACAACCCTAGCGTCACCGAACCTTAAGTGTGTAGACCCTACTGGTTCGGGAGACACGTAGACATGACCGAGACGACTCTCGGGCAATAACCAACACCGGGATCTGGATACCCATGTTGGCTCCCACATGCTCCTCGATGATTTCATCGGATGAACCACGATGTCGAGGATTAAACAACCCCGTATACAATTCCCTTTGTCAATCGGTACGTTACTTGCCCGAGACTCGATCGTCGGTATCCCAATACCTTGTTCAGTCTCGTTACCGGCAAGTCACTTTACTCGTACCGTAATGCATGATCCCGTGACCAACCACTTGGTCACTTTGAGCTCATTATGATGATGCATTACCGAGTGGGCCCAGAGATACCTCTCCGTCATACGGAGTGACAAATCCTAGTCTCGATCCGTGTCAACCCAACAGACACTTTCGGAGATACCTGCAGTGCACCTTTATAGTCACCCAGTTACGTTGTGACGTTTGATACACCCAAAGCACTGCTACGGTATCCGGAAGTTACACGATCTCATGGTCTAAGGAAGAGATACTTGACATTGGAAAAGCTCAAGCAAACGAACTACACGATCTTGTGCTATGCTTAGGATTAGGTCTTGTCCATCACATCATTCTCCTAATGATGTGATCTCGTTATCAACGACATCCAATGTCCATAGCCAGGAAACCATGACTATCTGTTGATCAACGAGCTAGTCAACTAGAGGCTCACTAGGGACATATTGTGGTCTATGTATTCACACGTGTATTACGATTTCCGGATAATACAGTTATAGCATGAATAAAAGACAATTATCATGAACAAGGAAATATAATAATACTTTTATTATTGCCTCTAGGGCATATTTCCAACAGTCTCCCACTTGCACTAGAGTCAATAATCTAGTTACATTGTGATGAGTCGAACACCCATAGAGTTCTGGTGTTGATCATGTTTTGCTCGCGAGAGAGGTTTAGTCAACGGATCTGCGACATTCAGATCCGTATGTACTTTGCAAATATCTATGTCTCCATCTTGAACATTTTCACGGATGGAGTTGAAACGACGCTTGATGTGCCTGGTCTTCTTGTGAAACCTGGGCTCCTTGGCAAGGGTATTAGCTCCAGTGTTGTCACAGAAGAGTTTGATCGGCCCCGACGCATTGGGTATGACTCCTAAGTCGGTGATGAACTCCTTCACCCAAATTGCTTCATGCGCTGCCTCCGAGGCTGCCATGTTGTTGACATGGATTTTGACCAAGATAAAATAAAATGCATAAACCACATAAAATATAAATGCAAAACGACAGAAATCCGTTTTATGATGAAAAGAATCAATTAAAAAAATATAATCAATCGCTCAGTGGACGATCGACAAAAATAAGCATATTATATGTTCGAACGTTGATAATGCACACATTAAACCGAAAATTATAAAATATGACAAAATAAATAAATATTCATCAAGTTATGTCCTGTATGTACGTGCATCGTCGCCGACGGATATTGATCTAAAATTTCACCGTTAAAGACGACACCAATATTATCGAAGCATCGTGCAATATGTTCCTCCATCAAAATATCGTCATATCTTAATGAATGCACACAAAATAAATTTGATAAAGATAGCCAATAATAAGAGCGATCCGCTGCAAAAAAAAGATCCATTGGATCGCGTACATACATGCATGAGGTGTGCGTACGTGACATAGCTAGGCATGCATGTCAAGAGACCCATACGTTATCATGCCACTTAAGAAAATTAGCCTTAATGAATTACTAGAATCAGGCCTAGCCCACTTTTATAAAATGGCTACGCATGCACAAGCGTTGCCTCATCATCCATCAGCCATACAAGCAAATGGATTAGAGCAGGAGTCCACACGTGACAGATGGTGGCCTAATTAAGCCCATATTGGCTGATGGGACATTGCCAGGTAATTAGTGATTAAACAAATAAAAAAAGAAAAGAGCAGCCCACTCCCACTCCCACGATTCCCACGATCCCACGATCGATGGGCGCGCGTCCTGGGAGAGCTTCATCTGCTCGCCCGCCCCTATAAATACCCCCATGCTCGTTTGCTCAGGGGTTGGTCTCTCATTTGGTCTGGCGGCCCTTAGATCGTTTTCTCCCACTGCTAGAATTACATACACTCATACAACACATAAGAGCACAGAGAAAAAGAAGAGGCAGGCGTGGTGCTTGCAGGAGGTTGAAGGTGAGATTCATGGTTCTCCCATAGCCCCTGATTTGGTCATTGTGGTACAGATCTGGGGGCTTTCTTCTTCCTCCTCTCCCAAAACTCTAACCCTTGGTTCGGCCATCGTGGTACAAATCAAGGGACATGTTTTATCTTCCCAAAATTCTTGTTCTTGGTTTGGCCATCATGGTACAAATCAAGGAGCATGTTTCATCTCCCAAAAATTCTTGCTCTTAGTCCGGCCTTCGCGGTACAGGCTAAGGTGCATGGTTTAATTTATCTCAAAATTTTGTCTCTGGTTTGGCCATTTTGGTATAGTCTAAAGAGCATGTTGCATCCATCGCAAATTTTTGTCCTTGATTCGGCCATCGCGGTACAAACCAAAGAGTATGTTACATCTATCCCAAACTTTTGCCTTCGGCTCGGCCATCGCGGTACGAGTCAAGGAGCATGCATGGTTCTTGTAAGCACGGTTCTTTTAAATGTTGCGTGCGCTTCGTCCTATTGATCTCCGTCTTGGTTCGGTCCCTTTAGAGATACAAGCCAAGATGAACGCCTCGTTCCTTGGTTTGGTCTCTATACATGGATACAAATCAAGAGAGTGTCATAGGTGCGAAAACCTCATAAAAATTTGACTTATTTGATCATCATAAAAAAATGGATATGACTAAGTTGGAATGAAATTACGAACGCACTAAACTAAACTCATGATAATCTCTTGTTTGGTTGCGCTACGTGCATTATGTGTCACGCTAGTTGCAATACAAACAAGAGCATAAAAATATATTCCTTCACTTGGTTACGCTACACGCGGGCATTATCTTAATGCCACGCGGTGTTAGTAGTAATACGAGCAGGGCAAAACTTAATTAAAAATGCGGTCATGCTACACACGCAAAGACCGAAATCATACGAAATGAATGATAAAACATGTTGCATCATAAAAAACAAATCTTACTTGGTTGCGCTACACGTGGGCATTATCATAATGCTACATGGTGTTAGTAGTAATACAAGTAAGAGAAAATGAAACAAAGTATTCAGGCCACATATTTGGTCCAAAGTCAAATAAAACATGTCATGAAATGCTCCGATGCTATAAGAGCCTAACTATTAGCATCATCACAAATGGATATCACAAACTCACTTTACTTGGGTCATGCTACACACTAGAGCCAATGAAATGGCGTTATGTGGAGTTAATGCTAATACCGTGTAAGGTACAAACATAAACAAAATGATAGATGTCATATGCATCATGCAACACCATAATTACTCCACAAACCTTTGCTTGGTTACGCTGCACGCGGGTAATATCTTAGTGCTACGCGATGTTAGTAGTAATACAGGTAAAGCAGAACTTAATAAAAAAATAAGTTCACTCCACATCCACATATGCATACAAAATTCATGCAAAATACATGATAAGGCATATTTCATGTAGCCCACATAGGCTTTAAACAAATAAAAAATATAATAAACAAACTCCATTCGGGTCAAGCTATACGTGTGTGTCATATCATTGCACCACGTGGTTAGTTTTGATACCGTGTGAAGTCAAAGTCAACAAAATATGGCACATATCATATGCACCATAAAAAGCATCAATATTGTGTCAGAAAGCTTCAGTCCATTACGCTACACGCGGGCACCACATTGGTGTCGTGCGGTGATAGTAGTACTGTGATGATGCAAAACTCATTAAAATCGGCATGTCACATATATCCATGCCGATGTCATATAAAATTCTTAAAGAAAACATATACATATCCTATATGCCAAACGTAGGATAAAACTATGCCTAGCCAAAATCAAACCGCATTCCGCATATAAATAAGGTTGAACACACACAAATGGTTGCATGCTAGGAAATATATTCCCAAACATCACACATGAAATCATAGAGGAGTATTTGCATGGAACCAAACTTCAAGATCACCAAGCAGGAGTTCATCGCCGACCGCGAGGAGGATTTCTTGTAGAATATTGTAATAGGAATGTGATGCAATTCTATGTAATAGAAATGTTGGAATTCTTAATCAGGGGTTTTCTCTTCGGAGATGTAATTAACAGAATTTTTATGTAAATGTAAGAGTTCTGGAAATAATGTACCTGCAATGTTTGATTTTTATTTTATGCATTTAAGTTTCATTCTGTATCAATGACGTGTACGCGTGTCTCACGCCCGCCATTTTCCCGTCATCACATGTACTCCGCTTCACATGTAGATCCCGCCACGATGCTCTGCTTGCAGCTGCACCAGCTTACTGCTCCACCATTCAACATATACACTTATCCGGTTTGTGACTTCGAGTCATTCAGATCTGTGTTGAAGCTAGCGTCGACGTAACCCTTTACGACGAGCTCTTCGTCACCTCCATAAATGAGAAACATGTCCTTTGTCCTTTTCAGGTACTTCAGGATATTCTTGACCGCTGTCCAGTGTTCCTTGCCGGGATTACTTTGGTACCTTCCTACCAAACTTACGGCAAGGTTTACATCAGGTCTGGTACACAACATGGCATACATAATAGATCCTATGGCTGAAGCATAGGGGATGACACTCATCTCTTCTTTATCTTTTGCGGTGGTCGGGGATTGAGCCGAGCTCAATCTCACACCTTGCAATACAGGTAAGAACCCCTTCTTGGACTGATCCATTTTGAACTTCTTCAAAATCTTATCAAGGTATGTGCTTTGTGAAAGACCTATGAGGCGTCTCGATCTATCTCTATAGATCTTGATTCCTAATATATAAGCAGCTTCTCCAAGGTCCTTCATTGAAAAACACTTATTCAAGTAGGCCTTAATGCTGTCCAGAAGTTCTATATCATTTCCCATCAAGAGTATGTCATCTACATATAATATGAGAAATGCTACAGAGCTTCCACTCACTTACTTGTAAACACAGGCTTCTCCATAAGTCTGCATAAACCCAAACGCTTTGATCATCTCATCAAAGTGAATGTTCCAACTCCGAGATGCTTGCACCAGCCCATAAATGGATCGCTGGAGCTTGCATACTTTGTTAGCATTCTTAGGATCGACAAAACCTTCCGGCTGCATCATATACAGCTCTTCCTTAAGATGTCCGTTAAGGAATGCCGTTTTGACGTCCATCTGCCATATCTCATAATCATAGTATGCGGCAACTGTTAACATGATTCGGACGGACTTCAGCTTCGCTACGGGAGAGAATGTCTCGTCGTAGTCAATCCCTTGAACTTGTCGATAATGCTTAGCGACAAGTCGAGCTTTATAGATGGTAACATTACCATCCGCGTCCGTCTTCTTCTTAAAAATCCATTTGTTTTCTATCGCTCGCCGATCATCGGGCAAGTCTGTCAAAGTCCATACTTTGTTTTCATACATGGATTCTATCTCTGATTTCATGGCTTCAAGCCATTTGTTGGAATCTGGGCCCGCCATCGCTTCTTCATAGTTCGAAGGTTCACCGTTGTCTAACAACATGATTTCCAGGACAGGGTTGCCGTACCACTCTGGTGCGGAACGTGTCCTTGTGGACCTACGAAGTTCAGTAGCAACTTGATCCGAAGTACCTTGATCATCACTATTATTTTCCTCTTTAGTTGGTGTATGCATTATAGGAACATTTTCCTGAGCTGCACCACTTTCCCGTTCGAGAGGTAGTACTTCATCGAGTTCTACTTTCCTCCCACTTACTTCTTTCGAGAGAAACTCTTTTTCCAGAAAGCATCCGTTCTTGGCAACAAAGATCTTGCCCTCGGATCTTAAGTAGAAGGTATACCCAATGGTTTCCTTAGGGTATCCTATGAAGACGCATTTTTCCGACTTGGGTTCGAGCTTTTCAGGTTGAAGTTTCTTGACATAAGCATCGCATCCCCAAACTTTTAGAAACGACAGCTTAGGTTTCTTCCCAAACCATAATTCATACAGTGTCGTCTCAACGGATTTAGACGGTGCCCTATTTAAAGTGAATGTAGTTGTCTCTAGAGCGTATCCCCAAAATGATAGCGGTAAATCGGTAAGAGACATCATAGACCGCACCATATCCAATAGAGTGCGATTACGACGTTCGGACACACCGTTACGCAGGTGTTCCAGGCGGCGTGAGTTGTGAAACGATTCCACATTTCCTTAAGTGTGTACCAAATTCATGACTTAAGTATTCTCCTCCACGATCTGATCGTAGGAACTTTATCTTTCAGTCACGTTGATTCTCTACCTCATTCTGAAATTCCTTGAACTTTTCAAAGGTCTCAGACTTGTGTTTCATTAAGTAGACATACCCATATCTACTCAAGTCATCAGTGAGAGTGAGAACATAATGATATCCTCCGAGAGCCTCAACGCTCATTGGACCGCACACATCGGTATGTATGATTTCCAACAAGTTGGTTGCTCGCTCCATTGTTCCGGAGAACGGAGTCTTGGTCATTTTGCCCATGAGGCATGGTTCGCATGTGTCAAATGATTCATAATTGAGAGACTCTAAAAGTCCATCAGCATGGAGCTTCTTCATGCGCTTGACACCAATGTGACCAAGGCGGCAGTGCTACAAGTATGTGGGACTATCGTTATCAAGTTTACATCTTTTGGTATTCACACTATGTATATGTGTAATATTACGCTCGAGATTCATTAAGAATAAACCATTGACCATCGGAGCATGACCATAAAACATATCTCTCATATAAATAGAATAACCATTATTCTCAGATTTAAATGAGTAGCCATCTCGAATTAAACGAGATCCTGATACAATGTTCATGCTCAAACTTGGCACTAAATAACAATTATTAAGGTTTAAAACTAATCCCGTAGGTAAATGTAGAGGCAGCGTGCCGACGGCGATCACATCGACTCTGGAACCATTCCCGACGCGCATCGTCACCTCGTCCTTCCCCAGTCTCCGTTTATTCCGCAGCTCCTGCTGTGAGTTACAAATATGAGCAACGACACCGGTATCAAATAACCAAGAGTTACTACGAGTACTGGTAAGGTACACATCAATTACATGTATATCAAATATACCTTTGGTGTTGCCGGCCTTCTTATCCGCTAAGTATTTGGGGCAGTTCCGCTTTCAGTGACCCTTCCCCTTGCAATAAAAGCACTCAGTCTCAGGCTTGGGTCCATTGCTTGACTTCTTCCTGGCAACTGGCTTACCAGGCGCGGCAACTTCCTTGCCGTCCTTCTTGAAGTTCTTCTTACCCTTGCCCTTCTTGAACTTAGTGGTCTTATTGACCATCAACACTTGATGTTCTTTCTTGATTTCAACCTCTGCTGACTTCAGCATTGAAAATACTTCAGGAATGGTCTTCACCATCCCCTGCATATTGTAGTTCATCACAAAGCTCTTGTAGCTTGGTGGGAGCGACTGAAGGATTCTGTCAATGACCGCCTCATCAGGGAGGTTAATGTCCAGCTGGGTCAGGCGGTTGTGCAACCCAGACATTTTGAGTATGTGCTCACTGACAGAACTGTTTTCCTCCATCATACAACTATAGAATTTTTCGGAGACTTCATATCTCTCGACCCGGGCATGAGCTTGGAAAACTAGTTTCAGCTCCTCGAACATCTCATATGCTCCGTGTTGCTCAAAACGCTTTTGGAGCCCCGGTTCTAAGCTGTAAAGCATGCCGCACTGAACGAGGGAGTAATCATCAGCGCGAGACTGCCAAGTGTTCATAACGTCTTGGTTTTCTGGGACGGGAGCGTCACCTAGCGGTCCTTCTAGGACATATTGTTTCCTGGCAGCTATGAGGATGATCCTCAGGTTCCGGACCCAGTCCGTATAGTTGCTGCCATCATCTTTCAGCTTGGTTTTCTCTAGGAACGCGTTGAAGTTCATGTTGACATGAGCGTTGGCCATTTGATCTACAAGACATATTTGCAAAGGTTTTAGACTAAGTTCATGATAATTAAGTTCATCTAATCAAATTATTACAATGAACTCCCACTCAGATTAGACATCCCTCTAGTCATCTAAGTGTTACACGATCCGAGTCGACTAGGCCGTGTCCGATCATCACGTGAGACGGACTAGTCATCGTCGGTGAACATCTTCATGTTGATCGTATCTTCCATACGACTCGTGTTCGACCTTTCGGTCTCTGTGTTCTGAGGCCATGTCTGTACATGCTAGGCTCGTCAAGTTAACCCTAAGTGTTTTGCATGTGTAAAACTGTCTTACACCCGTTGTATGTGAATGTAAGGATCTATCACGCCCGATCATCACGTGGTGCTTCGAAACGACGAACTTTAGCAACGGTGCACAGTTAGGGGAGAACACTTCTTGAAATTGTTGTAAGGGATCATCTTATTTACTACCGTCGTTCTAAGTAAACAAGATGCATAAACATAATAAACATCACATGCAATTATATAGTAGTGACATGATATGGCCAATATCATATAGCTCCATTGATCTCCATCTTCGGGGCTCCATGATCATCTTGTCACCGGCATGACACCATGATCTCCATCATCATGATCTCCATCATCGTGTCTTCATGAAGTTGTCACGCCAACGACTACTTCTACTTCTATGGCTAACGCGTTTAGCAATAAAGTAAAGTAATTTACATGGCGTTCTTCAATGACACGCAGGTCATACAAAAATAAACACAACTCCTATGGCTCCTGCCGGTTGTCATACTCATCGACATGCAAGTCGTGATTCCTATTACAAGAACATGATCTCATACATCACAATATATCATTCATCATTCATCACAACTTCTGGCCATATCACATCACATGTCAATCGCTGCAAAAACAAGTTAGACGTCCTCTAATTGTTGTTGCATCTTTTACGTGGCTGCAATTGGGTTCTAGCAAGAACGTTTTCTTACCTACGAATAACCACAACGTGATTTTGTCAACTTCTATTTACCCTTCATAAGGACCCTTTTCATCGAATCCGCTCCAACTAAAGTGGGAGAGACAGACACCCGCCAGCCACCTTATGCAACTAGTGCATGTCTGTCGGTGGAACCGGTCTCACGTAAGCGTACGTGTAAGGTTGGTCCGGGCCGCTTCATCCCACAATACCGCTGAAGCAAGAAAATACTAGTGGCGGCAAGCAAGTTGACAAGATCCACGCCCACAACAAAATTGTGTTCTACTCATGCAATAGAGAACTACGCATAGACCTAGCTCATGATGCCACTGTTGGGGAACGTTGCAGAAAATTAAAATTTTTCCTACGGTTTCACCAAGATCCATCTATGAGTTCATCTAAGCAATGAGTAAAGGGAGTGAGTTTGCATCTACATACCACTTGTAGATTGCGTGCGGAAGCGTTCAAGGGGATGGTGATGATGGAGTCGTACTCGCCGTGATTCAGATCACCAATGACCAAGTGCTGAACAGACAGCACCTCCGCGTTCAACACACGTACGGGATGGGAGACATCTCCTCCTTCTTGATCCAGCAAGGGGGAAGGAGAGGTTGATGATGATCCAGCAGCACGACGACGTGGTGGTGGATGCAGCAGAACTCCGGCAGGGCTTCGCCAAGCTGCTGCGGGAGGAGGATGAGGTGTAGCAGGGGAGGGAGGCGCCAATGCACAGGGTGTGGCTGCCCTCCCCCCTGCCCTCCTTTATATAGGCCCCCAGGGGGGGCGCCGGCCCTGGGAGATCCAATCTCCCAATGGGGCGGCGGCCAGGGGGGTGGAGTGCCCCCCAAGGCATGTGGTGCGCCCCCCCCACCCTAGGGTTTCAACCCTAGGCGCAGGGGGTGGGCCTAGGGGGGTGCACCAGCCCACTATGGGATGGTTCCCCTCCCACTTCAGCCCATGGGGCCCTCCAGGATGGGTGGCCCCACCCGGTGGACCCCCGGGACCCTTCCGGTGGTCCCGGTACATTACCGGGTGACCCCGAAACTTTCCCGATAGCCGAAATACCACTTCCTATATATAATTCTTTACCTCCGGACCATTCCAAAACTCCTCATGACGTCCGGGATCTCATCCGGGACTCCGAACAACATTCGTTATACTGCATACTCATATTCATACAACCCTAGCGTCACCGAACCTTAAGTGTGTAGACCCTACGGGTTCGGGAGACACGTAGACATGACTGAGACGACTCTCGGGCAATAACCAACAGCGGGATCTGGATACCCATGTTGGCTCCCACATGCTCCTCGATGATTTCATCGGATGAACCATGATCTCGAGGATTAAACAACCCCGTATACAATTCCCTTTGTCAATCGGTACATTACTTGCCCGAGACTCGATCGTCGGTATCCCAATACCTTGTTCAGTCTCGTTACCGGCAAGTCACTTTACTCGTACCATAATGCATGATCCCGTGACCAACCACTTGGTCACTTTGAGCTCATTATGATGATGCATTACCGAGTGGGCCCAGAGATACCTCTCCGTCATACGGAGTGACAAATCCCAGTCTTGATCCGTGTCAACCCAACAGACACTTTCGGAGATACCTGCAGTGCACCTTTATAGTCACCCAGTTACGTTGTGACGTTTCATACACCCAAAGCACTCCTACGGTATCCGGAAGTTACACGATCTCATGGTCTAAGGAAGAGATACTTGACATTGGAAAAGCTCTAGCAAACGAACTACACGATCTTGTGCTATGCTTAGGATTGGGTCTTGTCCATCACATCATTCTCCTAATGATTTGATCTCGTTATCAATGACATCCAATGTCCATAGCCAGGAAACCATGACTATCTGTTGATCAACGAGCTAGTCAACTAGAGGCTCACTAGGGACATATTGTGGTCTATGTATTCACACGTGTATTACGATTTCCGGATAATACAGTTATAGCATGAATAAAAGACAATTATCATGAACAAGGAAATATAATAATACTTTTATTATTGCCTCTAGGGCATATTTCCAACAGAGAAGCCCCTGCATCCGCAACTGAAGATCGCGGATTCAGCACGCAGCGCCCGGCCGGCAAGGTAAGCTATATTATCCTTTATGGGACACTCATTTCTTTCATAGTTTGACTCTATGTGGGATCTAAAACTCCCAATACCTTCAACAGGACTGGCAGAAGACATCCGGACAAGTTAACTGTCCGGCTCCCCTTCCCGAAGACCCAGCGGACACCCATTTAACGGGGCTGCTGGTCCCGGCCCTTTACGTGGTGCCGGAGAAGAAGGCCAAGAAGAAGGCCACGGGTACCCGAAGGAGTTCCCGGCGCCAGGTGATATCGAACTCATCATCCGATGACTCCGAGGCGGACTCCTCCCCCGAGGAGGAGGAGAAAGAGGCCTCTTCCCCAGCAGGGGGAGAGAAGAAGAGGAAGGCCTCCCCAACGGGGGCGGCCGAGGGGTCCAAGAAAGGACGGACCCTTTCTCCGGACTGCTCCACCAACGCCGACGACGGCGACGAGGAGTGGCCCTCTAGGGCCAAGCCCCTGGCAAGATCGTAAGTGTCCGAATTCCTGGATGATTTATAATTTCTCTTTTTGCCACGTGGTGTCCTTCTAATGCCGCATACAACCTGTAGTCCGGCCAAGGACGATCTTCCCGCTTCATCGAGCGGGTCCTTGGCTCCGTCGGATATGGATTCCCTTCCGACCGCCTCCACCCCTCGTGACGCTGATGGCGCCGAGGTGGGATCCCAGGAGGGGACCCACCAGGAGGGGGAGGCTCCGGAGGTGCCACAGGGCAACCTCCCGGACTTTGCACCGTACTCCGCACCGGAACCCGCAGTGGTTCCGGAGTCCGGCAGGCGGCCCCTTCGTAAGAAGGGCAAGACTGTGACACTGGCGGCCGCCGTCCAACCGGAGGCGCCGGATAACTTGTTGGAGGCGCTCAACGGCGCTTCCATCGAGGAAGAACACCGCACTGTCATGAGTGCGGTGATTCAGAAGGTTCAGCTCGCCAAGAGCGGGCTGACCGAAGCCTGCAGCAGCCTTCTAACGGGCTTTGAGGTAAGAATTTTAAGGCATGTAATATAATACCGCATAGACAGTAGCCCCTGATGCTCGGTTCGGTGTTCGGAAAGAAAAACCGGACTGAGGATCTTACAAAGATATACGCAGGAGTTCTAAAAAATATGTCAATATGGGATTGCAGGCTGCGCTGCTGACCTCTACCGCACTGACTGTGGAGGTCGATGCTTTGAAGCAGAACCTCGAGCGGTCCGAGAGCGAGCTCGGCCGTGCCAAGAAGCAGCTCGAGGACAAGGAAGGTGAGTGACACCGTATTGAATTTTTACCTTACAGAAAAGGATTTTGGTTGCAAGAGAAATAACAAGGATAATGTGGGTACTCCAGGGGCCACGAACGAGGTGGCGACCCTGAAGGAGGCCGTGTCCGCGGCCGAACGTAATGCGGCCGCGGAACGAGCTGAGCGAGAGAAACAGGAGGCATGGGTAGCGGAGGTGCAGGAAGAGCTCCAGGCTCTCGTGGAAAAGCATGAGAGTTTGGAGCGCGACTCGAAGACTCGAGAGTTCGAGCTTGCATCGGCTCTTGAGAGTGCCAAAGCCGCTAAGGCCGAAGCCCATAAGGCCCTCCAGGAGATTGAGGCGGTGAAGAAAATAGCGGCGGGTAAGGCATTTTTCATGCAAAGCAAGCATGTGAATGTGAATTACCTGTTACTTACCCGAATTCGAAGCTCTCCAGGAGCGTTTGCAGATCTGCCTCGCAGCGTGTCCGATGCTGCCGCATTCTACTGGGCCGAGGAGGGGAGCTCGATGGAGAAGGTCTTCTGGTCTCAGTATGCTGAGGCCGGACATCCGGTGCCCCTTAGCGACCAGCTGAAGCAGCTGGTCGAGCTTCACAAGGTAGCCGAACAGGCCATGAAGGGCCTCACAGTTCGGCTGTGGCCGAAGGAGGCCATGCCTGGGAGCTACTTCGGCCTGGTGCGGCGGCTGGTGGATGCGTGTCCCTGGGTGGAAGTCGTCAAGCAGTCCGCCTGCATTGAAGGTGCCCGTCGGGCCCTTGCCCGTGCAAAAGTGCACTGGGGCAGGATGGATGCTGAGAAGCTTCTGACGGACGCGCCGCCGGCGGGCAAGGAGTACCGCACACCCGAAATGTATTATAAGAGTGTCCTGAAGGGAGCCCGCATGATTGCGGATGAGTGCTCCAAGGATGTAATATTTGAGTAAAATCGCATTATGTTATCCTGTGTGCTGAAAACTGTGTTCATATGCGCTAAGCAACGCTTATTAATTTAAAATATTACCTTCTGTGCGGCTGTTTATCAAATCTGAGAGATGGCAAGTCGTCGGCTTCAGCCCCCATGCCACTAGTGCTGGGGTGTTCGGGATAAACTTGAGCGCTCTTGTTCCCATGTTTGGGTCCATCTAGGGAGGCGCTCAACACAACGAACGAGGCAACCGGACTTATAATGCTTGCACACTCTCACTTAGCCATAGAATTCTATAATTTTAAATTTCGCGAAGCCCCTAGTGTTCGGAAGACCGAGTTCGGGGCGCTATCCATGCCTGGGCCGGACAAAGCCGGTTCCTCGCTCTAAGCGGCATAAGTCTTTAGGGACTCGAAAAAACCTCTCGAACAGCGACCAGCTCTCGCCTTATCATGACGGTCAGTTTTAGCTTTCTCCACTGAGGCGCTCGCCCAGCTCAACCGGGGCGCAATCGCAGTGGTTCTCCCAGTGCTACCTTAGCCGATAAAATGGAACGTAAGGAACCAAAACATGGGAGCCGGGCAAACCCAACTATTGACCCAAGACATGATTCGGAGCCGATGCATATAATGCTATAAGTTCGGGGTGCCGCACTTGTGAAAGTGTTCGGACTTATCACACCATAATGCGGGGAACTTAAGCCCCTGGTGTATTCGGCCGTACCAAAGTGTACGGATGCAACATGTCGTAAAGGAACATATATAAGAAAGGAATGCGATTATAAGCAAAAAGCGACGCATTGTTTATTCAGAAATACTGCCATGAATGCAGAGCGATACAAATAGTGCGGTAAGCAAGGGATTGGACTATTTTAACATGTCCCCCTCCAGGGGTAGGCTGTGGAATGGTGTATTAAACAGATTTAATGCTCGTAATGGAGACCACCTGAGTGTTCGTCGCAGCCTTTCTCCTTCCCTGGCTGTTGCATCGTGAGTTCGGCAAGTCTACTGCCGGACAAGGCCTCTGGTGAACGGAGTCCTGTGGGTAAGAAAAAAAAGGAAAATACTGACATACTTGGGAGCCCCTGGTGTGGTTGAGCTGCACTCTGGGCCTGTCGTGGTCGTGCCCCTCCCCCTATGCCCATGGTATCTCCAGAGCGTAATGATGTACGCGAAGGACTGGTCTTGCAATTGTGCAAGGGCTGGGGTTGGGGCTGCATTGCTACACGTGCTCGGAACGTGCCAGGTGGTCTTGTTGTATGTTACTCCGGGCGCGTTTGGCCGTGTCCGGTCGCTTAACGGCCGGACTCGAAAATTGCCTTAAGAGGCTGCTCTGTACTTCTGCCGCGAGAGCTGCTGTGTGCTCCTCCGTTCGGAGGGAGCGTTCAGTGTTTCCGTTGACCGTGATGACTGCTCGAGGGCTTGGCATCTTGAGCTTGAGGTATGCGTAATGCGGCACCGCGTTGAACTTTGCAAACGCGGTCCGTCCGAGCAGAGCGTGATAGCCACTGCAGAGCGGGACTATGTCGAAGATTAACTCCTCGCTTTGGAAGTTATCCGGGGATCCGAAGACCACTTCCAGTGTGACTGAGCCTGTACAATTGGCCTCTCCACCTGGTATGACGCCTTTGAAGGTCGCCTTTGTAGGTTTAATCCTTGAGGGGTCTATGCCCATCTTGCACACTGTATCCTGATAAAGCAGGTTCAGGCTACTGCCGCCGTCCATCAGGACTCTGGTGAGGTGAAATCCGTTGACGATTGGGTCTAAAACCAATGCGGCGAATCCGCCGTGGCGGATACTGGTGGGGTGATCCCTTCGATCAAAAGTGATCAGGCAAGAGGACCATGGATTGAACTTCGGGGCGACTGGCTCCATCGCATATACATCCCTAAGTGCACGCTTCCGCTCCCTCTTGGGTATGTGGGTTGCGTATATCATGTTTACCGTCCGTACTTGTGGGGGGAAAGCCTTCTGTCTTCTACTGTTCGGCGGCCGGGTCTCTTACTCGTCCTCGCTATGCAGCCCCTTGTCATTGTTTTCGGCAATTAACTTGCTTGCCTGCTTAAATACCCAACAATCCCTGTTGGTGTGATTAGCTGGCTTTTCGGGGGTGCCATGTATCTGGCAAGAGCGGTCGTGTATTCGGTCCAAATTGGACGGACCCGGAGTAGTTCTTTTGAATGGCTTTTTCCGCTGACCGGGTTTGGAGCCTCTGAATCCGGCGTTGACTGCCGTATCCTCAGTGTTATCGCCGTTAACGCGGCGTTTGTTTTTGTTTCGACGCGACCTGCCATTGCGGTCCTTGGTATCTGGACTGCCAGAATTTTTGCTGAGGTTGTTACTGCGGGCTAGCCAGCTGTCCTCCCCCGCACAGAAGCGGGTCATGAGTGATGTGAGGGCTGCCATGGATTTCGGCTTTTCCTGTCCTAGGTGCCGGGACAGCCACTCGTCGCGGATGTTATGTTTGAAGGCTGCGAGGGCCTCTGCATCCGGACAGTCGACGATTTGATTTTTCTTTGTTAAGAACCGTGTCCAGAACTGTCTGGCCGATTTGTCTGGCTGCTGAATTATGTGGCTTAGGTCATCGGCGTCTGGTGGTCGCACATATGTGCCCTGGAAGTTGTCCGGCTTCCAGGTCCTCCCAACACCCAATTGACTCTGCTGGCAAGTTGTTAAGCTAATGCCGAGCTGGTCCTTTAAGCTTGAGTGGGAGATATTTGATGGCGTGAAGATCGTCACCGCGGGCCATGTGGATATGAAGGAGATAGTCTTCGATCTAAACCGCGGGGTCTGTTGTGCCATCGTAGGATTCAATGTTCACGTGTTTAAACCCTTCAGGGATTTGATGATCCATTACTTCATCTGTGAAGCATAGTGGGTGTGCGGCACCTCTGTATTGGGCAATATCACGACGTAGCTCGAGCGAGCTTTGTCTACTGTGTTCGGCCCGGCCGGAGTTGCTGTATCCGGTGCGACGGTAGTCGTCTCGCATCGTGGGGCGCCCACATGATCCGTAGATCGATCTTGATTGTCTTGCCTTGTCCTCCAATATGTCTCGCAAGTCCGGCACATTCCCCCGTGGCTTCATACTTTTCGAGCGGTGCCGGGGTACGGTCCTGATGGAGGGCCTAGAGGCCTCTCTGTCGTGGCCACGAGGTGGTCGGTCTGCCGTATTGTGCGCTGGTGATGAAGGTTTATATGCCTCCTCCTCTAATCGGGGGAGCAACTTGCATTTTGGGTAGCTTTTGGAGCGGCTTTCGAGTTCATACTCTTCGACCGCAAGGACTTCAGTCCATCTGTCGGCTAGCAGGTCTTGATCAGCTCGGAGCTGTTGCTGCTTTTTCTTTAGGCTGTTTGCTGTGGCCATAAGCCTGCGTTTAAAACGCTCTTGTTCGACGGGATCCTCGGGCACGACGAATTCGTCATCGTTGAGGCTTGCCTCATCTCCGGAGGGAGGCATGTAATTATCATCCTGAAAGTGCGTTATATCAACTAGAGGGGGGGGGGGTGAATAGGCGATTTTTATGAATTCTTCACCGAGGAATTTGCTGGTGAGGAAATTCCTTAGCGAAGAACTACTTGCAGCGGAATAAGTACTCAGAAGTAAACATAACAGGATATAAACATAGTCATCATGATGAAATGAAGACTGGCACAGAGTACAGAAAGCGTAAACATAGGATAACAAGATGAAGACGGACACACTGAAGAAATTGAACTGAGGATTTTGTGGAAGTCTTCAGTCAAAGTCTTCAAGCATAGATATGAACAACATACAACATAGTAATGAGGAAATGAAAGAGTTGAGGAAATAGAACCAGTTAGTTGGTGAAGACAATGATTTGGTAAACCAGTTCCAACTGCTGTCTCAGTTGTACGTCTGGTTGGAGCGGCTGAGTATTTAAACTCGAGGACACGCAGTCCCGGACACCCAGTCTCTGAGCCGCAACTCAGGACACCCAGTCCTCACCGTATTCTCCTTGAACTAAGACCACGCAGGCCTCGTCCAATCACTCGTGGTAAGTCTTCAGGTGACTTCCAAACCTTCACAGACTTGGTCACTCGGCGACCCACAATTCCTCTTGGATGCTCTAGACCTTGACGCCTAACCGTCTGGAAGAAGCACAGTCTTCAAAGGTAACAAGCGTCGGATCCACGCAGGATCAATTTCTTCAGTGATGCTCAATCACTTTGGGTTTGTGGGGGTTTGGTTTTGGGATTTTCCTCACTCGATGATTTTCGCTCAAAGTCCTCGGAGGATGGGTTGCTCTCAGATGACAAGTGTCAAGTTCTCTCAGAGCAGCCAACCGACTAGTGGTTGTAGGGGGCGGCTATTTATAGCCTAGGGAGTAGCCCGACATGATAAGACATAAATGCCCTTCAATGATATGACCGTTAGGTGGATAAGATATTTTGGACAGCCGGCGCGCAGCACAGCAACGGTCGGAAATTTGACTCTCAAATTCCTCAGGGCTATCATGTTCCTCACTGTGTAGGCAATTCGCACTGGAGAATTCCTAACTCCTCAGTCAGAGCAAAGTCCTCAGTGACCAGAAGAACTGCGTCTCTGTCACTGAAGAAATTGACTGAACTGTATGAGATTTCCAATGGCTTCACTCGAAGGGATTGGTAGGTGTAGGATTTTGAGTTGAGCATCACATGGAAATTTTTCCTTAGTTTTTCCTCGACCCCCTTTAACAGTACGGTGTTTTCTATGACTCAAGAAAGAGAAAATGAAACTACGAAAACAAAAGTCTTCACGCTTCATATTCCTCGAATGAATACGAAGTCTTCAAGGTCACACCAATTTCTTCACTTTCAAAGTCTTCAGAAAGTCTTCAGAATATCAAAGTCTTCAGTCGAAGAACTTCATTTTTAGGGGTCGACTTTCTCTGTAAATATCAAACTCCTCATAGACTTATAGACCTGTGTACACTCACAAACGCATCAGTCACTTAACCTATAAGTCTTCAATACACCAAAATCACTAAGGGGCACTAGATGCACTTACAATCTCCCCCTTTTTGGTGATTGATGACAACATAGGTTAAGTTTTCAACGGGGATAAACATATGAAGTGTAAATACTGATATTGAGGAATTTGATTGCAAGATATAGAAGAACTCCCCCTGAATATGTGCATAGTGAGGAATTTGCTTTTGAGGCAATGCACATTTGAAGAATTGAATCATGGAGATCTCCCCCTATATCTTGTAATTCATACACGCATTTGATATATAATATGAAGAATTTGAAATGCATGATGAAATATGGTGCCTGATGAGATTCAGCATGCGTGCAATAATATTAACAAGGAATAAGCATGCAGAATAACACATCAAAAGTATCAGAGCACAGTGCATCAAAGTCAGAGCACAATGCACTGTTCAAAAGTATCAGGGCACCATCGGATTTAAGATTACAACTCGATCCAATAAAAAGTTTCGGAAGAACGAGAGTTGTAACTTATCAAAACACCCATAATATAAATCCGCTTGAAGACTAACTCAGATTTCTCCCCCTTTGTCATCAAATGACCAAAAGGATCGAAACTGAGGACTAACGCCCCTGAAGAATTTCAAGTCGATGGAGGAGCGCCAGCGTTGTCGGGGTTGTTCGTTGAAGTAGGGCCTGCCGCAGTGTCGTCCAAATCTTCATGTTCATCAGTTTCACGCGATGAAGAATAAGAACTGGCCACCAGATCAGGATCTTTGACTCTCTTGAATTTCTTCGGAGGTGGTGCAGACCAGTCAAATGCTTCCTGGAGACCCATAGTCTTCAGTTCTTCCGCGGAATATACATGAGTGAGAACAGCCCAGGTGCGGTTGAGGGTTTCATGAAGGTGATACTGATTTTTCTTCACTGCATTATGGGTTGAGGTCATGTTGTGAAGAATTGCAGCAAACTGACGCTTCACCCATTTGTGATTGCGATCAACCTTCTGATGAAGACTGAGGAGTAACTCACGGTCAGTCATCACCCTGGGTGCTGTTGCTTGAGGCTTTTGCTTAGCTGAGGTATTTGCGGCAGTGTCATGTGTGGCAGAGTCATCATTGGTAGAGTAAGATGTAGCTAGACGGAATTGACCATCCAATGGACGAGTGCCTTCATCGATCACAGCAGCTACCTTGCCCTTATCATCAGATGATGAAACTGGTCGCTTGAGGACTTCAATGGGCGGCAAGTAGCTACCATGGTTCAGAGTTTCAGCCTTGTAATTCAGTGAAGATCTTGCCCTTATGAATCTCATAATCCAAGGCGCATAGGGCTTCAGCTCAAAAGGTGACATAGCAACATTAGCCAGAGTCCTCATGAAGAAATCATGGAAGTTGACGGGAACGCCATGAATGATGTTGAAAAGCATGTTCTTCATGATGCCAACGACATCTTCATCATTTGAGTCGTGGCCTTTGATAGGACTCATTGTCTTCGTCAGGATGCGATAGACAGTCCGAGGCACATATAGCAATTCCTTGACGAGGAATTTGGCTCGTGGGGCCTGCCCTGGCTTCAAAGGCTTCATGAGCACTTGCATATAATGATCCGTCAGTTCGCGGTCATTGTAGATGCAACGTGCACTGGCATGGGGAGGATCAAGAGGAAGGACATGAAGCAATTCAGTTGCTGGTGCCTTATAGTGAGTGTTTTCGGTCATCCAATCCAGTACCCATGAATTGACATCTTCAGCATCTCCGGTGATATGCAAAGTGGCATAGAACTGAAGAATGAGTTCTTCATTCCAATCACAGATATCAGTGCAGAAGTTCAGTAGTCCTGCATCGTGAATAACTCGGAGGACCGGCTCGAAGCACGGCAGAGATTCCATATCCACATGAGGAATATGTTCATGATCGAAGATTTTGTCCTTGTCAAAGAGCACTGAGGAATAGAAGTTGGCTTGAGTAGCAGTCCAGAAACGTCTCTTCCTTATGCGAGCAGAGTCATATGGATTGTAATCAGTGAAGAACACATGCTCAGAAAAAAGTCTTCAGCCTTGAATTTTTGCTTGCTAGAGAACGGATTCTTCGGTTTGGGAAGAGGAGTGTCAGTGATTTGCAGCACAACCTCAGGAATGGCGATCTCAGGTGCTTCAGGCTGAGGAATTTCTGGTTCCTCTTCTTGTGCAGTTTGGGGATCAGCGGCAACAGGTTCTTCAGCACTAGCGGCTGGAATTTCTTCATGAACAGACGATGTGGGATGAGTTTCTTCAGAGCCCATTTGAACAGTTGTAGCCGGGGACTGAGGAATTTGTTGAATAGGAGTGAAGAGAGGAGTATTGGGATGCTGACTTTCCCAAAAGTCATCGTTCATCACTGGAGTAGTGCATCCAATATCCACGTCTTCATCTTCTTTTTCAATTTCCTCAACACCAGCCTCTTCAGCTATGAACTGAGGCATAGGTGAGGAAACGACTGGCGTTGAAGGGAATGTTTCCACTTCAATTTCTTCATCAAACTGCTCTGAGGTAGCAACAGAATGATTTTCTTCATCAGATCCGCTTGGGATCTTGTAGTCTTCTCCATAAGGAACAATTTCCTTGGATGACATGGAGTAAATCGGAATGGCATCAATAGGATTTTCAAGCGAGCTGGTCATTGGCTTCATTTTCTTCGCGGCCGAAGAATTTGACGCAGCTGATGCCTTCCTTTTCTTCACTGCAGCTCGCTCTGCAGCCTTGGTCTTCTTCACTTCATAAGCAGAAGGAAGAATTGGAGTTGGTGTTGGCGCAGGAGGAGCTGAGGACTGTGGTTCATTTTCTTCAGGCGCAACTGGTGCAGTTGCCCTGATCCCTTCAGTTTCTTCAGGCGCACCACTAGTGGATGCCCTGGGAATTTCTTCAGCGGCTGGGATGGAGCCATCAGCCCTAGAACTTGTATTCTCATCAGCAGGCTGAAAGTCATCAGCAGTGCTGGCATGTTCATCAGCAGGCTGAGCAGATTCTGCAGCCTAAGGATTTTCTTGTTGCGATGGGGCTGCAACAGTTGTCATTTTCTTCGTCAAATTGACGAATCTCACTTTGGCTCCTTGCGGATCAGCATTGTATGCATCAAAATCTTTGCTGAGGGCTTGGATCTCAGATTGAGCCTTGAGAAGTTCTTTAGGTGTCAGTCTGACAACGTTCTTCTTCAGAAGCTTCTCCTTTCTAGCTTGTGCTCTCTTTATATCACGAGCCTTTTCAAACTTCCATTTCTCTTGAGAGATGAAATGGGTCAGCATATGACTTTGACCAGGAGTCAGAGGCAGATCAGGCATGAGAGTGTTTGGATCCTTATGCCATAAGTCAATATAGTCGAGGATCTTCTTCGGATCCAGAAGCAGAGGCACAGGTGTTCCTTTGGCTCTGGCGGCCTTTGCTTGTCCGTCTCTGATGATTTCTGCAAGTTCTTCATCAGAAGCCTCATCATCAGAGGGCACTTGGAACGCAACCTGTTTCTTTCTTGGACTTGGCCGAGGACCGCGTCCAGCTGTTGCTTTTGTCTTCAGCAGAGTGGGGCCTGATGAGGACATTGGTGCAGCTGAGGAACTCGCTGAGACACCAGAAGCAATTGAGAAGCCCTGAGTCCTTTGACATGTAGCCAGATGCACAGGAGTTGAGGACTTGGAGGGAGCTGCTGAGGACTTTGGTGGGAGCAGCAGTAGTCTGAGGAATTTGCCGTGAGGGCGCGGCTGAGGAACTTGGCCGTGAGGGCGCTGATGGTGAAGCACTTGGCTTGCGAGCAGGCTTCTTCGGCATTGATTTCCTCGGCTTGACCGAGGTCTCAGCGGCAGCAGCAGCAGCAGAATCCTCTTTGAATTTCCTCACTGCCTCCTTGGCTTGTCTTGCCAATTTTGCTTGGCGCCTAGCCCATTCTTCAGGAAAGTCTTCACCACTTTTGATGCTAGTGGGATCAGCGACTTGGCCAGGTGCCAATGGAGCTCTTGGGCATGGAGGATTTAAGGCGAATTTCTTCATGTACTTTGGAGTAACATATCGATATTCCCTCCATTCTCGTGCCCATCTTCGTTCAATCCTCTGAATGCGCACTTTGCGCTGATTCTTGTTTTCTTTGCCAAACTTGGCTTCATCAGGTGTGCAATAATCCTTGTATATTTCATCAGGGATCTCGAAAGCAGTCATGACCTCCGGTTTCTTTCCTCCTTTCTGCGGTCTCTTTCCTTCAGCCATTTTCTTCAGATGAGGAATTTGAACAATTGAACACTCTGAAGAAGTATGCAGTTTTTCTTTGAGGAATGCTGCAAATGAGTTAAGTTGATGAGAACCTAGTGATTCAGCAGTGGACATGAGTACCTGTGAACAGAGTGTAGGTGCGAGGAATTTGGAGAGGTCATATGCGTTCTCAGAAGATTTTTCAAAAAGACAAGTTTTGAGGAATTTGACCAGTTGAGCCTTGAGGAATTTCACTAAGCGTTCTTGTCTTATGTTCCAGAGTTGTACAGATTGAAAATCCGCACAATTGAGGAATCTTGAAGAAATGAGTGCTTAGAGAGATGGATCAAGAGCATACAGTATGTGAGGTGTTCATATGTGAAGATTTGAAGAATAAAACACCTTTGAAGATTTTCAGAAAAGTTTGAGAATCAAAGCGAGTAATAAAAGTGACTTTTAATTACCCGAACTGAAGAACACGACGAACAGAGATGAACAGCGATGAAGTTCGTCAAGTTAGATCTCCCACGCCCTAACTTGGCAGAGGGAGACAGCTACGGCGGCGGCGGAGTGAAGATTTCCGCAGCCGGCGCAAGTACGACGACGACGATGTAGAGGCAGTGAAGCTCTTCCTCACCGGCGGCGATGGAGTAGCGGCGGCGCTAGGGTTTGAGGAGAGCTCGAGCGAGAGACAGCGACCGAGCGGAGTAAATGAAGTAAGGAAGGGGAGAGGGGTATTTATAGCCACGGTAAAAACTGTTCGCCCGAAGATTTTGGGACAAACATGCCCCTGCCCTTTCTTCTTCACGCGACATGTGTCACCCACGTACTGTGCAGATGAGATCGTGTAAGATCGTGGGTGAATAAAATAATGCATCATGGGATACGGAACGGTTTGAGCGGTAAAACCGAAAATCTGGATAAGATTTGTTTTAAAGTTTCGTTCGCAATTTCTTCAGCTGACAAGGACACAATGAAGACTTTGACGAGTTTCAATTAGAACGCACATGAAGAATTTGTGAATAGATTGGGTTGAGTGTAGCATAGAGGGGGAAGGGTCCGATCACATTCACTTAGCAGAAATCACAAATTGAAGAAATAGCAATAAGTGAATGCTGTAGAGGACATAAACTGATATATATATATATAGCCAATGAAGAAAAACGACGGAAACAGTGAAGATTTTGCAAAGTTGAAGAATTTGAAAAACTAAAGACTTTCAAAAATGAGGAAAAACTCAAATTGAAGATTTTTCAACTTTTTGTGGTGGCGTGACCCACCGTATAAGAATGATGATTTCAGACACCGCGTACAATTGTCGTAGGGTTCTAAGAATCAAATTCTTCATTAATTTCTTCACACTTAGAGTGTTATTCTTCATTGATTGAAGAAAAACGTTTCTTCATGTGTTGCACATCTAAGTCATCAATTCTGCATAAGGGTTAGGATGTGTCCTTTTCAAAGAACATTCAAAGATTCTAAGATATTCAGCTCACACGGCAACTTGCTAAATCTCTTCTCGTCCAAGGGCTTAGTGAAGATATCAGCTAGCTGTTCTTCAGTCTTCACATGCTCGATGGAGATGTCGCCCTTCAACACATGATCACGAAGAAAATGATGACGAATCTGGATGTGCTTAGTCTTCGAGTGCTGAACTGGGTTGTGAGCAATCTTGATGGCACTCTCATTGTCGCAGAGGAGAGGTACATTCTTCACGTTGACGCCATAGTCCTTGAGGGTTTGCTTCATCCAAAGCAGTTGGGCACAGCATGAGCCAGCAGCAATGTATTCAGCTTCAGCAGTAGACAGTGATACATAGTTCTATTTCTTCGAGGACCAACAGACCAAAGATCGTCCGAGGAAATGACAAGTGCCAGATGTTGACTTGCGGTCCACACGATCACCAGCATAGTCAGAGTCAGAATATCCAATGAGATCAAAAGCAGAGCCCTTGGGGTACCATAATCCTAGTGTTGGTGTGTGAGCTAGATATCGAAGAATATGCTTCACAACCTTATGGTGTGATTCCTTCGGTGCAGCTTGAAATCGGGCACACATGCAAACACTAAGCATTATATCTGGCCTAGATGCACATAAGTACAATAAGGAACCAATCATGGAGCGGTATACCTTGTGATCGAAGTCAATACCATTTTCATCAGTGCATAGATGGCCATTTGTGGGCATAGGAATTTTGACGCCTTTGCAATCTTGCATGCTGAATTTCCTCAGTACATCTTTGAGGTATTTCTCTTGAGATATGAATATGCCATTGCGCTGCTGACGAATTTGAAGACCTAAGAAGAATTTCAACTCTCCCATCATAGACATTTGACATTCTTCACTCATCATGTAGGCAAATTCATCACTATAACGTTGGTTAGTACAACCAAAGATAATATCATCAACATATATTTGGCACACAAACAGTTCACCATCATATGATTTAGTAAAAAGAGTAGGGTCGAGTGAACCGGGTGTGAAGCCATTCTTCACGAAGAATTCCTTCAATGTATCATACCACGCCCGAGGGGCTTGCTTGAGGCCATAGAGAGCCTTATTGAGTCTGAAGACTTTGTCAGGATTCTTGGGATCTTCAAAACCTGGGGGTTGAGCAACATATACTTCTTCCTCAAGCTTACCATTGAGGAATGCACTTTTTACATCCATTTGATATAAGATGATATCATGATGGTTAGCGTAAGCAAGCAATATGCGAATAGCCTCAAGTCTAGCAACAGGTGCAAAAGTTTCATCGAAATCAATTCCTTCAACCTGTGTGTAGCCTTGAGCTACTAGTCGTGCCTTATTCCTCACCACAAGGCCATTTTCATCTTGCTTGTTGCGGTAGATCCACTTTGTGCCAATGATATTATGCTTGCGAGGATCTGGGCGATTGACCAATTCCCAAACATTGTTCAGCTCGAACTAATGTAATTCTTCTTGCATAGCCTGAATCCACTCCGGCTCCAGAAATGCTTCATCTACCTTAGTGGGATCTGTGATAGAGACAAAAGCATAGTGCCCACAAAAGTTAGATAAATGTGATGCTTTTGAGCGTGTGAGAGGACCTGGTGCGCTAATGCATCGATGATCTTCTCCACTTGCACTTCTTTTGCAACGCGTGGATGAGTTGGTTGTCGCTGAGGATTTTGATCAGCATTTTCTTCAGCACCATTTTCCTCATCATGTTCTTCAGGTGCATCAGCTCGACGTTCTTCATGAACAGGAATGAATTCTTCAGCAGATTCTTCAGTCGGAATGACATCCTCAGTTGCCTTGAGCTTGATAGCATCTTCAGGTGCTGGTTCATCTAACACAGAAGGTAGGTGCTCTCTTTGCGAGCCATTAGTTTCATCGAACCGCACATCTACAGTGTCAACAATCTTGTGAAGAACAATGTTGAAGACTCTGTAGGTGTGCGAGTCCTTTCCGTAACCAAGCATAAAACCTTCATGTGCTTTCGGTGCAAATTTAGAGTTATGGTGAGGATCTCTAATCCAACATTTAGCACCGAAGACTTTGAAATAACTCACATTGGGTTTCTTGTCAGTGAGGAGTTCATAGGCAGTCTTCTTGAAGAATTTATGAAGATATACTCTGTTGATGATGTGGCAAGCAGTATCAATTGCATCAATCCAAAAACGCTGAGGCGTTTTGTATTCATCAAGCATAGTGCGAGCCATCTCAACAAGAGTTCTGTTCTTGCGCTCCACGACGCCATTCTGCTGAGGAGTATAGGGAGCAGATAACTCATGAGTAATACCAAGTTCATCAAGATATGCATCAAGACCGGAATTCTTGAACTCAGTTCCATTGTCACTTCTGATATGCTTGATCTTCACACCAAAGTTGGTTGAAGCCCTCGAGGAAAATCGTTTGAAGACTTCCTGCACTTCATGTTTGTAAGTGACAATGTGTACCCATGTATATCGAGAATAATCATCAACAATGACAAAACCATATAGAGATGCATCATTAGTGACTGCTGAGTAATGATTAGGTCCGAAGAGGTCCATGTGAAGCAATTCGAATGGACGAGTAGTGGTCATGATAGTCTTCGCTGGATGCTTGGCCTTGGTCATTTTTCCAGCTTCACATGCTCCGCATAAATGATCCTTGAGGAATTTGACATTCTCAATGCCAATGACATGCTTCTTCTTCGCAAGCGTGTTCAAATTCCTCATGCCTGCATGACCAAGTCGTCGATGCCATAGCCAGCCTTCTGAAGCTTTTGCAAGTAGACATACGGCTGGTTGTGGTCCTATAGAGAAATCAACAATATACAGATCTCCTCTCCTAAAGCCTTCGAAGACTTTGGAATTGTCAGCTTCCATAATCACAACACAGCGATATTTGTCGAAGACAACAACCATATCAAGATCACAAAGCATTGAGACTGACATGAGATTGTATCCTAAGGACTCAACAAGCATGACTTTGTCCATGTGCTTATCCTTAGAGATAGCAACCTTACCAAGACCAAATACCTGACTTTTGCCTTTGTTTGCAAAGATGATATGCTTCAGAGGTGACGGTGATAAGGGAGCATCCATCAATAGATTCTTGTCACCAGTCATGTGATTTGTACATCCACTATCGAGGACCCATTCAGTGGTTTTGGGTTGATCATCCTGCAGATGAATTAGTGTAACTTACAATCTCATATGCTTCATCAGTGAAGAATATGATATCAAGTTCATCAGATGTATTTCATCAAGCAGTAAACAGATATAGCATTATGAGGACGTGTGAAATGAAAGTTCATTTCATCATGATTTGCCTGCGTCCTTTCAGGCAATTTCGTCAGGTCCCCAGCAAATTCTTCAGACGTTAGAGCACGTCTGGAGACCTGACCCTGCAGAAGAGATTAGTTCTTTTTCTTCACCACCCACATCTGGAGGGGTGGCAAAGAGTTCATCATTCTGCGAGCACCTTATGAGAAAGGTGGCAAAGATGCCAAACCATTTCGCTTCACATAAGAGGGATTAGGGTAAGCATATGAATAAGCAGAGTAATTCCTTGAGGACTTATGAACATAATGGTTTGAAGAATAATGCACATATTCATAACCCTTAGGTCTACCCTGCGAGACAAAGTTGTTAGCACGATGATAATCATATGAGGACTTTGATCCAGTTGAGGAATTTGATCCATGTGAAGAATTTGGTCCATATGAGGACTTGGATCCATATGAAGAATTTGGTCCATATGAAGAATTTGATCTAGGGTTCCTGTTCTTCACAGGTGGTGTCATGAGGACATTCACCTGAAGACTTTCAACACAACTTTTGGGAACCCAGATTTTCTTCATAGGGGAACCGTTCCTGCAGTTAGTGCCAACATATCTAGCAAATACTTCACCATTCTGATTTTGAACAGTTTATAGTTGGAGTCAAATGACTCATCAGAAGAATGAGGAGATTCACATGTAAAGCCAGATATGTTAGATGGATCAACTAGAGGTCCCTTTGCAGCAACCCATGAGGTTTTGGGGTACTGCTCATGCTTCCAATATGTTCCATCAGCATTGAGTTTCCTCTCAAAGGCAATACCCTCTTTCCTAGGGTTTCTGTTGAGGATCTGCTTTTTGAGCACATCACAAAGTGTCTGATGTCCTTTGAGGCTTTTGTACATGCCTGTCATGTACAGTTCCTTCAGCCCTGCATTGTCAGTGATGCTAGCAGTGTCCTCAGATGAGGAATTAGTGATAGCAGAGGCAGATGAAGGATTTGTAACAGTTGAAGCATTTGAACATTCAGGTGAAGAATTAGCAGATTCACGTTCAATGCACTTTAAGCATGGGGGAACAAATTCTTCCCGAGAAGCGCTGATTTGTTGAGCTAGTAATGAATCGCGCTCCTTCTGAAGATCTTCATAACACACTCTTAGCTTCTCAAGATCTTCCTTTCTTTGAAGAGATTCAAGGGAAAGCTTCTCATGATCTTGCTTTTCTTGAAGAAATTCATAAGAAAGTTTCTCATGATCAGACAAGAGAGCATTATGATGACCTTGAAGGTTATCAAACTTAGACTGAAGTCTCTGAAGATTTTCAGTCAAGGCTTTAGTGCGATCCATTTCTTCATCCAACATATCGTCACTTTTATCTAGCATGTTTTGAACCTTTTCAAGAGCCCGTTGTTGTTTCACAGCAATCTTAGCAAGTTTAGAGTAGCTGGGCTTGAGATCCTCTTAAGATTCATTTTCACTAGATTCAGAGGAGTTGTATTTGAGTACCTTGGCACCTTTCGCCATGAAGCAATAGGTGGGAGCGTAGCCATCATTATCTTCATCAGGCTTGTCGGTGGAGTCAGTTTCTTCAGTGTTGAAGATGGACTTGCTGACGAAGGCAGTAGCAACGGCCAGACTCGCCACACCAGACTCAGATTCTTCAGACGCCTCCTCTTCATCATTTTCCTCAGATTCAGCTTCAGAGTCCATTTCCTTGCCAATGAATGCCCGAGCCTTCTTGGAGCTGCTCTTCTTGTGAGATGAGGACTTCGAGGATTTTGATGACGAAGATTTTGACGATTTCTTCTTCTTCTTCGCATCATCAGAACTGTAATCCTTGTATTTCTTCTTCTTCATTTCCTTTTCCCACTAAGGACAATCTTGAATATAGTGACCAGGCTTCTTGCATTTGTGGCAAAGCCTTCTCTTATAGTCATTGGATGAGGAATCATTGCCTCTTGAGGATTTTTCCAAAGCGACCACGTCTTGTGAACTTCTGGAATTTCTTCACAAGCAGTGCAAGATCCTGGCTCAGTTCTTCAGGGTCACCAAGGCTACTACCAGAATCCTCATATTCAGAGTCAGACACAGCCTTGGCCTTCAGGGCACGTGGTTTGCCATAGTTTGAACCATAGAGATCTCTCTTTTCAGCAAGCTGTAACTCGTGAGTGTTTAGCCTTTCGAGGATATCGGCAGGATCAAGCGACTTGTAATCAGCACATTCTTGTATCATCAGTCCCAGAGTATCAAATGAGGAATCAAGCGAACTCAACAGTTTCTTCACAACTTCATGATCAGTAATGTCAGTGGCACCGAGGGCTTGAAGCTCATTTGAGATGTCAGTGAGGCGATCAAAGGTTTGTTGGACATTCTCATTGTCGAGTCTTTTGAAGCGGTTGAAGAGATTCCGAAGAACATCGACTCGAGAGTCATGCTGAGTTGAAACTCCTTCATTTACTTTGGACAGCCTATCCCAGATAAGCTTAGCAGTTTCCAAAGCACTCACTCTTCCATACAGTCCTTTGCTCAGATGACCACATATGATATTCTTCGCTTGAGAATCGAGTTGTTTGAATCTCTTCACATCGGTAGCGCTCAGTGCGGGAGTGACAGAGGGGACACCATTTTCCACAACATACCAGAGATCGTTATCAATTGCCTCAAGATGCATTCGCATCTTGTTCTTCCAGTAGGGGTAGTCCGTTCCATCAAAGGCAGGACACCCAGCCGAGACCTTGATCATACCTGCGGTCGACATAACTAAAACTCCAGGCGGTTAAACCAAAATCACACAGAACAAGGGAGTACCTTGCTCTGATACCAATTGAAAGTGTGTTATATCGACTAGAGGGGGGGTGAATAGGCGATTTTTATGAATTCTTCACTGAGGAATTTGCTGGTGAGGAAATTCCTTAGCGAAGAACTACTTGCAGCGGAATAAGTACTCAAAAGTAAACATAACAGGATATAAACATAGTCATCATGATGAAATGAAGACTGGCACAGAGTACAGAAAGCGTAAACACAGGATAACAAGATGAAGACGGACAGACTGAAGAAATTGAACTGAGGATTTTGTGAAAGTCTTCAGTCAAAGTCTTCAAGCACAGATATGAACAACATGCAACACAGTAATGAGGAAATGAAAGAGTTGAGGAAATAGAACCAGTTAGTTGGTGAAGACAATGATTTGGTAAACCAGTTCCAACTGCTGTCTCAGTTGTACGTCTGGTTGGAGCGGCTGAGTATTTAAACTCGAGGACACGCTGTCCCAGACACCCAGTCTCTGAGCCGCAACTCAGGACACCCAGTCCTCACCGTATTCTCCTTGAACTAAGACCACGCAGGCCTCGTCCAATCACTCGTGGTAAGTCGTCAGGTGACTTCCAAACCTTCACAGACTTGGTCACTCGGCGATCCACAATTCCTCTTGGATGCTCTAGACCTTGACGCCTAACCATCTGGAAGAAGCACAGTCTTCAAAGGTAACAAGTGTCGGATCCATGCAGGATCAATTTCTTCAGTGATGCTCAATCACTTTGGGTTTGTGGGGGTTTGGTTTTGGGATTTTCCTCACTCGATGATTTTCGCTCAAAGTCCTCGGAGGATGGGTTGCTCTCAGATGACAAGTGTAAAGTTCTCTCGGAGCAGCCAACCGACTAGTGGTTGTAGGGGGCTGCTATTTATAGCCTAGGGATCAGCCCGACATGATAAGACATAAATGCCCTTCAATGATATGACCGTTAGGTGGATAAGATATTTTGGACAGCCGGCGCGCATCACAGCAACGGTCGGAAATTTGACTCTCAAATTCCTCAGGGCTATCATGTTCCTCATTGTGTAGGCAATTCGCACTGGCGAACTCCTAACTCCTTAGTCAGAGCAGAGTCCTCAGTGACCAGAAGAACTGCATCTCTGTCACTGAAGAAATTGACTGAACTGTATGAGATTTCCAATGGCTTCACTCGAAGGGATTGGTAGGTGTAGGATTTTGAGTTGAGCATCACATGGAAATTTTTCCTTAGTATTTCCTCGACCCCCTTTAACAGTACGGTGTTTCCTATGACTCAATAAAGAGAAAATGAAACTACGAAAACAAAAGTCTTCACGCTTCATATTCCTCGAATGAATACCAAGTTTTCAAGGTCACACCAATTTCTTCACTTTCAAAGTCTTCAGAAAGTCTTCAGAATATCAAAGTCTTCAGTCGAAGAACTTCATTTTTAGGGGTCGACTTTCTCTGTAAATATCAAACTCCTCATAGACTTATAGACCTGTGTACACTCACAAACGCATCAGTCACTTAACCTATAAGTCTTCAATACACCAAAATCACTAAGGGGCACTAGATGCACTTACACATCCTCTACCTCTTCGTCTGCCGCTCTCTCGTGAGGGCTGGCTTCTCCGTCCTCCTGTGCTGAATCTTGCTGGAGGGGGTTATCTTCGGCACTCTCTGGGGTGTTATTATCTCCGGTGCCGGAATCTCCATTCTTGCTGTGGCGGGATTTAGAGCGGCGCCGCTGACGCCGGCGCTTGGGCTGTTTCTTGGAGGAATCTGCCTCCGCTGCTTCTTCGCCATTCCCATCCTTTGGGATGTCCACCATGTATATGTCATATGACGAGGTGGTCTTTCAGTGCCCCGTAGGCGCTGGTTCTTGGTCGTCTCCGGCGTCGTCGTCCATGCCGTCGATGTCTTCGGAGTCATAGTCTAGCATGTCGGTTAGATCGTCGACAGT
Source organism: Triticum timopheevii (assembly GCA_963921465.1). Taxonomy (NCBI): domain Eukaryota; kingdom Viridiplantae; phylum Streptophyta; class Magnoliopsida; order Poales; family Poaceae; genus Triticum; species Triticum timopheevii. Next base: position 120,658,269 of record OY997270.1, read on the forward strand.
GGCTATAAAGTGGGTGGTGGGTGGGCTTTGAATTTCTTCGTCGTCCGTATCCCAACCGTCCTGGCCGCAGTCTGGCCAGGACTCTCCTGATAACGAGAGATACTTTAGCGAATTCAGGATGTCACCAAAGGGTGAGTGCTGAAAGATGTCCGCGGCGGTGAACTCCATGATCGGCGCCAACCAGATTCGATTGGTAGGGGCGCAGGAGGTTCGGAGTCCGGCACCTCGGAGTTACGGGCTTTACAAGGGACAAGGTTAGTATTCAGCTCCATCGCCGTAAAGGTTGCAGCCCCCGAGGCGGTGTCTAGCCATCCGTCCTTGATTTGCGCGGTCGGCTCTGAATTAAGGGTCGGAGCGGACTTATGTGCGGCCTCCAGGGCACTGTCCGGCGGCAGAGCTAAATCATGCCCATTGTGACAGTGCGGCGCGCTCGGCTGTGGCTCGAATCCGTCGAAGATCAAGTCTCCGCGGATGTCAGCCGTGAAGTTTAGGCTTCCAAATCTGACCTGATGTCCAGGGGCATAGCTTTCGATCTGCTCTAGATGGCCAAGCGAATTGGCCCGCAGTGCAAAGCCGCCAAACACGAAGATCTGTCCGGGGAGAAAAGTCTCACCCTGGCCCGCGTTGTTGTTGATGATTGAAGGATCCATCAAGTCTATCAGTGACGACACAGAGGAACTCTCATTGAAAGCACCAATGTCGGTGTCAAAACCGGCGGATCTCGGGTAGGGGGTCCCGAACTGTGCGTCTAGGCGGATGGTAACAGGAGACAAGGGACACGATGTTTTTACCCAGGTTCGGGCCCTCTCGATGGAGGTAAAACCCTACTCCTGCTTGATTAATATTGATGATATGGGTAGTACAAGAGTAGATCTACCATGAGATTAGGGAGGCTAAACCCTAGAAGCTAGCCTATGGAATGATTGCTGTAATGGTTGTTCGTCCTACGGACTAAAACCCTCCAGTTTATATAGACACCTGAGAGGGCTAGGGTTACACAGAGTCGGTTACAATGGTAGGAGATCTACATATCCGTATTGCCAAGCTTGCCTTCCACGCCAAGGAAAGTCCCATCCGGACACAGGACGAAGTCTTCAATCTTGTATCTTCATAGTCTTGGAGTCCGGCCGATGATGATAGTCCGGCTATCCGGACACCCCCTAGTCCAGGACTCCCTCAATGAGCATGATTGCAATGTTGTTAGTACGAATTCCTTGAATATCCATGATGCTAATGATATGCAAAGCCACAAGCTTGGGGAAGCTATGTTTGATGAAGATGATATTTTTTGGCCCCCAAGCTTTGATGAGCAAATTTACTATGATGAAAGCATGCCTCCTATCTATGATGATTATTGTGATGATACGTATGCCATAAAGAAGAAGTTTGCTTATGAGGAGAGTAGTAAATTTTCTATGCTAGTAGATCATGAAAAGAATGCTTTAGGTGCTGGTTATATTGTTGAATTTATTCATGATGCTACTGAAAATTATTATGAGAGAGGAACATATGCTTGTAGGAATTGCGATAATATCAAGTTTCCTCTCTACGTGCTTAAATTATTAAAGCTACGCTTGTGTTACCTTCCTATGCTAATTGATTATTGTTCTCATAAGTTGTTTGCTCACAAAATCCCTATGCATAGGAAGTGGGTTAGACTTAAATGTGCTAGTCATATGCTTCATGATGCTCCCGTTATGTTTCAATTCTTATCTTTTATGCGAGCATTATTGTCATCATCATGCCTAGCTAAAAGGCATTAAAGAAAAGCGCTTGTTGGGAGACAACCCAATATTTATCCTTACTGTTTTTGTGTGTCCACATGATTATTCTACTGTAGTAATCATGTTTTATAGCTTTTGTTTCAATAAAGTGCCAAGTAGAACCTTTGGGAAGACTTGGGTGAAGTTTTTGTGATCTTGCTGTGAAAAACAGAAACTTTAGCACTCACGAGATTAGCTGCCATTTTTTACTGGAGAGTTCTTTTAGCTTTATTCTTTTTGCAGATGATTAATAGACAAATATCTCAGGTCTAGAAATTTATTTCATAATTTTTGGGGTTCCAGAAGTATACGTTTTATATAGATTACTACAGACTGTTCTGTTTTTGACAGATTATGTTTTCTATGTGTTGTTTGCTTATTTTGATGAATCTATGAGTAGTATCGGAGGGTATGAACCATAGATAAGTTGGAGTACAGTAGATATTACACCAATATGAATTTACAATGAGTTCATTACAGTACCTAAGTGGTGGTTTTATTTTCTTATACTAACGGAGCTTACGAGTTTTGTTTTGAGTTTTGTGTGGTTGAAGTTTTCAAGTTTTGGGTAACGATTCGATGGACAATGGAATAAGGAGTGGAAAGAGCCTAAGCTTGGGGATGCCCAAGGCACCCCAAGGTAATATTCAAGGACAACCAAGCAACTAAGCTTGGGGATGCCCCGGAAGGCATCCCCTCTTTCGTCTTCGTTCATCGGTAACTTTACTTGGAGCTATATTTTTATTCGCCACATGATATGTGTTTTGCTTGGAGCGTCAATTTATTTTGTTAGTTTTTGCTTGCTTTTAGTTAGAATTGTGTTTTGCCTCTTTATTTTCAATAAAAAAGTCAAGGATAGCCTTTGCCATGCTTATTTTGCTAGTATACATGTTGCTATTTGAAAACAGAAAGTTTACCGCTGTTGCAAAAATTCCCTAGAAAAGTCAGAGCATGGTATAATGTTTAATCTTTTTTCATACTGAGCTCTGATAAATTTATTACAGTGGGAATTTTAGTTCATAATTTTTGGAGTTAGGGAAGTATGATGACTCTTGCATTCTTTACAGACTGTACTGTTTTGGCAGATTGCTGTTATGGTTGCATTGTTTGCATATGCTTGCTTGTTTAATGATTCTATTTGAAGATAGGAGTATTAAATATGCAGAGGAATTTAGTATTCAATGTTGAATAATAATTTTTGTGATTTGTTACAGTAGAAGATGATAAGGTTTTGCATTGGTTTATACTAACCTATCTCATGAGTTCTTGTTGAGTTTGTTGTGAATGAAGCTTTTGATAAAAAGATAAACCATGATATGAGAGGAATTAAGGAGACACAAAAGTTCAAGCTTGGGGATGCCTGAGGCACCACAAGATAATATTCCAAGAAGTCTCAAGCATCTAAGCTTGGGGATGCCCCGGTAGGCATCCCACCTTTCTTCTTCAACAACTATCGGTTAGTATCGGTTGAGCCTAAGTTTTTGCTTCTTCACAGGAGTTGTGCTATCCTTGCAATGTAGTTTTCTTTAGCTTTGCTTGCTGTTTTAATAAAGTATCAAGATCTGAAATTCTTTAATGAGAGAGCCATACATGAATTGGAATTTGTTAGAATACTCTATGTGCTTCACTTATATCTTTTGAGCGTGATAATTTTTGCTCTAGTGCTTCACTTAGATCTTTTAGAGCACGGTGGTGGATTTGTTTTAAGAAACTATTGATATCTCATGCTTCACTTAGATTATTTTGAGAGTCATTAATAGCATGGTAATTTGCTTAACGTTAATATACTTGGTATTCAAGATATGTGAAACTTTCTTTTGAGTGTGTTGAATACTAAGATAAGTTTGATGCTTGATAATTGTTTTGAGATATGGAGGTGATAATATCAAAGTCATGCTAGTTGGGTAATTATGAATTCAAAGAATGCTTGTGTTGAAGTTTGCAAGTCCCGTAACATGCACGTATGGTTAAAGTTGTGTGACAAATTTGAAACATGAAGTGTACCTGGCTTGTGCATCCTTATGAGCGGCGGTCGGGGACGAGCGATGGTCTTTTCCTACCAATCTATCCCCCTAGGAGCATGCGTGTAGTACTTGATTTTTGATGGCTTCTAAATTTTTGCAATAAGTATATGAGTTCTTTTGACTAATGTTGAGTCCATGGATTATACGCACTCTCACCTTTCCGCCTTTGCTAGCCTCTTCGGTACCATGCGTTGCCCTTTCTCACCTTGAGAGTTGGCGCAAACTTCGCCGGTGCATCCAAACCCCGTGATATGATACGCTCTATCACACATAAACCTCCTTTTATCTTCCTCAAAACAGCCACCATACCTACCTATCATGGCATTTCCATAGCCATTCTGAGATATATTGCCATGCAACTTCCACCATCATCATCGTGACATGCATTACTTTTGTCATATTGCCATTGCATGATCTTGTAGTTGACATCGTATTTGTGGCAAAGACACCATGCATTATTTTTCATACATGTCACTCTTGATTCGTTGCACCATCCCGGTACACCGCCGGAGGCATTCATATAGAGTCATATCTTGTTCTAAGTTTCGAGTTGTAATCCTTATGTTGTAATCAATAGAAGTGTGATGATCATCATTATTAGAGCATTGCCCAAAAAAGAGAAAGGCCAAAAAAGGCCCAAAAAAAAAGAAAAAAGAAAAGAAAAGGGCAATGCTACTATCTCTTTTTCCACACTTGTGCTTCAAAGTAGCACCTTGTTCCTCATGTAGTGAGTCTCATATATTGTGCTTCAAAGTAGCACCTTGTTCTTCATGTGGTGAGTCTCAGAAGTTGTCTTTTTATACTAGTGGGAATTTTTCATTATAGAACTTGGCTTGTATATTCCTACGATGGGCTTCCTCAAATGCCCTAGGTCTTCATGAGCAAGCAAGTTGGATGCACACCCACTAGTTTTCTTTTGTTGAGTATTCATAGCTCTAGTGCATCCTTTGCATGGCAATCCCTACTCATCATGCTGACATCAATTGATGGGCATCTCCATAGCCCGTTGATTAGCCTCGTCAACGTGAGACTTTCTCCTTTTTTGTCTTCTCCACACAATCCCCATCATCATATTCTATTCCACCCATAGTGCTATATCCATGGCTCACGCTCATGTATTGCGTGAAGGTTGAGAAAGTTTGAGATTATTTAAGTATGAAACAATTGCTTGGCTTGTCATCGGGGGTATAGAAGTTGGGAACATCTTTGTGTGACGAAAATGAAGCATAGCCTAACTATATGATTTTGTAGGGATGAACTTTCTTTGGCCATGTTGTTTTGAGAAGACATGATTGCTTTGATTAGTATGCTTGAAGTATTATTATTTTTGTGTCAATATGAACTTTTGTCTTGAATCTTTGGTATCTGAATATTCATATCACAATTAAGAAGATTTACATTGAAATTATGCTAAAGTATCACTCCGCATCAAAAATTCTTTTTTATCATTTACCTACTCGAGGACGAGCAGGAATTAAGCTTGGGGATGCTTGATACGTCTCCAACGTATCTATAATTTTTGATTGCTCCATGCTACTTTATCTACTGTTTTAGGAAATATTGGGCTTTATTATCTACTTTTATATTATTTTTGGTACTAACCTATTAACCGGAGGCCCAGCCCAGATTTGTTGTTTTATGCCTATTTCAGTGTTTCGAGGAAAAGGAATATCAGACGGAGTCAAAACGGAATGAAATCAACTAGAGAAGTTAATTTTGGAAGGAAACCAACCAGATGGGCTTGGAGTGCACGTCAGGGGATCCCCGGGGGGCTCACGAGGGTGGGGGGCGCGCCCCCTACCTCGTGAGCCCCCCAGAGGTCCACTAACGTACCCCTTTCACCCATATATACCTACATACCCTAAAACTTCCAGAACAGAAGATAGATCGGGAGTTCCGCCGCCGCAAGCCTCTGTAGCCACCAAAAACCAATCGGGACCTTGTTCCGGCACCCTGCCGGAGGGGGATCCCATCACCGGTGGACATCTTCATCATCCCGGCGCTATCCATGACGAGGAGGGAGTAGTTCACCCTCGGGGCTGAGGGTATGTACCAGTAGCTATGTGTTTGATCTCTCTCTCTCTCTCGTGTTCTCTCTCGTGTTCCCTCTATGGCACGATCTTGATGTATCCTGAGCTTTGCTATTGTAGTTGGATCTATTGATGTTTCTCCCCCTCTACTCTCTTGTGATGAATTGAGTTTCCCCTTTGAAGTTATCTTATCGGATTGATTCTTTATGAGAACACTTGATGTATGTCTTGCCGTGATTATCTGTGGTGACAATGGGATATCATGTGCCACTTGATTTATGTTTTGGTGATCAATTTGCGGGTTTCGTGACATTGGGAATCTATGCATAGGGGTTGGCACACGTTCTTGACTCTCCGATAGAAACTTTGGGCACTCTTTGAAGTACTTTGTGTTGGTTGGATGAATCTGAGATTTTGTGATGCATATCGTATAATCATGCCCACGGATACTTGAGGTGACAATGGAGTATCTAGGTGACATTAGGGTTTTGGTTGATTTGTGTCTTAAGGTGTTATTCTAGTATGAACTCTATGATGGATCGAGCGGAAAGAATAGCTTTATGTTATTTTACTACGAACTCTTGAATAGATAGAACAGAAAGGATAACTTTGAGGTGGTTTCGTACCCTACCATAATCTCTACGTTTGTTCTCCGCTATTAGTGGCTTCGAAGTGACTCTTTGTTGCATGTTGAGGGCTTGTCATATTATCTATCTATCTTATTATTGTTGAGAGAACTTACACTAGTGAAAGTATGAACCCTAGGCCTTGTTTCCTATCATTGCAATAGCGTTTACGCTCACTTTTATCATTAGTTACCTTGCTGTTTTTATTATTTCAGATTACAAATACCTTTATCTACCATCCATATTGCACTTGTATCACCATCTCTTCACCGAACTAGTGCACCTATACAATTTACTATTGTATTGGGTGTGTTGGGGACACAAGAGACTTTTTGTTATTTGGTTGCAGGGTTGCTTGAGAGAGACCACCTTCATCCTACGCCTCCTACGGATTGATAAACCTTAGGTTATCCACTTGAGGGAAATTTGCTACTATCCTACAAACCTGTGCACTTGCAGGCCCAACAACGTCTACAAGAAGAAGGTTGTGTAGTAGACATCACTAATGATCTGGCGAAGATAGGTTCCTCTCGGAAGTCTATCCCAGCAACGTGTTCTTGGAGCATCTCCATACCCCATCAGTGAAAGAAGATCCCTTCAAGGATGAGCCCCAGCAACCAATAAGTTCAGCCGACCCTACTGAGATCGAGGTTCCAGCCGTGGTCGACTTGATCATGGAAGTCTTGGTGGTCACGCCCGATTGGACAGTACCGTACATCGCGTACATTCTTAGGAAGGAGCTCCCATAGGATGAAGATGAGGCTCGCCAGATAGTCCGTCGATCGAAAGCTTTCACCGTGATGAAAGGGCAGCTTTACAGAGAAAGTGTCACAGGAGTGGCTCAACGCTACATCACCCCGGAAGAAGGTCGAATGATCCTAAACTATATCCACTCGGGGACCTATGGTCACCATGCGTCCTCTCGGACCATCGTGGCCAAAGAATACCGAGCGGGATTCTATTGGCCTCGAGCAAATGAGATGGAGAAAGACGTAGTTGACAAGTGCGCAGGTTGCCAGTTCTACTCCAACATGTCCCACAAGCCTGCGTCTGCCTTGAAGACTATTCCACTCGTCTGGCCGTTTGCAGTATGGGGATTGTATATGGTTGGACCCTGCTGGAGCTTGGGTGGCTGAATTACCGTCCGTCCTATGGGGGCTGAGAACAACGCCAAACTGGTCGACCGACCGAACCCCTTTCTTCCTGGTGTACGACGCTAAGGCTGTGCTACCAAGTGACTTGCTGCACAATGCCCCCCGAGTGGAACTCTTCTGAGAAGCTGAAGCAGAGCAGGCACGCGAAGACTCAATTGATCTCCTGGAAGAAGGGCACGAGATGGCTTTGGTTCGGTCGTCCATCTATCAGCAAGATCTGCGTTGATTCCATGCTCGCAATGTCAGAGGTCGAGCATTTCAGGAAGGAGACCTTGTGCTCCGAGTAGATTAGAAACGACCTCACAAGCTCGCTCCGGCCTAGGAAGGTCCCTTCATCATCACCAAGGTGCTTCACAATGTAGCGTACCACATCTACAACATAGTGAAGAACATGGATGAGCCACACGCATGGAACGCAGAGCTGCTTCGTCCTTTCTATACCTAAAATCACTCGACGCAACAAGTTGTAATAAAAGTACTTCAGTTTGTTTTCCAAAGACAAGATTTTTACAGTATCTTAATAACTGGTTCCCCGTAATCACTTGTGTCCAAATCCCCCAATGGGTGGCTTAGCCACGAACCTGATTCGCCTAAGTTAAAAACATTCCGAGTGGAGAGCAATCCTCCCACTCGGGGGCTTAGCTACGACCCCGTACTCGCCTAAGTTATAAAACACTCCGAGTGGAGAGCAATCCTCCCACTCGGGGGCTTAGCTGCGATGCCGTACTCGCCTAAGTTATAAAACACCATGAGTGGAGAGCAATCCTCCCACTCGGGGGATTAGCTGCGACCCCGTACTCGCCTAAGTTATAAAACACTCCAAGTGGAGAGCAATCCTCCCACTCGGGGGCTTAGCCACGACCCCGAAATCGCCCAAGTTAAAAACATTCCGAGTGGAGAGCAATCCTCCCACTCGGGGGCTTAGCTGCGACCCCATACTCTCCTAAGTTAAAAACATTCCGAGTGGAGAGCAACGCCCCCACTTGGAGGCTTAGCCGCGACCCCGAAATCACCTAAGTTAAAAACATCCCGAATGGAGAGCAATCCTCCCACTCGGGGGCTTAGCCGCGACCCCGAAATCGCCTTAGTTAAAAACATTCCGAGTGGAGAGAAATCCTCCTACTTGGGGGCTTAGCCGCGACCCCGAAATCGCCTAAGTTAAAAACATTCCGAGTGGAGAGCAATCCTCCCGCTCGTGGGCTTAGTCGTGACCCCGAAATCGCCTGAGGTAAAAACATCCATAGCGGAGAGCAATCCTCCCACTTGGGGGCTTAGCTGTGACCCCGTATTCTCCTAAGTTAAAAACATTCCGAGTGGAGAGTAATCCTCCCACTCGGGGGCTTAACTGCGACCCCGTACTCGCCTAAGTCACAAGTATCCTTTGAGCTACGGCACAAATACAACGTACGTTCCATCCAGATCCGCAAGGACGATGAGGTGTCGACTGAACACCACGTCTGAGCTGCGCCACAAATACAACATACAGTCCATCCCGATCCCCAAGGACGACGAGGTGTTGACTGAACACCATTCTGAGCTGCGTCACAAGTACAATGTACCATCCCGGTCCACAAGGACGACGAGGTGTCGACTGAACACCACGTCTGAGCTGCGTTGCAAGTACAATGTACGCTCCTTCCCGATCCGCAAAGACGACGAGGTGTGAATTGAACACATCGTTAGATCCACTCAACGAAAGGTGAAAAGATCAAGTTCACTCAGAATCGAAAGACAGTCAGAAATAGTTCAGAACCAAACAAAAGCCATGATATTCAAGGAAATTCAAGTTTAGATAAATCCCGCAAAAGTTCAGGACCGCAACGGGCAGAAGTGCTCAGGCATCAAGCCTGAAAGAGTTTAATGGTTACATAACCACTCGGCATTCCGAGGCAAATAAAAGTGGGGCATAATGTTTTGTTCACTCGTCGGGAGAAGGACTTCCTGGATCGTAGAAACTGCCAAGGTGATGCAGTCTGCGATGCGAGTGGCGGCGTCAAGGAAAGTGTCCATGAAAGATTGGAAACTATGCTTTTTGGTGTTTGCAACCTTGAGGGCCGCCAGCTTGTCTTCTCTGACATCCTTGCAGTGCACTCCAACCAATGACAGGGTGACGTCAGCGCCACAACGAGCAGATGATTTCTTCCATTCTTGCACTCGATCAGGTATTTGATTCAGTCGAGTCATCAGAGACTCGAGATCCTGTGAGAGTTCCACTTGAGGCTAGAGTTCAGCATCAATCCATGTCATTGCCACCTTTAGTCGAGCAAGATAATCCACAACACTGTCCATGCATGACTCCAACTGCTGCACATTCATTGCAACATCATCTTTGACAGGAGAGTTTATGGGGTCGAGACCTGTCTCGACCCGCCCAGTTTCTGCTTCGAAATCTTGACAAAGTTCTGCACAATCGGAAAAGCAGTGAGTCGACAGCTTAGCAAGACGTGTCAGTCGAGTTCAACAAATCAGTCGAACAAGAGAAAATACCTTCAAGCTTCAAGACCAACTTCGCAGCAAGCTGCCCCAGATAAGACTCTAATTCGTCCTTCTTGGCCTTGAGGTTCCCAACTTCGTCGGCCAAGCTTTCCTTGTCTTTCTTCAGTTGTGCGACCTCCTGGTTGGCTTCAGAAACGGCGGTCTTCAACTTGGAGTTCTCCTCTTCCAACTTGCTGACTGAGGCCAGCTTCTTGTCCGCAAGTGTTGTTTTCTCTTGAGCCTCCTTCTGGGACGCGGCAAGATACTGGTCCTTCTTCTCCAAAGCCTGCTTCATTTTCTCTAAAGAAATAACATTCTTCAGAGGAGCTTGAAGCTGACGGTTTTCACTACGCACATCTGTTCGAGTGAAATCACTCGGTTCAAAGAGACTAAGAGAGAGAGAGAGAGAGAGAGAGAGAGAGAGTCACAAGGTGGACAGTCGACGAGCGATTAGCTCCCATGATAGCTGCTTCGTCCTGAGCATTCTTGAGGTTCTTCTTGGCCAGTTCCAAATCAAGGTTGAGGCTGATCTGCTTCTTATCCTGTTCAGAAAGTTGGGCTCCAAGATCACAAGACTTCTGCAATCAGCAAGTAAGAAATGTCAGTCGACGGAAACAAAAGTCAATCACAGTGAAAGTTGCTCTAAGACTACCGCTGAATCAAACATTCAACAGTAGTCTCAGGGACTACACCCAGTGGGTGCACTTAGCATGCCCCCACTGGTTTGGTTTTACACTTGGCATGGTCTGCCCAGCATGAGTAAAAAAAGGAGATTCTCAGACCCCAGCGAACTACCAGCAGTCGACCGCGGTCTCGGGGACTACACCCAGTGGGTGCACTCTACGTGCCCCCACTGGTTCAGAAAACAGTCGACTCAACCTAGTCGATTCAAGTGGAAGAACTATTCAGCTCTAAGACAGAAACACCCCAGTGGGTGAGTGGATGTGAAATACAGACCCATGATAGATGCACATAATAGGTTCCAAAACGCTCATCCAAGAACACCGTATGGACAGTGAAGCAATAGTCGGAAATCAACTGACCTTGACGTTGGCTTGCAGAGCGGTGCTGGCATTGTAAGCAACCTAACTGGCCTCATGCACCACCTTCATCTGCTCCATCACGAGATTTACCTGGAGAAGAGCCTCCCTGGCGGCACTCGATGGGTCGTCTGGAGTCTGGTATGCAGCAAAGAGTGATGATGGCAGTGCAGTCGGAGCAGTCACATGGTCGGATGCATGGAGTTATACTGGAGCAGCAGAGGGCTGAGCAGTCGACCCCGATGGACTGTCAGTCGATAGTGGGTTGGCAAAAGTAACATTGGTCCGAGCTGGATCTCCGGATCGCTGGACCACTGTCTCAAGCACCGTTGTCGACTGAAGCACCTGATCCTCGTCTGCTTTCCCGCTCGACGCGCTGCTCCTCCTCCTCCTCTCTCTCAGAGGCGCTTCTTCTTCGTCATTCGGAAGCTCAATAACATCCCTGGGAGCTGCAACAAAAGGCAACCTTAAGAGTTCAATCGACCAACAATCCAATCGGCAGAATAAATTCAAGTTGGATAGAGCGTACTAGCTTTGGAGGTGGCTGCATCATCGGCTTCCTCATCACCTGGGGCCTTGTCAATGTCCATATCAGTCGCAGAAGTTGCAGGGCTGGAAAAGTTCATAATCCACTCGACCAGAACAAAAGTGTCAGTCGGTGGAAGGAAACACAGAAAGATAGAGCACTCACCCAGAGGCAACAGGAACATCCATCTTGATCTTGGGCAAGGTCTTCCGAGCCTTCGAAGCGGCGACCTTGGGCTGCTTGGCAACCTTCTCCACCGGCTCCGGAGGCGAAGTCCGAGTGCGCTTCTGTGCTCGAGTACTTGGAGCCACGGTCTTGCCACGTTCGCCCGCTGGATCTTGGAGTTACTTGGAGCGATGCTCTATGGAGGTGGTGAGTCGACTATCTCATCGTCATCCGACTCATCACTTTCCTCCTCGATGTCGTCTTCTGGAGATTGCCAGTCACCGCTTTCTTCCGCGCTGTCCTCTACCTCCTGGTCTTGCTCCAGAGCTTGTTCACCGTTGGGCATTGAGTACATCTCAGTATAAACCTACAAGACAAGAAGTCAAATGAATATCAAACGGATCAATGGAAGTTGCAAAACATATTGAAGTACAGTCGGTAGCAGAGATTACACCTTGTCTGGCTGGTTGTTGGTGCTGAATGGGTCGACTCTCCTGGCTCCCCTAGGGTTGTCCTTGTTGCCTGTAATACCCTTCAGCCACAGGGATATCGTCTCGGCCGTAACTTCCTCTGGATGAACCCGAGCGGTGTCGTCGGCTCCAGAATACATCCACATTGAGTGGTCATGAGCCTGGAGCGGCTGGATGCGTTGACTGAGAAACACCTCCAGCAAGTCCATGCCGGTTACACCCTGATTGATCAACTGGACCACTCGCTTTACCAGCATGTTCGTTTCCACCCTCTCCGCAGCAGTCACTTTCAGTGAAGAAGGTTGCTGGGCGCGATCTAAAGATAAAGGGGGAAGACCAGTCGACTAATCGGGAGTCGCAATATCCCGGCAGCAGAACCAGGTCGACTGCCAGCCCCTCACCGACTCGGGAAGTGTCATGGAAGGGAAGGCGCTCCTTTTCCTCTTCTGGATTCCTGAGCCCCCACACATTTGGATCACATGCATCCTCTCGCCACTCGAATTCGCTTTCTTCACCGACTGGGAGCAGATTTTGAAGATGTGTTTGAAAAGACCCCAGTGCGGTCGACAACCCAGGAAGTTTTCACACATGGACACAAATGCAGCGAGGTACGTAATGGTGTTGGGAGAGAACTGATGGAGCTGAGCTCCGAAAAAGTTCAAGAAACCCGGGAAACAAGGATGCGGGGGAAGGGAGAAACCACGGTCGACGTGGGTGGCGCGCAGGACACACTCACCCGGCCGTGGCTGTGGCTCCGTCTCCCCCTTCGGCAGCGTCGCAGCTCCGTCGATGATCAGACCGGAGTCGGCCAGCTCCTCCAAATCCTCTGGCCGGAGCAAAGATTGGATCCAATCGCCCGGGATCCAACCCGGCGGCAGCGCGGACCTCGACGACGACCCCCAATTCGTCTTCTTGCCTTTCGCCGCCCCCGACGCGTTCTTCGTGCGCTCCATGGCTGCCGTCTTGTCCCTCACCATGGTGGCAGCGCGGCTGTGTCGAGAGCGGAGGAGAAAGATGCAATGGGGAAGTGGAGAAGGAAGAGGGAGAATGGACGCCCACAATGTAGACGCCTCGGCCCCGTTGCCTTTTAAGGACCCACTTCCGAGTGGCTGACGCGTGGGCCCGGGCAATCCTGTCAAATCCCACAACAGTCGTGCGCTGGGTACATGGTGAAAAAGGTGGCATGGAAATTGAGGTGCCCCTGTCTATCCATCCCGTTTACTACGGCACGCTCTGCCTCGCGCGCTTCCCCAAAATTTTGAATCCCGCGAGATCCGGGATATGCTGTAACCAATCGCGCCAAAGATTTCGCGGCAGAGTAACACTCGACGAGTATCCGTATAAATCCACTAGGCAACTTCTGAATCGATCAAGGCGACTGAAACGAAGCCGAAGTTCCAACATGGGCCCTCAATTCAACATAGGTACTTGTGAATCTCAAGAGTCGAAGCAAGACTAACTTCGGTTTTCTTTTCACTTGGACCTTAATCCATTTGGGGGCTAATGATGATGATATAGACCTAGGGTAGGGTCATAGGCCTGACCTATATCACTACCCTAGAAGCAAAGCCACCCAAGAGACAACAAGGAGTACCAATTAAAGGCGTCGAGTGCAATCCACTCGACCAGTCATATCACTCGGGTACCCCTCCATCATGATATCACTCGAGCATACAAGAAACCACTCGACCTACTGAAGACCAGGAGTCGCTCAGGACAGCAACGGTGAGGCGTTCACTCCGTAGTCTTTAAGATCATTAATAGCACTTTATAGCTGGCGTTATCAGTAACGCCCCATCTTTATGTACATTGAACCCCTGTAACAGAGGTGGGCTGGGTCCTGGCGCACTCTATATAAGCCACCCCCCTCCTTTGGGACAAGGGTTCGCCCCCTTGTAACACACACTCTTATATTCCAGTCGACCGCCTCAGGGCACCGAGACGTAGGTATATTACCTCCTCCGAGAGGGGCCTGAACTCGTAAACACTTGCGTACAATCTCACCGTAGCTAGGACCTTGCCTCCTCATACATACCCTCTATACTTACTGTCAGACTTAGTACCACGACAACGGCCTCACCGCTTCCGGGCTTTGGGGCTTCACTTCTCCCAATCAGGCTTCTCGCTATGACTACATTCATACATCTACAATGATAGCAAGACCCTCCACCCGAGTCAGCCTGAGGCTCGGGGGCTACACCCACCAGGTGCACTATCATGCCCAAGTGTCTACAGAAGACAAAGTAGTCATGCACTATCGGTGCCATGAAGCTAACCATGTTCAACGACAATACAAGACAAAGAGGTCGTACGCCCTACACACCCTCCGCAGCGGGCTCCGGTCTCCCCTTTGGGGTTCCAAGCCCGATAGAACACACCAGCTCCATCCTCGCTCTCGAGCTCCTAGATATCTCCAACAACAAAGAAGATAGGGAGGTCAGACACGTTACTCGCCATGCATAGTTTTCCTTGACTCTCCCTAGCAGCGAGAAGCCCAACGGATCATTTCATCTCCAACAAGGCAAGCCGACACAAGATCAGTTCTCCTTCCAGGGACTCCCTCAAGACCTCGCCAAGTAATCCAAGACGATGCATTCGATTCAACATCAACCCTAATGCAGCCAAGCTATCGACGAGACAATACACTTAGGGTGTCTAGGAGGCCGCATGCCTAGCCTACCTGAGTATTTCCGAGGCCGGACTCATGAAGACATGAAACAATTGTCGCCAACAGTGCAGGAGCCCGTCTGGGTTCCCATTCACGAAGACAAGAGACTCCAACTCTAGACGTGCTCGAGGGCTACTGATGGTACAATAGACTGGGGGTACCCGACCCCCGGGGAATAAGGTCACTAAGCTAGCCATGGAGCCTGGCTATTTCCTAGGCCCCTCACCCTCACAGCGGGCCTCCTCTAGAAGGCTATATCATTATTTGTACCTTAAGAAATTAAACATGGGGACCAAGCCAAGTAATCCTACCCCTCATCCACCTATATAAGGGGAGGTAGGGGCCTCCCAAGGAGGCATCCATGAGATCCCCAACAGATCAAACAATACATCCTCATACTAGGCACATCAATACAATGACATGCAGGATGTAGGGTATTACCACACTACGAGGGCCTGAACCGGGGTAAAACTCGTGTCCCGTTTGTATCCTATTCAAATCCTCTATGCGTGCTCTGCCCCATGAGTAACCCTATGCGGGGTGCTGACGGTTTTCTGCACCGTCACCAACAACCCCCACCCCCCACAAGACTTGGTCCAGGTCAGAAATGTTGTGTAATACAAATGATAGAGACATATTTGTTAGGGCCACCATAATTCATATAAAGGATGGACGTAGGGCCAAATTCTGGAATCATCCTGGACTGAAGGCATGAGGCTTAAAGACATCGCTCCCAAGATCTTCGACCGCTCAGAAAACAAATCTTGCTATGTCCAGAAAGCTGTCCTCTTTTATATAGTTTTGCAATTAGTGTGCAAATCTTCAATTTGGACTATTCTAGTGTTTTTTTCATCTCTTGAGTTATCCAAGAAAAATTCTAAACTGAAATTTCTATATTGTTAGCTTTTGTATTTATCGGCTCCTATTTTTCTCCTTCTTTCTTGGTCCATTTGTTGGCCATTGAATTCTCTTCCATATCTATGCAGTGGCAACAATTTGATGATGAAGTCATGCGACACTTAAATTTTCTCATTCAAAAGTTATCTTTAAAATACACTACTATATTCTTGTTCTTGCATATTTGTCAAACGGTGAAGGTACTATTAAAAATGTGTGCACGTTTTTATCGTCACTTGCTCTGAGTACATTTCTTCATTTTCTTTCTTCTTCTAGGTAATAATACCAATTCCTTAATTCATTCTACCTTAGAATAACATCTACTTTCGTTTTTTGCTATATTTTTGTTCTTATAGTGTATGACTTTGCTTACCCATACGAAAAGGTGGCTGGCACAAAAAGGATTTCGCTTATCTTCCTTATTTGTGTTAATGTTTGCGGCTTGTAGTTTCTTGTTATTTCTTAGTCTATTTTTGGGAAGTTGAATTTTCTCCGATATTGGTGCATGTGGATTCAGTTTAATGTTCCGATTGTGTCACACTACTTAATTGTGTGTTACAAACTAAAAATAAAATTCAGTTTTAATTGATCTCTTTTTAATCATAACTATTGTTAAACTTGAACTATGTTTTGTTACAAAGTATAAAAAATGCAAGTTTTCAATATATTTTAAATTCTGCACATAAGTAAAAAAGCTTAACAAAAGCTATTGTCATTACAATTAATACTGCTCGAAGTTGAAGATTAGTTCCTTTTTGCAGATCTTTATAATTTGTTCATGTTAGGCATAGTTGTATAACATTAATTTTCTTTTTCAAGTTATTGTTGTTTCTTGCAGGGTTAAACCACTACCATAATTCATTGTTCCTGAGAAATAAAATGGTTCTTCTTTAGTTTTTTTTTGTTCATTTCTTCTCTGAGTTAACAAACGTCCTATAATTCTTTCTTTTTAGCAAGAATTTTTTATTTCGTTCAAGTTTTGTTCATTTCTTCTTCGATGTAGAAAAACCAGTATAATTTTTTCTTTCTTACATGATTTTTTTGTCATTATCTCTTTTTAATTTTGTGCATTTCTTCTTTCTCGTAACACCACTTCACGATTCTTTCTTCCTTATGTAGAGACTTGATTTCTTCTTTTTAGGTTACACCACTCCGAGTATTCTTTCTTCCTTCAATAAATTTGTGTCTTTTTCTTTGTTTGCCTCTTCCCTTTTTACAATTTATCCTTGTGTAGTTCAGCAATTTGAATGTATAATTTAGTTCACCTGCAAAAAAAGGAATTTATAATTTATTTGTCGAAAAATCTATGACACTTCAATTTTAGTGCAATCACTGATTTGTAACAAATTTGGTTTTATGGGCCAGAAGTGCTTCCATAGATGACCATCTTATTTTGTGAATTTGGTTGTCTCTAGAAAAAGTGGCATTCCACGTATGCAGAATATCGAGATCTCCTACACGCGCCCCGCATGGGCCAGCCCAATGACGCTAGTAACGAATATTGATCATTGACTTTCTCTAAAAAATTCCTTGAACTTAAAAGAGTTTGCGGATTTGGAAAACTTAATTATTAGTTTTATAAAATTCATAACCTTAATATTTTTTGCTAATTGAAAAAATTTCATGAGCTTGAAAATGAACCATGAATTTGAAAAAGTTCACCAAGTTCAAAAATGTTCGTGAATTTGAAAAATACGAAAAGAGGAAAAAGGAAGATAAAAATCCGAAACAAAGAAAAGAAAAGGCATAAATAAATCTAAAAGTAAAAAATGAACAAAGACAAAAGACTGAAAGTACCAAAGAAACCAGAGAGAAACCGGGCCAAGAAAAGGTTACCAGAAACTGGGTGTGTATTAATTTAGAAAAAAATAGGAACGCGCTACGTGCACTGAATAGGAAATGGCGGGGATATGTATCGCCCGCAGCTAGACGCAATGAGCGGTCACCTGTAGCAACACTGTAGTGGGTCGGCCCTTTATTTGTACGAATGTCAGTTAGTTAGCGAGTTCGTCTGTTTTTTTTCTCTTTTTCTACTTTTGTTTATATTCTGAAAAAATATACATATTTCAAAATAAATTTACTTTAAATTTAAAAGGTATTTTAAACATTGAAAAACAAGTTCAAATCATACAAAACAAATGTTTGGACCATTTAAACAAAAATGTTCTTGACATCTAAAAATGGTTACGTGCTTCAAAAATTGTTCATGACACTTATGAAAATGTTCATAAAATACAAAAAGTAATTTGGGTAATTATAGTTAGTGCTTCATACCATTAAAATAAATATGTGATACATTTTAAAAAATATTTTTTAAGAGATATCTTTGTCAAAAAATGTAAGAATATTTTTGTAATTTCAAAAAAGAATCTTGTACCATTCAAAAAATATACGTGACATTTGAAAAAGTTCACACGCTACAAAAACTATCTTTGTGTCATTTAAAAAATATACAATGTAAATCAAATGTTTGCATAATTTAAAAACGTGTTTCATACCATTCAAAACAATGTTCAAACATGGATTCAAAAAGAGTTCGACATATATTCGAGAAAATGTTCAAACATGTATTTGAAAAAAATGTTCAACATATATCAAGAAAATGGTCCATGTGTATACGGAAAATGCAAAACTTGTATTTAGAAAGTATACATTTATTTGTGACAATAAAAGGAAAAGAAAAGAAAAGAAAAAAGAAAAACATAAAAGTAAAACAACTAAAGAAAAATAGAAAAAACAGAAGGAAAAAACCCGCATGCAAGATTCTAAAACCAGTCCATGCTGGTCTAGGGAACCATCCCAAAACCGCTTTGATGTGTGAGCCCACTAAGGCGAGGACACACCGATCCCGAGTGGCAGGACGGATGCTCCTCTTGCCGCGGGCGGGATATAGCGCTGGTGCTTTTTCTGTAGCTCAGCATTGCCTTCATTTATTGGGCTTGAGTTTTAGGCGGAATAATACATGCATTGTCCATTCACATCTCTTGAAATAGGTTTTCATGCCGCTTAGGAAAAGCCCAAACAGCCAAACAATAAAAGGTAGATAGGAGGTCCTCTTATAAAGTAGCTCACAAAATAAAAAATAGCAGAGAGTAGCGAGACCGCCACCTACTCAGTGTCGAACATGAAAATAGGTGGAGCAACACCTAACAATAGGCAACCCAAACTACAAAATAGGAGCAAAACCACACATCCTGAGGAAATCACCAGACCCCATATGTAACGCCCTCGATGCGGCTATATCTCCCACGTGTCGAAGCACGACTTAGATGCATAACCGCATTGAAAGCAATGTCGCAAGTGAGGTAATCTTCACACAACCCAAGTAATACATAAGAGAAAGAGATACATAGTTTGCTTACAGTCGCCACTTCACACAATACATAAATAAACATCCATCATTCAGTTTACACTCAAGGTCCGACTACGGAACCAAAATAAAAGAAGACTACCCCAAATGCAACACAGATCCCCGATCGTCCCAACTGGGCTCCACTACTGATCGTCTAGAAATGAAACATAGTAACGACCAAGGGCATCATCAAATTCCCACTTCAGCTCAGTTGCGCCATCTGCGCTGGCATCACTGGTACCTGCATCTGTTTTGGTAGAATCTATGAGCCACGGGGACTCAGCAATCTCACACCCGCGAGATCAAGACTATTTAAGCTTAAGGGAAGGGTGGTGTAATGAGGTGGAGCTGCAGCAAGCGACTAGCATATATGGTGGCTACGATCGCAAAAGAGAGCGAGAAGAGAAGCAAGGCACGGTCGAGAAGCTAGTAGCGATCAAGAAGTGATCCTGAAACTACTTACGTCAAACATGACTCCAACACCGTGTTCACTTCCCGGACTCCAGCGAGAAGAGACCATCACGGCTACACACGCGGTTGATGTATTTTAATTAAGGTCAACTTCGGGTTTTCTACAACCGGACATTAACAAATTCCCATCTGCCTCATAACCGCGGGCACGGCTATCGAAAGATAATACCCTGCAGGGGTGTCCCAACTTAGCCCATCACAAGCTCTCACTGTCAACGAAGGATAAACCTTCTCCCGGGAAGACCCGATCAGTCTCGGAATCCCGGTTCGCATGACATTTCGACAATGGTAAAACTAGACCAGCAAAGCCGCCCGATTGTGTCGACAAATCCCGATAGGAGCTGCACATATCTCGTTCTCAGGGCACATCCGGATAAGTCAAGCTACGAGTAAAACCAGGCCTCGAGTTTCCCCATGGTGGCCCCGCAGGTTGCTCGGTTCGGACAACCACTCGAAGGAGCACTGGCCGGGGGGGGGGGGGGCTAAAATAAAGATGACCCTCGGGCTCGCGAAAACCCAAGGGAAAAAGGGGTGTAGGTGGCAAATGGTAAAACCAAGGTTGGGCCTTGCTGGAAGAGTTTTATTCAAAGCAAACTATCACGGGGGTCCCATAAATCACCCAACCGCGTAAGGAACGCAAAATCAAGGAACATAACACCGGTATGACGGAAACTAGGGCGGCAAGAGTGGAACAAAACACCAGGCATAAGGCCGAGTCTTCCACCCTTTACCAAGTATATAGGTGCATTAATTAAAACAATAGATATTGTGATATCCCAAAATATCCATGTTCCGACCAGGAACAAACTTCATCTTCACCTGCAACTAGCAACGCTATAAGAGGGACTGAGCAAAAGCGGTAACATAGCCAAACAACGGTTTGCTAGGAAAGGATGGTTAGAGGCTTGACATGGCAATATGGGTGGCATGATATAGCAAGTGGTAGGTAACATAGCATAGGCATAGCAAAAGAGCGAGCATCTAG
Source organism: Triticum timopheevii (assembly GCA_963921465.1). NCBI lineage: Eukaryota > Viridiplantae > Streptophyta > Magnoliopsida > Poales > Poaceae > Triticum > Triticum timopheevii. The sequence goes on from OY997270.1 coordinate 120,678,915, forward strand.
CAAGCAAAGATAGAAGTGATATCGAAGGTATGGTCATCTTGCCTGCAAGGTTCTCAGAGTTGTCGACGGCTTGATCCTCGTAGGCGTTCTCAACAGGTTCCTCGTACACGAACTCGTCTCCCGGCTCTACCCAAAGCAAGAACACAAGCAATGGAACCACAATCAAACATGGAGCAATGCACAAGCAATATGATGCAATACATGGCATGATATGCGAGATGTGATATGCAATGCATATGTGTGCTCCGGAAGGAAAATGATGAACAAGGCATCAACTTGGCAAACCAAGTATGCCGCTGGAAAGATGAGATGATTTCGGTTGAAATCGATATAAAGATCACCGGAATCGGATGCACGGTTTGCAAATGACAAGCAAAACAAGAATGACGCGAATCTGCGTTTAACAGCACGATGCTACTTAGCATGCAACAAGAAACTATGCTACAGCACCCCAACATAAAAACAAAGCATATGGCAGTGATCTACAGGAGATGCTTAACAAAATAGGAACACTGAGCTACGGCTAAATCACATCATAACAGGCTCAAACAAGCATGGTGAAAGTGCAAAAAATACCAGGTTCACAGACTTAGTGAAAATACTAGCATGCCAGAAATTAACATCAGGAAGGCATGTTTATAGCAAGCAAACAACAAGCTACAGGAACTTATAATAGCAAAACAAGACATGGCAGGAATCTACTCAAAGCATAGATCAAAAGTCCCTTACTGACCATAAGCCAAAAAGGACCATAAGAAATGATTGCACCCATGTAAACATTGCAAGTTTCATTACAGATCTCAGACTTAGCAGAAAAACCGGGCATGGCAAAAACAGATATCAAGTAGGCATGTTCGCGAGCTCGATGCACTCACTACAGAGCATCTCATGATAAACTAAGCATACAACCATCAAGAAGACATGGCATAGAAGTTATACATGGCAAGAACAACATCATAGCATACACGGATCAACTACAACAACCTTGTGAAAATTGAATCTCATGTAAACAATATGCCAGTAAACATTTTGAAGCAAAAGTAGAGCACGAAAATGACATGCTAGACTACTCCTTAAATGCCAACAAAGGCATGGATGGATAGAGCACATCCATATGTTCAAAACACCCTTACTGATCATGCTCAAAATGGGCATAGATCTCTCTGTAACAACATGAACACATGGCATAAAAATAACAGCAGGACATGACTTAGTGAAATTACTAAGTTCCTGAAATCAGCAACATTATCATCCCTAGTTTGCATGCTTGTGCTAGTCACCACAGAGATCACAAAAATACATGGCATACACCCCTGGAAAGATAGCATGGCATAGATCAAAAGATATGTAGGACTCAAGTTCATAGGGTGCACACATTAATCATGGCAAAAATGACAAAAGTGCAAGTTCTGTTAAGAAACAGAAACTAACATCACATAGCCCTCTTCCAACAGCATTTCGGGCATCAAGATGAGCTCAACTGAAAATGGTGCAATGAGATGAAATGATGTACTCATCGAGGCGAACAATTTGACATATTATACGCGTGAAACAGAGCTACGGATGCAGAGATATAATGCGATGAACATGCAACAAATTTGTGACAGAAAAAGACTTAGAAGAAAATTGGGGGGAAAAAGTCAACTGAGGGGTTCGCCGGCACGCGAACCGAGGCGTGGCCGGATCTCACCGGAGTTGGCCCGGGGATCGCCGGAGTTGCTGGGGTAGCCGGATCCGGGCGCGGGGCCGCCGGATCTGGGGCCAGGGATGGCGGGGACGGCGTCGGGCGGCGGCGCGACGCGGTGGCCGGGCGCGGGGCGGCGCGGCGGAGGTCGCCGGGCGTGGGCGGAGATCGGCGGCAAGGGCGCGGCGGAGGCGCGCGTCGAGGCGGCGGGGAGCCGGCGCGGGGGCTCCTCGGGCGCGGGCGTCCCGCGGCGGGCGGCGGCGGCGGATGGGCCGGGCGGGCCCCGCCTGGGCCCGGCGGGCTGCGGCTGCGGGGACGGCGGCGGGACAGGTGGCGGCGGCTGGTTGGTTCGGGGCGGCGGCGCGATTTGTCCGGCTCGGGCCGGACGTGTCCGGCGCGCGGAGGAAGGAGGCTAGGGTTAGGGATCCGGATTTGGAGGAGGGGTGCACGAATTTATAGGTAGAGGGAGCTAGGAGACTCCAAATGGAGTGCGGTTTTTGCCCACACGATCGTGATCGAACGACCGAGAGCATGGAGGGGAGTTTGCTGGGTTTTGGGCCACTTTGGAGGGGTGTTGGGCTGCAACTCAAAAGAGGCCTTTGCGAGAGTGCGGTTAACCGTTGGAGTACCAAACGAGCTCCAAATGACCCGAAACTTGACAGGTGGTCTACCGGTGCTATACCAGGGCCACTTGGCAAGGCTCGGTCCATTCCGAGAATGTTCAACACCCACTCACGACAAAGAGACAAGAGGGGTGCGCCGTTGCATGTGGGAGTGTCGGAATGCAAAACGGACAACGGGGAAAATGCTCGGATGCATGAGGCGAACACGTATGCAAATGAGATGCACATGATGACATGATATGAGATGCATGACATGGACAAAATGCAAAACGAAAACAAAACCCAACCACAGAGGGAATATCATAGCACATAGCCGAAAATGGCAAGAGTTGGAGTTACAAATATGGAAAGTTACATCTGGGGTGTTACAACACTCCACCACTACAAGAGGATCTCGTCCCGAGATCTAGGACTGAAAGAACTCCGGATATTCGGAACGGAGGTGATCCTCGCGCTCCCAGGTGGCTTCTCGGTCGGAATGGTGTGACCACTTCACTTTCAGGAATTTGATTAACTTGTTGCGAGTCTTGCGCTCGGTTTCTTCAAGAATAGCAACGGGGTGCTTGTGATAAGAGAGATCTTCTTGGAGGTCAATTTCTTCGAAGTTGATAGTGCGCTCAGGAATCTTGAAGCACTTGCGAAGCTGTGACACGTGAAACACATCGTGCACGTTTGCAAAATTGGACGGAAGCTCAAGTTGATAGGCGAGATCGCCTCTTTTGCCAATGATCTTGAAAGGAGCCACGTATCTAGGGGCAAGCTTCCCTTTGATACCGAAGCGACGAGTGCCTTTCATTGGAGAGACGCGGAGGTAGACATGGTCTTCGATTTCAAAAGCCACATCACGGTGCTTGTCATCATAATAGCCCTTCTGGCGCGATTGCGCGGCTTTGAGATTCTCACGAATGACTTTGCACATTTCTTCGGCTTCTGTGATCAAGTCGTTGCCAAGAAGTTGGCGTTCACCTGTCTCGGACCAATTGAGAGGAGTACGACACTTTCTGCCATAGAGAATTTCAAATGGGGCCTTGCCCGAACTCGCTTGGAAGCTATTGTTGTAGGAGAACTCGGCATATGGAAGACAATCTTCCCACTTCATGCCAAAGGAAATGACACAAGCCCTGAGCATATCTTCAAGGATTTGATTGACTCGCTCGACTTGGCCACTTGTTTGAGGATGGAAAGCTGTGCTGAAATGAATGTTAGTGCCCATGGCCTTCTGAAAGGAGTCCCAGAATTTAGAAGTGAAGATGCTTCCATGTTCTGAAGAGATCAATTGTGGAATACCGTGCAAGGAGACAATTCTGGAGGTGTATAGCTCTGCCAGCTGAGCTGCTGTGATAGATTCTTTGATAGGAAGGAAATGAGCCACTTTAGTAAGCTTGTCAATGACAACGAAGATCGCATCATTTCCACGCTTGGACTTAGGAAATCCAGTCACGAAGTCCATCTCGATATGATCAAACTTTCATTCCGGAATAGCAAGAGGTTGGAGGAGACCAGCTGGTCGTTGGTGTTCTGCTTTCACCCTTCTGCAGACATCACATTCATTCACGAATTGAGCAATTTCTCGCTTCATTCGAGTCCACCAATACGACTGCTTGAGGTCATGGTACATCTTCGTACTTCCAGGATGAATGGATAGGAGGGAATTGTGTGCCTAATTCATAATGACTTTTCTCAAACCGCCTTTGGGAACCACAATTCGATCCTCGAAGAAAAGAGTATCTTTGTCATCCAAGCGATAGCACTTGTATTTGGAAATGCCCTTGTCAATACCACGTTTCACCTTCTTCACCATGGTATCCAGGAGTTGTGCCTCACGAATTTGATCTTCCAAAGTAGGAGAGACTATGAGGTTGGCAAGAAATCCTTGAGGAACAACTTGAAGATTCAGCTTGCGGAAAGCTTCACAAAGATCCGGTTGGAAGGGCTTGAGAATTAGACTGTTGCAATAAGCCTTTCTGCTCAAAGCATCTGCAATCACATTCGCCTTGCCAGGAGTATATTCACTACTTGGATTGTACTCTTGAATCATTTCGACCCATCGAGTTTGCCTGAGGTTGAGGTTGGGTTGAGTGAAGATATACTTGAGGCTCTTGTGATCGGTGAAAATGTCCACTTTCCTTCCCAACAAGAGATGTCTCCATGTTATCAATGCATGGACAACTACCGCCAACTCGAGATCGTGAGTGGGGTAGTTCTTTTTGTTGGGCTTCAACTGACGAGAGGTATAGGCCACAACTTTCTTCTCTTGCATTAACACAGCACCGAGACCTTGAAGAGAAGCATCACAGAATACTTCGAATGGTTTGGATTCACCAGGAGAAGTCAAGACAGGAGCTGTGACGAGTTTCTCTTTGAGGGTGTTGAAAGCGACATCACACTCAGGCGTCCAGACATACTTGACATGCTTCTGAAGGAGGTTGGAAAGAGGTTTTGCAATCTTAGAGAAATTCTCAACGAATCTTCGGCAATAGCTTGCAAGACCCAGAAAACTGCGGAGCTGCTTGACATTCTGAGGAGGTTCCCAATTCACAATTGAAGACACCTTCTTGGGATTAACAGCGATGCCCTTGGCAGAGATGATGTGCCCAAGATAAAGAACTTCATCAAGCCAAAACTCACATTTGGAAAACTTCGCATAGAATTGATGCTCTCTGAGCTTGTCGAGCACCAATCGCAAATGTTTGGCATGATCCTGCTTGTTCTTGGAGAAGACCAAAATATCATCGAGATACACCAAGACGAAATCATTGGTGTAGGGGTTGAAGATAAAATTCATCATTCGAGAGAATGTTGGAGGAGCATTGACAAGGCCGAAAGACATGACAGTATATTCATAAGAACCATAGCTTGTTCTGAATGCTGTCTTGGGAATATCTTGTTCACGAATGCGAATCTGATGATAACCCATACGAAGGTCAAGCTTGGAGAATACTTTAGCACCTTTGAGTTGCTCGAATAGCTCATTGATGTTGGGAAGTGGATACTTGTTCTTGATTGTCTTCTTGTTCAATGGACGGTAATCGACGCAAAGTCGGTCCGTGCCATCCTTCTTCTGGACAAAAAGAACTCCACATCCCCATGGAGATGAACTCGGTCTGATCAAACCCAGACGCTCTTGTTCATCGAGCTGTTTCTTCAATTCCTTTAATTCTTCGGGTCCAAGCTTGTAAGGACGCTTGCAAACGGGTTCAGTGCCAGGCTCAAGATCGATAACGAATTCGACTGGCCGATGCGGAGGCATACCCGGAAGCTCTTCTGGAAAGACATCTTGGTACTCACAAACGACTGGAATCTGAGAGATTGCGTGAAGCTCACCCTTCTCATTGAGAGAAAACAACCGAATGGTTTCATCACGAGCGGCATAGATGATAACATCCTCAGAAGAGTGTGTCAATTGAATTTCCCTGGCAGCACAATCAAGTTGAGCTTTGTGCTGAGAAAGCCAGTCCATCCCGAGAATTAGATCAATATCAGAGTCACCAAGAACAATTGGAGAAGACAGAAATCTATAGTCGCCCATCTTGATTGTGGTATCCGAAACCACCAAACTGGAGCTCAACCGTTTACCCGGAGAAATGACAGCCATGGGTTTATCCAAATGAGAAGAAGTGAAATCATGCTTGGAAAAAAACGGTCTTGACATGAAACAATGCGATGCACCAGTATCAAATAAGACTTTTGCAGGAATAGAGTTAACTGGAAGGTTACCCATGATCACATCTGAAGAATCCTCTGCCTGAGCTGCATTCATCAAGTTCACCTTTGCATGCTTCGGATTATGCTTGACCACTGCATTGCTGGAAGATCTCACAGGAGGAGGAGGCGGAAGGCGCCTTTGGTTGAAGCATTTGTTCGCATAGTGACCTTTTTGCTGACACTTGTTGCAGGTCACCTCTGAGAGCGGACGGTGATAAGGAGCATTTGACCTTGGAGCTTGAGGCTGAGACTTGTTCTGATAGACTGGGTTGGGTGGGTGGGAAGATCCACGACCACTTGAGTTCTTCTGCTGATAAGGCTGACGGAACGGAGGAGGAGGAAGGTAGAACTTTTGCTGCTTAGCTGCGCCTTGAGAGGAATAAGAAGACTGAACTGCATCCCTGATTCTATTCTTTGAAGCCTCACACTTGAGCTGAGCATCTTCTTGCTTGAGTGCCATATTGTAGAATTGATCAAACTGAGTAGGCTCAACAAGAACGAGAGCTAGCTGCAGATCCTCTCTAAGGCCACCTCTGAATTGATAGATCATACTCTTTTCATCAGGAACATCTTGTTTAGCGAAGCGAGCAAGTTTCTGAAACTGCTTGTTGTATTCGTACACTGACATGTTGCCTTGCTTGAGATTGCGGAACTCCTCACGCTTGCTCTCAACAACACTGGTAGGAATATGGTGAGCTTTAAAGTCCCGACAGAAATCAGTCCAAGTAATCACTCGACCTCCTCTGGAAACCTTGTATTGTTGGAACCAATCAGCTGCCTGATCCTTGAGCTGAAAAGACGCGAACTTGACGTAGTCCTCAGGTCTGACATTGCTGCATTCGAAATGCTTGTTGATATCCACGAGCCAATCGTCGGCGTCTGTGGCCTCGGCACAGTAGCTGAAAGACTTTGGCTGATTTGCAAGGAACTGGTTGAGGGTAGGGAACTGAGGCTGATGGTTGAACTGCCCTTGACCTTGATTCCCTTGGTTGCCTTGGCCTTGGTTACGCTCTTGCATCAGCTGAATCAACAACTGAGCATTGGCGTTTGTGGTTGCCATCAAAGTTTGCCATGCCTCCGGAGGCGGAGGTGGAGGTGGAGGGTTCGCCTGACTCCCATCACTGCGTTCCGGATTCTGACGCGTTGGCGGAGCCATCCTGAAGAGGGTGACATCCGTTAGCATCTTGATAGATAGATAGACAAGTTGAATCAACGGATAGAAATTGCAACATATAGTCTTCACAATAAACATTCGAACAGGGATGAACGAATGAATTCCAAAGTAAACATCATGTCCATTAAGGTGAGAAGCCACTTAATAAGAGATTGATGAATGAAAATACAAACAAGGTATGAATGGAACAAATAAGTGGTAAGGATTACCCAATCACAAACCAAATATCTGCGGGAAGAAGTGCTAGAGCTACTTGAATCCCACCTATAAACTCCCGAAACTTTCCGGTTATGCAATCAGGTGTTGGGGATACAGGGGAAGCAATATATCTCACCCAAACTAACAATCCCTACATCTAGATGTATCCATCCGTCAACACATAACCAAGAAACCTTTAGAAATCGTGTACCTCAACCTTCGAAAAGCATCCGTTATACGAGTCATGGCAATACTCCCGTACTCACCTCAGTACTGGGTTATCGGGGTTATCTCACCAACAACTGCATAAAAGAGATTTTCGATGTCGGCGTACTAAACTCAGGTATTCCAGAACTGCAACGATAAAATTATGACGACAACACCTCAGAGCTCAACTCCCCGGGACACTTCCACTAAACCCCTGACAGGAGGCACCAAGACAATGTTCTCATCATAAAACCATCGGAACAATTCCAAGATACCCGCGTGATCCTAAAAAAAAATTAGTGAAATTTGAGAAGAGAAGAGTCAAAACTCTACGTCAGGATGCCTTACCAGAGCGATGAAGAGACTGGGGAGTAAAAAGAATTCCTAACTCTCCGATATATATAATCCTAAATGACTCAAAACATTTTTTCTAGACACAACTCGGCCGCTAAAAACGATCAAGCAGTGGGGCTCCTAAGGTCGGGGAAGGCTCTGATTACCAACTTGTAACGCCCTAGATGCGGCTATATCTCCCACGTGTCGAAGCACGACTTAGAGGCATAACCGCATTGAAAGCAATGTCGCAAGTGAGGTAATCTTCACACAACCCAAGTAATACATAAGGGAAAGAGATACATAGCTGGCTTACAGTCGCCACTTCACACAATACATAAATAAACATCCATCATTCAGTTTACACTCAAGGTCCGACTACGGAACCAAAATAAAAGAAGACTACCCCAAATGCAACACAGATCCCCGATCGTCCCAACTGGGCTCCACTACTGATCGTCTAGAAATGAAACATAGTAACGACCAAGGGCCTCATCAAATTCCCACTTCAGCTAAGTTACACCATCTGCGCTGGCATCACCGGTACCTGCATCTGTTTTGGTAGAATCTGTGAGCCACGGGGACTCAGCAATCTCACACCCACGAGATCAAGACTATTTAAGCTTAAGGGAAGGGTGGTGTAATGAGGTGGAGCTGCAGCAAGCGACTAGCATATATGGTGGCTACGATCGCAAAAGAGAGCGAGAAGAGAAGCAAGGCACGGTCGAGAAGCTAGTGGCGATCAAGAAGTGATCCTGAAACTACTTACGTTAAACATGACTCCAACACCGTGTTCACTTCCCGGACTCCGCCGAGAAGAGACCATCACGGCTACACACGCGGTTGATGTATTTTAATTAAGGTTAACTTCGGGTTTTCTACAACCGGACATTAACAAATTCCCATCTGCCTCATAACGGCGGGCACGGCTTTCGAAAGATAATACCCTGCAGGGGTGTCCTAACTTAGCCCATCACAAGCTCTCACGGTCAACGAAGGATAAACCTTCTCCCGGGAAGACCCGATCAGTCTCGGAATCCCGGTTCGCATGACATTTCGACAATGGTAAAACTAGACCAGCAAAGCCGCCCGATTGTGCCGACAAATCCCGATAGAAGCTGCACATATCTCGTTCTCAGGGCACATCCGGATAAGTCAAGCTACGAGTTAAACCAGGCCTCGAGTTTCCCCGTGGTGGCCCCGCAGGTTGCTCGGTTCGGACCAACACTCGAAGGAGCACTGGCCCGGGGGGGGGGGGGGGGGGGCTAAAATAAAGATGACCCTCGGGCTCGCGAAAACCCAAGGGAAAAAGGGGTGTAGGTGGCAAATGGTAAAACCAAGGTTGGGCCTTGCTGGAAGAGTTTTATTCAAAGCGAACTGTCACGGGGGTCCCATAAATCACCCAACCACGTAAGGAACGCAAAATCAAGGAACATAACACCGGTATGACGGAAACTAGGGCGGCAAGAGTGGAACAAAACACCAGGCATAAGGCCGAGTCTTCCACCCTTTACCAAGTATATAGGTGCATTAATTAAAACAATAGATATTGTGATATCCCAAAATATCCATGTTCCGACCAGGAACAAACTTCATCTTCACCTGCAACTAGCAACGCTATAAGAGGGGCTGAGCAAAAGCGGTAACATAGCCAAACAACGGTTTGCTAGGAAAGGATGGTTAGAGGCTTGACATGGCAATATGGGTGGCATGATATAGCAAGTGGTAGGTAATGTAGCATAGGAATAGCAAAAGAGCGAGCATCTAGCAAGCAAAGATAGAAGTGATATCGAAGGTATGGTCATCTTGCCTGCAAGGTTCTCAGAGTTGTCGACGGCTTGATCCTCGTAGGCGTTCTCAACAGGTTCCTCGTACACGAACTCGTCTCCCGGCTCTACCCAAAGCAAGAACACAAGCAATGGAACCACAATCAAATATGGAGCAATGCACAAGCAATATGATGCAATACATGGCATGATATGCGAGATGTGATATGCAATGCATATGTGTGCTCTGGAAGGAAAATGATGAACAAGGCATCAACTTGGCAAACCAAGTATGCCGCTGGAAAGATGAGATGATTTCGGTTGAAATCGATATAAAGATCACCGGAATCGGATGCACGGTTTGCAAATGACAAGCAAAACAAGAATGACGCGAATCTGCGTTTAACAGCACGATGCTACTTAGCATGTAACAAGAAACTATGCTACAGCACCCCAACATAAAAACAAAGCATATGGCAGTGATCTACATGAGATGCTTAACAAAAGAGGAACACTGAGCTACGGCTAAATCACATCATAACAGGCTCAAACAAGCATGGTGAAAGTGCAAAAAATATCAGGTTCACAGACTTAGTGAAAATACTAGCATGCCAGAAATTAACATCAGGAAGGCATGTTTATAGCAAGCAAACAACAAGCTACAGGAACTTATAATAGCAAAACAAGACATGGCAGGAATCTGCTCAAAGCATAGATCAAAAGTCCCTTACTGACCATAAGCCAAAAAGGACCATAAGAAATGATTGCACCCATGTAAACATTGCAAGTTTCATTACAGATCTCAGACTTAGCAGAAAAACTGGGCATGGCAAAAACAGATATCAAGTAGGCATGTTCGCGAGCTCGATGCACTCACTACAGAGCATCTCATGATAAAATAAGCATACAACCATCAAGAAGACATGGCATAGAAGTTATACATGGCAAGAACAACATCATAGCATACACGGATCAACTACAACAACCTTGTGAAAATTGAATCTCATGTAAACAATCTGCCAGGAAACATTTTGAAGCAAAAGTAGAGCACGAAAATGACATGCTAGACTACTCCATAAATGCCAACAAAGGCATGGATGGATAGAGCACATCCATATGTTCAAAACACCCTTACTGATCATGCTCAAAATGGGCATAGATCTCTCTGTAACAACATGAACACATGGCATAAAAATAACAGCAGGACATGACTTAGTGAAATTACTAAGTTCCTGAAATCAGCAACATTATCATCCCTAGTTTGCATGCTTGTGCTAGTCACCACAGAGATCACAAAAATACATGGCATACACCCCTGGAAAGATAGCATGGCATATATCAAAACATATGTAGGACTCAAGTTCATAGGGTGCACACATTAATCATGGCAAAAATGACAAAAGTGCAAGTTCTGTTAAGAAACAGAAACTAACATCACGTAGCCCTCTTCCAACAACATTTCGGGCATCAAGATGAGCTCAAATGAAAATGGTGCAATGAGATGAAATGATGTACTCATCGAGGCGAACAATTTGACATATTGTACGCGCAAAACGGAGCTATGGATGCAGAGATATAATGCGATGAACATGCAACAAATTTGTGACAGAAAAAGACTTAGACGAAATTTGGGGGGGAAAAGTCAACCGAGGGGTTCGTCGGCACGCGAATCGAGGCGTGGCCGGATCTCGCCGGAGTTGGCCCGGGGATCGCCGGAGTTGCTGGGGTGGCCGAATCCGGGCGCGGGGCCGCCGGATCTGGGGCCACGGATGGCGGGGACGGCGTCGGGCGGCGGACGCGGCGGGCGGCGGCGCGACGCGGCGGCCGGGCGCGGGGCGGCGCGGCGGAGGTCGCCGGGCGCGGGCGGAGATCGGTGGCGAGGGCGCGGCGGAGGCGCGCGTCGAGGCGGCGGGGAGCCGGCGCGGGGGCGCCTCGGGCGCGGGTGTCCCGCGGCGGGCGGCGGCGGCGGATGGGCCGGGCGGGCCCCGCTTGGGCCCGGCGGGCCGCGGCTGTGGGGACGGCGGCGGGACAGGTGGCGGCGGCTGGTTGGTTCGGGGCGGCGGCGCGATTTGTCCGGCTCGGGCCGGACGTGTCCGGCGCGCGGAGGAAGGAGGCTAGGGTTAGGGATCCGGATTTGGAGGAGGGGTGCACGAATTTATAGGTAGAGGGAGCTAGGAGACTCCAAATGGAGTGCGGTTTTCACCCACACGATCGTGATCGAACGACCGAGAGCATGGAGGGGAGTTTGCTGGGTTTTGGGCCACTTTGGAGGGGTGTTGGGCTGCAACTCAAAAGAGGCCTTTGCGAGAGTGCGGTTAACCGTTGGAGTACCAAACGAGCTCCAAATGACCCGAAACTTGATAGGTGGTCTACCGGTGCTATACCAGGGCCACTTGGCAAGGCTCGGTACATTCCAAGAATATTCAACACCCACTCACGACAAAGAGACAAGAGGGGTGCGCTGGTGCATGTGGGAGTGTCGGAATGCAAAACGGACAACGGGGAAAATGCTCGGATGCATGAGGCGAACACGTATGCAAATGAGATGCACATGATGACATGATATGAGATGCATGACATGGACAAAATGCAAAACGAAAACAAAACCCAACCACGGAGGGAATATCATAGCACATAGCCCAAAATGGCAAGAGTTGGAGTTACAAATATGGAAAGTTACATCCGGGGTGTTACACCATAGCACTGCGAATACCAAGCTATCCGAGAGATTCCACAACCTACTCGCCCCGGAACGCGGAGCACTAATCTTGCCAGTGTATCGCAAGGATCGAATGCAGTGACATTGCGGAAACGTGCTAATAACGACGCCACCCCGCGCCAGGACCAGAGAAGCTTCTCACGAGGATCAAAACTTGTTCGAATGCACTGACGGGGATGCGACCTGAAAGTACCTGGACACCACGAGGACGCCTGAGAAGGTGATGACACAATGCGCCGCCGCTGTCGAGTACAAAGGACGTACTAAAGATTTCATTCAGAACCCTCACACGGGGAGATGACCCACAAAGGCACTCTCAACATGGAAGCGGCACCCACTTTCATCGCCGTCGTTAGTGCCGAAGCCGGAGCATTCGCTCAGAGCTTCACCCATGCTGAACAAGGTACCAAGGTTGCTGATCCCACCCATGAGTAGGACTGCCGCTGCCAGCACAAAAGGCCTCTAGATCCGAACCAGGGAGCAGCCATCCTTGAGGCCATGAGAATACAAAGATCACCCACCGCCCTGTCCTCGCTACCCACATCGCCAAGACGACAGCCACCACTGTTTCCGCATTTCTCACAACAGAGTCAATTTGCATAGCCTCACCATCAAAGGCCACCACCCGGGCTTCCCAGAACGAATCCCCGGCGCCGCCAGACCACGACATTGCGACAAGGTTCGACCATGGCATGGACATCACTGGCATATAGTTGGACCTCCACATGTCAAGGTGATCTCCAGCGGCGGGGGCCCGATCCCACATGGATCTAGCCCCCAAACCAACCGTGTAGCTGGGAATGGAGCTAGCCGGCAACACCCAGTAACATGCCCATGGGCCACCTTCCCGTATGAAGCCACAACAACAACACGCCATGTAGTCGGGGCATGGTCCTCTAGAGGGCCAAATAAGACAACTCCAGATCTAACCGAGGGAGCACCGTCAATGCCCGAGCAACTATACCTTAATGGCGTGATTGAGCACGAGTTAATCCTAAGGATAATTGAGAATTTTGGGTTCGATCTTAAATGGAGAGAGTGGATGAAAGGATCGATATGGTCGACTAGAGGGGGGGGTGTGAATAGGAGACTACAAATTTTAATCTTTCTTGTCAATTGTAAGGTTTAGTGGATAAATAGGGTTCACTAGATATGCAACTAGGTGAGCACAACCTATGTGACAAGCAAGCTTAAAGCCAGATATGCTAGGAAACAATCTAATTAGCAAGCCAACAAGCATACATGGCAAAGTAAGGTGCGGGAGAGGATTAACCACAAGTGAGGTGAGGACGCGGATTTTATCCCGAAGTTCACTCTTCCTTGGGGAAGAGCTACTCTCCGTTTAGAGCGACACCGAAGCCAAAGCTTGAGGAACGCCACGAAGGCTCACCGTAGTCTCTTTCGAGTCACCCCCAACGGATGAGCCTCGAATCACTCAGGTTTGGTCTTGAAGGTGACCACCACAGCTTTACAAACTTCTCCGGAGCACACCACAAGCAAGGAAGCTTCTGGAGGAACCTTTAGCCACCTAGGAGCCCAAGATCCAAGAGTAAAAAGTCAATGGGAAAAAATGTTGCGGGGAACGCGATTTGGTTGGGTCAAGATGTAGATCGGGTCTTGCTCTCCCAATCCCCAAAGTTTCAACAAGTTTGGGTGGAGGGGTTGAGAGTATTGAGCAAAATGAGGTGTAGCAATGGTGGAGCTCAACAAGACATTAGGTATAGGGATGGAGGAAGAAGAAGGGGGGGTATAGTGTTTGTCCTGGGGTGGCTGTTTCTGCCAGTTGGACCCCGTGCGCATGTGCTAAGTCAGCCCCGTGCACACGGGGTACTCAGAGACTTTCACACCACCCCGTGTGCACGGGGGTCAAAAGACCCCATGCGCACGGGGTACTCAGAGAGTTTGCACAGTAACCCATGCGCACAAGGGTGATACGTCTCCAACATATCTATAATTTTTGATTGTTCCATGCTGTTATATTATCATTCTTGGATGTTTTACAATCATTTTATATCATTTTTTGGTACTAACCTATTGACATACTGCCCAAAGCCAGTTGCTGTTTTCTGCATGTTTTTTACATTGCAGGAAATCAATATCAAACGGAGTCCAAACACAACGAAACTCCTGGAGGATTTTTTTTGGGCCAGAAGAAAGCCAATAGGCCAAGGAAGCACCTCGGGGGCTGCTTGAGGGGAGCAGCACCCACCAGGGCGCCCCAGGAGGCTCAGGCGCACCCTGGTGGGTTGTGCCCACCTCGGGTGCTCCCTGAAACGCCTCTTTGCTCTATAAATACCCAAATACTCCAGAAACCCTAGGGGAGTTGACGAAAATCAATTCCAGCAGCCGCAGAGTCCAGAACCACAAGATCCAATCTAGACACCGTCATGGAGGGGTTCACCACTTCCATTGGTGCCTCTCCTATGATGCGTGAGTATTTCTTTGTAGACCCACGGGTCCGTAGTTAGTAGCTAGATGGCTTCCTCTCTCTCTTGATTATCAATACAATGGTCTCTTGGAGATTCATATGATGTAAGTCTTTTGGCGGTGTGTTTGTTGGGATCCGATGAACTTTGAGTTTATGATCAGATCTATGTTTTTATCCAAGAAAGTTATTTGAGTCTTCTTTGAGCTCTTATATGCATGATTGCTTATAGCCTCGTATTTCTTCTCTGATATTTGGGTTTTGTTTGGCCAACTTGATCTATTTATCTTGCAATGGGAAGAGGTGCTTTGTAGTGGGTTCAATCTTACGGTGCTTGATCCCAGTGACAGAAGGGGAACCAACACGTATGTATCGTTGCTACTAAGGATAAAAAGATGAGATCTATATCTCCGCAATAGATAAATGGATCTCGTCTACATCATATCATCGTTCTTATTGCATTACTCCGTTTTTCCATGAACTTAATACACTAGATGCATGCTGGATAGCGGTCGATGTGTGGAGTAATAGTAGTAGATGCAGGCAGGAGTCGGTCTACTAATCTTGGACGTGATGCCTATAAAATGATCATTGCCTGGATATTGTCATGATTATTTGAAGTTCTATCAATTGCCCAACAGTAATCGTTTTCCCACCGTTTGCTATTTTTCTCGAGAGCAGCCACTAGTGAAACCTACGGCCCCCGGGTCTCTTTTCATCATATTTGCCTTTGCGATCTATTTTCGCTTGCATTTATTTTCAGATCTATTAAACCAAAAATACAAAAATACCTTGGTGCAATTTATTTGTTCTGCGATCTATTTATCCTATCTACCACTTTTACCTCACGTTTTTGCCTATCTTGAGGTGCCGTACCGGGAAGGGATTGACAACCCCTTTAACACGTCGGGTTGCGAGTATTTGTTATTTGTGTGCAGGTGTTGTTTACGTGGTGTGAGGAGGTTCTCCTACTGGTTCGATAACCTTGGTCTCATCACTGAGGGAAATACCTACCGTCGCTATACTGCATCATCCCTTCCTCTTTGGAGAAATACCGACGTAGTTCTAGCAGTCATCAAAGTTTCAAAAGACCCCGTGTGCACGGGGTACCCAGAGAGTTATGCAGTACTCCGTGCGCACGGGGGTCCAAAGACCCCGTACGCATGGGGTACCCAGTAACTTTCTGTTATAAGCTTTCTGAGTACCACATGCACGCACACTAAGATCTTAGGTTATAGGAATGGGTAGGCTAGTGTATATGGTTCGGTAATGGCATTCCCGCACAACTTTCATCCACACAAACCCCTCTTAGTAGTGCGGTCTTTCCTACGAATCGAAGCAAACCAAAAACTAAAACCTTTGACTTGCCGGTAGACCCTTTGTCCTTTTTGAATTGGGGGGCCGTACATCTCCATCATGAAGCACTTGGAACCAATATCTTGATATTAAATCTAATAATAGATATTAGTTCAACTAACCACATTGTCATCACACCAAAATATAGTTGAAGTGGCACTTGCACTTTCAGTCTCCCCCATTTTGGTGCATTGATGACAACGTGGTTAGAGCATGTCATAAGAGATATGAATAAATGAATAGCCATGAGAGAATGAATGATCATAGTAGCTCCCCCTATATGTGTGCCCGAATAAAATGAATGCTTGAGAATGCATCAAGTCACACATAGGAGGCTCCCCCAAGATCAACATTGTTAAGACATGAGGTCAACAAAATAAACCTATAACGATGCCTAGATCTCATGAAACAGTGCGATGAGCAAATATCGCGAGACACATAATAAGCACGAAATGAACATAGCATAAGGTTCAATATGAAAGCTAGAGTATCACGAGCACAAATGAGTAGCTCCCAACCACACAAGCGGAAAGCAAACATGAGTATCTCAAGCCAGCTAATAACAACCAACAAAGCAAAGAAACACGAGGCTTGAGATCTCAACACACACTAAGAACACCAACACCCACCACTTATCCCCCTTTGTCATCAAGACAACAAAAAGGAGACAAATGGCGACACACAGACGCACTAGACAAGAGGAGGAGCACTCGAGGAATCATCATCATAATCATCAAAGAGCCACCCTGCTATCGAAAAGGATCGAGCTATAGCTTCACTGTCGATGTCCTCTGACCCTGGCCCGACCTCCTCACCAGTTGCAACCCTCTTTGCCTTTTGCTGACGCCTCACAAGATTCTCCTTGTTGATCTCCTTAATTTGACGGTGCTGGATAGACTGGCACATCTTGAACATGTTGCTTAAAGTCATGAACACGGACTTCTTCTCCCCTCTGGCGAAAACGGCCTCAGAACCAACTGACTTGGCCTTACCACGAGGGATACATGCAGTGGAGGACATGCCAGGAGTGAATGTGGCATGATCCTTAGGCCTAGGGTTGCGCCCCTTCTTGATAGGCACAGATGGAGCATGAGCAGCTGGGGTCCAGTTGGAGTTGCGCTTGGGAATAGAAGTCTTGTACGAAGCAATATACTTAGCTGGGCAGACGGACTCAATCAACGCCTAGATGAATGGAGCATAGATAAATGAATTGTTCTCTTGCACACACTGATGGAGTTCATAGAACATGAAGTCCAGAACATCCACCCTCTTCTTCTGATGCAAGTACACAAGGACATCCAACATGGAACTCCATATGTTGTGAGAATCACCGGGCTTTGGAGTGAGAGTATACCTCAAGATATGGCGCAAAATGTCATAGAGGGGCACAAGTTCTTTGATGGACCCGGTGAAAAACGTCTTCTCTTGCTTGTAAGCGAAAGCAATCTCATCCTTAGTGCGCTGCCCACTTTCACGACTCTGCCAAACTCACTAGATGCTGCCTCTTCATCAATGAATGGATAAGGAATGATCTCAGAAAACTTTGCCATAGGAGTGGAGCACCAATGCGTCCTGGACATTCAAGTAAGGGTGCGAGCAGAGTCATTGGAGAAAAACAAGGTGGCAAAGAACCACATCACCAGATCCTCATTGTATGGATAGTTGAATGTGACAAAGGGAATGAGGCCCAAGCTCCCAAGAGCTGAATACACATCGGGATACATATGATCATTGTCACGCATACTATTAGTGTTAACCTCCTTGTGCGGAGCAAACTTATTTGACTTGGTCATGAGAAGCTCATGATATACTCTTTGCTAAAAATCGTTCTTGAACAGGGGATCCATTCCCAAACCTGTGGCATCCGCATATGGATGACTCTATCTTTCATCCCAAAGCTCTTGGTTGGTCCACTTGGCAAGGGGAAGGTTTTTGAGATCCCGCCCACCTGGAATGGCTTGCTTAGGACTAGACTCCTCTTCTTCATCTTCATCCTCATCACCTCCATCAACACGATCCTCCTCCTCCTCTATATCTGCATCATCATCAGGGTTGACATACTGAGCATCATCTTGAGAGGCATACACTTCCTCAGAACCATCAAAGGCCTCAACAACCGTACGCTTGGTGGCAGCACGGCGAACATGGCCATGGCCTGACCCTGACCCTGACCAATGCCTTCAGAAGGTTGGCGAGGAGCAACCATGAACTGCCTGGATCCTCCCTTTGGGGGTTGCGACGGAGCTCGGCCCTCTTGTCAGCGGAATCTGAAACACACACAAACACCCAACAACACAAAGCAAATAACACAAATGAGCACAAGTGCTTGAGATAGCGGCAAAGAGGAAGAACGGAATGATGCAGAAGTTCCTGTATACCCCGTGTGCACAGTACATGACTGTGGGAACGGGGCCCCGTGCGCACGGGGGTCAAACACCCTATTGACACGGGGGTTCCCCAATGGCAGCCACTTCCTGATCGAGATCTGGAGTGGGTGCGGCAGAGGAACCTTACGAACTTATGCACATGATTCGTCCTAAACAAGGAGGCAATGCTATCCAAGATGATAGAAACCCTAGAAGCCCTAAGAACTTGATAGGCATCCATGCAGGAAAAGGAAGAAGAGGGGGAAGGGACCAACCGGAGGAGGAGCCCATCCCGAAGAGAATCCATGGAGCAAGGAGCCCGAAGGAGCCCGGAGGATCTCCGATAAGCGGAGGCGATGACGGCGGTGCTGGAGGCTTCCTGGGGAGTGGAGGGGGCGACTGGGTGGGAATGAACCCAAGCCCCTCATGCCCCGCCTCTTCAGGGCCATGGACCACAGACCCCATGCGCATCTGCTAAGTGAACCCTATGCGTACGATACAGAGCCCGTGGGCATGGGGTATTCAGGAACTTTGACTTGAGGTGCTTTTAGAAGGAATGGTTGAGTGTCAACTCTTACCATGCCTTCGCATAGAACTCGGTCTATGTTTGTGAACACGTCGCGAGAGAAATCCTATCACTACGAGAAGGGAATATATGGAGCACTTGCACAAGAAGAGAAAAGACACAACCAAGACAAAAACAGAGAGAAAAATAGAAGAAAGCCAACGACAACACACACACAAAAAACAGACACAACCCTCAAAGGAGGGCGGTGGCCGAGGCCACCATGTTTGAGTTTGTTTTGTATGGAACCACGAAGATATGAACCTTGGGCCCAAGACCAATACTCATCTTTGAAGCACAAGTGTGACCTACAAGTGGCTAATGTGAAAGATTTTGTTCGATTTATGCACTTCTAGGATAATATAACTCATGAGTTGAGCTAGCTCCCCCTAGACATGTGCCTACATCTAAGCAAGATGTTACATGAGTATGTGTGCATGAGCAATAATTTCAACTCAAGTCACTTATATCCATGATATTTAGCTCATGCTTTAACTCGTGGAATCTTGCTTCTTCATGTGGCTTGGTGAAGATATCGGCTAGTTGATTCTCGGTGTTGACATGGAGTAATTCAATGTTTCCCTTGGCCACATGATCCCTAATTGAGTGATGACGAATCTCAATATGCTTGGTCTTGCTGTGTTGAATCTAATTCTCGACGGTCTTGATTGCACTTTAATTGTCGCACCAAAGAGGCACTTTGTCACATTTGACACCATAATCCATCAAAGTTTGCCTCATCCATAATAACTGAGCACAATAACTTCCGGTGACAATGTACTCGGCTTCGATCGTCGAGATGGATATACAATTTTGCTTCTCTAAAGACCAACTTACCAACAATCTCCCTAGGAATTGACATGAACTAGAAGTGGACTTGCGGTCAACCTTGTCTCCAGCCCAATCTGAATCTGAGAATCCCATTAACTCAAACGATGATCCTTTGGGGTACCAAAGGCCCAAGTTTGGGGTATGAACCAAATATCGAAGGATTCTTTTCACTGCCGAATAGTGGCTCTCCTTAGGAGCGGATTGAAATCTTGCACACATACACACACTCAACATAATATCCGGTCTAGATGCACAGAGGTAAAGCAAGGAGCCGATCATGGAGCGATATACCTTTCGATCCACTTCTTTACCATTGGGGTCAAGATGAAGTTGGCCATTTGTGGGCATGGGTGTCTTCATTGGCTTGAGATCTTGCATTTTGAACCTCTTGAGCATGTCTTGAATAGAGCGAGGTTGGTTGATGAAGGTTCCTCCTCTCAATTGCTTCACTTAAAAACCGAGGAAGAACTTCAACTCTCCCATCATGCTCATAGAAAATTCCTTAGTCATAAGATTCTCAAACTCAGCGTTAATAGCATGCTTAGTGGACCCAAAGATAATATCTTTTTTCGAGGGTACGCCAAAGGCGTACCTTAGCTTTATAGAAGGGAGAAAATATGTACAAGAGATTACAGTTTAGCCGGTTAGGCCACAACCAGCCTTACCAAGCCTCCACTCCACTCACACGATACTCTACTACTCTAACATACGTTGATCTCCAAAAGCTCCTGCCGTGGCCCAAATCCTCATATTGTCGAAGATCATGTCCACCGTGCCATGCTCATTCTTGATCTAACCCGATCCAAACACCCTCGCGTTCCTTTGTTTCCATAACGTCCAACAGATAAGCATAACGAAAGTACCAAAACCTTTCCGAGATTGCTTATGAATTCGCTTTCTAGCATCCGACCACCATTGCACCAACCGTGAGTCGTTGGTTGGGCAAATCTCCATCGTCAACCCCATCCTAGTGATGCAACTGAACCACACTTGCCTCAAGAACACACATTGCTGCAGAATGTGATCCACTGTGTCCTGCTCTTGATCACATAGAAAGCATTTTGATGTTTGATCTTGCAGGCCGTGTCTAGCTCTTTTGTCCGAAGTCCATAACCGATATTGGACAGCCAGCCACATGAAAATTTTGCATGCTAGAGGAGCCCATCACTTCCATATAGCTCCAAAAGAATGGAATCTAACTCCTCCCTCACATAGCATCTTGTAGGCAGAAGATGCAGTGTACGTTCCTAACGCATTCCATGCCCAAATGGGGCTGTCCTCGGACCAAGCATCCAGTTGCACTTCCTCTAAGATCTCCCAAAGGCATATAAACTGGGTTAAGCCTTCCGTGCACAGGTCACCCACCACATCGTTCGTCCAAGAGTGCATACACAAAGCCTCTCGGACAAGTCTCCTATTAGCAACTTGCGTACGAACTGACATCGCCACCAGAGGAGCGACCTCCGCGATGGTAGCGCCATGGAGCCACCTATCCTTCTAGAACAAAGTTTTGTCTCCAGCTCCAACCCTCCATTTTACCAAGCTTCCAAACGCTTGCACAATCTATTTGTCCATGGTCAGGCTGAGCCGTTGCCACGGCCTGGAAGCATCCGTACGTCGAAGCCATTCCCATCTCAATCTTAGAGCAATACCATGCTTGTGTAGATCAATGATGCCAAGCCCTCCCATGTGCTTAGGCCTACATACTCTCGCCCAACATACTACACATTTGCCTCCCTTGACTTCCTCAGTCCCGGCCCAGAAGAAGGCCCTACAGCCTCTGTCCACTCTATCAAGAGCCCATTTTGGCGCCTCCGCAACCATGAGGTGGTGAGTAGCCCGCACTCTCATGACCTGGTTGACAAGAACCAGCCTACCAGGTCTAGTCACCAAACCCCTTTGCCATCCCAGCAGTATGTGGAGGGCAGCGTCAACCATCGGTTGCCACTCTGATCTTTTCAGCTGCCAGATGCTTAACTGCAATCCAAGATACTTGCATGGGAAGGTGTCAATCTTCCAGGGCAACACCGACTTCACAATTTCCTCGACCTCAGGCTCTGCCTGAATCATGATAGCCACCGATTTTGAAAAATTCACTTTAAGCCCAGACGTTACTCCGAAGATGGTAAGTGTTTCTTTGATAAACAAGAGATCCGACCGTGTGGGTTTGATGAAAAGAACTACATCATCAGCATACAAAGACAGTTGCTGCACATGGCTACATCCATTAATGGTACTCATCACTCCAGCCTCATGTTCCTTGATGATGATATGCGTGAGAACATCCATGGCGATAACAAAGAGTAAAGGGGAGATCGAGTCCCCTTGCCTCAAGCCTTTAGCATGCATAAACTTGTCGCCTGCACAACCATTCACAATCACTTTGGAACTAGCTGTTGTAAGCAGAGTTGCGATCCAAGAGATCCACCGCTCCGAAAAACCTTTGGCTCTTAACACTTCAAACAAGAATGGCCATGCCAATGAGTCAAAGACTTTAGTGATGCCGAGCTTGAGCAACACTCCTTTAGCTTTCCTTCTATGCATCATCCGTGCCATTCGTCTTACTAGAAGGAAATTATCATGCAAGCATCTCCCTTTTATGAATGCAGACAGGTTCACCTGGACAAGTTCCCCCATGCACGGTCTAAGTCTCGAAGTAAGAAGCTTAGAGGAAATCTTGGGCATGCTGTGCACAAGGCTAATCGGCCGGAAATCAAAAAACCGAAGATGCATCTGGGGACTTCGGCAAGAGAGTGATCAAAGCTTGGTCTAGCCTCCCAAAACCCCTACCATTTCCAAGAAAAAGCTTATGAATAGCCGCCATGAGATCTGCCTTGATCACCTCCCAAGCTTTTTGAAAGAACAAGCCAATGAACCCGTCCGGACCCGGAGCCTTGTCGGAGGGTAGATCCTTGATGACTGCCCAAACCTCCTCCTCTGTAAACACACGGTCTTGGTCTGAGAGGTCAACATGAGCGACTCCAAGACCCTCCAAATCAAGCATGAACTCTCGAGCAACGTCCTTGCCCAACAAATTCTTGTAAGCATTGTAAAAGGCTTCCTCCTTGCCTTTCTGATCAGTGATAGTGCGTCCCTCCATGCTCAAAGAAGGTATGTAGTTCTTCATTCTCCTCCCATTGGCCACCAAATGAAATAATTGCATGTTAGAACCCCCTTCTTGGAGCCATGTTATTCTCGACCTTTGGCTAGCAATGGTTCTCTCTAGGGATGCCAGCCCTAGCACAAGTTGCTTCAGCGTTCTTTTGAGCCATCTTTCCTCCTCCGAGAGCCTACGGTTTTCCTGAGCGCAGTCGAACCGCATGATAACAATATTCGCTATGGCAATCTGCAACTTGATATTTCCAATCTCCCTTTGCCCCATGCGGCAAGAGCTCTAGCCGTGTTGCGTAGCATGATATCAAGCTGCATGAACGGATCCGTGATGCCTGGATCACATGTCCATGCCTCCTTCACGATATCCAAGAATCCATCCATTTTGACCCAAAATTTCTCAAAACGGAACCTCCTTTTATAATGCATAGGCTCATGGAGAGTGAGATGCAAGGGGCAGTGGTCCGAGTGCTCGGTGGACAAAGCTTGCAACAAACAATCCAGGTGATCAAGTTCCCAATCAACAGAAACGAACACCCGATCAATCTTGGTAAGCGTGGGCGTCTCCCTTTCGTTACTCCACGTGAACTTGCGCCCATGCAAAAAGAGCTCCTTGAGCGCATTATTATCCACAAAACGCTTGAACTTCCCCATCATTCTTCGCTATAAATTCGATTTGCTTTTATCTGCCGCGTATAGGATAAGATTGAAGTCGCCAATCACTAGCCATGGACCCGGGCATAGTGATCTTCTCTCCGAAAGATCATTCAAGAAGTTTATCTTATGCTCATCCTCCTATGGCCCATAAACTACGGTTAACCATCAAGGTGTCCCCTCCTTAGGCGAGACAAACCCCGTGATGCAATGAGAATCATTGACAAAGTTCGTCACCATCACCCTAGTGGTGTCCCAGGCGTCAAAAATACCACCTCTCGTCTCCGACGCCGGTAAGTAAGTAAAACCATCATAGTTTGGTCCCATGCATTGCAAGATTACATAAATGTTCACTTCCTCTAGCTTAGTTTCTAAAATACATACAATCGCCGCACGAACAGAGTCCACAAAGCCTCTTAGTGTCTTCCTCTTGGCCGGGTTGTTAAGGCCTCTGACATTCCAACACGCCAACTCCAAGGCGTTGACAGACATCGGACGAGGATGACTCCAACACCACCGCAGCCCTCACACCTACTGCGCCATAACAGGCTCATCCATCCCTGCCTCCCCTGCTAGGTTGAGCGGTATGGCCTTCCCAAAGATGGCCGCGATGGCCCTCAACTGTGGCTCCTGAAGCGGTGAATCGAACACCGTACGGAGCTGACCTAGCACGTTCTCGGAGACGGCCAAATCATCACAATCAAAGCCTAACGTCTTGAGCAGTACCGTTTCAGTAGCAGATGCCTTAGTCTTCCTGGATCCACCAGAACAGACAGACCGAGTCGTGCGTCTCGGCGTGAATGGATCTTGTCCAGTCCTAACTCCTCTTAGTCCTTCAAACTCCTTAAGAAGAGGTGGCGCAAGTTTCTTCAACAACCCCGTGCAAAACGCTTTGATATTACTCAGCGCGGCGATCTCCTTGGCCGAGAGATGGCCCTCATGGCACTGCAGTGACACATCCACACAAACCACCGCATTAACATCACCACTCGAAAACCCCTGCCCGCATGTATTGTACGTAGTCACATCGGTGCATGCAGCAGCGGGCTGCAACTCCTGTAGCACGGGACCCACCCCAGGCGCATTAGCATGCATCCCCACCTCTCCTATCTCCATCGATGCCTGCAGCAAATCCTCGACCGGGGCCCATCCATTTGCAATTTTGTCGGGCCCCGCTGGAGACAACTGCCTAGCAACTTCCTCGTCCCTCGCGCCTTCCTGGATTGGCGCAGCCACAACCGGGTGGCCCACCTCCTGTCCCTCAGTCGTGCCCAGATTGGCCGAAATCGAATTCTCAATCTCCCTCGAAATCGCTGCAACCTCGGGATCCCCTGGGGCCTCGCTGCCATCCCGTGGCAGGTTCGCCTCCTCCCCTACTTTATCCACTGTACCTGCAACCTCGGGATCCACCTCTGACTGGATCAGCCGCTGTGGCTCAGGATTGGCTGGCCCTTGCTCCGCGGCCCCACCATGGTCAAAAGCCACCTGCGCAGTCCTCGCCATCACCACAGCGGGAGGATCTTCTGTGGCCCCAACATCCCTGCCCGGATCTTCTGCGGCAGCGTGCATGCTCTCTCCAGCCCCGGTTGCCACCGTGGTGACCTCGGTGACCACCGGCGCGTGATTCTTCGCCACCGTGCTCTGAGCCATGGGTGGAATTCTCCAGTCCGATGGCCTGATGCGCCCCATCAAGGCATGCATGTAGAAACCACCCGGCGCCCCGCTGCCCGGCGCATCTCCGCGTCGATCATGAACACCTCTTGTCCACGGCAGCACACGCCACTCTCCCCGACCAAAGAAGTCACCGGAGTCTTCAGGCATCCCGCTCTGGCCGCTACCATCGGAACTTGGCGGCCTCAACCAGCGCTCCGGACCCTCGTGGTCACGAATCCTGCCGACGTGAATCAGCGTATTGTACTCCAGCAGCGCCCGAGACATGGGCGTCCTCGCCGCCGGTCCTCCGTTCATCACCGGCTCTGGCACCCAAAGCCGCCTGTCTACTGGAACCTCGTCCGGATCAACGCACCAGGCACGCAGCTTGAAAAGGGGCAAATCCTCCCTATTCTCTGTCTCCGGCGCCAAGCTCTCCACTAGACACGACGAACCCAGAAGCTCCGCCGCCGTCTCGGACATCCACACATGAGAAGGGATCCCCTCGATCATGAGGTAAACTTGCGAACGCATCACCCTCGAAACAGCTTGCGCTTGCTTGAGCCAAGGCTTGTCGAAGATCTTGAAGAAGCCATGCTCAACAGTACCCGCTGCCAACGCCCCGTTGCGCAAATCCGGCGCCGCGAACACCACCAGAAAATCCGTGGGGTGGAACTTGTGGACCGAAAATCGGTGGCGTGGGATGCACAGCTCTACCGACAAAGCCTCAGCAGCTTCCTGACATGACACCGCTGGCCTGGTGCCGCCCACATAGGGCACCACCGCCAGCCTCAGGCGCTGCTCGAGAACCTCCATCTCCGGCATACGGTGAAGAACGCAGATATTGCCAGAAGCAGCAGCTGCTGCAGCTGACGCCTACCCAGACCCCACAGGTGCGGTGACAACCGGGACTAGCGAGGACCCCTCCAAAGGAGCGATTTGCCTAGTCACCGGTGTCAGCCTGCTCACTGGTCCGGCTTGCGTCGAAGCCTGCGAAGCACGCGCTACCTTGGCCACCGCCTCACGCCGGAGCTCCTCCTCAGACCCGGGACTCCGAGGCCGCTTGCACACCGTTGAGATGTGACCCTCCAAGCCACATCTGATGCAAAGCGGAGGGAATCAGCAATCTTCCCGGCGATGTCCTTCACAGAAGCAATTGAAGCAGAGACCTAAAAGGTCCGTCGGGATCTCCCTTCTCTCCGGTGATGACGCCGGCGAATGTGAAGAGCGCGACCGAGCACCGCCCAACGCCGCCTGCTGTCGAAGCGCTCTCCTTTTGGGCCACAACGCCTTGCGCGACGGCCCCGGCCTGTGCCACTGCGCAGCAGAACCAGTTGCCACCCCCTGGTCGGCCCCGGCCGGCGCACCTCCAGCGCCAGTCGAGAGGCCCTCAGATCCGAATGAACCAGACAGCCCCAGGCCCGAGACTATGGGCTGGAGCTTGGAGGAGACAGACGCCGGGCTCGCGGATCCGGCGGCCATGGCAGAAAAACCCCAGCTAGCGATGCGAAGAGAGCAGGAAGCAGGGGGGGGGAGGGGGAGCACCATGGCCCGAGCGGCCGCTGGCGGGAGAGAGGACGCCAGGGGGGGGGGGAGGTGGGCGCCGGGGCCGGAGTGGACGCCGGCGGAGGAGGGCGCGTTAGAGCGGGGGAGTCTGTGCTGCATGCCGCCTTCTCACCCAAAGATAATATCATCAACATATATTTGGCAAACATACAACTCTCCTTTTACCCTCTTTATGAAGCGAGTGGAATCTATTACCCCAATCTGGAATGCCTTCTCGCTTAGGAACACCGTAAGGTGATCATACCAAGCACGAGGTGCTTGTTTGAGTCCATAGAGTGCCTTATGGAGTTCATAAACGTGAGAAGGGTGATTGGGGTCTTCAAAACCGGGAGGTTGATTGACATACACCAACTCCTTAAGAGGACCATTAAGAAATGCACTGTTCACATCCATTTGATATAATTTAAAATCACGATGAGAGGCATAAGCAAGCAAGATGCGAATGGATTCGAGACGGGCAACGGGGGTAAAAGTTTCACCAAAGTCCAAACCTTCAACTTTGGTGAAACCTTGTGCCACTAACCTTTCTTGTTCCTTATTACTTTTCCATGTTCATATTGTTTGTTCTTGAAGATCCACTTTGTTCCAATGACATTATGATGCTCTTTTTTGGTCTTTGCACAAGGGTCCATACTTTGTTGCAGGTGAAGTTGTTGAGTTCTTCATGCATGGCATCTATCCAATATGGATCGTCAAGTGCATCTTCCACCTTAAGGGGCTGAACACAAGAGACAAACGAGTGATGCTCACAAAATTTTGCCAAACGTCTATGAGTAGTTACCCCCTTTTTGATGCTTCCATAGATGTTGTCAGTGAGATGTTGAAGATGCTTTAGCTTGGCGGCCACTTTTTGCTCTTTGATTGCAAGTTCTTCTTCACTTGGTTTAGAACTTGATGAAGAAGCTTGTCCTTGAGATTGTTTTAGCCTCGGAGACACCCTTCTCTTTCCAACCACAAGTTCTTGCTCATTGGGAGATGATGCTACCTCTTGAGCACTGCGTTGGTTTTCCCTTGAAGAGGAAAGGGTGATGCAACAAAGTAGCGTAAGTATTTCCCTTAGTTTTTGAGAACCAAGGTATCAATCCAGTAGGAGGCGTCATGCAAGTCCCTCGTACCTACACAAACAAACAAAAATCTCGCAACCAACATGATAAAGGGGTTGTCAATCCCTTCACGGCCACTTGCGAAAGTGAGATCTGATAGAGATAATAAGATAAGATAAATATTTTTGGTATTTTAATGATATAGATTGGAAAGTAAAGATTGCAAAATAAAGTAGATTGGAAACTTATATGATGGAAAATAGACTCGGCGACCATAGGTTTCACTAGTGGCTTCTCTCAAGATAGCATAAGTATTACGATGGGTAAACAAATTACTGTCGAGCAATTGATAGAAAAGTGCATAGTTATGAGAATATCTAGGCATGATCATGTATATAGGCATCACGTCCGCGACAAGTAGATCGAAATGATTCTACATCTACTACTATTACTCCACACATCGAACGCTATCCAGCATGCATCTAAAGTATTAAGTTCATAAGAACAGAGTAACGCATTAGGCAAGATGACATGATGTAGAGGGATAAACTCAAGCAATATGATATAAACCCCATCTTTTTATCCTCGATGGCAACAATACAATACGTGCCTTGCTGCTCCTGCTGTCACTGGGAAAGGACACCACAAGATTGAACCCAAAGCTAAGCACTTCTCCCATTGCAATAAAGATCAATCTAGTAGGCCAAGCCAAACTGATAATTCAAAGAGACTTGCAAAGATAACCAATCATACATAAAAGAATTCAGAGGAGATTCAAACATTTCTCATAGATAAACTTGATCATAAACCCACAGTTCATCGGATCTCGACAAACACACCGCAAAAAGAGTTACATCAAATAGATCTCCAAGAAGATCAAGGAGAACATTGTATTGAGATTGAAAGAGAGAGAAGAAGCCATCTAGCTAATAACTATGGATCCGAAGGTCTGTGGTAAACTACTCACAACTCATCGGAGAGGCTATGGTGTTGATGTAGAAGCCCTCCGTGATTGATTCTCCCTCCGGCAGAGCGCCGGAAAAGGCCCCAAGATGGGATCTCACGGGTACAAAAGGTTGCAGCGGTGGAAATAGGGTTTCGTGGTGCTCCTGGATGTTTTCGGGGTACGTAGATATATATATAGGCGAAGGAGGTCGGTCAGGGGAGCCATGAGGGGCCCACGAGGGTGGGGGCGCGCCCACCCCCCTAGGGCGTGCCCTCCTGCCTCGTGGCCGCCTCGGCTGCTTCTTGACGTCCACTCCAAGTCTCCTGGATTGCGTTTGTTCCAAAAAGATTGCTCTCGAAGGTTTCATTCCGTTTGGACTCCGTTTGATATTCCTTTTATGCGAAACACTGAAATAGGCAAAAAACAACAATTTGGGTTGGGCCTCTGGTTAATAGGTTAGTCCCAAAAATGATATAAAAGTGTATGGTAAAGCCCATAAAAACCCAAAATAGGTAATATAATAGCATGGAACAATAAAAAATTATAGATACGTTGGAGATGTATCAGGCATCCCCAAGCTTAATTCCTGCTCGTCCTCGAGTAGGTAAATGATAAAAACAATTTTTTTGATGTGGAATGCTACCTAGCATATTTCTCAATGTAATTTTCTTTATTCTGGCATGAATGTTCAGATCCAAATGATTCAAGATAAAAGTTCATATCAACATAAAAATAGTAATACTTCAAGCATACTAACAAGTAATCATGTCTTATCGAAATAACATAGCCAAAGAAAGCTTATCCCTACAAAAATCATATAGTTAGGCTATGTTTTATTTTCATCACACAAAATACTCTCATCATGCACAACCCCGGTTTCAGCCTAGCAATTGGTTCATACTTTTTAACGCGCTTCAGCTTTGTTTAACTCTCACGCAATACATGAGCGTAAGCCATGGATATAGCACTATGGGTGGAATAGAATATGATGATGGAGGTTGCGTGGAGAAGACAAAAAAGGAGAAAGTCTCACATTGACGAGGCTAATCAACGGGCTATGGAGATGCCCATCAATTGATGTCAACATGAGGAGTAGGGATTGCCATGCAACGGATGCACTAGAGCTATAAATGTTTGAAAGCTCAACAAAAGAAACTAAGTGGATGTGCATCCAACTTGCTTGCTCATGAAGACCTAGGGCATTTTAAGGAAGCCCATAATCGGAATATACAAGCCAAGTTCTATAATGAAAAATTCCCAGTATTATATGAAAGTGACAACATAGGAGACTCTCTATCATGAAGATCATGGTGCTACTTTTAAGCACAAGTGTGGAAAAAGGTTAGTAACATTGTCCCCCCCCCCCTTTTTTGGCCTTTCTCTTTTTTTGGCCTTTCTTTTCAAGGGACAATGCTCTAATAATGATGATCATCACACTTCTATTTACTTACAACTCATGGATTACAACTCGATACTAGAACAAAATATGACTCTATATGAGTGCCTCCGGCGGTGTACCAGGATATGCAATGAATCAAGAGTGACATGTATGAAAGAATTATGAAGGTGGCTTTGCCACAAATATGATGTCAACTACATGATCATGCAAGGCAATATGACAATGATGAAACATGTCATAATAAATGAAACGGTGGAAAGTTGCATGGCAATATATCTCGAAATGGCTATGGAAATGCCATAGTAGGTAGGTATGGTGGCTGTTTTGAGGAAGATATAAGGAGGTTAATGTGTGATAGAGCGTATCGTATCATGGGGTTTGGAGGCACCGGCAAAGTTTGCACCAACTCTCAAGGTGATAAAGGGCAATGCACGGTACCGTAGAGGCTAGCAGTGATGGAAGGGTAAGAGTGCATATAATCCATGGACTCACATTAGTCATAAAGAACTCATATACTTATTGCAAAAGTTTATTAGCCCTCGAAGCAAAGTACTACTACGCATGCTCCTAGGGGAAGGTTTGGTAGGAGTTAACCATCGCGCGATCCCGACCTCCACTCATAAGGAAGGCAATCAAAAGAGCACCCCATGCTACAAATTTGTTACACAACTTTTACCATACATGCATGCTACGAGACTTGCCAACTTCAACACAAGTATTTCTCAATTTCATAATTACCCAACTAGCATGACTCTAACATTACCACCTCTATATCTCAAAACAATTATCAAGTATCGAATTGATCATAGCATCCAATGCACTTACTATGATAGTTTTTATTATACCCAACTTGGATGCCCATCATTCTAGGACCAATTCCATAACCATAGCAAATACCATGCTGTTCTAAAAGACTCGCAAAATAATATAAGTGAAGCATGAGAGATCAATAATTTCTACAAAATAAAACCACCGCCGTGCTCTAAAAAGATATAAGTGAAGCACTAGAGCAAAATTGCCTAGCTCAAAAGATATAAGTGAAGCACATAGAGTATTCTAATAAATTCTGAATCATGTGCATCTCTCCCAAAAGGTGTGTACAGCAAGGATTATTGTGGTAAACTATAAAGCAAAGACTCATATCATATAAGACGCTCCAAGCAAAACACATATCATGTGGTGAATAAAAATATAGCTCCAACTAAAGTTACCGATAGACGAAGACGAAAGAGGGGATGCCTTCCGGGGCATCCCCAAGCTTAGACTTTTGGTTGTCCTTGAATTACCTTGGGATTCCATGGGCATCCCCAATCTTAGGCTCTTGCCACTCCTTATTCCATAGTCCATCAAATCTTACCCAAAACTTGAAAACTTCACAACACAAAACTCAACAGGAAATCTCATGAGCTCCGTTAGTGCAAGAAATAAAAACCACCACTTAAGGTACTGTAATGAACTCATTATTTATTTATATTGGTGTTAAACCTACTGTATTCCAACTTCTCTATGGTTCATACCCCCCGATACTAGCCATAGATTCATCAAAATAAGCAAATAACACACGAAAAACAGAATCTGTCAAAAACAGAATAGTCTGTAGTAATCTGTAACTTTCAAATACTTCTAGAACTCTAAAAATCCTACCAAAAAAGGAAGTCCTAGGCAATTTTTCTGTTGATCTACTGCGAAAATAATCAACTAAAAAGAACATTTCTGTGATTTATTAAAATTATTCTCGTGCGCGCAAAAGTTTCTCTTTTTCAGCAAGATCAAATTAACTATCACCCAAGATGATCCTATAGGTTCTACTTGGCACAAACACTAATTAAAACATAAAACCGCATCTAAATAGAAGCTAGATGATTTATTTATTACTAAGTAGGAACAAAAATAAAATTGGGTTGCCTCCCAACAAGCGCTTCACTTATATCGCAAAAAGAGTTACATCGAATAGATCTCCAAGAAGATCAAGGAGAGCATTGTATTGAGATTCGAAGAGAGAGAAGAAGCCATCTAGCTAATAACTATGGACCCGAAGGTCTGTGGTAAACTACTAACAACTCATCGGAGAGGCTATGGTGTTGATGTAGAAGCCCTTCGTGATCGATTCTCCTTCCGGCGGAGCACCGGAAAAGGCCCCAAGATGGGATCTCATGGGTACAGAAGGTTGCGGCAGTGGAAATAGGGTTTCGTGGTGCTCCTGGATGTTTTCGGGGTACGTAGATATATATAGGCGAAGGAGGTCGATCAGGGGATCCACGAGGGGCCCATGAGGGTGGGGGGCGTGCCCACCCCCCTAGGGCGTGCCCTCCTGCCTCGTGGCCGCCTTGGCTGCTTCTTGACGTCCACTCCAAGTCTCCTGGATTGTGTTTGTTCCAAAAAGATCGCTCCTGAAGGTTTCATTCCGTTTAGACTCCGTTTGATATTCCTTTTCTGCAAAACACTGAAATAGGAAAAAAAACAGCAATTTGGGCTGGGCCTCAGGTTAATAGGTTAGTCCCAAAAATGATATAAAAGTGTATAGTAAAGCCAATAAACATCCAAAACAGGTAATATAATAGCATGGAACAATAAAAAATTATACATACATTGGAGACGTATCAGATGATGATGATGAAGACACTTGCGGTTGGGGTTGATCTTGATCTTGATCACGAACTTGATATTGATCTTGAGCCTCAATAATTGGTTCTTCACCATTTGAATAAGCTTTCCCTTGATCTTGCCCGGGAATATGAGGGACTTGATCTTGTTCTTGGATAGGTTCATGATCTCTCATAGCATCTTGTACAAGAGGTGCCAGTGATGACTTCCCTTGTGGAGATTCCATAAGAGGGGCTCTTACTCCTTCTTCTTCTACTTGGACTTGGGGTTTTTATTGTGGAAGAATGTGGCCTATCTCCATCGTCCTTATAGCTTGTGAAGGAGCCTCATCACCTACAACACTAGGAACAATTTTCTCCACTCGGGAGCCGTTTTCTTCATCAAACTCCACATTTACCATTTCCTCAATGCATCCGTTGGATTTATTGAGAACTTGGTGAGCATGAGAGTTTGATACATATCCAACAAATATGCCCTCATAATTTCTAGGCTCAAACTTAGCTAACCGAGATTTCTTGTTTAGAATGAAACACTTACAACCGAATACCCGAAAGTATTTGATGTTAGGATTTCTCCCGATTAGGACCTCATATGGCGCCTTGTTCTTGAGCTTGCGAAGATAAAGCCGGTTTGAAGAATGACGCGCGGTGTTGATGGCTTCAGCCCAAAGCTTGTATGGAGATTTGTACTCGTCAAGCATGGTTCTAGTCATCTCAATAAGAGTCCGATCCTTCCTCTCTACAACACCATTTGTTGGGGAGTATATGGTGCGGCATATTGATGCTTTATCCCCTCTTCACCCAAGAATTCATCCATCATGTAGTTCTTGAACTCGGTGCCATTGTCACTTCAAATTGCCTTGATCTCACAATTATGTTGACGTTGAGCTTCGTTGGCAAAGTTGATGAAGGTTTCTTAAGTTTCATCTTTGGTCTTGGGAAAGAACACCCAAGTATATATTGTGAAGTCATCAACAATGACAAGGAAATACCTCCTCCCTCCCAAACTATCATAAGTTGGAGGCCCAAAAAGATCCAAATGGATAAGCTCAAGGGGCCTCAAGGTGGTGATGCTAGTCTTCACTTCATGAGTTTTTTTATGAAGCTTTCTGGCAATGCAAGCACTACAAGGATGGTATTTGGCAAAATACACATTGGTTAGTCCAAGGATGTGCTCCCCCTTTAAGAGAGCTTATAAATTTCTCTTTCCAACATGGGCTAGCCGACGGTGCCATAGGACACCCCACATCAGCCTTGGCCATTAGGCATGTTGCAAGATGAGTTTTCTATTTTGAGAAATCGACCACGTAAAGGCTGTATTCAACATGCCCAACAAAGACCACTTTGATATTGCTTCTCTTAAAGATGGGCACATGGAATTCATCGAAATGCGAATCATAACCGGCACATGCCAATTGAATAGCTGAAAGTAAATTGTAGTGAAGGGATTGGACAAGAATGGCTTTTGGAAGTGAGGAATAATTAGAGATTACCACCTTACCCAAACCCAATACCTTGTCCTTGCTATTGTCACCAAAAGAGATGTTCGAAGAGGCCTTGAGTGAATCAACGAACTCTACAAGCATCTCCCTTTCTCTGGTCATATGATTGGTGCATCCACTATCGATCACCCATTGTTTTCCACCGAAGATATAGTCCTACAAGAATCAAGCTTTGGTTATAGGTACCCATTTTGCAATGGGTCCTGGAGAGTTAGAAACAAGGGTCTTGGGGACCCAAATAGTTCAAGCATAATTGTCGGTGTCAAAACCGGCGGATCTCGGGTAGGGGGTCCCGAACTGTGCGTCTAGGCGGATGGTAAAAGGAGACAAGGGACACGATGTTTTTACCCAGGTTCAGGCCCTCTCGATGGAGGTAAAACCCTACTCCTGCTTGATTAATATTGATGATATGGGTAGTACAAGAGTAGATATACCACGAGATCAAGGAGGCTAAACCCTTGAAGCTAGCCTATGGTATGATTGTTGTAGTGGTTGTTCGTCCTACGGACTAAAACCCTCCAGTTTATATAGACACCGGAGAGGGCTAGGGTTACACAGAGTCGGTTACAATGGTAGGAGATCTACATATCCATATTGCCAAGCTGGCCTTCCACGCCAAGGAAAGTCCCATCCGGACACGGGACGAAGTCTTCAATCTTGTATCTTCATAGTCTTGGAGTTCGGCCGATGATGATAGTCCGGCTATCCGGACACCCCCTAGTCCGGGACTCCCTCAATAATCATCATAGTTAGTGCCAACAATTTTTGTAAATGTATAGCCATCATCTCCTATCATGAGGACATAAGATGGATTGTTCTTGCCGCAAAATTCTTGGGAATGGCCTTGTCCCTAGTGATCTTGCCACTCCCAACAACCCCTTTTTACTTCTCCTTCTTCTTGCCCTTCTTTCACAAACACTTCCTTTTGGGGAGGGGAAGGTGTCAGACCGATCTTCTTCTTGTTCTTACCATTCTTGGATGCGGGATCAAACCCAATTCCCTCCTTGGCAACACACTACTTTTGGTTACTCAAGAGGTCATTAAGGTTTTTCTCCCCTTGGATGCATGATACAAGCCCTTTATCAAATTGGGCCTTCAACTTCTTATTCTCCTCTTGGAGAGAGGTGCAATGATGAACAAAGTTAGCCATACAAGAATCACCATTTACATCCATATGAGGTACGGAAGTGAGAGCCTTAATGGTTGTAGCTTTAAGTTGAGCATAAGACTCGGTGAGGGAAATGAGGTCACCTTTGGAAACCTTGGAACTAGTCACAAGGAACTCATGTTCCTCAACAAGTCTCGTGTGATCAACTAGAAGCTTTTCAACTCTAACATTAAGAGCATCTTTGTTCTCAAGAGCAAGTTGCAAAGCATCATTGGTTTTAAGAAAGTCAATTTGATGAGCCGACAAGGCTTCTTCAAGTGATGCTCTCATGACACTCTCTTCATTTAGTTCATGCTCGAGGAGATCGACTCTCCCTTTTTCCTCTATGAGGAGGTTTTCAACATTCTCAATGAAGTCATCGTGTTCGGTGAGTGACTTAAGGAGATCGCCAAAATGAGCACGGGCTTCACCATGAAGAGTTTTCAACCTTTAAGGATTCCTAATCATTATCCATGCCCTCATCACACTCATCCTCCACTATCTCACATGAGACATTGGGAGTGTATATGGCGGTTCTTTTTGATTTGGACTTCGGTTTTACCTCTTTGGCCATAAGGCATCGACGAGTGAAAGGCTTTTCCTCGTTTGGAGAGTCGAAGAGGCTGGTGGTGGAGGAGGAGGTAGTGGCATGCATGGCAATGGCGGCCGTACCCACTTGATCATCATCACTGTCATCTTCATCTTCGGACATGTATTCCTCATGAACAAGAGCCTTGTCATCCTTCCTCATTGCAAACTTGGTGAACTTCTTCTTCTTGAGCACAAGCTTCTCGGATTTGTCTTCACGTCTCTCATACGGACAATCATGTACAAAGTGTCTTGGGATATCACAATTGTAGCATTTCCTTTGTCCAAATGATCTTCCTTGAAGATTCTTCCCTTTGTTTGCCATGGTCCCGGAGTACTGTTTGACTAAAAGGGCCAAGTCTTCCGCAAAGTCATTTGTCGGGCATGAGGTGTCAACATCTTTCTCACATATCTCTTCACTCACTTCTTCATCCCTTGAGAGTTGGCTTATCACTTTCTTGGCCTTCAAGGCAAGATTGGAGTTCTTGGTTGCTTGAGCAATTGCAAAGGTCTTCTTGTACTTGGTCTCCAAAACAACAAAAGTGGAAACAACTTGAGCCACGGTCAACTTGTGATAATCCGGACATTGATGTATCATCATGAGCATGGTATGTTCCATGAGGATCATAGAATCTATGAACTTGTCCTTGATGAAGTCATCATTTTCCCAAGTGCACTCAAAGGTTCTCAAGTTGAGCACAAGGGACATTAACCTTCGGTAAACCTCTTCCGCGGACTCACCCTCATTCCTCACAAAGAGATTGACTTCTTGCTTGAGCAAAGCCAATCGAGATCTTTGAATTGCTTCATCTCCTTCGAGAGCCTCCTCAAGGCAATCCCAAATTTCCTTGGCGGTCTTAAGGAGAGAAATGGAGTCGCTATAGTCTTCTGTCACCATGGCGCACAACATGTTGTGGGCGGTTGCATTGAGTTGATCATCATCTGCTTCTCTTGGAGTGAGATTGATTAGGTCCTTGGGGTTGAATCCATTGACCACAATCCAGCACAGTTGAGTTGAAGCACTACGCATGTAAGACACCATATCTAGCTTCCACTTAGCAAACGCATTAGCTTTCAAAGGGGGCGGAGGCCCAACAGGATTAACGCGAGGATGATGCAAGGGTTAAAAGGGTTCCATGACATTGTACTTGGGAACTTGAGTACGAGCCGGAGATGCAAGAGGTTCTCTCAAGTCATCCGCATCATGAATGGCATTTGGATCAAATGAGTTTGATGTGGATGTCGAGGGCTTTAAGCAAGCATCAATTTCCTCCTTGACCGAGGAATGAACTTCTTTCAACATAGAGGCTTTGAGGTCCACAAACATTGAAAGAATATTGGCCACGGTCAAAGGAGCACCCGAGTTAACAGGAGCGGCAGGAGCAACGACCGGGGCACCAAGTGCCTCAGGCGCGGTGAGGGTAGGTTTTGACCATCCTTCGCAACGGGTGTTGGTGTCAAAACCGATAGATCTCGGGTAGGGGGTCCAGAACTGTGCGTCTAAGGATCGAAGGTAACAAGAGGCAGGGGACACGATGTTTACCCAGGTTCGGGCCCTCTTGATGGAGGTAATCCCCTACTTCCTGCTTGATTGACTTTGATGAGTATAGGGGTTACAAGAGTTGATCTACCTCGAGATCGTAATAGCAAACCCCTAGATGTCTAGCTTGTATGATTATGATTATCTCTACGGACTAAATCCTTTGGTTTATATAGACACCGGAGGGACCTAGGGTTGTACAGAGTCGGTTTGCAGCAAAAGGAAGATGTATGATCCGAACGCCAAGCTTGCCATCCACGCAAAGGAGAGTCCCGTCCGGACACGGGGGAAGGTCTTTGATCTCATATCTTCACGGCCCATTAGTCCGGCCCATATTACGTAGCCCGGACGCCCGAGGACCCCCTAGTCCAGGACTCCCTCAGTAGCCCCTAAACCGGGCTTCAATAATGATGTATCCGGCATGCAGATTGTCTTCGACATTGCAAGGCGGGTTCCTTCTCCGAATACTCCAAAGTAGTCTTCCGCACATAAGAGCTGTATCCGGCCCTGCTTAACACTTACAACCCTAAGCTGTAAAGGCAACAACACTTAAAATAAGTCACGTCCACGGGCAAATTTTTCGGCGAGACGTTATCTTCTAGCCATGTTATTGTTCTGAACCATTTTACAACCCCCCGCTTCACGTTTCGAGGTATGGCCATCGACACGTCTTGTCAAAGCAGAGATCGTGTCCCCTTATCATGGGATCCTCACCAATGAGGGTTTGGGTAATCCAACCATGCCGTTCGCACGTCTCCTTGGGAATAGGCGAGGTTTAAGGCTTATGAGGGGGAGCTTGATATTCACTGCCTCTATAAGAGGACAAGGACCCATCTATTCACCTCATGCCTTCTTCTTCCTCTGCCCTTCCGTCCCCGAGCTCCAGCGTCCAAGTTCTAAACTTTCCCTTCGCCCCAACTTCTCCAGCAATGGCCGGATCCGGTTTCCAGGGCAAGTGGATGGCCTCCTCCATAACGGAGAAGGACATCAAAGATCTACGTGAGGTGAGGTACGTGACGGCGGAGATTAAACACATGCTTCCTACCCTGGGGCAGGTTATCCCCACCTCGGAGCCTGGTGAGAGGGTGGTATTTATCCCCCACTTCCTCCGAGGACTTGGGTTCGCCCTCCGTCCCTTCGTCCGAGGTCTCATGTTCTACTACGGGCTATATTTCCATAATCTGGCCCCGAATTCCTTCCTCCACATCTCGGCGTTCATCATCATGTGCGAGGCATTTTTCTACGTCCCCCCACACTTCGGCTTGTGGCTCAAGGTTTTTAATGTGAAGCCAAAGTTGGTCGATGGTCAACACGCCGAGTGCGGCGGCGCCATGGTGAGAAAGCTCAACCATATCACTTGGCCTAAAGGGAAATCCTTGGACACCGTCAAGGTATGGTAGCAGGAGTGGTTTTACATCATCGAACCCCACGGCACCAAGTGGGCCGCTCCTGGTTTCAGATCAGGACCTCCGCAGCGGCTCGCGTCCTAGACCAACAAGGGTCTAGACTGGGGATCCCCCGATGAAGTATCGATGCCGCAAAAGCGCATCAAGAGCATGATAGCAAAGGACATCACCCTTGCTGATGTGATCCAGGTGATGTTTATCCGCCAAGCTCTTCCCTGCCAACGACAACCTCTCAAAATGTGGGAGTTTAATCCGGAAGGGCCACGGACCCTGCAGCGATTCTTTGGCATGCCGCACAAAGGGATCTGGAAGCTGCTCTTCAAGAAGCAGAAGACATGGCCAAGGACATCTGACGACACCGGTCTCGACTGCAACAATCCAGCATCCCCAGTAAGTATCATATTTCCGAACATTACTTAGCTCGTCAATCTTAGGGAGGGGTACTGAAAATTCCATCTCCTGAATAGGGCTGGATAAAGAAGGCGGAGCGGATTAAGTGTCCGGCCCCGCTCCCCGAAAACCCAGCCGAGCCTCTGTTGATGAGGATGCTGGTCCTGGCGCCCTACCAGGCGCCAGCGAAGAAGGACAATAAGAAGAAGAGAAAGGAGGCCGAAGGTGGCCTCCATCATGAAGATACTTCGGGCGCTATGTCTGGAGGAACCGAGGCTCCTTCCTCTCATG
This sequence comes from Triticum timopheevii, assembly GCA_963921465.1. Taxonomy (NCBI): domain Eukaryota; kingdom Viridiplantae; phylum Streptophyta; class Magnoliopsida; order Poales; family Poaceae; genus Triticum; species Triticum timopheevii. The sequence goes on from OY997270.1 coordinate 120,718,703, forward strand.
AGGGAGACGAAGACGAGGATGAGGAGGAGGAGGAGGAAGAAGAGAACCCTCCTCTCAAAGGGAAAAAGAGAGCAGCCTCCGTAGATCCGTAGGAGGGGGCGTCCAAGAGGGGAAAGATATCCCTCTCGGATGATTCGGATTCGGGCACGAAGCCGTCCCCAAGCACCGCCCCCGAGCCAAGCCCCTTGCCGAACGTAAGTACCTTAGGATGCCTTACATTAATCCAATCTTTTTATAAATTGTAAGAATAATATCAAATTACGTGTTTCAGTCCGGCCCGTGATATCCCTCAAGAATCATCACATCGGGGGATCTTCTGCCGGAGATGATGGAGAGCGAGCCGCCTCCATACGCTTCCCTGCCTCATAGGGCGGACGACACCAAGGTGTCATCCCAAAGGATCTCTCTGTGCTCCCGAGAAGTGCAGGAGGGGACCAAGACGGCACCAGAGGATAATGCCTTGGCTGCTGAGAACATGAAAGGGCGCAACCCTCATGGAGACCGGCGATGGGGGTCGTGGATCATCCGAACCCCGGTCAGATACTGTTCCGGAGACACAAATGGCTCCAGAATTGAATCAGCAGCCCCCTCCGAGGGAGGGGAGATGGCTATTCCGGCGGCGACCTCTACTAATGCGGAGGCACCGAACATGCTGATGGACGCTCTACAAAGTGCGTCCGTCTTGGAGGAGCACCATAGCTTGATGGGTACTGTAACGCCCTCGATGCGGCTATATCTCCCACGTGTCGAAGCACGACTTAGAGGCATAACCGCATTGAAAGCAATGTCGCAAGTGAGGTAATCTTCACACAACCCATGTAATACATAAGGGAAAGAGATACATAGTTGGCTTACAATCGCCACTTCACACAATTACATGAATAAAGCATTACATCATCCAGATACAATCAAGGTCCGACTACGGAACCAAAATAAAAGAAGAACCCCAAATGCGACAAAGGTCCCTGATCGACCCCAACTGGGCTCCACTACTGATCAACTAGAACGAAACAACACAAAGGGCAAGATCTTCATCGAGCTCCTCCTTGAGCTTGGTTGCGTCACCTGCTCGGTAACATAGGCACCTGCAAACTGGTTTTGGAAGTATCTGTGAGTCACGAGGACTCAGCAATCTCACACCCGCGAGATCAAGACTATTTAAGCTTATAGGAAGGATGTAGTAATGAGGTGGAGCTGCAGCAAGCGACTAGCATATATGGTGGCTACAATCGCAAAAGAGAGCGAGAAGAGAAGGCAAAGCACGGTCGATAAAAGTATGATCAAGAAGTGATCCTATAGTAACCTACGTCAAGCATAACTCCAATACCGTGTTCACTTCCCGGACTCCGCCGAGAAGAGACCATCACGGTTACACACGCGGTTGATGTATTATAATTCGGATCTGGTGTCAAGTGATCTACAACCGGACACTAACAAATTCCCATCTGCCACATAACCGCGGGCACGGCTCTCGAAAGTTTAAACCCTGCAGGGGTGTCCCAACTTAGCCCATGACAAGCTCTCGCGATCAACGAAGGAATAGACCTTCTCCCAGGAAGACCCGATCAGTCTCGGAATCCCGGTTTACAAGACATTTCGACAATGGTAAAACAAGACCAGCAAAGCCGCCCGATGCGCCGACAAATCCCGATAGGAGCTGCACATATCTCGTTCTCAGGGCACACCGGATAAGCGAAGCGTACAGGTACCGACGAATCCAAGTTCCCAAGGAATGGTCCCACACGGTGCTCTAGTTTGGACCAACACTCAGAGGAGCACTGGCCCGGGGGGTAAAATAAAGATGACCCTCGGGCTCCGGAAACCCAAGGGAAAAAGGGCTAGGTGAGGCAAATGGTAAAACCAAGGTTGGGCCTTGGTGGACAAGTTTTATTCAAAGCGAACTGTTAGGGGGGTCCCATAAATCACCCGACCGCGTTAGGAACGCAAAATCCGGGAACATAACACCGGTATGACGGAAACTAGGGCGGCAAGAGTGGAACAAAACACCAGGCATAAGGCCGAGCCTTCCACCCTTTACCAAGTATATAGATGCATTAATTAAATAAGATATATTGTGATATCCCAACAAGTAAACATGTTCCAACAAGGAACAACATCTCCATGTTCCAACAAGGAACAAACTTCATCTTCACCTGCAACTAACAACGCTATAAGAGGGGCTGAGCAAAGCGGTAACATAGCCAAACAACGGTTTGCTAGGACATGGTGGGTTAGAGGTTTGACATGGCAATTTGGGAGGCTGACAAGCAAATGGTAGGCATCGTAGCATTGGCATAGCAAAAGAGCGAGCAAACTAGCATAGCAAAGATAGTAGTGATTTCGAGGGTATGATCATCTTGCCTGAGATCCCGCTAGGAAGAAGAACGAGTCCATGAAGAAGACAAACGGACGAAGTCGAATGGATCCTCACAACTCCGGAATGAAACCGAAGCTAACGAGAGAAGCAACCCGGAAAGAAACAAACAACATGGCAAACACACAAGCATAAACATGGCATGATGCACAATCAAGTATGATGCATGTCCGGTTTAATGAGGCATGGCATGGCAATATGCACAAACAACACTACAAGTTAAGTGGAGCTCAATATGCAACGAGTTGCATATTGACGAAACACCACATCAAATTATTTAGTTTGATCTCGGTTATGTACCCAACAACATTAAATGTTATTAAACATGGCAAGAGGTGAAGCATGAGCAAACTAACTAGTTAGGCAAGTTTAAATGAGGCCGGAAGCAACAAACAACAATTCCAGAAAATCCTCATGTCATTTAGCAAATTAATGCAACAACAATTTTAAACATTTTAATTGTTGTTATCATGATGCGGATGACATATGCAACTTTTGTGCAATTTTATGAAAACGTTGACATGAGCATGTTATGAAGCATTTGTCACCGTGGCGGAACGAAAGGGGTGCCACGGCAACTACAACGGAAATGGTGCCACGGCAACATTCCGGTGATCCGACAACTCGTCGAGATGTCGGTGCAAAAGAAAGTGTGCGGATGTGCGGAACATGCAAAAAATGGTGGGGTGATCTCGGATACCGGGTTCCCACGTGACAGTGGCATGGCAAAAGAGGGACATGCACGAAACAAACGGGCTCGGTGCAAACAAGGACATCTCATTCAACACATGCGTTCAGTCCTCGGACATCGTCTCGGTGTTATACCTTCGAAGCGTGCGTTTTCGGAGCGGTTCGGGTTCGGCGAAGGAAGTAGTCGTTCACGGCCGTAGTGGAGGTAGACGTTCACGTGGCGACGTAGAGGAAGTAGTTGTACACGGCGACGGTAGTTGTTCACGGGTCGTAGACGTTCGGGTAGAGGTACTTGGCGCATCGTCGGGGTACTTGGAAAAATCTTGGAGAAGATGCTTGACGGTCCGGGTATGGGTCTTGGCGGTCTTGGCGACTCCAAGTGGCACCAGGCACACGACCACGGTCAACCCCAATGAGTGTACAGAGGCAAAACTTGGTGAATCGAAGGTGTAGTTGGCGGTTCCTCGATCAAGGAAATTGGCAACAACAAAAAAAAAGGCAGCAAGGTCTTGAACCCGAGGCCGACAGGGACAGCTTGAGGAGTCAACACGGCGGCAGGGACACGAGGTCTGGACGATGTCGGGTGGCGCGATAGTGGCGGCGGGCCAGCTCAATCCGGATGGATCCGGGCGCGAAGGTGGCGGGGAGGCAACCGGCGAGACCGTAGGAGCTCCTGTGCATCACGAGGAGCATGCTTGCGGGTGCTGCAGGAGGGAGGCGCGGGGTCGCGAGGCCGAGGTAGGGGCTCGGCAGCGGAGAACTTGGCGAAGCAAGGGAGGACCCTGGTGGTCGACGGGGAGGCGCGAGGCCATGGCGGCGGAAGGAGGAACCAGGTGGTCTCGGCGAGGAGGCGGGATGGCAGGGCCGACGGGAGTAGCAGCTCGGATGGCGAGGCATGGCCATGGAAGGAGCCTGGCGCGAGGGACGCTAGCGGCGGGACCACGTGCGAGGTTGCCCTCCTGGTGGTCGCCGACGGTGGCGGGTGGCGAAGGGCGGGCGCCATGGGGATGCATGCAGTGGAGAGGCGCGGGGCGTCGTGGCCAAGCGGAGGGAGGAGGAGGCACGGATGGGACGGCGCCGGTCGCCGACGTCAAGGCCCGTGGTGGAGCTCACACGCGAGGCCCTCCGGCTCGAGGAGCTGGGGGATCGGGCGCGGGGACTCCTCCCTAGTGTGTTGCGTGTGTGGTGATGGCGCGAGGGAGGAGGCGAGGGAGAGTGGGGGATCGGGCAGGGGGCTAGGGTTAAGGGCAGGGGGTCGGCTGGGCCTTGGCCTTGGTGGGTCGGCCTGGCTGCTAGGCTTAGGGAGGCCACGGTGGCCTGGGCCGGCTGCTACATGCAGGCCGAGCTACGTCTGCTCTCCTTCTTCTCCTTTCTCCCAAAAACAGAAAATGTCAAAGAGGAAAAAGGAGAAGAAAGGAAGGTAGAGATAGAATTTGGGCATGGGGATAAATTTCATGGACTCACAAAAATGAGTTTGATCCAAGAAAAATAGAAAGGCCATGATTGCTAGATTTAAATTCAAACTCATTTGAATTTAATTCAAATGGGTTTGAACTAGGACTTGATAAAAGGAAGGTCCAAAAATGTTCGGATTTTTGGTGGAGCTCCGGAAAATGATGAAATAATTACGGGCAAGGTTGGAGAACAAGAATTGAGATAACAACGGCATGGGATAATTTGCAAGTGGGTTATGGTTAATTCCAAAAAATGGAATAATTTTATTATAGCTCCCTAATATTGCAGGATATGTTATAAAGAGAAATTACCATGTGAATTCCCTCGATTTAAATGGACCAAAGATCCATGAAATTTATTTAGGTGAGTTGCAAAACTAAATGACATGATGGCATGATGACATGATGCAATGCAACAAACAAATACATCGCACGGCGAAACTCGGCATATCTGGAAGTCTTCTGGAGCATCGGTCTCGGGGCGTTACAACACTCCACCACTACAAGAGGATCTCGTCCCGAGATCTAGGATGGCACTGGAGAGAAACGGAAGAGGAAGAGAAGAGGGTAAACTAAGTTGCTTCTTCGACCAAATAGTGAAACCAAAGAACCTTGAGAGGTTGAAAAGTTGAAAGAAAGAACACAACGAAGTTGAACACAATTGAGAGCACTGCGGTAGAAAATAGAAACAAGGAACACCATGTGAACCTTAGAGGTTGCAAAGCTATGAATGACGAGCACAATGGACAAGAAGGAATTGAAACCACTCTGGTTGAGACGAGATAACCAAGGAACAAGGAAGAACAAATTTGGACAACACTCCGGTTGAAAAGAGATGCAAGACTTCATAAGATGAAAAGAACTTGAAAGAGGACACGACACTTCGGTTAAATGGATAAGCACGAAAAGAACACGATCCTCACGAATCGACATGGTGAGTGAAAAGAGCAGCATCACAATGCCTCCGGAAGAAAGAATAGAAGATAGGTCATTGGAATAACAGAATGGCGGGGAAAATGGCAACTTCTGCCACAATTGAGCTTGGAAAGCACCCTTCCAAGAAGGTTACAACGGGGTTGTTGGAAAACTAGCAACGAAACGAATAAGCTTGTAGTGGGCTTATGGAAAACATCTCACGACTATGAGGTGACAACCAGCCACTAATGGAAAACATTGATTTGATTAAGAACACCGAAGAGATGAAAAACTTCGTCCACCAAGATGATAGAGAGATAACTTGGATTATTGATGAACACCATAAATAGCAACAACCCTTACAGAAAGGCTTTAGGTGAAATCTGACACAAGAGTTAACGAAGAGAAAATGATGGATTTAAAATACCTCATTCTTGACAACATATGAATCATGAAACATGAAGGAAATTGTCAAGAGTGACATAACACCACCTCAAAAGATAAGGTAGAAAGAATTGCACTTTGGAATGCAAGATGAAGAATACTTGAGCTCCTCAAAACAAAACATGTGTTGGGCACCCTGTTTAATTTTGAGTATAGCTTGGCGGATCATAACTTCAAGAGAAATCTTGAAGAAAAATTGAAGAATGAAAGGATTCCTTGATGAACCACCATGTAGAGCCTCCATGGAGAACTCCGGTAATAAAAGGATGATAAAAAGAAAGACAAGTTGAAAACACAAGGTGAAGTCTTGCAATGATTTAGATGGAGCTTCGCGATTATATAACCGAGAGAACTTGGAACTCCGAAAAAGAAGGATGAGCAATTGAAACCTAGAATTTTTTTGATGAACCTCCGGAATAAGGAATTGAATTTACTCGATGAAACAAGAATAAGAATTACATTATGCTTATCCCTCATCAATTAAATTGATGACCCACAATGGATTTGGCATGCCACTTATTCTCGTAGAAAGGATTAAGATAGATATGGCGCAAGCTTGGGAAGGTCTTCAACGAACCACCGGTAGGATTGGAAAGAACGAATGAATTAAATGATAACGAAAGAGGTGAAATCTTGAACGAACCACCGTAAGAATTGAAAATGAACGTAGCAAAGGCACAATTCACCGGTAAGAGTTGGAAAACGAATGAAGATATTTGAGGGGATTTAGATACATGAGAACGAAGAGAACATGAACTGATTAGAGGATATTTGGACGATTCACCGGTAAGATTTGGAGAACGGTAGCTACATGCTGAGAATGAAGAATTATGACATGATGGCCTTCGGAGGAAAGAAATGAAAAACAACTCATGAAATGCTCCGAATGGTAAGAAAAGAATTGTCACAATCAAAACAATTATGAGGATAGCATGAAGCTAGAACCATGAATCTTCAAGAGAATGGACCAAGATTTAAGAGAAATCCTTCTTCGGTCTTCAAATGATGAGAATGACAACGAGAAACACCACCAAGAATTATTGAGGCACACCGGAAGAATCAAAAGCGAAGAGGTTGAGCCAACTATGAAAAGAATTTGAAAGATATTGGAGAAAAGCATTTGACTGATGATAACTCATTCTTACGTCAAACTTGGAGAAGAAATTTAGGATAGCTCTGGGAAAATAGAAGAGTCAGGTAAGATCCTGGGAAAAGACCTGTGGGTTAGGGCCCACTCAAAAGAAAACACCGTTGAAAAGATTTTAAAGAGAGATTGCACCAGTTGAATTAAATGGCTTGAATGAGATAACAATCTCCAAATAGCTTGAACGGATTGAGAATGGAAACACAAGTCTTGGGAGATATCTTCAACACCCTGGAACAAATGAATAGCAAAAGGTGAGTGAATGAGAGGTGCACCGGCATGAGAAAGCATTTGACACGAGGAGAGGAATATGATCAACACTGAAAGCTTGAATTGGATCCACCGGAGAAAAAAAAACGAAGGATGATGAACTTGAAACTGTTGAGCATCTTCATGGGAAATCACCGGATAAGAACATTGAAAGAAAAGAATGAAGAGACTTTACATGAATAAATGGATACTTGATTAAAATAAATGAGTCCTTGAAGAAAAAGGGTGGGAGGGTGGGGAAAAACAAAGACAACTTGGGATGAACGAAACAAACACCGTTGAGAAAACTTAGAATTGATCTTGCGGATGGGGAAAATGATGGGATCATCTCGAAGAGAAGCGCACCGGTTGGAAAAGAATTAACATGACAACCTCAATGATCAAAAGGATTAGTATTCACATAGCAATATGAGAACACCGTTTAGGAAAGGTATGGATTCAACATTTGACTTCGAAGCAACTCGAATACCACAAATAAAACAAAACAAAGGATTTGGCTTGCAGAATAAGCCGGAACAAACATATGATGGAGATTTCGTCCGAAGTTTTCGTGGTGGGGCCTACACGGGCTCGATCGTACAGCATCATCATGTACAAGGTAGTGCACATGACATACGAAGCGTCCCCGAGTCGGCATAGCCAAGGATTCTTTAAGACACAACGAGACCACTGTAAAACCAACCGTGAATAGGCGGACCACTAGACATCGAACCCCAATTTCATATCATACATCCGTCGGAAAGATATCCTAAGAGCTACTTGAATTCCCACCTATGAAACTCCCGAAATTTTCCGGTTATGCAATCAGGTGTTGGGGATACAGGGGAAGCATAATATCTCACACAAACTAACAATCCCAACATCCAGCTGTATCCATCCGTCAACACATAACCAAGAAACCTTTGGAAATCGTGTACCTCAACCTTCGAAAAGCATCCGTTATACGAGTCATGGCAATACTCCCGTACTCACCTCAGTACTGGGTTATCGGGGTTATCTCACCAACAACTGCATAAAAGAGATTTTCGATGTCAGCGTACTAAACTCAGGTATTCCAGAACTGCAACGATAAAATTATGACGACAACACCTCAGAGCTCAACTCCCCGGGACACTTCCACTAAACCCCTGACAGGAGGCACCAAGACAATGTTCTCATCATAAAACCATCGGAACGATTCCAAGATACCCGCGTGATCCTAAAAAAAAATTTAGTGAAATTTGAGAAGAGAAGAGTCAAAACTCTACGTCAGGATGCCTTACCAGAGCGATGAAGAGACTGGGGAGTAAAAAGAATTCCTAACTCTCCGATATATATAATCCTAAATGACTCAAAACATTTTTTCTAGACACAACTCGGCCGCTAAAGACGATCAAGCAGTGGGGCTCCTAAGGTCGGGGAAGGCTCTGATTACCAACTTGTAACGCCCTCGATGCGGCTATATCTCCCACGTGTCGAAGCACGACTTAGAGGCATAACCGCATTGAAAGCAATGTCGCAAGTGAGGTAATCTTCACACAACCCATGTAATACATAAGGGAAAGAGATACATAGTTGGCTTACAATCGCCACTTCACACAATTACATGAATAAAGCATTACATCATCCAGATACAATCAAGGTCTGACTACGGAACCAAAATAAAAGAAGAACCCCAAATGCGACAAAGGCTCCCCGATCGACCCCAACTGGGCTCCACTACTGATCAACTAGAACGAAACAACACAAAGGGCAAGATCTTCATCGAGCTCCTCCTTGAGCTTGGTTGCGTCACCTGCTCGGTAACATAGGCACCTGCAAACTAGTTTTGGAAGTATCTGTGAGTCACGAGGACTCAGCAATCTCACACCCGCGAGATCAAGACTATTTAAGCTTATAGGAAGGATGTAGTAATGAGGTGGAGCTGCAGCAAGCGACTAGCATATATGGTGGCTACAATTGCAAAAGAGAGCGAGAAGAGAAGGCAAAGCACTGTCGATAAAAGTATGATTAAGAAGTGATCCTATAGTAACCTACGTCAAGCATAACTCCAACACCGTGTTCACTTCCCGGACTCCGCCGAGAAGAGACCATCACAGTTACACACGCGGTTGATGTATTATAATTCGGATCTGGTGTCAAGTGATCTACAACCGGACATTAAAAAATTCCCATCTGCCACATAACCGCGGGCACGGCTCTCGAAAGTTTAAACCCTGCAGGGGTGTCCCAACTTAGCCCATGACAAGCTCTCGCGATCAACGAAGGAATAGACCTTCTCCCAGGAAGACCCGATCAGTCTCGGAATCCCGGTTTACAAGACATTTCGACAATGGTAAAACAAGACCAGCAAAGCCACCCGATGCGCCGACAAATCCCGATAGGAGCTGCACATATCTCGTTCTCAGGGCACACCGGATAAGCGAAGCGTACAGGTACCGACGAATCCAAGTTGCCAAGGAATGGTCCCGCATGGTGCTCTAGTTTGGACCAACACTCGGAGGAGCACTGGCCCGGGGGGTAAAATAAAGATGACCCTTGGGCTCCGGAAACCAAGGTTGGGCCTTGGTGGACAAGTTTTATTCAAAGCGAACTATCAGGGGGGTCCCATAAATCACCCGACCGCGTTAGGAACGCAAAATCCGGGAACATAACACCGGTATGACGGAAACTAGGGCGACAAGAGTGGAACAAAACACCAGGCATAAGGCCGAGCCTTCCACCCTTTACCAAGTATATAGATGCATTAATTAAATAAGATATATTGTGATATACCAACAAGTAAACATGTTCCAACAAGGAACAACATCTCCATGTTCCAACAAGGAACAAACTTCATCTTCACCTGCAACTAACAACGCTATAAGAGGGGCTGAGCAAAGCGGTAACATAGCCAAACAACGGTTTGCTAGGACATGGTGGGTTAGAGGTTTGACATGGCAATTTGGGAGGCTGACAAGCAAATGGTAGGCATCGTAGCATTGGCATAGCAAAAGAGCGAGCAAACTAGCATAGCAAAGATAGTAGTGATTTCGAGGGTATGATCATCTTGCCTGGGATCCCGCTAGGAAGAAGAACGAGTCCATGAAGAAGACAAACGGACGAAGTCGAATGGATCCTCACAACCTCCGAACGAAACCGAAGCTAACGAGGGAAGCAACCCGGAAAGAAACAAACAACATGGTAAACACACAAGCATAAACATGGCAGGATGCACAATCAAGTATGATGCATGTCCGGTTTAATGAGGCATGGCATGGCAATATGCACAAACAACACTACAAGTTAAGTGGAGCTCAATATGCAACGAGTTGCATATTGACGAAACACCACATCAAATTATTTAGTTTGATCTCGGTTATGTACCCAACAACATTAAATGTTATTAAACATGGCAAGAGGTGAAGCATGAGCAAACTAACTAGATAGGCAAGTTTAAATAAGGCCGGAAGCAACAAACGACAATCCAGAAAATCCTCATGTCATTTAGCAAATTAATGCAACAACAATTTTAAACATTTTAATTGTTGTTATCATGATGCGGATGACATATGCAATTTTTGTGCAATTTTATGAAAACGTTGACATGAGCATGTTATGAAGCATTTGTCACCGTGGCGGAACGAAAGGGGTGCCACGGCAACTACAACGGAAATGGTGCCACGGCAACATTCCGGTGATCCGACAACTCGTCGAGATGTCGGTGCAAAAGAAAGTGTGCGGATGTGCGGAACATGCAAAAAATGGTGGGGTGATCTCGGATACCGGGTTCCCACGTGACAGTGGCATGGCAAAAGAGGGACATGCACGAAACAAACGGGCACGGTGCAAACAAGGACATCTCATTCAACACATGCGTTCGGTCCTCGGACATCGTCTCGGTGTTATACCTTTGAAGCGTGCGTTTTCGGAGCGGTTCGGGTTCGGCGAAGGAAGTAGTCATTCACGGCCGTAGTGGAGGTAGACGTTCATGTGGCGACGTAGAGGAAGTAGTTGTACACGACGACGGTAGTTGTTCACGGGTCGTAGACGTTCGGGTAGAGGTACTTGGCGCATCGTCGGGGTACTTGGAAAAATCTTGGAGAAGATGCTTGACGGTCCGGGTATGGGTCTTGGCGGTCTTGGCGACTCCAAGTGGCACCAGGCACACGACCACGGTCAACCCCAATGGGTGTACAGAGGCAAAACTTGGTGAATCGAAGGTGTAGTTGGCGGTTCCTCGATCAAGGAAATTGGCAACAACAAAAAAAAAGGCAGCAAGGTCTTGAGGAGTCAACACGGCGGCAGGGACACGAGGTCTGGACGATGTCGGGTGGCGCGATAGTGGCGGCGGGCCAGCTCAATCCGGATGGATCCGGGCGCGAAGGTGGTGGGGAGGCAACCGGCGAGACCGTAGGAGCTCCTGTGCATCACGAGGAGCACGCTTGCGGGTGCTGCAGGAGGGAGGCGCAGGGTCGCGAGGCCGAGGTAGGGGCTCGGCAGCGGAGAACTTGGCGAAGCAGGGGAGGACCCTGGTGGTCGACGGGGAGGCGCGAGGCCATGGCGGCGGAAGGAGGAACCAGGTGGTCTCGGCGAGGAGGCGCGATGGCACGGCCGACGGGAGCAGCAGCTCGGACAGCGAGGCCTGGCAATGGAAGGAGCCTGGCGCGAGGGACGCTAGCGGCGGGACCGCGTGCGAGGTTGCCCTCCTGGTGGTCGCCGACGGCGGCGGGTGGCGAAGGGCGGGCGCCATGGGGATGCATGCAGTGGAGAGGCGCAGGGCGTCGCGGCCAAGCGGAGGGAGGAGGAGGCACGGATGGGACGGCGCCGGTCGCCGACGTCAAGGCCCGTGGTGGAGCTCGCACGCGAGGCCCTCCGGCTCGAGGAGCTGGGGGATCGGGCGCGGGGACTCCTCCCTGGTGTGTTGCGTGTGTGGTGATGGCGCGAGGGAGGAGGCGAGGGAGAGTGGGGGATCGGGTAGGGGGCTAGGGTTAAGGGCAGGGGGTCGGCTGGGCCTTGGCCTTGGTGAGTCGGCCTGGCTGCTAGGCTTAGGGAGGCCACGGTGGCCTGGGCCGGCTGCTACGAGCAGGCCGAGCTACGTCTGCTCTCCTTCTTCTCCTTTCTCCCAAAAACAGAAAATGTCAAAGAGGAAAAAGGAGAAGAAAGGAAGGTAGAGATAGAATTTGGGCATAGGGATAAATTTCATGGACTCACAAAAATGAGTGTGATCCAAGAAAAATAGAAAGGCCATGATTGCAAGATTTAAATTCAAACTCATTTGAATTTAATTCAAATGGGTTTGAACTAGGACTTGATAAAAGGAAGGTCCAAAAATGTTCGGATTTTTGGTGGAGCTCCGGAAAATGATGAAATAATTACGGGCAAGGTTGGAGAACAAGAATTGAGATAACAACGGCATGGGATAATTTGCAAGTGGGTTATGGTTAATTCCAAAAAATGGAATAATTTTATTATAGCTCCCTAGTATTGGAGGATATGTTATAAAGAGAAATCACCATGTGAATTCCCTCGATTTAAATGGACCAAAGATCCATGAAATTTATTTAGGTGAGTTGCAAAACTAAATGACATGATGGCATGATGACATGATGCAATGCAACAAACAAATACATCGCACGGCGAAACTCGGAATATCTGGAAGTCTTCTGGAGCATCGGTCTCGGGGCGTTACAGGTACGGTGGTTGAGAAGATTCCGTCGGCTAAAAGCAGGCTGAATGAAGCCTTCCTGAGCCTACAACAAGCTTTGAGGTATGCGATGTAATGTCTTTAGCCGCTTTCCATATGAAAATTTTTCTTGTATATAGATAGTAGCCCTTGAGACTCACTTTGGCCCACAGAAGGAGGGCGAACACAGGATCTATAGACATCTGCAGGAAATAACATACTTATCTTTTTGATAAAAAACAAGCTTCACTTTTAGCAGCGACTGCTCAGGCCACCGAAGTTTCCGAACTGAAGCGGAAACTGGAGTTGGTCGACGAGGACAATATCCATATTAACAAGCGGGTCGACGAGGCATAGGGTATGTTTCAAGTACTCCGTACATGATCGGGAGTTCCGCCGCCGCAAGCCTCTGTAGCCACCAAAAACCTCTCGGGAGTCTGTTTCGGCACCCTGCCGGAGGGGGAACCCATCACCGGTGGCCATCGTCATCACCCGACGCTCTCCATGACGAGGAGGGAGTAGTTCACCCTCAGGGCTGAGGGTATGTACCAGTAGCTATGTGTTTGATCTCTCTCTCTCTCTCTCGTGTTCTCTCTCGTGTCCCCTCTATGGCACGATCTTGATGTATCCCAAGCTTTGCTATTGTAGTTGGATCTTATGATGTTTCTCCCCTCTACTCTCTTGTGATGAATTGAGTTTCCCCTTTGAAGTTATCTTATCGGATTGAGTCTTTTATGAGAACACTTGATGTATGTCTTGTCGTGCTTATCTATGGTGAAAATGGGATATCATGTGCCACTTGATGTATGTTTTGGTGACCAACTTGCGGGTTCTGCCCATGAACCTATGCATAGGGGTTGGCACAGGTTCTTGACTCTCCGGTAGAAACTTTGGGGCACTCTTTGAAGTACTTTGTGTTGGTTGGATGAATCTGAGATTGTGTGATGCATATCGTATAATCATGCCCACGGATACTTGAGGTGACAATGGAGTATCTAGGTGACATTAGGGTTTTGGTTGATTTGTGTCTGAAGGTGTTATTCTAGTACGAACTCTTTTATAGATTGATCCGAAAGAATAACTTTGAGGTGGTTTCGTACCCTACCATAATCTCTACGTTTGTTCTCCGCTATTAGTGGCTTTGGAGTGACTCTTTGTTGCATGTTGTGGGATTGTTATATGATCTATCTATGTTATTATTGTTGAGAGAACTTGCACTAGTGAAAGTATGAACCCTAGGCCTTGTTTCCTATCATTGCAATACCGTTTACGCTCACTTTTATCATTAGTTACCTTGCTGTTTTTATTATTTCAGATTACAAATACCTATATCTACCATCCATATTGCACTTGTACCACCATCTATTCGCCGAACTAGTGCACCTATACAATTTACCATTTTATTGGGTGTGTTGGGGACACAAGAGACTCTTTGTTATTTGGTTGCAGGGTTGCTTGAGAGAGACCATCTTCATCCTATGCCTCCTACGGATTGATAAACCTTAGGTCATCCACTTGAGGGAAATTTGCTACTGTCCTACAAACCTATGCACTTGCAGGCCCAACAACGTCTACAAGAAGAAGGTTGTGTAGTAGACATCACGCTGCTATATGCATAATTGCAGATGGCGCTGCTGAGGTCGAGACCCTCAGGGGTGACCTTGCCCGGGCGAAGGAGCAGGCAAGGGTGAGTAATGCAGCCGCTGAGAAAACAGCTACAGATTTAAAGGCCGAACAGGCCGCCCGGCGCCAATTCGAGGAGCGGGTATCCAAGATTGAGCAAGAGCTCAAGGACGCCACTCGCAAGTGTGAGCTCCTCAAAGAGGAGAATAAAGCTAAGGCAACCAAACTCGCCAAGACCCTTCAGGAAGCCCAAGAGGTGAGGTCCGAATCCCGAGCGGCCCGCGAGGAGATCCGACAGGCCGGATAGATAGCGGCTGGTAAGCCCTTTCTTTTACAGTCTAAGTTTGTCGATCGGAGGTATGCCTTTCTTAATCGACTATGGAGTTCTCCAGACGCCTTTGTGGATCTCCCGAAGAGCGCCGCTGACGCCGCACAATTCTATAGAGCCCAAGAGGGGCATGCGACGGAGAAGCCGTTCTGGTTGCAGTTCACGACGTAGGAGCACTCGACACTGCTGAACGACCAAATGGCGCAGTGGGCCGAGCTGCATAAGATGTCCGGAGCAGCCATGAAGGAGGTCATAGTCCGGCTATGGCCAGCCGAACCTGTTCCGAGCAGCTATTTTGGCCTAGTGCGGTGACTCATCGATGTTGTGCCCCGAATTGATGCAATCAAGTGGTTAGTGTGCATAGAATGTGCACAGATGGCCTTCGCCCGCGTCAAGATGCACTGGGCGAAGATGAAGGCCACCCTTATCGCGGTTGATTGTCCTCCTAGAGGCAAGGACCACCGCACGCCGGAGCACTATTTAGAAGACATCCTAGATGGTGCTCGCTTGATAGAGGGTTAATGCTCAAAGGACATTATATTCGAATGAATGTATCCAAACGGCTCGGACGTGTTTATTATATATATGAAGGCTTTGTGATATATTTGTACCATTGTCTGAAAGTTCTTTCGTCCTGTGCGGCTGTTTTTGTATTCCTGAGAGTTTTCCAGTCGTCGGCTTCGGCCCCCACGTAGATACTATGGGGGTGTTCGGAATGGCACATGAGCACACTTGATCCAATGTCTTGGTCCGTAAAGGAGGTGTCAGTGCGATGAACCAGGCAATCGGACTATATGGCTTTAACACTCTCACTTAGCCATAGGAGTTTGATGATGGGGCTATGAGATAGCCCCTGGTATGTATGTGGCTATCCGGATGCAGGTGCGTTACGTATGTGACCGAAAAAACGGTCCTTCGTGTAATACGGAAAACATCGTTAAAGATTTAGTAAGTCGCCGAGTGGCTGACCAGCTCTCACGGCATCATGACAGTCAGTTTTCGGCTTTCTCTACCAAGGTGCTTGACCGGACGAACCAGAAACACAATCACAGTAGTTCTCCTTTTACTACCCTAGCCGAATAGATGGAACATAAGGTAGCAAACACAGGAGCCGCGCAACCCAACTATTGACCAAAGATATGATTCAGAGCCGATGCATATAATGCCAACATTGGGACGCCAAAGTGTGCTATAAAGCTATTCGGGATTTTGTTTGTCGACACACATGTGTCCACATAGATCCCCTGACAATGGATGCCAAGGTGTGTGAGTGAGACAACTGGGGAGACGGAATACAGTTTTATGAATAAAGTCGAGACCGAAAAAATTGTCTTCACTAGAATCTGATTGATACGTCAAAACATGATCTTACAGATGGCACCATAAGCAGCAAAGCCATTTTACATGCCCGGGGCTAAGAATAAGGAGGAAAGCTTGATACAGGTCCTTGACTAAAGTTTGGTCTGAGGAATCCTTTGGACATCCTGCCGCACGTCTGCGCCGCGTTCGCCTTGTAGAGAGAAGTTCCTTAAGAGGAATGGTCTTCGGCTATCCATACGAGACTGGGCTCGAAAAAGAGTCCTTGTAACTCTGTAGGATATATAGGTTTGAATGCACCTGTGGTAGAAGAAAAATAATTGAAGAAAAAAGGTGGAGGGTCATATAGGGTCAAACCATACTATAGACATGTCCGTATTGTGCCTCTGTTGATGCCCAAGGTATTTTGAGTGCATAATTATGCATGCACGGCATGAACCCCGCGGGTGTGTGCGGCGATCGACGGAGGCGAAATTGCTAGTCGAGCTCTAGAAGAACCGAGCTGTCATCATGCAGAACTGACCGGAATCATTTAACCATGTCCGGCGGTTTGATGGACGATGAGGTGTGCAGCTTGATAGGGCCGCTCTGTACTTCGGCCGTGAGGGCCGCGGTGTGCTCCTCAGTACGGAGGGAGCGTTCCGTGTTTCCATTGACTATTATGACACCACGTGGGTCAGGCATCTTGAGCTTTAAATGCGCCTAGTGTGGGACCGCGTTGAATCGAGCGAAAGCGGTCCGTTCGAGCAGTGCGTGATAGCCACTTTAGAAGGGGACGATATCAAAGATCAAGTCTTCACTGCGGAAGTTGTCTGGCGAGCCGAAGACGACCTCCAATGTTATTGAGCCCGAGCAACGGGCTTCTGCACCAGGTATTACTCCTTTGAAGGTAGTTTTAGTGGGCTTCATTCTTGACGGATCAATACCCATTTTATGGACAGTGTCCTGGTAAAGCAGGTTAAGACTACTGTCACCGTCCATGAGGACTCACGTGAGGTGGAATCCGTCAATGATTGGGTCGAGGACCAAAGCCGCCGAACCTCCATGACGGATATTGGTCGGGTGGTCCTTTCGATCGAAGGTGATCGGACAATCCGACCATTGGCTGAATTTTGGGGCGACCGGCTCTACGGCGTACATGTCGCTTAGTGCGTGCTTGCGCTCCAGCTTGGGGATGTGGGTGACGTAGATGATATTAACCGTTTTGACCTCGGGGGGAAATTTCTTTTGTCCCCCTGTGTTCGGTGGGCGAGGCTCTTCATTGTCGTCCTCACTGGGCGGCCTTTTCCCCTTGTGTTCGGCGTTGAGCTTTGATACGTCTCCAATGTATCTACTTTTCCAAACACTTTTACCCTTGTTTTGGACTCTAACTTGCATGATTTGAATGAAACTAACCCGGACTGACGCTTTTATCAGCAAAACTGCCATGATGTTGTTTTATGTGTAGAAAACAAAAGTTCTCAGAATAACCTGAAAATCCACGGAGGCACGTTTTGGAAAATATAAAAAATACTGGCGAAAGAATCAAGGCCAGGGGGCCCACACCCTGTCCACGAGGGTGGGGGGCGCGCCCACCCCCCTGGGCGCGCCCCCTGTCTTGTGGGCCCCCTAAGGCTCCACCGACCTCAACTCCAACACCATATATTCCGTTTCGCGGAGAAAAAAATCAGAGAGAAAGTTTCATCGCGTTTTACGATATAGAGCCACCGCCAAGCCCAATCTCTCTCGGGAGGGCTGATCTGGAGTCCGTTCGGGGCTCCGGAGAGGGGGATTCGTCACCGTCGTCATCATCAACCATCCTCCATCACCAAATGTAATCAAGTTAGTTTTGTTAGGGTTTGATCCCTAGTATCCACTATGTTCGGAGATTGATGTTGATATGACTTTGCTATGCTTAATGCTTGTCACTAGGGCCCAAGTGCGATGATTTCAGATCTGAACCTATTATGTTTTCATGAATATATGTGTGTTCTTGATCCTATCTTGCAAGTCTATAGTCACCTATTATGTGTTATGATCCGGCAACCCCGAAGTGACAATAATCGGGATACTTCTCGGTGATGACCGTAGTTTGAGGAGTTCATGTATTCACTATGTGTTAATGCTTTGGTCCGGTTCTCTATTAAAAGGAGGCCTTAATATCTCTTAGTTTCCACTAGGACCCCGCTGCCAAGGGAGGGTAGGACAAAAGATGTTATGCAAGTTATTTTCCATAAGCACGATGACTATATTCAGAATACATGCCTACATTACATTGATGAACTAGAGCTAGTTCTGTGTCACCCTATGTTATAGCTATTACATGAGGAATCGCATCCGACATAATTATCCATCACTGATCCAATGCCTACGAGCTTTTCACATCTTGTGCTTCGCTTATTTACTTTTCCGTTGCTACTGTTACAATTACTACAAAACTATTATCTTTACTTTTGCCACTGTTACCTTTATTATCATACTACTTTCCTACTAAATACTTTGCTGCAGATACTAAGTTATCTAGGTGTGGTTGAATTGACAACTCAACTGCTAATACTCAATAATATTATTTGGCTCCCCTTGTGTCGAATCAATAAATTTAGGTTGAATACTTTAGCCTCGAAAGCTGTTGCGATCCCCTACACTTGTGGGCTATCAAGACTAATTTCTGGTGCCGTTGCCGGGAAGCATAGCTCTATTCTTAGAGTCACTTGGGATTTATATCTTTTGATCACTATGAGGAACTTGAAAGACGAAAGAACCAATATTTTGCCCTCAACTACGAGGGGAGGTAAGGAACTGCCATCTAGCTCTGCACTAGATTCTCCTTCTGTTATTAGTAAGCTTGCGACACCTAAACCTGCTACTGCTATGAATTCTGATATGTCGCATGTTATTGATGATGCCACTTCTGCTATGCATGATACTTATGATGAAACTACTTCTGTGCGTGATACTACTTTGCCATTAGGTGAATTTCTTGATGAACAACATTCTAGGGCTAGAGAGAATGAAATTATTGAAGATGCTATTATTGATGATAGTGATGATGAAAGTTCTCCCCCTAATTATGAATTACCTGTTGTTCCTGAGGGTTATGTTATGGAAGAGGAAGCTGCTAGAGCTATCTTTGCTTGTAAAGATAGATATGATCTTAAGAAATTATTAGCTAAATGGAACCGACAATCTTTTAATGCTAGAATGAAACCTGACCTTACTTTTGCTACTTCACCTATCTGTGTTACTGATAAGGATTATGAATTCTCTGTTGATCCTGAAATAATTACCTTGGTTGAATCTGATCCTTTTTATGGCCTTGAATCTGAAACTCTTGTGGCACATCTTACCAAGTTAAATGATATAGCCACCCTGTTTACTAATGATGAGTAGTCTCGCTATTAATATATCCTTAAGATATTTCTGTTCTCATTAAAGGGTGATGCTAAGACTTGGTTTAATTCTCTTGATCCTGGATGTGTGCATAGTCCCCAGGATATGATTTATTACTTCTCTGCTAAATATTTCCCTGCTCATAAGAAACAAGCTGCCTTGCGGGAAATATATAATTTTGTGCAAATCAAAGAAGAGAGTCTCCCACAAGCTTGGGGGAGGCTTCTCCGATTACTTAATGCTTTGCCTGATCATCCTCTTAAGAAAAATGAAATACTTGATACCTTTTATAATGGACTAACTGATGCTTCCAGGGACTACTTGGATAGTTGTGCTGGTCGTGTTTTCAGGGAAAGAACAGTCGACGAAGCTGAATTACTATTGAATGATATGTTGACTAATGAAAATAATTGGACTCTCCCTGAGCCAATTCCCGAGGCAATTCCTGAACCAACTGAGCCAACTTCTGAGCCTATTTCTAAACCGACTCCAAAGAAGTGAGGTGTTTTATTTCTTAGTCTTGAAGATATGCAAGAGGCAAAGAAATCAATAAATAAAAAGGTATTAAAGATGAAGATGTTAAGAATTTACCACCTATTGAAGAAATACATGGTCTTAATATACCGCCTGTTGAAGAACCACATTGTCTTGATAACCCGACACAGGTAGTAAAGGTAAATTCTCTCTACAGATATGATAAAGTTGAATTCCCTCTACTAAATTTCATAGCCCATGCTTAGATGAATTTGATGACTTTATGGCTAGACAAGAAAGTTTCAATGCTTATGTTGGTAGAGAATTAAAGAATAATGCTTTCGAGATAGGACGCTTGAGTGATTATATGGCTAGAGTTAAAGGTGATCTTAAACTCATTAGCAAATATGCTTCTATGGTTGCTACTCAAGCTGAGCAAGTACTTAAAGCTCAAAATGATTTGCTTGATGAATTAAATAATAAACATGACTTTGCTGTTAGAGTGGCTACTAGAACTGGTAGAATGACTCAGGAACCTTTGTATCCTGAAGGCCACCCTAAGAGAACCGAGCAGGATTCTCAGAGAAACAATTTAGAGGCACCTAGTTCTTCCAAAAAGAAGAAAAAGAAAAATGATAGGACTTTGCATGCTTCTAGTGAATCTATTGTAGACACACCTGAGAATCCCAATGATATTTCTATCTCTGATGCTGAAACACAATCAGGTGATGAACATGAACCTGGTGATAATGTTAATGATAATGTTCATGTTGATGCTCAACCTAGCAAAAATAATGATGTAGATATTGAACCTGCTGTTGATCTTGATAACCCACAATCAAAGAATCAACGTTATGATAAGAGAGATTTTGTTGCTAGGAAGCACGGTAGAGAAAGAGAACCATGGGTTCAGAAACCCATGCTCTCTCCTCCTAAACCATCCAAGACAAAGGATGATGAGGATTTTGAGCACTTTGCTGAAATGATTAGACCTATCTTCTTACATATGCGCTTAACGGATATGCTTAAAGTGAATCCTTATGCTAAATATATGAAGGATATCATTACAAACCAAAGAAAGATACCGGAAGCTGAAATTTCCACCATGCTTGCTAGTTACACTTTTAAGGGTGGAATACCAAAGAAACTTGGAGATCCGGGAGTACCAACTATACCATGCTCCATTAAAAGAAACTATGTTAGAACTGCTTTATGTGATCTTGGAGCCGGTGTTAGTGTTATGACTCTCTCTTTATATGGTAGACTTGAATTGAATAAGTTGACACCTACTGAAATATCTTTGCAAATGGCTGATAAATCAACTGCTATACCTGTCGGTATTTGTGAGGATGTGCCTATTGTAGTTGCAAATGTCACTATCTTAATGGACTTTGATATTCTTGATATTCCCGAGGATGATAGTATGTCGATTATCCTTGGTAGACCCTTTTTGAATACTGTAGGGGCTGTTAATGATTGCAACAAAGGCAATGTCACTTTTCATATTAATGGTAATGAGCATACGGTACACTTTCCGAGGAAACAATCTCAAGTTCATAGCATCAATTCTATTGGAAAAGTTCCAACTATCATTATTGGAGGTTTTGAATTTCCTCTCCCTACTGTCAAGAAAAAGTATGATATTCTTATTATTGGGGATGTTCATATCTCCGTTGAGGTAACTTAGTGTTGTTCGAAATTTCTCCGGTTCCGTGTTATTCAAAATGAGTTTGTTATAACAAGACTTGATCAACCTTGTTAGTGGAGTCATTTTGATGATCACGAGATGGATGAAACTAGAAGGCACAACCTTCTGTACCCTCTTTTTACTTTCTGTTTTTTTAGAATAAATAAAGCAAAAATAGTAGTATCCGCCTATTTTCTGAATTATCCGTGCAATAAAAAATATCCCGAAAATAAAAGTGCTCCAAATGCCCTGCGAATTTAGTATGATTTTTTATGGAATATTTGAGGATTTTAGGCACTAAAATCACTCTAGGAGGGGCAAGCACCAGGCCACGAGAGTGGAGGGCGCGCCCACACCCCCTGGGTGCGCTCCCTGTCTCGTGGGCCCCTGGTGGACCCACTCCACTTATGCTAGCACCCACACACTCCATCTTCTTCCAAAAAAAATCCCCATCCAGCTCAAGCATAAGTTCTAGCTCATTTTGCTGCGATTTTCAATCTCCTTTCTCAAAGCTCTATTCACAAAACTGCTTTGGGAGATTGTTGCTTGGTATGTGACTCCTCCATTGGTCCAATTAGTTTTTGTTCTAGTTCTTTATTCATTGCAAATTTTTGCTGCATAGGTGACACTGTTCTTGAGCTTGCACGTCAAATTTATGAGGTCCCGAGTAATTCTAATGCATGATATAGGCTCTAGGCACTTGTAGGAGTAGTTGATATCAATCTTGTTTAGTTTTATTCACTTTTATTTTGAAGTTACTAAAATTTCAGAAATTTTCAGAAAATATTAAGGAGATTTTTGAGGGGCTCCTCTAGCCAAGGCTCCCAGGAAAAACAAGCTAAAGAGAAGGAAAAGGCCAAGTATGACATTCCTCGCATAGCGGAAGTACGGCCGTGTGAATGGCCATGCGATAATTTCTTGAGAGAAGCTGGAATTTATGAAGATTTTTATTCTTTGATCGAGAATGCAGGCCTCACCGATTTCCTCCACGACTGGATCGATCAGTATCTCTTACTCACCAATACTTTCGTGCAAAACTTTTATTATTATCCTAAGAAGTCACCGCCTTCAGTATCATTTCATTTATATGATGAATTCAGGGAAATGTCTTTACGTAATTTTTGCGCGGTATGTAGGATACCCTTTGAGGGAAAATTAGAGGAACCACGTCATAGAGATGTGGATGGCTTTGTTAACACTATCACTGTAGGGGATCCAAAGAAGGGTTTCGATGCGAGAATCTCTTGCATACACTTTCCTGTTTTACGCTACTTTGCCATATTTGCTAGTAGATGCTTGATTGATCGTGGAAATAGTGGAAACTTCAATGTTCCTGATATTATCATTCTTCACCATGCCTTGTTTGGAGATAATAGTTTTAGTATCGGTGCCGTCATTGCTAAACGGCTAAGCCTAAATCGTACAAAAGGCCCCATCTTTGGAGGTATCTATGCTGCACGTCTTGCTAGACATTTTGAGATACCTATTAGGCACCATGAGAAAGAGGAGACAAAATTGCCTCCTTACATTTTAGATTACAAGAGCATGGTAGCACACGAGTTCATTGTTGACAACAAAGATAAGATGCTCTTGTATAACCTGAGATTTAATAAGAAACACAATGAGACTATTATTTTGCCTGCGCCTCTGTTGTTTGATTTGATTGCAGATAATTTTCTTGTTACGCCGGAAGCGGTGTACGCTCATCGAGGCCAAGCATCCACTCTAGAACCTAAGCCTGAGCCGGAACCTTCACTAGACCCTTATCGTGCATCATCTTACCAGTGGGATCCGGAGATGGCCAGGCAGTGGTATCCTGATTACACCTCCCAGTACACCAGGGAGAGTAGCAGCGGTCCTTGGCAATAAACCAACTTAGGCCAAAATCCTAAGCTTGGGGGAGTACGTATTTCTCATCGACTTTACATTCATGTTTACACACTATTCTAGTCATCGGTGCTCATACTCTTTCATTGTATTATCCATGCTAGTTTAATTTTCTTTTTCTCGCTTTCTTCTTGTGAGTTTGATAAATCTTAAGAAAAACAAAAAAAATTAGTTAGTTTAATTTCCATCCTTGTAGTACAAATTAAAATGAAAACCCAAAAAGATTTCTCGTTCTTCTTCTTACTTGTTGGGAGCTTTCCCGTGTAAATAGTTTTTCTTTTCTTTCCTTTGGGGGTTGAGAGTAGAAGACCATATTGAAATTGTTTAGTGGCTCTCATATGCATGATTTTTTATTTAACTTAGAGCCCATATTACTTTGTCTTATCTCTTGAGTTGAATGCTTGCAGATTCCAGCTTAGTCCAATGCACGTGCACTATTATTATTATACACATCATTCCAGCTTAGTCCAATGCACGTGCAATATGATGGACTGATTGAGATGAGAGAAGCTGGTATGAACTCGACCTCTCTTATTTTTGTAAATATGATGAGTTCATCGTTCCTGATTCAGCTTATTTTGAAGTAAACATATTTGCAATGACATTTAGAGATTATGTTGCTTGTGCCATGCTTGATTAGCTATGAGTTATAATGGTTTACCTTGCGTGCCAACATGCTATTAGAATGATTATGATGTGGTATGATGGGATGGTATCCTCCTTTGAATGAATTGAGTGACTCGACTTGGCACATGTTTACTCATGTAGTTGAAACAAATCAACATAGCCTTTATGATATTTATATTCATGGTGGATTATATCCTACTCATGCTTGTACTCGGTGTGATTTAATTTTGATGCATGTTCATGACTGTTGTCTCTCTCTCAGTTGGTCGCTTCCCAATCTTTTGCTAGCCTTCACCTGTACTAAGCGGGAATACTGCTTGTGCATCCAAACTCCTTAAACCCCAAAGTTATTCCATATGAGTCCACTATACCTTCCTATATGCGGTATTTACCTGCCGTTCCAAGTAAATTTGTATGTGGCAAACTCCAAACCTTCAAATGGAATTCTGTTTTGTATGCTCGAGCAGCTCATGTTTCAACTAGGGCTGCCTATATCTTCCATGCTAGGTGGGTTATTCTCAAGAGGAGTGGACTCCGCTCCTCATTCACAAGAAAGGGCCGGTAACCGGGATGCCCAGTCCCATGATCCAAAAAGATCAAAGCAAATCAAAATAATTAAACAAAACTCCCCCAGGGCTGTTGTTAGTTGGAGGCACTCGTTGTTTCGAGCAAGCCATGGATTGATGCTTGTTGGTGGTGGGGGAGTATAAACCTTTACCATTCTGTTTGGGAATTGCCTATAATGCATGTAGTATGGAAGATATAGCCATCTCATAGTTCTTGCGTTGACAGTGAATGTATGCCGCTCAAAATACTATTCAATCTTTGTTTTAAAATCGAGATCTGGCACCTCTACAAATCTCTGCTTCCCTCTGCGAAGGGCCTATCTATTTACTTTTATGTTGAGTCATCATCCCTCTTATTAAAAAGCACCCGCTGGAGAGCACACTGTCATTTGCATTCATTATTATTGGTTTATATTGGGTATGACTTGACTGGATCTCTTTTACCATGAATTACAATGTCTAGTCAGTCCTTGATCTTTAAAGGTGCTCTGCATTTATGTATTGCAGTCTCAAAAAGGGCTAGCGGGATACCATTTTGTTATATCATGTTATGATTGTTTTGAGAAAGTGTTGTCATCCGAGTTTTATTATTATCGCTCGCTAGCTGATTATGCCATTGATATGAGTAAATGTGAGACCGAGGTGTTATTGTGAGTATGGTTAGTTCATAATATTTGCTGAAACCCGAATGCTGGCTTTACATGTTTACAACAACAAGAGCAAACAGAGTTTGTAAAAGTTTTTCTTTATCACTTTCAGTTTATCAACTGAATTGCTTGAGGACAAGCAAAGGTTTAAGCTTGGGGGAGTTGATACGTCTCCAACGTATCTACTTTTCCAAACACTTTTGCCCTAGTTTTGGACTCTAACTTGCATGATTTGAATGAAACTAACCCGGACTGACGCAGTTTTCAGTAGAACTGCCATGATGTTGTTTTATGAGTAGAAAATAAAAGTTCTCGGAATGACCTGAAAATCCACGGAGGCAAGTTTTGGAGAATATAAAAAATACTGGTGAAAGAATCAAGACCAGGGGGCCCACACCCTGTCCACGAGGGTGAGGGGCGCGCCCACCCCCTGGGCGCATTGATAACCCACAAGTATACAGGATAGTTGTAGCCTCTTTTGATAATTAAGAGTGTCGAACCCAACTAGGAGCTAAAGGTAGAACAAATACTCTCTCAAGTCCTATCGGCCACTGATACGACTCTATGCACACTTGATGTTCGCTTTACCTAGAACAAGTATGAAACTAGAAGTACTTTGTAGGTGTGATAGGATAGGTTTGCAAGATAATAAAGAGCACGTAAATAAAAGGTAGGGGCTGTTTAGATAAAGAAGCAATAAAGTAAATATAGCGAGTGTGGAAAAGTGGTGGTAGGAGTTGTGAAATTGTCCCTAAACAATTGACTATGTTACTAGACCGGTAATCACTATTGCAATTCTATTTGAGGGAGAGGCATAAGCTAACATACTTTCTCTACTTGGATCATATGCACTTATGATTGGAACTCTAGCAAGCATCCGCAACTACTAAAGATCATTAAGGTAAAACCCAACCATAGCATTAAAGTATTAAGTCCTCGTTATCCCATACGCAACAATCCCCTTACTTGTGTTTGTGTTTCAGTCACACACGCAACCC
Organism: Triticum timopheevii; assembly: GCA_963921465.1. Lineage (NCBI taxonomy): Eukaryota > Viridiplantae > Streptophyta > Magnoliopsida > Poales > Poaceae > Triticum > Triticum timopheevii. The sequence continues at coordinate 120,745,161 of OY997270.1, forward strand.
ACTATAAGCGAATCATGAACGCCTTGCAACACCCTATAGCGGGAATCCCTCACGCTTGCGTGACACGGAGGGCACCATAGGACAGCACCAATAATAAAACATGCAACTCAAACCAATCATAGCAATTCATCAATCACCGATAGGACAACGAAAATCTACTCAGACATCATAGGATGGCAACACATCATTGGATAATAATATGAAGCATAAAGAACCATGTTCAAGTAGAGGGTACTGCGGGTTGCGGGAGAGTGGACCGCTGAATATAGATGGGAGAAGGTGATGGAGATGTTGGTGAAGATGGCGGAGGTGTTGGTGAAGATCGCGGTGATGATGATGGCCCCCGGCAGCGCTCCGGCGCCACCGAAAGCAAGGGGGAGAGGGTCCCCCTTCTTATTCTTCTTCCTGACATCCTCCCTAGATGGGAGAAGGGTTTCCCCTCTAGTCCTTGGCTCCCATGGTGTGGAAGGGGCGAGAGCCCCTCCGAGATTGGATCTATCTCTCTGTTTCTGCGTTCTCAGATCCTTCCCCTTCACCGTTTCTTTTATATCCGGAGATCCGTAACTCCGATTGGGGTGAATCTTTTTCCCAGGTTGTTCTCGTAAAATTAGCTTTCTTGCGTTAAAAGAAGAGGGTCAACCGCCTTACGGGTGGCCCAAGAGAGTGCCAGGCGTGCCTAGGGGGCGCACCCTATCTCCTGGCCACCTCGGGCACCGTTTCACGTTGATTCTTCCTTTGGAAAATCCCAAATATTCGAAAATAATTCTCCGTCCGTTTTTATCCCATTTGGATTCCGTTTGATACTGGGTTTCTGCAAAACGTAAAATATGCAACAAACAGGAACTGGCACTGGGCACTGGATCAATATGTTAGTCCCAAAAATAGTATAAAAAGTTGCCAAAAGTATATGAAAGTTGAAGAATATTGGCATGGAACAATAAAAAATTATAGATACGACGGAGACGTATCAGCATCCCCAAGATTAATTCCTGCTCGTCCTCGAGTAGGTAAATAATAAAAAAGATAATTTTGATGTGGAATGCTACCTAGCATAATCTTGATCATATGTCTAATCATGGCATGAATATTAAGACACGAGTAATTCAAAGCAATAGTCTATCATTTGACATAAAAAACAATAATACTTTGAGCGTACTAATAAAGCAATCATGTCTTTTCAAAACAATAAGGCCAAAGCAACCTTATCCCTACAAAATCATATAGTTTGGCCATGCTTCATTTTCGTCACACAAAATGCTCCCATCATGCACAACCCCGATGACAAGCCGAGCAATTTGTTCATACTTTTTAACGTGCTTCAGCTTTTTCAACCCTCACGCAATACATGAGCGCAAGCCATGGATATAGCACTATAGGTGGAATAGAATATGATGGTGGAGGTTTATATGGAGAAGACAAAAGAGGGAGAAAGTCTCAGATCGACGCGGCTAATCAACGGGCTATGGAGATGCCCATCAATTGATGTCAATGCGAGGAGTAGGGATTGCCATGCAACAGATGCACTAGAGCTATAAGTGTATGAAAGCTCAACAAGAGAAACTAAGTGGGTGTGCATCCAACTTGCTTGCTCATGAAGACCTAGGGCATTTGAGGAAGCCCATCGTTGGAATATACAAGCCAAGTTCTATAATGAAAATTCCCACTAGTATATGAAAGTGATAACATAGAAGACTCTCCATATGAAGAACATGGTGCTACTTTGAAGCACAAGTGTGGAAAAAAGATAGTAACATTGCCCCTTTTCTCTTTTTCTTTTTTTTTCTTTTTTTCTTTTTTTGGGTGGGCTTCTTTGCCCCCCTTTTTTTATTTTGACTTCTTTGGCCTTTCCTTTTTCCTTTTTTTTCACGGGGCAATGCTCTATAATAATGATCATCACACTTTTATTTACTTACAGCTCAATATTACAACTCGGTACTAGAACAAAGATATGACTCTATATGAATGCCTCCGGCGGTGTACCGGGATGTGCAATGATCTAGCGTACCAATGACATCAAAAAACGGACAAGCCTTGAAAACATCATGCTAGCTATCTTACGATCATGCAAAGCAATATGACAATGAATGCTCAAGTCATGTATATGATGATGATGGAAGTTGCATGTCAATATATCTCGGAATGGCTATGGAAATGCCATGATAGGTAAGTATGGTGGCTGTTTTGAGGAAGATATAATGAGGCTTATGTGTGATAGATCATATCGTATCACGGGGTTTGGATGCATCTGCGAAGTTTGCACCAACTCTCAAGGTGAGAAAGGGCAATGCACGGTAAAAGTGCATATAATCCATGGACTCACATTAGTCATAAAGAACTCATATACTTATTGCAAAAGTTTATTAGCCCTCGAAGCAAAGTACTACTACGCATGCCCCTAGGTGGATATGTTGGTAGGAAAAGACCATCGCTCGTCCCCGACCGCCACTCATTAGAAGACAATCAAAGAAACACCCCATGCTTCAAATTTGTCACACCACGGTTACCATACATGCATGCTACGGGACTTGCAAACCTCAACACAAGTGTCTCTACAATCCACAACCACTCAGTAGCATGACTCTAATATCACCATCTTTATATCGCAAAACTATTGCAAGGAATCAAACATATCATATTCAGCGATCTACAAGTTTATGTAGGATTTTATGACTAACCATGTGAATGACCAATTCCTGTCATCTCTCTAAATAGATATAAGTGAAGCAAGTGAGTTTAATTCTTTATACAAAAGATATGCCCACGCTCTAACAAATATAAGTGAAGCAAAAGAGCATTCTACAAATGGCGGTTTTCTATGTGAAGAGAAACAGGCAATCCAAACTTCAAATGATATAAGTGAAGCACATGAAGCATTCTATAAAGCCATACTCAAAAGATTTAAGTGAAGTGAAATGAGAATTCTATAAATAAACGAAGGACTATCTCATACCAGCATGGTGCATAAAAGAAAAATGAAAACTAAATGCAAAAGACGCTCCAAGACTTGCACATATCGCATGAACAAAACGAATACGAAAACATACCGATACTTGTTGAAGAAAGAGGGGATGCCTTCCGGGACATCCCCAAGCTTAGACGCTTGAGTCTCCTTGAATATTTACTTGGGTGCCTTGGGCATCCCCAAGCTTGAGCTCTTGCCTCTCTTCCTTTTCCTCATATCGAGACCTCCTCGATTAGACACTTCATCCACACAAAACTTCAACAGAAAACTCGGTAAGATCCGTTAGTATAATAAAGCAAATAACTACTCTAAGTACTGTAGCAAACCAATTCATATTTTGTTTTTGCATTGTATCTACTGTAATATAAATTTTTCATGGCTTAATCCACTGATATAAATTGATAGATTCATCAAAACAAGCAAACTATGCATCAAAAACAGAATATGTCAAAAACAGAACAGTCTGTAGCAATATGAACATTAACCATACTTCTGTTACCCCAAAAATTCTACCAAAATTATGAAAAATAAAAAACTTGTACATAAAGACATTGCAAAAAGAATCAGAACAATTTGACGTTCCAGTTAAAAATGTAAAATCGTGCACTACAGCCAAAGTTTCTGTCCTGCACCGTACAAACCAACAAGCATTGTAAACATCCTAAAGGCAAACCTTGGCACATTATTTTTATAATACAATGGAATTGTACAAGGGGATTACTATTTTTGATGAAAAGTTTCTGTAATTAAGATTTACAAAGTTTCCGTGAACATGAACAAAGTTCGAGGAGCTCTCCCACTTCAACAATGCTTGTCTGTCTTACTTTCACTTTCCTTTTTGAAAAGTTTTTAGGTTCCCCTCTTTATTTTTTATTTTTAAACTATATAAAAGCACTCAATAGAAATAAATGACTCTCTCAAACTTCTGGGTTGTCTCCCTGGCAGTGCTTTCTTTAAAGCCATTAAGCTAGGCATTTAGTGCTCAAGTAATGAATCCACCCGGATCCCAAGGTATATCAAAGCCAATTTTAATTAACAATGATTTGTAATTTAGTAGTGAGCACAAAGTAACATATATCAAGCAATGACGAAGTCTAACTCTCTTCCTATGCATCGTCATGTCATAAAAGAACAATTCATGCACAGCAAGTAAAGGCCAATGCATAGTATAAGCAGTTTCTTGCAATTCTATCATATTGGAAACATAAAGAGGCGGAGATATAGTTCCTCTCTCATAATAATTGCAAGTAGGAGCAGCAAGCACATGCATATTACATTCATCAAAATCATCATGTGCAATGGTAAAAGGCAACCCATCAATATAATCCTTAGTAAGCACAAACTTCTCTGATATAGTGTAGTTTGGAGAATTCAAAAAGATAACAAGACTATCATGCGTGGGTGCAATATCAACAATTTCATGTTTAACGTAAGGAACTATAGCAATTTCATCTCCATAAGCATAATTCATGTTGGCATCTTGGCCACAAGCATCAATAAAAAGGGATATTTCAAGACAATCAACGGGACCATAACAATCATCATAGCAATCATCCTACGGTAAGCACGAAGGGGAATTAAACAATGTATGAGTTGAAGAGTTACTATCATTAAAAGGTGGGCACGGGTGATCAATCCGCTCTTCCTCCTTTTGTTCTTTGCTCTCCTCATCATCCTTTTCATCCAATGAGCTCACAGTTTCATCAATTTCTTCTTCCATAGCTTCCTGCAAAGTATTATTCTCTTCTTGGGCAGCGGAGACTTTCTCAATAAATGCATTAATATTGTAATTGTATTCATAATTTTCATAGCAATATCTAAGTATAGCTAAATTTCCTAGTCTATAAACTGAATCATCAAAATCGTCAAACGCTTTAAACATAGATTCAATCTCATAAGCACCCATAAAAGCAACAAATTCTTCTATTTGTTCCACATCATAGTAATCATAGATACCATTAGCATAAGAAGCTAAGGTTTCATTATCATTAAATTTGCATGAAAAGGGAAGGTGTGGAGCCTTCATCCTAGAGCAGCAAGTATAATCATGTATCAAGCATAGTTGCCTAGCATACCACTTCAACATTTGAATTTGATCCCATAATAGTTTCCCTTTTTGTGTCAAGCGGTAATCCCTAAAGTATTCACGTTGATCCAATGTTACTCCCATTATTATAAAGTTGAGTTGGGTTTTCTCAGGATTATCAAAGTAGTACATAATATTTTGAACATAATGAGCATCGAGGGTTTTAAGAGGTTCCTCATCTCCATGAGTAGCAAGTACACCTAATTTTTTTGGTATTTCGTGTTCCATATCCATAACTAAAGATAGAAAACAACTAAGGACAACAAAAAAATTACTTAGTGATAAAGCAAACAAGCACACACGAGAATATTCACCCCACGCTATGACTCCCCGGCAACGGCGCCAGAAAAAGGTCTTGATAACCCGCAAGTATACGGGATAGTTGTAGCCTCTTTCGATAAGTAAGAGTGTCGAACCCAACGAGGAGCTAAAGGTAGAACAAATACTCTCTCAAGTCCTATCGGCCACTGATACGACTCTACGCACGCTTGACGTTCGCTTTACCTAGAACAAGTATGAAACTAGAAGTACTTTGTAGGTGTGATAGGATAGGTTTGCAAGATAATAAAGAGCACGTAAATAAAAGGTAGGGGCTGTTTAGATAAATAAGCAATAAAGTAAATATAGCGAGTGTGGAAAAGTGGTGGTAGGAGTTGTGAAATTGTCCCTAAGCAATTGACTACGTTCCTAGACCGGTAATCACTATTGCAATTCTATTTGAGGGAGAGGCATAAGCTAACATACTTTCTCTACTTGGATCATATGCACTTATGAATGGAACTCTAGCAAGCATCCGCAACTACTAAAGATCATTAAGGTAAAACCCAACCATAGCATTAAAGTATTAAGTCCCCTTTATCCCATACGCAACAATCCCCTTACTCGGGTTTGTGTTTCAGTCACTCACGCAACCCACTATAAGCGAATCATGAACGCCTGGCAACACCCTACAGCGGGAATCCCTCACGCTTGCGCGACACGGAGGGCACCATAGGACAGCACCAATAATAAAACATGCAACTCAAACCAATCATAGCAATTCATCAATCACCGATAGGACAACGAAAATCTACTCAGACATCATAGGATGGCACCACATCATTGGATAATAATATGAAGCATAAAGCACCATTTTCAAGTAGAGGGTACAGTGGGTTGTGGGAGAGTGGACCGCTGAATATAGATGGGGGAAGGTGATGGAGATGTTGGTGAAGATGGAGGAGGTGTTGGTGAAGACCGCGGTGATGATGATGGCCCCCGGCAGCGCTCCGGCGCCACCGGAAGCAAGGGGGAGAGGGCCCCCCTTCTTCTTCTTCTTCTTCCTCGACCTCCTCCCTAGATGGGAGAAGGGTTTCCCCTATGGTCCTTGGCTCCCATAGCATGGGAGGGGCGAGAGCCCCTCCAAGATTGGATCTATCTCTCTGTTTCTGCGTTCTCAGATCCTTCCCCTTCACCGTTTCTTTTATATCCGGATATTCGTAACTCCGATTGGGATGAATCTTTCACCCAGATTTTTCTCGTAAAATTAGCTTTCTTGCGGCAAAAGAAGAGTGTCAACCACCTTACGGGTGGCCCAGGAGAGTTCCAGGCGTGCCCAGGGGGGTGGGCGCCCCCCTATCTCCTGGCCACCTCGGGCACCGTTTCGCGTTGATTCTTCCTCCGGAAAATCCCAAATATTCCAAAATAATTCTCCGTCTGTTTTTATCCCATTTGGATTCCATTTGATATTGGGTTTCTGCAAAACATAAAACATGCAACAAACAGGAACTGGCACTGGGCACTGGATCGATATGTTAGTCCCAAAAATAGTATAAAAAGTTGCCAAAAATATATGAAAGTTGAAGAATATTGGCATGGAAAAATCAAAAATTATAGATACGACGGAGATGTATCACGCGCCCCTCTGTCTCGTGGGCTCCCTGAGGCTCCACCGACCTCAACTCCAACTCCATATATTCCGTTTCACGGAGAAAAAATTAGAGAGAAAGTTTCATCGCGTTTTACGATACGGAGCCACCTCCAAGCCCTAATCTCTCTCGGGAGGGCTGATCTGGAGTCCGTTTGGGGCTCCAGAGAGGGGGATTCGTCGCCGTCGTCATTATCAACCATCCTCCATCACCAATTTCATGATGCTCACCGCCGTGCGTGAGTAATTCCATTGTAGGCATGCTGGACGATGATGGGTTGGATGAGATTTACCATGTAATCAAGTTAGGTTTGTTAGGGTTTGATCCCTAGTATCCACTATGTTCAGAGATTGATGTTTCTATGACTTTGCTATGCTTAATGCTTGTCACTAGGGCCCGAGTGCGATGATTTCAGATCTGAACCTATTATGTTTTCATGAATATATGTGTGTTCTTGATCCTATCTTGCAAGTCTATAGTCACCTATTATGTGTTATGATCCGACAACCCCGAAGTGACAATAATCGGGATACTTCTCGGTGATGATCGTAGTTTGAGGAGTTCATGTATTCACTATGTGTTAATTCTTTGGTCCGGTTCTCTATTGAAAGGGGGCCTTAATATCCCTTAGTTTCCGCTAGGACCCCACTGCCATGGGAGGGTAGGACAAAAGATGTCATGCAAGTTCTTTTCCATAAGCACGTATGACTATATTTGGAATACATGCCTACATTACATTGATGAACTGGAGCTAGTTCTGTGTCACCCTATGTTATAGCTATTACATGAGGAATCACATCCGACATAATTATCCATCACTGATCCAATGCCTACGAGCTTTTCACATCTTGTGCTTCGCTTATTTACTTTACTGTTGCTACTGTTACAATTACTACAAAATTATTATCTTTACTTTTGCCACTGTTACCTTTATTATCATACTACTTTGCTACTAAATACTTTGCTGTTGATACAAAGTTATCCAGGTGTGGTTGAATTGACAACTCAACTGCTAATACTCAATAATATTCTTTGGCTCCCCTTGTGTCGAATCAATTAATTTGGGTTGAATACTTTACCCTCGAAAGCTGTTGTGATCCCCTACACTTGTGGGTTATCAAGCTTGCTGGCCTGTTTAAAGACCCAGCAGTTTCTGTTGGTGTGATTGGCAGGTTTATCGGGGGTGCCATGAATCTGGCAAGGTCGATTAAGTATTCTGTCCAAAATGGATGGACCATCTTTGTTTCCTTTGAATGGCTTCTTCCGTTGACCGTATTTGGAGCTACTGAATCAAGCGTTGACCGTCGTGTCTTCATTATTGTTTCGACACTTGTGCTTGTCGCATCATGGCTTGCCATTGCCGTCCCTGGCTTCAGAGGTGCCTGGGTCGCTGGTGCTATTGATTCTACGAGCTAGCCAGCTATCTTCTCCGGCGCAAAGGTGGCTCATAAGTGCGGTAAGGGCTGCCATGGACTTCGGCTTCTCTTGCCCGAGGTGTCGGGCGAGCCACTCATCTCGGACGCTATGTTTGAAGTCCGTGAGGGCTTTGGCGTCCGGACAATCCACAATCTGGTTCTTTTTGATTAAGAACCTGGTCCAGAGCTTTCAGGATGATTCGCCGGGTTGCTGGATTATGTGACTATGGTCATCGGCGTCTGGGGGCCAAACCTAGGTACCTTGGAAGTTGTCTCTGAAGGCGTCCTCCAAGTCTTCCCAGCTACCAATAGAGTTTTTTGGGAGGCTGTTCAGCCAGTGCCGTGCTGGCCCCTTAAGTTTTAGGTGAAGGTACTTGATGGCATGTAAGTCATTACCGCGGGTCATGTGGATGTGGAGAAGATAATCTTCAATCCATACCGCGGGATCTGTTGTGCCATTGTATGATTCAATGTTCACGGGTTTAAACCCTTCTGGGAACTGGTGCTCCATTACCTCATTGGTGAAGCATAAGGGGTGTGCGGCGCCTCTGTATCAGGCGATGTCATGACGTAGTTCGGATGAAGTACGTATGCGACTTTCGGCCCGGGTGAGGTTGCGCTTGTTGCGCCAGGCCTGATGGCCGTATTCTCGTGCTGGTGCATGCCCCTTGATCCATAGATTGATCTGGTATGACCGACTCTATTGTACAGGTCCTGTCGCAGGTCGTACGTGTATCCTGCAGCCGTTGTCTCTCTGCCTCTAGGGCGAGGTGGTGCGTCTGGTGTTCGGCTTGAGTTGCCGCTCTATCCCAGCCACGAGGTGGTCGGTCAGGTCCGTCAGCAGTGTCACATGCTGTCAGTATAGGTTCCAGGACCTCATCGTCGAATTGGGATAGCAGCCTGCGCTTTGGGTAACTCTTAGTTGGGCGCTCGAGGCCATATTCCTCGGCTGCCAGGACATTAGTCCATCTGTCATTGAGTAAATCCTGATCAGCTTCAAGTTGCTACCGCTTCTTTTTCACACTTCTTGCAGTTGCTGTTAGCTAGAGCTTAAAGCGCTCTTGTTCAAGGGGTTCCTTCGGCACGATGAAATCTTCGTCGCCGAGGCTCTCATCCTCCTCGGAGATCGGTAGGTAGTTACTATCCTCCGAGCCCTTGTTTCTGGCAGGATCGTCGGGGTTGACTTGCCCCTCCTCCCAATCATCTTGTTCGGATGTTGGCTCGATAGGGGCTTCTTGGTCTTCGGTGTTCTCTGAAGTATTATTGTCTCCGGTGCTAGTATTGCTGTCTTTTTCGCGACGCGATATTGATCGGCGCCGCTGACGTCGACGCTTCGGAGGTGCTTCAACAGGCTTGTCCTCTAGATTCTTCCCACCGTCGCCGTCATTCTCTTTGGGGGTGTCCACCGTGTACATGTCATATGAGGAAGTGGCCGTCCAGCATCCGGTGAACGAAGGGTTATGGCTTTGCTCTTCTCCGTCATCGTCGTCCATGACGTCGATGTCTTCGGAGGCATAGTCGAGCATATCGGTTAAGTCCTCGACAGTGGCTATGAAGTGGGTGGTGGGTAGGACGTGAAATTCCCTGCTCTCAGCCCCTAGTATGGGCTGGGCGTAGTTCGGCAGTGATTCTTCTGCAATGGCGAGAGATCGCATTAGGTCCAGGGCCTCGTTTAAGAGCGAGGTTTGGACGGGGAAGCGAGAGTCCGTAGAGTCGGGCGGGACAGAAGTTCCCTAGGCGAGCTCACATGATGCAGACCTCGAGAGTTTGGAGCTAGTGTCCGGAGGGGAGTCCGGCTTCATGGTGAAAGAGGGATCCTGACGTGACTCCGGGCCTATCGGAGATGCAATCTCATCCGGTTTTCCGGTGTCAGGCTCTATAGCTAGAGTTCGGCGGGCTCTAAACTCCCATCTTCGGACCTGGTGATGCGCTCCGGATCTAAGGCCAGAGCGGTGGTTGGGGCCACGAACCCTTGGAAGATCAAGTCTCCTCGGATATCAGCGACATAGTTCAAATTTCCAAAACTGATCTAATGACCAGGGGCGTAGCTGTCGATCTGCTCCAGATGGCCAATCGAATTGGCACGCAGTGCGAAGCCGCAGAATACGAAGATTTGGCCGGGGAGAAAAGTCTCCCTCAAGGCAGTATTGTTGTGGATGATTGATGGAGTGATGACCCACAAGTGTAGGGGATCTATCGTAGTCCTTTTGATAAGTATGAGTGTCGAACCCAACGAGGAGCAGAAGGAAATGACAAGCGGTTTTCAGTAAGGTATTCTCTGCAAGCACTGAAATTATCGGTAACAGATAGTTTTGTGATAAGGTAATTTGTAACGGGTAACAAGCAATGAAAGTAAATAAGGTGCAGCAAGATGGCCCAATCCTTTTTGTAGCAAAGGACAAGCCTGGACAAGTTCTTATATAGAGAAAAGCGCTCCCGAGGACACATGGGAATTATCGTCAAGCTAGTTTTCATCACGCTCATATGATTCGCGTTAGTTACTTTGATAATTTGATATGTGGGTGGACCGGTGCTTGGGTACTACCATTTCTTGGACAAGCATCCCACTTATGATTAACCTCTATTGCAAGCATCCGCAACTACAAAAGAAGTATTAAGATAAACCTAACCATAGCATGAAACATATGGATCCAAATCATCCCCTTACGAAGCGAAGCATAAACTAGGGTTTAAGCTTCTGTCACTCTAGCAACCCATCATCTACTTATTACTTCCCAATGCCTTCCTCTAGGCCCAAACAATGGTGAAGTGTCATGTAGACGACGTTCACATAACACCGCTAGAGGAGAGACAACGTACATCTCATCAAAATATCGAACGAATACCAAATTCACATGACTAGTAATAGCAAGACTTCTCCCATGTCCTCAGGAACAAACGTAACTACTCACAAATCATATTCATGTTCATAATCAGAGGGGTATTAATATGCATAAAGGACCTGAACATATGATCTTCCACCAAATAAACCAACTAGCATCAACTACAAGGAGTAATCAACACTACTAGTGATGCACAGGTACCAATCTGAGGTTTTGATACAAAGATTGGATACAAGAGATGAACTAGGGTTTGATAGGAGATGGTGCTGGTGAAGATGTTGATGGAGATTGACCCCCTCCCGATGAGAGGATCGATGGTGATGACGATGGTGATGATTTCCCCCTCCCGGAGGGATGTTTCCCCGGCAGAACAGCCCCGCCGGAGCCCTAGATTGGTTCCGCCAAGGTTCTGCTTCGTGGCGGTGGAGTTTCGTCCCGAAAGCTTGCTTATGATTTTTTCCAGGGTGAAAGACTTCATATAGCAGAAGATGGTCACCGGAGGGCTGCTAGGGGGCCCACAAGGCAGAGGGTGCGGCCCCCACCCTCGTGGACAGTGGGTGGCCCCCCTCTGGTATTTCTTCCGCTTAGTATTTTTTATTAATTCCAAATATGACTTTTGTGGAGTTTCAGGACTTTTGCAGTTGTGCAGAATAGGTCTCTAATATTTGCTCCTTTTCCAGCCCAGAATCCCAGCTGCCGGCATTCTCCCTCTTCATGTAAACCTTGTCAAATAAGAGAGAATAGGCATAAGTATTGTGACATAATGTGTAATAACAGCCCATAATGCAATAAATATTGATATAAAAGCATGATGCAAAATGGACGTATCAACTCCCCCAAGCTTAGACCTCGCTTGTCCTCAAAGTGGAAGCCGAAATCAAAAAATATGTGCACATGTTTAGAGATAGAGGTGTCGATAAAATAAAATACGGACATGAGGGCATCATGATCATTCTTATAACACCAACATATATTTATTTTGTCATATGATTTCTTATGCTAAAGTAATAGTCTATTCACAATGTCAAGTATGAATCAGAAACTTCATTGAAAACTAACAAACTATAATCTCGGTCATTGAGGCAATTGCAATTTATCATAACATCGGAAAGAGTCAATATAAGAGCTTTTCAGCAAGTCCACATACTCAACTATCAATTTGTCTTTCACATTTGCTAACACTCACGCAATACTTATGGGTGTGGAGTTTTAATCGGACACAGAGAAAGACAGGGGCTTATAGTGTTGCCTCCCAACTTTTACCTCATGGGTAATGTCAACAATAATAGTTCATGCTAACTTACATCCAATTGGATATATATATATATATATATATATATATATATATATATATATATATATATATATATATATATATATAGGGATCTTTCCAACACAAGGTGCTTCCCAAAGGATAAAATGTAAAAAGAAAGGTGAAGATCGCCATGACTCTTAATGTATAAGAAAAGAATAAAAGATAGGCCCTTCGTAGAGGGAAGCAGAGGTTGTCATGTGCTTTTATGGTTGGATGCATGAAATCTTAATGCAAAAGAACGTCACTTTATATTGCCACTTGTGATATGGACCTTTATTATGCAGTCCGTCGCTTTATTGCTTCCATATCACAAGATCGTATAAAGCTTATTTTCTCCATACTAATAAATCATACATATTTAAATAGCAATTTTTATTGCATGCAACATGACAACTTACTTGAAGGATCTTACTCAATCCGTAGGTAGATATGGTGGACTCTCATGGCAAAACTGGGTTTGAGGATATTTGGAAGCACAAGTAGTATCTCTACTTGGTGCAAGGAATTTGGCTAGCATGAGCGGGAAAGGCAAGTTCAACATGTTGGATGATCAATGACAATATACCTTATTTCGGATATAAGAAAACATAACCCATTACGTTGTCTTCCTTGTCCAACGTCAACTCTTTAGCATGTCATATTTTAATGAGTGCTCACAATCATAAAAGATGTCCAAGATAGTATGTTTATATGTGAAAACCTCTCTTTCTTTATTACTTCCTATTAATTGCAACGATGACCAAAACTATGTTTGCCAACTCTCAACAACTTTTAATCATCATACTCTTTATGTGAAGTCATTACTCTCCATAAGATCAATATGATCTCTTTTATTTATTTTTACTCTTTCTTTTGTTCCCTCAAGATCATAGCAAGATAGCAAAGCCCTTGACTCAACACTAATTTTGTTATATATAACTCACGGACTCGATTACGTAGAGGGATCATAAGGCAAAACTCAAAACTAATTCATATCAAAACTTTATTCTACTAGATCAAGATATTACTAAAAGGATCGAACTAAGTAAAACGGTAAAGATAGGAGTGTGATGGTGATACGATACCGGGGCACCTCCCCCAAGCTTGGCAGTTGCCAAGGGGAGTGCCCATACCCATGTAATTATGTCTGCTTTGCTGGTGAAGAAGGTGGTGATGATGATGGATAGTCGCACATCGAGCGTAGGAGCTTTTCCAATTTGCGGATAATGCCCATGAGTGCGACGATATGATCCTCCAGCAAAATAGTTTCACGTGTGAGATACTTGTTTTGTATGCGAGCTAACTCAATCATCTTGAAAGCTTCAATCTCAGTTGGGGTAAAGAGGTTGGGAAGAGGTTGGATGTCTTCTTCTTCTCCCGCCAGAGCTTGATCCTCCATGACCTTCTTGACCCTATCCTCCTTGTTGATCTCCCTGGGTTCTTCTCTCTTCAGCTCCATCTTCATCAGCCAAGCATCGTTGCCTTCATTGTTGGAGGAGGGTGATGACATGATGCCTGGCCTTGACAAATCTGACAGAAAACAGCTCGAAACAAAGACAGAGGATATTTGCATGATACGATGGTCAAAACCTTCGAGAGATTATATAATGAATTTTTAGCGACCAAAAGACGTATCGTGCAAGAAAACAGAGTCCAGAGAGCACACGAGGTGCCCGCGAGGCAGGGGGCGCGCCCTCCACCCTCGTGGATGCCTCGTGTCCTTCCCGGAGTACTTCTTATTTTCCTATTTTCTTAAATATTCCAAAACGGAGAAAAATTGCTATTAGAACTGTTTTGGAGTCAGTTTACTTACCGTACCACATACCTATTCTTTTTCGGAGTCTGAAACGTTCTAGAAAGTGTCCCTTATGTATTCCTCCGGGGTCATGGTTTTAATAACATTAGTTTCAACATTTATTGGATTACCCGAGATATAATGTTTGATTCTTTGACCGTTCACCACCTTCGAATTTGTGCCTTCAAAGTTGTTGATTTTTATGGCACCGGAACGATAGACCTCCTCGATAAGTAAGGGCCTTCCCAATTAGAGAGAAGTTTTCCTGCAAAAAATCTTAAACGAGAGTTGTATAGCAACACATAATCACCTACATTAAACTCATGCTTTTGTATCCTTTTGTCATTCCATCTTTTAACTTTTTCTTTAAACAATTTGGCATTCTCATAGGCTATAGTTCTCCATTCATCAAGTGAGCTAATGTCAAATAACCTCTTCTCACCGGCAAGTTTGAAATCATAATTGAGCTCTTTAATGGCCCAATATGCCTTATGTTCTAGTTCGAGAGGTAAGTGACATGCTTTTCCATAGACCATTTTATATGGAGACATACCCATAGGATTTTTATATGCAGTTCTATAAGCCCATAATGCATCATCAACTTTCTTGGACCAATTCTTTCTAGATCTATTAAGAGTCTTTTGCAAAATCAATTTAAGCTCTCTGTTACTCAGTTCTACTTGGCCACTAGTCTGTGGGTGATATGGAAATGCAATTCTATGATTACATCATACTTAGCAAGCATTTTGCGAAAAAACCATGAATAAAATGTGAACCACCATCAGTCATCAGGTATCTAGGGACTCCAAACCTCGGAAAAATAACATCTTTAAGCAGCTTAAAAGAGGTGTTATGATCAGCACCACCAATTGGAATAGGTTCTACCCACTTAGTAACGTAATCAACAACAACTAAAATATGTGTGTACCCATTAGAGGAAGGAAATGGTCCCTGAGGGAGTCCTGGACTAGGGGGTGTCCGGATAGCCGATCTATCATCATCGGCCGGACTCCAAGACTATTAAGATACAAGATTAAAGACTTCGTCCCGTGTCCGGATGGGACTTTCCTTGGCGTGGAAGGCAAGCTTGGCAATACGGATATGTAGATCTCCTACCATTGTAACCGACTCCTTGTAACCCTAGCCCTCTCCGGTGTCTATATAAACCGGAGGGTTTTAGTCCATAGGACGAACAACAATCATACCATAGGCTAGCTTCTAGGGTTTAGCCTCCTTGATCTCGTGGTAGATCCACTCTTGTACTACCCATATCATCAACATCAATCAAGCAGGAGTATGGTTTTACCTCCATCGAGAGCGCCCGAACCTGGGTAAAAACATTGTGTCCCTTGTCTCCTGTTACCATCCGCCTAGACGCACAGTTCGGGACCCCCTACCTGAGATCCGTCGGTTTTGACACCGAGATTGGTGCTTTCATTGAGAGTTCCTCTGTGTCGTCACCTATAGGCCTGATGGCTCCTTCGATCATCAACAATGACGCGGTCCAGGGTGAGACTTTTTTTCCCTGGACAAATCTTCGTATTCGGCGGCTTTGCACTGCGGGCCAATTCGCTTGGCCATCTGGAGCAGATCGAAAGCTACGCCCTTGGTCATCAGGTCAGATTTGGAAGTTTGAACTTCACGGCCGACATCCACGGAGACTTGATCTTCGACGGTTTCGAGCCACGACCGTGCGCGCCGCACTGTCTCGATGGGCATGATTTAGCTCTG
Organism: Triticum timopheevii; assembly: GCA_963921465.1. Lineage (NCBI taxonomy): Eukaryota > Viridiplantae > Streptophyta > Magnoliopsida > Poales > Poaceae > Triticum > Triticum timopheevii. Next base: position 120,761,194 of record OY997270.1, read on the forward strand.
CTGCCGGACAGTGCCCTGGAGGCCGCACGAGAGTCCGCTCCGACCCTTAATCTGGAGCCGACTGCGCAGATCGAGGATCGGTGGCTAGACACCGTCTCGGGGGCTGCTACCTCTACGGTGATGGAGCGAATACCGACCCTGTCCCTTGTAAAGCTCGTGACTCCGAGGTGCCGGACTCCTCGCCGGACTCAGAACCTCCCGCGCCCCTACCAATCGAATCTAATTGGGCGCCGATCATGGAGTTCACCGCTGCGGACATCTTTCAGCACTCGCCTTTCGGCGACATCCTGAATTCGCTAAAGTATCTCACGTTATCAGGAGAGCCCTGACCGGACTACGATCAGGATGGTTGGGATGCGGACGACGAAGAAATTCAAAGCCACTGTCAACGATTTAACCGACATGCTAGACTTCGACTCCGAAGACATCGACGGTATGGACGACGATGCCGGAGACGACTAAGAACCAGCGCCTACGGGGCACTGGAAGGCCACCTCGTCATATGGCATATACATGGTGGACATCCCAAAAGATGGGAATGGCGATGAAACAGCGGAGGAAGACCCCTCCAAGAAACAGCCTAAGCGTCGGTGTCAGTGGCGCCGCTCTAAATCCCACCACAGCAAGAATGGAGATTCCAGCACCGGAGACAATAACACCCCGGACGGCGCCGAAGACAATCCCCTCCAGCAAGATTCAGCACAGGAGGATGAAGAAGCCAGCCCTCATGAGAGAGCAGCAGACAAAGAGGTAGAGGACGATAATTACATGCCTCCCTCCGGAGACGAGGCAAGCCTCGAAGACGACGAATTCGTCGTGCCTGAGGATCCCGTCGAACAAGAGCGTTTTAAACGTAGGCTTATGGCCACGGCAAGCAGCCTCAAGAAAAAGCAGCAACAGCTTATAGCTGACCAAGATTTGCTAGCTGACAGATGGACTGAAGTCCTTGCGGCCAAAGAGTATGAACTCGAACGCCCCTCCAAAAGCTACCCCAAACGCAAGCTGCTCCCTCGATTAGAGGAGGAGGCATATAAACCTACATCACCAGCGCACAATACGGCCGACCGGCCACCTCACGGCCGCGATAGAGAGGCCTCTAGGCCTTCCACTAAAGCTATATCCCGGCATCGCTCGAAAAGCACAAAGCCACGGAGGAATGCGCCGGACTTGCGAGACATATTGGAGGATAAGGCAAGACAATCAAGATCGATCTACGGATCGCGTGGGAGCCCCACGATGCGCGCCGATGACCGTCGCGCCGGATACAGTAACTCCGGCCGGGCCAAACACAGTAGACAAAGCTCGCTTGAGCTATGTCATGATATAGCCCAATATAGAGGCGCCGCACACCCACTATGCTTCACAGACGAAGTAATGGATCATGAAATCCCCGAAGGGTTCAAACCCGTAAACATTGAATCCTACGATGGCACAACATACCCCGCGGTTTGGATCGAAGACTATCTCCTTCATATCCACATGGCCCGCGGTGATGATCTTCACGCCATAAAATACCTCCCACTCAAGCTTAAAGGACCAGCTCGGCATTGGCTTAACAGCTTGCCAGCAGAATCAATTGGGTGTTGGGAGGACCTGGAAGCCGCATTCCTTGATAACTTCCAGGGCACATATGTGCGACCACCAGACGCCGATGACCTAAGCCACATAATTCAGCAGCCAGACGAATCGGCCAGACAATTCTGGACACGGTTCCTAACAAAGAAAAATCAAATCGTCGACTATCCGGATGCAAAGGCCCTCGCAGCCTTCAAGCATAACATCTGTGACGAGTGGCTTGCCTGGCACCTAGGACAGGAAAAGCCAAAATCCATGGCAGCCCTCACATCACTCATGACCCGCTTCTGCATGGGAGAGGACAGCTGGCTAGCCCGCAGTAACAACCTCAGCAAAAATTCTGGCAGTCCGGATAACAAGGACCGCAATGGCAGGTCACGTCGCAACAAGCACAAACGCCGCATTAACGGCGATAACACTGAGGATACGGCAGTCAACGCCGGATTCAGAGGCTCCAAACCCGGTCAGCGGAAAAAGCCATTCAAAAGAACTACTCCGGGTCCGTCCAATTTGGACCGAATACTCGACCGCTCGTGCCAGATACACGGCACCCCCGAAAAGCCAGCTAATTACACCAACAGGGATTGTTGGTTATTCAAGCAGGCAGGCAAGTTAATTGCCGAAAACGATGACAAGGGGCTGCATAGCGATGACGAGGAGGGGACCCGGCCGCCGAACAATAGAGGACAGAAGGGTTTCCCCCCACAGGTGCGGACGGTGAACATGATATACCCAACCCACATACCAAAAGGGAACGGAAGCGTGCACTCAGGGACGTATACGCGATGGACCAGTCGCCCCAAAGTTCAATCCATGGTCCTCCTGCCCGATCACTTTTGATCAAAGGGACCACCCCACCAGCATCCGCCATGGCGGGTTTGCTGCATTGGTTCTAGACCCAACCGTTGACGGATTTCACCTCACTAGAGTCCTGATGGACGGCGGCAGCAGCCTGAACCTGCTTTACCAGGATACAGTGCGCAAGATGGGCATAGACCCCTCAAGGATTAAATCCACAAAGACGACCTTCAAGGGCGTCATACCAGGTGTAGAGGCCAATTGTACAGGCTCAGTGACACTGGAAGTGGTCTTCGGATCCCCGGATAACTTCCGAAGCGAGGAGTTAATCTTCAACATAGTTCCGTTTCGCAGCGGCTATCATGCACTGCTCGGACGAACCGCGTTTGCAAAATTCAACGCGGTGCCGCACTACGCATACCTCAAGATCAAGATGCCAGGCCCTTGAGGAGTCATCACGGTCAACGGAAACACTGAACGCTCTCTCTGAATGGAGGAACATACAGCGGCTCTCGCGGCAGAAGTACAGAGCAGCCTCTTAAGGCAATTCTTGAGTCCGGCCGTTAAGAGACCAGACACAGCCAAGCGCGCCCGGAGTAACCTACAACAAGACCACCTAGCATGTTCCGAGCACGCGTAGCAATGCGGCCCCAGCCCAGCCCTTGCAAAATTGCAAAACTAGTACTCCGCGTACATCACTACGCTCTGGAAATACCATGGGCAAAGGGGGAAGGGCACTACCACGGCAGGCCAAGAGTGCGGCTCAACCACACCAGGGGCTCCCAAGTATGTCATCCTTTTTCTTTTTTCTTATCCTCAGGACTCCGTTTACCAGAGGCCCAGTCCGGCAGTAGACCGGCCGAACTCACGATGCAACAGCCAGGGAAGGAGAAAAGCTACGACGAGTATCCAGGTGGTCTCCATTACGAGCATTATACCTGTTTATACACCATTCTGCAGCTTACCCCTGGGAGGGGACATGCTAAATAGTTCAGCCCCTTGCTTACCGCACTATTTGTATCGTTCTGCATTCATAATAGTACTTCTTGAATAAACAATGCATCGCTTTTTGCCTATAATTGCATTCCTTTTTTATACATATGTTCATTTATGACATGTTGCATCCGTACACTTTGGTACGGCTAAATACACCAGGGGCTTAAGTTCCCCATATTATGGTGCAATAAGTTACACTTTCACAAGTGCGGCACCCCGAACTTATAGCATTATATGCATCGGCTCCGAATCATGTCTTGGGTCAATAGTTGGCTTTGCCCGGCTCCCATGTTTTGGTACCTTACGTTCCGTTATATCGGCTAAGGTAGCGCTGGGAGAACCACTGCGATTGTGCCCCAGTTGAGCTGGGCGAGCACCTCAGTGGAGAAAGCTAAAACTGACCGTCATGATGAGGCGAGAGCTGGTCGCTGTTCGAGAGGTTTTTTCGAGTCCCTAAAGACTTATGCCGCTTAGAGCGAGGAACCGGCTTTGTCCGGCCCAGGCGTGGATAGCGCCCCGAATTAGGCCTTCCGAATACCAGGGGTTTCGCCGAAATTTAAAATTATAGAATTCTATGGCTAAGTGAGAGTGTTCAAGCATTATAAGTCTGGTTGCCTCGTTCGTTGTGTTGAGCGCCTCCCTAGATGGACCCAAAAATGGGAACAAGAGCGCTCAAGTTTATCCCGAACACCCCAGCACTCGTGGTATGGGGGCTGAAGCCGACGACTTGCCATCTCTCAGATTTGATAAACAGCCGCACAGAAGGTAATATTTAAATTAACAAGCGTTGCTTAGCGCATATGAACAAATTTTTCAGCGCACAGGATAGCAAAATGTGAGTCTACTCAAATATTACATCTTTGGAGCAGTCACCCGCAATAATGCGGGCACCCTTTAGAACACCCTTATAATACATCTCGGGCGTGCGATACTCCTTGCCTGGCGGTGGCGCGTCCGTCACAAGCTTCTCAGCGTCCATCTTGCCCAAGTGCACCTTAGCACGGGCAAGGGCCCGACGGGCACCTTGAATGCAGGCGGAGTGTTTGATGACTTCAACCCATGGACAAGCGTCCACCAGCCGCCGCACCAGGCCGAAGTAGCTCCCAGGCATGGCCTCTTTGGGCCATAGCCGAACTATAAGGCCCTTCATGGCCTGTTCGGCCACCTTGTGGAGCTCGACCAGCTGCTTCAGCTGGTCGCTAAGGGGCACCGGATGTCCGGCCTCAGCATACTGAGACCAGAACACCTTCTCCGTTGAGCTCCCCTCCTCGGCTCTGTAGAAAGCGGCAGCATCAGACACGCTGCAGGGCAGATCTGCGAACGCTCCTGGAGAGCTCCGAATTCGGGTAAGTAACAGGTAATTCACTTTTACATGCTTGCTTTGCATGAAGAATGCCTTACCCGCTGCTATTTTCTTCAATTCTTCGATTTCCTGGAGGGCCTTGTGGGCTTCGGCCTTAGCGGCTTTGGCACTCTCAAGAGCCGACGCAAGCTCGGACTCTCAAGTCTTCGAGTCACGCTCCAAACTCTCGTGTTTTTCCACAAGAGCCTGGAGCTCTTGCTGTACCTCCGCCACCCGCGCCTCCTTCAGGGTTGCCACCTCGTTCGTAGCCCCTGGAGTACCCACGTTATCCTTGTTAATACTCTTGCAACCAAATCCTTTTCTGTAAGGTACAACTTTCATAAGGTGTTCCTCACCTTCCTTGTCCTCGAGCTGCTTCTTGGCACGGCCGAGCTCGCTCTCGGACCGCTCGAGGCCCTGCTTTAAGGCATTGACCTCCGCAGTCAGTGCGGCAGAGGTCAGCAGCGCAGCCTGCACTCCCATATTGACATAGTTTTGTCAAGACTCCTGCGTATATATTTTTAGATCCTCAGTCTGGCTTTTCTTTCCGAACACCAAACCGAGCATCAGGGGCTACTGTCTATGCGGTACTACTTTACATATATTAAAATTCTTACCTCAAAGCCTGTTAGAAGGCTGCTGCAGGCTTCGGTCAGCCCGCTTTTGGCGAGCTGAACCTTCTGAATCACCGCACTCATGACAGTGCGGTGTTCCTCTTCGATGGAAGCGCCATTGAGCGCCTCCAGCAAGTTATCCGGCGCCTCCGGTTGGACGGAGGCCGCCGGTGTCACAGTCTTGCCCTTCTTACGAAGGGGCCGCCCGCCGGACTCTGGAACCACTGCAGGTTCCGGTGCGGAGTCCGGCACAAAGTCCGGGAGGTTGCCCTGCGGCACCTCCGGGGTCTCCTCCTCCTGGTGGGTCCCTTCCCGGGATCCGACCTCAGCATCGTCAGCATCGCGGGGGGTGGAGGCGGTCGGAAGGGAAGTGCTATCCACATCCGACGTACCCAAGGACCCGCTCGACGAAGCGGGAAGATCGTCCTTGGGCGGACTACCGGGTTGTATGCGGCATTAGAAAGACACCATGCGACAAAAAGAAAAATTATGAGTTATTCAGGAGTCTGGACACTTACGATCTCGCCAGGGGCTTGGTCCTTGAGGGCCACTCCTCGTCGCCATCGCCGGCGGTGGCGGAATAGTCCGGGGGAAGGGTCCTTCCCTTCTTGGACCCTTCGGCCTCCCTCGTTGGGGAGGCATTCCTCTTCTTCTCTCCCCCCGCTGGGGGAGAGGCCTCTTTCTTCTCCTCCTCGTCCTCGTGGGAGGAGTCCGCCTCGGAGTCATCGGATGATGAATCTGATAACACCTGACGCCGGGAACTCCTCCGGGTTCCAGTGGCCTTCTTCTTGGCCTTCTTCTCCGGCACCACGTAAGGCGCCGGGACCAGCAGCCCTGTTAAACGGGCATCCGTTGGGTCTTCTGGAAGGGGGGCCGGACAGTTAACCTGTCCGGACGTCTCCTGCCAGGCCTGTTAAAGGTATTGGGAGTTTAGATCCCACATAGAGTAAAACTATGAAGAGCAAGTGTCCCATAAAGGATAACATGGCTTACCTCGCCAGCCGGACGCTGCGAGCTGAATCCGCGATCTTCAGTAGCGGATGCGGGGGCCTCGCTGCCCTTGAACAGCACCTTCTAGGCATCTTCGTACGTAGTGTCGGAGAGCCCGCTCAAGGTCCGGTGCTGTGCCGGATTAAACTCCCACAAATTGAAGTCCCGCTGTTGGCAGGGGAGAATCCGGCGGATGAGCATGACCTGGATTACGTTGACAAGCTTGAGCTTCTTGTTCACCAGGGTTTGGAGAAAGGATTGGACTCCGGTCAGCTCTTCCGAACTACCCCACAGCAGGCCCTTTTCTTTCCAGGAAGTGAGCCGCATGGGGATACCAGATCTGAATTCGGGGACTGCTGCCAATTCAGGGTCACGCGGCTCGGTGATGTAGAACCACTCCGATTGCCACCCTTTGATGGTTTCGACGAAGGCGCCCTCGAGCCAAGTGACGTTGGGCATCTTGCCCACCATGGAGCCTCCGCACTCTGCTTGGCTGCCCTTCACAACCTTCGGCTTGACATTGAAGGTCTTGAGCCACAAGCCGAAGTGGGGCTGGATGCAGAGGAAGGCCTCGCACACGACGATAAACGCCGAGATGTTGAGGATGAAATTCGAGGCCAGATCATGGAAATCTAGGCCGTAGTAGAACATGAGCCCCCGAACAAAGGGGTGGAGTGGGAAGCCCAGTCCGCGGAGGAATTGGGGAAGGAACACCACCCTCTCATGGGGCCCAGGGTTGGGGATTAGCTGCCCCTCGTCGGGGAGCCGGTGCGCGATGTCGCTGGACAAATATCCGGTGCTGCGCAGCCTCTTGATGTGCCCCTCCGTGACGGAGGAGGACATCCACTTGCCTCCCGCTCCGGACATGGCTGGAGAAGGTTGAGCTGAGATGTGCGGACTTGGGCACTGGAGCTCGAGTGCGCGGAGATGGATAAGCAAAGGAGGAAGAAGGCATAGGTAAAGAGGTGGATCCTTATCCCCTTATATGTGGGCGGACGAAACTATGCGTCCCCACTAGCCTGGTAAAACTTGCTTATCTCCCAATCGCCGCAACCAATGGCGCGGTTGGGTTACCCACGTCCGTATTGATGGGAATCCCGGAATAAGGGGAACACGATCTCTGCTTTGACAAGTCGTGCCAAGGAAACCGCTTCGCTAAACGCGCCGAGGTGGAATAATAAAAACGATTCGAGTAAAGGCTTGGTTGTGGTGTGACAATACGCCACTAAATACGTCAGCAGATTGAACGTGTGTAAATAATACTCTCTCTACGGTGGTATGTGGAATTTATTTTGCAGAGCCGGACACTATCCTGGTGTTCACAATCTTCTATGAATTATTCGTAGGAGGAGCCCGCCTTGCAATGCCGAAGACAATATGCGCGCCGGACTCGTCGTCATTGAAGCCTGGTTCAGGGGCTACTGAGGGAGTCCTTGACTAGGGGGTGTCCGGATAGCCAAACTATCATCATCGGCCGGACTCCAAGACTATGAAGATACAAGATTGAAGACTTCGTCCCGTGTCCGGATGGGACTTTCCTTAGCGTGGAAGGCAAGCTTGGCAATACGTATATGTAGATCTCCTACCATTGTAACCGACTATGTGTAACCCTAGCCCTCTCCGGTGTCTATATAAACCGGAGGGTTTTAGTCCATAGGACGAACAACAATCATACCATAGGCTAGCTTCTAGGGTTTAGCCTCCTTGATCTCGTGGTAGATCCACTCTTGTACTACCCATATCATCAACATCAATCAAGCAGGAGTAGGGTTTTACCTCCATCGAGAGCGCCCGAACCTGGGTAAAAACATTGTGTCCCTTGTCTCCTGTTACCATCCGCCTAGACGCACAGTTCGGGACCCCCTACCCGAGATCCGCCGGTTTTGACACCGACAGTCCCATATAATCAAAGCCCCAGACATCAAATGGTTCAATACAAAGAGAATAATTCATAGGCATTTCTTGACGTCTACTAATATTACCAACTCTTTGACATTCATCACAAGACAAGACAAACTTACGGGCATCTTTGAAGAGAGTAGGCCAATAAAAACCGGATTGCAATACCTTATGTGCAGCTCTATCCCCAGCATGGTGTCCTCCATAAGCTTCGGAGTGACACTTGCGTAGGATCTGTTCCTGTTCATGCTCAGGTACACAACGTCTAATAACACTATCTACTCCATCTTTATAAAGGTGTGGGTCATCCCAGAAGTAATGTCTTAAGTCATAGAAGAACTTTTTCTTTTGCTGGTATGTGAAACTAGGTGGTATAAATTTAGCAACAATGTAATTAGCATAATCAGCATACCATGGAGTAGTACGAGAAGCATTTATGACAGCTAATTGTTCATCAGGAAAGCTATCATCAATAGGTAGTGGGTCATCAAGAACATTCTCTAACCTAGACAAGTTGTCTGCAACGGGGTTCTCAGCTCCCTTTCTATCAATAATATGCAAATCAAATTCTTGTAGCAAGAGAACCCATCTAATAAGTCTAAGTTTAGCATCTTTCTTTTCCATAAGATATTTAATAGCAGCATGATCAGTGTGAACAGTTACTTTAGAATCAACAATATAAGGTCTGAACTTACCACAAGCAAATACAACTGCTAAAAATTCTTTTTCAGTAGTAGCATAATTTCTCTGGGCACTGTCTAGAGTTTTACTAGCATATTGAATAACATTTAGTTTCTTATCAACTCTTTGTCCTAGAACAACACCTACAGCATAATCGCTAGCATCACACATAATTTCAAAGGGTAAATTCCAATCAGGTGGCTGAACAATAGGTGCAGAAATCAAAGCTTTCTTAAGTATTTCAAATGCTTCTAGACAATCATCATCGAAGACAAAAGGAATATCTTTTTGTCAGAGATTAGTTAGAGGCCTAGAAATTTTAGAGAAATCCTTAATGAAGCTCATATAAAACGGCATGACCAAGGAAACTTCTTATACCTTTGATGTCCTTAGGACACGACATCTTTTCAATAGCATCAACTTTAGCCTTATCATCTTCAATACCTCTTTCAGAAATTTTATGCCCCAAGACAATGCCATCATTAACCATAAAGTGGCACTTCTCCCAATTCAAGACAAGACTAGTATCTTTGCATCTCTACAAAACTCGATCAAGGTTGCTCAAGCAATCATCAAAAGAGGATCCATAAAGAAATCATCCATGAAAACCTCACAAATCTTTTCACAAAAGTCAGAGAATATAGCCATCATGCATCTTTGAAAGGTAGCAGGTGCATTACATAAACCAAAAAGCATATGTCTATAAGCAAAAGTACCAAAAGGGCAAGTAAAAGTGGTCTTTTCTTGGTCCTCTGCTGACAAAGGTATTTGAGAGAAACCAGAGTAACCATCTATAAAGCAAAAATGTGTATGTTTAGATAATCTTTCTAGCATTTGATCAATAAAAGGTAGAGGGTAATGGTCCTTTTTAGTAGCTTTATTTAATTTGCGGAAATCAATTACCATCCTATAACCTGTAACAATTCTTTGCGGGATCAATTCATCTTTATCATTAGGAACAACAGTAATACCTCCCTTCTTAGGGACACAATGGACAGGACTTACCCACTGACTATCAGCAACGTGATCAATTATACCTGCCTCAAGGAGCTTTAGTATTTCCTTTCTTACCACTTCTTTCATCTTAGGATTTAACTGTCGTTCGTGATCAATAACTGGTTTGGCATCTTTCTCCAATTTTATTTTTTGTTGACATAAAGTGGGACTAATGCCCTTAAGATCATCAAGAGTATATCCAATAGCAGCACAGTGCTTCTTCAGAGTTTTCAATAATCTCTCCTCTTCCTACTCTGAAAGGTTAGCACTAATAATAACAGGATATATCTTCTTTTCATCAAGATAAGCATATTTAAGAGTATCAGGTAGTGGTTTAAGCTCAAACACGAGAGCACCCTTGGGTGGTGGAGGATCCCCTAGAATTTCAACAGGCAAGTTGTGTTTCAAAATAGGTCCCTGTTTAAAGAATACTTCATCTATCTCCCTTCTTTCATTCATAAACATATCATTTTCATGGTCTAGCAAATATTGTTCTAAAGGATCATTATGAGGCATGGCAATAGAAGCAAGACCAATAATTTCATCCTTACTAGGCAATTCTTTATCATGGGGTTGTCTACGAAACTTAGCAAAATTAAATTCATGAGACATATCTCCCAAGCCAATAGTAACAACATCCTTTTCGCAATCTATCTTAGCATTAACAGTATTCAAGAAGGGTCTACCAAATATAATGGGACAAAAGCTATCTTGTGGGGAACCAAGAACAAGAAAATCAGCAGGATATTTGACTTTCCCACACAAGACTTCAACATCTCTAACAACCCCAACTGCTGAAATAGTATCTCTATTGGCAAGCTTAATGGTAACATCAATTTCTTCTATCTCAGCAGGTGCAATATCATGCATAATTTCTTTGTATAAGGAATGAGGTATTGCACTAGCACTAGAACCCATATCACATAAGCCGTGATAACAATGATCTCCTATTTTAACAGGCATGCCTACAGCAGGTCTATGTTTGTTTTTAGTATCAGGTCTAGCAATTCTAGCAGCTTCATCACAGAAGTAAATAACATGCCCATCAATATTATCAGCCAAGAGATCTTTAACCATAGCAATACTAGGTTCAACTTTAATTTTCTCAAGTGGTGTAGGTGTTTTAGTATTACTCTTACGAACCACTGTTGAAGCTTTAGCATGATCCTTTATCCTAACAGGGAAAGGTGGTTTCTCAATATAAGTAGTAGGAACAATAGGATCATTATAAGTGATAGTCTTTTCTTCAACTTTAATAGGTGCAACTAGTTTTACTTAAGTGGGAGGATTATATTTAAACCACTTCTCCTTAGGGAGATGAACATGAGTAGCAAATGATTCACATAAAAAAGCTACTATCTCAGAGTCAAGTCCATATTTAGTGCTAAATTCACGAAAAGCATCGGTATCCATAAAAGATTTAACACAATCAAACTTAGGTGTCATACCTGACTCCTTACCTTCGTCAAGATCCCAATCTTCAGAGTTGCGTTAAATTCTTTCCAATAAATCCCATCTAAATTCAATAGTCTTCATCATAAAGGAACCCGTACAAGAAGTATCGAGCATGGAGCGATTGTTGAGAGAAAGCAGAGCATAAAAATTTTGAATAATCATTTCTCTTGAGAGCTCATGATTGGGGCATGAATATAACATTGACTTAAGCCTTCCCCAAGCTTGCGCGATGCTTTCTCCTTCGCGAGGCCAAAAATTATATATATAATTACGATCACGATGAATAAGATGCATAGGATAAAACTTCTAGTGAAATTCCAATTTCAATCAGTTGTAGTTCCATGATCCCATATCATCACATAGCCTATACCATGTCAATGCCTCTCCCTTCAAAGATAAAGGGAAGACCTTCTTCTTGATAACATCGTCGGGCATACCTGCAAGCTTAAATAATCCAGAAACTTCATCCACATAGATTAGGTGTAAATCGGGATGCAATGTTCCATCTCCTGTAAAAGGATTAGCTAGCAGTTTCTCTATCATACCCGAAGGAATTTTAAAGTAAACATTTTCAGTAGGTTCAGTAGGTTTAGGAGCAACTCTTTGCTCTACTGGTCGGGGTGAAGATACCCCGAACAAGCCGCTCAAAGGATTACCTTCCATAGTAACAAGTGACAGTAAATTTCAGCACACTATATACATTTTTCCTTACCAAGTTCCACCTACCAAAGGCGCTTCACTCCCCGGCAACGGCGCCAGAAAAGAGTCTTGATGACCCACAAGTGTAGGGGATCTATCATAGTCCTTTCGATAAGTAACAGTGTCAAACCCAGAGGAGCAGAAGGAAATGACAAGCGGTTTTTAGTAAGGTATTCTCTGCAAGCACTGAAATTATCGGTAACAGATAGTTTTGTGATAAGGTAATTTGTAACGGGTAACAAGCAATGAAAGTAAATAAGGTGCAGCAAGATGGCCCAATCCTTTTTGTAGCAAAGGACAAGCCTGGACAAGTTCTTATATAGAGAAAAGCGCTCCCGAGGACACATGGGAATTATCGTCAAGCTAGTTTTCATCATGCTCATACGATTCACGTTCGTTACTTTGATAATTTGATATGTGGGTTGACCGGTGCTTGGGTACTTCCCTTTCTTGGACAAGCATCCCACTTATGATTAACTCTATTGCAAGCATCCACAACTACAAAATAAGTATTAAAGTAAACCTAACCATAGCATGAAACATATGGATCCAAATCAGCCCCTTACAAAGCAACGCATAAACTAGGGTTTAAGCTTCTGTCACTCTAGCAACCCATCATCTACTTATTACTTACCAATGCCTTCCTCTAGGCCCAAACAATGGTGAAATGTCATGTAGTCGACGTTGACATAACACCACTAGAGGAGAGACAACATACATCTCATCAAAATATCAAACAAATACCAAATTCACATGACTACTAATAGCAAGACTTCTCCCATGTCCCCAGGAACAAACGTAACTACTCACAAATCATATTCATGTTCATAATCAGAGGGTTATTAATATGCATAAAGGATCTGAACTTATGATCTTCCACCAAATAAACCAACTAGCATCAACTACAAGGAGTAATCAACACTACTAGTGACCCACATGTACCAATCTAAAGTTCTGATACAAAGATTGGATACAAGAGATGAACTAGGGTTTGATAGGAGATGGTGCTGGTGAAGATGTTGATGGATATTGACCCCCTCCCGATGAGAGGATCGATGGTGATGACGATGGTGATGATTTCCCCCTCCCGAAGGGATGTTTCCCCGGCAGAACAGCTCCGCCAGAGCCCTAGATTGGTTCCGTCAAGGTTCCTCCTCGTGGCGGCGGAGTTTCGTCCTGAAAGCTTGCTTATGATTTTTTCTAGGGTAAAAGACTTCATATAGTAGAAGATGGTTACCGGGGGGCTGCCAGGGACCCACGAGGCAGGGGGCGCGCCCAGGGGGTTAGGGCGCGCCCCCACCCTCATGGATAGTGGGTGGCCCCCCTTTGGTATTTCTTCCGCTCAGTATTTCTTGTTAATTCCAAAAATGACTTTCGTGGAGTTTCAGGACTTTCGGAATTGTGCAGAATAGGTCTCTAATATTTGCTCCTTTTCTAGTCAAGAATCCCAGCTGCCGGTATTCTCCCTCTTAATGTAAACCTTGTAAAATAAGAGAGAACAGGCATAAGTATTGTGACATAACGTGTAATAACAGCCCACGATGCAATAAATATCAATATAAAAGCATGATGCAAAATTGACGTATCACGGAGCCATCGACCCTTCTAGCGACGACACAGTGGAACTCTCAATGAAAGCACAAATGTCGGTGTCAAAACCGGCAAATCTCGGGTAGGGGGTCCCGAACTGTGCGTCTAAGGATCAAAGGTAACAAGAGGTAGGGGACACGATGTTTACCCAAGTTTGGGCCCTCTTGATGGAGGTAATACCCTACTTCCTGCTTGATTGACTTTGATGAGTATAGGGGTTACAAGAGTTGATCTACCTCGAGATCGTAATAGCTAAACCCTAGATGTCTAGCTTGTATGATTATGATTATCTCTACGGACTAAACCCTCCGGTTTATATAGACATCGGAGGGACCTAGGGTTGTACAGAGTCGGTTTGTAGAGAAAGGAAGATGCATGATCCGAAGCTTGCCATCCGCGCAGAGGAGACTCCCATCCGGACACGGGGGATGGTCTTTGATCTCATATCTTCACGACCCATTAGTCTGGCCCATTTCACATAGCCCGGATGCCCGAGGACCCCCTTGTCTAGGACTCCATCAACGGGTGCTCCACCTCCCTCATTACCTAGATCAACTGTATCCTCTAAGGTTCTAAAACCTTATATTAGAGCACGAGGCTCTGATACCAATTGAAAGGATCGATACTATCGACTAGAGGGGGGGTGAATAGGAGAATACACATTTTAATCTTTCTTGTCAATTTTAAGGTTTACCAAATAAATAGGATTCACTAGATATGCAACTAGGCGAACACAACCTATATGACAAGCATACTTAAAGCAAGATATGCTAGGCAACAATCTAATTAGCAAGCCAACTATCATACAAGGCAAAGTAAGGTGCGGGAAAGGATTAACCACAAGTGTGGCAAGGACGCGGATTTTATCCTGAAGTTCACTCTTCCTTGGGGAAGAGCTACTCTCCGTTTAGAGAGGTGCGGGAGACAAAGCTTGCGGAACGCCACGAAGGCTCACCGTAGTCTCTTTCGAGTCACCCCCAATGGATGAGCCTTGAATCACTCAGGGTTGGTCTTGACGGTGACCAACACACCTTTAAAACTTCTCTGGAGCACACCACAAGCAAGGAAGCTTCCGAAGGAACTTCTAACGCCTAGGAGCCCAACCTCCAAGAGTAACAAGTCAATGTGGAAGAAATGTTGCGGGGAACGCGATTTGGTTTGGTTAAGATTTAGATCGGGTCTTGCTCTTCCAATCCCCAAAGTTTCAACAAGTTTGGTTGGAGGGATAGAGTATTGAGAAAAATGAGGTGTAGCAATGGTGGAGCTCAACACGACATTAGGGTTAGGGATGAAGGAAGAAGAAGGGGGGTTTTATAGTGTTTGTCCCGGGGTGGCTGTTTCTGCCCGTTGGACCCCGTGCGCACGGGCTAAGTCGGCCATGCACGCACGGGGTACTCAGAGACTTTCACACCACCCCGTACGCACGGGGGTCAAAAGACCCCGTGCACACGGGGTACTCAAAGAGTCTACGCAGTACCCCATGCGCACGGGGTACCTAGAGAATTACGCAGTACCCCGTGCACATGGGGTACCCAATAACTTTCTGTTATAAGCTTTCTGAGTACCACATGCACACACACTAAGATTTCAGTTGGTAGGAAAAGGCTAGTGTATATGGTTCGACAATGGCATTCCCACACAACTTTCATCCACACAAACCCCTCTTAATAGCGTGGTCTTTCCTACGACTCAAAGCAAACCAAAAACTGAAACCTTCGACTCGCCGGTAGACCATGCCTTTGTCCTTTCTGAATTGGGGGGTCGCACATCTCCATCACGAAGCACTTGGAACCAATATCCTGAGATTAAATCTAGCAACCGATATTAGTTCAACTAACCACATTGTCATCACACCAAAATATAGTTTAAGTGCCACTTGCACTTTTAGTGGATCAAAGATATTATTTCTTCAGATCACTCTGCGAGTTGGCTTAGTGGCACGTCTGGAAAATCTTTGCATTGTTGACGCAGGGTTTTCTAGGGCGACCCCTCATTGCCTTTGGTCCTTTTCTTAGCTACTGACCTATTGAAGTATATTGGGTGAAAACGGTGCGGAAACGGACGGAACTGGGTGCTACCATATTTGTTTTCATATTTTTTTGCAGAAGCGGAAACAAATACAAAAACCCCAGAAACGAATACGGAAACAGATAATACCGAAAACAAACGCGGAGCGAATAAAGAGCGGACACGGAAACAAAACTGTGTGTTAACCAGAACTTAAAGCCCCCTTGAATCATGTAGAAATACTGACAAAAAACAAACAAATGGATGGAATTGTTAACATGGCTACAAAATAATATGGTTGTGTTGGTAACACAGGGTAGTATTGTAGTAGTACATGACAATTCCGTATAGGATCTAGCTGCGTATGTGTGTGGTAGTAAAAGTTGGAACTCAAATGAAACATTTTGCTCCTTCTACTCATTGTGCCATTGCGTGTTGTTTGGCAGTTGGGCTACAAAGCAGCCATGGGCCTATAGTAGAAACGAAAATTCCATATTAACGAAAACCGAAAGTTCCGTTTCCGCGAGTGTTCCACCGGAAAACACCATTCCGTTTTCGCATAAAAAATCCATTTCCATTTCCATTTTGCAAATTTCCATTTCCATTTTCATATTTCCTCTCCATTTCCATTTTTCCTCCAGAAAAGCAGAAACTTTCCACTCCATTGTCATCCCTAACAAGGAGTAGGCTTCATCTTTCTATTTCGAGGCAAGCCAAATTTCTTGTTATTCACTATGCGGACGACACTATTTTGGTACTCCATGCTCCGGTTAGCTTCGTAATTTGAAAAAGATTCTGCATGATTATGTGCTTTGCATTGGTCTTAAGGTTAACTTTCATAAGTCCTATCTCATTCCAATAAACATTGATCAACGCAAGGCATTTTAATATTGGCAATGCTCTTCCATGTGTGCTCTATGCTTCTGGTAGAATTTTGCTGCTCTTTTAGCATTGTGTGTTAAGCACGTTTTGGCATTCAATGGAGTTTGAATCACATGGGGCTTGACGCTATTCAAATTTCAAAGAAAAACTTTTTTGGTAATATTTTCTTTGAGATTGCGGACATCGTGGCCTGGAACATAGGATTTCTTTTCCGACAAAGGGTGGATTTTATTTAGTCAAAATGAAGCATTAAGAGGGTCCAAACACAATGAGCACACACCTGGACTCTGCATAGCTAGGATGCACACAACCAATACCAGCGCACACACACAATAAAAACTCACTAGCAAATAACAAATTCATATAAGACCAAAGCTATGTCTAAGCAAGAAAAAAAATCCAAGGCGATCAAATTCATGATCGACAAACTACAATAGTGACCATAGCCGCATCAACTATCTCATAACACGACAAGGACAACTACTAAAGTATGGAAGGAAAGGACAAAGACTAATTTGCTCTGGCTTAAATATATGCTCAACCATAATTTGTGAGACTACATCTCTTCTTGAGAGCGGTGATTTGGTGCCCGGGCTCAGATGAGCCCGGGCATGAATAGTACCATGAATTGAAAGGGAAAAAAGTTCAAAAGTTTTTGAATTTTCTTATGGTGGAAGATGGTCCTATGTGTGAACTCTGTGCAAAATTTTCTGAAGTTTGGACATTCGAGGAGCTCGTGGCAAAAGAGATAAATTTTGGATGTCTAAGAAACTTTTGAAAATCGCACTATTCACGTCAGATTTTGTCTTTTTTTGCCGCGACCTCCTCGAATGTCCAAACTTCACAAAATTTTGCACGGAGTTCACGCACATGAGCATCTTGTACCACAATTTATTTTGAATTTTTAAACTTTTTTCCTTTTAAAATCACGATTTTCACCGGGCTCATCTAAGCCCGGGCTCTGGGTTGAATTGTCGACTCTTCTTGCTCTTTCTTTGTTTGCTTCTTTTAGTCCCATGTACCTTTCTTTGTATTCTAACCTATTTTCTGATCTTCCTTTTGCAACTCTCCTTATGTCCTCAAAGTGTCCCCCCCCCCATGGATTATATATAACGACTAGCAAAAGGGCCCGTGCATTGCAACAGAAAGAAAAAACTCATAATCTCTAATGGACATGAACACATTTTGTTGCATCACCAAGATGCACTATCACTCTCAATCTCGTGAAATCATGAGCATTTTGTAAAACTCATGCACATATTTGAAATCGTGAACGTTTTTCAAATTTGTGAACACTTGTTGAATCGGCAAACATTTCTAGAATAGACCAATATTTTTTTAGAAATTGGTGGAACAATTTTTGAAATTTACGAACATTGTTTTTATTTCACAAACATTTATTTGACTTAACATTTTTTTTGAAATGCATGATATTTTTTAAATCAGTGAACATTTTATGAATGAATAAACTATTTTGCAAGTCACGAATAGTTTTTTAATTTTTAGGATATCTTTCCATGCATGAACATCTTTTTGAATTGATTTTTTATTTTCATTTAATTTTTTTTGATACACAAACTTTAAAAAAAGCATGGACATTTTTTATTTCCCTAACACTCTTTTCAATATTTTCAACATTTTTTGAATAAGCAAACATTTATTTGAAAATCACGAGCATTTTTTGAATTTTCACACATATTTTATAATTTATTAAAAAGTATTTCAAATTTATCATTTTTAATCCACAAAAATCTGTTGAAGTCCCTAATTATTTGAAGGATAAAAAATAAAACATAAAAGACAAGAAAAAAGAAAAAAATAATAAGAAAGGATAATAAACAGGCCGCTCGGACATGCGCCGGTCCAAATGGGCGCGCTATGTCTTGTCCCAGCGTGCAAAGCGCATTATAGAAGGTCCGTACCTCATGGTCCTGCCCAGGTGGGGGATTCCCCTGTGTGTAATGTTTTTCTAGTCCTATAGGCCTTTCTTTGTGTTCTAGCCTATATTTTCTGATCTTCCTTTTGTAACTCTCCTTATGACCTTGGGTCACTAGTAGAAAAAGGCCCATTTTTCCCAGTTCATAAGGCCCATTTGTCCCGGTTCCCGAACTGAAACTAAAGGGCCGGTACTAAAGCCCAGTACCTTTAGTCCCGGTTCACCTACGAACCGGGACAGATGGGGCTCCACATGGCCGCTGTGGCTTGCGCAGGCAGGAGGGCCTTTTGTCCCAGTTGGTACCACCAATCGGGACCAAAAGGCATCCATGCCTCAGCAGTTCAGGGGCTGGGGATTTTGTTTTTTTGAAGGGGGGGGGGGGGCGGGGTTGGGGGTTTTGTAGGGTTAATTTAGAGATTTCATATATTGTTACCTAGCTAATAGAGAGAAGTGTCCTCTCTTATCTCCGTGCTTGGTCGACGCTACGTACTATACGTATAGAGAGGACTCGAGACGCTAGCTAGCTAGTAAGCAAATGAAGGAAACCATTAAGTACAGAAGATCATCATGAACATATACAGAGAGAAGTGATCGACCTCTCCTTCTCCGAGAGATTAGTGGAACAACAAGTTTTCGTTTATCTATCCGACGCTACTGGCTACATATATACAATATAAGATCTCTTACAATCCCCTAACATCCGAACTCAAGTTCCACATGGTATTCTCCGTCTTTATCGATGATGTGGTCAAGAAAGAATCCTGCCAATTCCTCTTGAATTGCTCGTATGCGATCTTGTGGTAGGAGTTCATCCCGCATCTGAAACATCTAATTTGAAAGAAGGGGGCCAATACATATATATGAATGAAACTCAACACAAATGATGGTAATAAAATAAAATTGTGAATATTATTGCTTACGCACTTCATATTGTTTTTTAGAGTAGCCCCGCTCACATGTCGTGTGGCGGATGAAATCGAAAATGTAGTATCCACAATCATTATTCCCGGGTTCCTGCCACAACCACTTTACAAGAAATAGAGGCCAATCAAACTGATAAGCAAGCATGCTAAATGGTATTGATGAAACTAGCTAGAATCAATGGGAGATGCGCGGAACTAGCTAGTAGTACTTACTTTCGGGTGTTTAAATTGCAGCTCCCCCGGTAGTCCCAGAGCTTCTGCAACTTTTTCCAAACCCTGCCAGACAAAGAAAACAATTACTTGATATCAGGAAATGAACAAAGTTGCCGATATGATGCGATAATGATCGATTGAACTTACTTCTCGAGCATTTTAGTCATGGTCGCATACTCCTCGGGATCTTTTCGTCTCGAGTCTATGACGGTTACTAGTCCCTGCTCAAGCTTAATCTCTAGCAGCAAAAAGTGGAAGGTGGCACACATGCATAACTCATCAATTACATTACTATAACCTCGAGTAATAAGGGAAACTAAATATGCACAAGACAGTAACACTCACTTGAATTCGTAAGGAAAGAGTATTATATCTTTGTTTTGATTTTGAAGTAACAATCTTAGCAAGTTGGCCTCGGTTTGTTTGGCATCATGTTTAACATTCCATTCATCTATGAGATTTGTCTTAATGAACCCAATATCACTGATTTGCCTTTTCTTGCATTGGCGATCTTCAATCTGCATAATATAGTGAGGATAATTATATATACATGCAATGAAAGAGCTGAGCTATATACAGAGACTTAATTACAGAAGTAGTACTTACAGATAGTAGCAAGTGACGCTTACTTTGTTGAGGGCCTTTTGATTGAAAAACTGGAAGAACTCCTCATATGGAACAGATAACACATCAATTCCAACAAGGTCGTGCTCCTCTTTAACTCTTAGCGTCAAAGTATCCCTCCTAGACTTGCTGCAGATGTCCATGTACCAATCATGGAATCTTCGCATCATCGTTGTTAGAGGAGGATGACCATGTTTGATGAGAGGCTTCCCATGCCGGTATTTGAATTCATCCACCTTCATTGTATCAAAAGGTGCATTGTCGGGCAGGTAATCTCCAGGATTGGTACCGTGCACCATCCCTGGATGATTAGCGATGATATCGCTAGACACCTTGAGCGGGGGGGGGCACGATTGCTTCGCTTGTTCGCCGATGTGGGGATTTTTTCCCACTTCTTCGTTCTGCTAACCTTCGATCACTACAAGTATTTCCTGACCGCTCCGCTTCCTTATATGTCCTTTCAATAATGCTCTGATAGTTGGTTTGCGGCAGAGGCGGTGGTGCTCGCTTCAGGGCATCCAAAGTGTGCTTCGCTTTCACCAGATCTATCTTCTCCTCTGGAGGTGAATGTTTCATAGCTCTTTTCGTTTCAAAGAAGTCCTTCACTTGGGCTTGAACGACGTGCTCGTTTTCCTCCATGGTCATCTCGTATGGTAACTTCTCTATAGGCTTGAGAGATGGACCTAATATGTATTGCCTCCCACCTCTTGCTGTACTGCTAGACGCCGGAGCATCCGGAGCGGTTACGACTGTCTTCTTTCATTGCTTATGAGGCAGAGAAGAAGGAGGCGGAGTGCTACGACACGCTGGAGCAGCCGGAGCAGCGGCGTCTGTGTTCTGCCGTCACCGATGAGGCGAAGGAGGAGGAGGCGGGTTGCTCGGACGCGCTGGAGCAGGCGGAGAAGGAGGCGGAGTACTGCCGCCCTCACACGCTGGAGCAGGAGGCGGAGTGCCCTGATCACTCGCCAGAGGAGGAGGAGGAGGCAGAGGAGGCGGAGTGCCCAGCTGACTCGTCGGAGGAGGAGGAGGAGGAGGCAGAGGCGTGAAGTTTGGAAGCTTGATGTGCTCCTTCCGCCATAGACATGGAGTCTTCAGAGCAAGACCCAGCCGCGTCTCCCCTTCACCTGTAGGGTGGTCAAGCTGGAGCTCCTCAAATCCCTCCGTTATTTCATCCACCATCACAACAGCATAGCCTTGTGGAATCAGAAGGCAGTGAAAAGTTGCGCGGGGTTCAGGAGGGAACACAGAGCCGACAGCCGCCTTGACTTTGAGGTTCTGCCATTGCGTCATAAGCTGGCACTGGTGTGACTCCGTGATAGCATCCACGGGGTAGCTAGGACCCGTGAAGTCAGGCTGCTGAATGAGCTCGGTGCAAGCCACGCTGCTTCTCTGCTGAGATGGCGGGGTAGCTTCTGGGGTAGCTTGGGCAGGATCTCGCTGGTTCTCAACAGCTTGTCGTTCCTCTAGCTTTCGTACCCTTGCCTGAAGGTTCTGCAGTTCGCTCAGCTCCACTTTCCTCCTCCTCTCTTGGGTGTTGTAACTTCCTGCGTTTGGGAAACCCAACCTTCTATGCAACGGAGCTTGACATGCCTTGTGTTTGTCCAGGGTGCTCAGGATTCCCGAGGGCCTGTGTGAGCTCGTCGTTCTCTCTGTCGGGAACGAACGTCCCTTCCTGCGCTGCCTTGATTGATACCTGAAGCTTCATGATGGGTGTTGCAAGTTGCTCGTCTGTCCAACAGCACTTCCCTGTTCCAGGGTCCAAAGTTCACCCAACCCTGAAGAACCAAGTCCTTGAACGGTCTGGCCAGTTCAATGTCTCTAGTTCAACCCTTTAGCAATCAGGTCACTCTCAGCCTTGTCCCACAACGGCCGGGCTTTGAGCTAGCCACCTGACCCTGTGCGATGGTGATGCTCCTTCTTTGCAGCATTTATCTTGTTTGTAGCTGACATCTTCTTACTCTTCTCCTATGTCTTGTGGGCCACAAATGCGGCCCAGTGATCTCTTATCTTCTCAAATCGGCTGGTGAATTCTGGAGTCTTGTTTTCGTCGACATACGTTGATTTCAACTCATTCTTCCACCTCCTGAATAGATCTGCCATCTTCTTGAGAGCATGAGCCTTGACCAATGGCTCTATAAGTGGCTTATCCGAATCCTCCTCTGCCGGTAGGGTGAAATTTTCCTTTAGTGTGGTCCAAAGATCATCTTTCTGTCTATTTTTGACATACAAAACTTGAGGGTCTTCCTTCTTAGGCTTATACCATTGGTGGATGCTGATCGAGATCATGTCCCAAACAAGAACCCCGCACTGAGCAGAAAATGCTTCCTTGGTCCAGAGGGGTTCAATCGGTAGGCCATAGTCCGTGATTTTTGTGATCGTGAACCTTTCATCCTGGCGCAACCTTTTCTTCGGGCCTCGTCTCGTTACCGAAGTTTGGCTCGATCCGGAGGGCTATAAAAGAAGAAAGAAGAGTTAATATATGTACATACCAAAACAATTAATGCATCAATTAGCTAGTCAGCACATACCCAATTAATATATATATATATATATATATATATATATATATATATATATATATATATATATACCTCGCCGGACTTTGCAACAGCTGATCCTGACTCCATTCGGTCACCGGAGCCGTCATCACGGTCGCCGGAGCCATCATGATCATGACTTTCCTCCTCCATTGTTCGATCACCGTAGCCTGCTTCCTCTACTTCCAGACCATCGGTGTCATTGAGAAACGACAAGACATCATGTCCGTCGCAGATTATGTCCCCCAATATCTCTTCTTGTTCGAAGTCTCTTTCTTGATCCATAGTTTCTGCAAATATTACAACATGCAATTAATATACAAACATGAGAGATGGATATATTGTTGGGGAACGCAGTAATTTCAAAAAATTTCCTATGATCACGCAAGATCTATCTATGTGATGCATAGAAACGAGAGGGGAGAGTGTGTCCACGTACCCTCGTAGACCGAAAGCAGAAGCATTATGACAACACGGTTGATGTAGTCGTACGTCTTCGCGATCCGACCGATCTTAGCACCGAACATACGACACCTCCACGATCAGCACACGTTCAGCTTGGGGACGTCCCTCGTACTCTTGATCCAGTTGAGGCCGAGGGAGAGTTTTGTCAGCACGATGGCAGGGTGACGGTGATGATGAAGTTACCGGCGCAGGGCTTCGCCTAAGCACTACGATGATATGACTGAGGTGTGTAACTATGGAGGGAGGCACCGCACCAGCTAAACAATGTCAACCTGTGAGTCCTAGGGTGCCCCATGCCCCTGTATATAAAGGAGCAAGGGGGAGGCCAGCCGGCTCTTGGGTGCGCCAAGGAGGGGAGGAGTCCTCCTCCTAGTAGGAGTAGGACTCCTCCTTTCCTAGTCCAACTAGGAGGGGGAAGGGGGAAGGAAGGAGAGGGAGAGGGAAAGGGAAAGAGGGGCTGTGCCCCCCTCCCCTAGTCCAATTCGGACTCCCCTTGGGGGGGCACCACCTCCTGGGCTGCTGCCCTCTCAATCCCCTAAGGCCCACTAAGGCCCAATACTTCCCCTCGGGGTTCCGGTAACCCCTCTGGCACTCCGGTTTTCTCTGAAATCACCCGGAACACTTATGGTGTCCGAATATATCCATCCAATATATCAATCATCATGTATCGACCATTTTGAGACTCCTCGTCATGTCCGTGATCACATCAGGAACTCTGAACTACCTTCGGTACATCAAAACACATAAACTCATAATACCAATCGTCATCGAACGTTAAGCGTGCGGACCCTACGGGTTCGACAACTATGTAAACATGACTGACACACATCTCTTGTCAATAACCAATAGCGAAACCTGGATGCTCATATTGGTTCCTACATATTCTATGAAGATCTTTATCAGTCAAACCGCATAACAACATACGTTGTTCCCTTTGTCATCTGTATGTTACTTGACCGAGATTGCCAACCCAACAAACACCTTCAGAGACACCTGTAGAGCAACTTTATAATCACCCTTTTACATTGTGACGTTTGGTAGCACAAAAAGTGTTCCTCCGGTATTCAGGAGTTGCATAATCACACAGTCTTAGGAACTTGTATAAGTCATGAATAAAGCAGTAGCAATGAAACTAACACGATCATAATGCTAAGCTAACGGATGGGTCATGTCCATCACATCATTCTCCTAATGATGTGATCCCATTCATCAAATGAAAACACATGTCTATGGTTAGGATACATAACCATCTTTGATTAACGAGCTAGTCAAGTAGAGGCATACTAGGGACTATAGTTTTTGTCTATGTATTCACACATGTACTAAGTTTCCGGTTAATACAATTCTAGCATGAATAATAAACATTTATAATGAATTAAGGAAATAAATAATAACTTTATTATTGCCTCTAGGGCATATTTCCTTCAGTCTCCCACTTGCACTAGAGTCAGTAATCTAGATTACATAGTAATGATTCTAACACCCATCGAGCTTTGGTGCTGACCATGTTTTGCTCATGAGAGAGGCTTAGTCAACGGGCCTACAACATTCAGATCCGTGTGTATCTTGCAAAACTCTTTGTCCCCTTCCGACACTTGATGACAGATGGAATTGAAGCGTCTCTTGATGTGCTTGGTTCTCTTGTGAAATCTGGATTCCTTTGCCAAGGCAATTGCACCGGTATTGTCACAAAAGATTTTCATTGGACTCGATGCACTAGGTATGACACCTAGATCAGATATGAACTCCTTCATCCAAACTCCTTCATTCGCTGCTTCCGAAGCAGCAATGTACTCCGCTTCACACGTAGATCCCGCCACGACGCTTTGCTTGGAACTGCACCAACTGACAGCTCCTCCATTCAATAAAAATATGTATCCATTTTGCAACTTAGAGTCATCCGGATCAGTGTCAAAGCTTGCATCGACGTAACCATTTACGACGAGCTCTTTTTCACCTCCATAAACAAGAAACATATCCTTAGCACTTTTCAGGTATTTTAGGATGTTCTTGAATGCTGTCCAGTGCTCCACTCCGGGATTACTTTGGTACCTCCCTGTTATGCTTATAGCAAGACATACATTAGGTCTGGTACATAGCATTGCATACATGATAGAACCTATGGCTGAAGCATAGGGAATGACTTTCATTTTCTCTCTATATTCTGCGGTGGTCGGGCTTTGAGTCCGACTCAACTTCACACCTTGTAACACAGGCAAGAACCCTTTCTTTAACTGATCCATTTTGAACTTATTCAAAACTTTATCAAGGTATGTGCTTTGTGAAAGTCCAATTAAGCGTCTTGATCTATCTCTATAGATCTTGATGCGCAATATGTAAGCAGCTTCTCCAAGGTCTTTCATAGAAAAACTCTTATTCAGGTATCCCTTTATGCTATTCAGAAATTCTAAATCATTTCCAATGAACAATATGCCATCTACATATAAGATCAGAAATGCTACAGAGCTCCCACTCACTTTCTTGTAAATACAGGCCTCTCCAAAAGTCTGTATAAAACCATATGCTTTGCTCACACAATCAAAACGTTTATTCCAACTCCGAGAGGCTTGCACCAATCCATAAATGGATCGCTGGAGCTTGCACACTTTGATAGGATCCTTTGGGTCGACAAAACCTTCCGGTTGCATCATATACAACTCTTCTTCCAAAAATCCATTCAGGAATGCAGTTTTGACATCCATTTGCAAAATTTCAAAATCATAAAATGCAGCAATTGCTAACATGATTTGGAAAGACTTCAGCATCGCTACGGGTGAGAAAGTCTCATCGTAGTCAACTCCTGGACCTTGTCGAAAACCTTTCGCAATAAGTCGAGCTTTGTAAACAGTAACATTACCATCTGCGTCAGTCTTCTTCTTAAAGATACATTTATTTTCTATGGCTTGCCGATCATCGGGCAAGTCCACCAAAGTCCACACTTTGTTCTCATACATGGACGCCATCTCAGATTTCATGGCCTCAAGCCATTTCGTGGAATCTGGGATCATCATCGCTTCCTCATAGTTCGTAGGTTCATCATGGTCTAGTAACATGACTTCCAGAATAGGATTACCGTACCACTCTGGTGTGGATCTTACTCTGGAAGACCTACGAGGTTCGGTAGTAACTTGATCTGAAGATTCATGATCATCATCATTAGCTTCCTCACTAATTGGTGTAGGAATCACAGGAACTGATTTCTGCGATGAACTACTTTCCAATAAGGGAGCAGGTACAGTTACCTCATCAAGTTCTACTTTCCTCCCACTCACTTCTTTCGAGAGAAACTCCTTCTCTAGAAAGGATCCATTCTTAGCAACAAAGATTTTGCCTTCGGATCTGTGATAGAAGGTGTACCCAACAGTTTCTTTTGGGTATCCTATGAAGACGCACTTCTTCGATTTGGGTTTGAGCTTATCAGGTTGAAGCTTTTTCACATAAGCATCACAACCCCAAACTTTAAGAAACGACAACTTTGGTTTCTTGCCAAACCACAGTTCATAAGGCGTCGTCTAAACGGATTTTGATTGTGCCATATTTAAAGTGAATGCAGCCGTCTCTAGAGCATAACCCCAAAACGATAGCGGTAAATCAGTAAGAGACATCATAGATCGCACCATATCTTATAAAGTACGGTTACGACGTTCGGACACACCATTTCACTGTGGTGTTCCAGGTGGCGTTAATTGTGAAACTATCCCATGTTGTTTCACATGAAGACCAAACTCGTAACTCAAATATTCTCCTCCACGATCAGATCATAGAAACTTTATTTTCTTGTTACGATGATTTTCCACTTCACTCTGAAATTCGTTGAACTTTTCAAATGTTTCAGACTTATGCTTCATTAAGTAGATATAACCATATCTGCTGAAATCATCTGTGAAGGTAAGAAAATAACGATACCCACCATGAGCATCAATACTCATTCGACCGCATACATCGGTATGTATTATTTCCAACAAGTCAGTAGCTCGTTCCATTGTTCCAAAGAACGGAGTTTTAGTCATCTTGCCCATAAGACACGGTTCGCAAGCACCAAGTGATTCATAATCAAGTGATTCCAAAAGTCCATAAGTATGGAGTTTCATCATGCGGTTGATACCAATATGACCCAAACGTCAGTGCCACAAATAAGTTGCACCATCATTATTATACTTCAATCTTTTGGCTTCAACACTTTGAATATGTGTATCACTACTATCGAGATTCAACAAAAATAGACCACTCAGCAGGGGTGCATGATCATAAAAGATATTACTCATATAAATATAACAACCATTATTCTCTGATTTAAGTGAATAACCATCTCGCATCAAACAAGATCCAGATATAATGTTCATGCTTAACGCTGGCACGAAATAACAATTATTCAGGTCCAAAACTAATCCCGAAGGTAGATGTAGAGGTAGCATGCCGACCGTGATCACATCAACTTTGGAACCATTTCCCACGCGCATCGTCACCTCGTCCTTAGCCAATCTTCGCTTAATCCGTAGCCCCTGTTTCAAGTTGCCAATATGAGCAACAGAACCAGTATCAAATACCCAGGCACTACTGCGAGCATTAGTTATACACATCAATAACATGTATATCAAATATACCTTTCACTTTGCCATCCTTCTTATCCGCCAAATATTTGGGGCAGTTCCGCTTCCAGTGACCAGTCGCTTTGCAGTAGAAGCACTCAGTTTCAGGCTTAGGTCCAGACTTGGGTTTCTTCTCTTGAGCAGCAACCTTTTTGTCATTCTTCTTGAAGTTCCCTTTCTTCCCTTTGCCCTTTTTCTTGAAACTAGTGGTCTTATTGACCATCAACACTTGATGCTCCTTTTTGATTTCTACCTCTGTGGGCTTTAGCATCACGAAGAGCTCGGGAATAGTCTTATCCATCCCTTGCATATTACAGTTCATTATGAAGCCTTTATAGCTTGGTGGCAGTGATTGAAGAACTCTGTCAATGACACAATCAACTGGAAGATCAACTCCCAGCTGAGTCAAGTGATTATGATACCCAGACATTTTGAGTATGTGTTCACTGGCAGAACTATTATCCTCCATTTTGCAGCTGTAGAACTTGTTGGAGACTTCATATCTCACAACTCGGGCATTTACTTGAAATATTAACTTAAAATCTTGGAACATCTCATATGTTCCATGACGTTCAAAACGTTGTTGAAGTCCCAATTTTAAGCCGTAAAGCATGGCACAGTGAACTATCGAGTAGTCATCAGCTTTGCTCTGCCAGACGTTCTTAACGTCATCAGTAGCATCTACAGTAGGCCTGGCACCTAGCAGTGCTACCATGACATAATTCTTCTGTGCAGCAATGAGGATAATCCTCAAGTTATGGACCCAGTCCATGTAGTTGCTGCCATCATCTTTCAACTTAGCATTCTCTAGGAACACATTAAAATTCAAAGGAACGGTAGCACGGGCCGTCGATCTACAACAACATAGACATGCAAAATACTATCAGGTACTAAGTTCATGATAAATTAAAGTTCAATTAATCATATTACTAAAGAACTCCCACTTAGATAGACATCCCTCTATTCATCTAAGTGATCACATGATCCAAATCAACTAAACCATGTCCGATCATCACGTGAGATGGAGTAGTTTTCAATGGTGAACATCACTATGTTGATCATATCTACTATATGATTCACGCTCGACCTTTCGGTCTCAGTGTTCCGAGGCCATATCTGCATATGCTAGGCTCGTCAAGTTTAACCCGAGTATTCTGCGTGTGCAAAACTGGCTTGCACCCGTTGTATGTGAACGTAGAGCTTATCACACCCAATCATCACGTGGTGTCTCAGCACGACAAATTGTAGCAACGGTGCATACTCAGGGAGAACACTTGTACCTTGAAATTTAGTAAGGGTTCATCTTATAATGCTACCGATGTTCTAAGAAAAATAAGATGCATAAAGGATAAACATCACATGCAATCAAAATATGTGACATGATATGGCCATCATCATCTTGTGCTCATGATCTCCATCACCAAAGCATCGTCATGATCTCCAACGTCACTGACTCGACACCTTTACCTCCATCGTAGCATCGTTCTTGTTTCGCTACCGGTTGTTACTACGACTATCGCTACCACTTAGTGATAAAGTAAAACAATTACACGGCGATTGCATTGCATACAATAAAGCGACAACCATATGGCTCCTGCCAGTTGCCGATAACTTTGTTACAAAACATGATCATCTCATACAACAATTTATATCACATCTTGCTTGACCATATCACATCACAGCAAGCCCTGTAAAAACAAGTTATACGTCCTCTACTTTGTTGTTGCAAGTTTTACGTGGCTGCTATGGGCTTCTAGCAAGAACCGTTCTTACCTACGCATCAGAACCACAATGATTTTTCGTCAAGTGTGCTGTTTTAACCTTCAACAAGGATGGGGCGTACCCACACTCGATTCAACTAAAGTTGGAGAAACAGACACCCAGCAGCCACCTATGTACAATGCACGTCGGTAGAACCAGTCTCGGGTAAGCGTACGCGTAATGTCGGTCTGAGCCGCTTCATCCAACAATACCGCCTAATCAAAGTATGACATGCTGGTAAGCAGTATGACTATTATCGCCCACAACACTTTGTGTTCTACTCGTGCATATAACATCTACGCATAGACCTGGCTCCGATGCCACTATTGGCGAACACAGTAATTTCAAAAAATTTCCTACGATCACGCAAGATCTATCTATGTGATGCATAGCAACGAGAGGGGAGAGTGTGTCCATGTACCTTCATAGACCGAAAGAGGAAGCGTTATGACAACGCAGTTGATGTAGTCATACGTCTTCACGATTCGACCGATCTTAGCACCGAACGTACGGCACCGCCGCGATCATCACACGTTTAACTCGGGGACGTCCCTCGTACTCTTGATCCAGTTGAGGCCGAGGGAGAGTTTCGTCAGCACGATGGCGTGGTGACGGTGATGATGAAGTTACCGGCGCAGGGCTTCGCCTAAGCACTACGACGATATGACCAAGGTGTGTAACTGTGGAGGAGGCACCGCACACGGCTAAACAATGTCAACTTGTGTGTCCTAGGGTGCCCCCTGCACCCATATATAAAGAAGCAAGAGGGGAGGCCGGCCGGCCCTTGGGCGCGCCAAGGAGGGGAGGAGTCCTCCTCCTAGTAGGAGTAGGACTCCTCCTTTCCTAGTCCAACTAGGAGGGGGAAGGGGGAAGAAAGGAGAGGGAGAGGGAGAGGAAAAGAGGGGCTGCGCCCCCCCTCCCCTAGTCCAATTTGGACTCCCCTGGGGGGTGCCACCTCCTGGGCTGCTGCCCTCTCTCTTACCTAAGGCCCACTGAGGCCCAATACTTCCCTGGGGGATTTAGGTAACCCCTCCGGCACTCCAGTTTTCCCCGAAATCACCCGGAACACTTCGGCTGTCCGAATATAGCCGTCGAATATATCAATCTTTATGTTTCGACCATTTTGAGACTCCTCGTCATGTCCGTGATCACACCCGGGACTCCGAACTACCTTCGGTACATCAAAACACATAAACTCATAATACCAGTCGTCATCGATCGTTAAGCGTGTGGACCCTACGGGTTCGAGAACTATGTAGACATGACCGAGACACATCTACAGTCAATAACCAATAGCGGAACTTGGATGCTCATATTGGTTCCTACATATTCTACGAAGATCTTTATTGGTCAAACCGCATAATAACATACGTTGTTCCCTTTGTCATCGGTATGTTACTTGACCGAGATTCGATCGTCGGTATCTCAATACCTAGTTCAATATCGTTACCGACAAGTCTCTTTACTCGTTCTGTAATACTTCATCCCGCAACTAACACATTATTCACAATGCTTGCAAGGCTTATAGTGATGAGTATTACCGAGAGGGCCCAGAGATACCTCTCCGAAACACGGAGTGACAAATCCTAATCTCGATCTATGCCAACCCAACAAACACCTTCGGAGACACCTGTAGAGCACCTTTATAATCACCCTTTTACATTGTGACGTTTGGTAGCACAAAAAGTGTTCCTCCAGTATTCGGGAGTTGCATAATCTCATAGTCTGAGGAACTTGTATAAGTCATGAAGAAAGCAGTAGCAATGAAACTAACACGATCATAATGCTAAGCTAATGGATGGGTCATGTCCATCACATCATTCTCCTAATGATGTTATCTCGTTCATGAAATGACAACACATGTCTATGGTTAGGAAACATAACCATCTTTGATTAACGAGCTAGTCAAGTAGAGGCATACTAGGGACTATAGTTTTTGTCTATGTATTCACACATGTACTAAGTTTCCGGTTAATAAAATTCTAACATGAATAATAAACATTCATGAATTAAGAAAATAAATAATAACTTTATTATTGCCTATAGGGCATATTTCCTTCATATATTGATAGTGGCAAACACAGACCTAGCTAGCTAATCACAACACTTCTAGGGTTTGGGGTGGCCTTGACAACACTCTTTTAACTTGGTAAATTTGGGTGGCCTCGACGCTTCAAGGGTTTGGGGTGGCCTCGGCAACGCTTCTAGCGTTTGGCCAGACCGCCTCTCTCATGAATGTCCGACATACGGACCGCCTCTCTCATGAATGCCATACAAGGGATTTAACAATATGGTGCCATTCTGGATGTGCAGAAAAAAATTGTCCCTATTTTTCCTGATCTCATCTACCCTTCTATATGTCACGTTGTATAGTGTCAAAGGATTCATTATTTTGACACAAGAGAATGTGCACATATAGAATGGTAGATGAGATCAGAAAAAAATAGGGATCAACTTAATTATGCACATCCATAATGGGGGCATTCTTGGTAAATCTCTTATAAGTCTCGAGAGAGTTTGTCGGGTAGGGGCGGGAGGGCGTACGAGATTGGCAATGTTTTTTCCTATGGTTTGGGTGTCCTCGAGAGTTAGTCGAGCGAGAGGGGGTTGATCGAAGTCCCCTGATACGTCTCCAACGTATCTGTAATTTTTGATTGTTCCATGCTATTATATTATCCATCTAGGATGTTTTATATGCATTTATATGCTATTTTATATGATTTTTGGGACTAACCTATTAACCTAGAGCCTAGTGCCAGTTTCTATTTTTTTCCTTATTTTTGAGCTTTATAGAAAAGGAATACCAAACGGAGTCCAATTGACGTGCCAATTTTTGATGATTTTTTGTGGACCAAAAGAAGCCCCTGAGTGAAAGAGTTGGGCCGGAAGAGTCCCGGGCTGCCCACAATGGTGGGGGGCGAGCCCACCCCCCGGCGCGCCCCCTGCCTCGTGAACAGCCCGGAAACCCCCTGACTTGTTCCCGACGCCAAAAATTCCTATAAATACTGAAACCTCCAGAAAATAACCTAGATCGGGAGTTCCGCCGCAACAAGCCTCTATAGCCACCAAAAACCTCTCAGGAGCCCGTTCCGGCACCCTGTCGGAGAGGGAATCCATCACCAGTGGCCATCTTCATCATCCTGGCGCTCTCCATGATGAGGTGGGAGTAGTTCACCCTCGGGGCTGAGGGTATGTACCGGTAGCTATGTGTTTGATCTCGCTCTCTTTCTCTCTCTCTCTCTCTCTCTCTCTCTCTCTCGTGTTCTTGAGGTGATACGATCTTGATGTATCGCGAGCTTTTCTATTATAGTTGGATCTTATGATGTTTCTCCCCCTCTACTCTCTTGTAACGGATTGAGTCTTCCCTTTGAAGTTATCTTATCATTTTGAGTCTTTAAGGATTTGAGAACACTTGATGTATGTCTTGCATGTGCTTATCTGTGGTGACAATGGGATATTCACGTGATCTACTTGATGTATGTTTTGGTGATCAACTTGCGTGTTCAGTGACCTTGTGAACTTATGCATAGGTGTTGGCACACGTTTTCGTCTTGACTCTTCGGTAGAAAATTTGGGGCACTCTTTCAAGTACTTTGTGTTGGTTGAATAGATGAATCTGAGATTGTGTGATGCATATCATATAATCATGCCCACGGATACTTGAGGTGACATTGGAGTATCTAGGTGACATTAGGGTTTTGGTTGATTTGTGTCTTAAGGTGATATTCTAGTACGAACTCTATGATAGATCGAACGGAAAGAATAGCTTCGTATTATTTTACTACGGACTCTTGAATAGATCGATCAGTAAGGATACCTTTGAGGTGGTTTCATACCCTACAATAATCTCTTTGTTTGTTCTCCGCTGTTAGTGACTTTGGAGTGACTCTTTGTTTCATGTTGAGGGATAGTTATATGATCCAATTATGTTATTATTGTTGAGAGAACTTGCACTATTGAAAGTATGAACCCCAGGCCTTGTTTCCTACCATTGCAATACTGTTTACGCTCACTTTTATCATTTGTTACCTTGCTGTTTTTATATTTTCAGATTACAAAAACCTATATCTACCATCCATATTGCACTTGTATCACCATCTCTTCTCCGAACTAATGCACCTATACAATTTACCATTGTATTGGGTGTGTTGGGGACACAAGAGACTCTTTGTTATTTGGTTGCAGCGTTGTTTGAGAGAGACCATCTTCATCGTATGCCTCCCGCGGATTGATAAACCTTAGGTCTTCCACTTGAGGGAAATGTGCTACTGTCCTACAAAAATCTCTACTTGGAGGCCCAACAACGTCTACAAGGAGAAGGTTGCGTAGTAGACATCAAGCTCTTTTCTGGCGCCGTTGCCGGGGAGGTGAGTGCTTGAAGGTATATCTTTAGATCTTGCAATCGAATCTTTTAGTTTCTTGTTTTATCACTAGTTTAGTTTATAAAATGAAACTGCACGAAAAAATGGAATTGAGTTTGCCTCATACGCTTCATCCTTTTAATATCTTTCGTGAGAATGATGGAAAGGAAAATTGTGCTCAAGTGCTAGAAGAAGAAGTCTATAGAATGTTTTGCACTAAATCTTTGAATGATGAGCATGATTGCAATGTTGTTAGTATGAATTACTTGAATACCTATGATGCTAATGATATGCAAAGCCACAAGCTTGGGGATTTTACATTTAATGAAGATGATATTTTTAGCTTCCCAAGTTTTGATGAGCAAATTTATTATGATGATAGTATGCCTCCTATTTATGATAGTTATATTGATGAAAGTGGGTTTGGAAGAGTGTCAACTTTAGGAAGTAATGATCCCGCTATTTTGGAGGGTGTTGAATCTTATAATATTTATGAAAGTGGATTTGGATAGGTCATGACTTTATAAAGTGATGAATCCACTATTGTGGAGGAGGTTTCAATTGATTATGATGAGGTGAGTGCTTATGTGGAGAGTAGTAAATTTTCTATGCTTGTAGATCATGAAAAGAATGCTTTATGTGATGGTTATATTGTTGAATTCATTCATGACGCTACTGAATATTATCATGAGGGAGGAATATATGCTTGTAGGAATTGCAATAATGTCAAGTTTCATTTATATGTGCTTAAAGTCTTAAAGTTATGCTTGCTTTGCCTTCCTATGCTAGTTGATTATTGTTCCCATAATTTGTTTGCTCACAAAATACCTATGGATAGGAAGTGGGTTAGACTTAGATGTGTTAGTAGTATTCTTCATGATGCTCTCTTTATGTTTCCATTCTTATCTTTTATGCGAGCATCATTGAAATCATCATGCCTAGCTAAAAGACATTAAAGAAAAGCGCTTGTTGCGAGACAACCCAATATTTACCCATACTGTTTTTGTGTTTCCACATGATTATGCTACTGTAGTAATCATGTTTTATAGCTTTTGTTTCAATAAAGTGCCAAGTAAGACCTTTAGGATAGCTTACGGTGATAGTTGTGTTGATCCTGCTGAAAATCAGAAACTTTTCTGCCCAGTAAATTAGTTTTGGTAATTCACATAAACGTTATTCTGATATGATTCTTTTTATATGGATTTGCATACCAATTTTTCAGGTTTTCCTAATTTGGTAGTATTTTTGGAGTTACATAAGTATTCGAGAGTTACAGATTACTACAGACTGTTCTGTTTCTGACAGATTCTGTTTTCTATGTGTTGTTTGCTTATTTTGATGAATCTATGAGTAGTATCGGAGGGTATTAACCATAGAGAAGTCTAAATACAGTAGATATTACACCAATATGAATTTATAATGATTTCACAACAGTACCTAAGTGGTGGTTTATTTTCTTATACTAACGGAGCTTACGAGTTTTCTATTGAGTTTTGTGTTGTGAAGTTTTCAAGTTTTGGGTAAAGATTCGATGGACTATGGAATAAGGAGTGGCAAGAGCCTAAGCTTGGGGATGCCCAAGGCACCCCAAAGTAATATTAAAGGACAACCAAGAGCCTAAGCTTGGGGATGCCCCGGAAGGCATCCCCTCTTTCGTCTTCAGTCATCGGTAACTTACTTGGAGCTATATTTTTATTCACCACATGATATGTGTTTTGCTTGGAGCGTCATTTTGTTTTATTTTGTTTTGCTTGCTGTTTGAATAATATCCCCAGATCTGAAATTCTTAAATGATAGAGAGTCTTCACATAGTTGCATAATTATTCTACTACTCATTGATCTTAACTTATATCTTTCGGAGTGGTTTGTCATTTGCTCTAGTGCTTCACTTATATCTTTTTAGAGCACAGTGGTGGTTTTATTTTGAAGAAATATATGAACTCTCATGATGCACTTATATTATTTTGAGAGTCTTAAACAGCATGGTAATTTTCGTTCGTTATAAAATTAGTCCTAGTATGATGGGCATCCAAGAAGGATATAGTAAAAACTTTCATATAAAGTGCATTGAATACTATGAGAAGTTTGATTCTTTATGATTGTTTTGAGACATTAGGATGGTGATATTAGAGTCATGCTAGTTGAGTAATTGTGAATTTGCGAAATACTTGTGTTGGAGTTTGCAAGTCCCGTAGCATGCACGTATGGTAAACGTTGTGTAACAAATTTAAAGCATGAGGTATTTCTTTGATTGTCATCCTTTGTGTGGAGGTCGGGATAGCGCGATGGTTAACTCCTACCAACCCTTCTGTTGGAGAACGTAGTAATTTCAAAAAAATTCCTACGCACACGCAAGATCATGGTGATGCATAGCAACAAGAGGGGAGAGTGTTGTCTACGTACCCTCGTAGACCGAAGCGGAAGCGTTGACGCAACGTAGAGGAAGTAGTCGTACGTCTTCCCGGTCCAACCGATCCAAGCACCGTTACTCCGGCACCTCCGAGTTCTTGACACACGTACAGCTCGATGACGCACCCCGAACTCTGATCCAGCAGAGGTACGGGGAGGAGTTCCGTCAGCACGACGGCGTGGTGACGATCTTGATGTTCAACTGTCGCAGGGCTTCGCCTAAGCACCGCTACAATATTACCGAGGTGTAATATCGTGGAGGGGGGCACCGCACACGGCTAAGGAACGATCACGATGATCAACTTGTGTGTCCATGGGGTGCCCCCTACCCCCGTATATAAAGGAGTGGAGGAGGGGAGGGCCGGCCCTCTTCTATGGCGCGCCCTAGGGGAGTCCTACTCCCACCGGGAGTAGGATTCCCCCTTTCCTAGTCCAACTAGGAGTCCTTCCATGTATTAGGAGTAGGAGACAAGGAAGGGGAAGAGAGAAGGGAAGGAAGGAGGGGGTGCGGCCCCTCCCCCTAGTCCAATTCGGACTAGGCCATGGGGGGCTCTCTCTTTCCCGCAGGGCCCAATAAGGCCCAATACTTCTCCCCGGTGAATTCCCGTAACTCTCCGGTACTCCGAGAAATACCCAATTCACTCGGAACCTTTCCGAACTCCGAATATAGTCGTCCAATATATCGATCTTTACGTCTCGACCATTTCGAGACTCCTCGTCATGTCCCCGATCTCATCCGGGACTCCGAACTCCTTCGGTACATCAAAACTCATAAACTCATAATATAACTGTCATCGAAACCTTAAGCGTGCGGACCCTACGGTTCGATAACAATGTAGACATGACCGAGACACGTCTCCGGTCAATAACCAATAGCGGGACCTGGATGCCCATATTGGTTCCTACATATTCTACGAAGATCTTTATCGGTCAAACCGCATAACAACATACGTTGTTCCCTTTGTCATCGGTATGTTACTCTCCCGAGATTCGATCGTCGGTATCCAATACCTAGTTCAATCTCATTACCGGCAAGTCTCTCTACTCGTTCTATAATACATCATGTCGCAACTAAGTCATTAGCTGCAATGCTTGCAAGGCTTAAGTGATGTGCATTACCGAGAGGGCCCAGAGATACCTCTCCGACATTCGGAGTGACAAATCCTAATCTCGAAATACGCCAACCCAACAAGTACCTTTGGAGACACCTGTAGAGCACCTTTATAATCATCCAGTTACGTTGTGACGTTTGGTAGCACACAAAGTGTTCCTCCGGTAAACGGGAGTTGCATAATCTCATAGTCATAGGAACATGTATCAGTCATGAAGAAAGCAATAGCAACATACTAAACGATCGGGTGCTAAGCTAACTGAATGGGTCATGTCAATCAGATCATTCAACTAATGATGTGATCCCGTTAATCAAATAACAACTCTTTGTCCATGGTTAGGAAACATAACCATCTTTGATTAACAAGCTAGTCAAGTAGAGGCATACTAGTGACACTCTGTTTGTCTATATATTCACACATGTATTATGTTTCCAGTTAATACAATTTTAGCATGAATAATAAACATTTATCATGATATAAGGAAATAAATAATAACTTTATTATTGCCTCTAGGGCATATTTCCTTCAGTCTCCCACTTGCACTAGAGTCAATAATCTAGATCACATCACCATGTGATTAACATCGATAGTTCACATCATCATGTGATTAACACCCATAGTTCACATCGCCATGTGACCAACACCCAAAGGGTTTACTAGATTCAGTAATCTAGTTCACATCGCTATGTGATTAACACCCAAAGAGTACTAAGGTGTGATCATGTTTTGCTTGTGAGAGAATCTTAGTCAACGGGTCTTTCACATTCAGATCCGTTATGTATTTTGCAATTTTCTATGTCTACAATGCTCTGCACGGAGCTACTCTAGCTAATTGCTCCCACTTTCAATATGTATCTAGATCGAGACTTAGAGTCATCCAGATCGGTGTCAAAACTTGCATCGACGTAACCCTTTACGACGAACCTTTTGTCACTTCCATAATCGAGAAACATATCCTTATTCCACTAAGGATAATTTTGACCGTTGTCCAGTGATCTACTCCTAGATCACTATTGTACTCCCTTGCTAAACTCAGTGTAGGGTATACAATAGATCTGGTACACAGCATGGCATACTTTATAGAACCTATGCGCAAGGCATAGGGAATGACTTTCATTCTCTTTCTATCTTCTGCCGTGGTTGGGTTTTGAGTCTTGCTCAATTTCACACCTTGTAACACAGGCAAGAACTCTTTCTATGACTGTTCTATTTTGAACTACTTCAAAATCTTGTCAAGGTATGTACTCATTGAAAAAACTTATCAAACGTCTTGATCTATCTCTATAGATCTTGATTCTCAATATGTAAGCAGCTTCACCGAGTTCTTTCTTTGAAAAGCTCCTTTCAAACACTCCTTTATGCTTTGCAGAATAATTCTACATTATTTCCGATCTACAATATGTCATTCACATATACTTATCAGAAATGTTGTAGTGCTCCCACTCACTTTCTAGTAAAATACAGGCTTCACCGCAAGTCTGTATAAAACTATATGCTTTGATCAACATATCAAAGCGTATATTCCAACTCCGAGATGCTTGCACCAGTCCATAGATGGATCGCTGGAGCTTGCACACTTTGTTAGCTCCCTTTGGATCGATAAAACCTTCTGGTTGCATCATATACAACTCTTCCTCCAGAAACGCATTCAGGAATGCAGTTTTTACATCCATTTGCCAAATTTCATAAATTGTGGCAATTGCTAACATGATTCGAACAGACTTAAGCATCGCTACAGTTGAGAAAATCTCATTGTAGTCAACACCTTGAATTTGTCAAAACCCTTTTTGCGACAAGTCAAGCTTTGTAGATAGTAACACTACTATCAATGTCCGTCTTCCTCTTGAAGATCCATTTATACAATATGGCTTGCCAATCATCGGGCAACTCCACCAAAGTCCACACTTTGTTCTCATACATGGATCCCATCTCAGATTTCATGGCCTTAAGCCATTTTGCGGAATCTGGGCTCATCATCGCTTCCTCATAGTTCGTAGGTTCATCATGGTCTAGTAACATGACTTCCAGAATAGGATTACCGTACCACTTTGGTGCGGATCTTACTCTGGTTGATCTACGAAGTTCAGTAACAACTTGATCTGAAGTTTCATGATCATCGTCATTAACTTCCTCACTAATTGGTGTAGGTGTCACAGGAACCGATTTCTGTGATGAACTACTTTCCAATAAGGGAGCTGGTACTGTTACCTCATCAAGTTCTACTTTCCTCCCACTCACTTCTTTCGAGAGAAACTCCTTCTCTAGAAAGGATCCATTTTTAGCAACGAATGTCTTGCCTTCGGATCTGTGATAGAAGGTGTACCCAACAGTCTCCTTTGGGTATCCTATGAAGACATATTTCTCCGATTTGGGTTCGAGCTTATTAGGATGAAACTTTTTCACATAAGCATCGCAGCCCCAAACTTTAAGAAGCGACAACTTGGGTTTCTTGCTAAACCACAGTTCATAAGGTGTCGTCTCAACGGATTTAGATGGTGCCCTTTTAACGTGAATGCAGCTGTCTCTAATGCATAACCCAAAAATGATATTGGTAAATCGGTAAGAAACATCATAGATTGTACTATATCCAATAAAGTACGGTTATGACGTTCGGACACACCATTATGATGTGGTTTTCCAGGTGGCATGAATTTGTGAAACTATTCCACATTGTTTTAATTGAAGACCAAACTCGTAACTCAAATATTCGTCTCCGCGATCAGATCGCAGAAAATTTATTTTCTTGTTACGATGATTTTTCCACTTCACTCTGAAATTCTTTGAACCTTTCAACTATTTCAGACTTATGTTTCATCAAGTAGATATACCCATATCTGCTCAAATCATCTGTGAAGGTCAGAAAATAACGATACCTACCACGAGCCTTAATACTTATTGGTCTGCATACATCAGTATGTATTATTTCCAACAAGTTCGTTGCTTGTTCCATTGTTACGAAGAACGGAGTTCTAGTCATCTCGCCTAAAGGCACGGTTCGCAAGCATCAAATGATTCATAACCAAGTGATTCCAAAAATCCATCTTTATGGAGTTTCTTCATGTGCTTTACACCGATATGACCCAAACGGCAGTGCCACAAATAAGTTGCACTATCATTATTAACTTTGCATCTTTTGGCATCAATATTATGAATATGTGTATCACTACGATCGAGATCCAACAAACTATTTTCATTGGGTGTATAACCATCGAAGGCTTTATTCGTGTAAACAGAATAACAATTATTCTCTGACTTTAAATGAATAACCGTATTGCAATAAAAATGATCAAATCATATTCATGCTCAACGCAAACGTCAAATAACATTTATTTAGGTTTAACACTAATCCCAAAAGTATAGGGAGTGTGCGATGATGATCATATCAATCTAGGAACTACTTCCAACACTCATCGTTACTTCCCCTTCAACTAGTCTTTGTTTATTTCTACAACTCCCGTTTTGAGTTACTACTCTTAGCAACTGAACCAGTACCAAATACCGAGGGGTTGCTATAAACACTAGTAAACTACACATCAATAACCTGTATATCAAATATACCCTTGTTCACTTTGCCATCCTTCTTATCCACCAAATATTGAGGGCATTTCCGCTTCCAGTGACCATTTCCTTTGCAGTGTAAGCACTCAGTTTCAGGCTTTGGTCCAGCTTTGGTCTTCTTCACGGGAGTGACAACTTGTTTGCCATTCTTCTTGAAGTTTCCCTTTCTTTCCCTTTGCCCTTTTCTTGAAACTAGTGGTCTTGTCAATCATCAACACTTGATGCTCTTTCTTGATTTCTACCTTCGTCGATTTCAACATCACGAAGAGCTTGGGAATCACTTTCGTCATCCCTTGCATATTATAGTTCATCACGAAGTTCTACTAACTTGGTGATGGTGACTAGAGAATTCTGTCAATCACT
Organism: Triticum timopheevii; assembly: GCA_963921465.1. Lineage (NCBI taxonomy): Eukaryota > Viridiplantae > Streptophyta > Magnoliopsida > Poales > Poaceae > Triticum > Triticum timopheevii. The sequence goes on from OY997270.1 coordinate 120,802,569, forward strand.
ATCTTATCTGGAAGATTAACTCCCACTTGATTCAAGCGATTGTAGTACCCAGACAATCTGAGCACATGCTCACTAGTTGAGCGATTCTCCTCCATCTTTTAGCTATAGAACTTGTTGGAGGCTTCATATCTCTCAACTCGGGTATTTGCTTGAAATATTAACTTCAATTCCTGGAACATCTCATATGGTCCATGATGTTCAAAACATCTTTGAAGTCCCGATTCTAAGCCATAAAGCATGGTGCACAAAAATATCAAGTAGTCATCAAATTGAGCTAGCTAAACGTTCATAACGTCTGCATCTGCTCCTGCAATAGGTTTGTCACCTAGCGGTGCATTAAGAACATAATTCTTTTGTGCAGCAATGAGGATAAACCTCAGATCGCGGATCCAATCCGCATCATTGCTACTAACATCTTTCAACACAATTTTCTCTAGGAACATATCAAAATAAACATATGAAAGCAACAACGCCAGCTATTGATCTATAACATAATTTGCAGAATACTACCAGGACTAAGTTCATGATAAATTAAAGTTCAATTAATCATATTACTTAAGAACTCCCACTTAGACAAACATCTCTCTAGTCTTCTAAGTGATCACGTGATCCAAATCAACTAAACCATAACCGATCATCACGTGAGATGGAGTAGTTTTCAATGGTGAACATCTTATGTTGATCATATCTACTATATGATTCACGCTCGACCTTTCGGTCTCCGTGTTCCGAGGCCATATCTGCATATGCTAGGCTCGTCAAGCTTGACCTGAGTATTCTACGTGTGCAAAACTGGCTTGCACCCGTTGTAGATGGACGTAGAGCTTATCACACCCGATCATCACGTGGTGTCTGGGCATACTCAGGCAACGGTGCATACTCAGGGAGAACACTTCTTGATAATTTTAGTGAGAGATCATCTTAAAATGCTACCGTCAATCAAAGCAAGATAAGATGCATAAAGGATAAACATCACATGCAATCAATATAAGTGATATGATATGGCCATCATTATCTTGTGCTTGTGATCTCCACCTCCGAAGCACCATCATCATCACCATCGTCACCGGTGCGACACCTTGATCTCCATCGTAGCATCACTGTCGTTTACGCCATCTATTGCTTCTATGACTATCGCTACCGCTTAGTGATAAAGTAAAGCAATTACAGGGCGTTTGCATTTCATACAGTAAAGCGACAACCATATGGCTCCTGCTAGTTGCCGATAACTTCGGTTACAAAACATGATCATCTCATACAATAAAATATAGCATCATGTCTTGTCCATATCACATCACAACATGCCCTGCAAAAACAAGTTAGACGTCGTCTACTTTGTTGTTGCAAGTTTTACGTGGCTGCTACGGGCTTAAGCAAGAACCAATCTCATCTACGCATCAAAACCACAACGATAGTTTGCCAAGTTGATGTTGTTTTAATCTTCACAAGGACCGGGCGTAGCCACACTCGGTTCAACTAAAGTTGGAGAAACTGACACCCGCTAGTCACCTGTTTGCAAAGCACGGCGGTAAAACCAGTCTCGCGTAAGCGTACACGTAATGTCGGTCCGGGCCGCTTCATCCAACAATACCGCCGAACCAAAGTATGACATGCTGGTAAGCAGTATGACTTATATCGCCCACAACTCACTTGTGTTCTACTCGTGCATATAACATCAAACCATAAAACCTAGGCTCGGATGCCACTGTTGGAGAACGTAGTAATTTCAAAAAATTTCCTACGCACACGCAAGATCATGGTGATGCATAGCAACGAGAGGGGAGAGTGTTGTCTACGTACCCTCGTAGACCGAAGCGGAAGCGTTGACGCAACGTAGAGGAAGTAGTCGTACGTCTTCCCGGTCCAACCGATCCAAGCACCGTTACTCCGGCACCTCCGAGTTCTTGACACAGGTACAGCTCGATGACGCACCCCGAACTCTGATCCAGCAGAGGTACGGGGAGGATTTCCGTCAGCACGACGGCGTGGTGACAATCTTGATGTTCAACTGTCGCAGGGCTTCGCCTAAGCACCGCTATAATATGACCGAGGTGTAATATCGTGGAGGAGGGCACCGCACACGGCTAAGGAACGATCACGATGATCAACTTGTGTGTCCATGGGGTGGCCCCTACCCCCGTATATAAAGGAGTGGAGGAGGGGAGGGCCTGCCCTCTTCTATGGCGCGCCCTAGGGGAGTCCTACTCCCACCGGGAGTAGGATTCCCCCTTTCCTAGTCCAACTAGGAGTCCTTACATGTATTAGGAGTAGGAGACAAGGAAGGGGAAGAGAGAAGGGAAGGAAGAAGGGGGTGCGGCCCCTCCCCCTAGTCCAATTCGGACTAGGCCATGGGGGGGGGGCGCGGCCTGCCCTAGGCAGCCCCTCTCTCTTTCCCGCAGGGCCCAATAAGGCCCAATACTTCTCCCCGGCGAATTCCCGTAACTCTCCGGTACTCCGAAAAATACCCGAATCACTCGGAACCTTTCCGAACTCCGAATATAGTCATCCAATATATCGATCTTTACGTCTCGACCATTTCAAGACTCCTCGTCATGTCCCCGATCTCATCCGGGACTCCGAACTCCTTCGGTACATCAAAACTCATAAACTCATAATATAACTATAATCGAAACCTTAAGCGTGCGGACCCTATGGTTCGAGAACAATGTAGACATGACCGAGACACGTCTCCGGTTAATAACCAATAGCGGGACCTGGATGCCCATATTGGTTCCTACATATTCTACGAAGATCTTTATCGGTCAAACCGCATAACAACATACGTTGTTCCCTTTGTCATCGGTATGTTACTTGCCCGAGATTCGATCGTCGGTATCCAATACCTAGTTCAATCTCGTTACCGGCAAGTCTCTTTACTCGTTCCGTAATACATCATGTTGCAACTAACTCATTAGTTGCAATGCTTGCAAGGCTTAAGTGATGTGCATTACCGAGAGGGCCCAGAGATACCTCTCCGACATTCGGAGTGACAAATCCTAATCTCGAAATACGCCAACTCAACAAGTACCTTTGGAGACACCTGTAGAGCACCTTTATAATCACCCAGTTACGTTGTGACGTTTGGTAGCACACAAAGTGTTCCTCCGGTAAATGGGAGTTGCATAATCTCATAGTCATAGGAACATGTATAAGTCATGAAGAAAGCAATAGCAACATACTAAACGATCGGGTGCTAAGCTAACTGAATGGGTCATGTCAATCAGATCATTCAACTAATGATGTGATCCCGTTAATCAAATAACAACTCTTTGTCCATGGTTAGGAAATATAACCATCTTTGATTAACAAGCTAGTCAAGTAGAGGCATACTAGTGACACTCTGTTTGTCTATATATGCACACATGTATTTTGTTTCCGGTTAATACAATTCTAGCATGAATAATAAACATTTATCATGATATAAGGAAATAAATAATAACTTTATTATTGCCTCTAGGGCATATTTCCTTCACCTTCCCCTATGTAGTGCTTGGTTTTGATGACTTGTAGATTTTTGCAATAAGTATGTGAGTTCTTTATGACTAATGTTGAGTCCATGGATTATACGCACTCTCACCTTTCCATCATTGCTAGCCTCTTTGGTACCGTGCATTGCCCTTTCTCACCTTGAGAGTTGATGCAAACTTCGCCGGTGCATCCAAACTCCGTGATATGATACGCTCTATCACACATAAATCTCCTTATATCTTCCTCAAAACATGCACCATACCTACCTATTATGGCATTTCCATAGCCATTCCGAGATATATTGCCATGCAACTTTCCATCGTTTCATTTATTATGACACGTTTCATCATTGTCATATTGCCTTGCATGATCATGTAGTTGACATCGTATTTGTGGCAAGGCCACCATGCATAATCTTTCATACATGTCACTCTTGATTCATCGCCCATCCCGGTACACCGCCGGAGGCACTCATATAGAGTCATATTTTGTTCTAGTATCGAGTTGTAATCTATGAGTTGTAAATAAATAGAAGTGTGATGATCATTGAGGGATTCCTGGACTAGGGGGTGTCCGGACAGCCAGACTGTCATTATCCGCCGGACTCCAAGACTACGAAGATACAAGATTGAAGACTCCGTCCCGTGTCCGGATGGGACTTTCCTTGGCGTGGAAGGCAAGCTTGGCGATACGGATATGTAGATCTCCTACCATTGTAACCGACTCTGTGTAACCCTAGCCTCCCCCGGTGTCTATATAAACCGGAGGGCTTTAGTCCGTAGGACAACATACATTACAACAATCATACCATAGGCTAGCTTTAGGGTTTAGCCTCCTTGATCTCGCGGTAGATCCACTCTTGTACTACCCATATCATCAATATTAATCAAGCAGGACGTAGGGTTTTACCTCCATCGAGAGGGCCCGAACCTGGGTAAAACATCGTGTCCCTCGTCTCCTGTTACCATCCGCCTAGACGCACAGTTCGGGACCCCCTACCCGAGATCCGCCGGTTTTGACACCGACATTGGTGCTTTCATTGAGAGTTCCTCTGTGTCGTCACCGATAGGCCCGATGGCATCTTCAACCAACGACGCTGTCCAGGGTGAGACTTTTTTCCCCGGACAGATCTTCGTATTCGGCGGCTTCGCACTGCGGGCTAATTCGCTTGGCCATCTGGAGCAGATCGAAAGCTACGCCCTTGGCCATCAGGTCAGATTCGGAAGCCTAAACTTCACGGCCGATGTCCGCAGAGACTTGATCTTCGACGGACTCGAGCCTCTGCCAAGCGCGCCGCACTGTGACGATGGGCATGATCTAGCTCTGCCGCCGAACAGTGCCTTGGTGGCAGCACGCGAATCCGCTTCGGCCATTAGTCCGGAGCCGATTGCCCAGATAGAGGATCGGTGGATGGACACCGCCTCGGGGGCTTCAACTTCCACGGCGATGGAGCCGAACACTAATCTTGTCCCTCGCAAAAACTCGTGATTCCGAGGTGCCGGACTCCGAACCTCCCGCGCCCCCTACCAACCAAATCGGATCGGGCGCCGGTTATGGAATTCACCGCCGCGGACATCTTCCAATACTCGCCTTTTGGCGACATCCTAAATTCACTAAAGCATCTCTCGTTATCGGGAAAGTCCTGGCCAGACTATGGCCGGGACGGTCGGGATACGGACGATGAAGAAATTCAGAGCCCACCCACCACCCACTTTGTAGCCACTGTCGACGATCTAACTGACATGCTAGACTACGGCTCCGAAGACATCGACGGTATAGACGACGACGCTGGAGACGAACAAGAAACAGCGCCTATAGGGCACGCGAGGACCACCTCGTCATACGACATATACATGGTGGATACCCCAAAAGAGAGCGATAACGAGGACCAACGGGCCGCGGCAGAGGATAACCCCGCCGATAAACAACCAAAACGGCGACGCAGACGCCGCCCGAAGCCCCGCCTCGACAACAACAACGCTCCTAAGGACCCCGCAATACAGCAGGGCACAAAAGTGGACGACGAACATGCAGATAAGCAACCGTCCAAACGGGACGAGTCAGATAATCAGTCCAGGCCCGGCGAAAATGACGGTTCGGACGATCTCACGCCGGACACGCCGCCGGAAGGTAAAAACCTTCGGAAAAGACTCGTCAACACTGCAAGAAGCTTTAAGAAGGAAAAGCGGAAGCTCAAAATAGCGGAAGACACACTCAGAATGAGGTGGAGCAAAGTACTCAAAACCGCAGATAAATACGGCAATGGCCACCAATCAAAGAGCTACCCGATGCGCAAGCTGCTACCAGAATTCGACAACGAGGCCATAGAGCCCCCACAGTCAAAAAATAAAGAGGCTGCCTGGTTGGATAGACGGCCGGATGACATGCCAAATTCTGAAAGCGGCGCCACACATAAACCAACCAATGAACTTGGAAGGACAGATGGCCCAGCCAGGTCCATCTACGGGCCAAAGAAGAAGGCCCCAGGAAGCAAGGCAACATGTCAAGTGTCCGAAGATAGCGGCACACCCAAATACAGGGGCGCCGCACACCCACTATGTTTCACCAATGAGGTGCTGTACCATGAATTCCCAGCAGGATTTAAACCAATAAACATAGAGGCCTATGATGGAACAACAGACCCCGGAGTCTGGATAGAAGATTATATACTACATATACACATGGCCAGAGGATAGGAGTGCACACAACATAGAGAAGTACAAGATGGCGAAGAAGGCCGCAAAGCGAGCTGTTGGTGAAACAAGGGGTCAGGCGTACGAGGACCTCTACCAACGGTTAGTCACGAAGGAAGGCGAAAGGGACATCTATAAGATGGCCAAGATCCGAGAGAGGAAGACGAGGGATATTGGCCAAGTCAAATGCATCAAGGACGGAGCAGGCCAACTCTTGGTGAAGGACGAGGAGATTAAGCATAGATGGCGGGAGTACTTCGACAAGCTGTTCAATGGGGAGAATGAAAGCTCTACCATTGAACTAGACGACTCTTTTGATGAGACCAGCATGCGTTTTGTGCGTCGAATCCAGGAGTCTGAGGTCAAGGAGGCTTTAAAAAGGATGAAGGGAGGCAATGCGATGGGCCCGGATTGTATCCCCATTGAGGTGTGGAAAGGTCTCGGGGACATAGCGATAGTATGGCTAACCAGGCTTTTCAATCTCATTTTTCGGACAAACAAGATGCTAGAAGAATGGAGACGGAGTATATTAGTACCAATCTTCAAGAACAAGGGGGATGTTCAGAGTTGTACTAATTACCGGGGAATTAAGCTGATGAGCCATACAATGAAGCTATGGGAGAGAGTCATTGAGCACCGCTTAAGAAGAATGACAAGTGTGACCAAAAACCAGTTTGGTTTCATGCCTGGGAGGTCGACCATGGAAGCCATTTTCTTGGTACGACAGCTTATGGAGAGATATAGGGAGCAAAAGAAGGACTTGCATATGGTGTTCATTGACTTGGAGAAGGCCTATGATAAAATACCGCGGAATGTCATGTGGTGGGCCTTGGAGAAACACAAAGTCCCAGCAAAGTACATTACCCTCATCAAGGACATGTACGATAATGTTGTGACAAGTGTTCGAACAAGTGATGTCGACACTGATGACTTCCCGATTAAGATAGGACTGCATCAGGGGTCAGCTTTGAGCCCTTATCTTTTTGCATTGGTGATGGATGAGGTCACAAGGGATATACAAGGAGATATCCCATGGTGTATGCTCTTTGCGGATGATGTGGTGCTAGTTGACGATAGTCGGGCGGGGGTAAATAGGAAGTTAGAGTTATGGAGACAAACCTTGGAATCGAAAGGGTTTAGGCTTAGTAGGACTAAAACCGAGTACATGATGTGTGGTTTCAGTACTACTAGGTGTGAGGAGGAGGAGGTTAGCCTTGATGGTCAGGTGGTACCTCGGAAGGACACCTTTCGGTATTTGGGGTCAATGCTGCAGGAGGATGGGGGTATTGATGAAGATGTGAACCATCGGATCAAAGCCGGATGGATGAAGTGGCGCCAAGCTTCTGGCATTCTCTGTGAGAAGAGAGTGCCACAAAAGCTAAAAGGCAAGTTCTACAGGACGGCGGTTCGACCCGCAATGTTGTATGGCGCTGAGTGTTGGCCGACTAAAAGGCGACATGTTCAACAGTTAGGTGTGGCGGAGATGCGTATGTTGAGATGGATGTGTGGCCACACGAGGAAGGATCGAGTCCGGAATGATGATATACGAGATAGAGTTGGGGTAGCACCAATTGAAGAGAAGCTTGTCCAACATCGTCTGAGATGGTTTGGGCATATCCAGCGCAGGCCTCCAGAAGCTCCAGTGCATAGCGGATGGCTAAAGCATGCGGAGAATGTCAAGAGAGGGCGGGGTAGACCGAATTTGACATGGGAGGAGTCCGTTAAGAGAGACCTGAAGGATTGGGGTATCACCGAAGAGCTAGCTATGGACAGGGGTGCATGGAAGCTTGCTATCCATGTGCCAGAGCCATGAGTTGGTTGCGAGATCTTATGGGTTTCACCTCTAGCCTACCCCAACTTGCTTGGGACTAAAGGCTTTGTTGTTGTTGTTGTTGTATACACATGGCCAGAGGAGATGATCTCCACGCCATAAAATACCTACCCCTCAAGCTCAAAGGGCCAGCCCGTCATTGGCTTAAAGGCCTCCCAGAAAACACTGTGGGAAGTTGGGAAGAGCTCGAGGACACGTTTAGAGCAAATTTTCAAGGGACTTATGTCCGCCCTCCGGATGCAGATGATCTAAGTCACATAACTCAACAGCCCGGAGAGTCAGCGCGCAAATTCTGGAATAGGTTCCTCACTAAAAAGAACCAAATAGTCGATTGTCCGGACGCCGAAGCCTTAGCAGCTTTTAAACACAACGTCCGAGACGAATGGCTTGCCAGACACCTCGGCCAAGAGAAACCGAGGACAATGTCCGCGCTAACAAGCCTCATGACCCGCTTCTGTGCGGGAGAGGATAGCTGGCTAGCAAGATGCAGCACCAGCGACCCAAGTACATCCGAGATAAGAGATGGAAACGGAAAATCACGGTGCAGAAAAGAGTAGCGCCGGAATCAAGAGAAAAGCCCAAAGAGCACGGCAGTCAACGCCGGATTCAAAAGCTCGCGGCCAAACAACAAAACACCGCCTCTTAAGGATGACGGCGATGAGCTGTCCAACTTAAACAAGATTTTGGGTCGGATATGTCAAATCCACAGTACACCCGGAAGGCCTGCAAACCATACCCATCGAGACTGTTGGGTTTTCAAACAGTCCGGCCGACTAAACGCCGAACACAAGGGGCTCGACGCGTCAAGCGAAGACGATAAACCCCACCAGCAGAGCACCGGAAAACAAAAGACTTTCCCACAAGAGGTCAAAGCAGTAAACTCACTTCATGTGATAATACGGAAAAATAGTGCGGCACTTCCTAAAAAGAGCCTCGCACGGTCCAACCCAGCAGACCATAGAGATTGGATCTCAAAACCAATCACTTTCGACCACCTGGACTATTCCAGAAGCGTTCGAAACGCGGGACGAACTGCCCTGATATTGAATCCCATAATCGACGGATTACAATTTACTAAAGTCCTAATGGACGGAGGCAGCGACTTAAACTTGTTGTATTCAAACACAATCCACAAGATGGGGATAGACCCTACCAAAATTCGACACAGCCGCACTTCCTTCAAAGGAGTGACGCCGGTCCCTTATGCCAAGTGCACAGGCTCCCTATTACTAGAAGTCGTGTTCGGATCACCGAACAACTTTTGGCGCGAAAAACTAATTTTTCATATCGTCCCATTTAAAAGTGGATATCAAGCACTCTTGGGACGAAAGGCTTTTGTCCGTTTCAACGCCATACCACATTACGCGTCTCTTACACTCAAGTTGCCCGGTCCGCGTGGCATCATCTCAGTGCGAAGGTCACCCAAAGACCCCGGACTCGGATAGACGAGTCCGGCATCAGTAGGCTAGGGGCTCCCTAGCCGCACACCCCTTCACAAGGGGCTGCGCGCACAAACAACCGCGGGTTCATTCAAACCCCGCTTTGCTTATTCATATTTTTTCTTTCACACATACCTTTTTTTCGCACGAATTGTTTTCAAACTAAGCGTTCCTCTCTTTTTACAGATGAACAACGTGCATACCCGTCCAGGATAACGGCACAATGGAGACACAGGCGCAGACGTGCAGTAGGGACCCGTTGCCCGGATTCTTTTCAGATTAAGACCCTGCGTAAACCTTTTTTACTGTCTCTTGTTGTTATTCTCCCTTGGTTTCTTCCTATAACCAAAGCGGAGCCTGACGTTTTGGCATCGGCCGCGTCAGAAGACCATGCCCGTACCTGGACACTAGGGGCTTAGGGAATTATTCTGCCCATTATCATAAAGACCGAACACCTTAGGGAGTGTTCGGCGTCTCGAGTTAGGCATTATATGCATCAGCTCCGAATCATGTCTTTGGTCAAATGTTGGGTTTGCCCGGCTCCTGTGTTTTGCTGCCTTACGTTCCGTATCATCGGCTAACGCGGCACCAGGAGAACTACTGCGATTGTGCCCCAGTTCGGCTGGGCGAGCACCTCAGTAGAGAAAGCCGAAAACTGATTGTCATGATATAGCGAGAGACTGGTCAACCACTCGATCGACTACCAGAATGTTTAGAATTCCCCGCTTTGATGAAGGACCGTTTCCCGGTCAGGCACACACGCGCCCCGAAATCGGAGAAGTGCGGTGCCCCCAGGGGCTATATCGTAGCCCCACCCTCGAACTCCACTGGCTAAGTGAAAGTGATAAAGCATTATAGTCCGGATTGCCTCGTTTGCTACGCTACCACCTCCTAAATAGGACCGAGACGTCGGATTAAGTGTGAACCCGCGCTATTTTTGTGAACACCCCCGCACCTTGTGCGTGGGGGCTGAAGCCGAAGACTGCAATCTTTTAGGTTATACAAATGTATGCGTAAACAGCCGCATAGGAGAAGTTTTACTACTTGGGATGCACAAGTATAAAAAGCAGTTATAGCATAATCATCATTTTACAAGCTAAAACGTTCATTTGAACGTGACATTTTTTGAGCACTGCGACTCTATTACACGAGCACCACACATAACTTCCCCGAAATAGTGCTCGGCGGGGAGCCGGCTTTCATCCGAACCCTGGGCAGCAACAGCGGTGGCATCCATCTCTGTCCAATGCGCCTTCACGCGGGCAAGAGCCATCCACGCGCCTTCGATGCAGGCCGACCGCTTCATCTCCTTGATATGCGGCACCGCTTCAAGGAATTGTTGCAGTAAGCCGAAGTAGCTCGTCGCCTTGGGCCTCTCTGGCCAGACATGAGCCACGATGTCAGTCATGGCAAGTCCAGATAATCTATTTAGCTCGGCCCATTCGGCCAACCGGTCGGTCAACGGAAGTGAGCAATCCGGACTATGGAATTGAGACCAAAATAGCTCTTCCGTCTTGTGATCCTTCTGGCTCCGGAAGTGCTCAACGGCATCAGCCGCACTTGCACTAAGTCCATATACGGATCCTCCGGACTCCACAGCCGATCAAATTGAGCATACTTTTGATCCATATACCGGCGACGCAGCAGAAAATGCTTGCCAACCACGATATCTCCGGCCTGGCGCAGCTCCTCCTTCATGGCCCGCATTGCAGAGCGGGCATCCTTGGCCTCGGCGGGGGCCTTCCTCAGGTCTTCCCGCTCCGATAAGCGCTCCTTTTCAAGAGCCTCATTGCGGTCGGCAGCATCTTTTACTTTCACAGCCAATTCGGCTACCTCTTCCCTGCTTAGGCAGTGTGCAGCCCTTTCGGCTTTCAACTCCTCGGCCGCCCTCGAGGCAGCCGCGTCACTCCTTCGGGCTTGCTCCTTAGCTTGAGCAAGTTTGGCCCGAAGGCTCTCCACAGCAGCAGCACTGTCTGTATAACAGCATTTAATTATTCTGAGGAGGGCTTTGACCCCCTTAATAAGGCGACTGTGGAGAACTCATTTACCTTGTGACTCGTCAAGTCGCCGGTTGACAAGTGCGATGTCCACATCCGCCACGTCAAGTTGCCGCATTAACTCGGCAACCCCACTAGTCCGGCTAGCCCTCGGACTATCCGCCACCTGCATAGGAACGGCGACATTCATTACTTGCGATTTCGATCCTCGGCACGCTGTCGCTTTCGACAACCTACCGAGTCTCAGGGGCTACTACCTATATAGGGCGCACTTTTATGTGCAAAACGGCCAAAAAAATAGGTGCGCCATTTTCGCGTACCTCAAATCCCGCCAGCAAACTCGTAGCGGCATCACGCAATCCGCTCTCGGTGGACGAAATCCTTCCAATCACCATACGCATCAACGCACGGTGATCTTCTGAGATGGACACCCTCTCCAGCAGATTCTTCAGTTCTCCCGGCCGGACACTAGCGGGCGCCAAACTCCCCGGCCCCTCCGGACTCGGGGACACCCTCCGTGACGATACTTCAGGCTCGTCTTCCCTATCTGACGGCGCAGCAGACGGGGGCGTTTCGCTCTCCATCATCTCCGGAAGAAGGTCCCCCGAAGACGAACTCATCTGCGAAGGCTGCAAATTCGAACTGCAAGATAAAAATTTCGGTCACCCACAGAAGCACAAATGGAGGTATTTTCTTACTAATGAACTCCCCTTTTCATACTCACGGCTCATTGGAGGGCTGATCCTTTGGTGATGATTGTACGTCCGGATTCTCCCCGGACACCGGACCCCCCGGTGAAGATCTCTTCCCCCGTTTAGGGGCTTTGGCCTCCGGATCTTCGGAGGCGGTCCTCTTCTCCCCCTGGAAGGAGGAGTTTTTGATTCCCCCCTCTTCAGACGCCCCTTTGGGCGAAGTAATAGCTCCTTTATCTTTCCCATCGCCCCCTTTTCCGGGCGCGACCTCCAACATTCTGACCAGCACGGGCTCCAGTGCGGTCTCTGGGAGGGGAGCCGGACACCTTATCAGCTTCGATCGCGCTACGCACTCCTGTGAAAAGTTATGGGTCAGGAGGCGAACCCTAGAAAAGCAGATAAATGAAACGTCCAGACTCTGAGCTATTTACCTGAGTATCCAGGCGATTGCGGCTTAGGCCTGCATCCTCGGTCAATTCCGGACACGCCACCTGCGGTCCTAAGAACAACCTGTACATCTCCACGGGTGTTGCACCCATGAAGTGTTGGAGAATTCGAGGTCCCTCCGGGTTGAACTCCCATAGACGGAGAGGACGGCGTTTGCAGGGCAGGAGACGCCTGGTTAGCATTACCTGCATCACCACGACCAGATTGATCTCCCTCGCTTGGAGGTCTCGAATCCGGCCCTGCAGTGAGGGCATGTCTTCGGACGGCCCCCAATGGAGCCCTTGGTTGACCCACGACATCAGTTGGTGTGGAGGTCCCGGGCGGAATGAAGGCGGCGGCTTTTGCTTGCTGCCCTTTGGAGCGGTGATATAGAACCACTCCTGCTGCCACAGTCCGAGTTCCTCTTGGAAGGAACCCTCAGGCCACGGGGCATCGGCCCTTATGCTTATGGCTGCCCCGCCGCACTCCGCTTGACGCCCCCCAATCATCTTCGGCTCCACATTGAAGGTTTTCAGCCACAGGCCGAAGTGGGGGGTGACGCGGAGGAAGGCCTCGCAGACGATAATGAATGCGGAGATATGGAGGATGGACTCCGGAGCCAAGTCGTGAAAATCTAGCCCGTAGTAGAACATGAGCCCTCTCACGAAGGGGTCCGTTGGGAAGCCTAAACCCCGACGGAGGTGGGGTACAAAGACAACGTACTCACCGGGCTCGGGGGCGGGCACGGCCTGCCCTTGGGCAGGCAACCTGTGCGAAATCTCGTAGGACAGGTACTTGGCCTCCCGCAGCTTTGACACGTCCTCCTCCGTGACGGAGGAGGGCATCCACCGACCATGGAGGTCGGAGCCGGACATGGTTGAGAATCCGAAGCGCTCGAATCTGGGGCTCTGGGTGCTGGAACTAGGAGCGAGAAGGAGATTCGATGCGAGATTGAAGAAAAGGAACGGTCCTTGGTCCTCTTATAAAGGGGAAAAATACCAAGGGTCGTCTCCATGACCGTTCGGGATTCACCTTCGATGGAGGAGGCATGGTGACGGGCACGGTTGGGTTACCCACGCACGTATTGATGAGAATCCCGGAATAAGGGGAACACGATCTCTGCTTCGACAAGACGTGCCAAGGAAACCGCTTCGCTAAACGTGCTGAGGTGGTATAGTAAAAAACGATTCAAACAAAGGCTTGGTAGCGGTGTGATGTCATGCCGCATAATACGTCAGCAGATTGGACTGGTGTACATTTTATTCTCTCTACGGTGGAATGTGGAATTTATTTTGCAGAGCCGGACACTATCCTGGTGTTCATGATCTTCTCTGGATTATTCAAGGGAGGAACCCGCCTTGCAATGCCGAACATTATGCGCGCCGGACTTATCGTCATTGAAGCCTGGTTCAGGGGCTACTGAGGGAGTCCTGGACTAGGGGGTGTCCGGACAGCTGGACTATCATTATCCGCCAGACTCCAAGACTACGAAGATACAAGATTGAAGACTCCGTCCCGTGTCCGGATGGGACTTTCCTTGGCATGGAAGGCAAGCTTGGCGATACGGATATGTAGATCTCCTACCATTGTAACCGACTCTGTGTAACCCTAGCCTCCCCCGGTGTCTATATAAACCGGAGGGCTTTAGTCCGTAGGACAACATACATTACAACAATCATACCATAGGCTAGCTTTAGAGTTTAGCCTCCTTGATCTCGCGGTAGATCCACTCTTGTACTACCCATATCATTAATATTAATCAAGCAGGACGTAGGGTTTTACCTCCATCGAGAGGGCCCGAACCTGGGTAAAACATCGTGTCCCTCGTCTCCTGTTACCATCCGCCTAGACGCACAGTTCGGGACCCCCTACCTGAGATCCGCCGGTTTTGACACCGACAATCATCATTATTAGAGCATTTCCCTTGAAAAAAAAGAAAAGAAAATAAAGTCCAAATAAAAAAAGGGAAAGGCCAAAAAAAGAGAAAGGCCAAATAAAAAAAAGAAGGCCCAAAAAAAAGGGGTGACAATGTTACTATCCTTTTCCACACTTGTGCTTCAAAGTAGCACCATGATCTTCATGATAGAGAGTCTCCTATGTTGTCACTTTCATATACTAGTGGGAATTTTTCGTTATAGAACTTGGCTTGTATATTCCAACAATGGGCTTCCTCAAATGCCCTAGGTCTTCATGAGCAAGCAAGTTGGATGCACACCCATTTAGTTTCTTTTGTTGAGCTTTCATACATTTATAGCTCTAGTGCATCCGTTGCATGGTAATCCCTACTCCTTGCATTGACATCAATTGATGGGCATCTCCCTAGCTCGTCGATGAGCCGCATCAATGTGAGACTTCATCCTTTTTTGTCTTCTCCACACAACCTCCATCATCATACCCTATTCCACCTATAGTCCTATATCCATGGCTCACGCTCATATATTGTGTGAAAGTTGAAAAAGTTTGAAAAGGCTAAAGAATGAAACAATTGCTTGGCTGAAACCGAGGTTGTGCATGATTTGGATATTTTGTGTGACGAAGATGGAGCATAGCCAAACTATATTATTTTGTAGGGATGAACTTTCTTTGGCCATGCTATTTTGAGAAGACATGATTGCTTTATTAGTATGCTTGAAGTAATATTGTTTTTATGTCAATATTAAACTTTTGTTTTGAATCTTATGGATCTGAATATTCTTGCCACAATAGAGAAGATTACATCGATAAATATGTTAGGTAGCATTCCACATCAAATTCTTTGTTTTTATCATTTACCTACTCGAGGACGAGCAGGAATTAAGCTTGGGGATGCTTGATACGTCTCCAACGTATCTATAATTTTTGATTGTTCCATGCTATTATATTATCCATCTAGGATGTTTTATATGCATTTATATGCTATTTTATATGATTTTTGGGACTAACCTATTAACCTAGAGCCCAGTGCTAGTTTCTGTTTTTTCCTTGTTTTTGAGTTTTACAGAAAAGGAATACCAAACGCAATTGACGTGCCAATTTTTGATGATTATTTGTGGACCAAAAGAAGCCCCTGTAGTGAAAGAGTTGGGCCAGAAGAGTCTCGGGCTGCCCACGAGGGTGGGGGCGAGCCCACGCCCCTGGGCGCGCCCCCCTACCTCATGGATAGCCCGGAGACCCCCCTGACTTGTTCCCGACACCAAAAATTCCTATAAATACCTCTAAAAAATAACCTAGATCGGGAGTTCCGCCGCCGCAAGCCTCTGTAACCACCAAAAACCTCCCGGGAGCCCGTTTTAGCACCCTGCCGGAGGGGGAATCCATCACCGGTGGCCATCTTCATCATCCTGGCGCTCTCCATGACGAGGAGGGAGTAGTTCACCCTTAGGGCTGAGGGTATGTACCAGTAGCTATGTGTTTGATCTCTCTCTCTCTCTCTCTCTCTCTCTCTCTCGTGTTCTTGAGGTGATACGATCTTGAGGTATCGCGAGCTTTGCTATTATAGTTGGATCTTATGATGTTTCTCCCCCTCTACTCTCTTGTAACGGATTGAGTTTTCCCTTTGAAGTTATCTTATCGGATTGAGTCTTTAAGGATTTGAGAACACTTGATGTATGTCTTGCATGTGCTTATCTATGGTGACAATGGGATATTCACGTGATCTACCTGACGTACGTTTTGGTGAACAACTTGCGGGTTCAGTGACCTTGTGAACTTATGCATAGGGGTTGGCACAAGTTTTCGTCTTGACTCTTCGGTAGAAACTTTGGGGCACTCTTTGAAGTACTTTGTGTTGGTTGAATATATGAATCCGAGATTGTGTGATGCATATCGTATAATCATGCCCATGGATACTTGAGGTGACATTGGAGTATCTAGGTAACATTAGGGTTTTGGTTGATTTGTGTCTTAAGGTGTTATTCTAGTACGAACTCTATGATAGATCGAACGGAAAGAATAGCTTCGTATTATTTTACTACGAACTCTTGTATAGATCGATCAGAAATGATAACTTTGAGGTGGTTTCGTACCCTACAATAATCTATTTGTTTGTTCTCCGCTATTAGTGACTTTGGAGTGACTCTTTGTTGCATGTTGAGGGATAGTTATATGATCCAATTATGTTATTATTGTTGAGAGAACTTGCACTAGTGAAAGTATGAACCCTAAGCCTTGTTTCCTAACATTGCAATACCGTTTACACTCACTTTTATCATTAGTTACCTTGCTGTTTTTATATTTTCATATTACAAAAACCTATATCTACCATCCATATTACACTTGTATCACCATCTCTTCGCCGAACTAGTGCACCTATACAATTTACCATTGTATTGGGTGTGTTGGGGACACAAGAGACTCTTTGTTATTTGGTTGCAGGGTTGTTTGAGAGAGACCATCTTCATCCTACGCCTCCCACGGATTGATAAAACTTCGGTCATGCACTTGAGGGAAATTTGCTACTGTCCTACAAACCTCTGCACTTGGAGGCCCAACAACGTCTACAAGGAGAAGGTTGCGTAGTACACATCATCCCCCTGTCGAACCCTCGGCGATCCTCAACCCTCAACCCCTCAACAACCCTCGACCCTCATCCCCTCAGCAACCATTGACCATCTACGCTCGTTCCAATCTTCGACCGCTCGGATTCTCTTAACCTTTAAGGGATTTAACAAGATGGCACCATTCTGGATGTGCAGAAAATGGTCCATATTTTTCCTGATCTCATCTACCCTTCTATATGTCACGTTGTCTAGTGTTAAAGTATTCAAGAAAACTATTGCTTCATCATTTGCCGAAAGTAACAGGCGCATAATGGTATGAAGCTCTCCAAAATTGTTTTGGAATGGAGTCCCAGATAGGATAATTAGCTTTTTGGTACGAAGTTCAGCTAGAGCCTTCCGAATATCGCTATTTGGAAGGACTTTGCTGAAATTCGTACCAAAAAGCGAAATCATTCTATCAGGAACTCCGCTCCAAAACAACTTTGAAGAGCTTCGTAGCGTCATACGCCTATTACTTCCAGCAAATGATGTAGCCATGGATTTCTTCAATACTTTGACAGACAACATGACATATAGAAGTATATATATATATATATATATATATATATATATATATATATATATATATATATATATATATATATATATATATATATATATATATATATATATATATATATATATATATGAGATCAGAAAAAAATGGATCAACTTGTGCACATCCATAATGGGGGCATTCTTGTTAAACGGAGACCCTCGACCCTCGGCGATCCTCGACCCTCGACTCCTCAACCCCTCGATGACCTTGGACCCTCGACCCATCGACGACCCTCGACCCTCGACGACCCTCGACCCCTCGAAGACCCTCAACCCTCAACGACCCTCGACCCTCGACGACCCTTGACCCTTGACGACCCTCGACCACTCGACGACCCTCGACGTACCCTCGATGACCCTCGACCCTCGACGACCCTCGACCCCTGAACCCTCGACCCCTCGACGACCCTCGACCCTCGACCCCTCGACGACCCTCAACCCCTCGACGACCCTCGACCCCTTGGCAACCATCAACCCTCTACCCTAGTTTCCGACACCCTAGTTCCTGACACCTTCATTCCCGATAAAAATAGAAGAGGAGGAAGAAGAAAAAATAGAGGAGAAGAAGAAGAAGAAAAAATAGATAAAAAAAGAACAAGAAAGAGAGGAGAAGAAGGAATAGAGGAGAAGAAGAAAAAATGGAAAATTTTCTATTTTTCTTCTTCTCCTCTATTCCAAAATAGAAAATTTTCTATTTTTCTTCTTCTCCTCTATTGCTTCTTCTTCTCCACTTTTTTTCCTTCTTTTTTCCTTTTCTTATTTATTTCTCGTCTTCTTCTCCTTCTTCTTCTCGTTCTTCCTCTTCTTCTTATTTTCCATTTTCTTCTCTTTCTTTTTCTTCTTCTTCCTTCTTCCTTCTTCCTAGATAAAACTTTTCTAAAAATGTAAGTTTTGCATATGTAAAAGTTTTTCTTCTTCTTCCTTCTTCCTTCTTCCTAGCTAGATATATAATTTTTTTCTAAAAAGTAACTTTTGCATATATAAAACTTTTTCTTCTTTTTCTTCCTTCTTCCTTCTCTTCCTTTTCCTAAATATATAAAACTTTTCTAAAAATGAAACTAACCTAAAATGCACTAAATCAAAGAACATACATAGATAAAACTTTTCCAAAAATTTAACTATTGCATATATGAACATATATACACAGAGAACATACATACGTATATACATTTTTATAAAAATGCAAAAAACAAATCATCATATATATGATCAAAAAATATGGAAAAAAGGACATATAATCATATATACACACACACATAGATATAATCTAAAAAACATCATATATATGAAAAATAGAGAGGAAGGCCGGCCGGACTGAACGTGGCGGTAGCGTGTGGTCGGGGCAGGGCGTGGTCGGGCTGACGGCGACGGGGTCAGGGCAGGGGCGGCGCGCGCGACAGGGGCGACGGGGTCAGGGCAGGGGCGGCGCGCGCGGCAGGGGCGACGGGGTCGGGGCAGGGGCGTCGTGCGTGGCGACGGCGATGGTGTCGGGGCAGGGGCGGCGTGGCGACGGCGTCGGGGGCGAGCTTCAGCGACGGGGAGGAGGCTGGCAGTGGGCTCGATGGCACACGCGACGAGGGCATTGGGGCAGTACTCGGGGAGGCGACGGCGCAATCCGGCAGCCTGGCGGCGTCGAGGTGGTCGCGACACCGTCGGGGGAGAGGAGAGATCGAAGGACGAAGTGAATGGAAAACTGCTAAGTGTTGTTTATATAGCCACACCTTTGGTCCCGCTTCGTGGCACCAACCGGGACCAATTCACCCCTTTTGTCCCGGTTGGTGCCACCAACCGGGACTAAAGGGGGCATTGGTACCGGTTCATGGCACCAACTGGGACCAATGCACCCCTTTAGTCCCGATTGGTGCCACCAACCGGGACAAAAGGCCCTGTGCTACCTGCGTCGCGGCCAAAGTTTAGTCTCACCTCGCTAGTTGAGAGAGCTCAAGAGTGGTTTATAAGCGCTGTTGCGCCCACCCTCTCGAGCTCCTCTCAACTTCAGGCTTTCGGGCCTAATCTATGTCACGCTGTGCCTGTGGGCCTACTGGGCCTCTGCGGGCCTGAATCCTCGCCCATGGTTGGGTTTCTAGTTGTATTCACGCCGTGGTGGCCCAGTAGGTATCACTTTTTTAATTTTTTTGTTTTCTTTTTTGCTTTATTTATTTTATTTTGTTTCTACTTACAGCAAAATACTTACTAGTTTTTCATGTAATTCTTATTGCTTTTAGGTAATAAAAATTATAAACTTTCTGTCAGTGCCATTTGTTTTCCACTTTGAATAGTTTAAATTTGAATTTTTTGAAATTTGTGTGAATCACTAGTTTTTGAATAACTTTACTATAAAAATAGATTTTTGAGTGATTCTTTTTCCTGCTATTTAATATTACTGTGTTTTATCATTATATTCAAAAACAATTTTTGTTATTTTAGTTTCTAACAAAAAAATTCTTTATGATAATTATTTTTGCTATTAAAGTTTCTAACAAAAAATATTCTTTATGAAAATTCTTTTTGCTTTTAATGTTTTGAACAGAAAATATTTTGATAATTTTAGTTGCATAAATTTTATATAATTTTAGTTTCAATAATACTTGAGGTTTATAAAAGTTTTTGAGTTGATTCCTTTTGCTATTGGAGTTTGATAAAAGCTTTTTAGTTGAATCTTTTTGCTATTGAAGGATATTATTGTTTTGTTTTAGTTGATCATAATAGAATATTTTAATTGATTATTTTTAGTTCAGTCTTTTTGCTATTAGTTCATTCTTTTTGCTATTAGTTTATTCTTTCAGCTAAATGACCCTTAAATTGAAAAGCAATACAAATGAACTCTGAAAAGGTTGAAAGTTGGCATGATATCATCAATTCACCCACATAGCATGTGCTAAAAAGTTGAGACAATTACGACAAAACTAGATGCACTTCGTGTACAAAATAGACAATCTCTTTGGAAGTATCAGGGTTTCGGACGAAAACTTATCTGTTACAAAGGGATTTCATTTATTCACATGTAACTACAGTGATATTCTAGATCAAAGGCATCATCATAATAGCTATGGATATAAAGTCTTTACTTTTTCTTTGCTTGTGTCCTTTGCTTATTGCGCCGTAACCATGGATAATCTTCATCGTTTAACAGGGTGCTTGGGTCAGCCTTGACTTTGAAGGGAGGAATTTCATGAAACTTTTCATAATCTTCAGACATGTCTGTCTTGCCCTCCAATCCCACGATGTCTCTTTTTCCTGAAAGAACTATGTGGCGCTTTGGCTCATCGTATGATGTATCCGCTTCCTTATCTTTTCTTTTTCTCGGTTTGGTAGACATGTCCTTCACATAGAAAACCCGCCCACATCATTGGCTAGGATGAATGGTTCGTCTGTGTACCCCAGATTGTTCAGATCCACTGTTGTCATTCCGTACTATGGGTCTACATGTACCCCGCCTCCTGACAGATTGACCCATTTGCACTTAAACAAAGGGACCTTAAAATCATGTCCATAGTCAAGTTCCCATATGTCCACTATGTAACCATAATTTGTGTCATGTCCCCTCTTGGTTGCTGCATCAAAGCGGACACCACTGTTTTGGTTGGTGCTGTTTTGATCTTGGGCAATCGTGTAAAATGTATTCTCGTTTATCTCGTACCCTTTGTAAGTCATACAGGAAGATGGTTCCCTCGCCAACGAGTATAGCTCATCAGAAATAGTGTTGTCACCCATGAGATGTGTTTGCAACCAACTACCAAAACTCCTGATGTGTTCGCATGTAATCCAGTCATCACACTAGTCTGGGTGTTTGGAGAGCAGAATGTTCTTGTGTTCATCGACGTACGGGGTCACCAAGGTAGAATTCTGTAGAACTGTGTAGTGTGCTTGAGACCAAGAATGTTCGTCCCTACATATAATTGAGTCCCCTCCTAGCGTGCCTTTTCCACTCAGTCTCCCCTCATACCGCGATTGAGGGAGACCTATCTTCTTAAGGTCAGGAATGAAGTCAACACAAAACCCAATGACATCCTCTGTTTGATGGCCCAAGGAGATGCTTCCTTCTGGCCTAGCACGGTTACGGACATATTTTTTAGGACTCCCATGAACCTCTCAAAGGAGAACATATTGTGTAGAAATACAGGGCCAAAAATGACAATCTCATCGACTAGATGAACTAGGACGTGTGTCATGATATTGAAGAAGGATGGTGGGAACACCAGCTCGAAACTAACAATACATTGCGCCACATCACTCCTTAACCTTGCTAGGATTTCTGGATCGATCACCTTTTGAGAGATTGCATTCAGGAATGAACATAGTTTCACAATGGCTAACCGAACGTTTCCCGGTATAAGCCCCCTCAATGCAACCGGAAGTAGTTGCGCCATAATCATGTGGCAGTCATGAGACTTTAGGTTCTGGAACTTTTTCTCTTCCATATTTATTATTCTCTTTATATTCGATGAGTAGACAGACGAGACCTTCATACTGAGCAAGCATTCAAAGAAGATTTCGTTCTCTTCTTTGGTAAGAGCCTAGCTGGTAGGACCTTCATACTGCTTTGGAGGAATGCCATATTTTTTGTGCAAACGTTGCAGGTCCTCCCGTGCCTCCGGTGTATCTTTTGTCTTCCCATACACGCCCAAAAAGCCCAGTAGGTTCACGCAAAGGTTCTTCGTCACGTGCATCACGTTGATTGAAGAGCGGACCTCTAGGTATTTCAAGTAGGGTAGGTCCCAAAATATAGATTTCTTCTTCCACATGGGTGCGCGTTCCTCAGCGTTATTCGGAACAGATAGTCTGCCGGGACCCTTTCCGAAAATTACTTCTAAATCATTGACCATAGCAAGTACGTGATCACTAGTACGCATGGCGGGCTTATTTCGGCGATCTGCCTCGCCTTTGAAATGCTTGCCTTTCTTTCGACATTGATGGTTGGTCGTAAGAAATCGACGATGCCCCAGATACACATTCTTCCTGCAATTGTCCAGGTATATACTTTCGGTGTCATCTAATCAGCGTGCATGCGTGGTATCCCTTGTTTGTCTGTCCTGAAAGGTTACTGAGAGCAGGCCAATCATTGATGGTTACAAACAGCAACGCATGCAGGTCAAATTCCTCCTGTTTGTGCTCATCCCACACATGTACACCGTTTCCAATCCACGGCTGTAAAAGTTCTTCAACTAATGGCCTTAGGTACACATCAATGTTGTTGCCGGGTTGCTTAGGGCCTTGGATGAGAACTGGCATCATAACGAACTTCCGCTTCATGCACAACCAAGGAGGAAGGTTATAGATACATCGAGTCATAGGCCAGGTGATGTGATTGCTGCTCGGCTCCCCAAAAGGATTAATGCCATCCGCGCTTAAACCAAACCATATGTTCCTTGCGTCACCTGTAAACTCCTCCCAGTACTTTCTCTCAATTTTTCTCCACTGCGACCCGTCAGCGGAGGCTCACAACTTCCCGTCTTTCTTATGGTCCTCGCATTAACTTGGAATGATCTTTGTTTGTGAACAGGCGTTTCAACCGTGGTATTATAGGAGCATACCACATCACCTTGGCAGGAACCCTCTTCCTGGGGCGCTCGCTGTCAACATCCCCAGGGTCATCTCGTCTGATCTTATACCGCAATGCATCGCATACCGGGCAAGCGTTCAAATGCTCGTATGCACCGCGGTAGAGGATGCAGTCATTAGGACATGCATGTATCTTATGCACCTCCAATCCTAGAGGGCATACAACCTTCTTTGTTGCATACGTACTGTCGGGCAATTCATTATCCTTTGGAAGCTTCTTCTTCAATATTTTCATTAGCTTCTCAAATCCTTTGTCAGGCACACCATTCTCTACCTTCCACTACAGCAATTCCAGTACGGTACCGAGCTTTGTGTTGCCATCTTCGCAATTGGGGTACAATCCTTTTTTGTGATACTCTAACATGCGATCGAACTTCAGCTTCTCTTTTCACTTTTGCATTGTCTCTTTGCATCAACAATGACCCGACGAAGATCATCATCGGGCACATCATCTGGTTCCTCTTGATCTTTAGCTTCCCCCGTTGCAGCATCTTCAGCTTCCATGCTTGGTCTAAACATTATAGTATGGCATGAAACCCTTATAAAGAAGGTGGGTGTGAAGGGTTTTCCAGTCAGAGTAGGACCTCGTATTCCCACATATAGGGCATGGACAACACATAAAACCATTCTGCTTGTTTGCCTCAGCCACTGCGAGAAAATTATTCACGCCCTTAATGTACTCGGAGGTGCGTCTATTACCATACATCCATTGTCAGTTCATCTGTGCGTACATCATGAATAGATAAGTGACCAAATTGATAGAAGTTTATCATCACATTAAACCCACAGTACATACATAGTTCTCATTGAACAACATATAGCTCTCCAGAGCATCTAATTAAACCATACATTGAAACTATGTAAAACATTTCAATGCAACAACAAATTCGATCATTGAAGGAAATATGCCCTAGAGGCAATAATAAAGTTATTATTTATTTCCTTATTTCATGATAAATGTTTATTATTCATGCTAGAATTGTATTAACCGGAAACTTAGTACATGTGTAAATACATAGACAAACAAAGTGTCACTAGTATGCCTCTACTTGACTAGCTCGTTGAATCAAAGATGGTTAAGCTTCCTAGCCATAGACATGAGTTGTCATTTGATTAATGGGATCACATCATAAGGAGAATGATGTGATTGACTTGACCCATTCCGTTAGCTTAGCACTTGATCATTTAGTATGTTGTTATTGCTTTCTTCATGACTTATACATGTTCCTATGACTATGAGATTATGCAACTCCTATTTACCGTAGGAACACTTTGTGTGCTACCAAACATCACAACGTAACTGGGTGATTATAAAGGTGCTCTACAGGTGTCTTCGAAGGTACTTGTTGAGTTGGCGTATTTCGAGATTAGGATTTGTCACTCCGATTGTCGGAGAGGTATCTCTGGGCCCTCTCGGTAATGCACATCACTATAAGCCTTGCAAGCAATGTGACTAATGAGTTAGTTGCAGGATGATGCATTACATAACGAGTAAAGCGACTTGCCGGTAATGAGATTGAAATAGGTATTGAGATACCGCCGATCGAATCTCGGACAAGTAACATACTGATGACAAAGGGAACAACGTATGTTGTTATGCGGTTTGACCGATAAAGATCTCCATAGAATATGTTGGAGCCAATATGAGCATCCAGGTTCCGCTATTGGTTATTGACCAGAGACGTGTCTCGTTCATGTCTACATAGTTCTCGAACCCGTAGGGTCCGCACGCTTAAAGTTCGGGGACAATCGGTATTATGAGTTTTTGTGTTTTGATGTACCGAAGGTAGTTCGGAGTCCGGGATATGATCACGGACATGATGAGGAGTCCCGAAATGGTTGAGATGTAAAGATTGATATATTGGATGGCTATGTTCGGACACCGGAATGGTTTCGGGTGGTTTCGAGCATATACCGGAGTACCGGGGGGTTACCGGAACCCCCCGGGGGTTTTAGTGTCCCTAATTGGCCCTAATTGCCCCCTCCCCCTCTAGTCCGAATAGGACAAGGAGGGGGCGCCCCCCCTTTCCTTCCTCTCCTCTCTCCCTTCCTTCCCCCTCCTACTCCAACTTGGAAAAGGAGGGAGTCCTACTCCCGGTGGGAGTAGGACTCCTCCTTGGCGCGCCTCCTCCTGGCCGGCCGCCCCCTCCCCCTTCATCATTTATATACAGGTGCAGGAGGGCACCTCTAGGCACAACAATTGATCATTGATCTCTTAGCCGTGTGCGGTGCCCCCTCCACCATATTCCACCTCGGTAATATCGTAGCGGTGCTTGGGCGAAGCCCTGCATCGGTAGCATCATCAACACCGTCATCACGCCGTCGTGCTGACGGAACTCTCCCACAAAGCTCTGCTGGATCGGACTTCGTGGCACGTCATCGAGTTGAACGTGTGCTGAACTCGGAGGTGTCGTATGTTCGGTACTTGATCGGTCGGATCGTGAAGACGTACGACTACATCAACCACGTTGTGCTAATGCTTCCGCCTTCGGTCTACGAGGGTACATGGACAACACTCTCCCCTCTCATTGTTATGCATCACCATGATCTTGCGTGTGCGTAGGATTTTTTTTGAAATTACTACGTTCTCCAACAGAGGTGTCAGAGCCAGGTTTTATGCGTAGATGTTATATGCACGAGTAGAACACAAGTGAGTTGTGGGCGATACATGTCATACTGCTTACCAGCATGTCATACTTTGGTTCGGCGGTATTGTTGGATGAAGCGGCCCGGACCGACATTACGCATACGCTTACACGAGACTGGTTCTACCGACGTGCTTTGCACATAGGTGGCTGGCGGGTGTCAGTTTCTCCAACTTTAGTTCAACCGACTGTGGCTACGCCCGGTCCTTGAGAAGGTTAAAACAGCACTAACTTGACGAACTATCATTGTGGTTTTGATGCGTAGGTAAGAATGATTCTTGCTCAGCCCGTAGCAGCCACGTAAAACTTGCAACCACAAAGTAGAGGATGTCTAACTTGTTTTTGCAGGGCATGTTGTGATGTGATATGGTCAAGACATGATGTTAAGTTATATTGTATGAGATGATCATGTTTTGTAACAAAGTTATCGGCAACTGGTAGGAGCCATATGGTTGTCGCTTTATTGTATGCAATGCAATCGCCCTGTAATTACTTTACTTTATCACTAAGCGGTAGCGATAGTCGTAGAAGCAATAGGTGGCGAAACGACAATGATGTTACGATGAAGATCAAGGTGTCGCGCCGGTTATGATGGTGATCACGACGGTGCTTCGAAGATGGTGATCACAAGCACAAGATGATGATGGCCATATCATATCACTTATATTGTTTACATGTGATGCTTATCCTTTATGCATCTTATTTTGCTTTGATTGACGGTAGCATTATAAGATGATCTCTCACTAAATTTCAAGGTATAAGTGTTCACCCTGAGTATGCACCATTGCGAAAGTTCTTCGTGCTGAGACACCACGTGATGATCGTGTGTGATAGGCTCTACGTTCAAATACAATGGGTGCAAAACAGTTGCACACCCGGAATACTCAGGTTAAACTTGACGAGCCTAGCATATGCAAATATGGCCAAGGAACACTGGAGACCAAAAGGTCGAGCGTGAACCATATAGTAGATATGATCAACATAGTGATGTTCACCATTGAAAACTACTCCATCACACGTGATGATCGGACATGGTTTAGTTGATTTGGATCACATGATCAGTTAGATTATTAGAGGGATGTCTATCTAAGTGGGAGTTCTTAAGTAATATGATTAATTGAACATTAATTTATCATGAACTTAGTCCTGATAGTATTTTGCAAATTATGTTGTAGATTAATAGCTCGCATTATTGCTTCCCTATGTTTATTTTGATATGTTCCTAGAGAAAAAATATGTTGAAAGATGTTAGTAGCAATGATGCGGATTGGATCCGTGATCTAAGGATTATCCTCATTGCTTCACAGAATAATTATGTCCTTGATGCACCGCTAGGTGACAGACCTATTGCAGGAGCAGATGCAGACGTTGTGAACGTTTGGCTAGCTCAAGATGATGACTACCTGATAGTTTAGTGCACCATGCTTAACGGCTTAGAATCGGGACTTCAAAGACATTTTGAACGTCATGGACCATATGAGATGTTCTAGGAGTTGAAGTTAATATTTCAAGCGAATACCCTAGTTGAGAGATATGAAGTATCCAACAAGTTCTATAGCTAAAAGATGGAGGAGAATTGCTCAACTAGTGAGCATGTGCTCAGATTGTCTAGGTACTACAATTGCTTGAATCAAGTGGGAGTTAATCTTCCAGATAAGATAGTGATTGACAGAGTTCTCTAGTCACCATCACCAAGTTACTAGAACTTCGTGATGAACTATAGTATGCAAGGGATGACGAAAACGATTCCCGAGCTCCTTGTAATGTTGAAATTGACGAAGGCAGAAATCAAGAAAGAGCATCAAAGTGTTGATGATCAACAAGACCACTAGTTACGAGAAAAGGGCAAAGGGAAAGAAAGGGAACTTCAAGTAGAATGACAAGCAAGTTGTCACTCCCATGAAGAAGCCCAAAGCTAGACCAAAGCCTGAAACTGAGTGCTTCTTCTGCAAAGGAAATGGTCACTGGAAGCGGAAATGCCCTGAATATTTGGTGGATAAGAAGGATGGCAAAGTGAACAAGGGTATATTTGATATATAGGTTATTGATGTGTACCTTACTAGTGTTTATAGTAGCCCCTGGTTTGATACTTGTTCGGTTGCTAAAAATTAGTAACTCGAAACAGGAGTTACAAAATAAACAGAGACTAGTTGAGGGTGAAGTGACGATGTATGTTGGAAGTGGTTCCAAGATTGATATGATCATCATCGCACACTCCCTATACTTTCGGGATTAGTGTTAAACCTAAATAAAAGTTATTTGGCGTTTGCGTTGAGCATGAATATGATTTGATCATGTTTATTGCAATACGGTTATTCATTTAAAGTCAGAGAATAATTGTTGTTCTGTTTACATGAATAAAGCCTTCGATGGTCATTAACCCAATGAAAATAGTTTGTTGGATCTCGATCGTAGTAATACACATATTCATAATATTGATGCCAAAAGATGCAAAGTTGATAATGATAGTGCAACTTATTTGTGGCACTGCCGTTTGGGTAAAGAGCATGAAGAAACTCCATAAAGATGGATTTTTGGAATCATTTGGTTATGAAACATTTAATGCTTGTGAACCGTGCCTTTTGGGCAAGATGACTAAAACTCCGTTCTCCGGAACAATGGAACGAGCTACTGACTTGTTGGAAATAATACATGCTGATGTATGCGGTCCAATGAGTGTTGATGCTCGTGGCGGCTATCGTTATTTTCTGACCTTCACAGATGATTTCAGCAGATATGAGTATATCTACTTAATGAAGCACAAGTCTGAAACATTTGAAAAGTTCAAAGAATTTTAGAGTGAAGTGGAGAATCATTGTAACAAGAAAATAAAGTTTCTACAATCTGATCGTAGAGGAGAATATTTGAGTTACGAGTTTGGCCTTCATTTTAAAACAGTGTGGAATAGTTTCACAGCTCACGCCACATGGTACATCGCAGTGTAATGGTGTGTCCAAACATCACATGGTGCGATCTATGATGTATCTTACCAATTTACCACTATCATTTTGGGGTTATGCATTAGAGACAGCTGCATTCACTTTAAATAGGGAACCATCAAAATCCGTTGAGACGACGCCTTATGAACTGTGGTTTGGCAAGAAACTAAAGTTGTCGTTTCTTAAAGTTTGGGGCTACGATGCTTATGTGAAAAAGTTTCAACCTGATAAGCTCGAACCCAAATCGGAGAAGTGCGTCTTCATAGAATACCCAAAGGAAACTGTTGGGTACACCTTCTATCACAGATCCGAAGGCAAAATATTCATTGCTAAGATGGATCCTTTCTAGAGAAGGAGTTTCTCTCGAAAGAAGTGAGTGGGAGGAAAGTAGTTAATCAAAGAAATCAAAGTTAGTGATTCCTACACCAATTAGTGAGGAAGCTAATGATGATGATCATGAAACTTTAGATTAAGTTATTACAGAACCTCTTAGGTCTTCCAAAGTACAGTCCGCACCAGAGTGGTACGGTACTCCTGTTCTGGAAGTCATGTTACTAGACCATGATGAACCTACAAACTATGAGGAAGCGATGATGAGCCCAGATTCCGCAAAATGGCTTGAAGGCCAGGAAATCTGAGATGGGATCCATGTATGAGAACAAAGTGTGGACTTTGGTGGACTTGCCCGATGATCGGCAAGCCATAGAAGTAAATGGATCTTCAAGAGGAAGACAGACGCTGATAGTAGTGTTACTATCTACAAAGCTCGACTTGTCGTAAAAGGTTTTTCGACAAGTTCAAGGTGTTGAATACGATGAGATTTTCTCACACGTATCGATGCTTAACTCTGTCTGAATCATGTTAGAAATTGCCACATTTTATGAAATCTGGCAAATGGATGTCAAAACTGCATTCCTTAATGGATTTATTAAAGAAGAGTTGTATATGATGCAACCAGAAGGTTTTGTCAATCCTAAAGGTACTAACAAAGTGTGCAAGCTCCAGCGTTCCACCTATGGACTAGTGCAAGCATCTCGGAGTTGGAATATACACTTCGATGAGTTGATCAAAGCATATAGTTTTATACAGACTTGCCGTGAAAGCCTGTATTTAAAGGAAAGTGAGTGGGAGCACTACAACCTTTCTGATAAGTATATGTGAATGACATATTGTTGGTCAGAAATAATGTAGAATTTTCTGGAAAGCATAAAGGAGTGTTTGAAAGGAGTGTTACAAAGAAAGACCTCGGTGAAGCTGCTTACACATTGAGCATCAAGATCTATAGAGATAGATCAAGACGCTTGATAAGATTTTTCAATGAGTACATACCTTGATAAGATTTTGAAGTAGTTCAAAATGGAACAGTCAAAGAAGGAGTTCTCGCCTGTGTTGCAAGGTGTGAAGTTGAGTAAGACTCAAAACCCGACCATGGCAGAAAATAGAAAGAGAATGAAAAGTCATTCCCTATGCCTCGGTCATAGGTTCTATAAAGTATGCTATGCTGTGTACAAGGGAGTACAATTTTGATCTATTGTATACCTTGCTCTGAGTTTGGCAAGGGAGTACAATTTTGATCTAGGAGTAGGTCACTGGACAGCGGTCAAGATTATCCTTAGTAAGGACTAAGGAAATATTTCTCGATTATGGAGGTGATAAAAGAGCCTGTCGTAAAGAGTTACATCGGTGCAAGCTTTTACACCGATCCAGATGACTCTAAGTAATGATACCAAGCCTCAATATGAATGGTATATTTTCTAATCTTTCTAATCTTCAAGCGCATTGCATCCATCTTGATCTTGTGATCATCGATGACATCCGCAACATGCAACTCCAATATCATCTTCTCCTCCTCATTTTTCTCAATTTTTCCTTCAAGTAATTGTTTTCTTCTTCAACTAAATTTAACCTCACTAGTAGAAAAAGGGTCAAACGTGCAGCACATTAGTGCCGGTTTTTATTAGAGCCGGCACTAATGTATACATTAGTGCCGGTTCCAACGGCTAGCCGGGCCGCTCTCATTAGTACCGGTTCGTGGCTAACCTTTAGCACCGGTTCGTGCCACGAACCGGTACTAATGAGGATGGTGGCAGGATGTTGTCAGTCTGGGCCCCCTCCAGCACCTTTAGTACCGGTTCGTTCCACGAACCGGTACTATAGGTCGACGTACATAAACCCTTCGTCCACCCGAGCCACTCTGTTCTTCCCCTTTCCCCTCACTTCTCCTCTGTTCTTCCCCTTTCCACTCGAGCTCCTCACAAATTTTGCCCAAAATTTGTCAAGATTTGAAGGCCCCCATCCATTCAAATGATCATAAAGGTTAGCAACTTTGTCCTTTCAACTCTCATTGCTAGATTAGCTCTTCCCATGCTTTGTATAGTTACTAATTTGTGAGTTTAGTAATTTGGGAGGAAATATATATATGTGCTAGTATTTGATTTATATGCAATTTGAGGTCAAAAATAACACTTAGTTTGCATATGTAGGTGTGGTTTACTTAGTGCCTTCTAAATCTCCGTCGTAACCACCGTCGATCGCCCGCACCGTCCCGTCACCGGCACCACCTTGTGGTGAGCCTCTTGTTCATGTAATTTTATATAAAAAATTGATGTTTGTGTGATTTGGATATATAGTTAATCATGTAATAATTATCTTACCCGTACGTTGTTTGTTATACATAGTGCCATGGTTTTTTTATCCGTCCCCGTCGGCCCTCGTCCTTGTTATGATTCGGATGTGGTATATTCTCTTTTAAAACTATTAGTTGCATTTCGTGTTTATGACAAATTATGCCCATCAAGTTGACATAGATATTTTTATCTAGGAGGTATGTGAACCGGAAATTCCAACCGACCCTATTGTCGAGAGGTTAAATTTAGTTGAAAGAGAAAATGAGTACTTGAAAGAAAAATTGAAAAGAATTGAGGGGGAGAAGATGGAATTGGAGTTGCATGTTGCCAATGTCGTCGATGATCACAAGATCAAGATGGAGAAAATGCGCTTGAAGAATAGAAAGATTAGAAAATATGCCATCGATAGTGAGGCTTGGTATCATTATGATGTTGGATCAATTGTTACCTTAGTTGTGATCTTGATCGCATTTGTTGTTGCATTTAAATGCTTTAGCTAGAGAGTTATTTGTTTGTTGCATTTAAGTGTTGTATGAACTTTATGTATGAACTTGTATTAATTTGGTCTATTCGGTGTTGTGTAATGAAGGTGAGCCGGCAATGGATGTACGATGACCGATGCTCTCCCCAGTTCGTTGAGGGCGTGCATACTTTTCTGCTTGCGGCTGAGGCAAACAAGCGGGCGGATGGTTTTATGCCTTGTCCATGTGCTGTCTGTAAGAATGATCGCAATTACTCTACGTCAAGAACCATTCACGTCCACCTGTTTGAGTCCGGTTTCATGCCCCACTATAATGTTTGGACCAAGCACGGAGAAAGAGGGGTTATGATGGAAGACAATGAAGAAGAAGAGGATGATGACAGCTATCCTGGCCATGGGTTCCCTGAATACGATGATACAACAATGGGGGAAGAAGCTGAGCCGGTAATGCGGGAAGAAGCTGAGCCGGAAATGCGGGAAGAAGCTGAAGAAGAGGCATCAGATGAGCCCGTTGATGATCTAGGTCGGGCCATTGCCGATGCAAAGAGAAACTACGCAAGTGATTTGGAGAAGAAGAAGTTGCAGCACATGTTAGAGGATCACAAAAAATTGTTGTACCCGAATTGCGTAGGTGACAAGAAAAAGCTGGGCACCACACTGGAATTGCTGCAATGGAAGGCAGAGAATGGTGTATCTGACAAGGGATTTGGAAAGTTGCTGGTAATGATAAAGGATATGCTTCCAAAGGACAACGAATTTCCCGAGAGTACGTACGAAGCAAAGAAGGCTGTCTGCCCTCTAGGGTTAGAGGTGCAAAAGATACATGCATGCCCTAATGATTGCATCCTCTACCGCGGTGAGTACGAGGATTTGAACGCTTGCCCGGTATGTGGTGCATTGCGCTATAAGATCAGCCGCGATGAGCCTGGTGATGTCGAGGGCGAGCGCCCCAGGAAGAAGATTCCTGCCAAGGTGATGTGGTATTCTCCTATAATACCACGGTTGAAACGTTTGTTCCAAAACAAAGAGCATGCCAAGGCGATGCGATGGCACAGAGAAGACCATAAGAAAGACGGAAAGTTGAGAGTACCCGCTGACGGGTCGCAGTGGAGAAAAATCGAAAGAAAGTACGAGAAGGAGTTTGCAGATGACGCAAGGAGCGTATGGTTTGGTCTAAGCGCAGATGGCATTAATCCTTTTGGGGAGCAGAGCAGCAACCATAGCACCTGGCCTGTGACTCTATGTTTGTATAACCTTCCTCCTTGGTTGTGCATGAAGCGGAAGTTCGTTATGATGCCAGTGCTCATCCAAGGCCCTAAGCAACCCGGCAACGACATTGATGTGTACCTAAGGCCATTAGTTGAAGAACTCTTACAACTGTGGAATGGAACAGGTGTACGTGCGTGTGATGAGCACATGGGTGAAGAATTTGACCTCAAGGCATTGCTATTCGTGACCATCAATGATTGGCCTGCTCTCAGTAACCTTTCAGGACAGACAAACAAGGGATATCGCGGATGCACGCACTGTTTGGATGATACCGACAGTATATATTTCAATAGTTGTAAGAAGAATGTGTACCTGGGACATCGTCGATTTCTTCCGAGCAGGCATCCCGTAAGACATTAGTTATAGAAATAGTTATAAAAATGTTAGTTATATATATAGAAATGTTATAATTTTTTTATGTTTTTTAGTTATAGAAATATTAGAAATGTTATAGAAATGTTAGTTATATATAACATTGTTAGAAATGTTATAGAAATGTTAGTTATATAGAAATGTTAGAAATTTTAGTTATCAAAATCCAGTCATTAAAAAATGTTACTTTTTGCGGGCATATAGCTAGTATTTGTTCTCGATGATGCCTGGCCCGCATCCTCGCCGTCGACCCGTCCGCGACGACGTCCAGCCGACCCATGTCCGGGACTGGGCTCCGCTGGGCTGGCACTGGGAGGTGCTGCTTGGAGGGGCGCGCCGCTTGACGAGGAACCCGGGCGCGGGTCCCGTCGTCGACCCTGATCTCGTTTGGTGGCGTTCGCGTGGGCCAGTTTCGGTGCGGAGGGACCCGGCCCCGCCGGAGGTGGTACGTCGCCGTGTCAGGGAGGACGAGCACGTCCATCGCTACATGGTTGCGTTAGAGGGCGGCAGGTTCTCCAATACGTGGCAGTATCTTCGGGGATCTCACTTCAGCTATGATCCTGTGAGGGTTCCTTCTCTTTGGGTGTCCACCGCCCGCACCGGAGGAACCGCGAGTGTCCTAGATTCTTCTGTAGTATTCGATCTTTATTAGCTAATAGCCAGTGATGTACTATTCAATATTATATATTATTCGAGATGATGTATTCGAGATTATATCTATTATTCTGGACGATGTATTCGAGATTATATCTATTATTCAAGATTTGAATACTAAATTTTTTTATATTTCTTTTGGATTAGTTAAACAAAAGCTATGGCAGACAATACCTACAAAGAGGGAGAACAGACCATGTTCGATATGATACGCGGGGCAGATGATAATCAGAATGAAGAAGATTATGACGGCTCCGAATTTCTAAACAACACCGGAGAGGCTGATATGATATTCGATCACGACGAAGTCATGAACTATGATTATGACGATGACGAAGAACATGTTGATCCTGAAACAACAAACACCGACGAGGTATATATATTTATATAAGCAGGCATCTGGTGATCATCACATGTTTTAAATGACTTGAAGATATATTAACGAATCAATCTTTGTTCTTTCAGCCATCCGGATCGAGCAAATCTTTAGGCAAAAGGACGAAACGAGGCCCAAACAAAAAGTTGAAGCCGGGTGTAAAGTACAATATCGAGGCATGCGGCCCTACTGGCAAACCATTAGCGCCTAAGAAGATTGCGGACAAGTTCGTTCGTCAGTGCGGAGTTCTTGTGAAGGACCAACTCCCGATCAAACTTCAAGAATGGAGAGCGCCAGCAAAGCCACGTCCAGATGTTACTTATGTCGACAAGAATCAAAAAGATCTGCTTTGGGATACTCTCATGGAACATTTCACCCTACCAGATCATTTCACAGAAGCAGATGTGCAGAAATTCAAAGAGGCTGCTCTTAGGATGATGGCGACTGCATTCAAGAACTACAAGAATGGTGAATGGAACAAGTACGTCAACGGAGGAAGGAAGACTCCATTATTCAAGGGAACACTGGAGAACCAACGTGATCATTGGGACGATTTCGTGAAATTCAAGGATTCGGAATTAGCTAAGGAACGGTCGAGAATAAACAAGAAGAATGCCGAAAAAAAGGATAAGTTCCATAAGCTGGGGCCAGGTGGCTATGCGGTGGCAATGCCTAAGTGGGATAAGTCTGAGAAAGAGATGGAGGATGCAGGTGTCACTCCGGCTACTAAGAGCTGGCCCCCCAGGGTCAGGACTTGGTTCTATGCGCATGGGGGGGAGTTGGACCGGGAGACAGGCAATGTTTCGACGAGGGAAAGTCTGAAGGGAGCCGACGATGCGATACTTGTTGCAATAGAAGAGGCACGAATGGGGGTGTTCCAGCCCAACAGAGAGAACGACGAGCTTACGCGTGCCCTGGGAAATCCTGAACACCCGGGAAGAACATGAGGCAAGGGCGCTCTGCCGTGGTATGAGGGGTTTTCAGACTGGAACAACGACTACATAACCCGTGCGAGAAAGAAGATTGCGGAGGAGAAGAAGAGGAAGATGGAGGAGGAGCAGAGGAAGCGGGACTATGAACGCCTTCAAGGCCTAGAAGCAAGTCAAGCGGAATTGGCAGTCAAATTCCAGCGGCAGCAGGAGCAGATCGACTCACTTACCCATCAAAGGGGGTCTCAGCAGCTGCAGCAGCTAGCGGATGATCCAGCATTGGATAGCACCGGCCCAACCATGCCGAGAAGCAGCATGGGTTCCGTCCCGGACGACGCAATGCTGGGTAGATACCCCGTGGATGACATCACGGAGAACACTAACTGCGAGCTACACGTCAAAATAAAGAACATATCCATGAAGGTGGCGGACGGCTGTGCTTTCACAAACCCCCCCGAGGCAACCTTCCATTGCAACCCGATTCTAGCGGGCTATGCTCGTGTCTTGGTTGATGAGGTGGTGGACCCACCATATTCAGGGCTACAGCTTGACATTGCTGGAGGTGACGGCGAGCGCTTTCTCGGAGAGGCCAAACATCGTATCATCCTATGGAAAAAGGATTGCATCATCTTTCCAAGGCCACCGACACCGCGTCACCCGAGTCCTCGTTGAAGTCCGCCACCGAGTCAGCAGACTCCCGCTCCTCCAAGTCCGGCAAAGTGTCAGGACAATCCTCCTCCTCCAAGTCCGGCAAAGTGTCAGGACAATCCTCCTCCTGCAAGTCCGCCACAGCGTTAGACGTCCACTCCTCCGCCAAGTCCGACACAACCTCAGGCCACTCCTCCTCGTCCAACTCAGTCCCGTCAGCCGTCTCCGCCGCCTCAGCAATCGCAGAAGAGACACCCCGCAGCTATGGTGCGTAGCGGTACGAGTCGAGGTAGTACAGGAAGTACAGGCAGAGGCAAGCGATATAAATATGGTCCAAGCCTCAAGCCTCTTCCGCAGAGGTCTTATGACAGGTCCGAGGAGGAAATCACAGCCATATCGAAGGCCGAGGTGGAAGTCCATTTTGCATCGAAACCGCCACCGCCGCCAAGGGAGAAAGTGCCTGAGGAAACGATTGACCACTTCATTCATATGGCTCAACCACCAGCTTCCAAGCCTATTGACACAGACTATGAGCGCCACATCAGGAAGTTAAATCGAGCACGTCTACAAAGGGAGGCGAGCACGTCTACATCGGGATCGAGCAAACAAGAAGCAGCTGCCAAAAAATGCGGGAAAACCATTCCCCAGCTGGGAGAACAGGCGGCGCAATCGATCCCCTCGCTTGTTGTGCCAACAACAGGTGATAGTACGCGCCCCTAATATTATTGTGGGCAAACAGTGCATGTTCCTGAGGTGGGCAATGTGGTAATAACGGAGGAGCATATAATGCAGGCTGAAGTTCTCAACATCACTATTGGACAACTCCTCGAGATCGAGCCCATGCCTTTGCTTAGAGAGGATGAAGTAAAACGGAAATATGTCCGGGGCCAACCTTTGGTCGCGCCAGACAAGGTCAAGAACCTCCCAACGAGAATTTATGAATTGCATCAATGGTACATGAACATTACCAAGATTTCAGATCGAGTGTCCCTCATGGTGAATGTCAAGAAGGACCATTACTACCATGAGAAAGCTGGGTCCGTTGAGTATTTAGAACTGTTTCAGTTATACAATCAAGACGCACTCGACAAATCTATCGTCAGTTGCTATTGTCTGTAAGTGATCTCTTTCTATAATTTAAGTCTCAAGCTAGCTGTAGTGATCCTTTTGATCAATCATTACCTGTAATTATCCTCACTATATTCATTTCTGTGGTATTATGCAGGATGAAGATATATGAAATGAGAAAAGGTGGATGCTTTGGCATTGGGTTCATTGACCCAAACACCGTTAATGAATTCACATGGAAGATAAATGAACATCATGCAAAGGAAGTAGAGGACAGCATGCTAGAGTTCTTGAAGCGCCTCAAATACAATGAAGATATACTACTTCCTTACCACTTTGGGTGAGTCACACTGTCTTGTACAAATTCTCTGTTTTTGCCTACTAGCTAGCTACATGTTTTTGCTTACATATGCCCGCTTAATTAAGACATGTAAACGTGTGTGCATGTAGATTTCACTGGGTCTTGTGTATCATTAAAGTTGACGCCGGAACAGTTGAAATACTGGACTCACTAATCTCAAAAAACACTGACTTTAACATCTTGTATCGGATAGTCAACAGGTAATTTCAATCATTATTAACTATATATCTCGGCCTATTTAGTTCGTCATTTCATGATATGAACTATTTAATAACCCCTTTATTCATTTTCTTTGTCGGCGGGCAGGGCTTGGGCAAGATTCATCAGCGTCACGGAAGGTGAATGAAAACAAAAGCTTCAATGGTTTCGACCCAAGGTAAGTAATTAAGTAGTACTAGCTAGCTAGCTAGCTGCCATCTCTTTAATTATCATGCTTGATTAATTTTTATCTGATTAAATTCCATTCTCGTAAAGGCCCTGAAGCAGGCGCAGGGGACTGATCTGTGTGCATTCTGCGTTTGCGAGAACATTCGCATGATGGCGTCCGAAAGGAGCAGATCTCAAAGACAGCAATGGGTACGCTTATCAGAACACTATTCATAATTTTTACACCATTATCGATATCTAGCTAGTCACACAACTAATACACATGCATATTGATCTCCTTCTTAACAGTTCAAAGAGGTGCGGGAGAAGCTCATAGAAAGGGAGCGCGTAGAAGCACTTCAAGAGGAAATAGCGGGATTTTTGCTCGACCAGGTCATAAATCCGAATGGAGAATTCTATTACCCACTACCGCCCCCATGAAAACCACTTTCAATTGTCATCGTGCTCCGAAGGCACCAATTAGGCTAATGCCACTGGCTCCGAAGGCAACATTCATATGTAGGAGAAATTGTATATAGCTATACATGTGTGTATGTGTGAATTAATTAATATGGTGGTTTAATTTGTGAGACATTGATATGATATATATATGCATGATTGGTTCTACTAGAAATTCTATATATATATATATATATATATATATATATATATATATATATATATATATAGCGTGTACAATGTGTAGTATCGTAAAATACCAGCAAACGAAAAAGAATTAAAATGAAAACACAAAATTAAATGAAAAAGAAATCATAAAACTAAAAACCCCCCAAACCTTATAGTACCGGTTGGTCTTACCAACCGGTACTAAAGGGCTCTAGGTCCCTGGAGCTGGCTCGTGCCACGTGGTTGCCCTTTAGCACCGGTTCGTGCTGAACCGGTACTAAAGGGGGGGGGGCCTTTAGTGACCACAAATTAGTGTCGGTTATGTAACCGGCACTATAGAGCCTTACGAATCGGCGCTAATGCCCCGGTTCTGGACTAGTGCCTCTCGACAATAGTGTCGGTTGGAATTTCCGGTTCACATACCTCCTAGATAAAAAATCTATGTCACGTTGCTTGGCATAATTGTCCTAAACACTAAATGAAACTAATAGTTATAAACGAAAATATATATACCACATCTGAATCATAGATAGGACGAGGGTCGACGGAAGCGGATACCAAAACCATCGCACTATATAATAACAAACAATAATAAGTAAGAAAACTACACAAGTATCTATCTAAATCATACAAGTAAAAGCTTTTTTCCTTTAGAAAGAAGATAAGATCGAGAGGCTCACCACGGTTGTGCAGGCGACGAGATCGGCGCGGGTGATCAACAGTGGTGAGGACGGGGACGGGATAGGACGAACCGCCAAACCTAGACAAATCTCGAGGAAAATGGAGCTTGGACAAGGAGCTTCGAGAGGAGAAAGCTTAAGTGTGGCTCGGTCATTTCCTTGAACACCTCATGTGCATAGGAGGTGAACTAGAGCACAACACACCTCTCACACACCTCTCCCAAAGAAACAGAGCACTTCACTGCTCTACCCGCGGACAAGGGGTATATATAGGCATATCATTGTTCCCGATTCGTGGCTGGAACCGGGACTAAAGGACACCCTTTGGTCCCGGTTCAAGCCACCAACCGGGACCAATGATGATGGGCCAGGAGCGAGGCACATTGGTCCCGGTTCGAGGCTCGAACCGGGACCAAAGGTGCCAGATGAACCGGGACCAATGCCCCATGATGGCCCGGCCGGCCCCTGGCCTCATGAACCGGGATCTATGTCCCTATGAGTCCCGGTTCTGGGCTGAACCGGGACTAATGGGCTGGCCCGGCCTGAACCAAAGCCCTGTTTTCTACTAGTGGGTGTCTCCTCATGGATTATATATAACCATATCTATTTTAGTATAGCACGGTAGGAGTCTCTCCTATTGTTTTAAGCTTAAAAAACCCTGCCCCGAGAGCCCCATCGCCGCCACTCACCAGGCGACCGCTCCTCAGCTACG
Source organism: Triticum timopheevii (assembly GCA_963921465.1). Lineage (NCBI taxonomy): Eukaryota > Viridiplantae > Streptophyta > Magnoliopsida > Poales > Poaceae > Triticum > Triticum timopheevii. The sequence goes on from OY997270.1 coordinate 120,842,506, forward strand.
CGGCCTCCTCACTCATTGCCACGCCAGATTCACCATCCATGGAAAACCGCCGTGAGACGCCTGGCCAGCCGCACCGCTGAGCCGCCGCCAACGCCCCTCCAACGGCCACCGACCCCTGCCACCGACCGCACTGCCTCCTGCGAGGCCTGAAGCCCTGTGACCGTCCGCCAGCAGCCGAGAGAGGACGACCCAGGGTTGAATGCACCGTCGCCGCCGTCATTGGATCCCGCACATAGATCGATGCCGTGTTCAGGTTTATTGGATTGACATTAAACGTGTTGATTTTTGGCCGCAAAAAGTGAATTGAGGCTGAATTTCGGCCATCTCGGCCTGAGGCGAAAAGTATATTTAGGCCGAAATTGCTCAAATTTGGGAAATTTTGGTTAAATTTAAGTCAAATTGCAGTCAAAATTTGGTCAAATTTCAGCCGAAATTTTTGAAAATGGCCGAAATTCGGCCATCTCGGCCTAGGGCGAAAAAAAGCTCAAACCGAAAATCAAAACACAGTTGACGTTACGGTGCCGGTGGATGGGTGATGCTTGAAACGTATAGAGAGAGAAATACACTAAGACAAGCGCATGACATAGTGCGCCTAACTGCCCATCAACGCTCAACAAGCAAGTGGTTCGTCCATTAACTTCATCTAGTCTAGGGGTTTTAGTTAGCTGTATCGGTGCATGCCACGGCTTTCGAGCGGCACGTAAAAGGGGGCTTTATTGCTTCCAAATCTGTCGATGGAGGCATGCCATTCCCGGGCATGAGATGTGAGACGAGAGCTAGCAACAACTCGCAAGCTAGCATGGATTGTTCTTTTCTTGCAGCCAGTTAGCACATGCCCAGTGCCTTGTGCAAACTGGAAAACCCTCGAGGGGCCAGAAAAGCTACGGCTGAGAGTTTCCCCACGTGGGTGCCTGGGTGTAGTACTATGTAGTACCTAGCCGAAAGAAAAGCTAGTGGAGATTGGACAAATGATTTGGAGAATCTATGGAGGCTACTAGCTTGGAAGTACAAGCAAGCTGGTCATGCAGAGATGAGATATATGCACCACTTACTTTTGGGAGTCATGTGTGAATGATCCAAGGACAAAGTGGTACGTGTGGCTTATCTTTCTTGCCTCCTTTTCTTCCTTTCCTTTTGGAGATAAAAGGCATGGCGAGGTAAATGGAATCTGCTCTCCCTAGCTTGTATGGTGTTGCTACTATATTTCTTTCTTCTTTTGCTTTCTAAGAAGACGTATAGCATATATTATTGGAGTAGTGTTTCAGTAGATATAGTTATATACAATTCCTCATACAGTTATGCTCATATATAGTGCTAGCATGTTGTTGTATTGCTACTAGTTCGTCTAAACCAACTTTTAATTTAGAGAATTAGGGTCCTGAAATACACGGTCTTTCCGCAGATTCTTGCGCGAATCAGCTAGTTGTTCTCTGTGGAATTCGGCACTTTACACGGGACATTAGCATGTTCATGTTGGACCTCCTCCTTTGCGGAACGGTGACCAATTCGAATAGCTCGAACTACATGCGTATTTATCGCTTCAGAGAAAGTACCTAAGCAATCACGTGAAAAGGCCTGACACTTGAAATTAAGTCGTTGGGACTTTGGAGGATATTTTTAGCACATAAGTATGAGTGCGCAAAAGTTTCTTTTTTTTTTTGCATCGATTTGCGCAAAAGTTTCAGTACCAATCATTTGTGCACTTGTACATTTTGCATACTTGTAAGTAACATTACAAATCATGCGGAATGCTCCATCCATTTAACCTCTCAGAGAACAAAGTCCGTGTGAGGAAAAAAATGAACAAGTGACCCACAAAAAGGAAAAAAGAAACAAAAGAACTTTAATCACTTTTATATAAAATAGTGACTTTTCAAGTTAGAATAAACTAATTAACTCTAGTTTTTTCTCCATAGAAGTGACGCATCTAATTCAACACCACCATGCCGACCATAAATCGTATATATGCACGTACCCCTTTTCCAACATATACAGAACATAAATCATTGCATCTTCCAAGTGTCCTCCAAACTCCAAAAATTCCCAGCGAGGCTCTCAGACTCGGAGAACCCTTGAACCCATCCAGACAACTCCGAGTCCTGAAGCTGGAAAGTCTGGTTTGACTCAGGCCAAAACCCTTGATTCTGCTCTTGCACCCAATCCCCACCCTGTATCATCTCTCCTACGCTCGCATTCGCGCAGCGTGCTCCATCGTATGACTCCGATGCGAAAGAGTCGGACGATGATGTCACCATGCCGGAGCTCTCCATGTAGCTCGTCGGTAGCCCAGGCACAAGATGATCACCAACTGTAGATGCTTGCTGGAGGTGGTGGTCAGCGAGGCGAGGCATCCATAGATACTTCATGGCATCCTTGAACTTGCTGCTGTTGGCATCACAGTTGAGCTGCTTGGCGTGCTTTTGCACCCTTGTCCTCCAGTAGTTTTTGATCTCGTTGTCGGTCCTCCCAGGAAGGTGTTGAGCTATCTTGGACCACCTTTCATGTACAAGAATAAAATCGGCAAATGCAATTAGGGAAACATCCATGGTGCATGAAGAAAATTAATTAATTGCGGCATCTTTTTGGGAGGGAATGGGCAATATTTTTTTACATTAATTAGCAAAGGATAATTTAGTGAGTGGAGTCTAATTAATACTTCTATTTAGTAAGTTATTTTTCGCTAACTCTAGCAAGAGTGTGTGATATACACTACGTACGTGTGGAGAGAATGAACTATAATCAATTTATCAACATATCTAGCTAGCTAAGAATTAGAAATGAATAACTAGTTTGAAAAAAAACATGAAATCTAACGAAGCAATAATTAGAGACAGCTAGGTTGGTAGTACTCTGCAAATCTTTGGAGAAGAGAAAGATAGAAGAGGCGTGCAGCTTTGATGTACCGTATGTGAGGTGAAAGAGAAAGGCATAGGCATATGGTGCATGTGGCCATGCTGCAACCCATATGCATCCTATTCCCGTTTAGGTAGCAAGACTTGTACAATCTGAACTGTGCCATCCGATGTAGCTAGCTGGAGGCTTTCAATTTGATTTGACGTGCAAGCTAGTCCACATCAAGCTAGCTAGCTAGGTTGGACTTGGAGCTAGCTGGCTGTACTGGCCGGTTACTACTGTATGCACGGTGTGCATGACATGCGACGTTTGATTATTGGTAATTACCTGTTGCCCCAGCGGGAGTGGAGGTCGAGGATGAGCAGCTGCTCGTCGGCGGTGAAGTTGCCGCGCTTCACGTCCGGCCGGAGGTAGTTCAGCCACCGCAGCCGGCAGCTCTTCCCCGTCCGCTTCAGCCCTGCACCAGCATGCATGGATCCACGGTCAGTTCATACTTCAGAGCAGGCTCAAATCAAGAATCAGTTGAAAAGTCAATCTGCATGGCCGGAGGACGGTGCATCGTCGGCGGCGGCTGCACGTGGACGTACCAGCGGCGCGGGCGAGGGAGTTCCAGCGGCCGTCGCCGTGGTCGGCGATGTAGTTGACGAGTGTGAGGTCCTCCTCCACGGTCCACGGGCCGCGGCGGATCTCCTCGGCGGCCTCCTCCTCATGGCGCAGCAGGTCGTCGTCGAGCTTTACCACGGAGCACGGCATGGTCATGCCGCTGCTCCGCTGCGTGGACGACGATGACCATGACGCCATGTTCTCCCTTTTTCTAGTTCTAGAGACAGAGAGGGGCGGAGACTAAGCCAGTTTATGCTTGACAAGTTGGAGAGTTGGATTAATGAGAGACGGAGATGTCAAGTAGTGAAGTCGTTTTATAGTGTTTGCGAGAGGGAAGAGAAAGTAGAAAAGTGAGCGCAAGGGAGAGAGAGAATACGCACGTGGTGAAATGTGTGTGAGGGAGGGAGGGAGAGAGGACAGGTGGCGCAAGGCCTCACTCTCCGCTCCGCGCGTGCGCGCGTACGTATTTTCACAACTACAAGGGCACCGTACAATTGAGGCCATGGGTCGGCGCTCGGAGATGGATGATATGGACCGCATCATTGAGGCGGGCGTGCGTACGTAAAAGATGGCATGTATTTGTATTTTTTTTTAACACAACAAAAAAACCAGACATAAAAAAAATACATCCAGGTTTGTAGACCATCTAACAATGACTACAAACACTTAAGCGAGCCGAAGGCGTATTGCCGTCATCATCACCCCTCATCGAAGCAGGGCAAATCTTATTATAGTAAACAGTCGGGAAGCGTCGTGTTAAGACAGCACGGGACAAACGTACCTGAACAACAACTGCCGACGATGAAGAGACGCATAGATCGGAAGGGTACAATCTGTAAATTGACAAACAAAGATGAACGAAGACCAAATCCACGTGGATCCACTTAAAACAAATGTCGACCGCAATCCCGTAAAATATACGGAAGGCAAACCTCCACACGCCCTCCAGTGACGCTAGAAGCATCACGAGGATGGAGGCTAGCCGGGAAGATTCTTATTCCATATCAGAGAGTAAAAGATGGTATGCATTTATACTCATTAGATATTCGTAAGCATACATTAAAGATTAAACAGAGTCATTCGTTACATTTTCAACAAACCAGTGATAATTGAGAAGTATAGCCACTCCTCCGGAGAGCTGAATGCCATGGAACGATCAGCTGCCTGGAATCACCTATCCAATACATCCTAAAATGCTCACGAATAAGGACATGGAAGAATTAGATGTGAGCCTTCAATCGGCCGCTATGTGCGGAATTCTGCAATTCACTACTAGGTCACTGGGATGCACTGTTTGAGCTAAATCCATACGAAATGGGCATTTATTAGTGGAAACTTGTGATAATAAGATATAATTTTTTTAGTGGAAACTTATCACCACCCTGCACATCATTTATAAGTGGAATTTTGAGCTTTGATATCACATCATTAGTGGAAACTTGCGCCTACAAGTCACTTTTAATTCGAGAATCCAGAGAGGTGTTTTCATAGTTATCTCTGGTTCTACTTCGTTTTCTTGTTTAGATTCATTTTGTTTTTCTGATCATAATCCATGCTATCACTCGGAATTTTGAGGAGCACATTGTCAGCACATCTGACATGCAATTGCCACCTAGAAGCGTCAGAGCAGCCTCGCAGGACGCTCGGCACACCCGTCAGCGACGACTGAACCCAAGGGTCCAAGGGCTCGAGTGGGTGTGAGCTGGTGCGGTGGCATCACCTACTTAGCCCCTCAGGGAAGATGGTGAAGTCATCCAGTGGATCATGGTGTTGGCATTTGGCTAGGCGGCTCTATGTTCTTGGCCTTCCTCTTTTCCAATTCGTGTATCTCCCCTAATTATGATAGCCACTAAGACTCAAATTCCTCCTAGAGCTTAATACATCGAGAGAGAGATATTGCCAGGCTGCTAACATCTAATATACAGAGCCCTTAGTTCTTGGACGCTGGTGAATTTCATCGAGACCAGGCACCTGCGACCTGTGAGGAATCAGATCAAAGCCATGGATCCATCATTTAAGGACTACCTCGACAAGCTCTCTTCGTCTCTCGAAGAGATCCGCTCCAACCTGCGCACCAAAACATGTCAGCGGTCAAGTCACAGACCGCCAAGCTCGATGATCTGGTCAAGTGGCGGACGGATCTAGAGTAGTGCATGGAGCAACTCGCTATCGCGGTCATCGAGCTTTAACAATGCCGGCGGGCGGCGTTTAGAGAATGGTTATCGAGTGAGGCCGGTGTATCAGCACCACAAGTGTCTCTTTGGGGCCACATCGGCACCGGCATAAATGCAGTGGGCAACCCTCTTGGGTCTACGCACCACGGCATCGATACACAACCACAAGGATTGGCACCGGTGTTCGCTTCAGTGTCCACCCCGGCCAACGTCTGCAAGCTGCTGCTCCGTGCACTTCTCCTTTTACACATACTAGTCAAATACAAGTCGGGACTGGGCAAGTCCACCCCTCCATCGGATTTCCACAATTTCAGGCGAAAATCTCCCCTCTCGAGAACCTTGTGCGATCAATGTTTTTAGATGTTTTGGGATTCAGGGCAAAAATTGAGTACCTATGGCTTCTCTAAATTTTGCTAGGTTAGCATCCGTGTGGCTCCAACCGGTTCTAAAGAAATTGTCTGAATTCAACTGGTAGTCATTTGCAACTTTACATTGCACACGGTTTGGGCGCGATCGCCATCAGCTGCTAATCACCCGTTTTACACAATTTCTTTCAAAAAATCTTCTGTGGCCGATTACATTGCACGATTCGAGTTGGTTATTGATACATTTATTTGCTTATTCCGAGACTATCCATCCTTAATTATTACTTCCTCCGTAAACTAATATAAGAGTGTTTAGATCACAATTTTAGTAATCTAAACGCTCTTATATTAGTTTACAAAGAGAGTACTATCTCACTCGATATGTAGAGAGGCTTCACACCGACATCCGTCCCATGGTGCCAATGCAACTGAGGAGTGAAGCTGGCAGGCGGGGTCTGCTGGTCAGTGGGAGAGGGGAGAGAGAGTGTGGCGCGAGGCCGAGTTGTGCATGCGTGCGTTGCTGGGCTGGCTAGCTGGGCCGGGGTTGGCCTGGCTTTTATTTTATTTTCTCTTTTATTTTTATTTTTTTCTGTTTATGTTTCCTCAAGAGCCAGTGGCATTTTTTGACTGATGACATTATAGATGCCGAACAATTGTAGACGCTCATCCATGACAACAGTTGTACGCTTTTTGTTTTATATAAGGGCAAATTGAATTTATACCCTTAGTTGGGTCACCCTCGACTGATTTGCCCCTAATTTTGGAAAACACGCGGTCTTGCCCAACTTTGACCGTTCCCCTTGCGTTTTTGGCCTTCCGGCACGTCTCCGTCCAGTCAGCGCCGTTTGACCGCAAACGACGCGTTACTTTGGACATTTTTGCCCTTGTCGGTGCTATACATGATACCCCTTCGTCCTCAATGTGCTAGCACAAGCAAACAGAGGATAGCGAGAGCGCCGACAAGGAAAAAGGAGTGGGAGGCAAGGCGTGTCGTGGTAGAGCAAGGAGCGGTGACGCATGGCGAGCTCGGGCTCTTCCATCTTCTCGCCGGTGGTCGGAGAGGTAAGTAGAACTCCGGCAACGCTTCTTCCTCCCCCCAATGCATTCTAGGGTTTGTGATAATTGGGGAAATTTCTGATTTAGGTTGATGGGGTCGGGATTGTGGAGCATGTCTCCGAGTTCTATCTTCCAGATGAAAGTTATTGTGGATTGGAGCTTTTATCAAAGCATCGCTGCCCTGGTCATGGCCTTGTTCCTGCTCGGCGTGTTGCGTGGGGAGGAGCTAACACTGGCTGCCGTTTTTTAGGGTGTCCTCTAGATGTAAGATCTTGTGAATTATACCATGTTAAAGATGTTGTTTATGCAATCTCTAATGTTTTGTTAATTTGATGTTCAAGCAGTTACCACATGAGTGTCACTGGGTCGTTTGGGTTGATCCTCCTCCTCCAGTGCGTGTTGCCCTTGCTTTTGAAGACTTGCACGCAGAGCTAGAACAAAGCTGGATCAGAAGCCACAAAATGCAGAAGCAAAACAAGGAGCTGTCAAAGGAAAATCTTGCTTTGAAGAAGACAGTGAGAGAGAGAGAGATGAGATGCTACTAGTTCTGGCATTGTTGTTTGTAGGAATGTGTGTTGCTGTGTTTTTTGTGTTCTAGTTTCTAGCAGTTGTTGAAGAAAGTGTGTGTGAGAGAGATGTGTTGAATGTTGTTTATGATGCACTATTATATGCTAAATTTGAAGACCATGATTCACTGCTGATGCTTGTGACACTGTACCAAATACATATTCATTCCATATATAGTGCCAAATTCAGCTAATAGAGCAACACACACTAGCAAATAGAGCAACCAATTGTGTCAAATAGAGCACATATTTTACCAAACTGACATTGTACCAAATTCAACAAACTGACATTGTACCAAATTCAACAAACTGACATTGTACTAAATTCAACAAACTGACATTGTACCAAATAGAACAAACTGACATTGTACCAAATAGTAGTTGTTGAACAAATTGACTAGAACTTAAGTGCATAACAACAAGATAACATCACTGGCAAATATACATAACACTAGAACTTAAGTTTCTTGCTCCTGATGTTATTGGCTGGGTTTGGAGCTAGCATTGCCTTGCTTCTAGTGTTCTTGGCTGGGTTTGGAGGTTCAACTGCTGCTACTGCTCTTTGAACACTGCTTTCTTGCTCCTGTTCCACAACTGTTTTCTGTTTGACACACCTTGGAGAAGCTCCTCTTGCTGCTGCCCTTTTATAATTTTTCCTAGGGCTAAAACAAGTGGAAGCACATCACAATTTGAAAGATTTTATAAAGCAATAAGATCAAAACATGTAAGAATTTGTAAGCCAAGATCTTATACCTGACTGCACAACTAGCTCCTGTAGATGGATCATGTGATGGCTCCTTTGGTGGTGGCATCTGCTGTTGAAGAACATCAGGTGTTGTCTCATCCTCCTCCTCTTGTATTTCTGCTTCTGCTGGTTCACTGGCTGTAGGATGATCATCTGCATTGTCTGCTCCCCAATGTTCATCTTCTCCAAAGGCTGGGTCAACAGATTGTTTGCAGCCCTTGGCTTTGTGTCCACATCTCCCACACCTTTTGCACTTGTGCTTCCTAGGACCAAGGCCTTTTCCTTCAGTGCTACCTCTAATCCTTTGCTTTCTTGGTCTGCCTGGAGCTCTATGTTGAATAGGAGCACACAATTTGAATCCAGAATCTATAATGTCCCACTGTTGCTTGCCTTCTAGAGCTGGGAGGTTCTCAGCATAAGTAGCTCTTAACATGTCAACTGAATAATATTTGTGCACATACTGATCTATCCCACTTGCTTCACCTCTAAGAGCAGTGATAAAGAAAAGTGCATGGATGCATGGTTTACCTGTGATCTGCCACTGTCTGCAACTGCAAGACCAGCGCTCTAAGTCAACAGGGTACCTCCATTCTCTCTTCTCACTATCAGTAGCAGTCACCTCTGCCTCTGTTGGGCTTCTCCTCACTATACTCATTTGCAAACCTTTGGTTTTCTCCATTAACACCTTCATAACTGCTGGTATGATGTAGTGCCCAATGAAATGGTCAGAGGCAATTCTGTTTCTTAAGTCAAATTTCTCCATGATATACTGCCTAATCTTGTCTAGCAGATCAACTATGTGCAGGCTCTTGTATTTTTTGATTCTGGAGTTGAATGACTCAGCTAGGTTGTTATTGACATAGTCAACTTTGCTAATCTCATTGAAATCATCTCTTGCCCATGTTTTTGTGTGGTGTTCCTCTAGATATTCCTTTACTTTGGGCTTGCTTTTCAACTGGTTCAAGTGATAGTTGTGTTTCTTGATGCTACAAGTTAGTGAGCATGGCCACAAATTATCATCATAAAACTTCCCCTTGAATTTCTTGCTGAAATTTTGCGCCAAGTGCCTCATGCACTCTCTATGCTCCACTCCAGGGTAAACATCCTCAACAGCAGTTTCCAATCCCTTGCAAGCATCAGTATGTATCACTAAACCTTCTGGATGACCTATTACTTTCTTTAGGTTGCTAAAAAACCAAGTCCAACTCTCAATTGACTCCCCTTCCAAAACACCATATGCAACAGGAAATAACCAGTTGTGTCCATCTAGTGCACATGCTGCCACAAGTTGCCCTCTGAACCTACCAGTCAGTGCAGTAGCATCTACAGCTAGGTATGGCCTACACCCCTCCATAAAACCTTTTTTACATGCTTTGAAGCACACAAACACCCTTCTAAAGCACTCCTTGTAGAACTTCTTGTTATTCATCTTGTACTCAACTGTGTGCTTCTCAATTTCCACAATACTGCCTGGTGATGCCCTCTCTACTTCAGCTTTGAAAGTATATAACAGCTGAAAGCTATCACTATACTTTCCATACAGTTTGTCAAGTGCAATCTCTTTGCCATGGTAGCATCTGTCATATGGCACCTCCACACCATATTTCTCTAACAACTTGCTCTGAATTTCCTTTGTACCAATTCCTGGATTTGCTCTGATCCAAGCCATAGAAGCATCTGCTATCCATCTTCTTTTTGCAGCTCTCAATCTCTGAGATCTATTCACACTAGGACATGTATGCTGATATGGGTTGACTTTAATCTGAAACAAACCAAAAAAACAATGAGATTAGTACAGAAAATTCAATACCTGAAAATAAACTAAAATGCAATACCTGAAAATGCAATACCTGAAACAGTGTGCTCTTCCTCATTAAAGAGGCATGCAGTCTCCACTTGCATCTCTCATAAGCACATTTGACAGTAAACCTTGTTGGATCACTTTTCAGAGTAAGGAACTCAGTTTCAGACTTGATTGAGAAGCTTGAAACTGCATTTCTGCATTCAACTGCACTAGGGAAAACCACACCTTCATCAATACATGGATTTTCCCTGTCATACATCTTTACAGGTCTGTCCTCTTCTGCATCTTCAAAAACTCCCATCTCAACATCCTCTTGCTTCTCATCCTCATCTGCATCTGAAAATTCTGCAGGAATGTACTCTTTATCTGTTGCATCTCCTTCATCATTATTGTGTTGGACATATCCAGGATATAGAACCTCATCCTCCACACTAGGTGCATCAGGCAATGCCTCCTCCACAACAGGATCAAGCGGCTTCTTTTGGTTTTCTTGGCTTTCATTGACACTTGCAGTTGCATAAGCACTTGGTGTTCTAGGACCACTTGGTGTTCTACTGCTAGCCCTAGTTCTGGATGCAGATGGCCTAGAACTAGATGTGTTCACACATCTCTGACCTCTAGTTCTTTGTATAACTATGATTTCCAAATTGCATGACATAGTTGTTGCATTACTTGCAAACATCAGACCTAACTCTGCATCACACTGCACAGGGACCCAACAAAGTTTGGAACTATCCCAATATCTGATCTCCACAGCATCAAACAATCCCCATGGATACTTGGCACAAATGGCAGCCCTAAAATTAGTATATGAACTAGTGCTGTCCACAACTAAAGGAAAAGTGAATCCACAATCTTTTCCTTTTGTACTAGTAGAAAATAGAACAGTGGTCTCCATACGAACTGAAAGAAAGAACGCTGTAGCTGGATCCATCCTATGGGGGAACAATATCCAGTGACAAAACGCACAAACTTTAGACTAAACCCTAAATACAAGCAAATCTCATCTGAAAAAACTGAGAAAATCAGGTTTGCTACTAACCCTGGGGGGATTTGCCGTGCAGATCCGCCCCCGCTTGTCGCCGTTGGTGCAGATCCGCCACCGCTTCTCGCCGTTGGTGCAGATCCGCCACAGGAGCTTCCCTTGTCGCCGTTGGTGCCGCCACAGCCGCCTTCTCCATGCTGCAGTGGTGGTGTGCTGTTCCTACCACCACAACGGCCACCGCCGATGCTTTCTCCACTCTCCCCCATCACCTTGCAATGGATCTGGCCGCCCGCGCAATGGATCTGGCCGCCCACCGCTCGGCGCCACAATTTAGGGTTCGTCGGAGGGGAAAGAGAGAGCAAGAGTGGGGAATGAGAGAGTGTGAGTGAGAAGAGTGGGGAATGAGAGAGTGCGAGTGAGCACGGGGGCAAGCGGTGTCCAAAGTAACGCGTCGTTTGCGGTCAAACGGCGCTGACTGGACGGAGACGTGCCGGAAGGGCAAAAACGCAAGGGGAACGGTCAAAGTTGGGCAAGACCGCGTGTTTTCCAAAATTAGGGGCAAATCAGTCGAGGGTGACCCAACTAAGGGCACAGAAACAATTATCCCTTTATATAAAAGTTGTTCGCTGCTAGGGTAGGTGTTTTCGTGAGCCCATGTTCGCCACACTTTAAGCGTAAGGCCTTGAGCTTGGGGACGCGACGCAGGCCGCCTCGATGCCACGATGATCAACAACCACAACTGGCAAAGGTGAGCGCCCAGTGGTGGTGGTGGTGGGAAGCGCCATGGGCGTGCCCACACGGTTCACTCGTTCCGCCACACGAGCAGGAGGCGGAAGTTTTTGCTTGATGGCTATGTCGTACACCACTTCATCTTGAAGTAGCGCTAGAGCACGCACCATGCCGAGCGAGTGTCAGTTGCATCGGCACCATGGGATGGATGTCGGTGCGAAGCCTCTCCACATATCGAGTGAGATAGTACTCTCTCTGTAAACTAATATAAGAGCGTTTAGATTACTAAAATAGTGATCTAAACACTCTTATATTAGTTTACGGAGGAAGTAATAATTAAGGATGGATAGTCTCGGAATAAGCAAATAAATGCATCAATAACCAACTCGAATCGTGCAATGTAATCGGCCACAGAAGATTTTTTGAAAGAAATTGTGTAAAACGGGTGATTAGCAGCTGATGGCGATCGCGCCCAAACCGTGTGCAATGTAAAGTTGCAAATGACTACCAGTTGAATTCAGACAATTTCTTTAGAACCGGTTGGAGCCACACGGATGCTAACCTAGCAAAATTTAGAGAAGCCATAGGTACTCAATTTTTGCCCTGAATCCCAAAACATCTAAAAACATTGATCGCACAAGGTTCTCGAGAGGGGAGATTTTCGCCTGAAATTGTGGAAATCCGATGGAGGGGTGGACTTGCCCAGTCCCGACTTGTATTTGACTAGTATGTGTAAAAGGAGAAGTGGACGGAGCAGCGGCTTGCAGACGTTGGCCGGGGTGGACAATGAAGCGAACACGGGTGCCAATCCTTGTGGTTGTGTATCGATGCCGTGGTGCGTAGACCCAAGAGGGTTGCCCGCTGCATTTACGTCGGTGCCGATGTGGCCCCAAAGAGACACTCGTGGTGCTGATACACCGGCCTCACTCGATAACCATTCTCTAAACGCCGCCCGCCGGCATTGTTAAAGCTCGGTGACCGCGATAGCGAGTTGCTCCATGCACTACTCTAGATCCGACCGCCACTTGACCAGATCATCGAGCTTGGCGGTCTGTGACTTGACTGCTGACATGTTTTGGTGCGCAGGTTGGAGAGGATCTCTTCGAGAGACGAAGAGAGCTTGTCGAGGTAGTCCTTAAATGATGGATCCATGGCTTCGATCTGATTCCTCACAGGTCGCAGGTGCCTGGTCTCGATGAAATTCACCAGCGTACAAGAACTAAGGGCTCTGTATATTAGATGTTAGCAGCCTGGCAATATCTCTCTCACATCGAGAGAGAGATATTGCCAGGCTGCTAACATCTAATATACAGAGCCCTTAGTTCTTGTACGCTGGTGAATTTCATCGAGACCAGGCACCTGCGACCTGTGAGGAATCAGATCGAAGCCATGGACATCGAGAGAGAGATACTGCCAGGCTGCTAACATCTAATATACAGAGCCCTTAGTTCTTGTACGCTGGTGAATTTCATCGAGACCAGGCACCTGCGACCTGTGAGGAATCAGATCGAAGCCACGGATCCATCATTTAAGGACTACCTCGACAAGCTCTCTTCGTCTCTCGAAGAGATCCGCTCCAACCTGCGCACCAAAACATGTCAGCGGTCAAGTCACAGACCGCCAAGCTCGATGATCTGGTCAAGTGGCGGTCGGATCTAGAGTAGTGCATGGAGCAACTCGCTATCGCGGTCACCGAGCTTTAACAATGCCGGCGGGCGGCGTTTAGAGAATGGTTATCGACTGAGGCCGGTGTATCAGCACCACGAGTGTCTCTTTGGGGCCACATCGGCACCGGCGTAAATGCAGCGGGCAACACTCTTGGGTCTACGCACCACGGCATCGATACACAACCACAAGGATTGGCACCGGTGTTCGCTTCAGTGTCCACCCCGGCCAACGTCTGCAAGCCACTGCTCCGTGCACTTCTCCTTTTACACATACTAGTCAAATACAAGTCGGGACTGGGTAAGTCCACCCCTCCATCGGATTTCCACAATTTCAGGCAAAAATCTCCCCTCTCGAGAACCTTGTGCGATCAATGTTTTTAGATGTTTTGGGATTCAGGGCAAAAATTGAGTACCTATGGCTTCTCTAAATTTTGCTAGGTTAGCATCCGTGTGGCTCCAACCGGTTCTAAAGAAATTGTCTGAATTCAACTGGTAGTCATTTGCAACTTTACATTGCACACGGTTTGGGCGCGAGCGCCATCAACTGCTAATCACCTGTTTTACACAATTTCTTTCAAAAAATCTTCTGTGGCCGATTACATTGCACGATTCGAGTTGGTTATTGATACATTTATTTGCTTATTCTGAGACTATCCATCCTTAATTATTACTTCCTCCGTAAACTAATATAAGAGTGTTTAGATCACTATTTTAGTAATCTAAACGCTCTTATATTAGTTTACAGAGAGAGTACTATCTCACTCGATATGTGGAGAGGCTTCGCACCGACATCCGTCCCATGGTGCCGATGCAACTGACACTCGCTCGACATGGTGCGTGCTCTAGCGCTACTTCAAGACGAAGTGGTGGACGACATAGCCATCAAGCAAAAACTTCCGCCTCCTGCTCGTGTGGCGGAACGAGTGAACCGTGTGGGCACGCCCATGGCGCTTCCCACCACCACCACCACTGGGCGCTCACCTTTGCCAGTTGTGGTTGCTGATCATCGTGGCATCGAGGCGGCCCGCGTCGCGTCCCCAAGCTCAAGGCCTTACGCTTAAAGTGTGGCGAACATGGGCTCACGAAAACACCTACCCTAGCAGCGAACAACTTTTATATAAAACAAAAGGCGTACAACTGTTGTCATGGATGAGCGTCTACAATTGTTCGGCATCTATAATGTCATCAGTCAAAAAATGCCACTGGCTCTTAAGGAAACATAAACAGAAAAAAAGTAAAAATAAAAGAGAAAATAAAATAAAAGCTAGGACAACCCCGGCCCAGCTAGCCAGCCCAGCAACGCACGCATGCACCGCTCGGCCTCGCGCCACACTCTCTCTCCCCTCTCCCACTGACCAGCAGACCATGCACTACTAGGGAAAACCTTATACACAGAATCTTAGCAGCAGCGCGGCTCAAAAAGAGGTGCTACTACTAATTAGCAGTAGCGCATGCGTACAAAAGTCGCTACTGACACGGCGTTAGCAGTAGCGCGCTTGGAGCAACCCGCGCTGCTACAAATATCGACCGATAGTGTCCACCAACCTACATTTAGCAGCAGCGCGTTGTCGCGACCCGCGCTACTGCTAAAGCTGTAGTAGCAGCGTGCTTTTTCTGAGGTCGCTGCTGCTAATTTTCAAATTGGGCACACTGTTGGTCCCAATTAGCAGTAGCGCTTGTGTGGAAAGCGCGCTGCTGCTACTTTCTTATCAGCAGCGCGTTTTACGTCCCGCGCTACTGCTAAGCCGCACCAGCCCACCACCTTCCCCCACCCGTCCTCCCCTCCCCCATCTCCTCTCTTCCCTTTCCCCTACCTCCCACATCCTCCCTCTCTCACTCTTATTCTTCCTCAATACTTCTCCCCCATTACTCTCCCTCTCCTACCTACCTTTCTCTCTCTTCATTACTCCTAGCTAACTACACCACCTTCATTAATGCATCTCTTTTCTCTTTTTCCTTCCCCCTCCACTAGTTGAAGTTGTCTCCTCCCAAATTAGCTAGCTAGGTAGATGTAGCATTTAGTTAAGTGACCTATTTGCCCCCTAACTAGATCTATCTTTGTCAAGAAGAGCTTTTTGCACTTTTGATCTCCCTACATCACCATCTCCACCGTGTGCTCGATCTCGAGATAGAGGTGATTAAAATTTCATGCTTTTGCAAAATGAAAATATGTTTATGTGTGTGTGATATGATAATTGGGAGATATGATGGAAATTGTGTGTGTGACATGAGTTGACGCCAAATTGTGCTTTTGAGTTGGCTATGTTTTGCCGAAATGTCGATTTATTTCTGTTTCGGCGAATTCCGGGCAAACTCTAGATCTATATATGTCCTGTTTTTAGGGAAGGTCATGCCAACTTTTTGTATGAGTTTGATGCATGCACGCATTTTTATAATCAATTTGTTTATTATTACCATGCAGATTTCACGATGGTCAGTGGAACGATGGTGGACAGGTGGTTGCGGTCGGCGGTGCAGGACATGAAAGAAAATAACCGGACAGAGGTTTTATGTCCGTGTCGAAAATGCAAAGGAATAGTTTGGCTCGACCCCCATAACGATGGTCGTGTCGAAGCGCACCTGCTCATGACTGGTTTCATGGATGGCTATACTCGGTGGATAATTGAAGATAAGGATGACGATGTTGAGGACACCGACAGGGCAGGCAATGATGACACGAGGCAAGACAAAGAGATGATCGATAATGGCGGCGGGGAAGAGGCCGGACATGGCGGCGGAGAAGGGGCCGGACATGGCGGAGGAGAAAGGGCCGAACATGGCGGAAGAGAAGGGGCCGGACATGGCGGCGGAGAGAACGACATGGACTCCACGCAGCAGAGTTCGTCGGTACTAAGTTCAATCGTGCGGGGCCCTCATGTTCAAGCATTGCTTCGCAAGGAGATGAGTACTGAGAGAGCTGCTTCTAGAGAGGAGGCTAAGATGGAGCAACTGGTGGTAGACTCGAACACTCCATTGTATGATGGTTACAATCCTGAGGTGACCCGCTTGAGTTTCACGCTCCAACGCCTGAAGACGAAGGCTAAAAACAAATGGACCGACACTAGCCTCGATGAGCACCTCAAGTACCTAAAGGATGTTCTTTCCGTGGGGATTCTATGTCCTACTAGTGTTGATGAGGCCAAGAAGATCGTGTGCCCTCTTGATCTGCCACACGTTAGATACCATGCATGCATCAATGATTGCATAATTTATTGGAAGGAGCACGCGGAAAAAACAAGCTGTCCGGTGTGCAATGCTTCTCGATACAAGAAGGCCGGGAAGAAATGTCCCTAGAAAGTTGTATGGTACTTACTGATCACTCCCCATCTCCAGCGGTATTTTGTAGATCCCAAGAAAGCAAAGCTAATGCGCTGGCACGCGGAAAGGAAGAAGCCCGACGAAGGAGATGATCCGAAGCTGAGACACGTCAAGGATGGAAGCCAGTGGAGAGCGTTGAACAACTTCTATCGGTATTTTGAATGTGATGCAAGGAACATCGTGCTTGGTGCGTGTACCAATGGCATGAATCCGTTTGGCAACCAGAACACCAACCATAGCACATGGCCCGTGTTTGTATGGATGTACAACCTTCCCCCTGGTTGTGCATGAAGTCGAAGTACATTCACATGAGCATGCTTATTCAAGGGCCAAAACAACCAGGAAATAATATTAATTTGTATCTGGGCCTACTTCAAGAGGAGTTAGACACGTTATGGAAAACACCGGCCAAGACATGGGACGCCAGCAAAGGCGAGTATTTCTACATGAGATCCGCGCTGATCACGACTGTGCACTACTATCTCGGTTACGGATATGTTGCAGGACAGGTGTGCCATGGATATTGCGGATGCAAGCGGTGCATGGATGATACGACGTCTCAGCAGCTAACATCAAGGAAAGATGGCGGGTCTCGGAAAATCGTGTACATGGGGCATCGAAGATGGCTCGAACAGGACGACCCGTGGTGAAACCGTGGAGATCTATTCAATGGTCAAGCTGAGCATCGAGGACCTCCACGTAAGCGGAGCGGTGCCGAAATCGATGAGCTGTTGAAAAACTGGAAGGAGTGCCCCGCGCCGGGAAAGACGATGAGAAAGGCGCCGGAGCCACTGCTGAAGGTATGGAAGACGAGGTCTGTGTTCTGGGACTTGGAGTACTGGCACAAACTCGATACACCTCATTGCCTTGATCAAATGCATATCCGTAAGAATGTCCTTGAGAGCTTGCTCGCAACACTGATGAACATGCCGAATAAGACCAAGGATGGGCCGAAGGCAAGAAAAGACTTGCAAGATTTGAAAATCAGGGAAGATCTGCACATGCCGCCCCGTAAAATGTCAAACGAGACAGAGACGGAGATAGAGGCACTGGAGAAGAAGGGCAAGAAAATAAAGAAAGAGGATTATTGCCCCCCTTCTTGCTTCACCTTAAGTCAGGCTGAGATCGATCAATTCTTTAAGTGCCTTACCGGAGTCAAAGTTAGTTCCGGTTACTGTGGCAAGATAAGCAGATATCTAGACACGGACAAGAAATGGTTTAGCGGGATGAAGTCCCATGACTGTCATGTGATGATGACGCAGATACTACCTGTTGCCCTTAGAGGGATAATGGACAAGCACGTCCGTGACACGCTTATTGGTCTCTGCAACTTTTTCGACGTCATCTCTCGAAAGTCGATCAGTGTGAAGCAGCTCGGAAGGCTACAGGAAGAGATCGTTGTGATACTGAATGAGCTTGAGATGTACTTCCTGCCCGCGTTCTTTGACGTGATGGTGCATCTGTGTGTCCATATTGTGGATGACATAATAGACCTAGGGCCGTCATTCCTGCACAACATGATGCCATTTGAGAGGATGAATGGGATCATCAAAGGATTTGTTCGTAACATGTCCCGTCCGGATGGAAGCATTGTCCAGGGCTATGTGACACAAGAGTGCATCTCTTTCTGCGAGAATTTTCTATATGGTGCAGACCAGCCGCCTGGTGCTAGTGTTGGTTTGCCCGTTAACAAGCACGATGGGAGGCTCGAAGGAGAAGGTCACTGCAACGGTCGCAGGGAACTGCACGTGGCATACTCAGATCGACGCAGCGACTTTGACAGAGCAAACTTGGTAGTGCTACAACACCTAGACGAGGTAGATCCTTTCGTGGCACTGCACAAAGAAATTATAGCAAAGAAGTATCGTGACCGGGGGGTATGCAGGACGGACGCCGAAGTTACTAGAGAGCACAACTCCACTTTCCTGCATTGGTTCAAAGAGCATATTATTGCTAATCCCCCAGAGGAGGGCTCTAAGGACGGATTGCTCATATACGCCTTAGCACATGGCCCCTCGTCCAACCTCGTAACCTATCAGGCATATGATATCAATGGATACACGTTCTACACGGAGGCCAAAGATATGGACAGTGATGATCAGAACTCAGGGGTGACGATGGAATGCATGACCGGCAGCGACAACGGTGCAACTGAACGATTTTATGGAAGGGTCGAGGAGATCTGGGAGCTTGACTACTCTGGACTGCACAACACGACGATGTTCCGTGTCAGATGGGCTAAGAATGTCGAAAGAGAAAACCGGATTTTCACTACCATGACTATACCCGACTCCAAGAGCGCTACCGTGAATGCTATCGCAAAAAACGAGCCATGGGTACACGCTAAGCACGTGACACAATGCTTCTTCATAACCGACCCGCACAATCCTAGCTGTGTTGTCGTGAGGAGAGGCAAAAGGAACATCATTGGAATGGATGGAGTCGCCAACGAGGAAGACTACGATCAGTACGGCAACCCAATGAGGGAAGATGGAAGTATACGTCAACAGAAGAATCAATACTACATTACCTAAGAAAAATCGTACTCCATGGAAAAGGCAAAGTCACAATGAGGGGCTCAATTATTCTTCGACGAACAAGAAGGGAAAGAAGCTGACTCAAAAACGAAAACGTCAACGCCGAGGAACCGTATGTTATTGGTTAAATGATGTAATATATATATATAGGGTGGGTCTATTATGATAACACCCTTAAGAGTCTTATTGTGCACACCACTTTCTTATTCTGCTAACACCTCCCACCCACACAGTAGCTACAAACTAACCACGCTAATTACCCGACCGAACTGCCTGTGTAAAAAAAAAGACCCCCCCACACCTTATCGTGTACCTCCCACTCCGGCACGATCTCCACCTCCCACCCCCTAGCCGTGCTCCTCCCTCCCCGCGCCACGCCGCCTCCCTCCCCGCGCCGCCGCGCTCCTCCCTCCCCGCGCCGCCGGGCCGCATCCCTCCCGCGCGACGCCGCCTCCCACCCGCGCCGCCGGGTCGCCCCTTCCCGCGCCACACCGCCTCCGTCCACACCCTTCAGCGCCGCCGGGCCTCCCCCCTCTCGCAGCACCAATCCACACCTTCCAGAAACCCACGCCTCCACCAACGGCGCGCGCGGGCCTGCCTCTCACTACCGCCTCCCTCCTCTCCAGTGGCCGGCTTCCCAAGCGCCGACGCACGTCCCATCTCCCCAATCCCCAGATCCACTAGGGGGATCCCGCGCGCACCGTGCTACCACCGGCGAACTCGCCGGATCCGGCCTCCCTGGTGGTGGAGTATGAAGACCACGACGAGGGGAGGTACACCCACTGCCTCTCTTTAGCGACAGGGGGTCACCGGCCGCTCTCCCCTACCCGTTCTGCTACCTCCCTCCCGACCGTGGCACGATTGGTGGCACCGTGCTCCAGCCAGCCACTCTTCCCTCCCCGCTCCACTACCTCCCTTCCCATTGTGGCACAATTGCAGACGACGTAACAAGGAGATCCGGCAGTCTTCGGCCTTGCGGGTGGCAGCTGCCTCTGTCCTTCTCTCCCCCTACGCCAGAGCAGCAACAGGAAGATGGCGTTGCGGCGTAGTGCGCCTCTGTTTTCAGTTCCGTTGGTGCGGACATGCGCTTTTGGCACGGCTAGTTTTCTTTCCTGTCATATTTTCCTACACTTGAGAGCTTTTGCAAAAATTGTTTGGTGTAGGTGCTCAAACAGTGCAGTTCACCCCCGGCAGCTGCGCTGTTGACTGTGACGGTGGCCACCTTCTACAGTGGCCACGTATGTCACAACTTGGCCAAGCCTCCAATGCCTCCTTCTTGACCATTGGCGAGGTGAAGCCGCCTCCCATTTTGCAGGGGTGTGTGCATGCAGTACGGCAGACGCAATGGTGCGGTCCGGCGGGGTAACGTGTGCAGTGCTCATCCGATGTGATTCAGTATTTTCTGGTGTGTTTAGTTTAGTGTGGTGCAGCTCACTCTTTTTGTTTTGCAGCCCACTCTTTTTTTTGTTTTGTAGCTCACTCTTTTTTTCTTCTAGAAATCATTTGCAGTGCACTTAGTAAGAAAAGAGAAGAGAACATCGATGTTCATATTTGATAGTGTTGCGGTTCACTTTTGATAGTGTTGCAGTTCATTTTCGGGAGTGTTGCGGTCCACTCTCGTTCAAAAAAAAGTTGAAAAAAAGACAACAAAAACTTTTGCGAGAAAAGTTTATGTCCGACCAAAAGAAATCATGAAGTTCACTTGACTGCCTGCTGCAGTGCGGTTTCCGTTTGAAGCAGTGCGTTCTTCTGTCCGATGAAAGGTCCACTTGCTTGGTCAACGCGCGTAAAAAATTAATAAGTATAAAAAAGACAACAAGTACTCATGAGGTTCACTTTTGGTAGTGTTACGGTTCACTTTCGCAAGTGTTGTGGTCCACTCTCGTTCGGAAAAAAGTTGAAAAAAAGACAACAAAAACTTGTGCGAGAAAATTTATGTTTGACAAAAAGAAATCATGAAGTTCACTTGACTGTCTGTTGCAATGCGGTTTTCAGTTTGAAGCAGTGTGTTATTCTGTCCGACGACGATTTTGGTGTCACGAAAAAACAGTGTCCGCTTTTTGTTAATTTTAAAACTGCTCTTAAACCGTAAGGAATTATAGAGTGTGTTCTACATGAAAAAGTTGCGTCTTGTCGATATCCTTCCAATGGCATATCATTTGAATCATTTTGACAACCGGTTTGTGAAAATTAAAAAAAAAACGGCCGCTGCCACTCGTCCTCCGCCGAACGATTTTCAAAATTAACTTAAAACCGTAAGCAATCTCAAAACCATTCCTACATATGATAGTTGCGCCTTGTCCGTAGCTTTCCAATGACGTATTACACGCCTCGTTTCGACAAACGGTTCAAAAACTAGAGGGAAAACAGTATCAAAAATTTGAAAAAATTTGAAAAACAGAATTCCGCGATTTAGTAAATTTGAAACTGCTCTTAAACGTAATGAATTAGAGAAAGATTTATATATGAAAAAGATGCGCCTCGACGATATCTATCCAACGGCGTATCATTTGCTTCATTCCGACAAGCGGTTTAGAAAAAAAAACGCAAAAAAAAACGCTCGCTGCCACTGTCATCCACCGCACTATTTTCAAAACTGCTCTTAAACCGTGTGGAATCTCGAAAAGTGTTCAACATGTCGAAGTTGCGCCTAATCCATAGATTTTTCAATGGTATATTACACGCCTCATTCCGATAAACGGTTAAAAAATTAGAGCGAAAACAGTACCGAAAAAACACCGCGTGCAATTTTTTTCGACGCGAAGTTGACTAGTCTCTATTACAGTGCTTGTCGTCAAAATGATGCAGTGCGCTTCTGTTGAGCGTGCAGTGCCGAAGTGGTGTGCAGATTACCGTCTATATATATATATATATATATATATATATATATATATATATATATATATATATATATATATATATATATTCCTTTTTTGTATACACACTTAGGCATTATTATGCATGGGTCTAATGATGTAATATATATGTTCCTATTTTGTATACATATTTAACCGTCAAATGATGCAATATATATCGCCTTCCCTTCGTTCACTGCTCTCGGAAAAAAACATGAGAGAAAATAAAGGAAAAGAAAAAGGAAAACTAGTTATAGTAGTAGCGGTTTACTGAAAAAGAGCTACAGCTAGTCAAGGTAGCAGTAGCAGTTTCCGTAAAAACCGCTCTAGCTACCTGTATTAGTAGTAGCGCATTTGGTCTAAACGCGCTACTGCTACGTCCACTTAACCCAAAATTCTCCCTCTCTCTGCTTCATCCTGCCTCTTTTCCCCCCAAATCCCCCTCTCTATTCCCCCGTCGAACCGTCGCGCCCCGGCGCTCGCCCCCGACCCCGACGCGCCATGCCTCCCTCCTCTGCTTCCTCCCCTCCCAACCTCGGCCGTCGTCGGGCCTGCCTCCACGCCCCTGCACCCTCTGTAAACCCCCCCTCTCTCTGCTAGCTAGGGTTCTTCGGTTAATTTACTTAGGTTTTAGTTAGGGCAGTAGGTTAATTAGGTTATCTATTTAGTTATGAATTTAGCTACATTGAATTTATATAAAAATTTAGGTAGGCTGAATTTATATGCAAATTTGAACTGGACATGTGATATGTGGACATGTCATGTTTTGGACATGTCATGTTTGGAATTTGGACATGTCATTTGGACATGTGATGTTTTGGTTCAATTTTGGTAAATGATCCGAGTGGCCTATGTTACGCCGGAATGTTGATTCATTTCCATTCCCGTGAATTTCAGGCGCTTGATATGTCCATTTTTTAGCAAAGGTCATGCCAAAATTTTCCGTGAATTTTGGCATGATTTGTGCTAGATAGTAGGCATATCGAGTGCTGGCACATAGATTTCTTTTTTATGTCATTTCTCATTTTTTCATACTTTTAGAAATAAACGAGGAGACTTAATCATAGGAAACATGTCGAACAACGAAGAAACCGGGCCTTCTGACCAAGATGCGGACGAGATGGATTATGAGGGTGAACAAGAGTACCTCGACTATTTGACTGCTAAGCAAGGTTTGCAGGTCGGCCTCGATGATGGTACTAACGCCGACATCGACACCGACGGCGCCGGCACCGTTGGCAGCGCCGAGACCGGCGAGGAAGGTACCGGCGGGGAAGATACAGGCGGGGAAGGTACCGGCGCCAATGCCGCTACCGAAAAGAAGAAGCATAAGAAGCAGAGGATACAAAAACCTAACAAGCTAGCACTACTAGGGAAAAGTCTATACACAGAATCTTACCAGTAGCACTCCTCAAAATACGACGCTACTGCTATTTAGCAGCAGCGCGTGATAGCAAAACGCGCTGCTGAAAGGAAAATAGCAGTAGCGCGTCCACACCAAACCGCGCTACTGCTCTAATTGCCATGACCTCGCCCCCCAGCTAGTTATAGCAGTAGCGCCCTATATTGAACTGCGCTACTGCTATAGAAGTTACCACCTTAAATATGTTACTTCTGAAACTATCACAACCAGTTGGTCTTCACTGAACTTTATGTGTAAAATTTGTGGCCGCAATATGAGTCCTCTCCGGTTCCTACCGGAGAGGACTCATATTGACAATTCAGATTATACACAAAAAGATCATTGATGGCCAATGTATTTTTGCATTGACGTATTTTTGTATACTTACACTTAGCAGTAGCGGTTTATCTGCAAAGTGCTACTGGTAGTCCAACTTAGCAGTAGCGCGTAACAATGCACAACGCTACTGCTATTCAGATTAGCTGTAGGTGTTTTGGCAAAAGCGCTACAACTATCCCTACCTTATCCCCACGCGCACGACCGACCCTCTCTCTCACTCACACTCTTACTCTCGCCCGCGCACCGATAACCGCCATCGTGTGTCGCTGCCGCTGCCGCCTTCGTCCATCCACCGCCGAGGTACTCCCCTCCTTCCGTCCTTCCTCCCTCCTCCTCGCACATCCTCCCTCTGCCTGCGGCCGCCCCTGCCTCCTTCGCTGCCACCCTCCTTCCTCCGCCTGCGGCCGCCCCTCCTCCCTCCTCGCCGGCAGCCCTCCTCCCACCGCCCTCGACCTCACCGCCGCCACCCGAGCCCACCTAGCACCGCCGCCTCCCGATCCCGATCCCGCCCTTGCCGCCCCTACCTCTCCGTCGCCCCCACCCCCTTTTTCTCTCTGCTTAGTTAGTACTAGATGTTGTTTAGTAGTAGTATATGTTAATTTAGGGTTCATAGATAATGATTTTTAGTAGTAGTAGATGTTAATTACTAGTAGTGATGGTACTAGTTAACTAGGGCAGTATGATTAATAGTAGTTGTAGTTGAACTACTTTAGTTGTAGTTGAACTAGTTTAGTAAGTAAATTAATAAACTAGTTGAACTAGTTGAATTAATTGAACTAATATATTTTTAGTAAGATAATTAATATAACTAGTTGAACTACTTTATTTTTAGAAAGAACTAGTTTTTTCTATTTATAGTAAGTTTATATTTAGTAAGAACTAGTTGAATTAATAAAACTAGTTGAACATGTCATATTTGTTGTTATTTTTTAGTTTAAGCAATTATTCGGGATGTATTAGTGATAACTTATACGGTTTCAGGTGACCGCTGTCGTCACCGTCACCGACCCCCTCCGACATCCCCGCCGTCGTCCCCGTCACCGACCCCCTCCGACATCGAGGTGAGACCAGCCAAATATCCTTGTATATCTTGTGTTGCTCAAATAGGATATGTGGTTGCCCAAGTGGCCATTCATGTTCAGTTTACACCTCCAAGTGGCCTATGTTTTGCCGGAGTGTTGATTAATTTCCGTTCCGGCAAATTTCAGGTGCTCAATATGTCCTTTTTTAGCAAAGGTCATGCCGGATTTTTCCATGAATTCTGGCATTACTTGTGCTAGAATATGTAGGAAATATCGAGTGACCTGGATTTTCTCGAAAAATAATGATGTAATTTAGGTTTTTTAGTACATATATTTAATTGTACAAGTTTAATCTTTGAATTATGAACGTAGGAATTGTCGTACTCAGACGACGACAGTCTCCCGGGGGAGTGCAACTGGTGCCACTACGATCGAGGTATGTGCGACAGGTTCGTTGAGCTGGACGAAGATCGGCGCTTTAGCATTAAGCTCGAGGAGACCTTCGATGTTGAAACGGTACGCAACAACGACAAGTGTTTTTTTCGTAATTAAGCATGACTTCAACTATTTCAACGTCTAATTTTCATCTTTTACAATTCGACTAGCTTATCCCATCTGTGCATCTTTTGCATACTTCTAAAACTAGTACATCATTACTAACTACGAAGTTATTACTATGTTTTTCAACAGAAACGCCCGATGGATTGTGTGCCTCATCTGATGTATCTGAATGGTCGCCTTACAGTTCTGAACATACTGCCAGGTAAATATAGGGAGCTCACTTGTGCATATCGTATTTCTAAAACCGGTGAGCACATGTTCATCAAAGAATGGAAGAAATGTATGAACATTCGCAAGGAGGTTCTTGGAAGTAACATTCAGCGAAAGGCAAGAATTGGAGACAGGCTAATCTCCATTCTCCATAATGGAGAGTCATCGGCTATCTTGTTTTTTGCTATTTTACCTTAGAAAATGTAGTAGGTCTTAATCGAATGTAGTAGGTCCTATGAGGTACAATATGTTTATTATGTGGTAATGTGTTAGAGTTGATAATGAGGAGTACTTGTAATTACGACTAGTGACCAATTTGCTATGTGATGTCATTGATGAAAACGATGATCTTGAGGAGGTGTTATATGACAATGATGTATTATGATGATAAGTTGTTAATGATATGATGATGATGATGATATTATTATATCATTGGGTGAAAGAACCGCGGATTAGTTTCAAGTGGATGGACATCCACTTGAAACTAGTCCACGGTTCTTTCACCCCGTGATGTAATAACTCATTATGATGTAAAAACAATCTCTAAATTCCTGTTGTATGAAAACTTGTGTAAAGGTGTATGAATACAACATGAAATAAAAAAGAAATAAAATACTAAATAGTAGTAGTAGCGCGGGCAAGGGGAAGCGCTACTGCTAATTACCAGTAGCGCTCCTCTGGAGAAGCGCTACTACTAAGCCAATTTAGCAGTAGCGTGGGTCTAGGCACGCTACTGCTAAGCTTTAGCTGTAGCGCGTTATCAGTAGCACTCCTTCCCACGCTACTGATAGGCCTAAAACCCGCGCTGCTGCTAGGCTTTTCCCTAGTAGTGTAGGGATTGGACGACTAGTGGTCACAAAGATGGTACCTGGCAAGTTTGAGCCATTAGAGCCGGAAGAACCTCGCAAGTGCTATGGGAGCCAAGTAGGATGCATCCTACGAGAATGCGCGAGCATCAACGACGATGACTTAAGGAGTAAAGAACATTTGACGTAGTTGCTCCTAACGAAGTTGCACAAGAGATTCAAGTTCCCCGACCGGGATGATAACATAGAATAACCGTGGGATGATCCGAAGACGAAAGAGATTAACAATCACGCCATGGGCATGTTAAAAACCGTAAAATAAAAGGCCTAAATGGTTCCTTTTGCAACTAAGCTCTAAAACCCAAAATGAACTTTAGTAAATGTTTTGGGATTATTATTTAGCCTGAGGGATTTAATTAATTTGAATTATACTCAACCTTAGCTTGATCATAACTTTAAAACCATAGGCT
This sequence comes from Triticum timopheevii, assembly GCA_963921465.1. NCBI lineage: Eukaryota > Viridiplantae > Streptophyta > Magnoliopsida > Poales > Poaceae > Triticum > Triticum timopheevii. Next base: position 120,869,573 of record OY997270.1, read on the forward strand.
TAATTTGAATAAACTTTTGTAATATGACATATTGAATTAAACTAAACCTAGTAAATACTTTGGAGCGATGATTGACTTTAGGGAATTAAAATTAAATTTAGTTCAAACTTCAGTAAAGTTTGATGACTATTACACTTAATAAATGAGTTTGGATTTATATTTGACTTACTTTAAACTTATATTAAATAAATAAACTTTAGTAACTATATTGGAATTGTATTTGACCATAGGGAATAGTCAAACTTAATTTGAATTTAGTTAAACCTAAAGGAAACCTAGAAGTCATTCAATTAATCCAAAAGAAATGAATACTTTGCAAATGAATTCATGAACCAACATTACTCAATTATGAAACATCTTTGAACAAAAACCTAGATTTAATAGGTCAAATCTACTTTGAATTTAAATCAAAACTTATTAAAACTCAATTCAATTTGAATGCAAATAAGATGAACTCTAATTCAAATTCAAATTGAATTGTAAGTCAAACCAAGTTGACAAACTCAAATAAAACCTAAATACTTAGAGTGTATTCAAGCTCATGAAAGTTCAATAAGTTGAATCTTCATTCAAACTTGAACATGAACCTGGCTATCCAAGATTCATAGACCATGACTTCTGTTGTTAAGATTCGTTCAGATTGGATCTGACAACCACAATTTTGCATCACATACCCCTTATGTGATGAAACCTTTATTGCAACTTGTATGTGAACCCTTATATCACATGTATTCTGGTTGACAACCACTATGTTGTTTTCCAAACTTCTATGAGTTAACACTGACACAATGATCTCACAACACAATGACACTAAACCTTGCACATCACTTGTTGTATGTTTTATTGTATTGTATGGTTTTTTATGATTGCTCTTTACTTATGTTAGATTGTATGGAGAGCAAAGACTAACTAGATCAAGATTGTGAGACTGAAGAATTGTCAATACCAGGCAAGTGGAACCTTTGATCATAACATATGTTTTCATGCATTGTAGTTGATTCCAACTACGAATATCCTATAGGGTTTTTACTCTGTACTTGACAGAACCTAGTAGAAGAAATGTAGGTCCATTTTACCCTAACCTTGTAACAATGAGCAATTGCTTAGCTGCTATTACGTGGATTGGGACCAACATTCAAAAGGTTACTTCATGGATGACTACTTAATAAAACAACTTCATTAATGATTCAGTCTAGGTGGATTGGCTTTGATTCGGTCATTGGAGTGTAGTCATTGGTGCGGAATGTGACCCATGTATCAAAGGGATTGTACGAGTTCAAAGTTGAGTAGCTTCCATATGTAACTGTGAGACAATATGGAATCTGTTTGGACCAAGTAAGTGAAGGAAATATGCCCTAGAGGCAATAAGAAAGTTGTTATTTATATTTCCTTAGATCATGATAAATGTTTATTATTCATGCTAAAATTGTATTAACCGGAAACTTAGTACATTTGTGAATACATAGACAATACATAGTGTCCCTTGTATGCCTCTACTTGACTAGCTCGTTAATCAAAGATGGTTATGTTTCCTGAAAATAGACATGTGTTGTCATTTGATGAACGGGATCACATCATTAGAGAATGATGTGATGGAAGATACCCATCTGTTAGCTTAGCATTATGATCGTTGTAGTTTTATTGCTACTGCTTTCTTCATGACTTATACATGTTCCTCTGACTATGAGATTATGCAACTCCTGAATACTAGAGGAACACCTCGTGTGCTATCAAACATCACAAGGTAACTGGGTTATTGTAAAGATGCTCTACAGGTGTATCCGAAGGTGTTTTTGGGGTTGGCATAGATCAAGATTAGGATTTGTCACTCCATGTACCGGAGAGGTATCTCTGGGCCCTCTCGATAATGCTCATCACTTTGCCTTGCAAGCAATGTGACTAATGAGTTAGTTGCGGGATGAAGCATTATGGAACGAGTAAAGAGACTTGTCGGTAACGATATTGAACTAGGTATGATGATATCGACGATCGAATCTCGGGCAAGTAACATATCGATGATAAAGGGAACAACGTATGTTGTTGTGTGGTTTGACCGATAAAGATCTTCGTAGAATATATAGGAGCCAATATGAGCATCCAAGTTCAGCTGTTGGTTATTGATCGGAGATATGTCTCAATCATGTCTACATAGTTCTCGAACCCGTAGGGTTCGCACGCTTAACGTTCGCTGACGATTTGTATTATGAGTTATGTAAATTTGATGACCGAAGCTTGTTCGGAGTCCCGGATGAGACCACGGACATGACGAGGAGTCTTGAAATGGTCGAGACATAAAGATTGATATATTGGAAGGTTATGTTTTGGAATGGTTCGGACATTTTTCGGAGTATCGGGAGGTTACCGGAACCCCCCCCCCCCCCGGGAAGTAGTGGGCCTTCATGGGCCTTAGTGGAAAGGAGAGGAGGGCTGCAAGGGTGGCCGCCCCCCCCCCCCACCATGGCAGGTCCGAATTGGACTAGGGAGGGGGCGGCGCCCCCCTCTTGCCTTCTCCCTTTCCTACTCCTTCCCTCTCTGCCCCTCTTGCAAAGGAAAGGGGACACCAACTAGGATTGGGAATCCTAGTTGGACTCCCCCTATGGCGCGCGCCCCTCCTGGCCGCCGGCCTCCTCCCTCCCTCCTTTATATACGGGGGCAGGGGGCACCCCAAAGCACAATAGAAAATCCCTTAGCCGTGTGCTGTGCTCCCTCCACAGTTTAACACCTCGGTCATATCATCGTAGTGCTTAGGCGAAGCCCTGCGGTCGGTAACATCATCATCACCGTCGCCATGCCATAATGCTGACGGAACTCTCCCTCGTCCTCAACTGGATAAAAAGCACGAGGGACGTCATCGTGTTGAATGTGTGCTGAACATGGAGGTGCCGTACGTTTGGTACTTGGATCGGTTGGATCGTGAAGACGTTCGACTACATCAACCGCGTTACTAAACGCTTCCTCTTTCGGTCTGCGAGGGTACGTGGACACACTCTCCCTTCTCGTTACTATGCATCTCCTAGATAGATCTTGCGTGATCGTAGGGATTTTTACAGTGGCATCTGAACCAGGTCTATGCATAGATAATATATGCACGAGTAGAACACAAAGAGTTGTGGGTGATAATAGTCATACTTCTTACCACCAATGTCTTACTTTGATTCGGCGGTATTGTTGGATGAAGCGGCCCAGACCGACATTACATGACCACGTTCATGAGACTGGTTCTACCGACGTGCTTTTGCACATAGGTGGCTGGTGGGTGTCTGCTTCTCCAACTTTAGTTGAATTAAGTTTGACTACGGTCGGTCCTTGTTGAAGGTTAAAACAACACACTTCATGAAAAATCGTTGTGGTTTTGATGCGTTGGTAAGAACGGTTCTTGCTAGAAGCTCGTAGCAGCCATGTAAAACTTGCAACAGCGAAGTAGAGGACATCTAACTTGTTTTTGCAGGGTTTGTTGTGATGTGATATGGTCAAGACATGATGAGATATAAATTGTTGTATGAGATGATTGATACGTCTCCAACGTATCTATAATTTTTGATTGTTCCATGCTATTATATTACCCGTTTTGGATGTTTATGGGCTTTACTAAGCACTTTTGTATTATTTTTGGGACTAACCTATTATCCGGAGGCCCAGCCCAAATTGCTGTCTTTTTCCCTATTTCAGTGTTTCGCAGAAAAGGAATATCAAACGGAGTCCAAACGGAATGAAACCTTCGGAAGAGTTATTTTTGGAACAAACGCAATCCAGGAGACTTGGAGTGGATGTCAAGAAGCAAACAAGGAAGCCACGAGGCAGGGAGGCGGGCCCCCACCCTCGTGGCCCCCTCGTGGCTCCCCTCACCGACTTCCTTCGCCTATATATATCCACATACCCTGAAAACAACCAGGAGCACCACGAAACCCTATTTCCACCGCCGCAACCTTCTGTACCTGTGAGATCCCATCTTGGGGCCTTTTCTGGCGCTCCAACGGAGGGGGAATCAATCACGGAGGGCTTCTACATCAACACCATAGCCTCTCCGATGAAGTGTGAGTAGTTTCCATAGACCTTCGGGTCCATAGTTATTAGCTAGATGGCTTCTTCTCTCTCTTTGAATCTCAATACAAAGTTCTCCTTGATCTTCTTGGAGATCTATTCGATGTAACTCTTTTTGCGGTGTGTTTGTCGAGATCCGATGAATTGTGGGTTTATGATCAAGATTATCTATGAGTAATATTTGAATCTCCTCTGAATTCTTTTATGTATGATTTGTTATCTTTGCAAGTCTCTTCGAATTATCAGTTTGGTTTGGCCTACTAGATTGATCTTTCTTGCAATGGGAGAAGTTCTTAGCTTTGGGTTCAATCTTGCGGTGTCCTTTCCCAGTGACAGCAAGGGCAGCAAGGCACGTATTGTATTGTTGCCATCGAGGATAAAAAGATGGGGTTTATATCCTATTGCTTGAGTTTATCCCTCTACATCATGTCATCTTGCCTAATGCGTTACTCTGTTCTTATGAACTTAATACTCTAGATGCATGCTAGATAGCGGTCGATGTGTGGAGTAATAGTAGTAGATGCAGAATCATTTCGATCTACTTGTCGCGGACGTGATGCCTATATACAGTGATTTGTTCACCCACCGTAATACTTATGCTATCTTGAGAGAAGCCACTAGTGAAACCTATGGCCCCCGGGACTATTTTCCATCATATAAGTTTCCGATCTATATTTTGCAATCTTTACTTTCCAATCTATATCATAAAAATACCAAAAATATTTATCTTATTATTATCTCTATCAGATCTCACTTTCGCAAGTGGCCATGAAGTGATTGACAACCCCTTTATCGTGTTGGTTGCGAGGTTCTTGTTTGTTTGTGTGGGTACAAGGGATTTGCATGTAGCCTCCTACTAGATTGATACCTTGGTTCTCAATAACTGAGGGAAATACTTACGCTACTTTGCTGCATCACCCTTTACTCTTCAAGGGAAATCCAACGCAGTGCTCAAGAGGTAGCAATGATCATGTTTTGTAACAGAGTTATCGGCAACTGGCAGGAGCCATATGGTTGTCGCTTTACTGTATGAAATGCAATCGCCATGTAATTGCTTTACTTTATCAGTAAGCGGTAGCGAGAGTTGTAGTAGCAATAGTTGGCGAGACGACAACGATGCTACGATGAAGATCAAGGTGTCAAGCCGGTGACGATGGAGATCATGACGATGCTTCGGTGATGGAGATCATGAGCACAAGATGATGATGGCCATATCATGTCACATATTTTATTGCATGTGATGTTTATCTTTTATGCATCTTATTTGCTTAGTACAGCGGTAGCATTATAAGATGATCCCTTACTAAATTTGAAGGTATAAGTGTTCTCCCTGAGTATGCACCGTTGTTACAATTCATCGTGCCGAGACACCACGTGATGATCGGGTGTGATAAGCTCTACGTTCACATACAACGGGTGCAAGCCAGTTTTGCACATGCAGAATACTCGGGTTAACCTTGACGAGCCTAGCATATGCAAATATGGCCTCGGAACACTGAGACGGAAAGGTCGAACATGAATCATATAGTAAATATGATCAACATGGAGATGTTCACCATTGAAAACTACTCCATCTCACGTGATGATCGGACATGGTTTAGTTGATTTGGATCACGTGATCATTTTGATGACTAGAGGGATGTCTATCTAAGTGGGAGTTCTTAAGTAATATGATTAATTGAACTTTAATTTGTCATGAACTTATTCCTGATAGTTTTTGCATGTCTATGTTGTTGTAGATCTATGGCCCGTGCTACCGTTCCCTTGAATTTTAATGTGTTCCTAGAGAAAGCTAAGTTGAAAGATGATGGTGGCAATTACACAGACTGGGTCTGTAACTTGAGGATTATCCTCATTGGTGCACAGAAGAATTATGTCCTGGAAGCACCGCTAGGTGCAAGGCCTGCTGCAGGAGCAACTACGGACGTTATGAATGTCTGGCAGAGCAAAGCTGATGACTACTTGATAGTTCAGTGTGCCATGCTTTACGTCTTAGAATCAGGACTTCAAAGATGTTTGAACGTCATGGAGCATATGAGATGTTTCGAGAGCTGAAGTTAATATTTTAAGAAAATGCCCGAGTTGAGAGATATGAAGTCTCCAACAAGTTCTATAGATGCAAAATGGAGGAGAATAATTCTGTCAGTGAACATATACTTAGAATGTCTGGGTACCATAACCACTTGACTCAGCTGGGAGTTAATCTTCCTGATGATAGTGTCATTGACAAAGTTCTTCAATCACTGTCACCAAGCTATAAAGGCTTCGTGATGAACTATAATATGCAAGGGATGACGAAAACGATTCCTGAGCTCTTCGCAATGCTAAAGGCTGCGGAGGTATAAATCAAGAAGGAGCATCAAGTGTTGATGGTCAACAAGACCACTAGTTTCAAGAAAAAGGGCAAAGGGAAGAGGGGGAACTTCAAGAAGAATAGCAAGAAAGTTGCTACTCCCGGGAAGAAGCCCAAGTCTGGACCTAAGCCTGAAACTGAGTGCTTCTACTGCAAAGGGACTGGTCACTAGAAGCGGAACCGCCCCAAGTATTTGGCAGATATGAAGGATGTAAAAGTGAAAGGTATATTTGATATACATGTTATTGATGTGTACCTTACTAATGCTTGCACTACCGCCTGGGTATTTGATACTGGTTCTGTTGCTCATATTTGCAACTCAAAATAGGGGCTACAGATTAAACGAAGATTTTCTAAGGACGAGGTGAGGATGCACGTCGGAAATGGTCCCAAGGTCGATGTGATCGCCGTCGGCACGCTACCTCTACATCTACCTTCGGGATTAGTTTTAGACCAGAATAATTGTTATTTGGTGCCTGTGTTGAGCATAAACATTATATCTGGATCTTGTTTGATGCGGGAAGGTTATTCATTTAAATCAGAGAACAATGGTTGTTCTATTTATATGAGTAATATCTTTTATGGTCATGCACCCTTGTTGAGTGGTCTATTTTTATTGAATCTCGATCGTGGAGATACACATGTTCATAATATTGAAGCCAAAAGATGCAAAGTTGATAATGATAGTGCAACTTATTTGTGGCGCTGCCGTTTAGGTCATATTGGTGTAAAGCGCATGAACAAACTCCATGCCGATGGGCTTTTGGAATCACTTGATTATGAATCACTTGGTGCTTGCGAACCATGCCTCATGGGAAGATGGCTAAAACTCCATTCTCCAGAACAATGGAACGAGCTACTTACTTATTGGAAATAATACATACCGATGTATGCGTACCAATGAGTATTGAGGCTCGTGGCGGGTATCGTTATTTTCTGACCTTCACAGATGATTTGAGCAAATATGGGTATATCTACTTAATGAAACATAAGTCTGAAACGTTTGAAAAGTTCAAAGAATTTCAGAGTGAAGTAGAAAATCATCGTAACAAGAAAATAAAGTTTCTACGATTTGATCATGGTGGCGAATATTTGAGTTACGAGTTTGGTCTTCATTTGAAACAATGTGGAATAGTTTCGCAACTCACGCCACCTGGAACACCACAAAGTAATGGTGTGTCTGAACATCGTAATCGTACTTTATTGGATATGGTGCGATCTATGATGTCTCTTACTGATTTACCGCTATCTTTTTGGGGTTATGCTTTAGAGACGGTTGCATTCACTTTAAATATGGCACCATTGAAATTTGTTCAGACGACGCCATATGAACTGTGGTTTGGCAAGAAACCAAAGTTGTCATTTCTTAAAGTTTGGGGTTGTGATGCTTATGTGAAAAATCTTCGACCTGATAAGCTCGAACCCAAATCGGAGAAGTGCGTCTTCATAGGATACCCAAAGGAAACTGTTGGGTACACCTTCTATCATAGATCCTAAGGCAAGATATTCGTTGCTAAGAATGGATCCTTTCTAGAGAAGGAGTTTCTCTTGAAAGAAGTGGGTGGGAGGAAAGTAGAACTTGATGAGGTAATTGTACCTTCTCCTGAATTGGAAAGTAGTTCATCACAGAAATCAATTCCAGTGATTCCTACACCAATTAGTGAGGAAGCTAATGATGATGATCATGAAACTTGAGATCAAGTTACTACCGAACCTCATAGGTCATCCAGAGTATGGTCCGCACCAGAGTGGTACTGTAATCTTGTTCTGGAAGTCATGTTACTAGACCATGATGAACCTACGAACTATGAGGAAGCGATGATGAGCCCAGATTCTGCGAAATGGCTTGAGGCCATGAAATCTGAGATGGGATCCATGTATGAGAACAAAGTGTGGACTTTGGTGGACTTTCCCGATGATCGGCAAGCCATAGAGAATAAATGGATCTTCAAGAAGAAGACTGACGCTAACGGTAATGTTACTGTCTACAAAGCTCGACTTGTTGTGAAAGGTTTTTGACAAGTTCAAGGAGTTGACTATGATGAGGCCTTCTCACCCATAGCGATGCTTAAGTCTGTCTGAATCATGTTAGCAATTGCCGCATTTTATGATTATGAAATTTGGCAAATGGATGCCAAAACTACATTCCTTAATGGATTTCTTAAAAGAAGAGTTGTATATGATGCAACCAAAAGGTTTTGTCGATCCAAAAGATGCTAACAAAGTGTGCAAGCTCTAGCGATCCATTTATGAACTGGTGCAATCCTCTCGGAGTTGGAATATGCGCTTTGATAGTGTGACCAAAGGACATGGTTTTATACAGATGTTTGGAGAAGCCCGTATTTACAAGAAAGTGAGTGGGAGCTCTGTAGCATTTTTAATATTATATGTGGATACATATTGTTGATTGGAAATGATACAGAAATTCTGGATAGCATAAAAGGATACTTGAATAAGAATTTTTCAATGAAAGAACCTCGGTGAAGCTGCTTACATATTGGGCATCAAGATCTATAGAGATAGATTAAGACGCTTAATTGGACTTTCACAAAGCACATACCTTGATAAAGTTTTGAAGAAGTTCAAAATGGATCGGTCAAAGAAAGTGTTCTTGCCTGTGTTACAAGGTGTGAAGTTGAGTCAGACTCAATGCCCGACCACTGCAGAAGATAGAGAGAAAATGAAAGTCATTCCCTATGCTTCAGCCATAGGTTCTATCATGTATGCAATGCTGTGTACCAGACCTGATGTGTGCTTGCTATAAGTATAGCAGGGAGGTACCAAAGTAATACAGCAGTGGAGCACTGGATAGCGGTCAAGAACATCCTAAAATACCTAAAAAGTATTAAGGATATGTTTCTCATTTATGGAGGTGACAAAGAGCTTGTCGTAAATGGTTACGTCGATGCAAGCTTTAACACTGGTCCGGATGACTCTAAGTCGCAATCCGGATACGTATTTATATTGAATGGGGGTGCTGTCAGTTGGTGCAGTTCCAAGTAGAGTGATGACCCACAAGTGTAGGGGATCTACCGTAGTCCTTTCGATAAGTAAGAGTGTCGAACCCAATGAGGAGTGGAAGGAAATGACAAGCGGTTTTCAGTAAGGTATTCTCTGCAAGCACTGAAATTATCGGTAACAGATAGTTTTGTGATAAGGTAATTTGTAACGGGTAACAAGTAATGAAAGTAAATAAGGTGCAACAAGGTGGCCCAATCCTTTTTGTAACAAAGGACAAGCCTGGACAAATTCTTATATGAAGGAAAACGCTCCCGAGGACACATGGGAATTATCGTCAAGCTAGTTTTCATCACGCTCATATGACTTGCGTTCGTTACTTTGATAATTTGATATGTGGGTGGACCGGTACTTCCCTTTCTTGGACAAGCATCCCACTTATGATTAACCCCTATTGCAAGCATCCGCAACTACAAAAGAAGTATTAAGGTAAACCTAACCATAACATGAAACATATGGATCCAAATCAGCCCCTTACGAAGCAACGCATAAACTAGGGTTTAAGCTTCTGCCACTCTAGCAACCCATCATCTACTTATTACTTCCCAATGCCTTCCTCTAGGCCCAAACAATGGTGAAGTGTCATGTAGTTGACGTTCACATAACACCACTAGAGGAGAGACAACATACATCTCATCAAAATATCGAACGAATACCAAATTCACATGACTACTTATAGCAAGACTTCTCCCATGTCCTCAGGAACAAACGTAACTACTCACAAATCATATTCATGTTCATAATCAGAGGGGTATTAATATGCATAAAGGATCTGAACATATGATCTTCCACCGAATAAACCAACTAGCATCAACTACAAGGAGTAATCAATACTACTAGCAACCCACAGGTACCAATCTGAGGTTTTAGTACAAAGATTGGATACAAGAGATGAACTAGGGTTTGAGAGGAGATGGTGCTGGTGAAGATGTTGATGGAGATTGACCCCCTCCTGCTGAGAGGATCGATGGTGATGACGATGGTGATGATTTCCCTCTCCCGGAGGGATGTTTCCCTGGCAGAACAGCGCCGCAGGAGCCATAGATTGGTTCCGCCAAGGTTCCGCCTCATGGCGGCAGTGTTTCGTCCCGAAAGCTTGCTTATGATTTTTTCGAGGGTAAAAGACTTCATATAGCAGAAGATGGTCACCGGAGGCCTGCCAGGGGGCCCACTAGGCAGGGGGCGCGCCCAGGGGGGTAGGGCACACCCCCACCCTCGTGGCCAGGGTGTGGGTCCTCTCTGGTTCTTTCTTCGCCCATTATTTTTTATTAATTCCAAAAATGACTTTCATAGAGTTTCAGGACTTTTGGAGTTGTGCAGAATAGGTCTCTAATATTTGCTCCTTTTCCAGCCAGAATCCCAGCTGCCGGCATTCTCCCTCTTCATGTAAACCTTGTAAAATAAGAGAGAATGGGCATAAGTATTGTGACATAATGTGTAATAACATCCCAGAATGCAATAAATATCAATATAAAAGCATGATGCAAAATGGACTACGTGTGAAGTGGAGTAGATAGCTGCTTCTGAAGCAGCAAATGAAGGAGTCTGGATGAAGGAGTTCATATTCGATCTAGGTGCAATACCTAGTGCATCGGGTCCATGAAAATCTTTTGTGACAATACTGGAGCAATTGCCTTGGCAAAGGAATCCAGATTTCACAAGAGAACCAAACACATCAAGAGACGCTTCAATTCCATCTGGCATCAAGTCGCGGAGGGAGATACAGAGATTTTAAAAATACATACGGATCTGAATGTTGCAGACTCGTTAACTAAGCCTCTTCCACGAGCAAAACATGATCAGCACGAAGACTCCATGGGTGTTAGAATCATTACTTTGTAATCTAGATTATTGACTCTAGTGCAAGTGGGAGACTGAAGGAAATATGTCGTAGAGGCAATAATAAATTTGTTATTTATATTTCCTTATATCATGATAAATTTTTATTATTCATGCTAGAATTGTATTAACCGGAAACTTAGTACATGTGTGAATACATAGACAATACACAGTGTCCCTAGTATGCCTCTACTTGACTAGCTCGTTAATCAAAGATGGTTATGTTTCCTAACCATAGAAATGTGTTGTCATTTGATGGATGGGATCACATCATTAGAGAATGATGTGATGGACAAGGCCCATCCATTAGCTTAGCATTATGATCGTTACAGTTTTATTGCTATTGCTTTCTTCATAACTTATACATGTTCCTCTGGCTATGAGATTATGCAACTCCCAAATACCGGAGGAACACCTTGTGTGCTATCAAACATCACAATGTAACTGGGTGATTATAAAGATTCTCTACAGGTGTCTCCGAAGGTGTTTGTTGGGTTGGCATAGATCAAGATTAGGATTTGTCACTCTGTGTTTCGGAGAGGTATCTCTGGGCCCAGACGGTAATGCTCATCACTTTAAGCCTTGCAAGCAATGTGACTAATGAGTTAGTTGTAGGATGAAGCATTACGGAACGATTAAAGAGACTTGCCGGGAACGAGATTGAACTAGGTATGATGATACCGACGATAGAATCTCGGGCAAGTAACATATCGATGACAAAGGGAACAACGTATGTTGTTATGCGGTTTGACCGATAAAGATCTTCGTAGAATATGTAGGGGCCAATATGAGCATCCAGGTTCCGCTGTTGGTTATTGATCGGAGATATGTCTCGATCATGTCTACATAGTTCTCGAACCCGTAGGGTCCGCACGCTTAACGTTCGATGACGATTTGTATTATGAGTTATGTGATTTTGATGACCGAAGTTTTTTCGGAGTCCCGAATGAGATCGCAGACATGACAAGGAGTCTCAAAATGGTCGAGGCATAAAGATTGATATATTGGAATTTATGTTCGGACACCGGAAAGGTTTCAGAATGGTTTGGACATTTTTTGGAGTACCAGGAGGTTACCAGAACCCTCCCCCTCCAGGAATTAGTGGGCCTTCATGGGCCTTGGTGGAAAGGAGAGGCGGGACAGAAGGGTGGTCGCCCCCCCCCTCATGGCAGGTCCGAATTGGACTAGGGAGGGGTGGCACCCCCCTCTTTCCTTCTCCCTCTCCTACTCCTTCCCTCTCTCCCCCTGTTGGAAAGGGAAGGGGACTCCCAACTAGGATTGGGAATCCTAGTTGGACTCCCCCTATGGTGTGCGCCCCTCCTGGCGCCGGCCTCCTCCCTCCCTCCATTATATATGGGGGTGGGGGCACCCCAAAGCACAACAGACAATCTCTTAGCTGTGTGCGGTGCCCCCCTCCACAGTTTAACACCTCGGTCATATCGTCGTAGTGCTTAGGCGAAGCCCTGCGCCGGTAACATCATTATAACCATTGCCATGCCGTCGTGCTGACAAAACTCTCCCTCGTCCTCAACTGGATCAAGAGCACGAGGGACGTCATCGTGTTGAACGTGTGCTGAACACGGAGGTGTCGTACGTTTGGTACTTGGATCGCTTGGATCATGAAGACGTTCAACTACGAGGGTACGTGGACACACTCTCCCGTCTCGTTGCTATGCATCTCCTAGATAGATCTTGCGTGATCGTAGATTTTTTTTATTTACTACGTTCCCCAATAGTAAGTTGTGTGAATCCTCCCGGGCATGACCAGCAAATGTAGTTTTGCATGTAGAAAAACTGAACTGGGTCTACCATTTGAAGAGAGCTAGTACTTCCCAAAGGTCTCATCTTGATCTACCTAGCTTCTTCACAAGTGAAGTTTAGCAGTGGGAAGGTGTGATCGGGAATCACGGGTATACTACACAAACCTTGGTAGAGTGTATAAAACTGATCATGATTAGCCGTATCCCAGGTTATGAACAATTTTTGAGAAACTCATTGGAGAATTGTCAGCTTGATCTCATCACCTCTTCTAATAAAATCAATGGGTGTAACCAAGGGAGTATGGACTGACTCAGATGCCTGGCGTGATGGTGGGAGTGTTATCTGGGAGTGGTTTAGGGTAACCGTGTGATGCAAAGGCCGACATATTCAAATGCTTTATGGATGACCACGTGATACGATTGTCCAGGACTACTGTGGGATGCGGTATGTCCAACTATGAGAGTAGACCACTATTATAAAGGTAGGGAAATGCTACTTTGTGCAAAATAAAAACCAGCCACACCAAACTGCATGATTATTTTTCCAACAAGTCAATCCTGGTGAAGCTTGCCAATACATTCAATGTAAGGTTTCTCGTATCGAAGAAAAGGTAAGAAGTAGGCCGACACTATACTCAACTCTTGCCTGTGAGTGGATAGACACCACACGACTAGAATATTATCTCCACTGCATGATTGTATGTTAACTAGCTCATGGGCTAAGCAGGTGTGTATTCTAAAGCACTAGATCGTGCGATGTAATACTATTACATGTGATGTATTCTTGTTATTCATCGTCGACTATGTGGGTCAGCTATTGATCCAGGGACTTACACAGTAAGCACAGAGATTCGGGGCCCCTCTCGGAACCAGGTCATGACACTTAATGCAATACTTTGTTTTGTTACTTAATACTTTAAGATGTATGTTGGATAGTCTTATGTGGATGATTAGCTACAGATACAGTTGAATAACGGTCGATAGATGTTTGCACGTGATGCTCATATGTAATTATGCCATGTATAATCATAGTCATGAAAAGTGCAATTTAATTGATAAGCAACTATAATTTGTTCAGCACCATGCTATCTTTTGGAGAGAAATCAATAGTGAACCTATGGATCTCGGTCCATTCTTCTTCCTATTTCTCTGCGCCATAGTACGAGCATAATCTCACCTACTGTTGTTTCTTCCGGCCTCGTCATCGCTGGCACGTAATCTCACTGTTTTGGGGTTTGTGCTACATTGTTTCACCCACCACCTAATTCTGTAGTGCCAGCCGCCACCACGTTAGCCGAGAATCATAGCCAAGTGCATGAGTCACCCTAACTGAGGGCTAGATCGTGTTGCTATTATATGACTACAATTGTGTCTCCACGTAATTTCCGTCATTTGTGAATCATAGTGTAACTGGACTTTTCAAGCATGACTACATGCAGCTAGGTGGGTTGTTAGGAGGATAAATGGGCCATGGGCAATTCGGTTGGAGGCTCCTACGAGTCTTCCTCCTCCTCCAAACTAATCAAAATGATCAGAACTCCATCGACTAACAGCCAAATATTTAGTTATGTAGTATATATATATATATATATGTTGTATTTTTTGCGAGTTTTACACAACCATTGGGGATTTGTTATACTAATTTAGTTTCAGCTTATAACTTACTTGCAAACAGAAATGACAACCATATAAGTATATGCCATAACTATGTTGCTGAATTTGTTGATGTGTCCTGCTAATAGCATCAAGAAAGGAAATTCATCGCATACCCACACCAATTGATTCACCTATATAATCACTCCTACAAAGGGATACCAATAATCAACAGTCATGCAATTATGTTTAGAAGAAAGCATCATCAAATGACCCATAATAAATATCACACACGTTGCCTTAAAGCATGCTTTCTCAGCTTCACTCAATAGATATGTTGTATCTCTGGCTCAGAATTTTTCTGCTGGCTTCAAACTATGAGAATCATTCCCAATCATACCAATATTACTCTTTAAGAAATCAATAGAAGTAGCACTTGTATGGCCATCAACTAATGTCTCTTTGTCTTGAAGGAATACCAATTCACTCCTTTCTTAAGATATTTTCAAGAACTATCTTTCCCATCTCTTCAACATAAGAAATGTATTGTACTTCAAATCTACCTTTTTTGTTTCAAGGAAGTTGAGCAACCCATCAACTTTCATTTCTTGGAGAATAATTTTTTTATTCGGTAAATCCATTCAAAGCAGCGCGAACATGATCTGCCTTAGTCTAGACTCCAAATTAATTTTTCCATCTTCATTTTCTGGGCTTGAGTCATCTGCCTCAGTGAAATATTATCTTAAATCTCCATTAAATCTCGATGCAACACGGGACGAATAACTTGATCTATATAGCATCTTTATGTGACTGAAACAAAAACTTAGGTAATAAATAGAAGCAATGGTTCATCATTAAATAAACTTTTAGAACAAAATTTATCACGTTTGTAATATTAACAACTTATATAATTCGACATCTAGTAAAAAATAAATTGGAAGAAAACTAAGATGTGTTTAGTTTCACGCTTTACATCATGATAATTAAAATTATAATTAACAAACTGAATCAAAAACCATACATTGTTTTCATTATATTACTTTGAATATCACAGATGAAAGGGTGTATACATTCCAACTAACTTGAGCCAAGAAAATAAAATTGCATTCTCATTAAAGCATACAAGTAATTTTAATAATACATACACATAAAGTTTGTTTTATCCTCTATAATATAAATCAATACATTTTAGAACTGGTGTCTGCATTTGCATTGTAATATTCATCATGAGACTGGTTTGACACGTTGCTCTATACATTAAGTCGAATTGGTTTTAGTACTAGTAACCCCACACAAGACTTTTTACATACATATAATTATTGGCATAATTTTTATTTCAATAATAAGATTGCACATCATCATATTTCTAAGAATGTTATTCATGAACTAAGATAAAGGAATAAATCAAAATTATGTTTCAGTAAGTTTCAGTCACAAAAACTTGCTCACTTATCCCATTAATTGTAAATTTAATTAAGTACACGCACCTTAATATACGTAAAACAATTGCCCACCTTTTTATTCACATATTAAGACCCCAAACCAGAATATTTCTTACCAGGCAGATGGATTAAGTTCAAGATGAGAGTATTCTCAAGGGAACAAGTGAGTAGAAGAACAAACAAGGAACCACATAATCATGAACAATGGGATTGAACACATAGTAAACAGATTCAAAGAGGTCTAGCAAAATGAAACTTTAATGCACACCAAGTATTGGCGAACAACTAACCTTTTGAGCAAATATTTTGCCCTTATTTGAGCACATAACTCCATGCATCCATTGTATATCTAAATATCTGTAACAACCAATTTGACCCCACATGAACAGGTATATCATTTTGAATTTTACAACCCACTACAGACGTATATAAACAGCTATATGAGGGGTCTCTGTGGCCTACCCTTACGGCATCTCCAACGGCAATCCTTAAAAAATCTCCCGCATCCGTCCACGGACAGGGGGATCAATCTGCAGACATGAATGCGGGAGGCAGCCATCCAACGCTAGCAGCATACATTTTAAACTATTTTTCAACAAACCAAATAAAACTCATGCAAACACGGGCAGATTTCATATAAACATGACGGATTTCATACAAACACGGTGGATTGAACTACATGTCGAACATTTGGAACAAAAAAACCTGCCCCTAAACCTATCCTACGGCGGCAGTGCCCGGCGTTCAAGCCCTTGTCGTCCTCCTTCGCGTCTCCATGAGCACCGGCGATAAGACCGATGAAGTGAAGGTGCGGTCTCCGGCGAGAAAGAGTAAAACATGGGAGACGGACCGGCCCACAAGGGATGTAAGGCACTGCCGCCTCCCGTGGCCTACTCATCCTCAGAGGACTCTGCGGCCTGTCCGTCGCTAGTGGACGTGAGGTCCACGATGGAAATGGTGGCGCCGACGATGTCTTCGTCCCACCGGGCCGACTGATGGTTCGTGAATGGTGTGTAGGAGGCGCAGCTGACGTTGTTCTCCTCCACGATCGCCCAAAGCTGCGCCTCCGCGACGGCCACTTCCTGGCAAGCGGCGGCTTGAGCGCGGACGGCATTGTAGATGGCACGCTGCTCCGCCACGAAGTTGAGGTTAGCCACGGCCATGGCCGCCACGGTCTCCTCGCTGGCACGCTTGCCGTAGATCTGGCCCTCCGCTAGCGACTGCTGCTCCGGTGGAATATGTTGTACCATTGTTCCTCCTGCGCCTGCTGGAATGCCGACAGTCGGTGCAGGCTGCACCTCCGCCATGGCAGCGTTGAACTGCGCCTACGCCTGCTCCATGGTGAAGTGTCGTGCACAGGAGGCGCAGGAGCCGAGGCAGAGTCGTTGGAGCCCGTCTCCATCGTGGTGTCGTCCTTGTGGTCGGAGACCTCGGGTGAGCTGGCCGGCAAGCCGGCCTCGATCCGCCTGGCACGGCGACTATGCTAGGCGGCGGCAAGGGCAACCACCGCATGCTTCATCTCTAGCGACAGACTGTCCTATATTGATTTCCCGCTGGCGGTCATGGCGGATGCAGTGCAATGGAGGAGGATGTGGTGGGGCTAGTGTTGTGGTGTGGTGTTTGCCGGGTGTGGCCGCCTTTATATAGCGGATTCCGGTGAGGCTAGGTGTCTGGGTGCGTCAATGCGTGACGCCGGAGTGTTCCTCGGGCGACAAGTGGCCACAGACGGACGGACAGCGGCATTGAACGGGCGCGGTAGATATCCATCCCGTCCCATCTAGTCGTGCGTCTCCGGCATTGAACAGGCGTGGACACGGGAGACGCATCGCGAGCGACGCCCTCGCCTGGCGCGCCGCTTCAATGGCTAAGGCAGTGAGAGGTCGCATCCGCCCTGAGCCGTCTTCAATGTTGAGCGGCACACTCTATAGGGGCATGAATGCAGACAGCTGGCGCCGGGCGGGAGCGTGCGCTGGAGGGGGAGGGGTATTTGGTGGGCAAGGACGGTCAGAAAACGGGCTTGGGATCGGTTTGGACTCCCGCAAATCTCCACCACATTGATCTCCGATTTACGGCAGAAACCTCGTCCGGATCACTCCACGGACCGATACAAGTCAGGGTTGGATGGCTTCCGCTGTTCGAACAACTCGATTCGGACAGTTGCGAGAGGTTTATGGATCCGCCAAGGAGATGCCATTATGTGCTACAAGTCCCGTTCCTGTACGTACATGGTGCAGCGATCTTTTAAAACAAATTCATCTACGTGCGTAGTTATAATAGGCATTGAATAGGCATGGACACGGGAGATGCGTCGCGGGCGGCGCCCTCGGCCAGCGTGCCGCTTTAATGGCTGAGGCAGTGAGAAGTCATGTCTGCCCTGAGCCGTCTTCAATGTTGAGCGGCACGCTCTACAACAGCATGAATGCAGGCAGCTGGTGCCGGGCGGGAGCGTGCGCGGGAGGGGAAGGGGTATTTGGTGGGCCAAGACGGTCAGAAAACAGGCATGGGATCGGCCCGGACTCCCGCAAACCTCGTTCACGTTTATCTCTAATATACGACAGAAACCTCGTCCGGATCACTCCGCGGACCGATACAACTCAGGGTTGTATGGCTTCCGCTGTCCGGACAACTCGATTTAAACGGTTGCGGCAGGTTTACGGGTCCGCCAAGAAGATGTCATTATGTGCTAAAGTCCCCTTCCCGTACGTACATGGTGCAGCGATCTTTGAAAACAAAGTCACGTACGTGCGTAGATATAATATATGCAAATGGCCGTGTCTATGATCACACATCACAGGCGCTAGCTAGCTAGACTTTTTGCCTTTTTGCCTTAATCATGACGTGCGTGTCCCAACCACTAAGCTCGTTTTAGAGCACAGCGCGCCACGTGACACGACGCGAGCTCCCGTCACCTTTTCTCTCTCATCAACCCGCCTGGTGAACTACACACGCAAAAATTAACCAAGTCGGACGCAAGAGTTGATGGTGTCCAGCTTTCGAATTGCCCAAAGGGGCACGTCGGATGGGCGCGCTGGCACGACGCAAGAGGAAAGCTAGGTTTTAAAGATGCTACATATACATGATGTGACACAACAACTTTGGGTTGAATTGTAGGACTCGACTGGGATAACAGCTCAACTGGCTCTGATGTGTGATGACGCACACGCGGCTGTCCAGCTGGCTGGGACTTCCGTACCGATTGTTCACCATGTATGTACATACGTGTCGTCTATATAAGAGCGGAGCTTTTTGCGGTGATTAACCGTTAATTAATCGCCACTAGCTCGTTCGTTTTCTTTCGTCTCGGGCTCTCCACTGAGCCGCCTTCTTATGTTGGGTGAAGTCTATTTTTGTTCTTCAACAACTGTCTGAGCTTAGTTTTGTTCCCTACACAAAAAAACTAAACTACTCCCTCCAATTCAAATTAATTGATTTACTACAACTTTGCATCATTAATATGGATAGGAAGGAGTAGTTCAACACCAACTTTTAATATTGCACATATTTATCTGGTCCTGGCACAAGTTAATCAAAACCGGTGTATCACAGGTGACATGTGGCTCATGAAGCTCCATCATGAGAGATCCAACAGCCGAGGTTGTTTTTTTTTTCTTCCTATTTTTGCACGCCAATGCTTCATAGTCTTACCCACATGGCGGTTATGCGGTTATGCCGCATAGTAGCAGCCCTATGTACAGAAAATAGACAATATAGAAATAACAGTCAAGAAAATGCCAAGGGGGAGGACGCTCAATATGGGGCATGGATAAAAGCCTTTATCCCACGAATTAGTAGTGACAGATACCGCTATTTTCAAAATAAGGGGAGGAGTTTTGGGGGTGGCAGAAGTGGAGGGAGCGGTAGGAATATAAGCAGTGGGGCATACAGGAGTAACTCTAGAAGCGACAGTGGATCATGGAGGAAGAATGCAACATTAACAGATAAGGATGGAGGACAGAAGAATCCTGCAGAGGAGGAGGTGACTAGTCCTTTGAAGGAGGTGCCACCAGGTGAGAAGGGTGCAGGAAACCATGATTCTAGTAGGAAGCAGTTGTTCTTTAGTACTACTACAGAGATCGAGGGCAAGACAAAAGATAGCAAGAATGGCGAGGCGGCGGCGGGGAAGGTGGACGAAACTGACACTATTATGCTTGAGAAGGGTGGCGAAGGTGGGGCGACACAAGTAGAGGAGCTGCATGTAGAGGGTCAGGATAAAAAGGAGGCGAGCGAAATTATTCCAAATAATAATCTAGAAGAGAAGCAGGGCGGCAAGTTTAAGAGGCAGAGGAGGGATGGAGCGAAGGGTAACCAACAGAAGTTGGACATCCATGTGGGAAGGAAGAGACAAGGGGAGGATATGGAAGTGGAAGGAGAGGTGACGGAGAGTTTGAAGAAAAGCAAGCTAGAGGAAGCAGGAACGAAAAGCAACGAGGTGGGGCTGTCGGAACAGCCCTGCAAGCACCAATGAAGCTTATTGCTTGGAACTATCGGGGGCTTGGGAACCCCACGGCAGTTCGTAACCTTTTGAAGTCAAGAACAGATGTCTCCTCAGTAAGTGGCTGTATAAGTTGTCAGTTGAGACCGAGGCAACGTGGGCGCAGATTCTCCGTAATAAGTATTTGGAGTCCAAGACTTTGTCCCAGGTGACAGTGAGACCGACTGACTCGCCGTTTTGAAAGGGGCTTCTGAGAGTTAAAGCTGCCTTCTTTCATAGAACAAAGTTTATTGTCGGTAATGGCAACACTACTCGCTTCTCGGAGGATACTTGGCTTGGTGAAATGCCGTTGGTGCTTCAGTATCCTTCCCTGTATCGTATTGTTCAGCGACGTGATGCCCTGGTTGCAACGATTATGCAGTCCATTCCCCTTAATATTCAGTTTAGGAGGGTGCTTGTTGGCGAACGGTGGGAAGCATGGCTTCATTTGGTGAGTCGACTGATGGAGGTTCAGCTAACTCATCAGCCCGACCAGTTGTGTTGGAAGCTCACTAGGTGTGGAGAGTTTACAGTCAAGTCGATGTATATCGACGTCATTAACTCTAGTTTTATTCCTAGTTCCAAACATGTTTGGAAAGTCAAAGTTCCTTTGAAAATTAAAGTGTTTATGTGGTTTGTACATAAACAAGTAATTTTAACAAAGGATAATTTGGTTAAGCGCAACTAGACATGATCTACTAGGTGTAATTTTTGTGATCGGGACAAAACTATCAAGCACCTCTTCTTTGATTGCCCGTTGGTGAGAGTTCTGTGGCACACGGTGCAAATTGCCTTTAACATTACTCCACCGAATTCGGTCAGTATGTTATTTGGAACATGGCTTGTTGGGATAGAGTCTGCAACAGCTAGACACATTCGCGTCGGAGTATGTACGTTGTTATGGGCAATTTGGAATTGCAGAAATGATTTGGCTTTTAACAGAACAACATCTATTCATTTTTTGCAGGTTTTATTCCGAGCTACCGCGCTGATCCGTATGTGGTCCTTACTCACTCCGACGGAGGCCAGGGAGTGTTTGGTTATTGGATCTGTCCGATGGGAGATGGTAGCGCAGGATATCTTCAACTAGTTTGGATGTCGGTCATGTAATAGGATAGGCGATTAGTTTACCTATCTTTGTTCTGCCAGCCGGTTGTAGCTTTTTCGCCTTGGGGCTCTTTGTGAGCTTGCATTTATTTTGTTTTCAGACTTTAAGACCTTGTTGAACCTTTTCATTTATTTATAAATGTGGCCGTATGCATCGTTCTGATGCAGAGACCGGGGAGTCCCCCCTTTTCGAAAAAAAGAAGGTAGAAGATCTCGATGTGCTCTTTCTCTCATAAACAAAGCTCTGTGAGAGGGAGATGGAGCATTTGAGGTGGAAACTGGGTTTGCCTAACATGGTGGTGAAGGATCCGGTTGGGCGCCGGGGCAGGCTTGCGCTCTTTTGGCGGAGAGGGGTTGATGTGATATTGAGATGGAAAGACAAGTATTACATAGATGCAGTGGTGGTGGAGGACAATGGAGTGCAGTGGAGGTTGACGGGCATGTACGGGGAGTCCAAAGCAGGAGAGAAGGGGAAGACTTGGGAGGCATTGAGATCTTTGCAGGGTCTGGTAGATCTTCCATGGGTTTGCCTTGAGGACTTTAATGAAATTCTATTTGTGAATGAGAAGGAGGGTGGACCAGCTCGAAACCAAGGTTGTATGGATGCGTTCCGAGATACTTTGGAGGTGTGTGGTCTGGAGGATTCGGGCTTTGAAGGTGACCCCTTTACCTGGCACAACAACTGGCACCAAGTGCAAGGTTACACGAGGGAGCGCCTTGATTGTGCAGTGGCGTGCGATTATTGGAGGGGGGGGGTCTTCCCCTCTGTACAAGGTTATAAATGGGGACCCCCGTCACTCTGATCATCGACCAATTATGGTTATGGCTGACGGTATGGGGAAGGAGGTTGGAGTAAAACAGGGAGGTGGTGTGTTTAGGTTCAAAGCAAAATGGCTGCTGGAGGAGGAATGTGCGCGGGTGGCTGAGGAGGCATGGAATGCAGCTTTCAAGGAGGGGAGTGTTTTGGTTCGGGGGCGCTTAAACAAGGTGGGTGGCGAGCTGACAAAGTGGGACCGGGAGGTCCTTGGAGAATTGAAGGGACGTATTAAAAAAGCAAGGAAAGAACTTGAGTAGTGCAGGCGTGCCTATCTGGACCAACATCAAATTAATCATGAGCATCTACTACGCTATAAACTTAACAGATTGGAGGATCAGTACAACTTATATTGGCGCCAAAGATCTCATGTGAACTGGATGGAAAAGGGTGACAAGAACACAAATTTTTTCCATGCGCAGGCGAATGAGAGGAAGAAAGTTAACACGATAAAGAAGTTAAGGAAGGATGGAGGAGAAGTAGTGGAGGTAGAAGTGGAAGTAGGGAATTTTATTACTAACCACTACAAAAGTTTGTTCACATCTTCTGCATGTCTCGCAAATGATGATGCCTTATCATATGTTGCCAAGTCGGTCACACCAGACATGAACTCTCGTCTCACATGCAAGTTCAATGAGCGGGAAGTTAAAGAGGCCTTGGACTCTATTTGTGACTTGAAAGCACCAGGACCTGACAGGATGCCGTCTATCTTCTATAAAAAGTTCTGGGAGGTTGTTGGAACGAAGGTGAAAGAAGAGGTTCTTGAGGTGCTGAATGGTGGACCGATGCCAGTGGGATGGAATGAGAACACGATTGTGCTTATACCGAAGGTGAAGAACCCAGAAAGAGTGACTGAGTTTAGACATATAAGCCTCTGTAACGTTCTATACAAGCTAATCTCAAAGGTACTAGCAAATCGGCTCAAGGAGATCCTACCGAAAATTATCTCGCCAACACAATAAGCATTTGTCCCAAGGAGAATGATCACTGACAATATTCTGGTTGCGTATGAGATCACACATTTGATGCACAAAAAGAAGGGTGGCAGAGAAGGATTGGTGGTGGTAAAACCCGACATGAGCAAGGCCTATGACTGGGTTGAATGGTGTTTCTTGGAAAGAATGATGATCAAGATGGGCTTTGCGGAGCAGTGGTAGAGCACTATCATGAAATGTGTTCGGTCTGTCTCCTACTGAGTGAAGTACAACCGTAGCCTATCGGAGGTGATCCTTCCGCAGAGAGGGCTCCGTTAAGGGGATCCTCTATCGCCATATCTATTTATTATGTGTGCAGAAGCCTTCTCTTCTTTGCTGCAGCATGTGGAATCTGAGGGTACTATTAAAGGGGTTCAGATCTGTAAGGGGGCACCGAAGATTAACCACCTCTTCTTCACCGACGACTCTCTAATTGTTATGAAAGCAACGGTTCAAGGTGTTGAAAAGCTCCAATAAATTCTTGCGCTTTATGAAGAGCAATCCGGGCAGATGATCAATAAGGAGAAGTCCACAACAATGTTCAGCAAAGGTACAAAGGCAGCAACAAAAGCGGCGGTCCTCGCTGGGTAGGCATTGCAACAGAGTCGTTTAATCAATGATACTTGGGACTGCCAGTACACATTGGGGCCTGCAGGCGAAAGGAGTTTGAATATCTCAATCAAAAAAAATTTAGTAACGCATGCAAGGGTGGAAGGAAAAGTTGTTGTCGAAAGCCGAAAAAGAGGTGTTGATTAAGGCAGTAGCACAAGCAATACCTACATACGCTATGTCGTGCTTCGATCTCACTAAGCAACTATGCGAAGAGATCAGCGCGCTCATTGCGAGGTACTGGTGGAGCCAGCAGGATAAGACCAACAAGTGCCATTGGGTGAGTTGGGAGCGGATGACGAGGTCCAAGAAGGATGGTGGATTGGGCTTTAGAGACCTCCATATTTTCAATCTCGCTATGCTATCTCGACATGGCTGGAGACTCATTGACGCCCCGGACACGCTGTGCGCGCAGGCACTTAAGGCACGCTACTTTCCGAATTGTTCGCTTCTTGAGGCCACAGAGAAGGACGGCATTTCATATACATGGAGTAGTATCCTAAAGGGAGTTGAACTTCTAAAGGAGGGAATTATCTGGCGTGTCAGTTCGGGTGAAAATATAAAAGTCTGGGAAGACCCATGGATTCCATGAGGTGATACTCGCCGTCCAACGTCCTTGAGAGGCAACGCGATCATCACTAGGGTCTCTGACCTGATCGATCCTGTCAATGACAGCTCGGATGAGCAGCTACTGCAAGATCTTTTCAATGCTGCAGATGTGGATGCAATTCTGAAAATACCGATAAGAGCTGAGATGGAGGACCATGTTGCGTGGCATTTTGATCCTAAGGGCAAGTTCTCCGTGAAATCTGCGTACCAAGTGGGCGCCAGGTTACGAGATACGAAGTTGTGTCGCGACGTGGGAACCTCCATGACAAGTAAAAAGGCAAAGGATGAATGGCAGCGGGTGTGGACTTTGAACATGCCTGGCAAGATCCAGATTTTCTTATGGCGATTTGCTCTTAACAGCCTTCCTCTCCGTATGGACATCAAGTGAAAGAAAGTTTAGCTGGACACGAGATGCCCGGTTTGTAACCGCTTTGATGAAGACGGCAGCCATCTCTTCTTGAAATGCAAAACAGTGATGCAGATTTGGCGCTCTCTATATATGGAGGACACAAGCCTTGCTATGCTAAACTTTACTAGCCCAAGGTAAGTGTTCGATCATCTATGGACATTACAGAGCACAAGCAGGGACACGAGTCTCATCTTGCTTTGGGAGTGGTGGAATGCTAGAAACAAGGTGAATGCAGGTGATAAATTGAGGCCCACGGATTATATTTTACACAATATCCAGAGACACCTACAGAATTACAAGGAGGAGGACAAGGTACAACCAGGGAATGTGAATGTCTAGAAAGTCTAGCAACCACCCCCAGCAGATTCAGTCAAGGTAAATTTTGATGCGGCTTTTTACGGGGAGTCAGGACGGGGTGCTTGGGGTTGTGTGATTCGTGATGACCAGGGCATTTTCTTGGCAGCAAAAGGGGGCACCCTTGAGCATCTCTCCAGTCCTTTACATGTGGAGGCGCTGGCGCGTGTCAAGGCTACAGAAGCGAGCGCCGAGCTGGGCGTCCATAGGCTGGTGCTGGAGTCCGATTGCCAAGTTCTGGTGAAGACGCTGCACTCTGATGAGTACGAACGAGCGATTGTTGGTGTTCTTCTACGCGAGACACGCAGTTGGTTCCATGCAAACTTTGAGTCATTTAATTTCAGTTTTTGTAGTCGAGATTGTAATAAGACTGCCCATGAACTAGCTACTTATAGCTTCAGGGTAGGAGCTGTTGATCTCTCCTAGATTGATCAGGCTCCAGACTTTATCTCTGCTATGGTCGCCAGCGATATGGCTGTGCGGGTCTAGGTTTGGAATGAATTGTTTCCAGGTTAAAAAAACAGTCAAGAAAATGATAGAAATAACCAAAATGAGGGGAAATGAAATGTTGGCACAAAAATAATCTAAATGTTGTTTCTTTTAAAGAGGAAATACTCCACAAAGAGTTTTAACCGCAAAATTTGCAGCAAAACAAAATATGTGATATTCAGTAGTATTGTAAAAAACGCTAAAATAAAAACCATTAAAATATTATGGTTACAACTCACCATATTTCCAATTGCTTTTCCATAAAAGTTATTTCCATTTCCCTATTTTCAATATTCGATCAATCTTGAACTTCAATAGTTTTACATAACATAGCTGGTTGTATCCAGTTTTTCTTCTTCTTTTTTTTGACCAGGAAACCGTAGAACAATGGTTCTACGGTAAATTATATTAATAAATTATGTACAAGCAAAACCGATTACATCACAGCAATCATCCAATACCAGTTTTGTGAAACATGAGAACAGTTATAAATTCTGTATAACCCAGGAGCTAATCTTGGCCGCTTTAGTTTGCTTTGCTTTTATCTGTGCTGCCCATAGACCATCTTGAAGATAGAATTTCCAACCCTGAATATGAGGAACTGCTGCACGAAAAATCTTGTCATTTCTGATGGACCATATGCTCCAACAACCCATCACAATAATATCTATGGCAATATCTGGAGGGAGTTGCTCCAAGGCAAGTTGAAAGTCATCGAAGACAGATATTCCTCTTGGCTTGGAAGGGATGATGGTATCCCAACATTGGAGAGCAAAGGGGCAATTCCAGAATAAGTGAAGCAGCGTCTCCTCCGTGTTATCTGAATAGAGTGCACAGTTGTAGCTGGTGAGATGCATAGATTTCCTGTGGAGGAGGTTCCTGATCCTGTCATGAAGCAGCAACCAATTAAAAAGCTTATGCCTCAGTCTGCAACCTGTATGCCAAATTTGTCTGAAAATCGGGTGCACCAAGATGGGTCCACATATATGATGATACATCTTGATGGAGGAGTATCCTTTGGGGGCTCCCAGAACTTGCCATTCATCAGGGTCATTGGATTGTGGTCGGTGTTGTAGGTGCTGGATTAGCAGAGTATATTGCTGGAAGGCTTGTTCAGACAGAGGAGTGTGAAAGAGTTCAGACAGGTCTGGTTCTTCCATAGCAGTCTTCAGGGTAACATATTCATTCTTGGTATAAGAGTGCAGTTCAGGGAATTTGGACCGAAGTGGTTGATCCCACGAGTTATCAGACCATAGAAAAGTGGTGTCACCAGAATGGGCCTTGCAAACTGCAAAATTTTTGTATGTTGGCAGCAACTTGAGTATAGATTTCCACCAGAAAGAGCCCACCAATCTCTCACCAGGCAGGGAGGCGGAGTAGTAAGTTTCCCGAATGATATTGATCTAAGGAGTATCAACTCTATTAAGGAATTTATGTAGTTGCTTCATGAGAAGTGCCTGATTATGAGTGTCAATATCCAATATCCCTAGTCCTCCATTGGCCTTAGGTTGACATGCAGTGGCTCATGCTATGAGTGCAACACCCCTCTCCAAATATCCATATTTCCTCCAAAAACAGTTTTTCAGATAGATGTTCAGTTGTTTAACCACTGAAGCTGGCATCCTTAAAGAGCACATGAAGAAAGTTGGCAGGCTGGAGAAGACCGATTTAATGAGAGTTAATTTGTCTCTAGTGGAAAGCAGAGTAGCACAACCAAACGATCGTTTCTCCACTCTCTTAAGCAGGGGCATATAATCTTCCACTCTAGGTTTGTGTAAGCTGAGAGGCAAACCCAAATAGGTGTGGGGAAGTGCTCCAATCTGGCAGCCAAAGATACATGACAGATATTGCATTTGTTCCTCAGAGGTGTTGATAGGAATCATAATAGACTTGTTGTAGTTGACTTTCAGTCCAGTGAAAGCAGCAAAATGCAGTAGCATATTCTTAATATGCATCAGTTGGGAGGCCTCAGCTTTGACCACTAAAATGGTATCATCAGCATATTGAATGATAGGAAAATCAGGGCTTGATTGGTGGACCAGAGGGGGTTGTATCATAGAGTTATGCATTGCCTCATTCATCATAGATTGCAAAATGTCTGCTGCTAGCACAAAAATGAGAGGGGAAAGAGGGTCCCCTTGTCTGACTCCACATTTGCAAAGAAATTGTTTTCCAGGAACCCCATTGAGAAGAACAGAAGAAAATCCAGTGCCATAAATCATTTGAATCCAATTAATCCACCTATTTCCAAAACCTTTGGCTTTCAGAATATCAATAATAGTATCATGACTGAGCATATCAAAGGCCTTTTCAAAATCCAATTTCAGAAGAATGATATATTCATTTGATTGGTGGCATTGATGAATGTATTCATAGGACCAAGCTAAACAGTCTTGAATGCAACTGTTAGAGAGAAACCCATATTGGTTGGGATGAATAAGCTTGAGTATCTTGCTTTGCAGTTTGTTGGCCAACAGCTTGGTTAAGATCTTCAGGGTGCAGTTGAGAAGGGAAATAGGTCTAAAATCATTTGGTAGCACAACATCATCTCTCTTGGGGATCAGAGTAATGAAAGAGTAGTTGATACTATGCAAATTTACAGTACCCATGTGGAAGTCTTCAATAAGCTTATAGAAATCTGGGGCCACAATATCCCAGCAAGCTTTGAGAAAAGCTGCATTAAACCCATCTGGTCCAGGAGCTTTATCAGTAGGCATCTTTTTAATGACATCATCAATTTCTTGCTTAGAAAAGGGAAGTTCCAGATCTGATAAATCATCATGGTGTAATAGAATGTGCTGCAGCATGAGTGGGTTCTCAGTTTTTGTAACAGATCCTAATCTCTTCTTAAATGCTCTGTATAGGATGGCAGCTTTAGCTTGGTGATCTGTGTGTTCTTGGTCATCCTCATCCCTCAACACAGCAATATGATTAAACCGATGCTTGATAGTTGCTTTAGCTTGAAAGTACTTGGTGTTTTCCTCACCCATTTTGATATTTCTGATGGTGGCTCTCTGCTTCCAATATATTCTCTGCTGCTCATTAATAAGTTTCAAATGCTCAATCAGAATCTTTCTGCCATTAGTTTCCTCAATGGACAGGTCCCTTAATTCCTCAATAACATCATAGAAGAGGATCATGTAGTTGATGTTCTGAATAATTTGCTTGTGGTTTGAGATGGTTTTGGCCCAGTTTTTCTTCTTCTTAGGGCTTAGAAATCTTGTTTTTGAATATTTTTGTTTGTTCTCATGCTTATTAGCTGCCACCTGTGCGAACCCACCACGACCTTATTGGCCATGCATACACCTCTTTCTCTAGAGAGAAGGAACCGAATACGTCATCTAAATGGAAGTTAAAGTCAAATTTGTCTGTTTTTAGGGTTAAGTGCGACCAAAACTACATTCGCCTTATTATTGAAGGACCAAAAATAGATAATTTTCTTTTATTCCATTCCTTTTTAGTTTTAACTATTGTATAATGGCATGCACCTGCTAATATTTTCTGTGCACAATAGAAATATTCTTAATTTATGTTTGCATAATATAATGATGCTTTATTTCTATGTTTATACATAATTAGTTAACATGTTGTAGATTTCATGACAACCACACTCTCGTCTAGGCTAAAAAAACACTCCTCTCGTCCAATCCATTTATTGAGGGGACTGTAACCGTATGGTATAAATGAGTAAGCCAAATCCACTGTATAGTTCATTAATTATATGGAAGGCAACTCGATCATGTAACTTTGCACATGTACTTGAATTTTCAAGAGACAATAGCTTGTCAAACCAAATGTTTAGCTTGTCAAGTTCATATATATTCATGAATAAAAGCACGAATAACTCACATGCATCGATCTAAAGTACGCAATTAAGAAAACCCAAAATTGGTCCAGTTAATTGACATACATACACAAAAGTAATGAATTCCCATTTTTATATCACGTCACAAAGAGTGCAAGGCTCAGCTTTCAAGTAAAGGGAAGGCAAGTGATCTTGCTTCACCCCATTAGAGCATCTCTAGCAGACCCCGCATCCCGCCGACCCGCATTTCACGTTTGCAGTTCGCGAAAGAAGTGTTTTGCAGGCCGGCGTGAACAGCCGCAGAGGCAGACCCTGCAAAGCCAACCCGTATCCTGTTTTACGGATCGGCTTTGCGGGGTCTGCCCGTATCCTGTTTTACGGATCGGCTTTGCGGGGTCTGCCTTTGCGGCCATCCCCCCCCCCCCCCGGCCCGCAAAATGTAAATTTGCACCTCAATTTGCATTTCTTTGCATTTCTAACCACATTGCATACATAGGACGTACCCCGTCGTTTTCGCATTTGAAGAACACTCATCCGGGGCGCTTCGGCATGCCCAAAGTCAGCCGTAGCACTGTTCGCGCGCAGTCGTCGCACTGTATGAGCGGCATTGGAAAGCCACAGAGCCTCTGCGCGAGGGCCGAGCCCTACGGCCGGCCGGCCGAATCCATGCAGGCAAACCGGCGGCGGTGGCGACACGCCGAACCCGCACCTGCATGCAGCGATGCACCTTTGCCGGGGCTGCGCGAGGTGCTCCCCGACCATTCCATCTCTTGGTCCAGCCGCCGGCGGCCGGGAAAGACAAATCCGGCCGCCCGCGATGAAGGGCCGCACATCCACAAGTTCCCGGCCCGCTGACACAGTAGGAGTGGGAGGGGGCGGAGGGCAACCTCGTGCATGTGGCGGCCTTTCGGCGTGCTCCCGCCGGCTACTTTTTCCGGAATCTTGGGCGGCGGCGGCGGGGCGGCAGGGCGAGGGGGAGAGGGGAGGTGGTTGGTGGGGAAAAGCGCGGGCTGAAATGTCCTCCCCACCAACCGCTCCTGCTATTTGCAGGGCACCAACGGGCCGGGGGGGGCGCGTATTCGCGGGTTGGGGTAAAGTTTTTGCCGCGCCCCTCAAATTTTTTTGCGGGCCGGCCGCGTTTGTGGTGTCTATTAGGATTTTCCGCGCCGACTCGCATTTTGGCGGTTATTTTGCGGGTCGGGGAGTTTTGTGGGATTTGCTAGAGTTGCTCTTAGTGATCCCGTTAAAGCTTGCATCTTCCTATGCTTTTTTTGTTTATGTAGCTAACTGTTTCCCATAATGGATATGTACCTAGCAGTCAGTTTGTGCATGCCATCATTAATTGGAGCTCTTGGGAACCGCTCCTCTCCTCACGTGGAAGAGAATCCCTTTTAAGAAGGTCCAAAACTTGCTCCACTTTCGAGGTGGTACTAAACTTCCCGCCACCTAGTCATGAAACCTACATGGGTCTTTAGAGATTTTTCTGCAATTGTTTTATGGGCCTAAATCCCATCTATATTTCAATAACTTTAATTCTAATCCCCTGTTGAGTATTATCACTGACATGTGGCCGACTGAGGGAGTCCTGGACTAAGGGGTCCTCGGACAGCCGGGCTATATACTTTGGCCGGACTGTTGGACTATGAAGATACAAGATTGAAGACTTCGTCCCGTGTCCGGGTGGGACTCTCCTTTGCGTGGAAGGCAAGCTTGGCAATTTGGATATGCATATCTCTTTCTCTGTAACCGACTCTGTGTAACCCTAGCCCCCTCCGGTGTCTATATAAACCGGAGGGTTTAGTCCGTAGGACAACAACAATCATAATCATAGGCTAGCTTCTAGGGTTTAACCTCTATGATCTCATGGTAGATCAAGTCTTGTAATACTCATATCATCAAGATCAATCAAGCAGGAAGTAGGGTATTACCTCCATCGAGAGGGCCCGAACCTGGGTAAGCATTGTGTCCCCTGCCTCCTGTTACCATTAGCCTTAGACACACAGTTCGGGACCCCCTACCCGTGATCCGCCGGTTTTGACACCGACATTGGTGCTTTCATTGAGAGTTCCACTGTGTCGTCACAATAAAGCTTGATGGATCCTTCTATTATCTGCAACGATGCGATCCAGGGTGAGGTTTTCCTCCCTGGATAGATCTTGGTATTCGGCGGCTTCGTACTGCGGGCCAACTCGCTTGGCCATCTGGAGCAGATCGACAGCTACGCCCCTGGCCATCAGGTCAGGTTTGGAAACTTAAACTACACTGCCGACATCCGCAGAGACTTGATCTTCGACGGATTCGAGCCCATGTCAGGAGCGCCAAACAGTCACGACGAGCATGACTTAGACTTGCCATCGGACGGCGTTCGGGAGATCGCACCTACAGCTGCCCTGGCCTTAGATCCGGAGCAGATTGTGCCATCCGAGGATGGGTGGATAGACCCCGCCACGGAGGCCGTATACTCATCGGCGCTAGAGCCGAACACACACTTCACCTCCAAAGAAATCTGTGTCATCGGACCCTCGGACTCGTCTCCGGCCATAGGTTCCGAACCACGCGCATCCGTGCCCATCGACTCTGATTGGGTGCCGATCATGGAGTTTACCTCTACTGGTATCTTTGAGCACTCCCCCTTGGGCGACGTGCTAAGTTCATTGAAATCTCTCTCTCTGTCAGGAGACTCTTGGCCGAGCTATGTCCGCTTGAGTGGGAAGCGAACTATGCCACTATCGATGACTTAACCGACACGCTTGACTTCGACTCCGAAGACATCGACGGTATGGACGACGATGCTGGAGATGAACAGGAACCACCGCCCACGGGGCGCTGGTCAACCACCTCATCATATGATATATACATGGTGGATACACCCAAAGAAAACAACGGCGAGGAATGGAAGGATGCAACGGAGTATAATCCCCTCGAGAAGCCACCAAAGCGACGACGTAGGTGCCGCTCTAAATCCTGCCAGAGTAAAAACAATGATAAAAGCGCAAGAAGGAATAATACCCCGGTCGATTCCAAAGGAAACGACGACCCCATGGACCCAGCGATGGAGCAGGATGAGCCAGGGGACGGCGAACATAGTCCGGAGCCGCTATCCGATCACGGTGATGCCGAGGGTAAAACTCATCAATTTGTCTCCGGAGAGGATAACAGTCCGGACGACGATGCACACATCATCCCGGAAAGGCACTTGGAACAATAGAACCTCCATAGAAGGCTTGTCGCCACAGCAAGAAGTTTGAAGAAGCAGAAGCAAAGGCTTAAGGCCGCGCAGGATACGCTCAACCGCAGATGGAACAAAGTGCTCAACATTGAAGAAAAATACGGTGGCGATCGCCACACAACGAGCTACCCAAAGTGCAAGTTGCTGCCTGAATTCGACGACGAGGCCATAGAGCCCATTCCGCCGAAAAATAATACGACCGATACACCGGATCAACCACCCCGTGGCTGCGACAGGGCGGCTAATGATGCCGCACACAAGTCAGCACACGATTTACATGAGCTCCTGGACAAAAAAGCCGGTATGGCCAGGTCCATCTATGGATCTAGGAAGCAAGCTCCGGCACAGGATCATGATACGTCTCCAACGTATCTATAATTTTTGATTGTTCCATGCTATTATATTACCCCTTTTGGATGTTTATGGGCTTTATTTTACACATTTATATCATTTTTGGGACTAACCTACTAACCGGAGGCCCAGCCCATATTGTTGTTTTATTGCCTGTTTTAGTTTTTCGAATAAAAGGAATATCAAACGGAGTCCAAACGGAATGAAACCTTCGGCATCGTGATTTTTTGGAAGAATATCATCCTGGAGGCTCGGAGATCATGTCAGAAGACCCTCGAGGAGCCTAGGAGATAGCCCCCCCCTACAGGGCGCGGCCCCCTGTCTCGTGGACCCCTCGAGCACCCCCCAACCGACTTCTTTCGCCTATATAACCCTACGTACCCTAAAACCATCGAATATCAAGATAACCCGGGAGTTCCGCCGCCGCAAGCCTCTGTAGCCACCAAAAACCTCTCGGGAGCCCGTTCCGGCACCCTGCCGGAGGGGGAACCCATCACCGGTGGCCATCTTCATCATCCCGGCGCTCTCCATGATGAGGAGGGAGTAGTTCACCCTCGGGGCTGAGGGTATGTACTAGTAACTATGTGTTTGATCTCTCTCTCTCTCGTGTTCTCTCTATGGCACGATCTTGATGTATCGCGAGCTTTGCTATTATAGTTGGATCTTATGATGTTTCTCCCCATCTACTCTCTAGTGATGAATTGAGTTTCCCTCTTGAAGTTATCTTATCAGATTGGGTCTTTACTTTGAGAACACTTGATGTATGTCTTGCCGTGTTTATCTGTGATGACAATGGGATATCACGTGCCACTTGATGTATGTTTTGGTGACCAACTTGCGGGTTCCGCCCATGAACCTATGCATAGGGGTTGGCACACGTTTTCTTGACTCTCCGATAGAAACTTTGGGGCACTCTTTGAAGTACTTTGTGTTTGTTGGATGAATCTGAGATTGTGTGATGCATATCGTATAATCATGCCCACGGATACTTGAGGTGACAATGGAGTATCTAGGTGACATTAGGGTTTTGGTTGATTTGTGTCTTAAGGTGTTATTCTAGTATGAACTCTTTAATAGATCGATCCGAAATAATAACTTTGAGGTGGTTTCGTACCCTACCATAATCTCTATGTTTGTTCTCCGCTATTAGTGGCTTTGGAGTGACTCTTTGTTGCATGTTGAGGGCTTATTATATGATCTATCTATGTTATTGTTGTTGAGAGAACTTGCACTACTGAAAGTATGAACCCTATGCCTTGTTTCCTATCATTGCAATACCGTTTACGCTCACTTTTATCATTAGTTACCTTGCTGTTTTTATTATTTCAGATTACAAATACCTTTCTCTACCATCCATATTGCACTTGTATCACCATCTCTTCGCTGAACTAGTGCACCTATACAATTTACCATTGTATTGGGTGTGTTGGGGACACAAGAGACTTTTTCTTATTTGGTTGCAGGGTTGTTTGAGAGAGACCATCTTCATCCTACGCCTCCTACGGATTGATAAACCTTAGGTCATCCACTTGAGGGAAATTTGCTACTGTCCTACAAACCTGTGCACTTGCAGGCCCAACAACGTCTACAAGAAGAAGGTTGTGTAGTAGACATCAAGCTCTTTTCTGGCGCTGTTGCCGGGGAGGCTAGGTAAAGGGCACTCACTCACACCCCGTCAACTAAGCTCTTTTCTGGCGCCGTTGCTGGGGAGGTGAGTGCTTGAAGGTATATCTTTAGATCTTGCAATCGAATCTTTTTGTTTCTTGTTTTATCACTAGTTTAATTTATATAAAAAACTACAAGAAATGGAGTTAAGTTTGTCTCATACGCTTTGCCTTTTTAATATCTTTCATGAGTTTGATGGAAAGGAAAATTGTGCTCAAGTGCTAGAAGAAGAATGCATTAAAATGCTTGGTACTAGATCTTTGTATGATGAGCATGATTGCAATGTTGTTAGTATGAATTCCTTGAATATCCATGATGCTAATTATATGCAAAGCAACAAGCTTGGGGATGCTATGTTTGATGAATATGATATTTTTAGTCCCCCAAGTTTTGATGAGAATATTTATTATGATAAAAGCATGCCTCCTATTTATGATGATTATATTGATGAAAGTGGGTTTGGAAGAATGTCAACTTTAGGAAGTAGTGATCCCACTATTTTGGAGGATGTTGAATCTTATTGTGATGAACATGAAAGTGGATTTGGAAGAGTGTCAACTTTATTTAGTGATGATTCCACTATTTCGGAAGAGGTTCCAATTGATTATGAGAACAAAGTTGCTATCTATGATGATTATTGTGATGACTTGTATGCTATTAGGAATAATGATAACCATGAAACTTGTCATCATGATATTAGTTTTCAATTGGATTATGCCTCACATGATAATTATTTTGTTGAGTTTGCTCCCACAATTATTCATGAGAAGAATTTTGCTTATGTGGAGAGTAGTAAATTTTCTATGCTTGTAGATCATTAAAAGAATGCTTCAGGTGCTGGTTATATTGTTGAATTCATTCATGATGTTACTAAAAATTATTATGAGGGAGGAATATATGCTTGTAGGAATTGCAATAATGTCAAGTTTCCTCTCTATGTGCTTCAAGTTTTGAACTTATGCTTGTTTTGCCTTCCTATGCTAGTTGATTATTGTTCCCACAAGTTGTTTTATCACAAATTCCCTATGCATAGGAAGTGGGTTAGACTTAAATGTTCTAGTCATATGCTTCATGATGCTCCCGTTATGTTTTAATTCTTATCTTTTATGTGAGCATCATTGTCACCATCATGCCTAGCTAGAAAGGCATTAAAGAAAAGCGCTTGTTGGGTGACAACCCAATATTTACCCTTACTGTTTTTGTGTGTCCACATGATTATGCTACTGTAGTAATCATGCTTTATAGCTTTTGTTTCAATAAAGTGCCAAGTAAGACCTTTAGGATAGCTTACGGTGATAGTTGTGTTGATCCTGCTGAATATCAGAAACTTTTGCGCCCAGTAAATTAGTTTTTTTAATTCACAGAAACGTGATTCTGATCTGATTCATTTTGCTACGGATTGGTACACAAATTACTTAGGACTTCCTAATTTGGTAAGATTTTTGGAGTTCTAGAAGTATACGTTTGATACAGATTACTACATACTGTTCTGTTTTTGACAGATTCTGTTTTCCATGTGTTGTTTGCTTATTTTGATGAATCTATGAGTACTATCAAAGGGTATGAACCGTAGATAAGTTGGAGTACAGTAGATATTACACCAATATGAATTTAGAATGAGTTCATTACAGTACCTAAGTGGTGGTTTTATTTTCTTATACTAATGGAGCTTACGAGTTTTCTGTTGAGTTTTGTGTTGTGGAGTTTTCAAGTTTTGGGTAAAGATTCGATGAACTATGGAATAAGGAGTGGTAAGAGCCTAAGCTTGGGGATGCCCAAGGCACCCCAAGATAATATTCAAGGACAACCAAGAGCCTAAGCTTGGGGATGCCCCGGATGGCATCCCCTCTTTTGTCTTCATCCATCGGTAAACTTTACTTGGAGCTATATTTTTATTCACCACATGATATGTGTTTTGCTTGGAGCGTCATTTTATTTTGTTAGTATTTTTTTCTGTTATTTAGAATAATGTTTTGCATCTTTATTTTCAATAAAGAAGTCAAGGATAGCCTTTGCCATGCTTATTTTGCTAGTATACATGTTGCTGTTTGAAAACAGAAAGTTTATCACTATTGCAAAAATTCCCTAGAAAAGTCAGAGAATGGTATAATGTTGAAACTTTTTGCATATTTAGCTCTGATAAATTTACTACAGTGGAAATTTTCCCTCATAATTTTTGGAGTTAGGGAAGTATGATGAATCTTGCATTCTTTACAGACTGTACTGTTTTGACAGATTGCTGTTATGGTTGCATTGTTTGCATATGTTTGCTTGTTTAATGATTCTATTTGAGAATAGGAGTATTAAATATGCAGAGGAATTTAGTATTCAATGTTGAATAATAATGTTAGTGATTTGTTATAGTAGAAAATGATAAGGTTTTGCATTGGTTTATACTAACCTATCTCACGAGTTCTTGTTGAGTTTGTTGTGGATGAAGTTTTTGATAAAAAGAGAAACCATGATATGAGAGGAATTAAGAAGACACAAAAGTTCAAGCTTGGGGATGCCCAAGGCACCCCAAGATAATATTTCAAGAAGTCTCAAGCATATAAGCTTGGGGATGCCCCGGTAGGCATCCCACCTTTCTTCTTCAACAACTATCGGTTAGTATTGGTTGAGCCTAAGTTTTTGCTTCTTCACATGAGTTGTGCTATCCTTGCAATGTCATTTTATTTTGTTTTGCTTGATGTTTGAATACAATACCAAGATCTGAAATTCCTTAATGTTAGAGAGTCTTCACATAGTTTCACAATTATTCGACTACTCATTGATCTTCACTTATATCTTTCGGAGTAGTTTGTCATTTGCTCTAGTGCCTCACTTATATCTTTTAGAGCACGGCGGTGGTTATATTTTGTAGAAATTGATAGTGTCTCATGCTTCACTTATATTATTTGGAGAGTCTTTTATAAAAGCATGGTATTCTCTAAGGTTACAAAATTGGTCCTAGAATGGTAGGCATCCAAGTTGGGTATAATAAAAACTATCATAGGAAGTGAATTGGATGCTATGATCAATTTGATACTTGATAATTGTTTTGAGATATTGAGGTAGTGATATTAAAGTCATGCTAGTTGGGTGATTATGAATTTAAAGAATGCTTGTGTTGAAGTTAGCAAATCCCGTAGCATGCACGTATGGTTAAAGTTGTGTAACAAATTTGAAACATGAAGTATACCTGGCTTGTGCATCCTTATGAGTGGCGGTCGGGGACGAGCGATGGTCTTTTCCTACCAATCGATCCCCCTAGGAGCATGCGCGTAGTACTTGATTTTTGATGACTTCTAAATTTTTGCAATAAGTATATGAGTTCTTTTGACTAATGTTGAGTCCATGGATTATACGCACTTTTACCTTTCCGCCATTGCTAGCCTCTTCGGTACCGTGCATTGCCCTTTCTCACCTTGAGAGTTGGTGCAAACTTCGCTGGTGCATCCAAACCCCGTGATACAATACGCTCTATCACACATAAACCTCCTTATATCTTCCTGAAAACAGTCACCATACCTACCTATTATGGCACTTTCATAGCCATTCCGAGATATATTGCCATGCAACTTTCCACCGTTCCGTTCATCATCATCATGACATACTTTACTTTTGTCATATTGCCATTGCATGATCATGTAGTTGACATTGTATTTGTGGCAAAGCCACCATGCATTAATTTTCATACATGTCACTCTTGATTCATTGCACCATCCCGGTACACCGCCGGAGGCATTCATATAGTCATATCTTGTTCTAGTTTCGAGTTGTAATTCATATGTTGTAATCAATAGAAGTGTGATGATCATCATTATTAGAGCATTGCCCAAAAAGAAAAAAAAGAAAAAAAGAAGAAAGGACAAAAGAAAAAAAGAAAGGCCCAAAAGAGAAAAAAATAAAAAAAGGAAAAAGAAAAAAAAAAGAAAATAAATAAAAAGGGCAATGTTACTATCTCTTTTTCCACACTTGTGCTTCAAAGTAGCACCTTGTTTTTCATATAGTGAGTCTCATAAGTTGTCTTTTTCATACTAGTGGGAATTTTTCATTATAGAACTTGGCTTGTATATTCCTACGATGGGCTTCCTCTAATGCCCTAGGTCTTCGTGAGCAAGCAAGTTGGATGCACACCCACTAGTTTTCTTTTGTTGAGCATCCATTTATAGCTCTAGTGCATCCGTTGCATGGCAATCCCTACTCCTCCTGTTGACATCAATTGATGGGCATCTCCATAGCCCGTTGATTATCCTCATCAATGTGAGACTTTCTCCTTTTTTTTCTCCACACAATCCCCATCATCATATTCTATTCCACCCATAGTGCTATATCCATGGCTCACGCTCATGTATTGCGTGAAGGTTGAAAAAGTTTGAGATTATTTAAGTATGAAGCAATTGCTTGGCTTGTCATCGGGGTATAGAAGTAGGGAACATCTTTGTGTGACGAAAATGAAGCATAGTCTAACTATATGATTTTGTAGGGATGAACTTTCTTTTGCCATGTTATTTTGAGAAGACATGATTACTTTGATTAGTATGCTTGAAGTGTTACTATTTCTTTTATCAATATGAACTTTTATTTTGAATCATTTGGATCTGAACATTCATGCCACAATAAAGAAAATTACATTATGAATTATGCTAGGTAGTATTCCACATCAAAAATTTCTTCTTTATCATTTACCTACTCGAGAACGAGCAGGAATTAAGCTTGGGGATGCTTGATACGTCTCCAACGTATCTATAATTTTTGATTGTTCCATGCTATTATATTACCCCTTTTGGATGTTTATGGGCTTTATTTTACACATTTATATCATTTTTGGGACTAACCTACTAACCGGAGGCCCAGCCCATATTGCTGTTTTATTGCCTGTTTCAGTATTTCAAAGAAAAGGAATATCAAACGGAGTCCAAACGGAATGAAACCTTCGGCTTCGTGATTTTTTGGAAGAATATCATCCTGGAGGCTTGGAGATAAAGTCAGAAGACCCTCGAGGAGCCTAGGAGATAGGGGGCGCCCCCCCTACAGGGCGCGGCCCCCTGTCTCGTGGACCCCTCGAGCACCCCCCCCCCCCCGACCGACTTCTTTCGCCTATATAACCCTACGTACCCTAAAACCATCAAATATCAAGATAGATCGGGAGTTCCGCCACCGCAAGCCTCTGTAGCCACCAAAAACCTCTCGGGAGCCCGTTTCGGCACCCTGCCGGAGGGGCAACCCATCACCGGTGGCCATCTTCATCATCCCGGCGCTCTCCATGACAAGGAGGGAGTAGTTCACCCTCGGGGCTGAGGGAATGTACCAGTAGCTATGTGTTTGACTCTCTCCCGTGTTCTCTCTATGGCACGATCTTGATGTATCGCGAGCTTTGCTATTATAGTTGGATCTTATGTTGTTTCTCCCCATCTACTCTCTAGTGATGAATTGAGTTTCCCTCTTGAAGTTATCTTATCGGATTGAGTCTTTACTTTGAGAACACTTGATGTATGTCTTGCCGTGTTTATCTCTGGTGACAATGGGATATCACGTGCCACTTGATGTATGTTTTGGTGACCAACTTGCAGGTTCCGCCCATGAACCTATGCATAGGGGTTGGCACATGTTTTCTTGACTTTCCGGTAGAAACTTTGGGGCACTCTTTGAAGTACTTTGTGTTGGTTGGATGAATCTGAGATTGTGTGATGCATATCGTATAATCATGCCCACGGATACTTGAGGTGACAATGGAGTATCTAGGTGACATTAGGGTTTTGGTTGATTTGTGTCTTAAGGTGTTATTCTAGTATGAACTCTTTAATAGATCGATCCGAAAGAATAACTTTGAGGTGGTTTCGTACCCTACCATAATCTCTACCTTTGTTCTCCGCTATTAGTTGCTTTGGAGTGACTCTTTATTGCATGTTGAGGGCTTATTATATGATCTATCTATGTTATTATTGTTGAGAGAACTTGCACTAGTGAAAGTATGAACCCTATGCCTTGTTTCCTATCATTGCAATACCGTTTACGCTCACTTTTATCATTAGTTACCTTGCTGTTTTTATTATTTCAGATTACAAATACCTTTATCTACCATCTATATTGCACTTGTATCACGATCTCTTCGCTGAACTAGTGCACCTATACAATTTACCATTGTATTGGGTGTGTTGGGGACACAAGAGACTTTTTGTTATTTGGTTGCAGGGTTGTTTGAGAGATACCATCTTCATCCTACGCCTCCTATGGATTGATAAACCTTAGGTCATCCACTTGAGGGAAATTTGCTACTGTCCTACAAACCTGTGCACTTGCAGGTCCAACAACGTCTACAAGAAGGTTGTGTAGTCGACATCAGATCACAGCCACCAAAACGATCATATTGATCAAATACCAGCTCGGAATCAACATCGAAGAAAACAATCATCGACAGCATGCCATGACACATCCAAATACAGGGTAGCCGCCCACCCGCTGTGCTTCACTGATGAGGTGTTGGATCATGAATTTCCAGAGGGATTTAAACCCGTGAATATAGAGGCATACGACGGAACGACAGACCCTGGGATATGGATTGAGGA
Source organism: Triticum timopheevii (assembly GCA_963921465.1). Lineage (NCBI taxonomy): Eukaryota > Viridiplantae > Streptophyta > Magnoliopsida > Poales > Poaceae > Triticum > Triticum timopheevii. The sequence continues at coordinate 120,911,056 of OY997270.1, forward strand.
CTTTATCCTTCACATCCATATGGCTCGCGGAGATGATCTCCACGCCATTAAATACCTGCCCCTCAAGTTGAAAGGACCAGCTCGACATTGGTTGAAGAGCCTCCCTGAAAACTCAATTGGAAGTTGGGAGGAACTTGAGGATGCTTTCAGGACCAATTTTCAAGGGACCTATATCCGACCTCCGGATGCAGACGATCTAAGTCACATAATCCAACAACCCGGAGAGTCAGCCCATAAGCTGTGGAACAGATTTCACACTAAGAAGAATCAAATTGTCGACTGCCCGGATCCCGAAGCCTTAGCGGCTTTCAAGCACAGCATCCGAGATGAATGGCTCGCCAGACACCTCGGCCAAGAAAAGCCAAGGACAATGGCAGCCCTAACAAGCCTTATGACCCGCTTTTGCGTGGGTGAGGACAGCTGGTTGGCCTGCAGCGGCACTAGCGACCCAAGCACATCCGAAGTCAGGGATGGCAACGGGAAGCCGCGACGCAATGAAAACAAGCGTCAAAATAATGAAGACAGACCAGACAACACGGCGGTCAACGTCGGATTCAGGGGCTCTCGACCCGGTCAACAGAAAAAGCCATTTAAAGGCAGCAAAGATGGACCGTCCAGCCTAAACAAGATTCTAGACAAATTATGTCAGATTCATGGCACCCCCGAAAAACCTGCAAGTCACACCAACAGAGAATGTTGGGTCTTCAAGCAGGCTGGCAAACTAAACGCCGAACACAAGGGGAGGAAGACACCAAGTGAAGACGAGGATGAGCCTCGCCAGCCGAACACTGGGGGACAGAAAAAATTTCCACCAGAGGTCAAAACAGTGAACATGATTTATGCAACTCACATACCAAAGAGAAGGCGCAAACGCGCACTCTGAGACGTATACGCTGTAGAGCCCATCGCCCCCATGTTCAACCCTTGGTCGGCCTGCCCGATCACTTTTGATCGCAGGGATCATCCGACTAGTATCCGGCACGGAGGATCGGCTGCCTTGGTGCTCGACCCAATAATTGACGGATACCATCTCACCCGAGTCCTCATGGACGGTGGCAGTAGTCTTAATCTGATATATCAGGACACTGTCCATAAAATGTGGATAGACCCGTCAAGAATAAGCCAAAGTAATACTACCTTTAAAGGAGTAATACCAGGCGTAGAGGCCCACTGCACGGGCTCTCTAGTACTGGAGGTTGTATTCGGTTCTCCCGACAACTTCCGAAGCAAAGAATTAATCTTTGACATCGCTCCATTCCGAAGCGGCTATCACGCACTACTCGGAAGAACGCCTTCGCTCGTTTCAATGCAGTACCGCACTACGCTTATCTTAAACTTAAGATACCCGGTCCGCATGGCATCATTACAGTTAGCAGAAATACAGAGCGTTCCTTACGTGCGGAAGAATACGTGGCAGCTCTAGCATTCGAATACTGAACGGCCTCTTGATACGTCTCCAACGTATCTATAATTTTTGATTGTTCCATGCTATTATATTACCCCTTTTGGATTTTTATGGGCTTTATTTTACTAACCGGAGGCCCAGCCCGTATTGCTATTTTTTTGCCTATTTCAGTATTTCGAAGAAAAGGAATATCAAACAGAGTCCAAACGGAATGAAACCTTCGGGAGCGTGATTTTTCGAACGAACGTGATCCAGAGAACTTGGAGTTTAAGTCAAGAAGCTTACGAGGCGGCCAGGAGACAGGAGGGCGCGCCCACCCCCTTTGGGCGCGCCCCACTATGTCCTGGGCCCCACAGGCGGCCACCGACGTACTTCTTCCTCCTATATATACCTACGTACCCCGAAAACATCCAGGGAGCCAACGAAAACCTATTTCCACCGCCGTAACCTTCTGTATCCGAGAGATCCCATCTTGGAGCCTTCGCCGGTGCTCCGCTAGAGGGGGACTCAACCACGGAGGGCTTCTACATCAACACCATAGCCCCTCCAATGAGTTGTGTGTAGTTTACCATAGACCTTCGGGTCCATAGTTATTAGCTAGATGGCTTCTTCTCTCCTTTTGGATCTCAATACGATGTTCTCCCCCTCTCTTGTGGAGATCTATTCGATGTAAACTCTTTTTGCGGTGTGTTTGTTGAGATCCGATGAATTGTGGGTTTATGATCAAGTTTATCTATGAGAAATATTTGAATCTTCTGTGAATTCTGTTATGTATGATTGAGTTATCTTTGCAAGTCTCTTCGAATTATCAGTTTGGTTTGGCCTACTAGATTGATCTTTCTTGCCATGGGATAAGTGCTTAGCATTGGGTTCAATCTTGCAGTGTCCTCACCCAGTGACAGAAAAGTTTGCAAGGCACGTATTGTATTGTTGCCATCGAGGATAAAAAGATGGGGTTTATATCATATTGCTTGAGTTTATCCCTCTACATCATGTCATCTTTCTTAATGTGTTACTCTGTTCTTATGAACTTAATACTCTAGATGCATGCTGGATAGCAGTCGATGTGTAGAGTAATAGTAGTAGATGCAGGCAGGAGTCGGTCTACTTATCGCTGACGTGATGCCTATATACATGATCATGCCTAGATAATCTCATAATTATTCGCTTTTCTATCAATTGCTCGATAGTAATTTGTTCACCCACCGTAATACTTATGCTATCTTGAGAGAAGCCACTAGTGAAACCTATGGCCCTCGGGTCTATCTTTTATCATATAAGCCTTCCATCTACTTTTACTTGCATCTTTACTTTTTGCATCTATATTATAAAATACCAAAAATATATTTATCTTATCATACTATCTCTATCATATCTCACTTTTGCAAGTGGCCGTGAAGGGATTGACAACCCCTTTATTGTGTTGGTTGCGAGTTCTTTGTTTGTTTGTGTAGGTGTGTGGGACTTTTGAGGAGCCTCCCACTGGATTGATACCTTGGTTCTCAAAAACTGAGGGAAATACTTACGCTACTATTGCTGCATCACCCTTTCCTCTTCAAAGAAAACCAACGCAAGCTCAAGACGTAGTAAGAAGGATTTCTAGCGCCGTTGCCGGGAAGGTCTTCGCTCAAGTCAAGACATACCAAGTACCCATCACAAACTCATCTCCCTCACATTTACATTATTTGCCATTTGCCTCTCGTTTTCCTCTCCCCCACTTCACCCTTGCCATTTTATTCGCCCTCTCTTTCCCAATCTTCTCCTCTCTTTTTCGCTTGCCTTTTTCCGTTTGCTTGTGTGTTGGATTACTTGTTGCCATGGCGCAAGATAATACCAAATTGTGTGATTTCTCCAATACCAATAATAATGATTTCCTTAGTACTCCGATTGCTCCTCTTAATGATGTTGAGTCTTGTGAAATCAATATTGCTTTGCTGAATCTTGTTATGAAAGATCAATTCGCCGGCCTTCCTAGTGAAGATGCCGCTACTCATCTAAATTTTTTTGTTGATTTGTGTGATATGCAAAAGAAGAAATATACGGATAACGATATTGTTAAATTGAAGTTATTTCCGTTTTCACTTAGAGATCGTGCTAAAGTTTGGTTTTCTTCTTTGCCTAAAAATAGTATCGATTCTTGGAACAAGTGCAAAGATGCTTTTATCTCTAAGTATTTTCCTCCCGCTAAGATAATCACTCTTAGGAATGATGTTATGAATTTTAAACAACTTGATCATGAGCATGTTGCCCAATCTTGGGAAAGAACGAAATTGATGATTCGCAATTGCCCTACTCATGGTTTGAATTTATGGATGATCATACAAAAAATTTATGCCGGTTTGAACTTTGCTTCTAGAAATCTTTTAGACTCGGCCGCGGGAGGCACGTTTATGGAAATCACGTTAGGAGATTCTACAAAACTTCTTGATAATATTATGGCTAATTATTCTCAATGGCACACCGAAAGATCTTCTAGTAAAAAAGTGCATGCTATAGAAGAAATCAATGTTTTGAGTGGAAAGATGGATGAACTTATGAAGTTGTTTGCTACTACAAATATCTTGATCCCAATGATATGTCTTTGTCTACTTTGATTGAGAATACTAATGAATCTATGGATGTGAATTTTTTGGTAGGAATAGTTTTGGAAACAATGCTTATAGAGGAAACTTTAATTCTAAACCGTTCCCTAGTAATTCCTCTAATGATTATGGAAATTCCTGCAATAATTCTTATGGTAATTTTAATAATATGCCCTCTGATTTTGAGAATAGTGTGAAAGAATTTATGATTTCTCAAAAGAATTTTAATGCTTTGCTTGAAGAAAAATTGCTCAAAGTAGATGATTTGGCTAGGAACGTTGATAGACTTTCGCTTGATGTTGATTCTCTTAAACTTAGATCTACTCCTCCTAAGCATGATATCAATGAGTCTCTTAGAGCCATGAGAATTTCCATTGATGAGTGTAAGGAAAGAACCGCTAGATTGCGTGCTAAGAAAGATTGCTTTGTAAAGGCGTGTTCTTCTAGTTTCCATGAAAATAATGATGAAGATATTAAAGTTATTGATGTGTATCCTATTAGATCTTTGTTTTGCAATATGGATCTTGATGATAATGGGGCTGGAGATGAGTCAACTTTAGTTAGAAGGCGTCCCAAGAATTCGGAGTTTTTAGATCTTGATGCTAAATTTGGTAAAAGTGGGATTAGAGAGGTCATGACTTTAAATAGAATTGAACCCACTATCTCGTATTTCAAGGAATTTAGTTATAATAATTGTTCTTTAGAAGGTTGTATTTCCTTGTTGCAACCCGTTGTTAATTCTCCTCATGCTTATAGTCAAAATAAAGCTTTTACCAAACATATCGTTGATGCCTTGCTACAATATTATGATGAAAAACTTAATTTGGAAGCTTATACCTAGAAAACTTAATGATGAGTGGGAACCTACTATAAAGATTAGAATTAAAGATCATGAGTGTTTTGCTTTATGTGATTTGGGTGCTAGTGTTTCCATGATTCCGAAAACTTTATGTGATATTCTAGGTTTCCATGATCTTGATGATTGCTCTTTAAATTTGCACCTTGTGGATTCCACCATTAAAAAGAAAATGGGAAGGATCAATGATGTTCTCATTGTTGCAAATAGAAATTTGGTGCCCGTAGATTTTGTCGTTCTTGATATAGATTGCAATCTTTCTTGCCCTATTATTCTTGGTAGACCTTTCCTTAGAACGATTGGCGCGATTATTGATATGAAGGAAGGGAATGTTAGATTCCAATTTCCATGAAATAAAGGCATGGAGCACTTTCCAAGAAAGAAAGTCAAATTACCTTATGAATCTATCATGCAGGCTACTTATGAATTGAGTGCCAAAGATGGCACTACTTAGATCTATCTTCGCTTTTATGCCTAGCTAGGGGCGTTAAACGATAGCACTAGTTGGGAGGCAACCCAATTTTATTTGTGTTTTTTGTTTTTGTTTATATTTAGTAATAATTTTTGCTTCTACCTTATGTTTAGATGTGTTTTTATCTTTTAGTTAGTGTTTGTGCCAAGTAGAACCTATAGGATAACCTATGATGATAGTTAACTTGATTATGCTGAAAAACAGAAACTTTGTACGCACAGAATTAGTTTTGTTAAATCACAGAAACATGCTTTTGCGTTGATTCTTTTTGATGCTGATCAATAGACAAATTTTCCAGGACTTCCTATTTTGGTAGGAGATTTAGAGTTCCAGAAGTTTGCGTTAGTTACAGATTGCTACAGGATGTTCTGTTTTTGACAGATTCTGTTTTTCGTGTGTTGTTTGCTTATTCTGATGCATCTATGGCTAGTATTAAGTGGTATGAACCATAGAGAACTTGGAATACAGTATATTTAACACTAAAATAAATAAAGAATGAGTTCATTACAGTACCTTATGTGGTGGTTTTGTTTTCTTTCACTAACGGAGCTTATGAGATTTCCTGTTGAGTTTTGTGTTGTGAAGTTTTCAAGTTCTGAGTAAAGATTTGATGGACTATGGAATAAGGAGTGGCAAAAGCCTAAGATTGGGGATGCCCATGGCACCCCAAGATATTAAAAAATAGCTAAAAGCCTAAGCTTGGAGATGCCCCGGGAAGGCATCTCCTCTTTCGTCTTCGTTCATTGGTAACTTTACTTGGAGCTATATTTTTATTCACCACATGATATGTGTTTTGCTTGGAGCGTCGTGTATTATATTAGTCTTTGGTTTTTAGTTTTCCACAATCATCCTTGCCATACACACCTTTTTGGAGAAGCCTACCTGATTGAACTTATTAGAATATGCTATGTGCTTCACTTATATCTTTTGAGCTTGATAGTTTTTGCTCTAGTGCTTCACTTATATCTTTTAGAGCATGGCGGTGACTTAATTTTGTAGAAATTGCTAGTCTCTCATGATTCACTTATATTATTTTGAGAATCTTTTAGAACAGCATGGTATTTGCTATGATTATAAAATTAGTCCTAGAATGGTAGGCATCCAAGTTGGGTATAACAAAAACTATCATAGGAAGTGAATTGGATGCTATGATCAATTTGATACTTGATAATTGTTTTGAGATATGGAGGTAGTGATATTAAAGTCATACTAGTTGGGTGATTATGAATTTAAATAATGCTTGTGTTGAAGTTAGCAAGTCCTGCAGCATGCACGCATTGTTAAAGTTGTGTAGCAAATTTGAAACATGAAGTGTTCCTGGCTTGTGCATCCTTATGAGTGGCGGTCGGGGACGAGCGATGGTCTTTTGCTACCAATCTATCCCTCTAGGAGCATGCACGTAGTGCTTGATTTTTGATGACTTCTAAATTTTTGCAATAAGTATATGACTTCTTATGACTAATGTTGAGTCCATGGATTATACGCACTTTTACCTTTCCACCTTTGCGAGCCTCTTCAGTACCGTGCATTGCCCTTTCTCACATTGATAGTTGGTGCAAACTTCGGCAGTGCATCCAAACCCCGTGATACGATACGCTCTATCACACATAAACATCCTTATATCTTCCTCAAAACAGCCACCATAACTACCTATTATAGCATTTCCATAGCCATTCCGAGATATATTGCCATGCAACTTTCCACCACTCCGTTCATCATCATCATGACATACTTTACTTTTGTCATATTGCCATTGCATGATCATGTAGTTGACATCGTATTTGTGGCAAAGCCACCATGCATAATTTTTCATACATATCACTCTTGATTCATTGCACCATCCCGGTACACCGCCAGAGGCATTCATATAGAGTCATATCTTGTTCTAGTTTCGAGTTGTAATTCATGTGTTGTAATCAATAAAAGTGTGATGATCGTCATTATTAGAGAATTGCCCAAAAAGAAAAAAAGGAAAAAAAAGAAGAAAGGCCAAAAGAAAAAAAGAAAGGCCCAAAAAAAGAAAAAAAGAAAAAAAAAAGAAAGTAAATAAAAGGGGCAACGTTACTATCTCTTTTTCCACACTTGTGCTTCAAAATAGCACCATGTTTTTCATGTAGTGAGTCTCATATTTTGTGCTTCAAAGTAGCACCATGTTTTCATATAGTGAGTCTCATAGGTTGTCACTTTCATATACTAGTGGGAATTTTTCATTATAGAACTTGGCTTGTATATTCCTATGATGGGCTTCCTCAAATGCCCTAGGTCTTCGTGAGCAAGCAAGTCGGATGCATACCCACTAGTTTTCTTTTGTTGAGCTTTCATTTATAGCTCTAGTGCATCCGTTGCATGGCAATCCCTACTCCTCATGTTGACATCAATTGATAGGCATCTCTATAGCCCGTTGATTATCCTCGTCAATATGAGGCTTTCTCCTTTTTTGTCTTCTCCACACAATCTCCATCATCATATTCTATTCCACCCATAGTGCTATATCCATGGCTCACGCTCATGTATTGCGTGAAGGTTGAAAAAGTTTGAGATTATTTAAGTACGAAACAATTGCTTGACTTGTCATCAGGGGTGTAGAATTTGGGAACATCTTTGTGTGACGAAAATGAAGCATAGCCTAACTATATGATTTTGTAGGGATGAACTTTCTTTAGCCATGTTATTTTGAGAAGACATGATTGCTTTGATTAGTATGCTTGAAGTGTTACTATTTCTTTTATCAATATGAACTTTTATTTTGAATCATTTGGATCTGAACATTCATGCCACAACAAAGAAAATTACATTGAGAATTATGCTAGGTAGCATTCCACATCAAAAATTCTGTTTTTATCATTTACCTACTCGAGGACGAGCATGAATTAAGCTTGGAGATCCTTGATACGTCTCCAACATATCTATAATTTTTGATTGTTCCATGCTATTATATTACCCCTTTTGGATGTTTATGGGCTTTATTTTACACATTTATATCATTTTTTGGACTAACCTACTAACCGGAGGCCCAGCCCGTATTGCTGTTTTTTTGCCCATTTCAGTATTTCGAAGAAAAGAAATATCAAACGGAGTCCAAACGGAATGAAACCTTCGGGAGCGTGATTTTTGGAACGAACGTGATCCAGAGAACTTGGAGTGCAAGTCAAGAAGCTTGCGAGGCGGATAGGAGATAGGAGGGCGCGTCCACCCCCTCTGGGCGTGCCCCCTATCTCCTGGGCCCCACAGGCAGCCACCGACGTACTTCTTCCTCCTATATATACCTATGTATCCTGAAAACATCCGGGGAGCCAACGAAAACCTATTTCCATCGCCGTAACCTTCTATATCCGAGAGATCCCATCTTGGAGCCTTCGTCGGTGCTCCGCCGGAGGGGGAATCGACCATGGAGGGCTTCTACATCAACACCATAGCCCCTCCGATGAGTTGTGAGTAGTTTACCACAGACCTTGGGGTCCATAGTTATTAGCTAGATGGCTTCTTCTCTCTTTTTGGATCTCAATACAATGTTCTCCCCCTCTCTTGTGGATATCTATTCAATGTAAACTCTTTTTGCGGTGTGTTTGTCGAGATCCGATGAATTGTGGGTTTATGATCAAGTTTATCTCTGAATTATTTTATGTATGATTGAGTTATCTTTGCAAGTCTGTCCAATTATCAGTTTGGTTTGGCCTACTAGATTGATCTTTCTTGCCATGGGAGAAGTGCTTAGCTTTGGGTTCAATCTTGCGGTGTCCTTACCCATTGACAGAAAGGGTTGCAAGGCACGTATTGTATTGTTGCCATCGAGGATAAAAAGATGGGGTTTATATCATATTGCTTGAGTTTATCCCTCTACATCATGTCATCTTTCTTAATGTGTTACTCTGTTCTTATGAACTTAATACTCTAGATGCATGCTGGATAGCGGTCTATGTGTGGAGTAATAGTAGTAGATGCAGGCAGGAGTCGGTCTAGTTGTTGCGGACGTGATGCCTATATACATGATCATGCCTACATAATCTCATAATTATTCGCTTTTCTATCAATTGCTCGACAGTAATTTGTTCACCCACCGTAATACTTATGCTATCTTGAGAGAATCCACTAGTGAAACCTATGGCCCCCGGGTCTATCTTTTATCATATAAGCTTTCCATCTACTTTTATTTGCATCTTTACTTTTTGCATCTATATTATAAAATACCAAAAATATATTTATCTTATCATACTATCTCTATCACATCTCACTTTCGCAAGTGGCCGTGAAGGGATTACAACCCCTTTATTGCGTTGGTTGCGAGTTCTTTGTTTGTTTGTGTAGGTGCGTGGGACTTTTGAGGAGCCTCCTACTAGATTGATACCTTGGTTCTCAAGAACTGAGGGAAATACTTACACTACTATTGCTGCGTCACCCTTTCCTCTTCAAGGAAAACCAATGCAAGCTCAAGACGTAGCACCTCCCCAACCAGAATAAATGATCGGTCGTCAAGACCACGGACACGGTTAGACGAGTCCGGCGCACCACCAGTCGTAGCAGCCTAGATAAACCTGAGCTCGGGTCGATGGATATACCCCCATAGATGGTCCTAGGGGCTGCCCGCATGTAAAAAGGCCCTATTAATAGATTGCATTTTCATGGTTCATTAAAGAATAACCAATTTTTCGCACAAAGTCTTTCACCTGGGTTTTTCTTCTTTTTTACAGATGATCATCGTGCTACACCCTTCCCGGATATGGCACAACGGGGACAAAGGCGCAGACGTGCAGCAGGGCCCCGCTCAAAGGTTTCTTTTTAGATTAAGACCCTGTGTAAACCTTTTTACTGTCTCTTGTTGCTCTACACCCTCCGGGCACAAAACACAACCGAGAGGGATGCTGGCGTTATTCACATTTTGTCATGCCAGACTAATGCATGTACCTGGAAATTCGAGGCTCATTATCGAGGGCGTTACTCAGCCCAGAATATGTTGTAAAGTCTGAATACCTTAGGGAGTGTTCGGCGTCGCGAGTTTGTCCTTATATGCATCAGCTCCGAATCATGTCTTTGGTCAATAGTTGGGTTTGCCAGGCTCCCGTGTTTTTCTACCTTACGTTCCGCTCTATCGGCTAAGGTGGCCCCAGGAGAACTACTACGATTGTGCCCTGGTTCATCTGGATGAGCATCTCAGTAGAGAAAGCCGAAAAATGACTGTCATGATAAAGTGTGAGACTGGTAAACCACTCGATCACTCAGCGGAATCTTCGTGATTCCTCCGCATTAACGAAGGACCGGTTTACCAGTAATGTACGAACGCGCACCGATTTCGGATGAATGCGGAAAGTACCAGAGGCTATATAGTAGCCCCACCGTCAAACTCCTATGGTTAAGTGAAAGTGTTAAAGCTATATAATCCAATTGCCTTGTTCGCCGCGCTATCACCTCCTTAATGGACCAAGATGTTGGATCAAGTGTGCTTACGCGTTTTTCCGAACACCCCCGCATTGCATGCGTGGGGGCTGAAGCTGATGACTGCAAACTTTCAGGTTATATACATATATAAACGGCCGCACATGAGGCACTATAATACTTTCGGGCAAAAGTATAAACGCAGCCTTTATAATCAAAATAGCATAGTTTTTACAATTCAGATACATGTCACTCGAACATGGCTGTCGGGGGTTGGGAGCGACATATGCCAAAGGATGGCTTATCATGGTGGGGGCGAGTAGAACGTCGCTGGTGCCTGGAAACGGGATGAGGCGAAGACATGCACGCCGACGGATCTTACCCAGCTTCAGGGCTCTCCGAGGAGATAACACCCCTACTGCTGCTCTGCGGGGTCTCCGCATGGTCACTATGGCAAAGTGAATACAAGGTTGCTCCTAGAGCTGTTTCTGGAAGAAGGAGAAGGCGAGGCTTGCTCTCTCCTTCCGATATGATCTATCTAGTGCTAGATGATTCCGAACCCTTTGCATGGGTGCCCTGGGGGGTTTATATAGGCCTACCCCCAGGGGTACAATGGTAAATTCGGCTGGGCGCGGGTCCCAGCTGTCTGTCTCTCAGGCACCGTCTTCTCCGCCGACTCCTGGGGCCCGCCGACTGGTGGGTCCCGTCGACTGGCCTGGTACGAGGGCGTCAACCCTTGTCCGCCGCGGGCGGGTTGTGCCGGCTGCAGATTACTGTAGCCGTGCTTCTAATGACGCGGGCTTGGTCATGGGGTCATGGCAACAGTGCCACCGCCTAGCGGGCGATCACTGTTGCCATTCCCCCTTCGCGTCTGGTTAATGGCGTGTGGGCCCGTGGGAGGGGCCGGCCGACTCCTGGGGGCCGACTCCCAACGGGTCCGACTCTTGGCGCTCTTGCCGTCTTCAGTACTCTCGCTGACTGGTGGGCCCGCCATCTCCGGGCCGTACAGACAGACCGTCGTGGGCACAGGGCCCCGCCCCCAGGAGCTGATGTCAGGGCCGGCATGGCAACAGTGCCGCGCCGGGCGGAGATCTCCGCGAGTATGACGCACTGTGGCCATACCTGCCCTTGAATAACAGGGTGGTTGGAGTTCTAGGCCGACTTCCGTAGTCGGCCTCTGGGGAGTCGCCTCTGGGACTCGGCTTTACCTGGAGTCGCCTTGGAGACTCGTCTTGTCTTGGAGTCGCCTCCGGGACTCGGCTTATCTTGAAGTTGCCTCTGAGACTCGGCTCGTCTTGGAGTCGCTGTAGGTACTTGAGGGGCGCAGTCTGTCCCGATGTCTTGAAAGGTTCTGGGGCTCGGGTTAGCCTACCCATGGCCCATTACTCCGACAGTAGTCCCCGAAGCTGGTGAGGCTCCGAGGATGATAAGTCGCGGGCCTCAATAGTTTCATTCTTCCGGTGGCAAGATTTAGGCCTTACTCGCCGTCTTCCTTCGAGCCGACTGGCCGGAGTCGGACTCACAGAGGGCTGTCCTGCCTCAAACCGACTAGCTGGAGTCGGATGCCCTGAGGGCCGTCTTGCCCCCCAAAGAGTTTGAAAGGCGCAGCGGGAACCAGGCGGCATGCCTGATACGCTTCCCGCGGTCGCCCGCCTTGGCCTTGTCGCACGGCGCCACGTGGCAGGGGCAGTCTGCCTGCCCACGTGCGCGACGGGACGGGCCGTCAGGCGGGGCCCGCCACTACCACGCCTTGGCGCACGAACGGATCCGTTGCGGCCGTGCGGACGGTTGGGTTCCCCACGTCGTTACTGCACGCAGTAACTTCGTGGGGTAAATCGTGGGGGGCGTTGGGTCCTGCGTGCAGTTAATCCCACGCCGCCCCATCGGCTTCTCAGCCCGCAGGACTATAAGTAGGCAGGGGGGCTGGACGGGAAACACACGCGCCCATTCCTCCCTGCTCCCCCGCTTCCTCATCCTTCTTCTTCCTCCAGCCATCACCGCACCAAGCCGCCCCGCATCCACAGCGATGAGTTCCTCCTCCGCCGCCGCGGCTCCCGCCGTGCGTTCTGGCGTGTGGGACGGCTCTGAAGTGGACAACGACACCATCGAGCACCTCCGCAAGACGCGCCGGCTCCCCGGCGCGAACTTGGTGTGAGCCCGCGCCCCGCCGGCGGGGGAAATAAGGCGAGCGCCGGAGGAGGACGAGCGGGTCGTATTCCGCTCGCACCTCATGCGCGGCCTGGGCCTGCCGGCGAGCGCCTTCGTCCGCTCCTTCCTGGAGTTCAACGGGCTCCAGCCGCACCACCTCACTCCGAACACGGTGGTGCTGCTGGCCGCCTTCGCCACCGTGTGCGAGGGTTTCCTCGGCGTTCTCCCCACCATCGAGCTGTGGGGAGAGTTCTTCCAACCGAAACTCGGCACACACGTCGCCGGCATACCGGCTCAGTGCGGCGCCTTCATCGCAATGCGAAGGTCGACCGCCGACAACCCGTTTCCCTCCATCGCGCTGATCAAGTCGGCGAAGATGTGGCAGCGGTTGTACTTCTACGTGAAGAACATCGCCCCAGAAGGCGACTGGGTCAACTTGCCACACTACGAAGCCGGCGCGCCGGCTGGGAGGCTTCTCAGCTGGTCCCATCGAGCCAAGACGCTGACTCCCGCAGGCGCCGCTGCCGTCGCGCGACTCCGAGTGTTGACGCAGTCGGAAGGCTTGGTTGGCGCCGACCTGCTGGCCGCCTTCGTGGCGCGCCGAGTCCTCCCGCTCCAAGGCCGACCTCATCTGATCTGTCAGATGAGCAATCACCGGGACCTGAGCCGGATGTGCACCAGGGAGATGCCCCACGCGGAGGTGGCGAAGATGGTGAACCATATCGCGAACTGCGAGCTCGCGGTGGACTGGGAGTTCGGCAAAGAGCCGTACTCGCGCGCCAACCCTCCGCCTGTGGTAAGTCAAATCTTCGTTCTTCTGTTTTTTCCTTGTAGCCGAATCCAACTTCTGATCTTCTTGGGTTTTTTCGAGTCAGAACCCCCTCATCCAGCCTGCAGCCGGCGCCACGGGACATCCCCGTGAGTTCGCTCCAGACCGAGCGGAAAGCGACGTCGACGACCCCGACTTGGGGGCGGCGGCGATGGAGGCCGACGCCGAAGGCGGAGGATTAGGAGCGGAAGGCGGCTTCCAGCCCTCGGCGACCTTCGCCGACTGGCCAGAAGACGAGGCCGAAGGGGAAGTCGCCCCGCGCCGCCAACCGAAAGCCAGCCATCCGGGCGCGAGTTCCTCCGCCGGCTTGGCTGGTCAAGTCGGCACGAAGAAGCGCCTGGCTGCGCCGAGTTCGCTGGGCGGCCGACCGAAGAAGTTCAAGGGGGCAGCCGCCGCGACCAAGCAGGAGGAGGCGGTCGCGAAGGCCAACCGCTTCCGCAAGGAAGTGAAGAAGCCGCCGCTAGTCTCTGCGTAAGCGTTCACCGACTTTGTCTTGTTTTCTTCGACGAATCTTTTCTGAGTCTTTATATTTCCTTCTTTGCTTCAGGGCCCCTCTTTCTCTCGAGAGGGTCGCCGTCCCCTCTGTCATGGGGTCGGCCGAGATGTCTGCCAATACTCAGCAGATTGACCCCGCCGCCGACCTTCGGGAGGCGACGGAGCGCAACGCGCAGGAGAAGCGCGACGAGGAAGAGGCCGACCGTCTGGAGAAGGCGGAGGCCGAGAAAGCGGCGGCCTCTGCCCAGAAGAAGCTGGAGGAAGCCGAAGCTGCCGCCGCAGCAAGACAGCGGGCAGAGGAGACCGCGCGCCGCCAATCGGCGTTGCTTGTCGTCCCGCTGAACTCCGCGCCGCCGCCCCCGGAGTTCACGGGGCAGACTGGAGAAGTCGGCGGAGAGCACTCCATCGTGGAGAAGGACGGTGGCGAGGCCTCCGTGTCGGGCACGGCCACGCCGCCACCGCCGCCTCCGCCGCATGGCAAGCAGCCGGCGGGCCCGCCAGTGCCGCCGACTGAGGACGAGGCGGTGGCGAGGCTGCTCCTTCAAGTCGCCTCACCAGCGCGTCGCCGCCTCGAGAAGGCAGTTTCGGCACCACGCCCCTTGGAAGCCGGCGCCGCCAGCTCGGCCATTCCAGATGCTGAGGCAACAAGCACTGCGCCTACTGGATGGGTGCGAGGGGGCGGTGACGGTCCGCTGAACCAGGCGCTCCTGGACATGCAGGCGAAGCTGCGAGCTGAGGGCAAAGCTATCCAGGGCTGCACCAGGGCGCATCTGGCGTCGCGAGCGTCTATCCGGGTATGTTTTCCTTTTTGACTTTGTCTCTTCTCGTTCTTCTCTGTGGGGGCGCGCCAGCGCACCCACTGGGTGTAGTCCCTGAGTTTTGGGCCGGCTGCTGAGCAGGCGGCCCGGAACTCAATCTGGCGAGTTTCTCATTTTGGTCTTTGTCTGACTGTTTATCACAGGAGTATCACAACCTCCGCGTCACCGCCTTCAACCGCAACGTTGAGCAGCTGGGGAAGCGGACTGCCGAGTTGTCGGAGAGCCGCAGTAAGTTCTTCTTTTTCGCGGGGGCGCGCTGGCGCACCCGCGGGCTGTAGTCCCCGAGATTTGGGCCGACTGCTGAGCAGTTGGGCCAGATCTTCCCGACGACCTTCCTTGTTGACGACTTAGCGTCTTTTCTTTTTGTTCTTCAGAGGCCAATGCCGCTCTTCAGGAACGGTTGGGCGAAGTCAGCACGGACCGACGCGCCAAGAAGGAGGAGTGCGGCAAGCTCGCCACAGAGCGCGACTTGCTGGCCGCGCAGTTGGCGGAGCAGAAGGAGCTGCTTAAGGCGGCTCAGGATGAGGCGGAGAAGAAAGAGACCGCTCTCCTGGCCGAGTTCGAGATCGAGCGCTCCTCCTGGACTGACAAGGAGGCGATGCTGACTTCCGGCTTCCACGAGATCGAAGACATTGTCGACGGTGAGTTTCTTTGCTTTCTTTCTTCGAACCGCCGACTGCAAGTCAAGCCGATTTCTGATTCTTTCTTTTGCTTCTTTCTGTTTTGGGCAGACTTCTTCCCTGGCCACTCGCAGGCGGTCACTCGAGCCATCGAGGCTGATCGTGAGGTGCGGAGGGTGAATGGCGAGGAGATCGCCGCCAACGCCCCCCTGACCGTCGACGAGCAGCTCCTGAGCATCAAGACTTCCTGCGGCCGGCCCATCAGCTGCTGCGTCGGCTTCAACGCGCCGGTGCCCAGGCGATCTCCGCCCTGTGGCCAGGCATGCCGGTCCTGCGCACTCCCAGTCGGACTGCCGACTGACTGGAGGTAGCAGCTGGCCGTCTTGAGGCTTGGAAGGGTTCCTCGGCTCGGGCTGGAGCACGCCGGGCCTTGGAATTCGTCAAGGCTTGGTATCCAGGGCTGGACCTGGACCGGCTGGCCGCGTTCTAGTCAGAGGCCCAGGCAGAGCTGGCGGCTGTGGAAGGCGCCCTCGTTGAGCGTGCGACGGCAATTGCCGACTACACCGACACCAGTATCTTCGTTCCTGAGCGAGCCGCAAACGGCGAGGAGGTGCCTCCGGAGTGGTTCGGGATGAACCCGGACTACAAGGAGGACTCGGCGGAGGTGATAGGCTCCAGCACCGAGGAGGAAGAAGAGGCGGGGGACGGAGATGAGACGGAGGCGCCAGAAGACAGAGCGGACGACCAGCCTCAGCTCAACCACGCCTCCAGCAACGAGCCGCGTCCGACCGGGCCGGCTGCTGCCAGAGATGATCAAGCCGAGATTGCCCAGCCGGCCGCTCCGGTGCCTGACACCTCCGTCTCCGCCGACCCTGCGAACCCGTCTGCCGCTTCTTAGGCTTCCGTCTTGTTTTTACTTTATCTGCTTTCATAGTCTTTGAAGAACTTGTTAATTTGCACAATTCCACCCGCGGGGTGTATTTTGAACTTGGCTAGAGGCCTATGTTATGTAAATATCTATCCGACTTCTATCCTTCCTTGCTTATTGCTCTTTTGGCTTTTTCCTTTGCCGCCTTTCCATAGTCGCCGCTTTGCCAGATGAACAACCGCTCTGCGGACTACCGCTAGGTCAAATGCTTGGCTACTTTAGGGAAGGCAAGTACTTGGCCGTTTTAGAGTCTTTTAACAAGTTGGATAGAAGGCGGCAAGCCGACTATTCGAGAGCCGGCTCTGCAAAGAGGGGCTGGAAGCCGGCTTGGGCTATGCTTTATGCTTTGAGTCCTTAGCCATTTTTCGTGTGTGTGCTCGTTCTTGCTTACTCTCCTCCTACCAACAGTCGCTCTGCGAGCTGCTGCTTCCGACAGGAGACGGCTTAAGCGCGGCACACTACTTGTCCGACTGCAGGAAGCATTTCATAGCGCAAGACAGCAAGTCCCCGGACCGACTAGTCGAACCCGGTGCCAAGCGGCATAACAAAGAGTAGCATACTCGGAGGCATAATTCTTATCATATAGATAACAAAAAAGGGGCAGTCCCCGAGCTCGTCTCGGGGGCCCAAAGTCTCGGTACTTTAATACAAAGGATAGCATGATACATACTGCATCAACTATAAAATCTTCGGAGAAGATTTGCGTTCCATGGTCATTCCGACTCTTTGCTGGAGTCATCCCTCTTGCGTGCTCGAGGCTTCTGAGCGTCGATTAGGTAGTAGGAGTCGTTGCCCGGTACTTTGCTGTCGATGAAGGGGCCTTCCCAAGGCGCCGACAACTTGTGCTGGCCGGCTGTTCGCTGAATCAGCCGGAGCACAAGGTCGCCCTCTTGGAAAGATCTCGGCCTGACCTTCCTGTTGTAGTATCGGCGCAGACTCTGCTGGTAGATGCTGGACCGGCTGAGTGCCAACAGCCGGCCCTCTTCCAGCAGATCGACGCCGTCTTGACGTGCTTCTTATGCTTCCTCTTCGGTGTACATGGTGACTCGTGGAGAGTCGAATTCTATGTCCGTCGGGATGACGTCTTCGGCACCGTAGACGAGGAAGAAAGGCGTGAAGCCGGTTGACTTGTTTGGAGTCGTGCACAGACTCCAGAGGACAGCTGGCAGCTCCTCGAGCCAACAGCCGGCCAAACGCTCAAGTGGTTCAACCAGTCGAGGCTTGATGCCAGACAGAATGAGGCCATTTGCTTGCTCCACCCGGCCGTTTGACTGCGGATGGGCAACGGACGCTAAGTCCAGTAGGATGCCCTGCGTCGCGCAGAAACGGGCCAAGGCGCCTTTGGCAAAATTCGTGCCAGTGTCGGTGATGATGCTGTGCGGTATGCCGTACCTCACCGTGATGTCGGCGATGAAAGTCACTGCAGTCGGACCGTTCAACTTCTTGATGGGCTTTGCTTCTATCCACAAGGTGAACTTGTCCACCGCGACAAGCAGATGAGTTAGGCCGCCTCGGGCCGTCTTGAATGGTCCCACCATGTCCAGGCCCCAAACTGCAAAGGGCCAGGCAATGGGGATTGTCTTAAGCGCGGAGGCCGGCTGAAGCGGCTTGTAGCGGAACTTCATGCACCCCTTGCATTTTTGGACTAATTCCTTGGCCTCTTCCAGGGCAGTCGGCCAGAAGAAACCGTGCCGAAAGGCTTTGGCGACGAGTGCTCTTGAAGCCGCATGGTGGCCGCGTTCGCCTTGGTGGACATCTCTGAGAATTGCTTGGCCTTGCTCTAGCTCCACGCAGCGCTGGTAGACTCCAGTGACGCTGCGCCTGACCAGCTCTCTGTTGATTATGGTGTAGGCTGCCTCTCGGCGTTGCACTTGGCGAGCCAAGATTTCATCAGCTGGCAGCTCTCTGTTCACTAGAAACTTGAGGATGGGCTGCGCCCATGAGGGTGCTGCTATTTCTTCAATTGCCACCACCGCGACTTGGACAATGGTGGCCGGGCTGGGAGGCGGCGGGCTGGAGTCTGCGGCCGCTTGCTAAATTGACGAAGTCCCCTGGCCGACTGGCGCAGTCCCCGAGCTGGGTCCTGAAGTCTTTGGGCCGGCTTCGTCCGTGATTTTCTTGGGTTGTCTGCTGGGGCTCTTGAGTCGGATCTGACTTCTTCGGGAGGAGCCGGCACAAAGATGGAGTCTGATTCTGGTGAGGGCTTGATAGACGGCTTAAGGAGGCGCTGAAGAGCGACGCCGGAAGGTATTGCTTGGCAGGTGGAGCCGACTCGTGCCAAGGCATCTGCTTGGTCGTTATCATTTCTTGGCACATGAAGGAACTCGCACCCCTCGAAGTATCCGCTGAGTTGCTGCACCAGGAAGCGGTAGCTCGCCATGTTTGCATCTTTGGCATCCCAGTCGCCAGATGACTGCTGGACCACCAAATCGGAGTCGCCATAGCACAGGATCCGGCGAATGCCGAGTTCTTTGGCAAGCCGGAGCCCGTGTATGAGCGCTTCGTATTCGGCGACGTTGTTGGAGGCGGCGAAGCGGATCTGCAGCACATACTTGAGCTTGTCGCCTTTAGGGGAGGTGAGGACGATGCCGGCTCCCAGGCCGGTGCGCATCTTGGAGCCATCAAAATGCATCCGCCAATGGGTGGAGTCGGGCTCTAGAGGTAGGTACTGGGTCTCGGCCCAGTCGATGAGGAAGTCGGCCAGTGCTTGCGACTTGATGGCCGTGCAGGGCTGGTAGTAGATGGTGTAGGGAGCCAAATCTATGGCCCATTTGGCTACTCGGCCAGAAGCATCTCGGCTTCCGATGATCTCGGCCAGCGGGGCTGTGCAAACCACCGTAATTGGATGCTCTTGAAAGTAAGGCTTCAGCTTCTTGGCGGCAAAATGCACACCGTAGCACATCTTTTGGTAGTGAGGGTAGTTCTGCTTGGAGGTCGACAGTACCTCGCTCAGGTAATACACCGGTCTCTGGACCGGGAGCGCCTTGCCTTCCTCTTTGCGTTCGACTACAATGATTGTGCAGACTACTCGGCTGGTGGCGGCGATGTACAGGAGCATGGGCTCTTTGGGAGTCGGAGCCACCAACACAGGGGGAGTAGTCAACATCTTCTTCAGCTGGAGAAATGCTTCATCCGCCTTGTGGTTCCACTCAAAGAAGGTGGTCTTCTTCATTAATTGATACAAAGGGAGAGCTTTCTCGCCCAGCCGACTGATGAATCGGCTGATGGACGCCAAAAAGCCGGTGAACTTCTGCACATATAACAGTCGGCTGGGTAGCTCCATCCTCTCGATGGCCCTGATCTTCACAGGGTTGCACTCTATGCCACGTTCAGAGACCAGGAAGCCAAGGAGTTGGCCGGCTGGTACTCCGAAAACGCACTTCTCAGGGTTGAGCTTGATCTGGGATCGGCACAGGTTCTCAAAGGTCTCCTTGAGGTCTTCCAGCAGTCCACGCTTCTCCGTCTTCACCACTACATCATCCACGTAGACGTGGGAATTTCTGCCGAGTTGCTTGAGGAGGCACTTCTGCATGCAACGCTGAAAGGTGGCGCCGGCATTCCTCGAGCCGAACGTCATGGTCAGGTAGCAGAAGGCTCCGAACGGCGTGTTGAAGGCAGTCTTCAGTCTGTCAGCCGGGTTCAGCTTGATCTGGTGATATCCTGAATATGCATCTAAGAAACTCAACAGCTCGCATCCGGCTGTGGAGTCTATTACCTAATCGATTCTTGGCAAGGCAAAGGGGTCCTTGGGGCAAGCTTTGTTGAGGCTTATGTAGTCAATGCACATCCGCCACTGCTTGTTTTTCTTCAGCACCAAGACCGGGTTCGCCAACCACTCTGGAAAAAACACCTCCATAATGTAGCCGGCTGCCAGGAGCCGGGCTATCTCTTCTCCAACAACTCTTCTCTTCTCTTCTGACAGGCGGTGCAAGGGCTGCCTGACGGGCTTCACATCAGGTCGGACATGTAACTTGTGCACGGCGAATTCCGTCGGTACACCTGGCATGTCTTTAGGGGACCATGCAAAGATGTCTCGATTCTCACGGAGGAAATCGACGAGCTCGCCTTCCTATTTACTGTCAAGGTTTGTACCCATGACAGCGTACCTCTCTGGGTGCTCCGGGTCCAAAGGTATCTTCTTAGTCTCTTTGGCCGGCTTGAACGAACCCTCAGCTTCCGACTCCTTGGGGTCAGGCGACATCTCTGGCTGCTTTTCGGCCATTGCCACGACCCGATCAAGGAGCCGCTTTTCAGCTGCGATCACCAGGGACTCGGCCAGCCGACTGCTCTCAGCCGCGCAGGCGGACGACTTCCTGTAGTCACCAGCGACGGTCAGAATCCCCGTGGAACTCGGCATCTTCATCTTGAGGTAGGCGTAGTGAGGAACCGCCATGAACTTGGCCAGTGCAGGTCGGCCAAGTAATGCATTGTATGGGCTTTCGAGGTCCACTACTTCAAACCAGACTGATTCCCGACGGAAATGATCTTTGTCTCCGAAGAGGATGTCTATCAGGATCTTGCCGATTGGTGAGCAGGAAAGGCCGGGTACAATACCATGGAACACAGTCCGGCTGCTCTGCAGCTATCTTTGCTTGATTCCTAATTTTTCCATGGTATCCTTGTACAGGATGTTGATGCTACTGCCTCCATCTATCAGCACTCGAGAAAAGCGGGCGGCCCACCTATCAGTGGCCAAGGTGGCACTCAGGACCAAGGCATAGGAGCCCAGATTCGGCATCACCTCTGGGTGATCTGCTCTGCTCCAACTGATAGGCTTCTCGGACCAATGCATAAATTCTGGAGTATTTGATGCCACTTCATTCACTTCTTGCTGCTGCAGCCGCCTGCTGTGTCGATCATCAGCCACACTGGTGAACACCACATAGGCTCCATGCTCTTCTGGGTACTCGTCTTGCACTGCGCCCGCTCGAGCAGCCGGCTGCTGAGGCGGCGGTGGAGGCGGCGGCCTAGCAGGCGGGGGAGGAAGGAGGCCGTCTCCCTTGGCGATTCTGGTAAGCCAGTGGCACTTTCGGGTGGTATGGTTTGACGGCTTCGCGCCGCTATGGAACTTGCAGGGACCATCCAGAGTCTGCTCGTAAGAGAAGGCCGGCAACCAGTTGGACTTGCCGCCTTTCTGTCGCTTGGCCGGAGGCTGCCCCTCCGGCTGTTGATCTTCGACTGTTGCAACCTACCGACTGCTGGAAGTCGGCTGTTGGGCCTTGCGTTTGTTGTCACTCTGTTGTTGTCGCCGACTGGTGTCTCTAGCCGGAGTTCTGGGAGCCTGAGGGGACACTTTGCCAGCCGCATTAACTTGAATCTCCGTCTTCATGGAGGAGTCGGCTGTGGCGTATTTGTCTGCTTTGACCAGCAGCTCGTCGAGGGTTTCCGGCTCGTCACAGAGGAGCTTGTGCTTGAGGAGGGTGCCTTCTCGGCACCCAGCGGTGAAGTACTCAATAGCCTGCACCTCGTGCATGCTTCGCAGGAGTTCCGAAGCTCGCCCCAGCGCGTGAGGTAGTCGCGTGTTGATTCGTCAAGGCCTTGCACGCACAAGGAAAGCTGGCGCGGCTTGGGAGGTCGCTTGTACGTGCTCGTGAAGTTGCGGATGAAGGCTTCGGTGAAGTTGACCCAGCTGTTGATGCTACGGGGTTTCAGACTATTCAACCATGTCCGGGCCGTGCCCTGGAGCATGAGTGGAACATACTTCACGGCAACTTGCTTGTTGCCGTTCGCTCTGTTGACAGCCGTGGAGTAATCAACTAGCCAGTCTTCCGGCTTCACGGAGCCGGTGTACTTGGGTGTGTCTCGGGGGAGCGTGAACCCTTTGGGAAAAGGCTCGTGTCGGATGCGGGGTCCGAAGCAAGGCGGACCCAGCTCATCTTCTTCTTCCAGCGCCAGGGATCGGTGGAGTCGGTCGATCCGGTGGCGAGAGTCGTTTTCTCCGACTCCCTCTCGACGGCCAAGGCGGCCACCGAGAGTCGGATGCTCAACAGGCGGCGGGGAAACTCGCCGTTCTCTTCTCGGTGGGGGAGGCAGGTAGTCGCCCTGCTGTTCCACTGCTCTCGGACGGCCTTCTTGGTCACGCTTGATGGTGATGCGAGTCCGACTGTGGCTGACAGCCGGCTCTTTGTCTTTTCTTCCACGGACTCCGCCAGTCGGCGTCCGAGACGTTGCGCCTTGATCTCGGCGGGGAGGCAAGTCATCATTTGGTTGCTGCAGCGCATCTGTGCGGCCGCCGGCCGCGTTCTGCGCAGCAACCGCATCGAGGAGCTGCTGGACTCGCTCCGTCATCATGTGGCGCTCTTCGCCCTCGAAGTTCTTCAGCTCGTCAGTCGCCGCTTGGGCGGTGCGGATGTTCTCCGCAGGGGTGGCGTATACGGGGCAATTGGCCCCGAACAGGTTGGCGATGGTCGCGCCGCGCTGTCGGACCGCGCCCATGCGGCTAGACCCAGTCGGAGCCGGCGAGCCGCCCACAGCGCGATCCATTTCGCGCTGGTAGGCTTCTGACAGGCGCCTCATGCTCGCCAGCTTCTTGGCGCCTTCGATAATCTGAAGGCGGCGTGTCTCCAGCGTCTCGGCATCTGCGTCTTCTGGAATAGGCGCAGTCAGGTCTTGCAGAGCCGCGTCGAGCGGGTCCTGAGCTCCTTCACCGGAATGCTCATCGTGACTGATGACGAGCGCTTCCGTGACGGCTCATCCGCCGCTCTCCTCGTGAGGGAGCGGCTCGTCGTAGACCACCACGTTGGTGGGGAAAGTGTCAAGCGACACGACGTCAGAGTCGACCAGCATCGGGTCGGTGGAGCCTACGGACTCCAAGTCCAGAGCGGGCTCGCCGGTGACGTGGAGTTGGTCGAGGAGGCCCGCAAGGAGGCTCTCGGGGCCACCCGTGCCTGCATCGGATGCAGGCTCGTCGGAAAGGCGAACCTCGCTGATAAGTTCAGCGAGGCAGCTAGCTGCGCACACGGCCTCAGCGCCGCGCAGCGCGTCGATGCAGACTCCGTCTGGCGAGCCTGGCTGGCTGCGCTCGCCAGGGAGGAAGAGGGTTCCCGTCCAGAACAGATCTTCGGATGACGGTGCACTAGGCCCCACGGTGGGCACCAAATGTCGGGGGTTGGGAGCGACATATGCCAAAGGATGGCTTATCATGGTGGGGGCGAGTAGAACGTCGCCGGTGCCTGGAAACGGGATGAGGCGAAGACATGCACGCCGGCGGATCTTACCCAGCTTCAGGGCTCTCCGAGGAGATAACACCCCTACTGCTGCTCTACGGGGTCTCCGCATGGTCACTATGGCAAAGTGAATACAAGGTTGCTCCTAGAGCTGTTTCTGGAAGAAGGAGAAGGCGAGGCTTGCTCTCTCCTTCCGATATGATCTATCTAGTGCTAGATGATTCCGAACCCTTTGCATGGGTGCCCTGGGGCTTTATATAGGCCTACCCCCCAGGGGTACAACGGTAAATCCGGCTGGGCGCGGGTCCCAGCTGTCTGTCTCTCAGGCGCCGTCTTCTCCGCCGACTCCTGGGGCCTGCCGACTGGTGGGTCCCGTCGACTGGCCTGGTACGAGGGCGTCAGCCCTTGTCTGCCGCGGGCGGGTTGTGCTGGCTGCAGATTACTGTACCCATGCTTCTAATGACGCGGGCTTGGTCATCGGGTCATGGCAACAGTGCCGCCGCCTGGCGGGCGATCACTGTTGCCATTCCCCCGTCGCGTCTGGTTAATGGCGTGTGGGCCCGTGGGAGGGGCCGGCGGACTCCTGGGGGCCGACTCCCAACGGGTCCGACTCTTGGCGCTCTTGCCGTCTTCAGTACTCTCGCTGACCGGTGGGCCCGCCGTCTCCGGGCCGTACAGACAGACCGTCGTGGGCACAGGGCCCCGCCCCCAGGAGCTGATGTCAGGGACGGCATGGCAATAGTGCCGCGCCGGGTGGAGATCTCCGCGAGTACGGCGCACTGTGGCCATACCTGCCCTTGAATAACAGGGTGTTTGGAGTTGTAGGCCGACTTCCGTAGTCGGCCTCTGGGGAGTCGCCTCTGGGACTCGGCTTTACCTGGAGTCGCCTTGGAGACTAGGCTTGTCTTGGAGTCGCCTCCGGGACTCGGCTTATCTTGGAGTCGCCTCTGGGACTCGGCTCATCTTGGAGTCGCTGTAGGTACTTGAGGGGCGCAGTCTGTCCCGATGTCTTGAAAGGTTCTGGGGCTCGGGTTAGCCTACCTATGGCCCATTACTCCGACAATGGCACTCTTCGAGCACTGAGCCTCTATTAAGTAGGCGCCTTCTAGGACGGGTTGTAATAGCGGTGGCCTCCATCCCTGCCCAATATGTTTTAACATGGGCAAGAGCCATCCGCGCACCCTCTATGCACGCCGACCTCTTTACAGCATCGATATGTAGCACAGCACGATGGAATCGTTGCACTAAGCCAAAATAACTCTCCGGCCTTGGTCCCTTCAGTGAAAGATGATCCACGACAGACCTCATGGCAAGCCCGAACAACCTATGGAGCTCGGCCCACTCGGCCATTTTTTCATTTAACAGCAGCGGACGATTTGGAGCACTGAACTGTGACCAGAACAACCTTTCCACCTCATGATCTTTCTGATCTTTAAAATATTCAGTCACATCAGCAGCACTCTTTGCCAAGTCCAAGTACGCGTCCTCAGCACTCCATAATTGATCCAGAGGGGCATACTTCAGATCTCCGAACTTCGTCCGCAACATGAAGGGCTTCCCAGTCGTGATATCTCTTGCTTGACGAAGCTCCTCCCTTGCCGCTTTGATCTCAGAGCGAGTTTCCTTGGCTGCTTCCAAGGCCTTCTGTAGGTCAGCCGCTTTTGCTTGGTTTTCCTTTTCAAGGAGCTCATATCGGTCGGTGGCATCTTTCAGCTCAACAGCCATCTTGGCTATTTTATCTTCGCTCTAGCGATGAGCAGCCTGTTTGGCTCTTAACTCCTCGGCCACCTTCAGGGCGGCCGCATCACTTCTTCTGGCTTGATCCTTGGCTTGGGCAAGTTCTGCCCAAAGGGTCTCCACGGCGGCAGCTCCATCTGCAGTCACAACATATTATAGATACTAGCATCGAGCTCCTATTAATATTTGCTGACAATCTGAAAATAGATACCCTATGCCTCGTCAAGCTGCTTGTTCACAAGCGCGATGTCGGCATCCGCCACATCAAGCTGCCACCTCAGTTCGGCAAAATCAGCAGTCCGGCCAGCCGCCGGACCCTCAGCCACCTGCACATGAAAGTAGCGCCATCATTACCTGGGACTATGATCCTCTGTTTGCCGCGTATGGACGGCAACCAGATTCTCAAGGGCTACTATCTATACAGAGCACACCTAGCGTGTGCGGTATCGACAAAAATACGTATATATTACTTTGCGTACCTCAAAGCCTCTTAGCAGGCTCGTAAAAGCTTCATTTAACCCGCTTTTTGCGGATGAAATCCTCTCAACCACCGTACCCATTAAAGTACGATGTGCCTCTGAGATTGCCGCTTGCTCCAGAAGACCCATCAGTGCGTCCGGCTGTGTGCCGGACGATCCCGGACTCTTTCTGTTGCTCTCCTTGGGAGCCGAATACTATGGACTTCGGGCGGCCGAAGAGTCACCTTCTGGCCTTGTCGGATCAGGAGAAATCCTTCGTGATGACACCTTGGGGTCGTCCGCCCCATGAGGTGGGGAGGTAGGAGAAGGCGTTTCGCTCTCCATCATCTCCGGAAGAAGATCCCCCGAAGACGAACTCTGTTGAGAAGGGCTACGAGCTGGACTGCAAGATATATGTCTCGGTTATTATTCTCAGAAATAAAACATGATATATTTACCAAAGTACTTTTGATCACTTACAGCTCGGTTGAGGGCTGGCCCCCTTGCGGGCGCTGTGCGGTCAAGACGCCCTCTGGGACAGGGCCCCCCGGCGAAGGTTTCTTCCCTCGTTTGGAAACCTCCGTTTCCAAGTATTCGGAGGCGGCCCTTTTCTTCCCGTGGGGAGAGGGGATTCTAGATTCACCTCCCCGATTATCCTCCTTTGTGGAGACATTAATTCCCCCGGTTTGGATTTGTAATGTATTGAGTCCGCTTTCGGCTTCTCTATTCCTCCCTTCGTCTTCTCCTGATGGCACTTGATAGGGTGCGCGCTCAAGCATCCTGGTTAGTACAGGATCAGGCGAGCCTTCGGGAAGGGGGGCCGAACACCTGATCCTCTCTGCCTTTCTTATCCAGTCCTGGCCGAGAGCAATTTTTCAGAATGATGTTGTGACAAATATAAATATGGCATGTTCGGTCGCGGAATTACTTACTTGGGTATCTGGATGGTAGCAGTTGAGACCCGCATCCTCGGTGGTGTCCGGACACTTTATTCGTGATCCGAAGAACAATCCATACATCTCTTAGAGCGTCGCGCCGAAGAATTGTTGAATGGTCCGCGGTCCTTCTGGATTGAACTCCCACATGCGAAGAGATCGACGTTGGCATGGCAGGACCCGACGAACTAGCATTACTTGCATTACCTTGACAAGACTGACATCCCTCTTGAGGAGATCTCGGATGCGGCTTTGCAATGTCAGCACGTCATTAACTGGCCCCCAGTCCAGCCCCTTGTTGACCCACGACCCCAGTTGAGGCGGAGGGCCTGAGCGGAAGGCAGGAGCGGCCGCCCGCTTTGTACCTCGGGGAGCTGTGGTGTAAAACCACTCCCGCTGCCATAAGTCGGATACCTCCAGGAAGGAACCCTTTGGCCATAGGGCGTCAGTGCCTTTGCTTATTATAGTGCCCCTGCACTCTGCGTGTCGTCCATTGATCATCTTCGGCTTCACATTGAAGGTCTTGAGCCATAAGCCGAAGTGTGGGGTGATGCAGAGGAAGGCCTCACACACGACGATAAACGACGAGATGTGAAGGATGGAATCTAGAGCTAGATCATGGAAATCTAGCCCGTAA
Organism: Triticum timopheevii; assembly: GCA_963921465.1. Classification (NCBI taxonomy): domain Eukaryota; kingdom Viridiplantae; phylum Streptophyta; class Magnoliopsida; order Poales; family Poaceae; genus Triticum; species Triticum timopheevii. The sequence continues at coordinate 120,938,512 of OY997270.1, forward strand.
TAGAACATGAGCCCCCTAACAAAGGGATCAAGACTAAATCCTAGCCCTCGGAGGAAGTGGGAAACAAATACGACACGCTCATTGGGCTCGGGAGTGGGGATGACCTGCCCTTGAGCAGGCAGCCTGTGTGGAATTTCGGCGGTCAGATACCTGGCCTCCCTAAGCTTCTTGATGTCCTCCTCTGTGATAGAGGAGGCATCCACCAACCTTGAAGGTTGGATCCGGACATGGTGGAAAGTCCGAAGTGCTTAGCCTAAGCCTTGGGTGTTGGAACTCGAGGTGGGGAAAGGGAAGGATCGAGCGTGGGAAGAAAAGGACAGGCCTTGGCCCCTTTGTAAAGAGGGTGAATATCAAGCGTCCTCTGTGTGGCCGTTTGGAACCTCCCTAAAATCGAGGAGTCATACTAACAAGCGTGGTTGGGTTACCCACACCCGTATTGATGAGAATCCCGTGATAAGGGGAACACGATCTCTGCTTCGACAAGACATGCCAATAAAACCGCCTCGTAACACATGTAGTAGCACGCTGGGAAAAACGGTTCGTAATGACCAGGCTACGGCGTGACGTCACGCTATGAAAAGTTGTCAGCAAATTAGATTTGTGAAATATTGTGCTCTCTACGGTGGTATGTGGAAATTATTTTGCAGAGCCGGACACGATCCTCATATTCAAGATCTTCTATGGAGTATTCGGAGAAGGAACCCGCCTTGCAATGCCGAAGACAATCTGCGTGCCGGACTCATCGTCATTGAAGCCTGGTTCAGGGGCTACTGAGGGAGTCCTGGACTAAGGGGTGCTCGGATAGCCGGACTATATACTTTGGTTGGACTGTTGGACTATGAATATACAAGATTGAAGACTTCGTCCCGTGTTCGGGTGGGACTCTCCTTTGTGTGGAAGGCAAGCTTGGCAATTCGGATATGCATATCTCTTTCTCTGTAACCGACTCTGTGTAACCCTAGCCCCCTCCGGTGTCTATATAAACCGGAGGGTTTAGTCTGTACAACAACAACAATCATAATCATAGGCTAGCTTCTAGGGTTTAGCCTCTACGATCTCGTGGTAGATCAACTGTTGTAATACTCATATCATCAAGATCAATTAAGCAGGAAGTAAGGTATTACCTCCATCGAGATGGCCCGAACCTGGGTAAGCATTGTGTCCCCTGCCTCTTGTTACCATTAGCCTTAGACACACAGTTCGGGACCCCCTACCCGAGATCCGCCGGTTTTGACACCGACATCGACCATGAGAGATGAGACCCATGGAAGCATGTGGATAATATATTTGATATGGGAACAGCTATCAGGAGGTTGCCCTCTATGAAGCAGAGGGCATCCTTTGTGAATTAAACATATTATCAGGTGTAGGAAGGCTGGCGATGCAGGTCGTTGAGGTTCTAGAGTGTCACTAATGGCTTTGCACGGGTTCCTCCATGGGGAGGTGTAGAGGTATGCACAACTTTGTGGCGGATTCATGGATCTCTCTCGGCGAATGCATGTCGTGCTAGACCGAAGGTTGGATGATTGCATGTGGTCGTGTGTTAGTGGCTTATCGGATGTCGTGCTAGTTATCTTAGGTGGAAGACGTTCTGAACAACCTTCCTCTTGCATCACTTCCTCCTATTTGTTGACGTTGTCGTCGGGCACTCTTTGGAGTTGGTTGTCTTGGTCATGTACGGTTACACGGTGGTGATGCGGTAGTGCGTCTTATGCGCTCTCATATGTATGTGTATCAATGGCATGCCAACAATTTCATCTAGATCACTGGATCTCTAAGTGGTCTATTGCCTTGCCACACCTCCATTCAGCAGCGAGTGGATAGTCATCCCTTTTTTAAGGGCATGGATACTCATCCCTTGATGCAGAAGACTACCAATGAGATCTTGCCAAAAAAAACTACCAATGCGCCCCTTCATTTGGGCTAGGTTGTTGCATGGGCACCTGGAGTTCCGTGGAGGTCTACTTTGTGGCTATCTCCGGTGGATACCATGGAAGTTTTAGCAGAGTACACCTGGGGATGCTATAGGATGATATGTCGTCAAGATGGTGACTGCAACACCGCTTCATATCCACAATGAAAATATGTGATCTAGACTTTGCTATTTGGATCGTTTAGCGACGAACTTGTGGCGTTACCTTGCTGTCTTGCTAAAATCATTATCTTTGTGCCATATTATTGCCTTGATTGGTTGGACCCAACATCCTGGAGGAAAATCCGTTTTATCTTGTCGTCTCTAGCTAGACGTCGCGCCCTTGTTTTTTCCCTTCTTGAAAGAGTTGATGCAGAAGAAGACTAGTGTCGTACGTGTTCTTGCATATCTTGTCATGGTTCTTCAATTGTTGTCCATCTAATATGATCTACTTGATGATGACTTTGACCATGTTAACTTGCGTCAAATTTAATAATGTTATGCTTGTACGCATTTCTTTATAAGAGGATGGAAGGTTTAATCTTTTTATTTTGGAAAAAAGAATCTAGTCAAGTATTAAAAAAATTAGAATCATATGAAAATGCTTTCTAACGTGAATCTAATGGTGAACACTTTGTGCGACCTTAACTCATATCATTACACCAATTATTGGTCAAAACATGAATTTAGATTGTCTAACTACTGATGGAATTGTTGCATGGAAAACAGAAAAAAAAAATCTACGCACACACAATGATCTATCCATGGAAATGCATAGCAACGAGGGGGAGAGTGTGCCTACGTACCCTCGTAGACCATAAGCGGAAGCATTTCACAACGCGGTTGATGTAGTCGAACTTTGTTCGTGATCCAACCGATCAACTACCGAATGCACGGCACCTCCGCATTCTGCACACGTTCAACTCGGTGACGTCCCTCGCCTTCTTGATTCAGCAAGATGTCGAGGTAGTAGATGAGTTCTGTCAGCACGACGGCGTGGTGACGGTGATGGTGAAGTGATCTCCGTGGGGCTTCACCTAAGCACTATGAAAATATGACCGGGGGTGTAAATGATGGAGGAGGGCGCCGCACACGGGTAGGCAATTGTCTGGTGTGTGCTAGGGCACCCCCCCCCCCCCGCGCATATATATATATATAGGTGGGATGAAGAGGGTAGGCTGTCAGGAGGTTCTCCAAGTAGGCCGAATCCTACTTGGGGTCCTCCCCAAGCACTAGTAGAAAAGGGCCAAATGTTTAGCTCATTCGTCCCGGTTTTTAAATGAACCAGCACTAATGTGACCATTAGTGCCGGTTCCAACGGCAAGGCGAGCGACACTCATTAGTCCCGGTTCGTGGTGAACCTTTAGTACCGGTTCGTGCCACGAACCGGGACTAAAGAGGTGGTGGCAGGCTAGTGTCAGGCTGGGGCCCCACCAACACCTTTAGTCCCAGTTCGTGGCACGAACCGGTACTATAGATGCACCATTAGTCCCGGTTTGTATAACCAACTGGGACTAAAGATCATCCTATATAAACCCCTTCGTCGAGCCCAAGCTTTTTTTCTTCCCCTTTCCTCTCCTCTCTGTTTTCTTCCTCTCCTCTCGAGCACATCCTCCACTTTTGACAAAATTTGTCAAGATTTGAAGGCACCCCATCCATCCAAGTGATCACAAAGGTTAGCAACTTTGTCCGTTCATCTCTCATTGCTAGATTAGCTCTTGTAATGCTCTACAAGTATTTTAGTTTGGGCGGAATTATATGTGGTAGTTTATTTGATTTATATGCAATTTTAGCTCAAAATAACTCTTAGTTTGCATAAGTAGGTGTGGTTTACTTAGTGCCTTCCCGTCTCCGTCCTAACCACCATCGATCGCCCGCACCGTCCCGTCGCCGGCACCACCTTGTGGTGATCCTCTTGTTCTTATCTTTTTTATATATAAAAATCATGTCTATGTGATTTAGATATATAGTTACTTGTATAATTATCTTATCCATACATTGTTTGTTATACATAGTGCCATGGTTTTGATATCCGTCCTCGTCGGCCCTTGTCCGGTTTATGATTCAGATGTGGTATATTCTCTTTTATAACTATTTGTTGCATTTCGTGTTTATGAAAAATTATGCCCATCAAGTTGACATAGATATCTCTATCTAGGAGGTATGTGAACCGAAAATTCCAACCGACCCTCTTGTCGAGAGGTTAAATTTAGTTGAAAATGAAAACAAGTATTTGAAAGGAAAATTGAAAAGAATTGAGGAGGAGAAGATGGAATTGGAGTTGCATGTTACTGATGTTGTCGATGATCACAAGATCAAGATGGAGAAAATGCGCTTGAAGATTAGAAAGATTAGAAAATATGCCATTGATAGTGAGGCTTGGTATCATTATGCTGTTGGATCAATTGTTACCTTAGTTGCGATCTTGATCGCATTTGTTGTTGCATTTAAATGCTTTAGATGGAGAGTTTGTATGTTGTTTTATGAGAATAAGTGTGTATGAACTTTATATATGAACTTGTATTAATTTGGTCTTTTCGGTCTTGTGTAATGAAGATGAGATGGCAATGGGTGTACGATGACCGATGCTCTCCCCAGTTCGTTAATGGCGTGCATACTTTTCTGCTTGCAACCGAGGCAAACAAGCGGGCATATGGTTTTATGTCTTGTCCATGTGTTGGTTGTAAGAATGATCGGAGTTACTCAAAGTCAAGAACCATTTAAGTCCACTTGTTTGAGTCCAGTTTCATGCCCCAATAATGTTTGGACCAAGCACGAAGAAAGAGGGGTTATGACGGAAGACAATGAAGAAGAAGAAGGGGACGACGACAGCTATCCTGGCCATGGGTTCCCTGAATCCGATGGTACAACAATGGGGGAAGAAGCTGAGCTGGCAATGCTGGAAGAAGCTTAAGAATGCGGTGATGATCTTGGTCGAGCCATTGTTGATGCAAAGAGAAACTGCGCAACTAAAAAGGAGAAGAAGAAGTTACAACACATGTTAGAGGATCACAAGAAATCGTTGTACCCAAATTGCGAAGCTGACAAGAAAAAGCTGGGCATCACACTGTAATTGCTGAATTGGAAGGTAGAGAATGGTGTATCTGACAAGTGATTTGGAAACTTGCTGATAATGTTAAATAAGATGCTTCCAAAGGACAACAAATTGCCTGAGAGTACATACGAGGCAAAGAAGGATGTCTGCCCTCTAGGATTAGAGGTGCAGAAGATACATGTATGCCCTAATGACTACATCCTCTACCACGGTGAGTACGAGGATTTGAACGTGCGCCTGGTATGCGGTGCATTGCGCTATAAGATCAGCCGCTATGACCCTGGTGATGTCGAGGGCGAGCGCCCCGGGAAGAAGATTCTTGACAAGGTGATGTGGTATGCTCCTATAATACCACGGTTCAAACTTTTCTTCCAAAACAAAGAGCATGCCAAGTTGATGCGATGGCACAGAGAAGACCGTAAGAAAGACAGGAAGTTGAGAGTACCCGCTGATGGGTTGCGGTGGAGAAAAATTGAGAGAAAGTATTGGGAGGACTTTGCAGGTGACACAAGGAACGTATGGTTTGGTCTACGCAGATGACATTTATCCTTTTGGGGAGCAGAGCAGCAATCATAGCACCTGTCATGTGACTCTATGTATGTATAACCTTCCTCCTTGGTTGTGCATGAAGCGGAAGTTCATTAGATGACAGTGCTCATCCAAGGCCCTAAGCAACTCGGCAATGACATTGATGTGTACCTAAGGCCATTAGTTGAAGAACTCTTACAAATATGGAATGGAAAAGGTGTACGTGCGTGGGATGAACACAAACAGGAAGAATTTGACCTACATGCATTGCTGTTTGTGAGCATCAATGATTGGCCTACTCTCAGTAACCTTTCAGGACAGACAAACAAGGGATACCACGCATGCACGCACTGTTTGGATGATACCGACAGTATATATTTGGATAATTGTAAGAAGAATGTGTACCTGGGACATCGCTGATTTCTTCTGAGCAGGCATCCCATAAGGAAGAAAGGCAAACATTTCAAAGGTGAGGAAGATCACTGAACAAAGCCTCCCCACCATACTCGTGATGATGTACATGATATGGTCAAGGATATGAAGGTAATCTTTGGAAAGGGTCCTAACGGAAAATCTGTTCAGAATGACGCTGACAGACGTGCACCCATGTGGAAGAAGAAATCTATATTTTGGGACCTACCCTATTGGAAAGACCTAGAGGTCCGCTCTACAATCGACGTGATGCACATGACGAAGAATATTTGTGTGACCCTGCTTGTCTTCTTGGGCGTGTATGGGAAGACAAAAGATACACCAAAGGCACGGGAGGACCAGCAACGTATGGACGGAAAAGACGGCATACATCAGGGTCATGCTAGCTACGCTCTTACCAAAGAACAGAAGGAAATCTTCTTTGAATGCCTGCTTAGTATGAAGGTCCCGTCTGGCTTCTCGTCGAATATAAAGGGAGTAATAAATATGGCAGATAAAAAGTTCCAGAATGTAAAGTCTCATGACTGCCATGCGATTATGATGCAGCTGCTTCCGGTTGCATTGAGGGCGCTTCTATCGGAAAACGTTCGATTAGCCATTATGAAGCTATGTGCATTCCTCAATGCAATCTCTCAAAAGGTAATTGATCCAGAAATCATACCAAGGTTCGAGAATGATTTGGTGCAACGTCTTGTCAGTTTTGAGTTGGTGTTCCCACCATCCTTCTTCAACATCATGACGCACGTCCTAGTTCACCTATGCGAAGAGATTAACATTCTGGGTCTTGTATTTCTACACAATATGTTCCCCTTTGAGAGGTTCATGGGAGTCTTAAAGAAATATGTTCATAACCGTGCTAGGCCAGAAGGAAGCATCTCCAATGGCCATGAAAATGAGGAGGTCATTGAGTTTTGTATTGACTTTATTCCTGACTTTAAGCCGATTGGTGTTCCTGAATCACTGCATAAGGGCAGACTAGGTGGAAATGGCACGCTAGGACTGAAACAAATAATATGTATGGACGGGCATTCTCTCACTCAAGCACAATACATAGTTCTACAAATTCCACCTTGGTGGCTCTGTATATGGAGGAACACAAGAATATTCTACGCTCCAAACACCCAGAGCAGTCTAACGACTGGACTACACGTGAACAAACAAGGACTTTCGCCGGTTGGTTGTAGACACGTGCCATGCATGACGACGCTGTTGAAGATGACCTGTACTTGTTGTCCCAGTTACCATCTTCGAATATAATGACTTTCAAAGGGTACGAGATAAATGGGAATACATTTTACACAATCGGCCAAGATAAGAAGAGCACCAACCAAAACAGTGGTGTCCGCTTTGATGCAGTAACCAAGAGGGGAGTGGGCACATATTATGGTTACATAGAGGAGATATGGGAACTTGATTATGGACGTGGTTTGAAGGTCCCTTTGTTTTGGTGCAAATGGGTCAATCCGACACGAGGCGGGGTAACGGAAGACCCGCAGTACGAAATGACAACAGTGGGTCTCAACAATCTTGCGTACGCAGGCAAACCATTCGTTCTAGACAATGATGTGGTGCAAGTTTTCTATGTGAAGGACATGTCTACCAAGCCGAGAAAAAAGAAAAGATAAGGAAGCGAATACGTCATACGATGAGCCAAAGCGCCACATAGTTCTTTTAGGGAAAAGAAACATCGTGGGAGTGGATGACAAAACAGACATGTCAGAAGATTATGAAAAGTTTCATGAAATTGCTCCCTTCACAGTGAATATTGACCCGAGCATCCAATTAAATGATGAAGATTTTCCATGGTTACGGTGCAAAGGGGCACACGCGAAGAAAAAGTTTCACACCCAAAGATCCCACTTTGGGATGTGACCAGCTTCACCGGCTTCACTGTCATCACTTTCTTCTCTAGTGAGTTTCCGGACTTATATATCTGGAAAGTCCCATTTTGGACAAATCGTAGGGAATCTTTGTAATAGTTAGGGTGCTTATGTGTTTTGGCATTTGAAACGTGTACTTTTGTGCTTCGGACAAACGTGTACCTTTCTGACTTCATTTGCTAATTTTCAGCTCATTTACTGTTTTTTAGCTAAATGACCCTGAAATTGAAAAGCACTACAAAATGAACTCTGAAAAGGTTGAAAGTTGGCATGGTATCACCATTTCACCTACATAGCATGTGCAAAAAAATTGAGAGGGTTACGGCAAAAATTGGATGCACTTCGTGTACAAAATGGACAATCTCTTTCGAAGTATCAAGGTTTCGGATGAAAACTCATCTGTTACAAAGGCTTTTCATTTTTTTAACTTATTACAACTCCAGAATTTTCGTCCATTCAGTATGCACCATTCAAAGCCACATCATCAACTTTCAACCCTTTCTGACTTCATTTGCCATGCATTTACTGATTATTTTTGAGCTAAATGACCCTGAAATTGAAAAGCACTACAAATGAACTTTGAAAAGGTCGAAAGTTGGCATGGTATCATCATTTCACCCACATAGCATGTGCCAAAAAGTTGAGAGGGTTACGACGAAAATTGGATGCACTTCGTGTACAAAATGGACAATCTCTTTCGAAGTATCAGGGTTTCGGATGAAAACTCATCTGTTACAAAGGCATTTCATTTTTAAAACTTATTACAACTCCAGACTTTTTGTGCGTTCAGTATGCACCATTCAAAGCCACATCATCAACTTTCAGCCCTTCCTGACTTCATTTGCTATTTTTCATGCATTTATTGATTTTTGAGCTAAATGACCCTGAAATTGAAAAGCACTACAAATGAACTCTCAAAAGGTTGAAAGTTGGCATGGTATAATCATTTCACCCACATAGCATGTGCGAAAAAGTTGAGAGGGTTACGGCAAAAGCAGGACGCACTTCGTGTACAAAATCGACAATCTCTTTCGAAGTATCAGGGTTTCGGACAAAAGCTCATTTGTTACAAAGACATTTCATTTTTTAAAAGAACCTAAGTATTACCAAACTGAATATAATGATAAAACACACTAATATTAAATAGCGGAAAAAAGAATTACTGGCAAATCTATTTTTAAAGTAAAGTTATTCACAAACTAGTGATTCACACAAAATTCAAATAATTCAAATTTAAACTATCCAAATTTAATAAATACTGGCACCAACAGGAAATTTTATTTTATTTTACCTAAAGCAAAAAGATTCACAAAGAAACTCTAAATAAAGCAAAAAAACAACTCAGAAATAAAAGAAAACAAATAAAGCAGAAAATGATAAAAAAAGATAAATAAATAAATTAAAAAAGCCCGGCTACTAGGCCGCCACGGCCTGCATACGACTAGAAACCCAACCTCTAGTTCGGCCAGGATGCAGGCCCGTATGGCCCAGTAGGCCCCACAGGCAGAAGAGTTGCAATAGGCCCACAGAGGTCTGCTTATAGAGGAGCTCCACACGGTAGCCGCGGCGGGGCTTATAAACCAGTGTGAGCTCCTCTCAACTAGCGAGGTGGGACTAAACTTTGTGCACCGCGGGTGGCAGCGCACCACCTTTAGTACCAGTTGGTGGCTCCAACTGGTACTAAAGGGGGGGTCTTTAGTACCGGTTGGAGCCATGACCCGGTACTAAAGGCCTGCGCTTCCCGCCGATTGGCTTGGCCAAAACAGACCTTTAGTACCGGTTGGTGGCTCCAACCGGTACTAAAGGTCCATCCTATAAATACAACACTTCAAAATTTTGCAGTTTCATATTCCTTTTCCTCTCTGCTTTTTGACATCGCCCCCCCCCCCCCCCCCGGCGCGCGTCGTCGCCTTCCCCGTCACCGTCGCTGTCTCGCCGGCGCCCCGTCGCCGCCCCGGTCGCCCCGCTGTGAGCCCACTGCGCCATGGCCACGCCCTCGATCATCCGATCGAGCCCGCCCCCACGCGCACACACATAGTACAGACACACACAGACACACACACACACACACACACACACATTTTTCTTAATTATTTTCTGTTTTTTGTTTTTTTGTTTTTTATACTTTTAATTATATAAATGTTAGATTAATGTCAAAGTTTTAGCTACATGAATTAGATTAATGTCAATGTTTTAGCTAGATGAATTAGATTAATGTCAAATTGTTAGATGATCAAATTAGATATATTAATGTCAAATATTAGATGAATTAGATACAAATGTTAGACTAATGTCAAATGTTAAATGAATTAGATGAATTAGCTAGATAGAAATGTTAGATGAATTAGTTTTTTATACTTTTAGTTATAGATGAAATAGATATATTAATGTTAGAAGAATTAGTTTTTTATACTTTTGTCAAATGTTAGATGAATTAGCTAGATATATTAATGTTAGATGAATTATCTAGCTAGCTAGCTAGATATCATATGTCAAAGCTTGAAATTTTGACATATGCAACAATATTTGATCATATGTCAAAGTTTGACATTTGACATAGATTTATCAAGAATGCCCCCATTATGGATGTGCACAAGTTGATATAACTTTTTTCTGATCTCATTTAACATTTGACATTTGATGCACAAGTTCTCTCCATTGTGAATTAGATGTGCACAAGTTCTCTCCATGGCTTCATCATTAGCCGGAAGTAACAGGCGTATGATGCTACGAAGCTCTTCAAAGTTGTTTTGGAATGGAGTTTCGGATAGAATAATTTGTATTTTTGTATGAATTTCAGCAAAGGCCTTCCAAATAGCGACATTCAGAAGGCTCTTGTTGAACTTCGTATCAAAAAGCTAATTATCCTATCCGGGACTCTGTTCCAAAAAAATTTGATGAGTTTCGTACCATTATGCGGCTGTTACTTCCAGCTAATGATGAATCCATGGTTTTCTTGAATCCTTTGACATTAGAAGTGTGACATTTAGAAGGGTAGATGAGATCGGGAAAAATATGGACCATTTTCTGCACATCTAGAATGGCGCCAATTTGTTATATCCCTTAAAGGTTAATAGAATCTATTATGTTACATTTGCATATAGAATTTGCATGTAGAATTAGAAATCACAATCCAATCATTTAAAAAAATGTTACATTTGCATCTAGAATTTATTCTCGACATCAATGATGCCTGGCCCGCATCCTCGCCGTCGGCCCGTTCACGACGACGTCCTGCTTCAGAGGAGCCATGTCCAGGACTGGGCTCTGCCGGGATGGCACTAGGAGGTGCTACCTTCAGGGGCGCGCCGCTTTGTGAGGAACCCGGCCCCAGGTCCCATCATCGACCCGGAGCTCCTTTGGTGGCATTCGCGTGTGCCACTTTCGGTGAGGAGGGAGCCAGCCCCGTAGGAGGTGGTACGTCGCCGTGTCGGGGAGGAGGACGAGCATGTCCGTTGCTACATGGATGAGAAAGCTGGAGGATGAGTAGAGGAAGCAGGAAGTAGAATGCCTTCAAGGCCTAGAATCAAGGCAGCGGAGTTGGCACTCCAGATCCAGCGGCAGCAGTAGCAGATCGACTCACTTAGCCAGGAAAGGGGGTCTCTGCAGCGGAAACAGCTAGCGGATCCAGCATTGGATAGCACCGTCCCATCCATGCTGAGAAGCAGCGTGGGTTCCGCATCGGGCGATGAGGCACTGCTGGATAGATACCCTATGGATGACATCATGGATAACATTAATTGTGAGCTACAGTTCAAAATGAACAACATATCCATGAAGGTGGCGGACGCCGTTGAGGGAGTCCTGGATTAGGGGGTCCTCGGACAGCCGGACTATATACTTTGGCCGGACTGTTGGACTATGAAGATACAAGATTGAAGACTTCGTCCCGTGTCCGGGTGGGACTCTCCTTTGCGTGGAAGGCAAGCTTGGTAATTCGGATATGTAGATTTCCTTCTTTGTAACCGACTCTGTGTAACCCTAGCCCCCTCCGGTGTCTATATAAACCAGAGGGTTTAGTTCGTAGGACAACAACAACAATCATAATCATAGGCTAGCTTCTAGGGTTTAGCCTCTACGATCTCGTGGTAGATCAACTCTTGTAGTACTCATATCATCAAGATCAATCAAGCAGGAAGTAGGGTATTACCTCCATCGAGAGGGCCCGAACCTGGGTAAACATCGTGTCCCCCGCCTCCTATTACCATTAGCCTTAGACGCACAGTTCAGGACCCCCTACCCGAGATCCGGCGGTTTTGACACCAACATTGGTGCTTTCATTGAGAGTTCCACTGTGGTCTCCACGGTAAGGCTTGATGGCTCCTTCAATCATCTTCAACGATGCGGTCCAGGGTGAGGTTTTCCTCCCCGGAAAAATCTTTGTATTCGGCGGCTTCGTACTGCGAGCCAACCCGCTTGGCCATCTGGAGCAGATCAATAGCTACGCCCCTGGCCATCAGATCAGGTTTGGAAGCTTAAACTACACTGCCGACATCCGCGGGGACTTGACCTCTAACGGATTCGAGCCCATGTCAGGTGCGCCGGACTGTCATGACGAGCATGACCTAGATCTGCCATCGGACGGTGTTCGGCAGATCACACCTGCGGCTGCCCCGACTCTCAATCCAGAGCAGATCGTGCCATCCGAAGACGGGTGGATAGACCCCGCCACGGAGGCTGCACACTCATCGGCGCTAGAGCCGAACACAGACTTCACCTCAAAGAGATCTGTGTCATCGGACCCTTGGTCTCTTCTCCGACCGTAGGTTTCGAATCGCGTACGCCCGTGCCTATCAAATCTGATTGGGCACCAATCATGGAGTTCTCCTCCGCGGATATCTTCCAGCACTCGCCCTTGGGCGACGTGCTAAATTCATTAAGGTCTCTCTCTCTGTCAGGGGACTCTTGGCCGAACTATGTCCAGCTCGAGTGGGAAGCGGACGACGAAGAAATTCATTCCCCACCCACCACCCACTTGATAGCCACTGTCGACGACTTAACCGACACACTAGACTTCGACTCCGAAGACATCGACGGTACGTACGACGATGTAGGAGAAGAACAGGAACCACCGCCCACAGAGCGCTGGACTGCCACCTCATCATATGATATATATATATGGTCGATACGCCAAGAGAAGGCGATGGTGGTGATGAAACGGAGGATAATCCCCTCGAGAAGCCACCAAAGCGACGATGTAGGCACCGCTCTAAATCCCGCCACAGTAAAAACAGTGATGACAGCGCAAGAAAGAATAATACCCTGGTCGATTCCAAAGGAAACGACGACCCCATGGACCCAGCGATGGAGCAGGATGAGCCAGGGGACGATGAACATTGTCCGGAGCCGATGTCCAACCACGGCGATGCCGAGGGTAAAACTCATCAACCTGCCTCCGGAGAGGAGAATAGTCCGGACAACAATGCATTCATCATCCCGGAAAAACACTTGGAACAAGAGAACCTACACAGGAGGCTTATTGCCACCGCGAGGAGCTTGAAGAAGCAGAAGCAAAGACTTAAAGCCGCGCAGGATCCGCTCAACCGCAGATGGAACAAAGTGCTCGACACTGAAGAAAAATATGGTGGCCATAGAGCTACCCAAAGCGCAAGCTGCTGCCCGAATTCGACGGCGAGGCCATAGAGCCCATTCCGCCAAAAAATAATACGGCTAACCCACCGGATCGACCACCACGTGGCTGCGATAGGACGGCCAATGATGCCGCACATGAGTCAGCACACGATTTACGTGAGCTCCTGGACAAAAAAGCCGGTATGGCCAGGTCCATTTATGGATCTAGGAAGCGTGCTCCCGCGCAGGATCATGGCCACCAAAACAATTATATTGATCGAATACCAGCTCGGAATCAACACCGAACACAACAACCGTCGACAGCATGCCATGATACATCCAAATACAGGGATGCCGTGCACCCCCTGTGCTTCACTGATGAGGTGCTGGATCATGAATTTCCAGAAGGATTTAAACCCATGAATATAGAGGCATACGACAGAACGACAGACCCTGGGGTCTGGATTGAGGACTTTATCCTTCACATCCACATGGCTCGCGGAGATGATCTCCACGCCATATAGTACCTGCCCCTCAAGTTGAAAGGACCAGCTCGGCACTGGTTGAAAAGTCTCCCCGAAAACTCAATTGGAAGTTGGGAAGAACTTGAGGATGCTTTCAGGGCCAATTTTCAAGGGACCTATGTCCGACCTCCGGATACAGATGATTTAAGTCACATAATTCAACAGCCCAGAGAGTCAGCCCGAAAGCTTTGGAACAGGTTTATCACTAAGAAGAATCAAATCGTCGACTGCCCAGATGCCGAAGCCTTAGCGGCTTTCAAGCACAGTGTCCGGGACGAATGGCTCGCCAGACACCTCGGCCAGGAAAAGCCGAGGACAATGGCAACCTTAACAAGCCTTATGACCCGCTTTTGCGCGGGCGAGGATAGTTGGCTGGCCCATAGCGGCACCAGCGACCCAAGCACATCTGAAGTCAGAGATGGCAACGGGAAGCGCGACACAATAAAAACAAACGTCTAAACAATGAAGACAACCCAGATAACACGACGGTCAACGCCGGATTCAGGGGCTCTCGATCTGGTCAACGAAAAAAGCCATTTAAAGGCAACAGAGATGGACCGTCCAGCCTAAATAAGATTCTAGAAAAATCATGTCAGATTCATGGCACCCCCGAAAAACCTTCAAATCACACCGACAGAGAATGCTGGGTTTTCAAGCAAGCCGGCAAGCTAAACGCCGAACACAAAGGGAGGGAGACACCAAGTGAAGACGAGGATGAGCCTCGCGAGCCGAACACTGGGGGACAGAAAAAATTCCCACCAGAAGTCAAAACAGTGAATATGGTTTACGCAACTCACATACCAAAGAGAAGGCGCAAGCGCGCACTCCGAGACGTATACGTTGTAGAGCCCGTCGCCCCCAAGTTCAATCCTTGGTTGGCCTGCCCGATCACTTTTGACCACAGGGATCATCCGACTAGTATGCGGCACGGAGGATCGGCTGCCTTGGTGCTCGACCCAATAATTGACGGATACCATCTCACCCTAGTCCTTATGGACGGCGGCAGTAGTCTTAATCTGATATATCAGGACACTGTCCGCAAAATGGGGATAGACCCGTCAAGAATCAGCCAAAGTAATAATACCTTTAAAGGAGTAATACCAGGCGTAGAGGCCCACTGCACGGGCTCTCTAGTACTAGAAGTTGTATTCGGTTCTCCTGATAACTTCCGAAGCGAAGAACTAATCTTCGACATCGCTCCATTCCGAAGCGGCTATCACGCACTACTCGGAAGAACGGCCTTCGCTCGTTTCAATGCAATACCGCACTACGCCTATCTTAAACTTCATATGCCCGGTCCACGTGGCGTCATCATAGTTAGTGGAAATACAGAGCGCTCACTACGAGCGGAACAATATGTGGCAGCTCTAGCAGCCGAACACTGAACGGCCTCTCCAACCAGAATAAATGATCGGTCATCAAGACCACGGACACGGTTAGACGAGTCCGGCGCACCACCTGTTGTAACAACACAGATAAACCTAAGCTTGGGATGATGAATATACCCCCATAGGTAACGCTAGGTGCTGCACACATGTAAAAAAGCCTTTAAGTTCGGCTTGACCCTATTAATACAATAACATATTGCATTTTCATGATCAGTTCAGAATAACCAATTTCCCGCACGAAGTCTTTCACCTGGATTCTTCCTTTTTTCAGATGATCATTGTGCTACAGCCTTCCAGGATATGGCACAACGGAGTTAAAGGCGCAGATGTGCAGCAGGGCCCCGCTCAAAAGGTTTTGTCTTTAGATTAAGACCCTGCGTAAACCTTTTTTAATGTCTCTTGTTGCTTCTTCCCCTCCGGACACTTAACACAACCGGGAGGGATACCGACGTTATTGGCATTTTGTCATGCCAGACTAATGCATGTACCTGGAAACTCAGGGCTCATTATCAAGGGCGTTACCAAGCCCAGTATATGTTGTAAAGTCCAAATACCTTAGGGAGTGTTCGGCGTCGCGAGTTTGGCCTTATATGCATCAGCTCCAAATCATGTCTTTGGTAAATAGTTGGGTTTGCCCGGCTCCCGTGTTTTTCTACCTTACGTTCCACTCTATCGGCTAAGGTGGCACCAGGGGAACAACTACGATTGTGCCCTGGTTCATCTAGATGAGCACCTCAGTAGACAAAGCCGAAAACTGACTATCATGATATAGCGCGAGACTGGTCAACCACTCAATGACTCAGCGGAGTCTTCGCGATTCCTTCGCATTAATGAAGGACCGGTTTCCCGGTCATCTACATACGCGCACCGTATTCGGATGAATGCGGAAGTACTAGGGGCTATATAGTAGCCCCACCGTCAAACTTCTATGGCTAAGTGAAATTGTTAAAGCTATATAGTCCGGTTGCCTGGTTCGCCGCGCTATCACCTCCTTAATGGACCAAGACGTTGGATCAAGTGTGATTACGCGCTTTTTCGAACACCCCCGCATTACATGCATGGGGGCTGAAGCCGACGACTGCAAACTTTCAGGTTATATACATACATAAACGGCCGCACAGGAGGCACTATAATACTTTCAGGCAAAAGTATAAACACAACCTTTATAATCAAAATAGCATTGTTTTTACAATCCAGATACATGTCACTCGAACATAGTACTCTTCGAGCACTGAGCCTCTATTACACGGGCGCCTTCTAGGACTTCTTCAAAATAGTGCTCGGCCAGGTCCTGGCCTCCCACCGGACCCCGGGTTGCAATAGCGGTGGCCTCCATCCCTGTCCAGTATGTTTTAACACGGGCAAGAGCCATCCGCGCACCTTCTACGCACGCCAACCTCTTCACAGCGTCGATATGCAACAGAGCACCAATGAATTGTTGCACTAAACCAAAATAACTATCCGGCCTTGGTCCCTTCAGCCAAAGATGATCCACGACAGACCTCATAGCAAGCCCGGACAACCTATGGAGTTCGGCCCATGCAGCCATCTATTCATTCAATGGCAGCGGACGCGTCGGGGCACTGAACTACGACCAGAACAGCCTTTCCACCCCACGATCTTTCCAATCTTTGAAAAACTCCATCGCATCAGCAGCACTCTTTTCCAGGTCCACATACGCGTCTGCGGCACTCCATAACTGATCTAGAGGGGCATACTTCGGATCCCCGAACTTCATCCGCAACAAAAATGGCCTCCCAGCCATGATATCTCCGGCTTCATGAAGCTCCTCCCTTATTCCTCTTATTTCAGAGCGAGTCTCCTTGGCTGCCTCCAGGGCCTTCTTCAGGTCAAAAGCTTTCGCTTGGCTTTCCTTTTCAAGGAGCTCATAGCGGCTGGCGGCATTTTTCAGCTCAATAGCCATCTTGGCTATCTTATCTTCGCTCTGGCAATGAGCAGCCTGTTCGGCTTTTAACTCTTTGGCCGCCTTTAACGGAGCCGCATCACTTCTCCTGGCTTATTTCTTGGCTCGGGCAAACTCCGCCTGAAGGGTCTCCACGGCAGCAGCTCCATCTGCAGTCACAGCATATTACAGATACTAGCATCATGCTCCTCTTAATATTTGCCGACAAGCCGAAAATACATACCCTGGGCCTCGTCAAGCCGCTTGTTCACAAGCACGATGTCGGCATCCGCCACGTCAAGCTGCCGCTTCAGTTCGGCAAAATCAGCAGTCCGGTCAGCCACCGGACCCTCAGCCGCCTGCACATAAGGCAGTGCAATCATTACCTGGGACTATGATCCTCTGTTTGCCGCCTCGGGACGGCAACCAGAGTCTCAGGGGCTACTATCTATACAGGGCACACCTAGCGTTTGCGGTACCGTCAAAAATACATATATTATTTTGCGTACCTCAAAGCCTCTTAGCAGGCTCGCAAAAGCTTCATTCAAACCGCTTTTGGCAGATGAATCCTCTCAACCACCATACCCATTAAGGTACGATGCGCCTCTGAGATAGCTGCTCGCTCTAGAAGACCCATCAGTGTGTCTGTTTGTGTGCCGGACAATCCCGGACTCTTTCTATTGCTCTCCTTGGGAGCCAAATACTCCGGACTTCGGGCAGCCGAAGTGTTAACTTCTGCCCTTGGCGGATCAGGAGAAATCCTCTGTGACGACACCTCGGGGTCGTCCGCCCCACGTGGCGGGGAGGCAGGAGGAGGCGTTTCTGTCACCATCATCTCCGGAAGAAGATCCCCCAAAGACGAACTCTGTGGAGAAGGGCTACGAGCCGGACTGCAAGATATATGTCTCGATTATTATTCTCAGAGATAAAGCAGGATATATTTACGAAAGTGCTTTTGTTACTTACAGCTCGGTTGAGGGCTGGCCCCCTTGTGGGCGCTGTCCGGTAAGGATGCCCTCTGGGGCAGGGCCCCCTGGCGAGGTTTTCTTCCCTCATTTGGAAACATCCATTTCCAAGTCTTCAGAGGCGGCCCTTTTCCTCCTGTGAGGAGAGGGGATTTTAGATTCCCCTCCCCGGTTATCCTCCTTCGCGGAAGCACTTACTTCCCCGATTTGGATGTATAAGGTGTGAAACCCACCTGTTCCCTATGCCTCCCCTCATCTTCTCCTGATGGGACCTGATATGGTGCATGCTCAAGCATCCTGGTTAATAAAGGATTCGGCGAGCCTTCGGGAAGTGGGGCCGGACACCTGATCCTCTCTGCCTTTCTTATCCACCCTGGCTGTGAGCAATGTTTCAGAATGATGTTGCAACAAATACAAAGGACGGCATGTTCGGTCGCGGAATTACTTAATTGGTTATCCGGACGGTTGCAGTTGAGACCCGCGTCCTCGGTGGTGTCCGGACACTTTATTCGTGGTCTGAAGAACAATCCATACATCCCTTCGAGTGTTATGCCGAAGAATTGTTGAATAGTTCACGGGCCTTCGGGCTTGAACTCCCACATACGGAGAGATCGACGTTGGCATGGCAGGACCCGACGAACTAGCATTACTTGAATTACCTTGACAAGACTGACATCCCTCTCGAGGAGATCTCGGATGCGGCTTTGCAATGTCAGCACGTCACCAACCGGCCCCCAGTCCAACCCCTTGTTGACCCATGACACTAGTTGTGGTGGAGGGCCCGGGCGGAAGATGGGGGGCCGTCCGCTTTGTACCTCGGGGAGACATGATGTAAAACCACTCCCGTTGCCATAAGTCGGACGCCTCCGGGAAGGAACCCTTTGGCCATAGGGTGTCGGCGCCTTTGCTTATTATAGCACCTCTGCACTCTGCGTGTTGCCCATCGATCATCTTCGGCTTCACATTGAAGGCCTTGAGCCATAAAACAAAGTGTGGGGTGGTGTGGAGGAAGGCCTCACACACGACAATAAACGGCGAGATGTGAAGGATGGATTCTGGAGCTAGATCATGGAAATCTGGCCCGTAATAGAACATGAGCCCTCTCACAAAGGGATCAAGACTAAAACCTAGCCCTCGGAGGAAGTGGAAACAAATACGACACTCTCGTTAGGTTCGGGAGTGGGGATGACCTGCCCTTGAGCAGGCAGCCTGTGCGGGATTTCGGCGGTGAGATACCTAGCCTCCCTAAGCTTCTTAATGTCCTCCTCTGTGACAGAGGAGGCCATCCACTGGCCTTGAAGTTTGGATCCGGACATGGTTGAAGGTCCGAAGCTCTTAGCCTAAGCATTGGGTGTTGGAACTCGAGGTGGAGGAAGGGAAAGATCAAGCGTGGGGAGAAAAGGACATGTCTTGGTCCCTTTATGAAGAGGGTGAATATCAAGCGTCCTCCGTGTAGTCGTTCGGAACTTGCCTAAAATCGAGGAGTTATACTAACAAAGTGCGGTTGGGTTACCCACACCCGTATTCATGAGAATCCCGTGATAAGGGGAACATGATATCTGCTTCGACAAGACGTGCCTATAAAACCGCCTGGCGACGCGTGTTGTCGCATGCTGGGAAAAACGGTTCGTAATAGCCGGGCCGTGGTGTGACATCACACTATTAAAAGTTGTCAGCAGATTAGATTTGTGGAATATTGTACTCTCTACGGTGGTATGTGGTATTTGTTTTGCTGAGCCGGACACGATCCTTCTATTCAAAATCTTCTATGGAGTATTCGAAGAAGGAACCCGCCTTGCAATGCCGAAGACAATATGCGCGCCGGACTCATCGTCATTGGAGCCTGGTTTAGGGGCTATTGAGGGAGTCCTAGATTAGGGGGTCCTCGGACAGCCGGACTATATACTTTGGCCGGATTGTTGGACTATGAAGATAGAAGATTGAAGTCTTCGTCCCGTGTCCGGGTAGGACTCTCCTTTGCATGGAACGCAAGCTTGGCAATTCAGATATGTAGATTTCCTTCTCTGTAACCGACTCTGTGTAACCCTATCCCCCTCCGGTGTCTATATAAACCGGAGGGTTTAGTACGTAGGACAAAAACAACAATCATAATCATAGGCTAGGTTCTAGGGTTTAGCCTCTACGATCTCGTGGTAGATCAACTCTTGTAATACTCATATCATCAAGATCAATCAAGCAGGAAGTAGGGTATTACCTCCATCGAGAGGGCTCGAACCTGGGTAAACATCATGTCCCCCGCCTCCTGTTACCATTAGCCTTAGACGCACAGTTCGGGACCCCCAACCCAAGATCCGCCAGTTTTGACACCGACAGCCGTTGCTTATACAAATCCCCCTAAATCAACCTTCCATTGCAACCCGATTCTAGCTGGCTATGCTCGTGTTGTGGTTGATGAAGTGGTGGCACAATATTCGGGGCTAGAGCTTGACATTCCTGGAGGTGACGATGAGCATACACTAGGAGAGGCCATACATCGTATCATTCTATGGAGAAAGGATTTCATCATCTTTCCAAGGCCACCGACACCGTGTCAGCCGACTCCTCCTCCATGTCCGCCACCGCGTCAGTAGACTCCCGCTCCTCCAAGTCAGCCATCGCCTCTGTAGAGTCCTGCTCCTACAAGTCCGCCAACGCGTCAGCCCACTCCTCGTCCTCCAAGTCCGGCACAGCGTCATCCCACTCCTCCTCCAAGTCCGGCACCGCGTCAGCGTAGTACTCCTCCTCCAAGTCAGGCATCGCGTCAGCCGTCTCTACTGTCTCAGCGGGATCCGCCACCTAAGCAACAGCGGAAGAGAGCCGCCGCAGCCATGGCGGCAAGTGGTACAAGTACATGAGGCAAGAGATACCAATTTGGTCCAAGCCTCGCGCCTCTTCCGAAGATGCCTTACGACATGACCGACAAGGAAAATGAAGCTGAATGAAGGGCTCAATTGGGCGCCCATTTTGGACCGAAACCGCCACTGCCGCCAAAGGAGAAAGTGCCTGAGCATGTCGTTGACCACTTTATTCGTATGGCTAAAGCACCAGCTCCCAAGCCTATTGACTCAGACTATGAGCGCCAAATCAGGAAGGCATATCAAGCACAAAAAAGGAGTCGAGCTTGAGCTCGAGCCAAGCTGCTGCCAAAAAAAGCGGGAAAACTGTTCCCCAGGTGGGAGAACAGGCGGTGCAATCAATCCCCCCGCTCATTGTACCAACACGCATGAGTACCGGCACGGCCAGTCATCTGGTAATTACCGACGATCATAGAAGGCAGGATGCAGAGATCGGATGCACTATAGAACAACTCCTAGAGATCGAGCCCATGGAAAAGTTTACAGAGCAGGAACTAAAATGGAAATATGCCCGCGGCGAACCTATGGTCAAGCCTGAGGAGGTCAAGAAGCTCTCAACAAGAATGTATGAATTGCATAAATGGTACATGAAAATTTCCATGACTACCAATCGAGAGTCCCTCATGGTGAAAGTCAAGCCAGAGCATTACTACCATGAGAATGGTCTGTATGTTGAGTTTATAGAACTGTTTCAGTTATTCAGTCAAGATGTACTCGACAAATCTACCGTCAGTTGCTATTGTCTATAAGTGATTTCTTTCTATAATTTAAGTCTCAAGCTAGCTGTAGTGCTCGTTGATCATTACCTGTAATTATCCTCACTATATTCTTTTCTGTGGTATTATGCAGAATAAAGATCTAGGAAATGAAAAAAGCTGGATGTTATGGCATTGAGTTCATTGACCCAAATACCATTAATCAAGAGACATGGACGCGTGAATGGGAACGAGAAGACACAGATAAAATCTTGCTAGAGTTCTTGAAGCGCCTAAATACCAATCGAGATATACTACTTCCTTACAACTTCGGGTGAGTCACACTGTCTTGTACTACAAATTCTGTTTTTGCTTACTAGCTAGATGTTATAAGTGTATAGGGTTTAGGGTAGTTCATGAGTGTTATTCACATGCCCACTTAATTTATACATACAAACATGTGCGCATGTAGTTTCCATTGGATCTTGTTAATCATTCAAGTTGACGATGAAAGAGTTGAAGTACTAGACTCACTACTTAAACCAGTTACTGAGTATGAAATCGTGAAGGGGATGATCAACAGGTAATTTCAGTCGATCATTATCGAACTATATGTCGGCCTCTTTAGTTCGTCATTTCCTGATATCAACTAATTAATAACTCCTTTATTCATTTTATTTGCCGGCGGGCAGGGCTTGGGAAAAGTTCATCAAATAGGTTAATGGCCCATGGAAACAAAAGCTGATATGGCGTTGACCCAAGGTAATTAATTAAGTAGTACTAGCTAGCTAGCTAACATCTTTTTAATTCTAGTTTTAATACCATTAATTATCATGCTTGATTAATTATTATCCGATTGAATTCTATTCTCGTAAAGGCCCTGAAGCAGCCGCCGGGGACTGATTTATGTGCATACTACGTTTGCAAGAACATTCGCATGATGGCGTCCGAAAGGAGCAGAACTGATAGAGAGCAATGGGTATGTTTGCCAGAACACTATTCACAATTTTTACATCATTATCTAATATATACACACACAACTAATACATGCATATAGATCTCCTTTAAAGATGAAGGAGATGCGGGATAAGCTCCTACCAACGGATCGCGTACGAGCAATTCAAGAGAAAATAACGGGGTTTTTGCTCGACCAGGTCGTAGATCCCAAAGGAGAATTCCATTACCTGCTACCGCAGTAATGCCTCCATGTAGGAGAAACTGTATATAACAAATTGTATATATACATGTGTATGGCCGTGCGAGACAGTAGAAATTCTATTTATATATATGATCGCTTCTACGTGAAATTCTATTTATATATATGCATAACGTGTACTATATGTAGTATCATAAAATACCAGCAAATGAAAAAAATTAAATGTAAAACACAAAACTAAAGAAAAAATAAATCATAAACCCAAAAAACCGTAAACCTTTTAGTCCCGGTTGGTGTTACCAATCGGGACTAAAAGCCCCCAGCCCCCCGACGCGTGCTTGTGCCACGTGGTGGCCCTTTAGTGGCGGTTCGTGTTGAACCGGGAGGGGGACCTTTAGTCTCCACCCTTTAGTGCCGGTTCCAGAACCGGCACTAAAGGGCTGCACGAACAGGCAGTATATCCCTTCTCTGCACTAGTGAAGTGGCGCCCCCCTGCCATATTTAACCAAGAGAGAAGAAAAGGGGGAGAGGGAAGGAAGTGGGAATCCTAATCCACACTTTCCTTCCCCTTTCCTTTCCCTCCTAAGGCCGGCCCATATGGGCGGGTGCACCAGCCCCTTGTGGCTGGTGCGTTTCCCCTCTTCGCTCATAAGGCCCATATCTTTTTGCCGGGGGTGCCAGGAACCCCTTTCGATGACTTGATAAGTACCCGATACCCCCCGAAACACTTTAAGTATCCGAATACCATCGTCCTATATATCAATCTTTAACTCTCAACCACTTCGAGACTCCTTGTCATGTCCGTGATCTCATCCAGGACTCCGAACAACATTCGGTCACCAAATTACATAACTCATAAAATAATATATCGTCATCAAACGTTAAGCATGCGGACCCTGCGGGTTCGAGAACTATGTAGACATGACCGAGACACCTCTTCGGTCAATAGCCAATAGTGGAACCTGGATGCCCATATTGGCTCCTACATATTCTACGAAGATCTTTATCGGTTGAACTGTTATGACAACATACGTAATTCACGTTGTCCATCAGTATATTACTTGCCCGAGATTCGATCGTCGGTATCTTCATACCTAGTTCAATCTCATTACCGGCAAGTCTTTTTAATCGTTCCATAATTCACCTCGTGACTAACTCCTTAATCGTTTGCTTGCAAGCTTATGATGTGTATTACCAAGAGGGCCGAGAGATACCTCTTCATTGCTGGGAGTGACAAATCCTAATGTCAATCTATGCCAACTCAACAAACGCCTTCGGAGATACCTGTAGAGCATCTTTATGATCACCCAGTTACGTTGTGATGTTTGATAGAACACAAGGTATTCCTCTAGTATACGGGTGTTGCATAATCTCATAGTCGAAGGAATATGTATTTGACATGAAGAAAGCAATAGCAATAAAACTGAATGATCATTATGCTAAGCTAATGGATGGGTCTTGTCCATCACATCATTCTCCTAATGATGTGATCCCGTTATCAAATGACAACACATGTCTATGGTTAGGAAACCTTAAACATATTTGATCAACGAGCTAGTCTAGTAGAGGCTTACTAGGGAGACATTATTTGTTTATGTATTCACACATGTATTTAAGTTTTCGATCAATACAATTCTAGCATGAATAATAAACCTTTATCATGAATAAGGAAATATAAAATAACAACTTTATTATTTCCTCTAGGGCATTTTCCTTCAGTCTCCCACTTGCACTAGAATCAATAATCTAGTTCACATCGTCATGTGATTAACACCCATAGTTCACATCCCATGTGACCAATACCAAAGAGTTTACGAGAGTCAATAACCTAGTTCACATCGCTATGTGCTTAACACGCAAAGAGTACTAAGGTGTGATCATGTTTTGCTTGTGAGAGAGGTTTAGTCAACGGGTCTGCCACATTCAGATCTGTATGTATTTCGCAAATTTCTATGTCTACAATGCTCTGCATGGAGCTACTCTAGCTAATTGCTCCCACTTTCAATATGTATCAAGATTGAGACTCGGAGCCATCTGGATTGGTGCAAAAGCTTGCATTGATGTAACTCTTTACGACAAACTATTTATCACCTCCATAACCGAGAAATATTTCCTTAGTCCTCTAAGGATAATTTTGACCGCTGTCTAGTGACCTACTCCTGGATCACTAGTGTACCCCCTTGCCAAATTCATGGCAAGGTACACAACAGGTTTGGTACACAGCATGGCATACTTTATAGAACCTATGGTTGAGGCATAGGGAATGACTTTCATTCTCTCTCTATCTTCTGATGTGGTCGGTCTTTGAGTCTTACTCAACTTCACACCTTACAATATAGGCTAGAACTCCTTCTTTGACTGATCCATTTTGAACTCCTTCAAAATCTTGTCAAGGTATGTATTGATCGAAAATGTTATCAAGCATCTTGATCTATCTCTATAGATCTTGATGTCCAATATGTAAGCACCTTCACCGAGGTCTTTCATTGGAAAAATCTTATTCAAGTATCCTTTTATGCTATCCAGAAATTTTGTATCATTTTCAATCATCAATATGTCATCCACATATAATACCATAAATGCTACAGAGCTCCCACTCACTTTCTTGTAAATATAGGCTTCACCATAAGTCTGTATAAAACCATATGCTTTGATCACCTCATCAAAGTGTATATTCCAACTCCGAGATGCTTGCACCAGTCCATAGATGGATCGCTGGAGCTTGCACACTTTGTTAGCACCTTTAGGATCGACAAAACCTTCTGGTTGCATCATATAACTCTTCTTTAAGAAATCCATTAAGGAATACAGTTTTGACGTCCATTTGCCAGATTTCGTAATCATAAAATGCGGCAATTCATGATTCGGACAGACTTAAGCATCGCTACGGGTGAGAAAGTCCCATTGTAATCAACTCCTTGAACTTGTCAAAAACCATTCACGGCAAGTCGAGCTTTGTAGATAGTAACATTACCATCAGCGTCAATCTTCTTCTTGAAGATCCATTTATTCTCAATGGCTTGCCGATCATTGGGCAAGTCCACCAAAGTCCACACTTTGTTCTCATACATGGATCCTATCTCAGACTTCATGGCCTCAAGCCATCATAGCTTCTTCATAGTTCGTAGGTTAGCCATGGTCTAATAACATGACTTCCAGGACAGGATTACCGTACCACTCTGGTGTAGAACATGCTTTGTTCGACCTATGAAGTCCAGTAGTAACTTGATCCAAAGTTTCATGATCATCATTATTAGCTTCCTCTCTAGTTGGTGTAGGCATCACGGGAACGAATTTCTCTGATGTGCTACTCTCCAATTCGAGAGAAGGTACAATTACCTCATCAAGTTCTACTTTCCTCCCAGTCACTTCTTTCGAGAGAAACTCCTTCTCTAGAGAGGACCCATTCTTAGCAAAAAATATATTGCCTTTGGATCTATGGTAGAAGGTGTACCCAATAGTTTCTTTAGGGTATCCTATTAAGACGCACTTCTCCGATTTAGTTTCGAGCTTATCATCCTGAAGCCTTTTGACATAAGCATCGCATCCCCAAACTTTAAGAAACGACAGCTTAGGTTTCTTGCCAAACCATAGTTCATACAGTGTCGTGTCAATGGATTTAGACGGTGCCCTATTTAACACGAATGCGGCTGTCTTTAATGCATAACCCCAAAATTATAGTGGTAAATTGGTAAGAGATATCATAGATCGTACCATATCTGATAAAGTACGGTTACGATGATCGGACACACCATTATGCTATGGAGTTCCAGGTGGCGTGAGTTGTGAAACAATTCCACATTGTTTTAAATGAAGGCCAAACTCGTAACTCAAATATTCGCCTCCGCGATCAGATTGTAGAAACTTTATTTCCTTGTTATGATGATTCTCCACTTCACTCTGAAATTCTTTGAACTTTTCAAATGTTTCATACTTGTGTTTCGTTTAGTAGATATACCCATACTTACTCAAATCATCTGTGAAGGTCAGAAAATAACGATACCCGCCGTGTGCTTCAACACTCATCAAACCGCATACATCGGTATGTATTATTTCCAATAAGTCATTAGCTCGCTCCATTCTTCCGAAGAATGGAGTTTTAGTCATCTTGCCTATGAGGCATAG
The DNA here is from genome assembly GCA_963921465.1 of Triticum timopheevii. Classification (NCBI taxonomy): domain Eukaryota; kingdom Viridiplantae; phylum Streptophyta; class Magnoliopsida; order Poales; family Poaceae; genus Triticum; species Triticum timopheevii. Next base: position 120,965,501 of record OY997270.1, read on the forward strand.
TTCGCAAGTATCAAATGATTCATAATCAAGTGATTCCAAAAGTCCATCTGCATGGAGTTTCTTCAAGCGCTTTACACCAATATGACCTAAACGGCAGTGCCACAAATATGTTGCACTATCATTATCAACTTTGCATCTTTTGGCATCAATATTATGAATATGTGTATCACTACAATCGAGATTCAATAAACCATTTACATTGGGTGTATGACCATAGAAGGTTTTATTCATGTAAACAGAACAACAATTATTCTCTGACTTAAATGAATAACAGTATCGCAATAAACATGATCCAATCATATTCATGCTCAACGCAAACACCAAATAACATTTATTTAGGTCCAACACTAATCCCGAAGGTAGAGGGAGTGTGCGATGGTGATATTATCAACCTTGGAATCACCTCCAACACACATCGTCACCTCGCCCTTAACTAGTCTCTGTTCATTTTGCAACTCCTGTTTTGAGTTACTAATCTTAGCAACTGAACAGATATCAAATACCCAGGGGCTACTATGAACACTAGTAAAGAACACATCAATAAAATGTATATCAAATATACCTTTGTTCACTTTTCCATCCTTCTTATCCGCCAAGTACTTTGGGCAGTTCCGCTTCCAGTAACCATTTCCTTTGTAGTAGAAGCACTCAGTTTCTGGCTTGGGTCTAGCTTTGGGTTTCTTCATGGGAGCGGCAACTTGTTTGCCATTCTTCTTGAAGTTCCCTTTCTTTCCCTTTTGCCCCTTTTCTTAAAACTAGTGGTCTTGTTAACCATCAACATTTGATGCTCTTTCTTGATTTCTACCTTTGCTGATTTTAGCATCGGGAAGAGCTCGGGAATTGTTTTCGTCATCCCTTGCATATTATAGTTCATCACAAACTTCTAGTAGATTGGTAATACTGACTAAAGAACTCTGTCAATCACTATCTTATCTGGAAGATTAACTCCCACTTGATTCAAGCGATTGTACTACCTAGACATTCTGAGCATATGCTCACTAGCTGAGCTATTCTCCTCTATCTTGTAGGCAAAGTACTTGTCAGAGGTCTCATACCTCTCGACACAGGCATGAGTCTGAAATACCAATTTTAGCTCTTGGAACATCTCATATGTTTCATGGCGTTCAAAACGTCTTTGAAGCCCCATTTCTAAGCCGTAAAGCATGGCGCACTAAACTATCAGGTAGTCATCATATTGAGCTTGTCAAACGTTCATAACGTCTGCATCAGCTCCTGCAACAGGTGTGTCACCTAGCGGTGCATCAAGAACATAATTCTTCTATGCAGCAATGAGGATAATCCTCAAGTTACAGACCCAGTCCGTGTAGTTGCTACAATCATCTTTCAACTTAGTTTTCTCTAGGAACATATCAAAAATAAACGGGGAGCTACATCGCGAGCTATTGATCTACAACATAATTTGCAAATACTATCAGGACTAAGTTCGTGATAAATTAAGTTCAATTAATCATATTACTAATGAACTCCCACTTAAATTAACATTCCTCAAGTTATCTAAGTGATACATGATCCAAATCAACTAACCCATGTCTGGTCATCACATGAGATGGGGTAGTCATCAATGGTGAACATCTGTATGTTGATCATATCTACTATATGATTCATGTTCGACCTTTCGGTCTCCAGTGTTCCGAGGCCATGTCTGTACATGCTAGGCTCGTCAAGTTTAACCCAAGTATTCTGCATGTGTAAAACTGTCTTACACCTGTTGTATGTGAACATAGAGTCTATCACACCCGATCATCACGTGGTGTCTCGAAACGATGAACTTTCACAACGGTGCATACTCGGGGAGAACACTTATATCTTGAAATTTCGTGAAGGGGTCATCTTATAATGCTACCGTCGTTCTAAGAAAAATAATATGCATAAAAGATAAACATCACATGCAATCAAAATATGTGACATGATATGGCCATCATCATCTTGTGCTTTTGATCTCCATCTCCAAAGAAACATCATGATCTCTATCGTCACCGTCTCGACACCTTGATCTCCATCGTTGCGTCGTGGTCGTCTCACCAACTATTGCTTCTACAACTATTGCTAATGCATAGCGATAAAGTAAAGAAATTACATGGCGTTTGCATTTCATACAATAAAGAGATAACCATAAGGCTCCTGCGGGTTGCCGATAAATTTACAAAACATGATCATCTCATACAACAACGTATATCACATCATGTCTTGACCATATCACATCACAACATGCCCTGCAAAAACAAGTTAGACATCCTCTACTTTGTCGTTGCAAGTTTTACGTTGCTGCTATAGGCTTCTAGAAAGAACTGTTCTTACCTACGGCAAAAACCACAATGGTGATTCATCAAGTTTGTTGTTTAAACCTTCTTCAAGGACGGGCCGCAGTCAAATTCGATTCAACTAAAGTAGGAGAAACAGACACCCGCCAACCACCTTTATGCAAAACTAGTTGCATGTCTGTCGGTGGAACCGGTCTCATCTACGTGGACATGCAAGGTTGGTCCAGGCCGCTTCATCCCACAATCCCGCCGAATCAAAATAATACGTTGGTTGTAAGCAGTATGACTATCACCGCCCACAACTCTTTGTGTTCTACTCGTGCATATCATCTACGCATAGACCTGGCTCGGATGCCACTAATGGGAATCATTGCATGGAAAACAAAAAGAAATTCAATGCACATGCAATGATCTATCCATGGAGATGCATAGCAACGAGGGGGAGAGTGTGTCTATGTACCCTCGTAGACCGTAAACAAAAGAGTTTCACAACACTATCGATGTAGTCAAACTTTCTTCGTGATCCAACCGATCAAGTACCGAACGCACGGCACCTCTGTGTTCTGCACACGTTCAGCTCGGTGACGTCACTCGCCTTCTTGATCTAGCAAGACGTCGAGGTAGTAGATGAGTTTTGTCAGCACGACGGCGTGGTGACGGTGATGGTGAAGTGATCTCCGCAGGTCTTCGCGTAAGCACTACGAAAATATGACCGGGGATGTAAACGGTGGAGGCGGGCGCCGCACACGGCTAGGAAATTGTCTGGTGTGTGCTAGAGCGCCTAATGACCCACAAGTGGAGGGGATCTATCGTAGTCCTTGTGTCGAACCCAACAAAAAGCAGAAAGAAATGATAAGCGGCTTTCAGTAAGGTATTCTCTGCAAGCAGTGAAATTGTAGGTAACAAATAGTTTTGTGATAAGATAATTTGTAAAGGGTAACAAGCAACGAAAATAAATAAGGTGCAGCAAGGAGGCCCAATCCTTTTTGTAGCAAAGGACAAGCCTGTACAAGTTCTTATAATGAGAAAAATGCTCCTGAGGACACATGGGAATTATCGTCAAGCTAGTTTTCATCACGCTCATATGATTCGCGTTCGTTACTTTGATAATTTGATGTGGGTGGACCGGTGCTTGGGTACTGCCCTAAGCATCCCACTTATGATTAACCCCTATTGCAAGCATCCGCAACTACAAAAGAAGTATTAAGATAAACCTAACCATAGCATGAAACATATGGATCCAAATCAGCCCCTTACGAAGCAACTTATAAACTAGGGTTTAAGCTTCTGTCACTCTAGAAACCCATCATCTACTTATTACTTCACAATGCCTTCCTCTAGGCCCAAATAATGGTGAAGTGTCATGCAGTCAACGTTCACATAACACCAGTAGAGGAGAGACAACATACATCTCATCAAAATATCGAACCAATACCAAATTCACGTGACTACTAATAGCAAGACTTCACCCATGTCCTCAGGAACAAACGTAACTACTCACAAAGCATATTCATGTTTATAATCAGAGGAGTATTAATATGCATTAAGGATCTGAACATATGATCTTCCACCAAATAAACCAACTAGCATTAATGAACACTACTAGCAACCCACAGGTACCAATCTGAGGTTTTGGTACAAAGATTGGATACAGGAGATGAACTAGGGTTTGAGAGGAGATGGTGCTGGTGAAGAGGTTGATGGAGATTAACCCCTTCCAGATGAGAGGATCGATGGTGTTGACGATGGTGATGATTTCCCCCTCCCAAAGGGAAGTTTCCCCGGCAGAACAGCTCCGCCGGAGCCCTAGATTGGTTCCACCAAGGTTCCGCCTCGTGGCGGCGGAGTTTTGTGTCGTGAGCTTGCTTATGATTTTTTCCAGGGTAAAAGACTTCATATAGCAGAAGATGGGCACCAGAGGGCTGCCAGAGGGCCCACGAGGCAGGGGGCATGCCCAGGGGGGTAGGGCGCGCCCCCCACCCTCGTGGCCAGGGTGTGGGCCCCATCTTGTACTTCTTTCACTGAATATTTATCATTAATTCCAAAAATAACTTTTGTGGAGTTTCAGGACTTTTGGATCTATGCAGAATAGGTCTCCAATATTTTCTCCTTTTCCAGCCCAGAATCCCAACTGCTGGCATTCTCCCTCTTGATGTTAAACCTTGTAAAGTAAGAGAGGATAGCCATAAGTATTGTGACATAACGTGTAATAACGCCCATAGTGCAATAAATATCGATATAAAAGCATGATGCAAAATGGACGTATCAACTCCCCCAAGCTTAGACCTCGCTTGTCCTCAAGCGGGAGCCGATATCGAAGAATATGTCCACATGTTTAGAGATAGAGGTGTCGATAAAAGTAAAATACGGACATGAGGGCATCATGATCATTCTTATAATAGCAACATATATATATTGTCATATCATTTCTTATGCTCAAGTAACAATCTATTCACAATGTCAAGTATGATTCAGAAACTTCATTGAAAACTAACAAACTATAATCTCAGTCATTGAAGCAATTGCAATTTATCACAACATAGGAAAGAGTCAATAATAGAGCTTTTCAGCAGGTCCACATACTCAACTATCATTTAGTTTTCCACAATTGCTAACACTCATGCAATACTTGTGGTTCTGGAGTTTTAATCGGACACAGAGAAAGATAGGGGCTTATTGTGTTGCCTCCCAACCTTTTACCTCAAGGGTAATGTCAACAATAATAGTTCATGCTAACTTACATCCAATTGGATATATATATCAGGATCTTTCCAACACGAGGTGCTTGCCAAAGGATAAAATGAAAAAGGGATAGGTGAATATCACCTTGACTCTTGCATAATGTAAAAGATATAAAGTAAAAGATAGGCCCTTCGTGGAGGGAAGCAGAGGTTGTCAAGTGCTTTTAGGGTTGGATGCACGAAATCTTAATGCAAAAGAACGTCACTTTATATTGCCACTTGTGATATGAACCTTTATTATGCAGTCTGTCGCTTTTATTACTTCCATATCACAAGATCGTATAAAGCTTATTTTCTCCGCACTAATAAGTCATACATATTTAGAGAGCAATTTTTATTGCCTGCAACATGACAACTTACTTGAAGGATCTTACTCAATCCATAGGTAGATATGGTGGACTCTCATGGCAAAACTGGGTTTAAGGATATTTGGAAGCACAAGTAGTATCTCTACTTGGTGCGAGGAATTTGGCTAGCATGAGGGGGAAAGGCAGGCTCAACATGTTTGAATGATCCATGACAATATACTTTAACTGAGATGTGAGAAAACATAAGCCATTACGTTGTCTTCCTTGTCCAACATCAACTCTTTAGCATGTCATACTTTAATGAGTGCTCACAATCATAAAAGATGTCCAAGATAGTGTATTTATATGTGAAAACCTCTCTTTCTTTATTACTTCCTATCAACGATGACCAAAACTATGTTTGCCAACTCTCAACAACTTTTAATCATCATACTTTTTATATGTGAAGTCACTACTATTCATAAGATCAATATGAACTCTTTTATTTCTTTTTATTCTTTTATCCACTCAAGATCATGGTAAGATAGTAAAGCCCTTGACTCAACACTAATCTTTATTATATATAGCTCACGGACTCGATTACATAGAGGGATCACAAAGCAAAACTCAAAACTAATTCATACCAAAACTTTATTCTATTAGATCAAGATATTACCAAAAGGATCGAACTAAGTAAAGCGGTAAAGATAGGAGTGTAATGGTGATATGATACCGGGGCACTCCCCCAAGCTTGGCAGTTGCCAAGGGGAGTGCCCATACCCATGTGATTATGTCCTCGGAGGTGGTGAAGAGGGAGCTGTTGATGATGTAGGCTTGTCGTCCGTCTTCCAAGGCATAGGCTCACCATCATAGAAGGATGATCAAGTCTCCGGGATCCTCAAATCTGCAGCCAAACTCATCCTCTTGAATCTATATTCATACTCATAGTTTTGGTTTTGCAGGTCATAGATCTAGGCTTGGAGGTGCTCGATTCTCTCATGAAGCTTGAAGATGGTCTCCCCAATGTTCTTGGCGTCCAGCTTGTGGTTGTTGGTGAATTCCGCGATCATCATCTGGTTGGCGTTAAGTCTGCGCTCCACCATCCCTTGGCACTTGAAAACTTGTTGTTCCATCACTTCGAGCTTTATCTCCACGCTTCCGGTACTCCTTGGTCCCTCCACATCGCGGATGTGCAGCACCCCCTCACGCATCTCAATGGTTTGAGGGTGATGCAGCACCTCCGCGAGATAGGGGTTGATGACCCTCTCAAAAAACTTGTCCTTGGGAGCACTTGAAGACGTCATGGTGCTCTAGATCTATCAGAAAAACAACTCAAAACAAAGACAGAAGATTTTTGCATGATACAGTGGTTAAAATCTTCGGGAGATTATATAATGATTTTTTATCGACCAAAAGAAGTATCGTGCAAGAAAACGGAGTCTGGAGAGCACACGAGGTGCCCACAAGGCAGGGGGCGTACCCAGGAGGGTAGGGCGCGCCCTCCACCCTCGTGGAGGCCTCGTGTCCTTCCCGGACTACTTCTTGTTTTCCTATTTTCTTAAATATTCCAAAACGGAGAAAAATTGCTATTAGAAATGTTTTGGAGTCGGTTTACTTACCGTACCACATACCTATTCCTTTTCGGAGTCTGAAACATTCTGGAAAGTGTCCCTTATGTATTCCTCTAGGGTTACTGTGTCAATAATATTAGTTTCAACATTTATAGGATTACCTGAGATATAATGTTTGATTCTTTGACCGTTCACCACCTTCGGATTTGTGCCTTCGAAGTTGTTGATTTTTATGGCACAGGAGCGATAGACTTCCTCGATAACGTAAGGGCCTTCCCATTTCGAGAGAAGTTTTCCTACAAAAAATCTTAAATGAGAGTTGAAAAGCAAAACATAATCACCTACGTTAAATTCACGCTTCTGTATCCTCTTGTCATGCAATCTTTTAATTTTTCTTTAAACAGTTTGGCATTCTCGTAGGCCTGGGATCTTGAGGGAGTCCCGGACTAGGGGGTGTCCGGATAGCCGAAATATCATCTTCGGCCGGACTCCTGGACTATGAAGATACAAGATTGAAGACTTCGTCCCGTGTCCGGATGGGACTTTCCTTGGCGTGGAAGGCAAGCTTTGCGATACGGATATGTAGATCTCCTACTATTGTAACCGACTCTATGTAACCCTAACCCTCTTTGGTGCCTATATAAACCGGAGGGTTTTAGTCCGTAGGACGAACAAAAATCATACCATAGGATAGCTTCTAGGGTTTAGCCTCTCTGATATCGTGGTAGATCTACTCTTGTACTACCCATATCATCAATATCAATCAAGCAGGAGTAGGGTTTTACCTCCATCGAGAGGGCCCGAACCTGGGTAAAAACATCGTGTCCCTTGTCTCCTTTTACCATCCACCTAGACGCACAGTTCGGGACCCCCTACCCGAGATCCGCCGGTTTTGACACCGACATTGGTGCTTTCATTGAGAGTTCCTCTGTGTCATCATCTTTAGGCCCGATGGCTCCTTCGATCATCAACAACGATGCGGTCCAGGGTGAGACTTTTCTCCCCGGACAGATCTTCGTATTCGGCGGCTTTGCACTGCGGGCCAATTCGTTTGACAATCTGGAGCAGATTGAAAGCTACGCCCCTGGCCATCAGGTCAGATTTGGAAGTTTGAACTACACGGCTGACGTCCGTGGAGACTTGAGCTTCGACGGGTTCGAGCCACAGCCAAGCGCGCCGCACTGTCATGAAGGGCATGATCTAGCTCTGCCGCCGGACAGTGCCCTGGAGGCCGCACTAGTGTCCACTCCGACCCTTAGCTCGGAGCCAACTGCGCCGATCGAGGACGGATGGCTGGACACCGCCTCGGGGGCTGCTATCTCTACGGCCATTGAGCCGAACACCAACCCCGTCCTTTGCGAAGCTCGTGACTCCAAGGTATCGAACTCCTCTCCGGGCTCCGAGCCTTCCGCGCCCCTGCCAATCGAATCCGATTGGGCGCCGATCATGGAGTTCACCGCCGCGGACATCTTTCAGCACTCGCCCTTTGGCGACATCCTAAACTCGCTAAAGTCTCTCTCTCTCTATCAGAAGAGCCCTGGCCGGACTATGGTCAGGAAGGTTGGGATGCGGACGACGAAGAAATTCAAAGCCCACCCACCACCCACTTCGTAGCCACTGTCGAAAGTTTAAACGGCGTACTCAATTTCGACTCCGAAGACATCAACGGTATGGACGACGATGTAGGAGATAAGCATGAACCAGCACCTATAAGGCACTGGACATCCACCTCATCTCACGATGTATACATGGTGGACATACCTAAAGGAAGTGACAATGAGGAACAACGGGACGCCACGAGGGATCATTCCCTCGAAAAGCAGTCAAAACGGCGACGTAAGCGCCGCTCAAAATCCCGCCTCGACAAAGACAGCAGCCATACAGACCCAGCCATAGAGCAGGGCGAACCGGTGGACGACGAACATGCTATCAAGCAACCGTCCGAACAGGACAATCTGGATAAACAACTCGTCCCCAGCGAAGATAACAGTCCGGACGATCTCACGCCGGACAAGTTACTACAGCAGAAGAACCTCCACAAAAGGCTCGTCGCCACTGCACGGAGCCTGAAAAAGAAGAAGCGGAAGCTCAAAACAGCGGAAGATGCGCTCAGAATCAGATGGAGCAAAGTACTCAACACCGCAGACAAATACGGCGACAGTTGCTGAACAAAGAGCTACCCGAAGCAAAAACTACTGCCCGAATTTGATGAGGAGGCCGTAGAGCCCCTGCAATCAAAGAACAAGGAGACCACCCGGTCGGATAGACGACCCCATGGCAAATATAGAGCGGCAAACGGCGCCGCACACAAGCCGGCACGCAATCCGCACACGGATTCGCATCAAAAAGATGGCCCAGTTAGATCTATCTACGGACCAAGAAAGCAAGCTCTAGTAAGCAATGCAACACATCAAGTATCCGAATATTATGGCACACCTAAATATAGGGGTGTCGCACACCCCCTATGTTTTACCGATGAGGTTCTAGATCATGAATTTCCCGCGGGATTCAAGCCCGTAAACATAGAGGCATACGACGGAACAACAGACCCTGGAGTCTAGATCGATGACTACATCCTCCACATACACATGGCTAGAGGAGATGACCTCCACGCCATAAAATACTTACCCCTCAAACTCAAAGGGCCAGCTAGGCATTGGCTCAAAAGCCTCCCCGAAAACACCATTGGAAGTTGGGAGGAGCTTGAGGATGCTTTTCGGGCAAATTTTCAAGGAACCTATGTCCGACCTCCGGATGCAGACAATTTAAGTCACATAATTCAACAACCCGGAGAGTCAGCCCAAAAATTCTGGAACAGATTCCTTACTAAAAAGAACCAAATAGTAGATTGTCCGGACGCCGAAGCCTTAGCAGCTTTCAAACACAACGTCCGAGACGAATAGCTCGCCAGACACCTCGGCCAAGAAAAGCCAAGAACAATGGCCGCACTAACAAGCCTCATGACCCGCTTTTGCGCGGGAGAGGACGGCTGGCTGGCAAGATGCAGTACCAGCGACCCAAGTACATCCGAAGTCAGGGATGGAAAAGGGAAACCGCGACGAAGCAAGGACCAACACCGGACTAAGGGAAATAGTCTGAAGAGCACGGCAGTCAACGCCGGATTCAAAAGCTCACGGTAGAATCATAAAAAACTGCCCCCTAAGGATAACAGGGACGAGCTATCTAACTTAAACAAAATCTTGGACAAGGTATGCCAAATCCACAGTACCCCCGGGAAGCCAGCAAATCATACCCACAGAGATTGTTGGGTCTTCAAGCAGTCCGGCAAACTCAATGCCGAACACAAGGGGCTCGACACATCAAGCGAGGACGATGACGAACCCCACAAGCAGAGCACCGGACAACAAAAGAATTTCCCACAAGAAGTCAAAACAGTAAACTCACTTTACGTGACACAAGGGAAAAATAGAACGGCGCCCATAGAGATACGCGCCATACGGCCTATCCCAGAGGAGTCCCGCCATTGGTTGTCAAAACCAATCACCTTCGACCATCAGGATTACTCTAGAAGTATCCAGAACGCAGGATGGACTGCCTTGATATTAGATTCGATAATCAACGGACTCCAATTTAAACAAGTCCTAATGGACGGCGGCAGTGATCTAAACCTGCTATATTAGGACACAATCCGCAAAATGGGGATAGACCCAACCAAAATTCGCCATAGCAACACTTCCTTTCAAGGGGTAATGTCAGGCCCATATGCCCATTGTACGGGCTCTCTACTGCTAGAAGTTGTGTTCGGCTCACCCGACAACTTCCGCCGTGAAAAGCTAACCTTCCACCTCGCCCCATTTACAAGTATCTATCAAGCACTACTGGGGCGCGAAGCTTTCGACTGCTTTAACGCAATACCGCATTATGCATCCCTCACACTTAAAATGCCCGGTCCACGAGGCATCATCTCCTTAAAGGGAAATATCGTGTTCCCCGAGCGTGGAAGATTGTGTGACTGCCTCGACAGCCACACACTAAACCGGCTTCACTAATTCAAGCACCCAAACAGGTCGTTCAGACCCCAGACACGGTTAGACGAGTCCGGCGTAAACATACAGGGGCTTACCAGCCACACACCCCTGCACTAGGGGCTCCGCGCATATACAACAAGAGACAATAAAGCTCAATTTTATTTATTTTTTGAAATGTACTTTGCTTATTTAATATAACGTACGTTTTCGCACGATCTTTTTCAACTAAGTTCCTCTCTTTTACAGATGAACACCGTGAGACACCCGTCCAGGATATGGCACAACGGAGACACAGGCGCAGACGTGTAGCAGGGACCCGTTGCAAGGATTCTTTTCAGATTAAGACCCTGCGTAAACCTTTTTTACTGTCTCTTCTTGATACACATCCCCTGGTTTCTTACTATAACCGAGGAGGAGGCTGGAGTTTTGGCATAGGCCACGTCAGAATTTTGCGCGTACCTGGACACCAGGGGCTTATTACCAAGGGCGTTGTTCGGCCCGTTTTCATAAAGACCGAATACCTTAGGGAGTGTTCGGCGTCTCGAGTTAGGCCTTATATGCATCAGCTCTGAATCATGTCTTTGGTCAAATGTTGGGTTTGCCCGGCTCCTGTGTTTTGCTGCCTTACGTTCCGCTCTACCGGCTAACGCGGCACCAGGAGAACTACTGTGATTGTGCCCCGGTTCGGCCAGGCGAGCACCTCAGTAGAGAAAGCTGAAAACTTACTGTCATGATACAGCGTGAAACTGGTCAACCACTCGATGACCCGCCGGAATCTATAGGATTCCTCCGCATTGACGAAGTGCCATTTCCCGGTCAGGCACATACGCGCCCCGAATTCGGGTGAGCGCGGTGCCCCTAGGGGCTATGTAGTAGCCCCATTGTCAAACTCCTATGGCTAAGTGAAAGTGATAAAGCATTATAGTTCGGTTGCCTAGTTTTCTACGCTACCACCTCCTTTATAGGACCAAGACGTTGGATCAAGTGTGAAAATGCGCCTTTTGCAAACACCCCCGCATTATATGCGTGGGGGCTGAAGCCGAAGACTGCCATCTTTCAGGTTATATACACATAAATTAACGGCCGCACAGGAGGTATTTTAATTCTTGAAGGCACAAGTATAAAAAGCTTTTATATTTCATCAGAACATTGTTTCACAATAATACATGTTATTCGAACATAATATCCTTTGAGCACTGCGTCTCTATCAAACGAGCGCCCTGCAGAACTTCCTGAAAATATTGCTCGACAAGTACTCGGCTTCCGTCCGAATCTGGGGATGCAACATCGATGGCCTTCATCTCTGCCCAGTATGTCTTGACACGGGCAAGAGCCATCCGCGCACCCTCTATGCATGTCGACCTCCTCATTGCATTGACATGCGGCACCGCACCAAGGAACTGGTACACTAAGCCAAAATAACTCTTCGGCTCGGGCCTTTTCGGCCACAAAAGACTCACGACATCCTTCATCGCAAGTCCGGATAACCTATTCAGCTCCGCCCACTCGGCCAAGCGATCGGTTAATGGAAGAGGGCGCTCTGGACTATGGAACTGCGACCAAAAAACCTTTCCCATTTCGTGATCCTTTTGATCTCGGAAGTGTTCGGCCGCGTCCGCGGCACTTGCCGCCAAGTCCAGATAAGCATCCTCCGAACTCCACAGCCGGTCCAACTGAGCATATTCAGGATCCGTGAACTTCCTCCGCAGCAGGAAGGGCTTTCCAGCCGCGATATCTCCGGCTTGACGCAGCTCCTCCTTCATAGCTCTCACCGCAGAGCGAGCATCCTTGGCCTCGGTAGTGGCCATCTTCAGGTCCTCTTGTACCACACGATCTTATTTTTCAAGAAGCTCGCAGCGATCGACAACATTCTTCAACTCCACGGCCATCTCGGCCATCTCCTTCTTGCTTCGGCAGTGAGCAGCCTGTTCGGCTTTTGGCTCTTCGGCCGCCTTTAAGGCAGCCGCGTCACTCTTTCTAGCCTGCTCCTTGGCCTGGGCGAGCTCCGCCCGCAGGTTCTCCATGGCAGCGGCACCATCTGCGTCAAGCATACTTGTTGTAAGGCACGGGCATCAAGCTCCCTTACCAGGTGTCTGCGGGGAAATTGCATACCTTGTGACTCGTCCAGCCGCTTATTGACAAGCGCGATGTCGGTGTCTGCCACGTCAAGTTGCCGCTTTAGTTCGGCAAATCCATCAGTCCAGCTAGCCACCGGACACTTCGCCACCTATATAGGAAGGGCTACATATTATACCTGGGACTATGATCCTCGGCGCGCTGTCATTTTTGACAACACACCGTGTCTCAGGGGCTACTATCTACACAGGGCGCATTTCATATGCGGAACTGTTGAAAGGTACATCACTTTGCATACCTCAAAACTAGTCAGTAAACTTCTGATGGCTTCGTATAATCTGCTCTCAGCGGATGAAATCCTTTCAATCACCGCACCCATTAACGCACGGTGATCCTCTGAGATAGACGCTCGCCCGAGCAGATCCTTCAGCTCCCCCGCCGGACTCGGAGAAACCCTCCGCGACGACACCTTAGGGTCGCCCTCCTCGCACGACGGTACAACAACGGGAGGCGTTTCGCTCTCTATCATCTCCGGACGAAGATCCCCCGAAGATGAGCTCTGCTGAGAAGGGCTGAGATCCGAACTACAAGGTAAAACTTCGGTTATCTTCATCAGAAATAGGGCAGGGATATCCTTTACTTTAATAAAAACTCCCCTTTTTACTTACGGCTCGGTGGAGGGCTGATCCCCTTGGGGGCACAATGCGGCCGAGGCATCCCTCGGCGCAGGACCCTCTGACGAAGATTTCTTCCCTCGCTTTGAGACCATGGTCTCCGGGTCTTCAGAGGCGGTCCTCTTCTTCCCCTGGATGGAGGGATTCTCGATCCCTCCTTTCCTGGCAGCCTCCTTTGTGGAGGCGGTAGCTTCCTTGTTCCGCCCTTCACCTTCTTCCAAAGGCGCAACCTCCAGCATCCTGGTTAACACGGGATCCGGCGTGGTCTCAAAGAGGGGGGTCGGACGCCTGATTAACTTTGCTTTCGCTATCCACTCCTGTTCAAGGGACAGCTCTTTTAAAGGGAAAGTTTGTGATAAATATAGGATAGCGTGTCTGGGTATAGGGCTACTTACTTGAGTATCCGGGCGATTGCAGCTCAGACCTGCGTCCTCGGTCAAGTCCGGACACATCTCTTGTGATCCGAAGAAAAGCTTGTACATCTCCACGGGCGTCGCGCCCATAAAATATTGGAGAGCTCGTGGTCCCTCCTGGTTAAATTCCCACAGGCAGAGGGGCAACGTCTGCAGGGCAGGATGCGAAGCATGACCTGCGCTACTACAACCAAAGTGATCTCTCTCTCTCTAGGAGGTCTCGAATGCGGCCCTGCAGCAAGGGCACGTCCTTGGACGGCCCCCAGTCAAGCCCTTTATTGACCCATGACGCCAGCCGCGGTGGAGGACCCGAGCGAAAGGCAGGTGGCGGCACCCATTTGGTGCCCCTGGGAGCTGTGATATAAAACCACTCTTGTTGCCATGAACTGAGCACCTCTCGAAAAGAGCCCTCGGGCCACGGAGCATCAGCATTCTTGCTTATAACAGCCCCTCCGCACTCTGCCTGTTGCCCCTTGATCATCTTCGGCTCCACTTTGAAGGTCTTGAGCCACAATCCAAAGTGAGGGGTAATGCGGAGGAAGGCTTCGCACACAACGATGAACGATGAGATGTGGAGGATGGACTCCGGATCCAAGTCGTGAAATTCCAACCCATAGTAAAACTTGAGCCCCCTCACGAAGGGGTCCGTCAGGAAGCTTAGCCCCCGAAGGAAGTGAGACGCGAACACCACGCTTTCACCAGGCTTGGGAGTGGGAATAACCTGCCCTTGGGAAGGCAGCCTATGCGAAATTTCGCCGGTTAAATACCTGGCATCTCTTAGCTTTAGCATGTCTTCTTCCGTAACGGAGGAAGGCATCCACCGGCCTTGCAGGTCGGAGCCGGACATCATCGAAGGTCCGAAGCGCCTGAATCTGGAGCTTTGGATGTTGGAACTCGAGGCGAGGGGCGGATTCAATTGAGATTGAAAGAAAGGAGTGGAGCCTTGGTTTCTTTATAAAGAGGTTGAGTACCAAGAGCCTCCCCCGTGACCGTTCGGGACTCGCCTTCGATAGAGGAGACGTGCCAATGGGCACGGTTGGGTTACCCACGACCGTATTGATGAGAATCCCGGAATAAGGGGACACGATCTCTGCTTTGACAAGACGTGCCAAGGAAACCGCCTCGCTAAACGCGCTGAGGTGGAACAGTAAAAATGATTCGAATAAAGGCTTGGCCATGGTGTGATGTCACGCCACGGAATACGTCAGCAGATGGAATTTGCGTAAATATTATTCTCTCTACGGTGGTATGTGGAACTTATTTTGCAGAGGCGGACACTATCCTTGTGTTCAAAATCTTCTATGAAGTATTCGTAGGAGGAACCCGCCTTGCAATGCCAAAGACAATATGCGCGCCGGACTCGTCGTCATTGAAGCCTGGTTCAGGGGCTACTGAGGGAGTCCCGGACTAGGGGGTGCCCGGATAGCCGAACTATCATCTTCGGCCGGACTCCTGGACTATGAAGATACAAGATTGAAGACTTCGTCCCGTGTCCGGATGGGACTTTCCTTGGCGTGTAAGGCAAGCTTGGCGATACGGATATGTAGATCTCCTACTATTGTAACCGACTCTGTGTAACCCTAACCCTCTTCGGTGCCTGTCGGTGTCAAAACCGGCGGATCTCGGGTAGGGGGTCCCGAACTGTGCGTCTAGGCGGATGGTAACAGGAGACAAGGGACACGATGTTTTTACCTAGGTTCGGGCCCTCTCGATGGAGGTAAAACCCTACATCCTGCTTGATTAATATTGATGATATGGGTAGTACAAGAGTGGATCTACCACGAGATCAAGGAGGCTAAACCCTAGAAGCTAGCCTATGGTATGATTGTTGTAATGTATGTTGTCCTACGGACTAAAGCCCTCCGGTTTATATAGACACCGGAGGAGGCTAGGGTTACACAGAGTCGGTTACAATGGTAGGAGATCTACATATCCGTATTGCCAAGCTTGCCTTCCACGCCAAGGAAAGTCCCATCCGGACACGGGATGGAGTCTTCAATCTTGTATCTTCGTAGTCTTGGAGTCCGGCGGATAATGATAGTCCGGCTGTCTGGACACCCCCTAGTCCAGGACTCCCTCAGTAGCCCCTGAACCAGGTTTCAATGACAATAAGTCCGGCGCGCATAATGTTCGGCATTGCAAGGCGGGTTCCTCCCTCGAATAATCCAGAGAAGATCATGAACACCAGGATAGTGTCCGGCTCTGCAAAATAAATTCCACATTCCACCGTAGAGAGAATAAAATGTACACTTAGTTCAATCTGCTGACGTATTATGCGGTGTGACATCACACCGCTACCAAGCCTTTGTTTAAATCGTTTTTTACCATACCACCTCAGCACGTTTAGCGAAGCGGTTTCCTTGGCACGTCTTGTCGAAGCAGAGATCGTGTTCCCCTTATTCCGGGATTCTCATCAATACGTGCGTGGGTAACCCGACCGCGCCATTGATGGTGGCGCTTGGGAGATAAGCGAGTTTTACCAGGTTGGCGGGGGACGCATAGTTTTCGCCCGCCTATATATAAGGGATAAGGATTCACCTTCTCACCTACGCCTTCTTCCTCCTTTGCTTATCCATCTCCGAGAACTCAAGCTCCAACGCCCAAGCTCGCGCATCTCGCCTCGACCTTCTCCGAATATGTCCGGAGCGGGAGGCAAATGGTTGGCCTCCACCGCTAAGGAGGAGGACATCACCAAGCTGCGTAGCACCGGATACCTTTCCAGCGATATCGCGCATCGGCTGCCCGACGAGGGGCAGCTCATCCCTACCCCTGGGCCTCATGAGAGGGTCGTCTTCCTCCCCCACTTCCTCCACGGACTGGGCTTTCCGCTCCATCCATTTGTCCGGGGGCTCATGTTTTACTACGGCCTGGATTTCCACGATCTGGCGCCGAACTTCATCCTCAACATCTCGGCGTTTATCGTCGTGTGCGAGGCCTTCCTCTGCATCCGGCCCCACTTCGGCCTATGGCTCAAGACCTTCAACGTCAAGCCGAAGGTTGTGAAGGGCACGCAAGCGGAATGCGGAGGCGCCATGTTGGGCAAATTGCCCAACGTCCCTTGGCTCGAAGGGACCTTTGTGGACTCCGTCAAGGGGTGGCAATCGGGGTGGTTCTACATCACCGAGCCGCGCAAACCTACATGGGCGGCGGCCCCCGAGTTTAGATCTGGCATCCCCACGCAGCTCACCTCCTGGAAAGAGAAGGGCTTGCAGTGGGGCAATCCGGTGGAGGTGACAGGACTCCGAGCCTGCATCAAGAAGATGGTGAGCAATAGGCTCAGGCTCGTTGACGTGGTCCAAGTCATGCTCATCCAGCGGATCCTCCCATGCCAAGAACGGGCATTCAATTTGTGGGAGTTCAATCCGGAACAGCACCAGGCGCTAAGTGGGCTCTTCGATACAACATACGAAGGCGCCTGGAGGGTGCTGTTCAAGGGCGCCGAAGCCCCCGCATCCGCGACGAAAGATCGTGGATTCAGCTCGCAGTATCCAACTGACGAGGTAAGTGATTCAACCCCATTACGGGACACTTGTGATAATTAAATTATCTCCAGTGAGGTTTCATTCTGCCTCTTCCTTTGACAGGAATGGATGGAGAAGGCCAAGCTGCTTATCAGCCCGGCTCCCATGCCAGAAGATCCAGTGGATGCCCGCTTAGCAGGGCTACTGGTTCCGGCACCGCACGTGGTGCCGGAGAAGAAGGCCAAGAAGGTGGTCGCGGGGACTCGAAAGAGTTCCCGCAATCAGGCATCTGACGACGACGCGGACTCCTCCCCCGAAGACGAGGAGGAGGAGTATTCCCTCCCGGAGGAGGGAGAGAAGAAGAGGAAGGCTTCCCCAATCGGGGAGGCCGAAGGGTCCAAGAGGGGGAGAACTATCCCCCCGGACAGTTTCGCCAACACCAGCGTTGGCGAGGATGAGTGGCCTCCAAGGGCCAGGCGTCCGGCAAGATCGTAAGTACCCGGATCCTTTATATGCATATCTTTTATGTCACATAGTGTCCTTCTAATGCCGCATTCTATCCGTAGTCCGGCCGATGACGATCTCCCCGACTCATCGAGCGGGTCGTTGGCCTCGTCGGATGTGAATTCACTTCCGACCGCCTCCACCCCACGCGCCGACGAGGACGCCGAGGTGGGATCCCAAAGAGGGACCCATCAGGAGGAGGCTCCGGAGGCGCCGTCAGGCGACCTCCCGGACTTTGCGCTGGACTCTACATCGGAACCCGCAATGGTTCCAGAGTCCGGCAAACGGCCCCTTCGAAAGAAGGGCAAGACCGTGACACCGGCGGCCTCCGTCCAACCGGAGGCGCCGGATAACTTGCTGGAGGCGCTTAAAGGCGCTTCCATTGAGGAAGAACACCGCACTATCATGAGTGCGGTGATTCAAAAGGTTCAGCTCGCCAAAAGCGGGCTGACCGAAGCCTGCAGCAGCCTTTTAACAGGCTTTGAGGTAAGAAGTTAAAGTTATGTAATGTAATACCGCATAGACAGTAGCCCCTGATGCTCAGTTCGGTGTTCGGAAAGAAAAGCCGGACTGAGGATCTAACAAGATATTCGCAGGGTTGCTAAAAATATGTCAATATGGGTTTGCATGCTGCGCTGCTGGCCTCTGCCGCATTAACGGCGGAGGTCGATGTGTTAAAGCAGAATCTCGAGCGGTCCGAGCAAGAGCTCGGCCATGCGAAGAAGCAGCTCGAGGAAAAAGAAGGTGAGTAACACCACTTTGAATAGGTACCTAACAGAAAAGGATTTTGGTTGCAATAAAATTAACAAGGATAATATGTGTATTGCAGGGGCCACTAATGAGGTGGCAGCCCTGAAGGATGCCGTGTCCGTGGCCGAACACAGTGCGGCCGCGGAACGGGCTGAGCGAGAAAAGCAAGAGGCACAGGTGGCGGAAGTTCGGCAAGAGCTCCAGGCTCTCATGAAAAAGCATGAGAGTTTGGAGCGTGACTCCAAGACTTGAGAGTCCGAGCTTGCCTTGGCTCTCGAAAGTGCCAAGTCCGCCAAGGCCGAGGCCCGTAAGGCCCTTCGGGAGGTTGAAGATATAAAGAAAATAGTGGCGGGTAAGGCATTTTTCATGCAGAGCAAGCATGTTAATGTAAATTACCTGATACTTACCCGCATTCGGAGCTCTCCAGGGGCGTTTGCAGATCTGCCGCGTAGTGCGTCCGATGCCGCCGCATTCTATCGTGGCGAGGAGGGGAGCTCGACGGAGAAAGTCTTCTGGTCTCAGTATGCTGAGGCCGGACACCCGGTGCCCCCAAGCGACCAGCTGAAGCAGCTGGCCGAACTCCACAAGGTAGCTGAAGAGGCCATGAAGGGCCTCATAGCCCGGCTGTGGCCTGGACAGGCCATGCCTGGGAGCTACTTTGGCCTCGTGCGGCGGCTGGTGGATGCATGCCCCTGGGTGGATGTAATCAAGCGCTCCGCTTGTATTGAAGGCGCTCGCCGGGCTCTTGCCCGCACAAAGGTGCAATGGGGCAGGTTGGATGCGGAGAAGCTTCTCACGGACCCACTGTCGCCGGGCAAGGAGTATCGCACGCTCGAGATGTATTATAAAACTGTCCTGAAGGGAGCCCGCAATATTGCGGATGAGTGCCCCCGAAATGTAATCTTTGAATGAATTTGCTATGTATTATCCTGCGCGCTTGAAACTTTGTTCATGTGCGCGTTAAGCAACACTTTTTTAATTTAAAATATTACCTTCTGTGCGGCCGTTTATAAATCTGAGAGATGGCAAGTCGTTGGCTTCAGCCCCCAAGCCACGAGTGCTGGGGTGTTCGGGATAAACTTGAGCACTCTTGTTCCCATTGTTGGGTCCATCGAGGGAGGCACTCAACACAACGAACAAGGCAACCGGACTTATAATGCTTGAACACTCTCACTTAGCCATAGAATTCTATAATTTTAAATTTCGGCGAAGCCCCTGGTATTCGGAAGACCGAATCCGGGGCGCTATCCACGCCTTCATCGGACATTGTCCGGAACTTCGCTCGAAGCGGCGTGAGTCTTTAAGGACCCGAAAAAACCTCTCGAACAGCGACTAGTCTCTCGCCTTATCATGCCAGTCAGTTTTAGCTTTCTCCACTGAGGCGCTCGCCCGGCTCAACCGGGGCGCAATCGCAGTGGTTCTCCAAGTGCCACCTTAGCCGACGGAACAGAACGTAAGGCACCAAAACGTGGGAGCCGGGCAAACCCAACTATTGACCCAATACATGATTCAGAGCCGATTCATATAATGCTATAAGTTCGGGGTGCCGCACTTGTGAAAGTGTTCGGACTTATCACACCATAGAATGGGGAACATAAGCCCCCGGTGTATTAGGCCGTACCAAAATATACGGGTGCAAGATGTCATGTAATGAGCATATATATAAAAGGTAATGCAATTGTGATCAAAAAGTTGCTGCATTATTTATGAAAGAAAGTCTGCTAGTGGAGCGGACTGATACAAATAGTGCGGTAAGCAAGGGATTTGGACTAGGTAAACGTGTCCCCCTCCAGGGATGAGCTGCGGACTTGGTGTATATAATTGAATTTAATGCTCGTAATTGAGACCACCTGAGTGTTCGTCGCGGCCTTCTTTAATCCCTGACTGTTGCATCATGAGTTTGGCAGGTTCGCCGCCGGACAGGGCTTCTGGTGAACAGAGTCCTGTGTACATAAAAGAAGAAAAATAATAAAAAAAAGGGGGCACATTTGCGAGCCCCCGGTGTGGTCGAACCGCACTCTGGGTCCGTTGCGATCGTGCCCCCTCCCCTGTGCCCATGGTATCTCCAAAGCGTAATGATGTACGTGGAGTGTTATTCTTGCGATCATGCGCGGGCGAGGGTTGGGGCCGCATTGCTACGCGTGCTCTGATCGCGCCAGGCAGTCTTGGTTGGCATTGCTCCGGGCGCGCTTTGCTGTATCTGGCCGTTTAACGGCCGGACTCGAGAATTGCCTTAGAAGGCTGCTCTGTACTTCTGCCGCGAGAGCCGCTGTATGTTCCTCCGTTCGGAGGGAGCGTTCCGTATTCCCATTGACCGTGATGACTCCACGAGGGCCTGGCATCTTGAGCTTTAGGTATGCATAGTGCGGCACCGCGTTGAATTTGGCAAACGCGGTTCGTCCGAGCAGAGCGTGATAGCCGTTGCGAAACGGGACTATGTCGAAGATTAACTCTTCGCTCTGGAAATTATCCGGGGATCCGAAGACCACTTCCAGTGTGACTGAGCCTGTACAGTTGGCTTCCACTCCTGGTATGACACCTTTAAAGGTTGTCTTTGTAGGTTTAATCCTTGATGGGTCTATGCCCATTTTGCGCACTGTATCCTGATAAAGCAGGTTCAGGCTGCTGCCGCCGTCCATCAGGACTCTCGTGAGGTGGAACCCATCGACGATTGGGTCTAAAACCAATGCGGCGAATCCGCCATGGCGTATGCTAGTCGGATGGTCTCTTCGATCGAAAGTGATCGGACAAGAGGACCATGGGTTGAACTTTGGGGCGACTGGCTCCATCGCATAGACGTCCCTTAGTGCGCGTTTCCTCTCCCTCTTGGGTATGTGGGTCGCGTATATCATATTCACCGTCCGCACTTGTGGGGGAAAACCCTTCTGTCCTCTGTTGTTTGGCGGTCGGGTCTCTTCCTCATCGTCGTTGTTTAGCCCCTTGTCATTGTTTTCGGCAATTAACTTGCCGGCCTGCTTGAACACCCAGCAATCTCTATTAGTGTGGTTAGCTGGCTTTTCAGAGGTGCCATGTATCTGGCATAAGCGGTCGAGTATTCGGTCCAGATTGGACGGACCCGGAGTGGTTCTTTTGAATGGCTTCTTCCGCTGACCGGGTTTAGAGCCTCGGAATCCGGCGTTGACTGCCGTATCCTCCTTATCGTCGCCGTTGATGCGGCGCTTGTTTTTGTTTCGGCGTGACCTGCCGTTGTTGTCCTTAGTATCCGGACTGCCAGAATTTTTACGGAGATTGTTGCTGCGGGCTAGCCAGCTGTCCTCTCCCGCGCAAAAGCAGGTCATTAATGATGTGAGGGCTGCCATGGATTTCGGCTTTTCCTGCCCCAGGTGCCGGGCTAGCCATTCGTCCCGGATGTTATGTTTGAAGGCTGCAAGGGCCTCTGCATCCGGACAATCGACGATTTGATTTTTCTTCGTCAAGAACCGTGTCCAGAATTGTCTGGCCGATTCGTCTGGCTGCTGAATGATGTGGCTTAGGTCATCGGCGTCTGGTGGTCGCACGTATGTGCCTTGGAAGTTATCAAGGAATGCGGCCTCCAGGTCTTCCCAACACCCAATTGACTCTGCGGGCAAGTTGTTAAGCCAATGCCGAGCTGGTCCTTTAAGCTTGAGTGGGAGGTACTTGATGGCGTGGAGATCATTGCCGCGGGCCATATGGATGTGGAGAAGATAGTCTTTGATCCAGACCGCGGGGTCTGTTGTGCCATCGTAAGATTCGATGTTTACGGGTTTAAACCCTTCGGGGATCTGATGATCCATTACTTCGTCAGTGAAGCATAGCGGGTGTGCAGCGCCCCTGTATTGAGCGATATCGCGACGCAGCTCGAGAGAGCGCTGTCTGCTGTGTTCGGCCCAGCCGGGGTTATTGTATCCGGCACGACGGTATTCGTCGTGGGTCGTAGGGCGCCCACGTGATCCATAGATGGATCTGGATTGCCTTGCTTTGTCCTCCAATATGTCTCGCAAGTCCGGCGCGTTCCCTCTTGGCTTCGTACTTTTTGAGCGATGTCGGGGTATGGTCTTGGCTGGGGGCCTGGATGCCTCTCTGTCACGACCACGGGGTGGTCGGTCAGCCATATCGTGCACTGGTGATGGAGGTACGTATGCTTCCTCCTCTAATCGGGGGAGCAGCTTGCGTCTTGGGTAACTTTTGGAGGGACGTTCGAGTTTATACTCTTCGTCCACGAGGACCTCGGTCCATCGATCAGCCAGCAGGTCCTGATCAGCTTGAAGCTGCTGCTGCTTTTTCTTTAGGCTGTTTGCGGTGGCGATAAGCCTGCGCTTGAAGCGCTCTTGTTCGACGGGATCCTCGGGTATGACGAATTCGTCATCGTTGAGGCTTGCTTCGTCTTCGGAGGGAGGCATATAGTTATGATCCTCAACCTCTTCGTCTGCCGCCCCCTCATGAGGGCTTGCTTCTGCATCCTCCTGCGCTGAGTCTTGCTGGAGGGGATTGTCTTCGGCGCTCTCTGGAGTGTTATTATCTCCTGTGCCGGAATCTCCATTCTTGCTGTGGCGAGATTTAGAGCGGCGCCGCTGACGTCGGCGTTTGGGCTGCTTCTTTAGAGAGTCTGCCTCCGCTGTTTCTTCGCCATCCCCGTCTTTGGGGGTGTCCATCATGTATATGTCGTATGACGAGGTGGTCTTCTAGTGCCCTGTAGGCGTTGGTTCCTGTTCGTCTCCGGCATCGTCGTCCATAGCATCGATGTCTTCGGAGTCGTAGTCTAGCATGTCGGTTAGATCGTCGACAGTGGCTACAAAGTGGGTGGTGGGTGGGCTCTGAATTTCTTCGTCGTCCATACCCCAACCATCCTGGCCACAGTCCGGCCAGGACTCTCCCGATAACGAGAGGTGCCTTAATGAATTCAGGATATCGCCAAAAGGCGAGTATTGGAAGATGTCCGCGGCGGTGAATTCCATAACCGGCGCCCAATCCGGATCGATTGGTAGGGGCGCGGGAGGTTCGGAGTCCGGCGAGGAGTCCAGCGCCTCGGAGTCACGAGTTTCGCAGGGGACAAAATTAGTGTTCGGCTCCATCGCCATGGATGTTGAAGCCCCCAGGGCGGCGTCTATCCACCGGCCCTCGATCTGGGCGATCGGCTCCGGGCTGATGGCCGAAGCGGACCCATGTGCGGCCACCAAGGCACTGTTCGGTGGCAGAGCTAAATCATGCCCGTCATCACAGTGCGGCGCGCTTGGCTGTGGCTCGAGTCCGTCGAAGATCAAGCCTCCGCGGACATCGGCCGTGAAGTTTAAGCTTCCAAATCTGACCTGACGGCCAGGGGCGTAGCTTTCGATCTGCTCCAGATGGCCAAGTGAATTGGCCCGCAGTGCGAAGCCGCCGAATACGAAGATCTGTCCGGGGAGAAAAGTCTCACCCTGGACAGCGTTGCTGTTTGAAGATGCCATCAAGCCTATCGGTGACGACACAGAGGAACTCTCAATGAAAGCACCAATGTCGGTGTCAAAACCGGCGGATCTCGGGTAGGGGGTCCCGAACTGTGCGTCTAGGCGGATGGTAACAGGAGACAAGGGACACGATGTTTTTACCCAGGTTCGGGCCCTCTCGATGGAGGTAAAACCCTACGTCCTGCTTGATTAATATTGATGATATGGGTAGTACAAGAGTGGATCTACCACGAGATCAAGGAGGCTAAACCCTAGAAGCTAGCCTATGGTATGATTGTTGTAATGTATGTTGTCCTACGGACTAAAGCCCTCCGGTTTATATAGACACCGGAGGAGGCTAGGGTTACAGAGAGTCGGTTACAATGGTAGGAGATCTACATATCCGTATTGCCAAGCTTGCCTTCCACGCCAAGGAAAGTCCCATCCAGACACGGGATGGAGTCTTCAATCTTCTATCTTCGTAGTCTTGGAGTCCGGCGGATAATGATAGTCCAGCTGTCCGGACACCCCCTAGTCCAGGACTCCCTCAGTGCCTATATAAACCGGAGGGATTTAGTCCGTAGGACGAACAACAATCATACCATAGGATAGCTTCTAGGGTTTAGCCTCTCTGATCTCGTGGTAGATCTACTCTTGTACTACCCATATCATCAATATCAATCAAGCAGGAGTAGGGTTTTACCTCCATCGAGAGGGCCCGAACCTGGGTAAAAACATCGTGTCTCTTGTCTCCTGTTACCATCCGCCTAGACGCACAGTTCGGGACCCCCTACCCGAGATCCGCCGGTTTTGACACCAACAGTTCTCCATTCATCAAGTGAGATAATGTCAAATAACCTCTTCTCACCGGCAAGTTTGAAATCATTGAGATCTTTAATGGCCCAATATGCCTTATGTTCAAGTTCAAGAGGTAAGTGACATGCTTTTCCATAAACCCTTTTATACGGAGACATGCACATAGGATTCTTATATGCAGTTCTATAGGCCCATAATGCATCATCAAGTTTCTTGGACCAATCCTTTCTAGATCTATTAATAGTCTTTTGCAAAATTAATTTAAGCTCTCTGTTACTCAATTCTACTTGACCACTAGACTATGGGTGATATGGAGATGCAATTCCATGATTAACATCATACTTAGCAAGCATTTTACGAAAAGCACCATGAATAAAATGTGAACCACCATCAGTCATTAAGTATCTAGGGACTCCAAACCTCGGAAAAATAACTTCTTTAAGCATCTTAATAGAGGTGTTATGATCAGCACTAGTAGTTGGAATAGCTTCTACCCACTTAGTAACGTAATCAACAACAACTAAAATATGTGTATACCCATTAGAGGCAGGAAAAGGTCCCATAGAATCAAAGCCCCAAACATCAAATGGTTCAATAACAAGAGAATAATTCATAGGCATTTCTTGACGTCTACTAATATTACCAATTATTTGACATTCATCACAAGACAAGACAAACTTACGGGCATCCTTGAAGAGAGTAGGCCAATAAAAACCGGATTGCAATACCTTATGTGTAGTTCTATCTCCAGCGTGGTGTTCTCCATATGCCTCGGAGTGACACTTGCGTAGGATCTGTTCATGTTCATGCTCAGGTACACAACGTCTAATAACTCCATCTACTCCTTCTTTATAAAGGTGTGGGTCATCCTAGAAGTAATGTCTTAAATCATAGAAAAACTTTTTATTTTGCTGGTATGTGAAACTAGCTAGGTGGTATGAATTTAGCGACAATGTAATTACCATAATCAGCATACCATGGAGTAGTACGAGAAGCATTTATGACAGCTAATTGTTCATCAGGAAAGCTATCATCAATAGGTAGTGGGTCATCAAGAACATTCTCTAACCTAGACAAGTTGTCTGCAACGGGGTTCTCAGCTCCCTTTCTATCAATAATATGCAAATCAAATTCTTGGAGCAAGAGGACCCATCTAATAAGTCTAGGTTTAGCATCTTTCTTTTCCATAAGATATTTAATAGCAGTGTGATCAGTTTGAATAGTTACTTTAGAATCAACAATATAAGATCTGAACTTATCACAAGCAAATACAACTGTTAAGAATTCTTTTTCAGTAGTAGCATAATTTCTCTGGGCAGTGTCTAGAGTTTTACTAGCATATTGAATAACATTTAATTTCTTATCAACTCTTTGCCCTAAAACAGCACCTACATCATAATCACTAGCATCACACATAATTTCAAAGGGTAAATTCCAATCAGGTGGCTGAACAATAGGTGCAGAAATCAAAGCTTTCTTAAGTATTTCAAATGCTTCTACACAATCATCATCAAAGACAAAAGGAATATCTTTTTGCAATAGATTAGTCAGAGGCCGGGAAATTTTAGAGAAGTCCTTAATGAACCTCCTATAAAAACCGGCATGACCAAGGAAACTTCTTATACCTTTAATGTCCTTGGGACATGGCATCTTTTCAATAGCGTCTCCCTTAGCTTTATCCACTTCAATACCTTTCTCAGAAATTTTATGCCCCAAGACAATGCCTTCATTAACCATAAAGTGGCACTTTTCCCAATTCAAGACGAGACTAGTATCTTCACATCTCTGCAAAACTCGATCAAGGTTGCTCGAGCAATCATCAAAAGAGGATCCATAAATGGAGAAATCATCCATGAATACCTCACAAATCTTTTCACAAAAGTCAGAGAATATAGCCATCATGCACCTTTCAAAGGTAGCAGGTGCATTACATAAACCAAAAGGCATACGTATATAAGCAAAAGTACCGAAAGGGCAAGTAAAAGTGGTCTTTTCTTGATCCTCAGCTGACACAGGTATTTGAGAGAAACCAGAGTAACCATCTAGAAAGCAAAAATGTGTATGTTTGGATAGTATTTCTAGCATTTGGTCAATAAAAGGTAAAGGGTAATGATCTTTTTTAGTAGCTTTATTTAATATGCGGAAATCAATTACCATCCTATAACCTGTAATAATTCTTTGCGGGATCAATTCTTCTTTATCATTGGGAACAACAGTAATACCTCCCTTCTTAGGGACAACATGGACAGGACTTACCCACTTACTATCAGCAACGGGATAAATTATACCTGCCTCAAGGAGCTTTAGTATTTCTTTTCTTACCACTTCCTTCATCTTAGGATTTAATCGTCATTGGTGATCAATGACTGGTTTGGCGTCGTCCTCCAATTTTATTTTGTGTTGGCATAGAGTGGGACTAATGCCCTTAAGATCATCAAGAGTATATCCAATAGCAGCACGGTGCTTCTTCAGAGTTTTCAATAATCTTTCCTCTTCTTGCTCTAAAAGGTTAGCACTAAGAATAACAGGATATATCTTCTTTTTATCAAGATAAGCATATTTAAGAGTATCAGGTAATGGTTTAAGCTCAAACACGGGATCACCCTTGGGTGGTGGAGGATCCCCTAAGATTTCAACCGACAAGTTATGTTTCAAAATAGGACCCTGTTTGAACAATACTTCATCTATTTCCCTTCTTTCATTCTTAAACATATCATTTTCATGGTCTAGCAAATATTGTTCTGAAGGATCAGTAGGAGGCACGGCATTAGAAGCAAGACCAATAATGTCATCCTTACTAGGCAATTCTTTATCATGGGGTTGTCTACGAAATTTAGCAAAATTAAATTCATGAGACATATCTCCTAAGCCAACCGTAACAACATCCTTTTTGCAATCAATCTTAGCATTAACAGTATTCAAGAAGGGTCTACCAAATATGATGGGACAAAAGTCATCTTGTGGGGAACCAAGAACAAGAAAATCAGCAAGGTATTTAACTTTCACACATAAGACTTCAACATCTCTACAATCCCAATTGGTGAAATAGTATCTCTATTGGCAAGCTTAATTGTAACCACAATATCTTCTATCTCAGCAGGTGCAATGTCATGCATAATTTCTTTATATAAGGAACGAGGTATTGCACTAGCACTAGCACCCATATCACATAAGCAATGGTAACAATGATCTCCTATTTTAACAGAAATAACAGGCATGCCTACAGCAGGTCTATGTGTCTTAGTATCGGGTCTAGCAATGTTAGTAGCCTGTTCACAGAAATAAATAACATGCCCATCAATATTATCAGCCAAGAGATCTTTAACCATAGCAATACTAGGTTCAACTCTAATTTGCTCAGGGGGTGTATATGTTCTAGTATTACTCTTACGAACCACAGTTGAAGCTTTAGCATGATCCTTTATCCTAATAGGGAAAGGTGGTTTCTCAATATAAGTAGCAGGAACAATAGGATCAGTATAAGTGATAGTCTTTTCTTCAACTATAATAGGTGCAGCTACTTTTACTTCAGTGGGAGGATTATATTTAAACCACTTCTCCTTAGGGAGATCAACATGAGTAGCAAACGATTCACAGAAAGAAGCTACTATCTCAGAGTCAAGTCCATATTTAGTGCTAAATAAACGAAAAGCATTGGTATCCATAAAAGATTTAACACAATCAAACTTAGGTGTCATACCTGACTCCTTACCATCGTCGGAATCCCAATCTTCAGAGTTGCGTTTAATTCTTTCCAATAAATCCCATTCGAATTCAATAGTCTTCATCATAAAAGACCCAGCATAAGAAGTATCGAGCATGGTGCATTGTTGAGAGAAAGCCGAGCATAAAAGTTTTGCATAATCATTTCTCTTGAGAGCTCATGATTGGGACATGAATATAACATTGACTTAAGCCTCCCCCAAACTTGAGCGACACTTTCTCCTTCGCAAGGCCAAAAATTATATATATAATTACGATCACGATGAACAAGATGCATAGGATAAAACTTCTGGTGAAATTCCAATTTCAACCGTTTATAGTCCCAAGATCCCATATCATCACATAGCCTATACCATGTCAATGTGTCACCCTTCAAAGATAAAGGAAAGAGTTTCTTCTTAACAACATCATTGGGCATACCTGCAAGCTTAAATAATCCACAAACTTCATCCACATAGATAAGGTGTAAATCGGGATGCAATGTTCCATCTCCTGCAAAGGGATTAGCTAGCAGTTTCTCTACTACACCCAAAGGAATTTCAAAGTAAATATTTTCAGTAGGTTAAGTAGGTTGAGGAGCAACTCTTTGCTCTACTGGTCGGGGTGAAGATACTCCGAACAAGCCCCTCAAAGTATTAGTTTCCATAGTAACAAGTGACAGTAAATTTCAGCACACTATATAAATGTTTCCTTACAAGGTTCCACTCACCAAGGCGCTTCACTCCCCTGAAACAGCGCTAGAAAAGAGTCTTGATGACCCACAAGTGTAGGGGATCTATCATAGTCCTTTCGATAAGTAAGAGTGTCGAACCCAATAGCAGAAGGAAATGACAAGCGGTTTTCAGTAAGGTATTCTCTGCAAGCACTGAAATTGTAGGTAACAGATAGTTTTGTGATAAGAAAATTTGTAGCGGGTAACAAGCAATGGAAGTAAATAAGGTTCAGCAGGGTGTCCCAATCCTTTTTGTAGCAAAGGACAAGCCTGGACAAGTTCTTATAATGAGAAAAGCGCTTCCGAGGACAGATGGGAATTATCGTCAAGCTAGTTTTCATCACGCTCATATGATTCGTGTTCGTTACTTTGATAATTTGATATGTGGGTGAACCAGTGCTTGGGTACTGCCCTTTCTTGGACAAGAATTCCACTTATGATTAACCCCTATTGCAAGCATCCGCAACTACAAAAGAAGTATTAAGGTAAACCTAACCATAGCATGAAACATATGGATCCAAATCAGCCCCTTACGAAGCAACTTATAAACTAGGGTTTAAGCTTCTGTCACTCTAGCAATCCATAATCTACTTATTACTTCCCAATGACTTCCTCTAGGCCCAAATAATGGTGAAGTGTCATGTAGTCGATGTTCACATAACACCACTAGAGGAGAGATAACATACATCTCATCAAACTATCAAACCAATACCAAATTCACATGACTACTAATAGCAAGACTTCACCCATGTCCTCAGGAACAAGCGTAACTACTCACAAAGCATATTCATGTTCATAATTAGAGGAGTATTAATATTCATTAAGGATCTGAACATATGATCTTCCACCAAATAAACCAACTAGCATCAACTACATGAAGTAATCAACACTACTAGCAACCCACAGGTACCAATCTGAGGTTTTCGTACAAAGATTGGATACAGGAGATGAACTAGGGTTTGAGAGGAGATGGTGCTGGTGAATATGTTGATGGAGATTGACCCCCTCCCGATGAGAGGATCGATGGTGATGACTATGGTGATGATTTCCCCCTCCCGGAGGGAAGTTTCCCCGGCAGAACAGCTCCGCCGGAGCCCTAGATTGGTTCCGCCAAGGTTCCGCCTCGTGGAGGTGGAGTTTCGTCCCGTGAGCTTGCTTATGATTTTTTTCAGGGTAAAAGACTTCATATAGTAGAAGATGGGCACCAGAGGGGTGCCAGAGGGCCCACGAGGCAGGGGCGCTGATACGTCTCCAACGTATCTGTAATTTTTGATTGCTCCATACTATTATATTACCCCTTTTGGATGTTTATGGGCTTTATTTTACACATTTATATCATTTTTGGCACTAACCTACTAACCGGAGGCCCAGCCTGTATTGTTGTTTTTTTTGCCTATTTCAGTATTTCGAAGAAAAGGAATATCAAACGGAGTCCAAACGGAATGAAACCTTCGGGAGCGTGATTTTTGGAACGAACGTGATCCGGAGAACTTGGAGTGCAAGTCAAGAAGCGAACGAGGCGGCCAGGAGATAGAAGGGCGCGCCCCCTGTCTCCTAGGCCCCACAGGCGGCCACCGACGTACTTCTTCCTCCTATATATACCTACGTACCCCGAAAACATCCAGGGAGCCAACGAAACACAATTTCCACCACCGTAACCTTCTGTATCCGTGAGATCCCATCTTGGAGCCTTCGCCGGCGCTCTGCCAGAGGGGGAATCGACCACGGAGGGCTTCTACATCAACACCATAGCCCCTCCGATGAGTTGTGAGTAGTTTACCACAGACCTTCGGGTCCATAGTTATTAGCTAGATGGCTTCTTCTCTCTTTTTGGATCTCAATACAATGTTCTCCCCCTCTCTTGTGGAGATCTATTCGATTTAAACTCTTTTTGCGGTGTCTCTATCGAGATCCGATGAATTGTGGGTTTATGATCAAGTTTATCTACGAGCAATATTTGAATCTTCTCTGAATTCTTTTATGTATGATTGAGTTATCTTTGCAAGTCTCTTCGAATTATCAGTTTGGTTTGGCCTACTAGATTGATCTTTCTTGCCATGGGAGGAGTGCTTAGCTTTGGGTTCAATCTTGCGGTGTCCTTACCAAGTGACAGAAAGGGTTGCAAGGCACGTATTGTATTGTTGCCATCGAGGATAAAAAGATGGGGTTTATATCATATTGCTTGAGTTTATCCCTCTACATCATGTCATCTATCTTAATGCGTTACTCTGTTCTTATGAACTTAATACTCTAGATGCATGTTGGATAGCGGTCGATGTGTGGAGTAATAGTAGTAGATGCAGGCAGGAGTCGGTCTACTTGTCGCGGACGTGATGCCTATATACATGATCATGCCTAGATAATCTCATAATTATTCACTTATATCTTTTGAGCTTGATAGTTTTTGCTCTAGTGCTTCACTTATATCTTTTAGAGCATGGCGGTGGCTTAATTTTGTAGAAATTGTTAGTCTCTCATGCTTCACTTATATTATTTTGAGAGTCTTTTAGAACAGCATGGTATTTGCTATGATCAATTTGATACTTGATAATTGTTTTGAGATATGGAGGTAGTGATATTAAAGTCATGCTAGTTGGGTGATTATGAATTTAAATAATGCTTGTGTTGAAGTTAGCAAGTCCCGTAGCATGCACGTATGGTTAAAGTTGTGTAACAAATTTGAAACATGAAGTGTACCTGGCTTGTGCATCCTTATGAGTGGCGGTCGGGGACGAGCGATGGTCTTTTCCTACCAATCTATCCCTCTAGGAGCATGCGCGTAGTGCTTGATTTTTGATGACTTCTAAATTTTTGCAATAAGTATATGAGTTCTTCTGACTAATGTTGAGTCCATGGATTATACGCACTTTTACCTTTCCATCATTGCTAGCCTCTTCGGTATCGTGCATTGCCCTTTCTCACCTTGAGTGTTGGTGCAAACTTCGCCGGTGCATCCAAACCCCGTGATATGATATGCTCTATCACACATAAACCTCCTTATATCTTCCTCAAAACAGCCACCATACCTACCTATTATGGTATTTCCATAGCCATTCCGAGATATATTGCCATGCAACTTTCCACTGTTCCGTTTATCATCATGACACGCATTACTATTTTCATATTTCCTTGCATGATCATGTAGTTGACATCATATTTGTGGCAAAGCCACCATGCATAATTTTTCATACATGTCACTCTTGATTCATTGCACCATCCCGGTACACCGCCGGAGGCATTCATATAGAGTCATATCTTGTTCTAGTTTCAAGTTGTAATTCATGTGTTGTAATCAATAAAAGTGTGATGATCATCATTATTAGAGCATTTCCCAAAAAGAAAGTCCAAAAGGAAAAGAAAAGAAAGGCCAAAGAAAAAAAGAAAAAGAAAAAAAAGAAAATGGAAGAAAATAAATAAAAGGGGCAGTGTTACTATCTCTTTTTCCACACTTATGCTTCAAAGTAGCACCATGTTCTTCATGTAGTGAGTCTCATATAGTGTGCTTCAAAGTAGCACCATGTTTTTCATATAGAGAGTCTCATATGTTGTCACTTTCATATACTAGTGGGAATTTTTCATTATAGAACTTGGCTTGTATATTCCTACGATGGGCTTCCTCAAATGCCCTAGGTCTTCGTGAGCAAGCAAGTTGGATGCACACCCACTAGTTTTCTTTTGTTGAGCATTCATTTATAGCTCTAGTGCATCCGTTGCATGGCAATCCCTACTCCTCATGTTGACATCAATTGATGGGCATCTCCATAGCCCGTTGATTATCCACGTCAATGTGAGACTTTCTCCTTTTTTGTCTTCTCCACACAATCCCCATCATCATATTCTATTCCGCCCATAGTGCTATATCCATGGCTCACGCTCATGTATTGCGTGAAAGTTGAAAAAGTTTGAGATTATTTAATTACAAAACAATTGCTTGGCTTGTCATCGGGGGTGTAGACTTTGGGAACATCTTTGTGTGACGAAAATGAAGCATAGCCTAACTATATGATTTTGTAGGGATGAACTTTCTTTAGCCATGTTATTTTGAGAAGACATGATTGCTTTGATTAGTATACTTGAAGTGTTACTATTTCTTTGATCATTATGAACTTTAATTTTGAATCATTTGGATCTGAACATTCATGCCACAATAAAGAAAATTACATTGAGAATTATGCTAGGTAGCATTCCACATTAAAAATTCTATTTTTATCATTTACCTACTCGAGGACGAGCAGGAATTAAGCTTGGGGATGCTTGATACATCTCCAACGTATCTATAATGTTTTATTGCTCCATGCAATTATATTAACCCTTTTGGATGTTTATGGGCTTTATTTTACACATTTATATCATTTTTGGGACTAACCTACTAACCGGAGGCCCAGCCCGTATTGCTGTTTTTTTGCCTATTTCAGTATTTCAAAGAAAAGGAATATCAAAGAGTCCAAACGGAATGAAACCTTCGGGAGCGTGATTTTTGGAACGAACGTGATCCGGAGAACTTAGAGTGCAAGTCAAGAAGCGAACGAGGCGGCCAGGAGATAGCAGGGCGCGCCCACCCCTATAGGGCGTGCCCCTGTCTCCTGGGCCCCACAGGCAGCCACCGATGTACTTCTTCCTCCTATATATACCTACGTACCCCGAAAACATCCAGGGAGCCAACATAACACAATTTCCACCATCGTAACCTTCTGTATCCGCGAAATCCCATCTTGGAGCCTTCGTTGATGCTCCGCTGGAGGGGGAATTGACCATGGAGGGCTTCTACATCAACACCATAGCCCCTCCGATGAGTTGTGAGTAGTTTACCACAGACCTTCGGGTCCATAGTTATTAGCTAGCTGGCTTCTTCACTCTTTTTGGTTCTCAATACAATGTTCTCCCCCTCTCTTGTGGAGATCTATTCGATGTAAACTCTTTTTGTGGTGTGTTTGTCGAGATCCGATGAATCGTGGGTTTATGATCAAGTTTATCTTTGAGAAATATTTGAATCTTCTCTGAATTCTTTTATGTATGATTGAGTTATCTTTGCAAGTCTCTTCGAATTATCAGTTTGGTTTGGCCTACTAGATTTTTCTTTCTTGCCATGGGAGAAGTGCTTAGATTTGGGTTCAATCTTGCGATGTCCTTATCCAGTGATAGAAAGGATTGCAAGGCACGTATTGTATTGTTGCCATCGAGGATAAAAGGATGGGGTTTATATCATATTGCTCGAGTTTACCCCTCTACATCATGTCATCTTTCTTAATGTGTTACTCTGTTCTTATGAACTTAATACTCTAGATGCATGCTAGATAGCGGTCGATGTGTGGAGTAATAGTAGTAGATGCAGGCAGGAGTCGGTCTACTTGTCGCGGACGTGATGCCTATATACATGATCATGCCTAGATAATCTCATAATTATTCGCTTTTCTATCAATTGCTCGACAGTAATTTGTTCACCCACCGTAATACTTATGCTATCTTAAGAGAAGCCACTAGTGAAACCTATGGCCCCCGGCTCTATCCTTTATCATATAAGCTTTCAATCTACTTTTATTTGCATCTTTGCTTTTCCTATCTATATTATAAAATACCAAAAATATATTTATCTTATCATACTATCTCTATCAGATCTCACTTTCACAAGTGGCCGTGAAGGGATTGACAACCCCTTTATTGCGTTGGTTGCGAGTTCTTTGTTTGTTTTTGTAGGTGCGTGGGACTTCTGAGGAGCCTCCTACTGGATTGATACCTTGGTTCTCAAAAACTGAGGAAATACTTACGCTACTTTGCTGCATCACCCTTTCCTCTTCAAGGAAAACCAACGCAAGCTCAAGACGTAGCAGGCGCGCCCAGGGGGGTAGGGCGCGCCCCCCACCCTCATGGCCAGGGTGTGGGCCCCCTCTGGTACTTCTTCCGCTAAATATTTATCATTAATTCTAAAAATGACTTTCATGTAGTTTCAGGACTTTTGGAGCTATGCAGAATAGGTCTCCAATATTTGCTCCTTTTCCAGCCAAGAATCCTAGCTGCCGGCATTCTCCCTCTTCATGTTAAACCTTCCAAAATATGAGAGAATAGCCATAAGTATTGTGACATAACGTGTAATAACAGCCCATAGTGCAATAAATATCGATATAAAAGCATGATGCAAAATGGACGTATCAGCGCCCCCCCCCCCCCCCACACACACACACAAATATAGGTGGGAGGGAGAGGGGAGGCTGCCAGGAGGCGTCCCAAGTAGGTCGAATCCTACTTGGGGTCCTCCCCAAGTGGTGCCCCCTGCCATATTTAACCGAGGGAGAAGGAAAGGGGGAGAGGGAAGGAAGTGGGAATCCTAATCCACACTTTCCTTCCCCTTTCCTTCCCCTCCTTAGGCCGGCCCATATGGGCGGCGCACCAGCCCCTTGTGGCTGGTGCCTTTGCCCACTTGGCCCGTAAGGCCCGTATCTTTTGACGGGGGTGCCCGGACCCCTTCCGGTGACCCGATAAGTACCTGATACCCCCTCGAAACACTTCTGGTGTCCGAATACCATCGTCCTATATATCAATATTTACCTCTCGACCATTTCGAGACTCCTCATCATGTCCGTGATCTCATCCGGGACTCCAAACAACATTCGGTCAACAAATCACATAACTCATATGATACTATATCGTCATCGAACGTTAAGTGTGCGGACCCTATGGGTTCGAGAACTATGTAGACATGACCGGGACACCTCTACGGTCAATAACCAATAGCGGAACGTGGATGCCCATATTGGCTCCTACATATTCTATGAAAAGATCTTTATCGGTCGAACCGTTATGACTACATACGTAATTCCCTTTGTCCATCGGTATGTTACTTGCCCGAGATTCGATCGTTGGTATCTTCATACCTAGTTCAATCTCGTTACCGCAAGTCTCTTTACTCGTTCTGTAATACATCACTTCATGACTAACTCCTTAGTCGTTTGCTTGCAAGCTTATGATGTGTATTACCGAGAGGGCCCAGAGATATCTCTCTAATACTCAGAGTGACAAATCCTAATCTCGATCTATGTCAACTCAACAAACACCTTCGGAGATACCTGTAGAGCATCTTTATGATCACCCAGTTACATTGCGACATTTGATAGCACACAGGGTATTCCTCCGGTATCCGGGAGTTGCATAATCTCATAGTCGAAGGAATATGTATTTGACATGAAGAAAGCAATAGCAATAAAACTGAATGATCATTATGCTAAGCTAACGGATGGGTCTTGTCCATCACAGCATTCTCCTAATGATGTGATCCCATTATCAAATGACAACACATGTCTATGG
Organism: Triticum timopheevii; assembly: GCA_963921465.1. Lineage (NCBI taxonomy): Eukaryota > Viridiplantae > Streptophyta > Magnoliopsida > Poales > Poaceae > Triticum > Triticum timopheevii. The sequence goes on from OY997270.1 coordinate 121,002,204, forward strand.
TTAGGAAACCTTAACCATCTTTGATCAATGAGCTAGTCTAGTAGAGGCTTGCCAGGGACACGGTATTTGTTTATGTATTTACACATGTATTTAAGTTTCCAATCAATACAATTCTAGCATGAATAATAAACCTTTATCATGAATAAGGAAATATAAAATAACTACTTTATTATTGCCTCTAGGGCATATTTCCGTCAACTACATCCAGAGTTTGGAATTGTTGACATATAAATGCATAATCCACCTTTTCTCATCAGTTTGAGTTTTTGAGTGAACTGACATGTGTGTGTAGTTCTACATGGTATCAGAGCCAAGAGATCTTGAGATCAAGACCCGACTGGCATAATTTAAAAATAAAAAATTACAGCCCACTTTCGGTCCATGTTTAGGCGCGAGGGAGCCACACATGAGAGGAAGTGTTGACGTATAAATGCATATCCTACCTTTCCCCATCAACTTGGGTTTTTGGGTGAACTGGTTGATGCCTATAGTTGTACATAAACATGAGGTAATATTTTCAATAAAATAAATAAATTATCTTACAAATCAGAAAGCGGTGCCAAAAATTGGTATTTCGCATGCACATAAGGCTCACAAGCTCATCATCATAGATAAAGTAGCGATTCTACATGCCACAACTTCTTTATTACACGTTTAGTTCTATTTATATGTGTGCAAAAAATAGAAAATTTCAAAATATTAGTGCCCTTAAACCCAGGGCGGGCCCATGTCAATTCAAGGGTATGTGTATATATGATGAGCTTGTGTATATATATAAAGAAAAACAAAACTGATTTTTTTTTGAGACAAAGAAAAACAAAACTGATACACTAAACCATTTTAGTCCATTATTTAAGCCCAAAAATAGAGGCTCACCACGCGTTGCCCAGTAAACCACCATGACTTGGCCCAAATGGCTGTAGCACAACGTACGCACAGTCGCACACGTTCATCGTCGCCCCAAAAGAAAGTACTCTAGCCAGCTCCGTTGTTCGGTTGTGCCCTAGTTCTCTTCGCAGATCGCACGAGAGCTGCTAGGCGGCCAGGATGTCGCCGTCGGCTGATCGATGATCACGCGTGCGCACGGCAGCGCAGACATCGCCAAGAATCCTTCCTCGCTGGCTCGCTCCCTGCCTCCCTTTGCTCTGAACTTCTGATCTTTGCAGTCGGCAGCGGGCAGCAAGCCACACCGATTCAGTTTCACAACGACAACTAACTGATTCAACTGCTGAAGGTAGAATTGCTAATTAGATGTACTAATTCTCCGATTTGTTACAGTTGGATCTCTCCTCTCATGAAGTGATGCTAATTCTTAGTTGATATAGTATGTCGAACAATTTCTTAGTATTGTGCAATATATTTTATATATTCTATAACTAGTACAATACGTCGCTATAATCAGTTATATGCACAAAAAGGAAGGCTGTAGGCTTAAATTTTTTTTTTAAATTTCGAATACACGATCGTCAATTTTAGGGCCCGCCCCTGCTTGAACCCATAGTTTTTTTATGCCGGCGCCTTCGCTGGATATATATTATGCCAAGTAAAATTGTCTCTAAAACCCAAGCAGCATAATGAGGGTTGTGGTAGCCGTTCCAATAAGCGATAACTAATATGAAATCGACAGAGTAATAGATATTTAGTGGATAGGTCAGTACCCGATAGAGTACATGGCAATACCTTAAGGCGCCCCGAAACTATATACTCGCTCTGTTTTTTTATATAAGGTGTATTTTTTTGGGCAGTATGACCAACACATAAAACAAAGAAGCATTTTGGACGAAAATACCCTTAACTAATTAGGCAGTTAGCAGCTTAATTAGCGGCAACTAAATAACCAATGGCCTAAAAAAAGGTAACTAAATCTCGCTGCACCAGGATAAAATGAGTCGGTGAATAGGACAGAGAAATGTGACTGCATGCAATCAAGGAGAGAGATTATCTTTTCACTACATTCCTATTGGAAACTACGTAGTACGTTTTTATCTAAGGCGGGTAATGATGGTGGAAGGGCATGCGAGAAAAACTGAAAGAAAAGGATTAATACACCTTATATTGTAAAAATTTTGAGAAAAACAAATATACCCCTATATAAAGTAACGGAAGGAGTATGATCATCGGGCATTAGCAAAAAAGAAAAAACAAGGATATTAGCAGTCTTACGGTCGTCCATGTGTGGACGAAGTACTATATGAGATATATATAGTGGAGGTTTTTTAACATAGTTATTATAGTGATACACAACTAGGACTAAGGGCATCTCCAACGGCGACCCGTAAATTTCCTCCCGCATCCATCCGTGGACAGGAGGGACCAGACCATAGGGGTGAATATGGGAGTCCGCCATCCAACGTTGCATGCATACATTTCAACCCGCATTTAAACTAACCGGACAAAATTCATGCAAACCGGCCAATATTCATCAAAGTTCGGATAGAAAATAGGACAAATCATCCATACATAGCATGCAAATTAAATCTAGTACACCAATGTCTCAAATTCAACTAGGTTAACCGGATGTCCAACAAGTTTTTCATCAACGGATCATGCCCTCCCACACATACTCCCCCTTCAACTTATCCAACAATGTGTGCACATAAACGGCTGCCCCTCTGTCCTGTGGTACATCACGACGGCATGTGCGGGCTACATAATATGTAGACCAAGAGTGAATGAATCAATCAACAAGTTGAGCAAGAGGAAGCAAAATTTACGATCTTGTCCTCTGCCGCGTGCAATGGCCACCTCGCCTCCAGTTGACGAACCACGTTGCAAAACTTGGTGATGCTAGTCTGAATGGCATACCAGCGATACGATAACGAACTCCCATTGTGTTGTTGAATGATGTACATGTTGTACGGTGCAAATGCGCTTTCGTGCGTGAAATGATTCATGCACTTGCTGCCACAAGACCTCCCCACTACTCATGCATACGAAATCCGCGGATACGGCTAACCACACATCACACAATAACTCATCCTCCATGGTTGAGTAGCTCACCATTCTTTGTACTCTAAAACCGACATAGCAGTTGAAAATAACCTCAATGGCATTTAACTGAACGCCTGCGGAGCGTGGTGTCCGGCATGGAGAACGTCAACGGGGGGCGGAGTGTACGTGGGTACAAATGGCTTCAGGGTGCATAACGTCGTCGTAGAGGCAAGCGGGCGCGTCGGTGCTGGTTGCGGACGTCCGGCAATGTCTCCGTGGCGGCCTGAGGCGTACAGCAGCGGCGGCGGAGGTGATGGTGCAGATTCATAGTAAGGGGGAGAAGGGGCGGAGTGGAAGAAAATGGGATCTGGAGGGGGATTGGGTTGTCCGGGGATGCCCGAGTCCTACATGTCTATTGTCCAAACTCCTGCAAAGCTCCCCCCCACTCTGTCTCCAATTTGCGGGGAAAAACTCGTGCGGACCGCCCTACAAACCGATACAGGTCTACGTGTGATGACTTCTGCAGTACCAATATATGTGGGCGATTCCAAGGTCGGCGTTGAAGATCCCCTAATGTTTTTTTTTTGACAGGTAAAGATGCCCTAATGATAGTTGTACTAGTTGTATAAAGAAATAATAAGATTTGAACTAATACAGAAAATACGCAGAAAAACTACTAGTCCAACCGTTGACTCCAAATCATCAGCCTGTCTAGTTCATTGGAGCACAACCAAACTAAAATTTGGCAGGTATGGCGCAACTACATGTGTTTGATATTCATATGCATGCAAGGAAACCTTCTAAGAATTTTGAGAAGTAGTTATCAAACGGTGACCAATTTCCAAATTAATGGGATAAAATCTAACCAAACTTTTGACTAAGCGGCCTATTCAGCTAGTGCACAGTACGACGAAAGTAACGGAGGGAGTATGATCATCGGGCATTAGCAAAAAAAAAAAAAAAACAAGGATATTAGCAGTCTAACCAAACTTTTGACTAAACTTTTTGACTAAGCGGCCTATTTTGAGAAGTAGAAAGTTTGCAAGAAAGAAAAAAAAGATGAGCTAACTAATCAATCCACCTATCACGGCCGACGGCAGACCACAATCTTTGTAAACGTGTTGACTAATCTGACTAATTTAGTCGTTGCGAGGGGAAAGAGATAGTCTGCCGATGCATTGCCTGACATCTCTCACACACATCTCTCTCTCACTTTAGGTGAAAATATAGAAAGGCATGATTTTGTTTTCTCCCGAACTCACACGCACCTGTATGATTAGTAAAATCTGAAAAAAGAAATAGGAAGAAATCTAAAATTTCATGGCAACTGACATGGTTGGAGTGTTGTGAAAGAATGACATTCATGTTGTGATTTCCTCGGTTGGTGGGTGTGGATTATGCGATATGTTCATTGATCGTATGCCGTAGCATATATAGAGTACAAGGGCAAAGATATCTCAACCGTATCCGCTATACAAGAAAAGGATCGGGAGATATCCGTAGACTTGGAAACAATAAAAGAAGATCCTAGCTGCCTAAGTACATGTGATCATGAGTATCTCAACATCCCCCCGCAGTCGATACGTCGCTAGTGACGCATAGACTGGACCGGAACTCCTCGAAGGTAGACGTCGGTAACCCCTTGGTCATGACATCGGCAAACTGCTGAGCGGTGGGAACGTGTAGCACACTGATGCGGCCGAGAACCACCTGCTCACGCACAAAGTGACTGTCCAGCTCGATGTGCTTCGTGTGCCGATGATGAACGGGGTTGGCGGAGAAGTAAACAGCAGAGACGTTGTCACAGTACACAAGAGTGGCACGTGAAACGTCATGACGAAGCTCCTGAAGAAGTTGCCGCAACCAGGAACACTCGGCAACGGCGTTGGCAACAGTCTGGTACTCTGCCTCAGAACTGCAACGGGAGACCGTAGGCTGTCGTTTCGACGACCAGGAGATGAGGGATGGCCCCAAGTAAATGCAGTAGCCGGAGGTGGAACGACGAGTGTCCGGACAGCCAGCCCAGTCAGCATCAGAGTAGGCGACCATGTCGGTGTAGGAGGATGCTGTCAATGTGAGCCCAAGGGACATAGTGCCGCGGATGTAGCGTAGAATCTGCTTCACCAGGTTCCAATGACTGTCACGGGGTGCATGCATGTGGAGACACACCTACTGGACGGCGTACTGCAAATCCGGTCGTGTGAGGGTTAAGTACTGAAGGGTGCCGACAATAGACCGGTAGAATGGGCCATCTGGTGCTGGAGAACCCTCAAGCGCTGAGAGCTTGGCCTTTGTGTCAACAGGAGTGGCAACGGGCTTGCAGTTAAGCATGCCGGCGCGCTCAAGAAGCTCGTGGGCGTATTTTTGTTAATGAAGGAAAAACCCGTCGGAACGCCGAATGACCTCAATGCCGAGGAAGTAATGAAGCGGCCCCAAATCCTTCAAGGCGAACTCGGTGCTGAGACGAGCAGTGAGCTGGTCGAGGAGCTACACCGAAGAGGCCGTGAAGATGATGTCGATGACGTAGAGTAGGAGATAAGCAATCGTCGGTCCATGATGGTACGCGAACAGGGAGGCGTCGGAGCGAGTAGCTCGGAAGCCTAACTGCTGAAGAAAGGTGGCGATGCGTTGATACCAAGCTCTCGGCGCCTGCTTCAGTCCATAGAGGGACCGAGAGAGCAGACACACATGAGGATGATCGGTGTCGACGAAGCCGGTGGGCTGCTAGCAATACACCTGTTCGGCGAGATGGCCATGGAGGAACGTGTTGGAGACATCCAGCTGATGAACCGGCCAGGCATGAGACACTGCAAGCTGGAGGACGGTGCGGATCGTGCCCGGCTTGACGACCGGAGCGAAGGTGTCGGTGAAGTCAACTCCGGCGCGTTTCCGGAAACCGCGAACCACCCAGCGAGCTTTATAACGCTCAAGGGTGCCGTCGGGACGGGTCTTGTGCCGAAAAACCCACTTCCTGCTAATGATGTTGGCGTGGCGGGGAGGTGGGACAAGTTGCCATGTGCGGTTGCGTTGCAACGCATCGAACTCCTCCTGCATGGCGGCGAACTAGTTAGGGTCGCAGAGAGCGGCCCGAACGGACGACGGAACCGGCGACGGTGATGAGGATGAGGCCGCCAGAGGTACTCCTCCGATGGATAGCGCGTGCTGGGCCGAAGAGCACCAGTGCGTGAGCGCTTGGTGATGTGGAGCGGCGGGACATCCTCGTCGGGCCGGTCGAGTGTTGTTGTGGAGGAGACCGAGGCCAACGGTGGCAAGACCGGCGGAGCGGCGGTCGTGGCCGCGGGTGGCAGACCCGGAGCAACCGCGGGCGAAGCTGCGGCAGGTAGCGGGCCCAGGGTGGCTGCGGTTGAAGCCGCAGGTGGCGAGGCCGGGGCGACTGTGGGCGAGGCCGCAGGTGGCGGGCCCGGGGCAGCTGCGAACGAAGCAGCAGGTGGCCAACGCGAGTCGGACGAGGCGCCCGAGGTAGATGCGCGCGAGCTCGAAGCAGAAGAGGAGGACGAGGTCGCGGAGTGGCCCGGTGCCCAAACGTCCGAGCCACTCTGTACGCCAACAGAGTCGCCAAGCTCGGAGATGGTCAGGCCGAGGCGGCCACCGCGAGGGGCCGGCAGCGTGGAGGAAGGCCCGCCGAGGAGAGGTGGGGTCGATGAAGTTGGTGCATCCGAGGGAGGTACCTGCTGAAACGGAAACACTTTTTTGTCAAAGTAAACATGCCGTGAAGTTATCACCCGATGAGATACGGGGTCGTAGCACTGGTAGCCCTTTGTGTTGGAGGGGTACCCAAGAAAGATGCAAGCGAGAGACCGCGGAGCAAGCTTATCACTACTAGGGAAAAGCCTATACATAGAATCTTACCAGTAGCGCGCTTCAAAATAAGGCGTTGCTGCTAATTAGCAGTAGCGAGCTCAAGCTATACTCGCTGCTGAAATAAATATAGCAGTAGCGCGCCCGCTCAAAGACGCGCTACTGCTATAATTCCCACGAAGCCGCCGTGAGGCTATTTATAGCAGCAATGCGTTATCACGACGAGCGCTACTGCTACGTAGCATAGTAGCAGCGCATTTCACCAATAAGCGCTATTGCTAAGTTTACTACAAACATTTAGTCCCACCTCGCTCCGTGAAGAGAGTTTCTACCACCTTAAATATGTTACTTCTCAAACTTTGACAAGCACTTGGTATTCATTGAACTCTATGTGTAGAATTTGTGGTCGCAATATGAGTCTTCACCGGTTTCTAAACAAGTGAGGACTCGTATTGATAAATCAGATTGTACACAAAAAGATCATTGATGATCAATGTATTTTTGATACATTGAATTAAGTCTATTTTTACAAGCTGACACATAGCAGTAGCACTTCTTTGTGAAAGCGCTGCTGTTAGGTAGTTTAGCAGTAGCGTCTTTCTCTATAGAGCGCTACTGCTAAGCCATTCCATCTCCCACCCCCTCTCTCCTCTATCCGATCCACTCACACTCACACACTCACTGGATCCCCTCTCAACCCCCCGCACCGGTCCTCCCCCATCGCGCCTCCTCCCTCTGCGCCGCCGTCACCTCCTCCTCCTTGCTGGACTCGGTACCGGCCTCCTCCTCCGTCCTCCCTCCACTCGCCGCTGGCCGGCCCCGCCTCGCTTCGCCTTCCTCCTCCGTCCTCGCTCCACTGGCCGCCGGCCGGCCCCTCCTCGCTCCGCCTTCCTCCTCCGTCCTACCTTCTTCTCCCTCCTCGAGTCTCCCCTTCTTCTCCCTCCTCCCTGCTACATTTTGATTTAGTAGGCTAGTTCATATGCAACATTTTGATTTAGTTGATATGATTTAGTTGATGTAGTAGGCTAGTTGATTTATAACATTTTGATTAAGTTGATTTAGTAGGCTAGTTCATTTAGTTGATTTAGTATGCACCATTTTATTGTTATTTTTTCTGTACATGGATAGGTAGTTGCTTTTGTTTTTTTATAAGTTACTTTTTGGCAAAATGTAGGTGGTACCTTGTCATCTAATATGTTACTAGATCTTAGGATTGTAATTGTCCATCAAATTGCTTCTCGCGGAAGAACCAAAAATATCAAATGCTACTATTTTTCTTTCCTGCGAAGTGGATCGTTAATCCTTTGCTCATATTGCTTTAGGAAAAATGGCGCCACCACCACCACCACTATGTCGACTGTGCAAGTCAAGGTGTGCCAGCAGCCTTGCAACTGGCAAGCTGTTCGGCATCTACTTCCAGCCGAGTTTTCGTCATGCGGCGGTAAGAAATTAGATGAAATGTAATAACTATTTTATTTTTAGTGTTAGCATTACTGCATTGTGTCATTTTGCTTATTTTACACAGATCGTCCCATGCAATGTGAGGTTGAAATTCAACAAGCTGACAGGAGACACTGTGACATTTGAGGCTCCTGGGGGGCGTACACTATGGAGGTCGAGAAAGGACGCAATATGTCGCAGATTGGGGGAGATGGATGGGCCCGTTTCGTCGCCCGCATACGTCTTACTGGTGGTGAGTTGATCAGCTTCTCCTTCAGAGCAGAAAGACCCAAGTTGGCTGTCATTTATCTCAACCTGGTGGAAGATGATGAAGATGACGAAGATGATGAAGATGATGAAGATTATGAAGATGATGAAGATAATGAGGACCCACTCGATGAAGATGATGAGGACCCACTTCATGAAGCCATCATAGCTCAAAGAACAAGGCTGAGCGAGGAGGAGGTGTCCAACCTGTGGGACATAATTCCACCACGTGCTGACTTTTTCGGGGTGCCATTCGTGACCCGCCTGACAAATACCATGGTTGATCGACATGATATGGTGTGTTATACTTACAAATGCAAATTATCCGATGAAATACTTAGTGTACAGTCCAATGATATGGTATGTTGTGTGGAATCTAGTCGATGATATGTTTTAGTGTAGAGTTCGATCACATGCTTATTAGTGTAGAATCTAAGGAAACTATTAATAGTGTAGATAATCCATATGTACTTATTTGCGAGGCTATTTATTAATTGATATGTTTTTTTTTCAGAAATTGAAAAGGAGCATATCTGTGAGTTATGGTATCGAGCCTGATGAAGAAGGCTCAGCTGGACTACGCCTTACTGCAAGGGGCTCCATCACAACCTCTACCTATCGCGTGGACACGGACGGTCACACACACTTAAACTCGGTTGGGTGGAAGAAATTCCTCGATGCCAAGAATCTTCGTGTTGGACAGGCCATCCTAATTACTATCAGGAACACCAACCACCCAGGCTTGAGGATGATGATTGTCTTCGGTATCATCTAGAACTACATATGTGTGTGTGGCTATATCATCTAGAACTACATATGATGATCCTCGTCAATATCATCTAGAACTACATATGATGATCGTCATTGATATGACCTTGTACTGCTTGAGGATGCATGTTGACTATGCATCAAATTGTTATCTAGTACTCCCTTCGTTCCAAATTACTCGTCGTGGTTTGAACTAAAACCACGACCAGTAATTTGGAATGAAGGGAGTACTACCCAGTAATGGTTTATAAATTTGATATCTAGTAGCAGTACCTAGTATCTAGTATCTGAAAGGGAAACTGAAAGGGAAAGGGGTATGGGGGGAAATGATGAAAGATATAGTAGTAGCGAGGGACTGCGAAATCGCTACAGCTAAGTAATAGTAGCGCGTTCGGCAAAAGCGCTACTGATATCGTCAACAGTAGTAGCGCGGGTACGGACCACACTACTACTATAAGTTAGCTGTAGCGCCTTATTAGTAGCGCGGCCACCCACGCTGCGGCTAGCCTCAAAACCTGAGCTACTACTAGGGTTTTCCCTAGTAGTGTATGGTGGGCGGTGGAGGTGGTGCTAGGGTAGCAGAGGCAGCCAAAGATGCGAAGATCATCGTATGAGGGGGGAGTCCCATAGAGCAACGGATGCAGTGTATAGTTCTAGCGAACATGACATGGCCGAATGTTGACAAGAAGAGTCGCGGTGGCGAGAGCATCGGGCCAGAACTGAGGCGGGATATTGGCATGGAACAAGAGGGTACGGACGCAGTTGTTGAGAGTGCGGAGTACACGCTCTGCCCGCCCATTTTGCTGCGAGGTGTAAGGACATGTTAGACAAAAAACAATACCATGTGTGGTGAGGAGATTGCAGACAGCAAGACTATCAAACTCTTTCCCATTGTCTGTTTGGAATGCAAGAATGGGTCGACCAAAGTGTGTAGAGACAAATGAGTAAAAAGATGTGAGTGTTGAAAAAACATCCGATTTCTGCCGAAGGGGAAAAGTCCACACATAGTGCGTAAAATCGTCTAAGATGACAAGATGATAAAGATAGCCAGAGTTGCTCGTGTTGGAAATATGCCCTAGAGGCAATAATAAAAGGATTATTATTATATTTCCTTGTTCATGATAATTGTCTTTATTCATGCTATAATTGTATTATCCGGAAATCGTAATACACGTGTGAATACAAAGACCATAACATGTCCCTAGTAAGCCTCTAGTTGACTAGCTCGTTGATCAACAGATAGTCATGGTTTCCTGGCTATGGACATTAGATGTAGTTGATAATGGGATCACATCATTAGGAGAATGATGTGATGGACAAGACCCAATCCGAAGCATAGCACAAGATCGTGTAGTTCGTTTGCTAGAGCTTTTCCAATGTCAAGTATCTTTTCCTTAGACCATGAGATCGTGTAACTCCCGGATACCGTAGGAGTGCTTTGGGTGTACCAAATGTCACAACGTAACTGGGTGACTATAAAGGTGCACTACAGGTATCTCCGAAAGTGTCTGTTGGGTTGACATGGATCGAGACTGGGATTTGTCACTCCGTATGACGGAGAGGTATCTCTGGGCCCACTCGGTAATGCATCATCATAATGAGCTCTAAGTGACCAAGTGTTTGGTTACGGGATCATGCATTACGGTACGAGTAAAGTGACTTGCCGATAACGAGACTGAACGAGGTATTGGGATATCGCGATCGAGTCTCGGGCAAGTAACATACCGATTGACAAAGGGAATTGTATACGGGGTTGATCGAATCCTCGACATCGTGGTTCATCCAATGAAATCATCGTGGAACATGTGGGAGCCAACATGGGTATCCAGATCCCGCTGTTGGTTATTGACTGGAGAGCCGTCTCGGTCATGTCTGCGTGTCTCCCGAACCCGTAGGGTCTACACACTTAAGGTTTGGTGACGCTAGGGTTATTAGGAAGACTTGTATGTGATTACTGAATGTTGTTCGGAGTCCCGGATGAGATCCCAGACGTCACGAGGAGTTTCGGAATGGTTCGGAGGTGAAGATTTATATATGGGAAGTTGTCATACGGTCACCGGAAAGTTTCGGGGGCATATCGGTATTGTACTGGGGCCACCAGAGGGGTTCCAGTGGTCCACCGGGAGGGGCCACCTCTCTCGTAGGGCCTCATGGGCCGTAGTGGGCAGGGGAACTAGCCCCTGGAGGGCTGGGCGCGCCCCCCCCTTGGGCCCATGCGCCTAGGGTTGGGGGGAAACCCTAGTGGGGGCGCCCCTTGCTTGGGGGGCAAGCCCCCTCCCTTGGCCGCCGCCGCCCCTCTAGATCTCATCTAGAGGGGGCTGGCCCCCTTCCCCCTTCCCCTATAAATAGAGGGGCGAGGGGAGGGCTGCACACCACATCCAAGGCGCAGCCCCTCCCCTCCCCAACACCTCTCCTCCTCTGCTAAAGAGCTCGGTGAAGCCCTGTCGGAGTACTACCTCTCCACCACCACCACGCCGTCGTGCTGCTGCTGGAGTCTTCTTCCTCAACCTCTCCTTCCCCCTTGCTGGATCAAGAAGGAGGAGACGTCATCCGCTCCGTACGTGTGTTGAACGCGGAGGTGCTGTCCGTTCAGCACTTGGTCATCGGTGATTTGGATCACGACGAGTACGACTCCATCATCCCCGTTCTCTTGAATGCTTCCGCTCGCGATCTACAAGGGCATGTAGATGCACTCCTATCACTCGTTGCTTAGATGAACTCATAGATGGATCTTGGTGAAACCGTAGAAATTTTTTTAATTTTCTGCAACGTTCCCCAACAGTGGCATCATGAGCTAGGTCTATGCGTAGTTCTCTATTGCACGAGTAGAACACAAAGTAGTTGTGGGCGTTGATTTTCTTCAATATGCTTACCGTTACTAGTCCGATCTTGATTCGGCGGTATTGTGGGATGAAGCGTCCCGGACCGACCTTACACGTACACTCACGTGAGACAGGTTCCACCGACTGACATGCACTTGTTGCATAAGGTGGCTAGCGGGTGTCTGTCTCTCCCACTTTGGTTGGAGCGGATTCGATGAAAAGGGTCCTTATGAAGGGTAAATAGAAGTTGACAAATCACGTTGTGGCTTTAACGTAGGTAAGAAAATGTTCTTTCTAGATCACCTATAGAAGCCACGTAAAACTTGCAACAACAATTAGAGGACGTCTAACTTGTTTTTGCAGCAAGTGTCTTGTGATGTGATATGGCCAAAAGTTGTGATGAATGATGAATGACATATTGTGATGTATGAGATCATGTTCTTGTAATAGGAATCACGACTTGCATGTCGATGAGTATGACAACCGGCAGGAGCCATAGGAGTTGTCTTAATTATTGTATGACCTGCGTGTCAATGATTTAATGCCATGTAATTACTTTACTTTATTGCTAAACCGTTAGCCATAGTAGTAGAAGTAATAGTTGGCGAGCAACTTCATGGAGACACGATGATGGAGATCATGGTGTCATGCCGGTGACGAAGATGATCATGGAGCCCCGAAGATGGAGATCAAAGGAGCTATATGATATTGGCCATATCATGTCACTACTATATAATTGCATGTGATGTTTATTATGTTTATGCATCTTGTTTACTTAGAATGATGGTAGTAAATAAGATGATCCCTTATAATAATTTCAAGAAGTGTTCTCCCCTAACTGTGCGCCGTTGCTAAAGTTCGTCGTTTCGAAGCACCACGTGATGATCGGGTGTGATAGATTCTTACGTTCACATACAACGGGTGTAAGACAGTTTTACACATGCAAAAACACTTAGGGTTAACTTCACGAGCCTAGCATGTACAGACATGGCCTCGGAACACAGAGACCAAAAGGTCGAACATGAGTCGTATGGAAGATACGATCAACATGGAGATGTTCACCGATGATGACTAGTCCGTCTCACGTGATGATCGGACACGGCCTAGTCGACTCGAATCATGTAACACTTAGATGACTAGAGGGATGTCTAATCTGAGTGGGAGTTCATTAAATAATTTGATTAGATGAACTTAATTATCATGTACTTTAGTCTAAAACCTTTGCAAATATGTCTTGTAGATCAAATGGCCAACGCTCATGTCAACATGAACTTCAACGCGTTCCTAGAGAAAACCAAGCTGAAAGATGATGGCAGCAACTATACGGACTGGGTTCGGAACCTGAGGATCATCCTCATAGCTGCCAAGAAAGCATATGTACTAGATGGACCGCTAGTTGAAGCACTCATCCCAGAGAACCAAGACGTTATGAACGCTTGGCAGTCACGTGCTGATGATTACTCCCTCGTTCAGTGCGGCATGCTTTACAGCCTAGAACCGGGGCTCCAAAAGCGTTTTGAGAAACACGGAGCATATGAGATGTTCGAGGAGCTGAAAATGGTTTTCCAAGCTCATGCCCGGGTCGAGAGATATGAAGTCTCCGACAATTTCTATAGTTGTAAGATGGAGGAAAATAGTTCTGTCAGTGAGCACATACTCAAAATGTCTGGGTTGCACAACCGCCTGTCCTAGCTGGACATTAACCTCCCGGACGAGGCGGTCATTGACAGAATCCTTCAGTCGCTCCCACCGAGCTACAAGAGCTTTGTGATGAACTACAATATGCAGGGGATGGTGAAAACTATTCCTGAAGTATTTTCAATGCTGAAGTCAGCATAGGTAGAAATCAAGAAAGAACATCAAGTGTTGATGGTCAATAAAACCACCAAGTTCAAGAAGGGCAAGGGTAAGAAGAACTTCAAGAAGGACGGCAAGGATGTTGCCGCGCCTGGTAAGCCAGTTGCCAGGAAGAAGTTAAGCAATGGACCCAAGCCTGAGACTGAGTGCTTTTATTGCAAAGGGAAGGGTAACTGGAAGCGGAACTGCTCCAAATACTTAGTGGACAAGAAGGCCGGCAACACTAAAGGTATATTTGATATACATGTAATTGATGTGTACCTTACCAGTACTCGTAGTAACTCCTGGGTATTTGATACCGGTGCCGTTGCTCATATTTGTAACTCACAGCAGGAGCTGCGGAATAAGCGGAGACTGGCGAAGGACGGGTGACGATGCGCGTCGGGAATGGTTCCAAGGTCGATGTGATCGCCGTCGGCACGCTACCTCTACATTTACCTACGGGATTAGTTTTAAACCTTAATAATTGTTATTTAGTGCCAAGTTTGAGCATGAACATTGTATCTGGATCTCGTTTGATACGAGATGGCTACTCATTTAAATCCGAGAATAATGGTTGTTCTATTTATATGAGAGATATGTTTTATGGTCATGCCCCGATGGTCAATGGTTTATTCTTAATGAATCTCGAGCGTAATGTTACACATATTCATAGTGTGAATACCAGAAGATGTAAAGTTGGTAACGATAGTCCCACATACTTGTGGCACTGCCGCCTTGGTCACATTGGTGTCAAGCGCATGAAGAAGCTCCATGCTGATGGACTTTTAGAGTCTCTAGATTATGAATCGTTTGACACATGTGAGCCATGCCTCATGGGCAAGAAGACTCCGTTCTCCGGAACAATGGAGAAAGCGACCAACTTATTGGAAATCATACATACTGATGTGTGTGGTCCAATGAGCGTTGAGGCTCGCGGAGGATATCGTTATGTTCTCACTCTCACTGATGACTTGAGTAGATATGGGTATGTCTACTTAATGAAACACAAGTCTGAGACCTTTGAAAGGTTCAAGGAATTTCAGAATGAGGTAGAGAATCAACGTGACCGAAAGATAAAGTTCCTACGATCAGATTGTGGAGGAGAATATTTAAGTCACGAATTTGGTACGCACTTAAGGAAATGTGGAATCGTTTCACAACTCACACCGCCTGGAACACCTCGGCGTAACGGTGTGTCGAACATCGTAATTGCACTCTATTGGATATGGTGCGGTCTATGATGTCTCTACTGATTTACCGCTATCATTTTGGGGATACGCTCTAGAGACATCTACATTCACTTTAAATAGGGCACCGTCTAAATCCGTTGAGACGACACCGTATGAATTATGGTTTGGGAAGAAACCTAAGCTGTCGTTTCTAAAAGTTTGGGGATGCGATGCTTATGTCAAGAAACTTCAACCTAAAAAGCTCGAACCCAAGTCGAAAAAATGCGTCTTCATAGGATACCCTAAGGAAACCATTGGGTATACCTTCTACTTAAGATCCGAGGGCAAGATCTTTGTTGCCAAGAACGGATCCTTTCTGGAAAAAGAGTTTCTCTCGAAAGAAGTAAGTGGGAGGAAAGTAGAACTCGATGAAGTACTACCTCTTGAACAGGAAAGTGGTGCAGCTCAGGAAAATGTTCCTGTGATGCCAACACCAACTGGAGAGGAAAATAATGATGATGATCAAGGTACTTCGGATCAAGTTGCTAATGAACTTCATAGGTCCACAAGGACACGTTCCACACCAGAGTGGTATGGCAACCCTGTCCTGGAAATCATGTTGTTAGACAACGGTGAACCTTCGAACTATGAAGAAGCGATGGCGGGCCCAGATTCCAACAAATGGCTTGAAGGCATGCGATCCGAGATAGAATCCATGTATGAAAACAAAGTATGGGCTTTGACAGACTTGCCCGATGATCAACGAGCGATAGAAAACAAATGGATCTTTAAGAAGAAGACGGACGCGGATGGTAATGTTACCATCCATAAAGCTCGACTTGTCGCTAAGGGTTATCGGCAAGTTCAAGGGGTTGACTACGATGAGACATTCTCTCCCGTAGGGATGCTGAAGTCCGTCCGAATCATGTTAGCAATTGCCGCATACTATGATTATGAGATATGGCAGATGGACGTCAAAACGGCATTCCTTAACGGACATCTTAAGGAAGAACTGTATATGATGCAGCTGGAAGGTTTTGTCGATCCTAAGAATGCTAACAAAGTATGCAAGCTCCAGCGATCCATTTATGGGCTGGTGCAAGCATCTCGGAGTTGGAACATTCGCTTTGATGGGATGATCAAAGCGTTTGGTTTATGCAGACTTATGGAGAAGCCTGCGTTTACAAGAAAGTGAATGGGAGCTCTGTAGCATTTCTCATATTATATGTAGATGACATACTCTTGATGGGAAATGATATAGAACTTTTTGACAGCATTAAGGCCTACTTGAATAAGTGTTTTTCAATGAAGGACCTTGGAGAAGCTGCTTACATATTAGGCATCAAGATCTATAGGGATAGATCGAGACGCCTCATAGCTCTTCCACAAAGCACATACCTTGATAAGATTTTGAAGAAGTTTAAAATGGATCAGTCCAAGAAAGGGTTCTTGCCTGTGTTGCAAGGTGTGAGATTGAGCTCGGCTCAATGCCCGACCACGGCAAAAGATAAAGAAGAGATGAGTGTCATCCCCTATGCTTCAGCCATAGGATCTATTATGTATGCCATGATGTGTACCAGACCTGATGTAAACCTTGCCGTAAGTTTGGTAGGAAGGTACCAAAGTAATCCCGGCAAGGAACACTGGACAGCGGTCAAGAACATCCTGAAGTACCTGAAAAGGACAAAGGACATGTTTCTCGTTTATGGAGGTGACGAAGAGCTCGTCGTAAAGGGTTATGTCGACGCTAGCTTCGACACAGATCTGGATGACTCTAAGTCACAAACCGGATACGTGTATATGTTGAATGGTGGAGCAGTAAGCTGGTGCAGCTGCAAGCAGAGCGTCGTGGCGGGATCTACATGTGAAGCGGAGTACATGGCAGCTCGGAGGCAGCGCATGAAGCAATTTGGGTGAAGGAGTTCATCACCGACCTAGGAGTCATACCCAATGCGTCGGGGCCGATCAAACTCTTCTGTGACAACACTGGAGCTATTGCCCTTGCCAAGGAGCCCAGGTTTCACAAGAAGACCAGGCACATCAAGCGTCGTTTCAACTCCATCCGTGAAAATGTTCAAGATGGAGACATAGATATTTGCAAAGTACATATGGATCTGAATGTCGCAGACCCGTTGACTAAACCTCTCTCGCGAGCAAAACATGATCAACACCAGAACTCTATGGGTGTTCGACTCGTCACAATGTAACTAGATTATTGACTCTAGTGCAAGTGGGAGACTGTTGGAAATATGCCCTAGAGGCAATAATAAAAGGATTATTATTATATTTCCTTGTTCATGATAATTGTCTTTATTCATGCTATAACTGTATTATCCGGAAATCGTAATACACGTGTGAATACAAAGACCATAACATGTCCCTAGTAAGCCTCTAGTTGACTAGCTCATTGATCAACATATAGTCATGGTTTCCTGGCTATGGACATTAGATGTCGTTGATAACGGGATCACATCATTAGGAGAATGATGTGATGGACAAGACCCAATCCTAAGCAAAGCATAAGATCGTGTAGTTCGTTTGCTAGAGCTTTTCCAATGTCAAGTATCTTTTCCTTAGACCATGAGATCGTGTAACTCCCGAATACCGTAGGAGTGCTTTGGGTGTACCAAACGTCACAATGTAACTGGGTGACTATAAAGGTGCACTACAGGTATCTCCGAAAGTGTCTGTTGGGTTGACACGGATCGAGACTGGGATTTGTCACTCCGTATGACGGATAGGTATCTCTGGGCCCACTCGTTAATGCATCATCATAATGAGCTCTAAGTGACCAAGTGTTTGGTCACGGGATCATGCATTACGGTACGAGTAAAGTGACTTGCCGGTAACGAGACTGAACGAGGTATTGGGATACCGACGATCGAGTCTCGGGCAAGTAACGTACCGATTGACAAAGGGAATTGTATACGGGGTTGATCGAATCCTCGACATCGTGGTTCATCCAATGAAATCATCGTGGAACATGTGGGAGCCAACATGGGTATCCAGATCCCGCTGTTGGTTATTGACCAGAGAGCCGTCTCGGTCATGTTTGCGTGTCTCCCGAACCCGTAGGGTCTACACACTTAAGGTTCGGTGACGCTAGGGTTATTAGGAAGACTTGTATGTGATTACCGAATGTTGTTCGGAGTCCCGGATGAGATCCCGGACGTCACGAGGAGTTCCGGAATGGTCCGGAGGTGAAGATTTATATATGGGAAGTTGTCATACGGTCACCGGAAAGTTCCGGGGGCATATCGGTATTGTACTGGGGCCACTGGAAGGGTTCCGGGGGTCCACCGGGAGGGGCCACCTCTCTCGGAGGGCCTCATGGGCCGTAGTGGGCAGGGGAACCAGCCCCTGGAGGGCTGGGCGCCCCCCCCCTTGGGCCCATGCGCCTAGGGTTGGGGGAAACCCTAGTGGGGGCGCCCCCCTTGCTTGGGGGGCAAGCCCCCCTCCCTTGCCCCCCCCCCTCTAGATCTCATCTAGAGGGGGCCGGCCCCCTTCCCCCTTCCCCTATAAATAGAGGGGCGAGAGGAGGGCTGCACACCACATCCAAGGCGCAGCCCCTCCCCTCCCCAACACCTCTCCTCCTCCGTTAAAGAGCTCGGCGAAGCCCTGTCGGAGTACTGCCTCTCCACCACCACCACGCCGTCGTGCTGCTGCTGGAGTCTTCTTCCTCAACCTCTCCTTCCCCCTTGCTGGATCAAGAAGGAGGAGACGTCATCCGCTCCGTACGTGTGTTGAACGCGGAGGTGCTGTCCGTTCAGCACTTGGTCATCGGTGATTTGGATCATGACAAGTACGACTCCATCATCCCCGTTCTCTTGAACGCTTCCGCTCGCGATCTACAAGGGTATGTACATGCACTCCTATCACTCGTTGCTTAGATGAACTCATAGATGGATCTTGTTGAAACCATAGAATTTTTTTTAATTTTCTGCAACGTTCCCCAACAGATCGCAAGGGCGATGTCCAAACATCACAATGTATCAACTGAAACGGATAGGCCGCAATAGTGGTAGAGTTGCTAAAGGTTAGACGGATGTGTTTGCCAACACGGCAAGCATGACAAATATGGTCATCGACCTTATTACAAGTGAAAGAAAAACTATGAAGAATGTGATGGAGCGAGGCATGATTAGGGTGACCCAAACAAGCGTGCCAGAGGTCCACACTGGTGGAGAGGGCGACAGGGGCGGCGTCGGCGGAGGATGGTGGGTGGACCAGGTAGAGGTCATCCGGGCTGTCACATCGGTGAAGAACCATCCTGGAACGGGCGTCCTTCACAGAAAAACCACAAGCGTCAAATTCAACCGTAATTGGATTTTCACGAGTAAGACGGCAAACAAAGACAAGATTTTTGATTAGTTCAGGAGAAACTAAGATATGAGACATGTTAATAGGTGTACTAGAAGACGGAAAAAGAAGTAGAACCAACATGTGTGATGGGAAGGGAAGGGCCATCGCCGAGAGTAATGCGAGTGGCAGTGTTGGTGGGAGAGAAAGAGGTTAAGTTACCCAGGTTGGAGGACATGTGTGCGGTAGCCCCGGAATCCATGAACCAGTCGCCGCCACCGGTGTAGGTGTTGGTGGTGGGGGCCGACTGAAGTGCATCTAGGAGAGACGGGTCCCAAGGCAACGAGGCGGGTGCCGAGTTGTAGAAGCCGGAGCCGAGCTGCGGCGGCGCAAGGGCTGGCAGCGGTGGATAGGCCGGGTAGGCCCCGGACTGCTGGAACGCCGCGAAGGCCGCAGGTGGCTGCGGGACGGCGTGGTAGGCCTGGTGCTGCGCTGGTCGAGGGCCCAGGATGCCGGGGGCAGTGGGGCGGGGTACCGGCATAGAATATGCATGGAAGACGCCGGTCCAAGGATTTTGCCCGTAAGCTCACGGCGCCATGGGCTGTTGCTGCTGCTGGACACGGGGCGGCCCGGCGGGGTTAGCCGCCCGCTGCTGGCCCTTGCGCCCCCCGTTGCCGCGGCGACCGCCGCACTCGTTGGAGGCAGCGGGCATCGGCGCCCCCTGTTGGGGGTACGGGAAGGGCGGCGGGACCGGCTGGGGCAGCGGGAAGGGCGCCGGCTACTGTTGGGGAGCCGCGTCGTGCGACATGCCGGCGGCGCGCCCTCATCTTCTTCATCCTACATTCCTCCAAACGCAGGTAGGCGACGACCTTGGGGAAGGTCGGGTTGGGGATGAGCATGAGGTCGGCAGCCGCGTGGGTGAACTCCTCGTGGAGACCGATGACGAGGCTGCTGAGGAGAAGGTCATTGGAGACGTTCTCGTCGATGTCACAGAGCTTGTCACAGAGGCGCTTGAGGTGCATGCAAAAGTCGTTCACGGAGGAACTATTTTGATGGCACCCAAAGAACTCCTGTTGAAGAAAGACGAGTCGTTTTAGCCGGTTGTCGGTGAAGAGGCTATTGAGCTTCGTCCAGATGGCATGTGCATCATCACCATCTTGCACCACCGTGTAGAACAAGTCCTCGGAGATGGTGAGGAAGAACCTGCGAATGAGCGTCGCCTCGACCGTCGACCACTCGGCGTCAAACGCCATGGTCGTGGTGTCAACGGTGTCGTCGATGTGCTCCTGGAGCTGGAACTCACAAAAAACGAGATGAAAGTGAGTCTTCCATGCATAGTAAGATGAGTCCTCCTGGGAGAGACATATGGGCACATGGGCGAGGATGTCGACGTTGCGGATGACTTCGGCGGGGATGGGAGCAGGGCCGGCGAAGGGATTGGAGGGTTGGGTGGCGCCGGACATGGGGGAGGAGGAGGAGGAGTCGTAGGAGGCGAACGACATGGCATAGGGTTAGAGTTCGGGTGGAGGTAGAGGGAGAGTGGGTGGCGGCTGCAAGGGAAGATGGCGGCCGTGGTGGGATGCGGCGGCAGGGGATCCTGTGGCGGCAAGGAGCGGCGGCGGCAACTGGCGGCGGCGGCAAGAAGGCGGCGGCGGCTCAGGTGCGGTGGCAGCGGCGGGAGCGTTAGGAAGAAAACGCGGTATCTGATGCCATGTGGATTATGCGATATGTTCATTGATCGTATGCCGTAGCATATATAGAGTACAAGGGGCAAGGATATCTCAACCGTATCCGCTATACAAGGAAAGGATCCGGAGATATCCGTAGACTAGGAAACAATAAAAGAAGATCCTAGCTGGCTAAGTACATGCGATCATGAGTATCTCAACAGTGAGCTACCTCCGTCTAGTCCGCAGAGCTCTCAGAAGAAAGGTCTCTCCTCGATGATCATGCTCATCCCCTGGTCCATCTGGACCCACCGAAACGTCTGTGTGTTTGACGGAGTGCAGCCGTCAATCAACTGCCTCTCGCATGGGATCAAGGAGGAGGCCAAGACTTGGTCGAAGGCGGGTGCCAAGGGGCTTTCAAATTCCATGCCATAGCTAGTTCGTTGTTGTGGTTGGGCTGAGCAACCCAACGCTCTGTTCTGTTCACACAAGGGTTGGCGCTATCCTTGCGCACGCTGTGCCCTAGCGTTACCTATTTTCACAATTGTACTATTTTCTCCTATCAATGAATGATACGCAAGCTTTGCGTATTCGCGAAAAAAAGGAAGAAAAATGAAAACGGTGCTCTAAAATGTCATTTTGGTAGTATTTTAAAGCATTGATTATTATTATTATTTTGCCTAGACCGCGAAAAATTGCCATTTTCTTCATGAAAATGTGCACACAGGTTCATTGTCTTAAAAGGTCAAGTTTCATTTACTATTTTTTTCTTCATATTTTACTATTCACCCGGATGCATATGCGCTCCCGAATAGATACACACTTGCCCAAGAAGGAGAGACATGCTTGTAATATGTATTATACAAATGATCAGAGTCCGTCTATAACACGTAGAATTGCGGCGTGTGTCATGTCCACATGAGTACAAACAGGTTGTGAGGTGTAAGGCAGGGATGGTTAGGCCGTGTATGCAGATAGCACTCAATTGTCTTGAAGCTTTCTGGCAAAATCGTTCTGAGCTCGGAGCACGAAGCATCGAAAGGTGAACAAGAGTCATATGGAGATATGATCGGGAAAAGTTTGCCTACCGATCAAAATTCTCGTCATCAGTGATGTCCACATCAATGGCTAAGAATAAGATCAAGGTCTTGAATCACTCACTATCAATTATGAGAGATATTGATTTGAGTGGGAGTGCAGTTTAAATTAAAATTTGTTTAAACACTGGTGCAAATTAATTATGAATCAATGTCTAAATGAATGTGTTTATCGTTGTAGATCAACAGCTCGCAATATGTTCAACTTAGCCCCTATGTTAGAGAAAGAAAAGTTGGCTGCTAATGGTGGAAACTATGCTGATTGGATCCGGAACCTGAGATTTGTTCTTACGAGTGCTAAGGACTATGTGCTAGATCATCCCTTGGGTGATCCTCCTGAAAAGGATGCACCACAAAAAATTGATGCTTTCACCGCTCGTAGTGATGACTATGAATCAGTCCAGTGCCTCATGTTGACTTGCATGGATCTTGAACTACGTAAACGCTTTGACCGTTCTACTACTCAATTTATAATTGGGACGCTGGAAGTTATGTATAAGAAGCAGGTAAGGACCAAACGTTTTGAAATAACCAGGGCCTTGATTGAATGCAGGATGGCAGAAGGTTCCTCAATGAGTGAGCATATAGTGAAGCTTGCTGCATGGCTATGTTGATATACTAGCTTCTCTGGAATTTGAAATTCTTCCCAAACTCGGTACAGATATTGTTCTTGCTTCACTCCCCCATATTATGATGGTTTTATCATGAATTATAACATGAACGACATGGAGAAAAGTGCAAACAAGTTGTTCACTATGCTCAAAACTGCAAAAGCTGGGATGCGGAAGAACAAACAAGTGTTGATGGTCAACAAACCGCCAGTTTCAAAAAGAAGGGCAAGTCCAAGAGGAAGTCTACTTGTGCTGGTAAGACCGTGTCTCAGAAGAAGAACAAGGGTGGAGCCACTAAAGGGACCGAATGTTTCTACTGCAAGCAAAAAGGACACTAGAAGCGCAACTGCAATAAGTACTTGGCGGATAAGAATAGTTCTTCTGATAAAGGTATAAAAGTTATACAGAATTAATATTATTCAACTTGTTGATTTCATGTATGTCATGAGTAGTTGATATTGATCGGTTGCTCTCACTTGCAAAACGATGTAGGGCCTATAGAAAGCTTGCAAGTTGAGAAGAAATGAAGTTGTGATGCAAATCGGGAACGGTGATGGGATCGCTACTCAAGACCATTGAAGTCATGCCTTTAGTTTATCTTCAAGATTTATCTTAGGACCGAATAATAGTTATTTTGTTTTGTAATTGTGTAAAACAATATGTTTTGGGATATACGACGGATATTCATATAAGTTTTAAACAATGGTTGTTCAAGTTGTTATAAGAATATGTTTTGAATTTACCTCTATTATTGGTGGTTTATTGATGAAATCTTGAATTGAAAGTTTATAACATAAATGCTAAACGTCTTGAGAATACTAATAAACACCACTTAAATGTGGCACTTCTTGGTTATATCGAAAAAATAATCTTCATGGAAATGAAGTACTGAAGTCAAATCAGTTGACAAAAATACATGGTGATGCATATAATCTGATGAGCAAACCAGGGCGCGGTGGATAATTATACTTTATTAATTATTTATGATTTAATTGATATAAATCTGAAATATTTGAAAGGTTCAAAGAAATTCAGAATGAAGATAAGAATCATCATGACAAAAAATAAAAGGTCCTTTATCTAAGTCATGAGTTTAGCAAAACACTCAAATAATTGTGGAATTGTTTATTATGGATCTGCTTTATTAATTTTGGGGATATGCACTTGAAACAACTACA
This sequence comes from Triticum timopheevii, assembly GCA_963921465.1. Taxonomy (NCBI): domain Eukaryota; kingdom Viridiplantae; phylum Streptophyta; class Magnoliopsida; order Poales; family Poaceae; genus Triticum; species Triticum timopheevii. The sequence continues at coordinate 121,026,111 of OY997270.1, forward strand.
TATGCACTAAATAGAGCACCGCATAATAGTCTGGCAAAACGACGCCATATGAGTTATGGAGTTCACGATCCAGACAAATGCTACTTTGTAGGTTATCCGAAGAAGTAGTTGGGTATTCCTTCTACCAAAAGTTCAAGACAAAGTGTTTGTCACAAAGAATGAACACTTTCTCGAGAAGGAGTTTTCTTGCTAAATAAGTAAGTGGGAGGACAGTGCAGCTTGATAAGATTATCGAATCTCTGGCGGAACTAAGTGGGATTAACAAACCAGAAGTTGTTCCGAAGGTTGTCTGCAACTGAGCCATAAGTTACTACACTAGTTGTAGAAACTCTAATTAAAGCTTGTAACTGAACAACGTAGACTATGAAAATTTAATGAACCTCCTAAACAATCTCATACTGAGATATTCATCTTAGAAGAAGATGAACATGCGCACTACAAGGAAGCGATGGCGGTGCCCAGCTCGAAGGAATGGCTTATAGCCATGCACCCCAAAATGGAGTTCATATACAATTAAGTTTGGAACTTGGTTAATTCTCTAAAAGGTATAGAGTTCATATGCGACAATTAAGTTTGGAACTTGGTTGATTCTCCAGAAGGTATGGAGCAAATGGAATGAATGTCAAAACTAGTTTCCTAAATGGAAAACGATGTATGGATGATACAACTGGAAGATTTTGTAGATCCTCATAATGTCGGATGAGTGTGCAAGCTTCAAAAGTTTTTATTTTTTTGAAGCAAGTATCAAGGAGCTGGAATCAACATTTTAATGAAATATTTAAAGAGTTTACCTTTGTTGAAATGATAAAGAAACTTGTGAAGTTTAGTCAGAGCTACATAGGATTTCTAATCTTATATGTATGAGACATATTGTAGATTATAAATAATATAAAGTTTCTAAAGCACAATAATTTTTTTAAAGAGTATATTTCCAATGAAAACTAAAGCAAAGCAAATTATTGGACATAAAGATCTATATAGCAAGATTAAGACGTGTGATTGCGCTAAGCTAAATTTAATATATAGACAATGTTTTAAAACATTTTAAATGGAGAATGTGTTTTCTCCCAATGTCATATAACATGATGCTTAGAATAAATGAATGTCCTATGATAGTTGATAAGCATGAACAGATAAGTGGGTTATTGAATCCGTCATCAATGTTATGATATGTATAAAGCCAAATGGCCAAATGTTTTATGTACTAAATGTTAGTAGCAGGTACCAAAGTGATCCCGGATTGGCTCACTAGGTAACAGTTAATATAATTAAGTACCTCAAAAGGACAAAAGACTTGTCTATAGAGGATATGAAGAAGTTCATTGTAAAAGGTTGCACAAACACCAGCTTCATGACTAATATAAATTATATTGGGCTATTATTGTTTAGAATAGCTTTCAAGCATGAACAATATTGCGGATAATGTAAGAAAATATGTTAAAAGCATTAGGTGTTTCAAAGTTGTCTGAATCAAGAAGTGTCTTGATATAATTGGTGTGATCCCGAGTGTGATAAAACCAAGGACACTATATTATGAATATAGTTAATCAACAAGTGTCTTGATATAGTTGGTGTGATCCCAAGTGCAATGAAACCAATGACACTGTATTATGAATAATAGTGCCATTTCTCAAAGCAAAAGGAATCAAGATCCTACAAAAGTCAGACATGACTAACATAAATATTACATGGTTTTGAATGTGTCGAAACCGATCACGAAGGCTTTACCACAAGCAAAGCATGAGCAACACCAGATAAGCCATAGGTTTTAAGTAGACTATGCAGCTAGATTATTGACTCTAGTGCAAGTGAGAGTCTATAGGAAATATTCCCTAGAGACAATAATATTATATTATTATGTTTCCATTTTCATAATTAAGAGTTTGTATTTCATGCTATAACTGCTATGATCCTGGAATATGTGATTCTGTGAAAAACTCATATGCACAAGTGAAATAATAAACGGTAAAATTGGGTTCCTAGTCTCGCCTCTAAGACTGGCTCAAGTGTTGTAGGTGATTATGTTTTCCGGATCTTATAGGATATCATTAAGTGTAACGATAGTCCTAAAACAACATTGAGAGTATGACATTAGAAGAATGATCATATTGAATCAACCCAAACTTGTTTGTTATACTTTGAGATAATATCGTCTGAAATCAATTGTTATAACAAAGTGTTAGCATGTGGTTTGAGTTCTTCGGACCATGAGAATATCATAGTCACTTCCTACCATACGATGGAATTTGGGGTTGCTCAAACATCATATGTAACAAAGTGATCATAATGACAACTTACAGGTTCATCGAAAAGTTTGACAAGGGACTAGATGGCTCGAGAGTGGGATTTGCTGCTCCGATGATGGACAGATATTCTTAGGTCCCTATTGGTGTGAGAGCATCAATCATCGTCTGGCCATACATAGGTGACTATGTCACGAGGATGCCAGAACACTTCAACGAGAAAGAAGAACAAAGCGGGTAACGAGAAGAATGGTATAGTGAGCATATCCATGACTCAAGAGGATACCGGCACGCCTCGGGATTTGTAAAGTATTGCGAAGCAAAGAGAACAACACATGATAAACAAACCTTCACTCAGATATCATTCGTATAATCATAGGGATCGATATGGACGTCCACGGTTCCGCTGTCGGTCATTGAACGGAGGAGATTCGTTCATGTCTATGATTTACCAAACCTACGGGTTCACAAGCTTAAGGTAATCATGATTTGCTGATTGTTAGTAGGAGGAGAGTATCAAGGATTTATTTGTGGAATTTTTTCATTAATATTCGAAATAGTTTCGAGAGGAATCGGAAGCGTTTTGGGGTCGCCGGAAGGGTTTCGGAGTTTATTGGGCAATGCCGGGTATTACTGATAAATAATATATAGGTGGAAAATGTTTTCGGGGATTTTAAATTAATAATAAAAAGTCTCTAGTAATTGTTAGAAGGCTTTTATATTTAATTTAATATCAACGGGCCTTAAAAGGCCAAGTGGTGGAAGGAATAATGGGCCACCATGGCCAAATAGGAAAGGAAGTGGGGAGGCCGAATTGTAGTGGGGGGCGTTCCTTCTCCCTTTCCTCGGTCGGCGCACCAAGGAGGAGCTTTCCCTCCTTGGTGGCAGCCCATCTCTCCCCTATAACCTATATATACTAGAGGATTTTGCCCTTTGGGACACGCAACTTTTGGAGCCTCCTCTAGTCCTCTAGTTCTAGTTCTAGTTGATCCTAGTTGATCGATTAGAGCTTGACCTAGATCCTCTAATACTCATAATTAGAAGTCATGTGTGGTTCTAATCTCCTCCCTCTAATTCTTCAGCAACGATTAGCTCTGGACAAAGAAGCGCTGCGGATATTGAAGACCATCACTTGCAACAAGTAGAGAGGTCGTGTTTTCGATCTACCGTTTGAGGGATCATTCAAGGCCGGTTCACGGGATCGTTCATCCATGGTATGAGGGACTCCAACTATGATCTACACCGATGCGTCTACTTCCGCTGCACTCTAGAGTCGGTAACAATTGTGATACAAACCGTTTATGCATTTTCATATTGTTCCTGGGTGATCATAGGTGTTTTTTTTCTACTACATTTCCCAACAACGGGTGCGCCCCCGTCTAGGGTCAGTGGCTCCCCAAGGGATGGATGCTAGTGAGCGACACCTAACCGTCTAGAGGATGCATAGTCTTCAATAGTAACAAGTACAAGCTAGAGGCTTGATCAAGTTCTTCGGTGATGCTCAATCACATTTCACTTTAGGCTCAGATTGTTATCTCTCACTTAGAATTTCTCATATCAGTGAGAGGAGGTTGCTTAGACAACACTAGTCAATTCACAAGGAGCATCCAACCACAAAGGGTTGGCACAGAGGCTATTTATAGCTGGTGAGCAGGCCCAGGAACTTATATGACCATGGGAAGGGGACATGCCCATCCAGGAACCAACACGTGGCAACAACCAGATTTTGAATCATAGTGTACATGGATTGACTTGCAGGGCAAGACAATCAACTCATAAGCAAGGAATTTAACCCTGGTAACCAAAGATACTACCCAAAAGACTTGCTTGGAAAGGAGATTTCCAAGTCTTCAGTCACTAAAGAAATAGGTTCTATTAATGAGCAAATACACACACCAAGACTTCAATCTTGCTTCACTTAGACCCCCATTAATAGTGTGATTTGCCCCCAAATAAAAAATAAAGAAACTAGTAAACAAAAGTATACACAACAACTTCCAATTCTTCAATGGGTATTCTGAAGACTTCAATGACAACATTTTTAGGACTCATCAATCATTGGTTAAAGCCAAGTCCTCATGGACTTTCACCTATGTGTACTCATTAAGACATTAGTCCTTAACTATTTTGTCATTTATCATCCATAACCCTCAAGGGGACACTAGATGCACTTTGTCTCGATCAGTGGATCCCTATGCGGTATGTGGCCTTGCCACCTCTATAAAAAGCGATGAGTGGATACCCATCCTTTGATGTAGATGCCTACCAATGGAGCCCAATATTTTATTTGGGCTAGAGTAGTGGTGCATTTGGACGTGGAGTTCCGTGGAGGCCTACTTTTGTGGTATCTCTGATGGACGCACCATGGTAGTTTGTGCAGAGTACCATATGGCACCACTCTTGGTTGATGCATCATCAAGATACTCAAACATTGCTTTATATACAGGGGGATAATTCTCTATCTAGCCTTTGCTAGTTGGACCAAACAATGACAAACTTGTATCATTACCTTGTATATGTTTTTTGTTTTAATCTTAATTGATTGGACTCAGCATCCTTGATAGAAGTCCTTATTTTGCTCTTCTTGAGCTAGGCAAAGTGTGCCTCCCCTTCTTGAAGTCATTTTTACATCTAGGAAGCAGAAGGCATGTGTCCTAGATGTTTTAGCATATCTTATCATGTAGTTCTTTAATTGTTGTCCATTCAATGTACTCCACTGTTGCTTGTTGAGAGTGCAACTAATCCTCGGGTGGTTTTGGTAATTAAAAACAATATATATGTCATTGATCTAATGAATATTGATGATAGATTTTAGAAGAGGTCAATGATTGGCATGGCATGGAAAAATGAATGTGGACCCCTCGAAATGTCAAGGACAAGAATTGGCTACCCCAAGACTCTTCATTTTTGGTTTAGTGATCCAAGATCACATTGAGTCCCTTAGGAAAGCCAATACTATTAAAAGGGGGTGAGGAATTGTTGATGAGGTTCTTGCTCAAAGTGCTTAGTGATATTTGTCCAAAAACCCTCAGTCACTTTTCCAAAACACATCTGTCCAAAATCCTAATTCATCATTTTGGTCCCACCGATAAAATCCACTCTGGACACACCGAGATTATCCTTGTTTTCCATAGCCAAAACCCTAACAATTTGGTCTGACCAAAATGGCTCTCGGTCCCACCGAGATGGCCTTGCCAAGTTTCTGTGATGAAGTCGCTTCACTTCGGAACCACCGCGGGTTGAAATGATCGTATTTCCGAAACGAGGTTCTACCTTTACCATTGCACTTCGGTCTCACCAAGTTGGTATAATCAGTCTCACCGAAAAGGCTAACGTCAAGTCTTTTGCACTAGTCGGTCTCACCGAGAATTCATGTCGGCGCCACCGAGTTGGGTCAAATATTTGTAATGGTTGGATCTTTGATGCTGCCTATTTATACCCCCTCCACTACCACTTACTCTCTAAGAGAGCCATCAGAACGAACCACTATTTCCACCATTCATTTTCTGACAGAGAACCACCTACTCATGTGTTGAGATCAAGAGATTTCATTCCTACAATTTGAATCTTGACTTCTAGCCTCTTCAAGTTTCTTTTCACTCTAATCCTTCTCCTACCCAAGCCAAATCTGTGAGAGACAAAGATTGAGTGTTGGGACTATCATTTGAAGCAGAAGAGCAAGGAGTTCATCACTAACACAAACATCTATTACCTTTTGGAGAGTGGTGTCTCCTAGATTTGTTAGGTGTTACTTGGGAGCCTCCAAGAACATGTGGAGTTGAACCAAGGCGTTTATAAGGGCAAGGAGATCGATTACTTCGTGAAGATCCACTCGAGTGAGGCTAGTCCTTCATGGAAGAAGGCCATGGTGGAATAGACAAGGTTGCTTCTTCGTGGACCCTTCGTGGGTGGAGTCCTCCATGGACTCGCGTAGCCATTACCCTTGGTGGGTTGAAGTCTCCATCAACCTGGACGTACGATAGCACCACCTATCGGAACCATGCCAAAAATCTTTGTGTCCCCATTGTGTTTGCCTTCTCCAAACCCCTCCTTTACTTTCATGTGAAATGATTTACTTTCCTCTACTATAATCGTAGAATTGCATGTGTAGGGTGATGCTTGACTTGTTGGAATTGCTAAAATTTGCCCACAACTAAATTGGGAAAATGTTAGGTTTTATTTGGTCAAGTAGTCTAATCACCCGCCCCCCTCTAGACATACTTTCGATCCTACAAGTAGTATCAGAGCATTGGTCTCCATTGCATTGGTTTCACAACCAAGGAGAGTATGGCGTGTAGTGAGGGTAACTATCACCATAGAGGTCCATATTTTGATGGTACAAAGTTTGCTAATTGGAAACATAAGATGAAAATGCATATTCTTGGTCATAACCCTGCCATTTGGGATGTTATTCACATGGGCTTGTAAGGTGAATTCTTTGAGGATGGTAGAGAACCTGATCGTGAAGCAACCGCGAAAGAATTAAAAATGTTGCAATACAATGCTCAAGCTTGTGACATTCTCCTCAACGGTTTGTGCCCCGAGGAGTTCAACAAAATCAGCCGCCTCGGGAATGCAAAGGAAACTTGGGATACTTTGGTTCATATGCACGAAGGTACCGAGTCCATCAAGGAATCCAAGTTGGCTGTGCTTCAAAGTCAACTTGACAAGTTCAAGATAAAGGATGGTGAAGGAGTCGCCGAAATGTACTCTAGGCTTGCTATCATCACAAATGAGATTGCCGTCTTAGGAAGTGAAGAGATGACCGACAAGTTCATCATCAAGAAGATCCTTAGATCATTGGATGGAAAATATGATACCGTGTGCACATTGATCCAAATGATGCCTAATTACAAAGATCTCAAGCCCACAGAAGTCATTGGAAGAGTCATTGCTCATAAAATGTCACTCAAGGATAAGGAGGAGCTCCACAACAAGTCAAGTGGTGCATACAAAGCCTCAAGTGATTCTCCTACAACATCAAGTGACAAGCTAGTCTCCAATGAGGAAATAAGTCTAATGGTGAAGAACTTCAACAAATTCTACAAGAGTTGAAGCAAAGATAGAAGCTCCAAGTCAAGGTCCTACAATGAGAAGAGATCTTCTAGTCGTGATTGAAATTGCTACAATTATGGAAGACCCGGACACTATTCTAGTGAGTTCATGGCACCCCACAAGAAAATAGATGAATCACCTCATAGAGAGAGAAGGAGTAGAGATGATCGTTATGAACGAAGACCCTCTCAAAGAAGTAAGGATTCGGAAAGGAAAGACAAGTCATCAAAGATCTATACAAGAAGAAGACATCAAGGTCATGTTGGTGAATGGTTTCCGGCTCCGACTCTGAAACCCACTCCGAGAGAAGTTATCACTCCAACTCCGGCTATACTCAAGATGAAGGTGCCGCCGGACTTGCTCTAGTATCATCCAACTCCCATGACATATTTGATTCACCATATGAAGGAATTGGAAGATGCTTCATGGCTAAAGGCCCCAAGGTATCGCACCATGAGTATCTTGATTTCAATAGTGATGATGATTTGCTTGTTGATAAAACTAGTGATGTGAACTATAATTAACTTGCTAATAATCATGATAGTCAAGATGAAATGAGTGACAGTGCTAAGAAGGAGATTGAGCGTCCAACTAAAGAACTAAATACTCTTAAGTTAGCTCATGAGACAACTCAAGAAGATCATAGAGAGCTCCTAAGAACTCATGAGAAGCTACACTTCGAGAAGCAAAATTTAGAGCAGGAGCATGAGTTTCTAAAAGCAATCAATGATGATCTTCGAAATAAAGAATTCTTCTTACATTGCGAAATGTCTCCTCTTGTATACTTATATGCCACAAGTTAAATCTACTCAAGCTAGTAACAAGAGTAAGAAAAGTTCTTCTTCTAGTAGTAACAATAACAATGCTAAATCCAATATTGTTACTTCTAGTAGCTCTCTTGATTCCACTAATGATTCTGTAAGTGCATCTAGTGCCACCCCTAGTTGGTTTTGGAGTATTGACGACAAACCTGGTTGAGGGACTAATGTGTTTGTGAGAATTGCAGGATAACACAGGTAGTAGTCCCTCATTGATTCGGTTTACCTACCGGAGATGACCCCTAAAAATGTGTGTGAAGACATTGAAGACAATGGTGGTCTTTGAAGCCATTCATGTTGAAGACTATGACATGAGAAGACATTGAGTGAAGACTATGGAGCACGAAGACTTAGTTGTTTTGTTGTTTCCTCTCTTCTTTGTTGAGTCATAGGAACCACCGCACTGTTAAGTGGGGTCCAAGTGAACAAAGTCAGAGTGACTGAAGTGATGCTCAACCAAATCCTATGTCTTCGAGTGAAGACAATGAGAGCAAATCTTATCCAGAGTCGGATGAGTCAGCTTTACTTGTAGCCCAAGTCAAGTTGTCGCGTGTGTTTGAAATCTGACCGTTGCAACACGTGTCAGTTCCTTAGTGACCCAGGGTCATTTCAGACAAATCAGGTCGAGTTGCCCAGTGGCTATAAATAGCCCACCCCCTACACCATAAATTGGTGGCTGCTCAGAGTTAGTACACGGCTTTTGTCATTTGAGAGCAACCCACCGCCGAAGCTTTCGAGAGAGAATCCTTGCGAGGACAAAGCCCAAACCACCCAGAGCCCAAAGAGTGTTTGGCATCACTGAAGTCTTTCTGTCCACGTGATCCGAATACTTGTTACACTTGAGGACTGTGAATCCTCCAGCCGGTTAGGCGTCGCGTTCTGAGCATCCAAGAGCCATTGTGGATTGCCGGTGAACAAAGTCTATGAAGGTTCGGAAGTCTACCTTGAAGACTTACCAGAGTGATTTGGCGGGGACTAGGTGTCCTTAGATCAAGGGGAATAAGGTGAAGACGCGATCTTCTGAGTTGAATCTCAGCCTCCCTAACCAGACGTATAGTTGTCACAGCAACTAGAACTGGTCGAACAAATCCATGTCCTTCTGAAGCCACTGGCTCTATCTCTACTTCTCTTTACTTACAGTTTGTCTTCATGAAGTCATTGCCTGCTTGCATTATCTGTTTGACTTCACTGTGTGACTACCTATTCTGATTGGCTTCATACTATCTTCCATCCTCATCTTTACTACCTAGTTGCTATTAGTCTTCGTGCTTTCACTTCATTGAATACTTGACTATGGCTTGTCTAGTGTAGTCTACCTTCCGCTGTATTTGAATAGTGTTGTTTCTATTGTTTGTCTTCGAAACTCCCACATTTTGAAGACTTTCATCAAAATCGCCTATTCACCCCCCCCCCCTCTAGTCGATAACTAGCCCTTTCAGTTGGTATCAGAGCAAGGTACTCCCTTGTTCTGTGTGATTCGGTTTAACTACCTGGAGTTTCGGCTATCTCGACTGTAGGGATAATCAAAGTCTCCGCTGAGTGCCCCATCTTCAATGGCACTGAATATCCCTACTGGAAGAATAGGATGCGCATGCATCTTGAAGCCATTGATGTCGATCTATGGTATGTCGTCAAGAATGGCGTTCCCAAGACTGGTGAAGGTGTCACCCCTACTGATGTTAAGAAGTTTATTCAACTGGATTCTACCGCCAAGAACATCATCTGTGGTCACCTTACTAAAGGACAGTATGGCCTTGTGAGTGCTCTCGAAACGCCGAAGCTAGTCTGGGACTGGCTCTCCAAGGTCAATGAAGGTGTCTCAACACAGCGAGATCAACGTATCAGTACTCTTCGCAACCTATTCAACCGCTTCAAGAGACACGACAACGAGAATGTCCAGCTCATGTTTGATCGCCTCACTGATATCACAAATGAGCTCCAAGCACTCGGCGCCACTGAGATCACGAAGCATGAGATAGTGAAGACACTACTAAGATCTCTTGACAGCTCATTTGACACCTTAGCCCTGATGATACAAGAAGGCCCTGATTACAAGTCTCTCGATCCGTCCGACATACTTGAGAGGCTCAACACACATGAGTACCAGCTATCTGAGAAACGAGATATCTATGGCCCCAACAATGGCCGAACTCGCGCTTTGAAGGCAAAGGCTGCTGCTTCCTCATCTGAAGAAGAATCTGACTGCAGTTCCGGTGATCCTGAAGACATTGGAAAGGAGCTTGCTATGCTTGTGAAGAAGTTTCAGAAATTCACCAAGAAGAAAGGCTTCAGAAAGTCTTCACGATCCAGCTCAAGGAATGATGAAGCTTCTGCCTATGAGCACAAGAAGAGAACCTGTCACAAGTGCAAGAAACCTGGTCACTACATCTCTGAGTGTCCACGGTGGGACAGTGAGAAGAAGAAGAAGAAGAAGAAGAAGAAGAAGAAGAAGAAGAAGAAGAAGAAGAAGAAGAGCAAAGAATATGATTCTAATGACAAGAAGAAGAAGAAATCCTCCAAGTCTTCTTCCAAGTCTTCGTCACACAAGAAGAGCTCATCTGGCAAGGCCCGTGCTTTTGTTGGCAAGGAAATGGATTCAAAGGAGGAGTCAGCTTCTAAGGAGGTGGAGGTGGAGTCTGAGGAGGAGTCTGACTCTGGTGTTGCGAGTCTGGCTCTAGCTATAGCCTACGTCGCCAAGTCCATCTTCAACACCGAAGACGATGGCTCCGTCACCAACGTTGATGATAATGACAAGGACGACTCGCCTCCCACCTACTGCTTCATGGAACGTGCTGCCAAGGTAAAATCACGTGATGCTTACTTTCAAACATCAAGTGAAGATGACTCTAATGGTTAATCCAAACCTAGTTACAAAACACTTGCTAAAATTGCAACTGAACAACAGAAAGCTATGGAACATACTCAAAAACTGTTAGACAAAAGCGATGACCTGTTGGGCGCGGAAATGACCAATTCTCTGTCCTTAATTGAAGACATAAAAAATCTTCATGTTAAGTACCAGGAACTTGAATGTCGACATGAATCGCTCTCAACTTCTCATGAAAAGCTTTCCTATGATTATCTTCAAAGGAAGCAGGAACTTGAGAAATTGAGATCGGATCATGAAGATCTTCAAAAGGAGAATGAGTCACTTCGCGCTCAAAAGATCAGTCCCGCTCAGGAAGGATTTGAACAACCATGCCTAAAATGCATTGAGCATGATAACGCTGCTTCTGTTGCTGAATGTTCTACTACTGCTACTGTTGCAATATTCAATTGCTGTTGTGGTAACTAACCCCTCTGCGGAGGATACCACTACTATTGCTGATGAGAATGCCAGGTTGAAGACACTGCTTGAGACAGGGATGTACAAAAGTCTCAAAGGGCATCAGACATTAAGTGATGTCCTCAAAAAGAAGATTTTGAACCGAAACCCTAGGAAAGAGGGTGTTGGGTTCGAGAGGAAAATGAACGTTGATGGGTCGTACTGGAAGCCTGAGCAGTACCCCAAAACCACATGGGTTGCTACAAAGGAACCTTCAGTAGATCCATCCACCGTGTCTGGTTTCACTTGTGCTAACCCCATTATCATTGATGAATCCTTTGATGCAAACTATAGACCGTTTAAGAATCAGAATGGTGAAGTGTTTGCCAGGTATATTGGTACTGACTGCAGGAATGGGCCACCTATGAATAAGATATGGGTTCCCAAAAGTAGTCTTGAGAATCTTCCAGTGAATGTCATCATGACACCACCTATGAAGAAGACAAATCCCATACCAAAGGCTTCATATGGTCCAAAAGCTTCGTACAGATCGAGGACTCATCTGAGTCACCCTAACGTCAATGTTTTGCAGGGAAATCATACTTAGACCCATGAATATGAGTGTGTTTCCTCAAACCGCTATGTTCATAGAACAAAGAACTTTTCTGCTTATTCCTATGAGTATTATTCACCTCCTGCAAGGCTATTTACTAGGGCTCCAAAGCCGAAATTCTCAGATGCTGCACTTAGACTCATTGCTTCTAAGCCACCCCCGAAAATGTGGGTGGTTAAGAAACCTTAACTCTACTTTGCAGGGAAAGGTCTCCAGCCGGAAATCAAAGGTGTCCAAAACTAATGCTAGGGACCTTAAACATCTTGTGGGGCACAAGATAAAATACCCAAATGGTCTTACTATGTACTTCGTTCTAGGATTCCTTGACACTCATCCTATCTATCCTAACCAAGATCTAGATTTTCATGTTCCACTTGTTCATCAAATGTTTATGCTTCACAACTCGCTTGGTGAAGCCTATTCCCCAAATTGCACTGTAGGCTATGACACCTCATACTTCAGAATGGATTATGGACAATGGATGCACTAACCACATGATGGACGATCGAAGTCTTCTGATGGATTCAGCGCTGCGTCCATCAGACAAGTCACATCACATTTGCTGACACTGGTAAAAGCAAGGTATTGGGACTAGGCAGACTTGCTATATCAAGGGATCAGCACATGGATAAAGTGATGCTTGTTGAATCCCTTGGTTTCAACTTAATGTCTGTCTCAATGCTTTGTGACTTAAACATGATTGTGCTATTTGGAAAATATCGATGCCTTGTACTAATGGAATCTGACAAGTCTCTAGTCTTTGAAGGGTATCGGAAAGATGATCTATACATGGTAGATTTCTCAGCAGGACCACAGATGGCCGTATGTCTTCTAGCAAAGGCTTCAGAATGCTGGCTTTGGCATCGAAGGCTAGGACATGCTGGCATGAAGAACTTGCACACTCTCGCAAAGAAGAAGCATGTCATGGGCATCGAAGGCGTCAAGTTCAAGAAGGACCATCTGTGTGGCGCTTGCGAAGCTGGAAAGATGATCAGGGCCAAGCATCCCTCAAAGACTATCATGACTACATCTCAACCCTTCGAGCTGCTCCACATGGACTTATTCGGCCCTACTCACTACTCTACTCTCACTGCTACTGCTTGCCTCTATGGCTTTGTCATTGTTGATGATTACTCTAGATATACTTGGGTGCATATAATCCTCTACAAGACTGAAGTGCAGGATGTCTTCAGACACTTTGCCAATCGTTCCATGATGAACTATGGCATCAAGATCAAGCACATCAGAAGCGACAATGACACTGAATTCAAGAACACCGGCTCGACCTCTATCTGGATACTCTGGGTATCACTCATGAGTTCTCTGCTCCTTATACACCTCAGCAAAATGGTATCGCAGAGCGCAAGAACAGAACTCTTATTGAGATGGCCCGAACGATGCTTGATGAGTACAAGACTCCACGGAAGTTCTGGCCTGAAGTCATTGATACTGCATGCCACATCATCAACCGTGTTTATCTTCACAAGCTTCTGAAGAAAACTTCCTATGAACTCCTAACTGGTAAGAAGCCAAATGTAAGCTACTTCGGAGTATTTGGTGCTAGGTGCTGGATCAAGGATCCACATCACACTTCAAAATTTGCACCAAAAGCACATGAAGGTTTTATGCTTGGTAATGGAAAGGATTCGCACTCCTACAGAGTCTTCAACCTCTTTCACTATAAAGTGGTTGAAACTGTGGATGTGCGGTTCAATGAGACTAACGGCTCACAAAGAGAGCACCTGCCAAATGTGCTAGATGAAGTACCTCCAAGTGAATCTATCAAGCAGATGGGAATTGGATAATACCTTCTGAGAATCAAACTGAAGAGGAGCTTGTCATTTCTACACCTAATCAACCTGAAGACAGTGCTCAGCCTGAAGATAATCCCCCAAATAATGACATTGATCGGCAAGAGCAAAATCTTCGTCCTGCTCATCCTCGTGTTGCAAATGAAGTTCAGATTGAGAAGATAATTGACAGGTTGAATGCACCTGGTCCACTCACTCGTTAAAAAGCAACTCAAAGGGCAACACAGCTAACCAACTTCTGTGGGCATTTTGCATTCGTCGCAATCTCTGAACCCAAGAAAGTTGATGAAGCCTTCATGGAACCTGAATGGATTCAAGCTATGCAAGAAGAGCTTCAACAGTTCGAGCTAAATAATGTGTGGGAATTGGTCAAGCGTCCTGATCCTCGGAAGCACAATATCATTGGCACCAAATGAATATATCACAACAAGCAAGATGAACATGGTCAAGTGGTCAGTAACAAGGATCGTCTCGTTGCACAAGGTTACACTCAAGTGGAAGGAATTGACTTTGATGAAACATTTGCTCCGGTGGCAAGGCTTGAAGCCATTCGCATACTGCTAGCCTATGCAAATCATCACAACATCCTTCTGTATCAAATGGTTGTGAAGAGTGCTTTTCTCAATGGAAAGATAGAAGAAGAAGTATATGTCACACAACCTCCTGGCTTTGAAGATCCAAAGCATCCTGATATGGTATACAAGCTCAACAAGGCACTGTATGGCCTCAAACAAGCCCCTCGTGCTTGGTATGATACGCTCAAAGACTTCCTAAAGAGCAAAGGCTTCAAACCTGGTTCACTACTACTCTCTTCACGAAGACATATGATGGTGAACTGTTTGTGTGCCAAATCTATGTGGATGACATTATCTTCGGCTGCACCAACAAGAAATACAGTGATGAGTTTGGTCACATGATGCAAGAGCAATACCAGATGTCCATGATGGGCGAGCTGAAGTTCTTTCTGGGTCTCCAAATCCGTCAGCAACGCAACGGCATCTTCATATCTCAAGACAAATACCTCAAATATTGCCTGAAGAAGTTTGGAATGCAAGACTGCAAAGGATACACGACACAAATGCCAACCAGAAGTCATCTGGGTCCCGACGACAATGGTAAAGAGTTCGATCAAAAGGTATACCGCTCCATGATTTCTTTGCTTTATTTATGTGCATCTAGGCCAGATATAATGCTTAGTGTTTGCATGTGTGCCCGATTCCAAGTGACACTAAAGGAATCACATCACTTAGCAGTGAAGTGAATTCTTCGATATTTGGCTTACACCCCAACATTAGGATTATGGTATCCAAAGAGCTCAGAGTTTGATCTATTTGGATTCTCAGATGCTGATTATGCTGGTGACAAAGTTGATCACAAGTCCACATCAGGCACATGTCACATTCTGGGCCGATCTCTTGTCTGTTGGTCTTCAAAGAAGCAGAACTGTGTATCTCTCTCCACTGCTGAATCTGAATACATTGTTGCTGGATCTTGTTGTTGCTCAGCTTCTTTGGATGAAGCAAACTCTCAAGGACTATGGTATCCATCTGAAGAATGTGCCTCTCTACTGCGACAATGAGAGTGCCATCAAGATTGCCAACAACCCAGTTCAGCACTCGAAGACAAAGCACATTGAAATTCGTCATCACTTTCTCAGAGATCATGTTATGAAGGAAGATATTGATATCATTCACATCAAGACAGAAGAGCAGTTGGCTGATATCTTCACAAAGCCCTTGGATGAGAAAAGGTTTTGCAAGTTGCGGTGTGAGCTAAATATCTTGGAACCTTCAAATGTCCTGTGATTAGGCACACATCCTAACACTTATGCATTTTGATGACTTAGATGTGCAACACACGAAGTAATGTATATCTTCAATCAATGAAGACATACACTCTAAGTGTGAACACATTAATGCAGAATTTGACTTCGGAGCGCCACGATAATTGTGTGCCGTGTCTGGGTCTAATACTTCCTATACAGTGGGTAACGCCACCACCAAACTTTTGTTTGAAGTGTTTCTCTTGGCGTCATGTTTGCAAAGTCTTCATATTTGATTTATCTTTATCCCTGGCTTATATTCAAGTTTATCTTCATTCAGTTGATTTGGCCTTATACTAGTTATATACATAATTGTGTTTTGTCCTCTACAGCATTCACTTATAGCTATGGCTTCTTGTTGAATCTTTTGAACTAAGTGAATGTGATCGGACCCTAACCTATCTATGCTTCTACCTCAACTCTATCTGTCCAAATCATATGCATTCTATTGAAAACTATTGATTGTCTTCACTGAGACCTTGTCAGCCGAAGTCAATCTGACAAACATTTATATCTATTTTAATGTTATATCCTTTTTGCCTGAAAGCCGGAGAATTTGGAACGACCACCCCGACAATCCAGGCGTGCGTGGGAACATGGAACACCTTCAAAGGTGTTGCATGCTTGCCACGTGTCCTTCAGATGTGAACCGCCAGGGGCACCTGCGTAATTGCGTTGTGCCGTCTCTTTCCTTATAAATACCCGTCACATCTCGGTCAAAAATTCTTCTTCCAACTCGCCACCTCTCGCAAACCCTAGCGCCTCCACTAGCTCTCGACGATGCCGGCGACAAAGCGCTTAGCTTCCGCGACTTCTCCGACGCCGTCCTCACGTCGGCCGCGGACCTCGTCCTCGTAGGTGTCTTCCGTCGCCAAGTTAGGGCACAGAAGATTGAACTGCTCGGCCTCCAACTTCGCTCCATCTAGCAGTTCTTCATGCGGTAATTAAATTTCACTTTTTACCGTCTTTTCGATCTGATAGATTCATCCTTCCTTACCAAAATTGGTTTCTGGATCTCCACAGTTGAATCTATCTCATTTTGCATCTCATACTCTGCCTAGTCTATTCACTTATGCTTCTCTACAAGTTAGATTCCTCACTTGTACTTATTCTTGGATTCGTACAAATCTGGAACCAACTCACATCAAATAAGTGAATGTCTTCGCGTTATGAGGTCAATGTCTTCAAACTGATTTATCTTCAAAATCTTCTGAGAATGCATATGACCTCTTCCCCTTCCCTCGCACCTCTAATGCTGTCATAGGTACATGTCCGTGGGAGAATCCCTTGGTTCTCATAGTCTGCATTCGTTTGCAGAATTCTCATATAGTCACATCAATTCTCCTGAAGCCAGTTCTTGTCTGACCAGCCGTCTGAAGCCCTTGCAAGTACTGAAGCCTTCAGATTAAGCTTCATGGCCACTGAGAAGTCAGCAAGAAAGGGTGGCAGACAGCGTCGTGGGAACACTTCTAAGGATTTGCCTCCAGATTTGCACGAGCTGTACAAAAAAGACCCAGAGGAAACCTATACAGGATGCAAGAATCGAATCCAGTGGATTCGAAGATATTGGGCAGAGGAATGGTTCAAGTACCGTTTCGTCATAGAAGAATATGCAGAGAAGAATGCCATCAAGGGACCCTGGGGAGATATTGTGTACAAAAATCTTCAACCCCAGTCCCTTCCTGAAGCCATTTAACGAGAATTCTATCCATGCATGGTTCGCGGACCGCAGCCAGAGAATGCTGACCCTTCTTCTCTGTTGTGGTGCCATGAAGACCATTTTTTCAAGCACAACTACCAGTTTGCCAAAGACTCTGCTGTGAAGAACAAGAAGGCATTAGGACTTGACTTCAACCCTGGTCCTTCTTCACCTCGGGAAGATGGCACCCGTGAAGCCAATGAGAACAGGATCAGCCCCTTCTACAACCTTGCAGGCCTCATCACACACATTGTTGTCCAAGGTGCAAAAGTGGATTATTCTGATGATGGTGTTGACACTGATGATGCTCTAGCTCCTACTCCTAAGCCACAGAAGCAGAAGAAAGCTAAGGCTTCAAAATCATCTGCTGCTACAAAAGCTTCTTGAGTGAAGCCATTGGCAACTGCACCTCCTGCTCCCAATAACACCTCTGAAGATCTCTCTCGCATCTCCAAGAAGCGTGAGAAGCCACAGAAGAAAACTGTTCAGAGATCCAGTCAAGCACTAACACCAGCTGCCGTTCTGAGGAACGAATTTGAAGCCATTGATCTGTCTTTAGATGAAGAGTTTGGTAATGATGCTCTTGAGCAGCTGATTAAGAGCAAGAAAGAGGCGGAGATCTTCAATGATCTGCCCCTCTTCGATGTGAACATCTTGGACAATTTCATTGATGAGTGGTTCGACAATCAAGATCTCAGTTTTGATGATCTCCAAGCTTATCTTCAAGATGATGGCTTCACTGAGAGATTCAAGTTCGACTCCACTCCTCCCAGGAATGCTGTCTTGCGTCGAACCCTGTCTCTTGAAGATTCAGAGTACTCCTCCTCCGCAGCAACTGTAAATGCCAGAGTCTTGGATGACGCAGATGATGCTACCTCACCACCTCCAACCTCAGTGCATGTCGACACTGCACCAAGTTCTTCTGCACCACCAAACCTCAACGACGACCCTGCTGCTTCACCTACTCCTCATGGGAACGAGTAGAGACTATGTCTTCAAACCTTTTTGGTCCTTACTGACAAAAGGGGGAGAAGCATATGTTGATAGTCTTCAAGCGGGTCCATATGGGTGGTTGATATACTTTATGCCTAGTGCTTACAACTCTCTCTTTTGATACATTTGGTTCTTTGAGTTGTAACACTTAAACTTGATGGTCGTCTGCTACTTTTTCTGCTACTCTGTGATGCGATGATAAATTCCGCATATGCAATGATAAATCCCGCATGAAGTCATTTTGCAGACGTCCATTTTTCATTATGCATGTCATTATCCTTGTATATTTGTTCATGCATGATGTATTGTCTTAATATGGTGAAGAGGATCTCCACAAGTACAACCTGCCATGTGCATTTGCATTCCAACACAAAACATTTATATGCACATCTTCAAGGGGAGCCTTTTTGCCATCTATGAAGACAATATCTTAATCCTTTACAATTTCACATACTTTTATCCCCGTTGAAAACTTCAACCAGTTTGTCATCAATCACCAAAAAGGGGGAGATTGTAAGTGCATCTAGTGCCACCCCTAGTTGGTTTTGGAGTATTGACGACAAACCTGGTTGAGGGACTAATGTGTTTGTGAGAATTGCAGGATAACACAGGTAGTAGTCCCTCATTGATTCGGTTTACCTACTGGAGATGACCCCTAAAAATGTGTGGAGACATTGAAGACAATGGTGGTCGGTGAAGCCATTCACGTTGAAGACTATGACACGAGAAGACATTGAGTGAGGACTATGGAACGCGAAGACTTAGTTGTTTCGTTGTTTCCTCTCTTCTTTGTTGAGTCATAGGAACCACCGCACTGTTAAGTGGGGTCCAAGTGAACAAAGTCAGAGTGACTGAAGTGATGCTCAACCAAATCCTATGTCTTCGAGCGAAGACAATGAGAGCAAATCTTATCCAGAGTTGGACGAGTCAGCTTTACTTGTAGCCCAAGTCAAGTTGCCGCGTGTGTTTTAAATCTGACCGTTGCGACACGTGTCAGTTCCTTAGTGACCCAGGGTCATTTCGGAAAAATCGGGTCGGGTTGCCCAGTGGCTATAAATATCCCACCCCCTACACCATAAATTGGTGGCTGCTCAGAGTTAGTACACGGCTTTTGTTGTTTGAGAGCAACACACCGCCAAAGCTTTCGAGAGAGAATCCTTGCGAGGACAAAGCCCAAACCACCCAGAGCCCAAAGAGTGTTTGGCATCACTGAAGTCTTTCTGTCCGCGTGATCTGAAGACTTGTTACACTTGAGGACTGTGAATCCTCCAGCCGGTTGGGCGTCGCGTTCTGAGCATCAAAGAGCCATTGTGGATTGCCGGTGAACGAAGTCTGTGAAGGTTCGGAAGTCTACCTTGAAGACTTACCAGAGTGATTGGGCGGGGACCAGGTGTCCTTAGCTCAAGGGGAATAATGTGAAGACGTGGTCTTCTGAGTTGAATCTCAGCCTCCCTAACTAGACGTACAGTTGTCACAGCAACTAGAACTGGTCGAACAAATCCCTATCCTTCTGAAGCCACTTGCTCTATCTCTACTTCTCTTTACTTACAGTTTGTCTTTGTGAAGTCATTGCCTGCTTGCATTATCTGTTTGACTTCACTGTGTGACTACCTGTTCTGATTAGCTTCATACTATCTTCCATCCTGATCTTTACTACCTAGCTGCTATTAGTCTTCGTGCTTTCACTTCACTGAATACTTGACTATGGCTTGTCTAGTGTAGTCTACCTTCCGCTGTATTTGAATAGTGTTGTTTCTATTGTTTGTCTTCAAAACTCCCATGTTTTGAGACTTTCATAAAAATCGCCTATTCACCCCCCCCCCCCCTCTAGTCGATAACTAGCCCTTTCAGATTCTCTTAGTCAAGTTACACTTTGAGCAAGAAAACACTTTATTGCAAGGAATTATAGAGAAAGGTGTTTACAAAAGCCTTTCTGGGAGTAAGCAATTTGAGGAAATTGTACACAAGCAAGGGAGGCACCGGAAGAATCAAGGCATTTGTTTTGAACGAAAGTTGAATGCCAATGGAGTTGAGTGGGAAGAAGATCAATACCCCAAGACAAAGTTTGTTCCTCAACAAGAGAAGTATGATCCTACTTTTTTGAGGAACACAAGATCAAGATATTCTTCCACCACAAGACCACGAGCTAAAAGGCAAGGACAAGCTTCAAGAAGAGATTGACTCATTTGAAGAAGCACCTCAAGCCTTGTTCAAGTGGATCCCCAAGACTTCATCAATTTCAACTAAAACTCCAAGAATTCCCACCAAATTGATGTGGGTACAAAAGAAGAAGAATTAGAGAGTTCTTGAGGGTGACTCTGCCAACAAACTTCACTCATATTCATTTTGGAAAGAACTTGTGCAACCAACTTCAACATCTTGCACTAGTTCATGGAGTCACAAACCCTCTTGTTGATAAGTCAAGGGACAAGGTATTCCATGCATTCATGGACATCATAATATGTGCATTTCACTCTATGTCTATGGATATGTTTGTATGTTCCTTGTGGGACTAACCCATGTAGGTATTGAAAATGCAAACTCAAGGATTGCTCCCAACTCTTGATGGATTACATCAACATTGAGCATCCACATCTACACTATCTACATGAAGTCATCATCGATAAAACCCAAGGTTAGTTCATCCCTCTTTGGGGGGATATCGCATTTAGGGGGAGCTTTGCTCTAAGAATTGAGCTAAAGAAACTCTAATGATGTGAACAAATTAATGCTTTATGTAAAAGTGCACTTGTGCTTAAACGATGAGTATGACCTATGATCAAATGCTCTCATTTGGCTCATAAGTCAATACTCATATATAGATGACTACGTCATCGCCCATTGCTTGATAGTTGCTAGAATTGGTTGTGCATGTTTAACACATATTTCATTTGCCATCTTATTGTATGAACATATTGGTTTGCATATTTCTCATTTGAGGACATCGATTTGTAGTTTGATTGGTTTGGTTTATTTGTCCAAATGGATTTACAAGAATACCTAAGCACCTTCTCAAGATATCTATCTCGATTTGTCCAAATTCTTTCTTGCTATATCACAAAAACTTGAACAAGTCTCTTTCGGACCCTTCGGGTGAGGAGCAATCAGAGCCACCGATCCGGCTAGGGCTGACCTCCAAAATCTTTGAAGAGATTTTCGGAAAGACCAATTTACATCCATCTAGTCTCACTGAAACCACTTCGACTGATCTGTTTTTCTATCTTAGAGATACTGATCTGAACTTTTCGGCATCACCGATTTGATGTGCTCATAGCAGTTACAAATCTTGATGCCACCGATTCATTTCACTAAATCTCATTGGCAGCTCACATATATATATATATATATATATATATATATATATATATATATTGCATGGACCGTACATTGAAATTTATAAACAGTCATGACTCCCCACACCCCGTTGCTGCCGCCGCCCGTGGTCCCTGGATCAGCTACTCGTCTCCAACGCACCCTCGCCACCGGATTCCATCGCCATCAACGGCATTCTTCACCACCGTAGAGGATCTCCACCGAGTTAGGGTGAGATTCAATCCCCTAGTGCTTCAAACTTCTGATTCTATGCACTAGAGTACTTGCACCCGCAACATTCCCACGGATAGATTTCCATTCCTTCAAATTCCGTGGAATTAGATTTGAGTGGAAAATTTTAGGGTTAGGTTTCTGTAGAAATCATCTCGGACAGTTCGAATAGAGAGAATCGGACTCACCGATTTGGCCTCCGGCCATTGCACATTGTAACCGAGTGGTACAAATCGGTGGATCTGAATCTAACATTTCTGTAGAACCCTAGCTTATCAGAGAGACCGAAGCTCACCTTCGTATGACCGAGCATGTGTCGCAAAGTCTCTATTACAGCTTTAGTGCTACCAAAATTATCTACTCATAATTTCTGAAATCATCTCTGTGAAAACCTAAAACTAAAGTTTTACTCAAAATTTTTGCAAAATGGTGTGTTTTTGTGATGCTCATCCATTCCACTCCACCCATCTACTTCACAGGTGCCGGTGTCAGTATGTCAAAGGCCTGTGATAGCCAGAATAGGTCAGAGGAGCAGGATATTGATTTGAGTGCAGGCTCTAGTCCTGAAGGGAGTTACTATGAAGGAGTGCGGAGTTCTCCAGAGCTGCCAAAAGCAGCCGCCAAAGTTAGGAAGAAGAAACTTTTGGATGATGAGGATGAAGACTTCATTGCTGAAGAAGCCACATCAAAGCCAAAGAAAGTTGTGCTTGCCAAAGAGTATGGTACTGCTACTAGCACCATGCCAGCTGCAAGCAAGGCTAAGGGAGTAGGCACAAAGAGGAAGGAAAGGAAGAGGACCGTATATGTTGTTGGTAGAAAACCTTCCATGTATGAGGATCCAGATGATCATGAGGAAGAATAGGAGGAGGAACTAGCTGATAATCCACCCCCAGCCAAGCAACCCGTGCTCATGGCTGATGCTATGAAGAGTGCAGCCCCCTCCAAGCCTAAACCTAAAGCTCCAACCTCCAAACCCAATAAAGTTGTTGCATCCAAGCCAAAGGGCAAGACCACCAGAAATGTCTCTGCTGCTGAGAAGAACAAGGCCCAGTGCCTGAGAGAGAAGAAGAAGAAGAAGAAGAAGAAGAAGAAGAAGAAGAAGAAGAAGAAGAAGAAGAAGAAGAAGAAGAAGAAAAAGAGGATGCCCCGGTGCTCTTGAAGCTCAGACACAGATTGCCTGAACATAATAATGTTGATCCAGTTGCTGAAAATATGAAGAAGAGGAAAGACAAATGTCTTGAGAAATGGAGAGAGTCTGACCCCTACTCCATCAGAAGGAGGACTGTTGTACACTATCCCTTCCACACCAAAGAACAGTAAGATTTCTATGAGACAGTGTTGCTTGATAAGAAGTCCATTGTCAGTGACATGAAGTGGGTGGACCGGAAGCATATTGATCTTCATGAGGACAAATTCCCCCATGTTCACGAGGATTTTCAAAGTGTTGATGTTGACAAGTTCATTGGGAAGAAGCTGACTGCATGGAATGACGAGATGATCATGCAAGTTTACTCAACAGCTCACTTCTATCCCAATGGGCGGATTCTTTGGATGACCGAAGGGGTCAAGTATGAGTCTATCGTGTGTAGGATCGAAAGTAGGTCTAGAGGGGGGTGATTAGACTACTTGACCAAATAAAAATCTAACCCTTTTCCATATTTTAGTTGTGGGCAGATGTTAGCAACTTAGTACAAGTCAAGCAATCAACCTACACATGCAATCAAAGAGTGTAGCAGCAAAAAATAAAACATTGCATATGAAGGTAAAGGGAAGGGTTTGGAGAGTGCAAACGTAATGATGACATGGAGATTTTTGGCGTGGTTCTGATAGGTGGTGCTATCGTACATCCACGTTAATGGAGACTTCAACCCATGAAGGGTAACGGCTGTGTGAGTCCACGGAGGCCTCCACCCACGAAGGGTCCACGAATAAGCAACCTTGTCTATCCCACCATGGCCATCACCCACGAAGGACTTGCCTCACCTTGGTATATCTTCATGAAGTAGGCGATCTCCTTGCCCTTACAAACTTCTTGGTTCAACTCCACAATCTTGTCGGAGGCTCCCAAGAGACACCTAACCAATCTAGGAGACACCACTCTCCAAAAGGTAATAGATGGTGTGTTGATGATGAACTCCTTGCTCTTGTGCTTCAAATGATAGTCTCCCCAACACTCAACTCACTCTCACAGATTTGGATATGGTGGAAAGATTATTTGAGTGGAAAGCAACTTGGGGAAAGCTAGAAATCAAGATTCTTGTGGTTGGATTGGAATATCTTGATCTCAACACATGAGTAGGTGGTTCTCTCTCAGAAAATGTAAAGTGTAGGCACGTTCTGATGGCTCTCTCACATATGGAGAAGGGGGTGGAGGGGTATATATAACCTCCACACAAAATCCAACTGTTACACACATTTGACCCAACTCGGTCAGACTGAATAGAAGAACTCGGTGAGACTGTTTCAGTTCAAAATGTGAATGTTACGAATCTCGGTGGGACCGACTGGAACAACTCAGTGGAACCGATGTGCTAGGGCTAGGGCAAAACCTCATCTTGGTGAAGCCTATTACGTGAACTCAGTGAGACCAATTTCAACAAAGAGCAAATAGAGAGTTGGTCAAGCAAACTCGGTGTAACCGATCACTCATTTTGGTGAGACCGAAATGTTACAAAGGGAAAACAGAGAGTTTGCAGGGTCATCTCGGTGAGGTCGAGATCCGTATCGGTGTGACCGAGGTGTTAGGGTTTCTGACAGTGGCTATGTCAAATTAATTCGGTGGCTCCAGATAGAAGATTTCGGTGGTGCCGAGTTTGACTTTGGGTTTTGGACATATTTGGAATGAGAACGTGGTTGAGGGCTTTGGAGCAATATCACTAAGCATTTTGAGCAAGTAGACCATTAAGCAACACCTCATCCCCTTTTAATAGTATTGGCTTTCCTATGGACTCAATGTGATCTTGGACCACTAAAACAAAAATGAAGAGTCTTGAGCTTTTGCCAATATGTGTCCTTAGCATTTTGAGGGGTCCACATTCCTTGTCCATGCCATGCCATTGATTGAACTTTCTAAAATATTAAACTTGAATGGATATTAGTTCAATGAGCTATATGTTGTTATGAATTACCAAAACCACCAGGGGATTAGTTGCACTTTCAATCTTCCCCTTTTTGGTAATTGATGACAACATATAGATCAAAGCTTCGACAAATGATAATATGAATGAATACGTCGTCGCTTTGAAAAGTATGTGATAAGCAAGAGCTCCCCCTAAATTTGCGCATTATTTAACATTTGCGTTTGAATGCAAATGCACAATCGATTAGGATCATGGGTCACTCTTCCATGTCACATACATCTTGGTGGAGCACTCAAAATGATAAGAGCTAAATAACATGCACTCATCACCAAGGATACGAGTGATTGATCATACACAAACATTCATAGATATAATCATGCAAGCACATATTAAGCATAATATGATCAAACACATGATCACATAAGTATCTCATGAGCATAACACAAATTTTAGCATAGGAAGACAACCAAAATGACCAAAGTAGCAAGAGTAGCAAGGAAAATGTAAACCAACAAAAGGCAAAAGACACTCTCTCTCGATGCCTATGATCTATACACTTTCTCCCCCTTTGGCAACAAGTTAGCAAAAAGTTCAAAAACGTATAGTGCTATACGGCACTCTAAGAACGATCTCTGGGAGCTCCGATGTGCGTAGACAGCATGGCAAGGAGTCCATCTGCAAATACCTCTGAGGAAGTCTGTGGAGCTGGAGGGAGTTGACACTGAGGGGCAACTGTGGCAGTGGCTGCAGGTGCTGAAGTAGTAGTCTTGGAGTCTCTGGCAACTGGCACAACTGATAATATTTGTGCCCTTGGCACTCTCTCAAATGTGTCTATTGTGGATCTATCATCACAATCCTCGGCATCATCCCTAAGCTTCTCCACAACTGTCTAAATCTCAGTGACCTTCACATCTAGGTCATGTGTCTTTGTATCAATAATCCTCTCAAGACTTTCCTGATTTTGAGACAAGGTGGCCAAGCTCTTCTCAATTCTCACGGTAGCCTCAAGCGGATAACTGAGTTGATCTTGCTTAGTCTTGAGATTCGCAACTGAAGCATCTGGGGCACTTGCTGCCTTTGCTGCTTTTGCAGCCTTTGCTCTCTCTATCTTCTCTTGGGCTCCAGCACAAGTAGGATGGGATGCATCCATGACAACCTCGTTGTCCTCAAAATTTGGCCTCGAGGGAAGATGCTCTTTGTCCAGCAGATATGTCCAAGTTCCCATCTTGGAGTTGATCAATGTTTGGATGTGTGGGGCATATCCACAAGATCTCTTCTGGTCGGCTACTGTCCTCTTCACTATTTCAACTATCAAGCTCATGACTTTGAACTTTTGTGGCACATCAAACAGGTGAAGCAAGTTGATGGAGTGACCACGAATCATCCTGTGATCTCCATACTTGGGCAAAAGAGTGTGCCTCAAGATGGTGTTTATGGTGGTCAAACCAGCAAGCAGATAGTATATAGATCAAAGCTTGTGAATCTCCAAAGCTTCATCTGGAATGGTCTTGTACATGTTAGCCACAGAGTTGTGATCCTTCCTAGGCTTGTTGTACACATCAAGATCATCTTCAGCTTCTTTGGGAGCATTGATAAGCCTGGCCCATTCAGAGATTGTTGACTGATATCTAGTGCCTTCTGTCATCAACACTATCTTACCATCAGGGTAGAAGTGGGAGGTAGAGTAGAACTGCATGATCATCTCATCGTTCCATTTTGTCTACTTCTGTCCAACAAACTTATCAAATCCATTCAGTCTGAAGCTCTCATGCACATGGGAAAAATAGTCTTCATTAGCATTGATGTATTTCCAATTAACCCATTTCATGTCACACACTATGGGCTTCTTGTCCAACAAGACGGTCTCATAGAAGTCCTGCTGCTCTCTGGTATGAAAACGGTAGTCCACAAGAGTCCTTCTCCTGGTAGCATATGGATCACGCTACCTCCATAGTCTCAGACCATGATCCTTTGTCAACTTCATGTTCTCTGCCACAGGATGATCATCATTATGATCTAGAATCTTGGGCTTGAGTTTCCTGAGCACTAGTGGCTCATCATCTTCATGAACGTCAGGCACTGGGGCCTTGTTCTTCTCTGCAACTAAGATATTCCTTGCTGATCTCTTGGGTGTTGTTGTCTTGGGGGCTTGATGTCGCTTGAACTACGTCGGCATTTCCCCAAAGAGGAAGGGCAGCACAACAACAGTAGGTATTTCCCTTAGTGATGAGACCAAGGTTATCGAACCAGTAGGAGAACCAAGCAACACTATGTAAATGGTACATGCACACAAAGAACAAATACTTGTAACCCGATGTGTTTAAGGGGTTTTCAATCCCTTTCGGGTAATGATGCCAGAAATTGGCACGTGGACGGGAGAAAGTTGTAATAGATTGATAAATGCAAACAAAATTCAGCGAGGTATTTTTTGGGTTTTTAGAAATATAGATCTTAAAATAAAAGTGGCAACTAAATAAAAAGGAAAATAGTAATATAGGTCGGAAAGTATATGATGAGAAAATAGACCCCGGGGCCGTAGGTTTCACTAGTGGCTTCTCTCAATAAAAATAGCGTACGGTGGGTAAACAAATTACTATCGGGCAATTGATAGAACTTCAAATAATCATGACGATATCCAGGTAATGATCGTTATATAGGCATCACGTCCAAGATTAGTAGACCAACTCCTGCCTGCATCTACTACTATTACTCCACACATCGACCGCTATCCAGCATGCATCTAGTGTATTAAATTCATGGAAAAACAGAGTAATGCAATAAGAACGATGATATGATGTAGACAAGATCTATTTATGTAGAAATACACCCCATCTTGTTATCCTTAATAGCAACAAAACATACGTGTCGGTTCCCCTTCTGTCACTGGAATCAAGCACCATAAGATCAAACCCATCACAAAGCACCTCTTCCCATGGCAAGAAAAATCGATCTAGTTGGCCAAACTAAACCAAATATTTGAAGAAGAAATACGAGGCTATACATAATCATGCATATAAGAGATCAAAAGACTCGGATAACTTTCATGGATAAAAACATAGATCTGATCATAAACTCAAAGTTCATCGGATCCTAACAAACACACTGCAAAAAGAGTTACATCAAATAGATCTCCAAGAGACCATTGTATTGAGAATCAAAAGAGAGAGAGGAAGCCATCTAGCTACTAACTACGGACGTGTAGGTCTACAATGAACTACTCACGCATCATCGGAGAGGCACCAATGAGGATGATGAACCCCTCTGTGATGGTGTCTAGATTGGATTTGTGGTTTCTGGAACTTGCGGCAGCTGGAATTGATTTTTGTCGACTCCCCTAGGGTTTCTGGAATATTGGGGTATTTGTAGAGCAAAGAGGCGGTGCGGGAGGCCACCGAGGTGGGCACAACCCACCTAGGCGCGCCCTGGTGGGTTGTGCTCCCCTCGGAGCACCACCTAGGTACTTTCTTGGCCCATCGTGTGTCTTATGGTCCAGAAAAATTCACCAAAAAGTTTTGCTGCGTTTGAACTCTGTTTGGTATTGATTTCCTGCGAAGTAAAAATCAAGCAAAAAATAGCAACTAGCACTAGCACTATGTCAATAGGTTAGTCCCAAAAAATGATATAAAGTTGCTATAAAATGATTATAAAACATCCAAGAATGATAATGTAACAGCATGGAACAATCAAACATTATAGGTACGTTGGAGACGTATCTACAATTTTTGATTGTTCCATGCTATTATATTATCTGTTTTGGATGTTTTATATGTATTAATATGCTATTTTATATTATTTTTGGGACTAACCTATTAACCTAGAGCCTAGTGCCAGTTTCTGTTTTTCCTTGTTTTTTTGCTTCGTAGAAAAGGAATACCAAACTGAGTCCAAACGGAATAAAACCTTCGCGGTGATTTTTCATGGACCAGAAGACACCCAGGAGACTTGGAGTGCAAGTCAGAAGAGCCACGATGTGGCCACAAGGGTGGAGGGTGCGCCCAGGGGGTAGGGCGCGCCCCCTGCCTTGTGGGCCCCTTGGTGACCCCCTGACCTAGATCTTCCTCCTATATATTTACAAATATTCTCCAACCACCAGAGGCATCCACGAAAACAATTTTCCATCGCCGCAACCTTCTGTACCCGTGAGATCCCATCTAGGGGCCTTTTCCAGCACCCTGTCGAAGGGGGATTTGGTCACAAAGGGCTTCTACATCAACTCTTGCCCTTCCGATGAAGCGTGAGTAGTTTACCTTAGACCTACGGGTCCATAGCTAGTAGCTAGATGGCTTCTTCTCTCTCTTTGATTCTCAATACCATGTTCTCCTCGATGTTCTTGGAGATCTATCCGATGTAATCTTATTTTGTGGTGTGTTTGTCGAGATCCAATGAATTGTGGATTTATGATCAGCTTATCTATGAATATTATTTGAATCTTCTCTGAATTCTTATATGCATGATTTGATATCTTTATAATTCTCTTCAAATTATCGGTTTGGTTTGGCCAACTAGATTGGTTTTTCTTGCAATGGGAGAAGTGCTTAGCTTTGGGTTCAATCTTGCGGTGTCCTTTCCCAGTGACAGTAGGGGCAGCAAGGCACGTATTGTATTGTTGCCATCGAGGATACAAAGATGGGGTTTTCATCATATTGCTTGAGTTAATTACTCTACATCATGTCATCTTACTTAATGCGTTACTCTATTGTTCATGAACTTAATACTCTAGATGCAGGCAGGAGTCGGTCGATGTGTTGAGTAATAGTAGTAGATGTAAAATCATTTCGGTCTACTTGACATGGACGTGATGCCTATATTTCATAATCATTGCCTTAGATATCGTCATAACTTTGTGCTTTTCAATCAATTGCTCGACAGTAATTTGTTCACCCACCGTATTATTTGCTATCAAGAGAGAAGCCACTAGTGAAATCTATGGACCCGGGTCTATTTTCCATCATATAAGTTTCCGATCTACTATTTTGCAATCTTTTACTTTCCGATCTATAAACCAAAAAAATACAAAATATTTACTTTACCTTTTGTTTAGTTTCATCTATCTCTATCAGATCTCACTTTTGCAAATAACCGTGAAGGGATTGAAAACCCCTTTATCGCGTTGGGTGCAAGTTGTTTGATTGTTTGTGCAGGTATTGGTGATTTGTGCATTGTCTCCTACTGGATTGATACATTGGTTCTCTAAATGAGGGAAATACCTATCTCTACTTTGCTGCTTCACCCTTTCCTCTTCAAGGGAAAAACCAACACAAGCTCAAGAAGTAGTAGGAGGAATTTCTGGCGCCGTTGCCGGGGAGATCTACGCCAAGTCAAGACATACCAAGTACCCATCATAAAACTCTCATCTCTTTCATTACATTATTCGCCATTTGCCTCTCGTTTTCCTCTCCCCCAGTTCTAAAACGATTTTCGAAAAGATTTGCCTTTTATTATTCGCCCTCTTTTTGTATGTCTTTTTGTTTGTGTTTCCATGTGCCTTTTATTTGCTTGCATCTTTGCTTGCTAAAAATCTATTGATATGGATCCACTTGAAGTTTTCTACTTGGATCATCTTCGATCTATATGTGCTCGTGTTGAAACCCCAACTAGTTTAGTTGAGGGGAAATCTTTATATGAGCATGCTCATTTTGTGTGTCATCGTTTGTCTGAAAAAGGAAGACTCTTATGGAATCAAATAGATAGTTTGTTGTGTTATGCTTGGAATCTTTGTGAAATTTATGATTTTACTTGTTGCTCTAAGAACCCTAAAAAAACACCTTCCCTACCTATGTGAGTTTAATGATAATGAAATATTATCTTCTTATGAAAAGGGTGTTTATAGTTACTATGATATCGAACAAATTGAAGAATTTTTTGCTTTTAAGGGTGCTCATGAAGTTGCTTCTTTTTGATTGAAAAGTAGGGTATTAGTCTCTACAAATCTGAAAATTCCGACATACTTAAATATTGCTATGAAAACTATGCTCATAATGCCTATGTTAAGGAATTTATTGAGAGAATGACCGTTACCTTGGAAGAAACTAATGATATGCATGAATCTATAGATAATTATGATTCTGATGATTTGGTTGAAATATCCCTTGATGAACATGATGTTGGCTATTCTTATGGCCATGATGCCAATATTTGTGGAGATGAATTTGCTATAGTTCCTTATGTTAAACATGAGATTTTGCTATTGCGCCCATACTTGATAGTTCCTTGAATCAAAAGATGATTGCAATTATGTTACTATAAATTCTATTAATGTAAATTATGTTAATGATATGCAAAACCCCAAGTTGGGGATGCTGGTTTTTCTATGTCCACTACTTGTTGCAATGATAATGATTGGGGTGATGCTTCGTATGATCTTGAAAATTTAGCATTAAGTCCCATGATGAATATGAGATTGAGAATAATATTTGCAATAATATTGAAAGTGGGTTTGGAGGAGTGTCAACTTTAGATCCCACATATTTGGAGAATGTTCAGTCTTATGAATTTTTTGATAAAAGTGGGTTTGAAGAGGTCATGACTTTAGTTAATGTTAATCCCACTATTTTGGAAGAGTGTCAACTTCGCATGCATGTGGATCATGTTGAGAATATGTTATGTGATAGCTATACTGTTGAATTTTCTTATGATCCTGCATGTAATTATTATGAGAGAGGAAAATATGGTTGTAGAAATTTTCATGTTACTAAATTACCTCTCTTCATGTTGAGACTGCTATTGTTTCTTTGTTCTTACTTGCGTAAGGTAGTTTTTGCTTGACTTGATAATTTGTTTGCTTATAAAATGCCTATGCATAGGAAGTATGTTAGACTTAGATGTGTTTGTCACGCGTTTTATGATGTTCTCTTTGTGCTTCAATTCTTCTCTTTTAGGTGAGCATCATTGAAATTATCAATGCCTAGCTAAAAGGCTTTAAAGAAAAGCGCTTGTTGGGAGACAACCCAATATTTTTATTTCCTGTTTTTCAATAAATAATTCATATAGCCTATAGTTAGATGTGTTTTTTTTGTTTTAATTAGTGTTTGCTCCAAGTAAAACCTTTGGGATGGCTTACGGTGATAGTTGATTTGATCTTGCTGAAAAACAGAAACTTTTGCGCCCAGAAAAATAAGTTTCATAATTCACATAAGTGTGATTTTGATCTGAATTTTTGAAACAAGATTGATATACAAATTACACGTTTTCCTAATTTTTCAGAATTTTTTGAGTTATACAAGTATATGAAGTTCTCTGATTACTACAGACTGTTTTGTTTTTGACAGATTCTGTTTTCTATGTGTTCTTTGCTTATTTTGATGAATCTATGAGTGGTATCAGAGTGTGTGAACCATAGAGAAGTTGTAGTACAGTAGATATTACACCAATATAAATAAAGAATGAGTTCACAACAGTACCATAAAGTGGTGATTTGCTTTCTTACACTAACGGATCTCATGAGATTTTCTGTTGAGTTTTGTGTTGTGAAGTTTTCAAGTTTTGGTAAGGATTTGATGGACTATGGAGTAAGTAGTGGCAAGAGCCTAAGCTTGGGGATGCCCAAGGCAACCCAAGGTAATATTGAAGGACAACCAAGAGCCTAATCTTGGGGATGCCCCAGAAGGCATCCCCTCTTTCGTCTTTGTCTATCGGTAACTTTACTTGAGGCTATATTTTTATTCACCACATTATATGTGTTTTCCTTGGAGCATCTTGTATTATATGAGTCTTTGCTTTTTACTTTGCCACAATCATCCTTGCTGCACACACCTTTTGAGAGGGTCACGCATGAATCATGATTTATTAGAATACTCTATGTGCTTCACTTATATCTTTTGAGCTAGGCAATTTTGCTCTAGTGCTTCACTTATATCTTTTTAGAGCATGAAGGTGCCTTTATTTTATAGAAATTATTGAACTCTCGTGCATCACTTATATTATTTTGAGAGTCTCTAAACAGCATGGTAATTTGCTTAGGTTATGAATTTAGTCCTAATATGATGGGCATCCAAGGGACATATAATAAAAACTTTCATATATGTAGCACTGAATACTATGAGAAGTTTGATTCCTTATGATTGTTTTGAGATACAAAGATGGTGATAATAGAGTCATGCTAGTAGTAAATTGTGGAGTCAAGAAATAATTGCATTAAGGTTTGTGATTCCCGTAGCATGCATGTATGGTCTTCTAACTATGTAACCAAATTGAAGCGCATTGTGTCTTGATTGTTCATCTTTGCGTGAAGGTCGGGGGCGCGCGATGGTTAACTCCTACCAACCTCCCCCTAGGAGCATGTGTAGTAGTACTTTGCTTTGAGGGCTAATAGATTTTTTGCAATAAGTATGTGAATTCTTTATGACTAATGTTGAGTCCATGGATTATATGCACTCTCATCCTTCCACCATTGCTAGCCTCTCTAGTACCGCGCAACTTTCGCCGGTGCATTAAACCCACCATTTACCTTTCCTCAAAACAGACACCATACCTACCTATTATGGCATTTTCATAGCCATTCCGAGATATATTGCCATGTAACTCCACCATTCCGTTTATTATGACACACACCATCATTGTCATATTGCTTTGCATGATCATGTAGTTGACATCGTATTTTTGGCAAAGCCACCTTTCATAATTCTTCCATACATGTCACTCTTGATTCATTGCACATCCCGGTACACCGCCGGAGGCATCCATATAGAGTCATATTTGTGTTCTATTATCGAGTCGTAATTTTGAGTTGTAAGTAAATAAAAGTGTGATGATCATCATTATTAGAACATTGTCCCATGTGAGGAAATAAAAATAAAAGAGGCCAAAGAATCCCAAACAAAAATAAGAGGCCAAAGAAGCCCACACAAAAAATGAGAGAAAAAGAGAGAAGGGGCAATGTTACTACCTTTTCCACACTTGTGCTTCAACGTAGCACCATGTTCTTCATGATAGAGAGTCTCCTATTTTTTTCACTTTCAGATACTACTAGTGGGAATTTTTCGTTATAGAACTTGGCTTGTATATTCCAACGATGGGATACCTCAAATGTCCTAGGTCTTCACGAGCAAGCAAGTTGATGCACACCCACTAGTTTTCTTTTGAGCTTTCATACACTTATAGTCTAGTGCATCCGTTACATGGCAATCCCTACTCACTCACATTGATATCAATTGATGGACATCTCCATAGTCCATTGATTCGCCTAGTTGATGTGAGACTTTCTCCCTTATTTTGTCTATTACCGCCTTCTATTCCACACATAGTGTTATATCCATGGCTCACGCTCATGTATTGCGTGAAGAGTTGAAAACGCTGAAGCGAGTTAAAAAGTATGAAACAATTGCTTGGCCGACATCGGGGTGGGCATGCTTTTTACTTTGTGTTGAGAAGAGGGGGCATAACAAGACTATATGATT
This sequence comes from Triticum timopheevii, assembly GCA_963921465.1. Taxonomy (NCBI): domain Eukaryota; kingdom Viridiplantae; phylum Streptophyta; class Magnoliopsida; order Poales; family Poaceae; genus Triticum; species Triticum timopheevii. The sequence continues at coordinate 121,060,448 of OY997270.1, forward strand.
TTGTAGGGATAACTTTATTTAGCCATGTTATTTTTGAAGCTTAATGATTTGCTTTCTAGTATGCTTGAAGTATTATTGTTTTTGTGTCAATGAACTTTTGTTTTGAATCATACGGATCTGAACATTCATGCAAAATAAAAGAGATTGCGTTGATAAATATGTTAGGTAGCATTCCACATCAAAAATTCTGTTTTTATCATTTACCTACTCGAGGACGAGCAGGAATTGAGCTTGGGGATGCTTGATACGTCTCCAACGTATCTATAAAATTTTTATTGTTCCATGCTACTATATTATCTGTTTTGGATGTTTTATATGCATTAACATGCTATTTTATATTATTTTTGGGACTAACCTATTAACCTAGAGCCCAGTGCCAGTTTCTGTTTTTTCCTTGTTTTTTAGCTTCGCAAAAAAGGAATACCAAACGGAGTCCAAACGGAATAAAACCTTCGCGATGATTTTTCTTGGACCCGAAGACACCCATGAGACTTGGAGTGAAAGTCAGAAGAGCCACGAGGCTGCCACAAGGGTGGAGGGCGTGCCCAAGGGGGTACGGTGCGCCCCCTGCCTTTTGGGGCCCTCGGTGACCCCCTGACCAAGATCTTCCTCCTATATATTCACAAATATTCCCGAACCACCAGATGCATCCAAGAAAACACTTTTCCACCGCCGCAACCTTCTGTACCCATGAGATCCCATCTAGGGGCCTTTTTCGGCACCCTGTCGGAGGGGATTCGGTCATGGAGCGCTTCTACATCAACTCTATTGCCCTTCCGATGAAGCTGAGTAGTTTACCACACACCTACGGTCCATAGCTAGTAGCTAGATGGCTTCTTCTCTCTCTTTTATTCTCAATACCATGTTTTCCTCGATGTTCTTGGAGATCTATCCGATGTAATCTTCTTTTGCAGTGTGTTTGTCGAGATACGATGAATTGTGGGTAATGGGTATGGGCAAGACTTGAAGAGATTTTGTACCCACAGGTAATGGGTATTCTTACCCGCAAAATTTATGGGTAGGATATGGGTATGATGAAGGAAATATGCCCTAGAGGCAATAATAAAGTTATTATTTATTTCCTCATATCATGATAAATGTTTATTATTCATGCTAGAATTGTATTAACCGGAAACATGATACATGTGTGAATACATAGACAAACATAACGTCACTAGTATGCCTCTACTTGACTAGCTCATTAATCAAAGATGGTTATGTTTCCTAACCATAGACATGTGTTGTCATTTGATTAATGGGATCACATCATTAGGAGAATGATGTGATTGACATGACCCATTCCGTTAGCCTAGCACTTGATCATTTAGTATATTGCTATTGCTTTCTTCATGACTTATACATGTTCCTGTAACTATGAGATTATGCAACTCCCGTTTACCGGAGGAACACTTTGGGTGCTACCAAACGTCACAACGTAACTGGGTGATTATAAAGGAGTACTACAGGTGTCTCCGAAGGTACATGTTGGGTTGGGGTATTTCGAGATTAGGTTTTGTCACTCCGATTGTCGGAGAGGTATCTCTAGGCCCTCTCGGTAATGCACATCACTATAAGCCTTGCAAGCAATGTAGCTAATGAGTTAGTTACGGAATGATGCATTACATAACGAGTAAAGAGACTTGCCGGTAACGATATTGAACTAGGTATTGGATACCTACGATCGAATCTCGGGCAAGTAACATACCGATGACAAAGGGAACAACGTATGTTGTTATGCGGTTTGACCGATAAAGATCTTCGTAGAATATGTAGGAGCCAATATGGGCATCCAGGTTCCGCTATTGGTTATTGACCGAGAATAGTTCTAGGTCATGTCTACATAGTTCTCGAACCCGTAGGGTCCGCACGCTTAACGTTACGATGACAGTTTTATTATGAGTTTATAAGTTTTGATGTACTTAAGTTTGTTCGGAGTCCCGGATGTGATCACGGACATGACGAGGAGTCTCGAAATGGTCGAGACATAAAGATTGATATATTGGAAGCCTATGTTTGGACATCGGAAGTGTTCCGGGTGAAATCGGCATTTTACCGGAGTACCGGGAGGTTACCGGAACCCCCCGGTGACCTAATGGGCCTTATTGGGCCTAGTGGAGGAAGAGGAGAAGGGGCCAAGGGGCAGCTGCGCGCCCCTCCCCCCCAAGTCCGAATAGGACAAGGAGGGGGCGGCGACCCCCCTTTCCTTTCCCCCCTTTCCTCCTTCCCCCCAAGTCCTAGTCCAACTAGGGAAGGGGGGGAGTCCTACTCCTGGTGGGAGTAGGACTCCTCCGGCGCGCCTCCTCCTAGGGTCGGCCACACCCCCCCCCCCCTTGCTCCTTTATATACGGGGGCAGGGGGCACCCTAGAACACACAAGTTGATCTACGGATCGTTCCTTAGCCGTGTGCGGTGCCCCCCTCCACCATATTCCACCTCAGTCATATCGTCGCGGAGTTTAGGCGAAGCCCTGCGCCGGTAGAACATCATCATCGTCACCACGCCATCATGCTGACGGAAATCATCCCCGACACTTTGCTGGATCGGAGTCCGGGGATCGTCATCGAGCTGAACGTGTGCTGAACTCGGAGGTGCCATACGTTCGGTGCTTGGATCGGTCGGATCGTGAAGATGTACAACTACATCAACCGCGTTGTCATAACGCTTCCGCTCATGGTCTACGAGGGTACGTGGACAGACTCTCCCCTCTCGTTGCTATGCCATCACCATGATCTTGCGTGTGCGTAGGAAATTTTTTGAAATTACTACGTTCCCTAACAGTGGCATCCGAGCCTGGTTTTATGCGTAGATGTCATATGCACGAGTAGAACACAAGTGAGTTGTGGGCGATACAAGTCATACTGCTTACCAGCATGTCATACTTTGGTTCGGTGGTATTGTCAGATGAAGCGGCCCGGACCGACATTACGCGTACGCTTACGCGAGAGTGGTTTCACCGTCACGAGCACTCGTGCTTAAAGGTGGCTGGCGGGTGTCTGTCTCTCTCACTTTAGCTGAATCGAGTGTGGCTACGCCCGGTCCTTGCGAAGGTTAAAACAGCACTAACTTGACGAACTATCGTTGTGGTTTTGATGCGTAGGTAAGAACGGTTCTTGCTAAGCCCGTAGCAGCCACGTAAAATTTGCAACAACAAAGTAGAGGACGTCTAACTTGTTTTTGCAGGGCATGTTGTGATGTGATATGGTCAAGACGTGATGCTATATTTTATTGTATGAGATGATCATGTTTTGTAACCGAAGTTATCGGCAACTGGCAGGAGCCATGTGGTTGTCGCTTTATTGTATGAAATGCAAATGCCCTGTAATTGCTTTACTTTATCACTAAGCGGTAGCGATAGTCGTAGAAGCAATAGATGGCGTAAACGACAACGATGCTACGATGGAGATCAAGGTGTTGCGCTGATGACGATGGTGATCACGACGGTGCTTCGAAGATGGAGATCACAAGCACAAGATGATGATGGCCATATCATATCACTTATATTGATTGCATGTGATGTTTATCCTTTATGAATCTTATCTTGCTTTGATTGACGGTAGCATTTTAAGATGATCTCTCACTAAATTATCAGGAAGTGTTCTCCCTGAGTATGCACCGTTGCGAAAGTTCTTCGTGCTGAGACACCACGTGATGATCGGGTGTGATAGGCTCTACGTTCAAATACAACGGGTGCAAAACAGATGCACACGCGGAATACTCAGGTTAAACTTGACGAGCCTAGCATATAACAGATATGGCCTCGGAACACGGAGACCGAAAGGTCGAGCGTGAATCATATAGTAGATATGATCAACATATTGATGTTCACCGTTGAAACTACTCCATCTCACGTGATGATCGGACATGGTGTAGTTGATATGGATCACGTAATCACTTAGAGGATTAGAGGTATGTCTATCTAAGTGGGAGTTCTTCAGTAATATGATTAATTTAACTTAAATTTATCATGAACTTAGTACCTGATAGTATTTTGCTTGTCTATGTTTGTTGTAGATAGATGGCTCGTGTTATTGTTCCGTCGAATTTTAATGCGTTCCTTGAGAAAGCAAAGTTAAAAGATGATGGTAGCAATTACACGGACTGGGTCCGTAACCTGAGGATTATCCTCATTGCTGCACAGAAGAATTACGTCCTAGAAGCACAACTGGGTGCCAGGCCTGCTGCTGATGCAACTGACGACGTTAAGAATGTCTGGCAGAGCAAAGCTGATGACTACTCGATAGTTCAGTGTGCCATGCTTTACGGCTTAGAACCGGGTCTTCAACGACGTTTTGAACGTCATGGAGCATATGAGATGTTCCAGGAGTTGAAGTTAATATTTCAAGCAAATGCCCGGATTGAGAGATATGAAGTCTCCAATAAGTTCTATAGCTGCAAGATGGAGGAGAATAGTTCTGTCAGTGAACACATACTCAAAATGTCTGGGTATAATAATCACTTGATTCAACTGGGAGTTAATCTTCCTGATGATAGTGTCATTGACAGAATTCTTCAATCACTGCCATCAAGCTACAAGAGCTTCGTGATGAACTATAATATGCAAGGGATGGACAAGACTATTCCTGAGCTCTTCGCAATGCTAAAAGCCGCGGAGGTAGAAATCAAGAAGGAGCATCAAGTGTTGATGGTTAACAAGACCACCAGTTTCAAGAAAAAGGGCAAAGGGAAGAAGAAGGGGAACTTCAAGAAGAACAGCAAACAACTTGCTGCTCAAGAGAAGAAACCCAAGTCTGGACCTAAGCCTAAGACTGAGTGCTTCTACTGCAAGCAGACTGGACACTGGAAGCGGAACTGCCCCAAGTATTTGCTGGATAAGAAGGATGGCAAAGTGAACAAAGTATATGTGATATACATGTTATTGATGTGTACCTTACTAATGCTCACAGTAGTACCTGGGTATTTGATACTGGTTCTGCTGCTAATATTTGCAACTTGAAACAGGGACTACGGATTAAGCGAAGATTGGCTAAGGACGAGGTGACGATGCGCGTGGGAAATGGTTCCAAAGTCGATGTGATCACGGTCGGCACGCTACCTCTACATCTACCATCGGGATTAGTTTTAGACCTAAATAATTGTTATTTGGTGCCAGCGTTGAGCATGAACATTATATCTGGATCTTGTTTGATGCGAGACGGTTATTCATTTAAATCAGAGAATAATGGTTGTTCTATTTATATGAGTAACATCTTTTATGGTCATGCACCCTTGAAGAGTGGTCTATTTTTGTTGAATCTCGATAGTAGTGATACACATATTCATAGTGTTGAAACCAAAAGATGCAGAGTTGATAATGATAGTGCAACTTACTTGTGGCACTGCCGTTTAGGTCATATCGGTGTAAAGCGCATGAAGAAACTCCATACTGATGGGCTTTTGGAATCACTTGATTATGAATCACTTGGTACTTGCGAACCGTGCCTCATGGGCAAGATGACTAAAACGCCGTTCTCCGGAACTATGGAGCGAGCAACTGATTTGATGGAAATCATACATACTGTTGTTTGTGGTCCAATGAATGTTGAGGCTTGCGGCGGGTATCGTAATTTTCTCACCTTCACAGATGATTTGAGCAGATATGGGTATATCTACTTAATGAAACACAAGTCTGAAACATTTGAAAAGTTCAAAGAATCTCAGAGTGAAGTGGAAAATCATCGTAACAAGAAAATAAAATTTCTACGATCTGATCGTGGAGGAGAATATTTGAGTTACGAGTTTGGTCTACATTTGAAACAATGCGGAATAGTTTCGCAACTCACGCCACCCGGAACACCACAACGAAATGGTGTGTCCGAACGTCGTAATCGTACTTTACTAGATATGGTGCGATCTATGATGTCTCTTACTAATTTACCGCTATCGTTTTGGGGTTATGCTTTAGAGACGGCCGCATTCACGTTAAATAGGGCACCATCAAAATCCGTTGAGATGACGCCTCATGAACTGTGGTTTGGCAAGAAACCAAAGTTGTCGTTTCTTAAAGTTTGGGGTTGTGATGCTTATGTGAAAAAACTTCAACCAGATAAGCTCGAACCCAAATCGGAGAAATGTGTCTTCATAGGATACCCAAAAAGACTGTTGGGTACACCTTCTATCACAGATCTGAGGGCAAGATTTTCGTTGCTAAATTTGGATCCTTTCTAGAGAAGGAGTTTCTCTCGAAAGAAGTGAGTGGGAGGAAAGTAGAACTTGATGAGGTAACTGTACCTGCTCCCTTATTGGAAAGTAGTTCATCACAAGAACCGGTTCCTGTGACAACTACACCAATTAGTGAGGAAGCTAATGATATTGATCATGAAACTTCAGATCAAGTTTTTACTGAACCTCGTAGGTCTACCAGAGTAAGATCCGCACCAGAGTGGTACGGTAATCCTATTCTGGAAGTCATGTTACTTGACCATGATGAACCTACGAACTATGAGGAAGCGATGATGAGCCCAGATTCCGCAAAATGGCTAGAGGCCATGAAATCTGAGATGGGATCCATGTATCAAAACAAAGTATGGACTTTGGTTGACTTGCCCGATGATCGGCAAGCCATTGAGAATAAATGGATCTTTAAGAAGAAGACTGACGCTGATGATAATGTAACTGTCTATAAAGCTCGACTTGTTGCAAAAGGTTTTCGACAAGTTCAAGGGGTTGACTACAATGAGACTTTCTCACCCATAGCGATGCTTAAGTCTGTCCGAATCATGTTAGCAATTGCTGCATTTTATGATTATGAAATTTGGCAAATGGATGTCAAAACTGCATTCTTGAATGGATTTCTAGAAGAAGAGTTGTATATGATGCAACCAGAAGGTTTTGTTGATCCAAAAAGGTGCTAACAAAGTGCAAGCTCCAGCGATCCATTTATGGACTGGTGCAAGCATCTCGGAGTTGGAATAAACGTTTTGATAGTGTGATCAAAGCATATGGTTTTATACAAACTTTTGGAGAAGCCTGTATTTACAAGATAGTGAGTGGGAGCTCTGTAGCATTTCTGATATTATATGTAGATGACATATTATTAATTGGAAATGATATAGAATTTCTGGATAGCATAAAGGGATACTTGAATAAAAGTTTTTCAATGAAAGACCTCGGTGAAGTTGCTTACATATTGGGCATCAAGATTTATAGAGATAGATCAAGACGCTTAATTGGACTTTCACAAAGCACATACCTTGATAAAGTTTTGAAAAAGTTCAAAATGGATCAGGCAAAGAAAGGGTTCTTGCCCGTGCTACAAGGTGTGAAGTTGAGTCAGACTCAATGCCCGACCACAGCAGAAGATAGAGAGAAAAGGAAAGATGTTCCCTATGCTTGAACCATAGGCTCTATCATGTATGCAATCCTATGTACCAGACCTGACGTATGCTTGGCAATAAGCTTGGCAGGAAGGTACCAAAGTAATCCAAGAGTGGATCACTGTACAGCGGTCAAGAACATCCTGAAATACCTGAAAAGGACTAAGGATATGTTTCTCATATATGGAGGTCACAAAGAGCTAGTCGTAAATGGTTATGTCAATGCAAGCTTTGACATTGATCCAGACGATTCTAAATCGCAAACTGGATACGTGTTTTTATTAAACGGTGGAGCTGTAAGTTGGTGCAGTTCTAAACAAAGCGTCGTGGCGGGATCTACATGTGAAGCGGAGTACATAGCTGCTTCAGAAGCAGCAAATGAAGGAGTCTGGATGAAGGAGTTCATTTCCGATCTAGGTGTCATACCTAGTGCATCGGGACCAATGAAGATCTTCTGTGACAATACTGGTGCAATTGCCTTGGCAAAGGAATCCAGATTTCACAAGAGGACCAAGCACATCAAGAGACGCTTCAATTCCATCCGGGACCATGTCCATGTGGGAGACATAGAGATTTCAAGATACATACGGATCTGAATGTTGCAGACCCATTGACTAAGCCTCTCTCACGAGCAAAACATGATCAGCACAAGACTCCATGGGTGTTAGAATCATTACTGTGTAATCTAGATTATTGACTCTAGTGCAAGTGGGAGACTGAAGGAAATATGCCCTAGAGGCAATAATAAAGTTATTATTTATTTCCTCATATCATGATAAATGTTTATTATTCATGCTAGAATTCTATTAACCGGAAACATGATACATGTGTGAATACATAGACAAACATAACGTCACTAGTATGCCTCTACTTGACTAGCTCATTAATCAAAGATGGTTATGTTTCCTAACCATAGACATGTGTTGTCATTTGATTAATGGGATCACATCATTAGGAGAATGATGTGATTGACATGACCCATTCCGTTAGCCTAGCACTTGATCGTTTAGTATATTGCTATTGCTTTCTTCATGACTTATACATGTTCCTGTAACTATGAGATTATGCAACTCCCGTTTACCGGAGGAACACTTAGGGTGCTACCAAACGTCAAAACGTAACTGGGTGATTATAAAGGAGTACTACAGGTGTCTCCGAAGGTACATGTTGGGTTGGCGTATTTCGAGATTAGGTTTTGTCACTCCGATTGTCGGAGAGGTATCTCTGGGCCCTCTCGGTAATGCACATCACTATAAGCCTTGCAAGCAATGTAGCTAATGAGTTAGTTACGGAATGATGCATTACATAACGAGTAAAGAGACTTGCCGGTAACGAGATTGAACTAGGTATTGGATACCGACGATCGAATCTCGGGCAAGTAACATACCGATGACAAAGGGAACAACGTATGTTGTTATGCGGTTTGACCGATAAAGATCTTCGTAGAATATGTAGGAGCCAATATGGGCATCCAGGTTCCGCTATTGGTTATTGACCGAGAATAGTTCTAGGTCATGTATACATAGTTCTCGAACCCGTAGGGTCCGCACGCTTAACGTTACGATGACAATTTTATTATGAGTTTATAAGTTTTGATGTACGGAAGTTTGTTTGGAGTCCCGAATGTGATCACGGACATGACGAGGAGACTCGAAATGGTCGAGACATAAAGATTGATATATTGGAAGCCTATGTTTGGACATCAAAAGTGTTCCGGGTGAAATCGGCATTTTACCGGAGTACCGGGAGGTTACCGGAACCCCCCGGTGACCTAATGGGCCTTATTGGGCCTAGTGGAGGAAGAGGAGAAGGGGCCAAGGGGCAGCCGCGCGCCCCTCCCCCCCCCCCCTCCCCAAGTCCGAATAGGACAAGGAGGGGGGGTGGCGCCCACCCCTTTCCTTTCCCCCCCTCCTCCTTCCCCCCAAGTCCTAGTCCAACTAGGGAAGGGGGAGTCCTACTCCCGGTGGGAGTAGGACTCCTCCGGCGCGCCTCCTCCTAGGGCCGTCCGCACCCCCCCCCTGCTCCTTTATATACGGGGGCAGGGGCACCCTAGAACACACAAGTTGATCTACGGATCGTTCCTTAGCCGTGTGCGGTGCCCCCCTCCACCATATTCCACCTCGGTCATATCGTCGCAGAGTATAGGCGAAGCCCTGCGCCGGTAGAACATCATCATCGTCACCACGCCATCGTGCTGGTGGAACTCATCCCCGACACTTTGCTGGATCGAAGTCCGGGGATCGTCATCGAGCTGAATGTGTGCTGAACTCGGAGGTGCCGTACGTTCGGTGCTTGGATCGGTCGGATCGTGAAGACGTACGACTACATCAACCGCGTTGTCATAACGCTTCCGCTTACGGTCTACGAGGGTACGTGGACACACTCTCCCCTCTCGTTGCTATGCCATCACCATGATCTTGCGTGTGCGTAGGAAATTTTTTGAAATTACTACGTTCCCCAACATATGAAAATGCGCCCATGGGTAACCCAATGGATACCCATTAGAAATTAATAAATGAAAATAACTCCTATGACATGTGGGGTCATCATCCAACTCTTATGACCCACCCTAAGTATCGATTCCTTAAATCGACCATAGCTCATAGACCTGTAATCACCTGCTCGCCACTGCTCATGCGTCCTATGTGACTCGTTGAAAAGATGAAATCTCGACTCTTCGCTCATAATCCAATGCTTGATCTAGCGATTCCACATTCCCACAATGACGTCCCATTGTACCGGGTTCCACCAACCGCCACTCATACTCCCTTGATGCCTCCAAGAGGCCACCCACCATTGCAACCTGTGTTAGTGCTATACTACTCGTCCATGATCACTTGAATTTTAAACTCATTTATCTACATTTTAAAATTTTAAATGCTACATATTATACCCACTTGATACCCATTGGGTATAGGATTGAAGAAAATATGCCCTAGAGGCAATAATAAAGTTATTATTTATTTCCTTATATCATGATAAATTTTTATTATTCATACTAGAATTGTATTACCCGGAAACATAATACATGTGTGAATAGATAGACAAACAAAGTGTCACTAGTATGCCTCTACTTGACTAGCTCATAAATCAAAGATGGTTAAGTTTCCTAACCATAGACATGAGTTGTCATTTGATTAACGGGATCACATCATTAGGAGAATGATGTGATTGACTTGACCATTCCGTTAGCTTAGCACTTGATCGTTTGGTATGTTGCTATTGCTTTCTTCATGACTTATACATGTTCCTATGACTATGAGATTATGTAACTCCTGCTTACCAGAGGAACACTTTGTGTTCTACCAAACGTCACAACATAACTGGGTGATTATAAAGATGCTCTACAGGTGTCTCCGAAGGTACTTGTTGAGTTGACATATTTTGAGATTAGGATTTGTCACTCCGATTGTCGGAGAGGTATCTCTGGGCCCTCTGGGTAATGCACATCACTATAAGCCTTGCAAGCAATGTAGCCAATGAGTTAGTTACGGGATGATGCATTACATAACGAGTAGAGAGACTTGCCGGTAACGAGATTGAACTAGGTATTGAGATACCGACGATGGAATCTCGGGCAAGTAACATACCGATGACAAAGGGAACAATGTATGTTGTTATGCGGTTTGACCGATAAAGATCTTCGTAGAATATGTGGGAGCCAATATGAGCATCCAGGTTCCGCTATTGGTTATTGATCGGAGACGTGTCTCGGTCATGTCTACATAGTTCTCGAACCCGTAGGGTCCGCACGCTTAAAGTTAGATGACGGTTATATTATGAGTTTATGTGTTTTGATGTACCGAAGGTAGTTTGGAGTCCCGGATGTGATCATGGACATGACGAGGAGTCTCGAAATGGTCGAGACATAAGGATCGATATATTGGACGGCTATATTTGGACACCGGAATGGTTTCGGGTGAGATTAGGACAATACCAGAACTCTGGGAGGTTATCAGAACCCCCGGGAGGTATATGGGCCTTAATGGGCTTTACTGGAAAGGATTGGAAAGGAGCAAGGGAGGGGGCGCCCCCCCCCCAAGCCCAATCCGAATTGGGAGGGGTCCGGACCCCCTTTCCTTCCTCCCTCCTTCCTCTTCCTTCCCTCTCCTTCTCCAAATAGGAAAAGGAGGAGTCCTACTCCCGGTGGGAGTAGGACTCCCCCCTTGGGCGCGCCTCCTCCTCTTGGCCGACCCCCTCCTCCACTCCTTTATATACGGGGGAGGGGGCACACCATAGACACAACAATTGATCATTGATCTCTTAGCCGTGTGCGGTGCCCCCCTCCACCATAGTCCACCTCGATAATATCGTAGTGGTGCTTAGGCGAAGCCCTGCATTGGTAGAACATCATCATCGTCACCACGCCGTCGTGCTGACGGAACTCTCCCTCAAAGCTCGGCTAGATCAGAGTTCGAGGGACGTCATCGAGCTGAACGTGTGCTGAACTCGGAGGTGCCGTGCGTTTGGTACTTGATCGGTCGGATCGTGAAGACGTACGACTACATCAACCGCGTTGTGCTAACGCTTCTGCTTTCAGTCTATGAGGGTACATGGACAACACTCTCCCCTCTCGTTGCTATGCATCACCATGATCTTGCGTGTGCGTAGGAATTTTTTTGAAATTACTACGTTCCCCAACAGTGGCATCCGAGCCTAGTTTTATGCGTTGATGTTATATGCACGAGTAGAACACAAGTGAGTTGTGGGCGATACAAGTCATACTGCTTACCAGCATGTCATACTTTGGTTCGGCGGTATTGTTGGATGAAGCATCCCGGACCGACATTACATGTACGCTTACGCGAGACTGGTTCTACCGATGTGCTTTGCACACAGGTGGATGGCAGGTGTCAGTTTCTCCAACTTTAGTTGAACCGAGTGTGGCTACGCCCGGTCCTTGAGAAGGTTAAAACAGCACTAACTTGACGAACTATCGTTGTGGTTTTGATGCGTAGCTAAGAACGGTTCTTGCTAAGCCCGTAGCAGCCACGTAAAACTTGCAACAACAAAGTAGAGGACGTCTAACTTGTTTTTGCAGGGCATGTTGTGATGTGATATGGTCAAGACGTGATGATATATTTTATTGTATGAGATGATCATGTTTTGTAAACGAGTTATCGGCAACTGGCAGGACCCATATGGTTGTCGCTTTATTGTATGCAATGCAATCGCCCTGTAATTGCTTTACTTTATCACTAAGCGGTAGCGATAGTCGTAGAAGCAATAGTTGGCGAGACGACAATGATGCTACGATGGAGATCAAGGTGTCGCGTCGGTGACAATGGTGATCATGACGGTGCTTCGGAGATGGAGATCACAAGCACAAGATGATGATGGCCATATCATATCACTTATATTGATTGCATGTGATGTTTATCTTTTATGCATCTTATCTTGCTTTGATTGACGGTAGCATTATAAGATGATCTCTCACTAAATTTCAAGATAAAAAGTGTTCTCCCTGAGTATGCACCATTGCCAAAGTTCGCCGTGCCCAGACACCACGTGATGATCGGGTGTGATAAGCTCTACGTCCATCTACAACGGGTGCAAGCCAGTTTTGCACACGCAGAATACTCAGGTTAAACTTGACGAGCCTAGCATATGTAGATATGGCCTCGGAACACTAAGACCGAAAGGTCGAGCATGAATCATATAGTAGATATGATCAACATAGTGATGTTCACCATTGAAAACTACTCCATTTCACGTGATGATCGGTTATGGTTTAGTTGATTTGGATCACGTGATCACTTAGATGATTAGAGGGATGTCTATCTAAGTGGGAGTTCTTAAGTAATATGATTAATTGAACTTAAATTTATCATGAACTTAGTACCTGATAGTATTTTGCTTGTCTATGTTTGTTGTAGATAAATTGCCCGTGTTGTTGTTCCATTAAATTTTAATGCGTTCCTTGAGAAAGCAAAGTTGAAAGATGATGGTAAAAATTACACGGACTAGGTCCGTAACTTGAGGACTATCCTCATTGATGCACAGAAGAATTACGTCCTGGAAGCACCGCTGGGTGCCAGGCCTGTTGCAGATGCAACTGACGACGTTCAGAATGTTTGGCTGAGCAAAGCTGATGACTACTCAATAGTTCAGTGTGCCATGCTTTACGGCTTAGAACCGGGACTTCAACGATGTTTTGAACGTCATGGAGCATATGAGGTGTTCCAGGAGTTGAAGTTAATATTTCAAGCAAATGCCCGGATTGAGAGATATGAAATCTCCAATAAGTTCTACAGCTGCAAGATGGAGGAGAATGGTTCTGTCAGTGAACATATACTCAAAATGTCTGGGTATTGCAATCACTTGATTCAACTGGGACTTAATCTTTCGGATGATAGTGTCATTGACAGAATTCTTCAATCACTGCCATCAAGCTACAAGAGCTTCGTGATGAACTATAATATGCAAGGGATGAACAAGACAATTCCCGAGCTATTAGCAATGCTAAAGGATGCGGAGGTAGAAATCAAGAAGGAGCATCAAGTGTTGATGGTCAATAAGACCACCAGTTTCAAGAAAAAGGGCAAAGGGAAGAAGAAGGGGAACTTCAAAAAGAACGGCAAACAAGTTGCTGCTCAAGAGAAGAAACCTAAGTCTGGACCTAAGCCTGAGACTGAGTGCTTCTACTGCAAGCAGACTGGACACTGGAAGCGGAACTGCCCCAAGTATTTGGCGGATAAGAAGGATGGCAAGGTGAACAAAGGTATATGTGATATACATGTTATTGATGTGTACCTTACCAGAGCTCGCAATAGCACCTGGGTATTTGATACGGGTTCTGTTGCTAATATTTGCAACTCGAAACAGGGACTACGGATTAAGCGGACACTGGCTAAGGACGAGGTGACGATGCGCGTGGAAATGGTTCCAAAGTCGATGTGATCGCCGTCGACACGCTACCTCTACATCTACCTTCGGGATTAGTTCTAGACCTAAATAATTGTTATTTGGTGCCGGCGTTGAGCATGAACATTATATCTGGATCTTGTTTGATGCGAGATGGTTATTCATTTAAATCTGAGAATAATGGTTGTTCTATTTATATGATTAATATCTTTTATGGTCATGCACCCTTAAAGAGTGGTCTATTTCTGATGAATCTCGATATTAGTGATGCACATATTCATAATGTTGAAGCCAAAAGATGCAGAGTTGATAATGATAGTGCAACTTATTTGTGGCACTACCGTGTAGGTCATATTGGTGTAAACCGCATGAAGAAACTCCATACCGATGGACTTTTGGAATCACTTGGTTATGAATCATTTGGTACTTGCGAACCATGCCTCATGGGCAAGATGACTAAAATGCCGTTCTCTGGAACTATGGAGCGAGCAACTGATTTATGGGAAATCATACATACTGATGTATGTGGTCCACTGAATATTGAGGCTCGCGGCTGGTATCGTTATTTCCTCACCTTCACAGATGATTTGAGCAGATATGGATATATCTACTTAATGAAACATAAGTCTGAAAAATTTTGAAAAGTTCAAAGAATTTCACAGTGAAGTTGAAAATCATCATAACAAGAAAATAAAGTTTCTACGATCTGATCGTGGAGGAGAATATTTGAGGTACGACTTTGGTCTACATTTGAAACAATGCGGAATAGTTTCGCAACTCACGCCGCCCAGAACACCACAGCGTAATGGTTTGTCCGAACGTCGTAATCGTACTTTACTAGATATGGTGTGATCTATGATGTCTCTTACTGATTTACCGCTATCATTTTGGGGTTATGCTTTAGAGACGGCTGCATTCACGTTAAATAGGGCACCATCAAAATCCGTTGAGACGACGCCTTATGAACTGTGGTTTGGCATGAAACCAAAGTTGTCGTTTCTTAAAGTTTGGGGCTGCGATGCTTATGTGAAAAAGCTTCAACCTGATAAGCTTGAACCCAAATCGGAGAAATGTGTGTTCATAGGATACCCAAAGGAAACTGTTGGGTACACCTTCTATCACAGATCCGAAGGCAAGACATTTGTTGCCAAGAATGGATCCTTTCTAGAGAAGGAGTTTCTCTCGAAAGAAGTGAGTGGGAGGAAAGTAGAACTTGATGAGGTAACTGTACCTGCTCCCTTATTGGAAAATAGTTCATCACAGAAACCGGTTCCTGTGACGACTACACCAATTAGTGAGGAAGTTAATGATATTGATCATGAAACTTCAGATCAAGTTACTACCGAACCTCGTAGGTCAACCAGAGTAAGATCCGCACCAGAGTGGTACGGTAATCCAATTATGGAGATCATGTAACTTGACCATGGCGAAGCTACGAACTATGAGGAAGCGATGATGAGCCCAGATTCCGCAAAATGGCTTGAAGCCATGAAATCTGAGATGGGATCCATATATGAGAACAAAGTATGGACTTTGGTTGACTTCCCTGATGATCGGCAAGCCATCGAGAATAATGGATCTTCAAGAAGAAAACTGACGCTGATGGTAATGTTACTATCTACAAAGCTTGACTTGTTGTGAAAGGTTTTCGACAAGTTTAAGGGGTTGACTACGATGAGACTTTCTCACCCGTAGCGATGCTTAAGTCTGTCTGAATCATGTTAGCAATTGCCGCATTTATGATTATGAAATTTGGCAAATGGATGTCAAAACTGCATTCCTGAATGGATTTCTGGAAGAAGAGTTGTATATGATGCAACCAGAAGGTTTTGTCGATCCAAAGGGTGCTAACAAGGTGTGCAAGCTCCAGCGATCCATTTATGGACTGGTGCAAGCCTCTCGGAGTTGGAATAAATGCTTTGATAGTGTGATCAAATCATGTGCTTTTATACAGACTTTTGGAGAAGCCTGTATTTACAAGAAAGTGAGTGGGAGCTCTGTAGCATTTCTAATATTATATGTGGACGACATATTATTGATTGGAAATGGTATAGAATTGCTGGATAGCATAAAAGAATACTTGAATAAAAGTTTTTCAATGAAAGACCTCGGTGAAGCTGCTTATATATTGGGCATCAAGATCTATAGAGATAGATCAAGACGCTTAATTGGACTTTCGCAAAGTACATACCTTGATAACGTTTTGAAGAAGTTCAAAATGGATCAAGCAAAGAAAGGGTTCTTGCCTGTAATACAAGGTGTGAAATTGAGTCAGACTCAATGCTCGACCACTGTTGAAGATAGAGAGAAAATGAAGGAAGTTCCCTATGCTTCAGCCATAGGCTCTATCATGTATGCAATGTTGTGTACCAGACCTGATGTGTGCCTTTCTATTAGTTTAGCAGGGAGGTACCAAAGTAATCCAGGAGTGGATCACTGGACAGCGGTCAAGAACATCCTAATACCTGAAAAGGACTAAGGATATGTTTCTCGTTTATGGAGGTCACAAAGAACTAGTCATAAATTTTTACGTCGATGCAAGCTTTGACACTGATCCGGACGATTCTAAATCACAAAACAGATACGTGTTTATATTGAACAGTGGAGTTGTCAATTGGTGCAGTTCTAAACAAAGCATTGTGGCAGGATCTACATGTGAAGCGGAGTACATAGCTACTTCGGAAGTAGCAAATGAAGGAGTCTGGATGAAGGAGTTCATATCAGATCTAGGTGTCATACCTAGTGCATCGGGTCCAATGAAAATCTTTTGTGACAATACTGGTGCTATTGCCTTGGCAAAGGAATCCAGATTTCACAAGAGAACCAAGCACATCAAGAGATGCTTCAATTCCATCCGGGACCAAGTCCAGGTGGGATACATAGAGATTTGCAAGATACATACGGATTTGAATGTTGCAGACCCGTTGACTAAGCCTCTTCCACGAGCAAAACATGATCAACACCAAGGCTCCATGGGTGTTAGAATCATTACTGTGTAATCTAGATTATTGACTCTAGTGCAAGTGGGAGACTGAAGGAAATATGCCCTAGAGGCAATAATAAAGTTATTATTTATTTCCTTATATCATGATAAATGTTTATTATTCATGCTAGAATTGTATTACCCGGAAACATTGTACATGTGTGAATGGATAGAAAAACAAAGTGTCACTAGTATGCCTCTACTTGACTAGCTCGTAAATCAAAGATGGTTAAGCTTCCTAACCACAGATATGGGTTGTCAATTGATTAACGGGATCACATCATTAGGAGAATGATGTGATTGACTTGACCCATTCCGTTAGCTTAGCACTTGATCATTTAGTATGTTGCTATTGCTTTCTTCATGACTTATACATGTTCCTATGACTATGAGATTATGTAACTCCTGCTTACCGGAGGAACACTTTGTGTGCTACCAAGCATCACAACGTAACTGGGTGATTATAAAGGTGCTCTACATGTGTCTCCGAAGGTACTTGTTGAGTTGACATATTTCGAGATTAGGAATTGTCACTCCGATTGTCGGAGAGGTATCTTTGGGCCCTCACGGTAATGCACATCACTATAAGCCTTGCAAGCAATGTAGCTAATGGGTTAGTTACGGGATGATGCATTACATAACGAGTAAAGAGACTTGCCGGTAACGAGATTGAACTAGGTATTGAGATACCGACGATGGAATCTTGGGCAAGTAACATACCGATGACAAAGGGAACAACGTATGTTGTTATGCGGTTTGACCGATAAAGATCTTTGTAGAATATGTGGGAGCCAATATGAGCATCCAGGTTCCGCTATTGGTTATTGACCGGAGACGTGTCTCGGTCATGTCTACATAGTTCTCGAACCTGTAGGGTACGCACGCTTAAAGTTAGATGACGGTTATATTATGAGTTTATGTGTTTTGATGTACCGAAGGTAGTTCGGAGTCCCAGATGTGATCATGGACATGACGAGGAGTCTCGAAATGGTCGAGACATAAAGATCGATATATTGGACGATTATATTTGGACATCGGAATGGTTCTGGGTGAGATTGGGACAATACCGGAGCTCCGGGAGGTTATCGGAAACCCCCGGGAGGTATATGGGCCTTAATGGGCTTTAGTGGAAAGGAGGGGTAAGAAGCAAGGGAGGGGCGCCCCCCTTAAGCCCAATCCGAATTGGGAGGGGGGCCACCCCCCCCCCCCCTTTCCTTCCTCCCTCCTTCCTCTTCCTTCCCTCTCCTTCTCCAAATAGGAAAAGGAGGAGTCCTACTCCCGGTGGGAGTAGGACTCCCCCCTAGGGCGCGCCTCCTCCTCTTGGTCGGCCCCCTCCTCCACTCCTTTATATACGGGGGAGGGGGGCACCCCATAGACACAACAATTGATCATTGATCTCTTAGCCGTGTGCAGTGCCCCCCTCCACCATAGTCCACCTCGATAATATCGTAGCGATGCTTAGGCGAAGGCCTGCATCGGTAGAACATCATCATCGTCACCATGTTGTCGTGCTGACGAAACTCTCCCTCAAAGCTCAGCTGGATCGGAGTTCGAGGGACGTCATCGAGCTGAACGTGTGCTGAACTCGGAGGTGTCGTGCGTTCGGTACTTGATCGGTTAGATCGTGAAGATGTACGACTACATCAATCGTGTTGTGCTAACGCTTCCGCTTTCGGTCTACGAGGGTACGTGGACAACACTCTCCCCTCTCGTTGCTATGCATCACCATGATCTTGTGTGTGCATAGGAAATTTTTTGAAATTACTACGTTCCCCAACAAGGATACCCGATGGGTATGGGCGTGGGTGCCAATTTATGCCCATGGGTATTGAAGTGGGTGGGCATAGAATTTTTCTGTGGGTATGTGTTTGGGCAGAAGAAGGTTGTACCCGCCCATACCCTACCCATTGCCATCCCTATTATCATGAATAAGGAAATATAAAATAGCAACTTTATTATTGCCTCTAGGGCATATTTCCTTCAGTCTCCCACTTGCACTGGAGCCAATAACCTAGATTACATTGTAATGAATGTAACACCCATGAGTCTTGGTGTTGATTATGTTTTGCTCGTGGGAGAGGCTTAGTCAACGGGTGTGCAACATTCAGATCCGTATGTATTTTGCAAATCTCTATGTCTCCCTCCTTGACCAAATCTCGGAGGGAGTTGAAGCGTCTCTTGATGTGTTTGGTCTTTTTGTGAAATCTGGATTCCTTAGCCAAGGGAATTGCTCCAGTATTGTCACAAAAGATTTTCATTGGACCCGATGCACTGGGTATCACACCTAGATCGGATATGAACTCCTTCATCCAGACTCCTTCATTTGCTGCTTCCGAAGCAGCTATGTATTCCGCTTCACATGTAGATCCCGCCACGACGCTCTGCTTGGAACTGCACCAACTGATAGCTCCACCATTCAATAAAAATACGTATCCGGATTGTGAATTAAGTCATCTGGATCAGTGTCAAAGCTAGCTCGCCATAACCACTTACGACAAGCTCTTTGTCACCTCCATAAACGAGAAACATATCCCTAGTCCTTTTCAGGTACGTCAGGATGTTCTTGACTACTGTCCAGTGATCCACTCCTGGATTACTTTGGTACCTCCCTGCTAAACTTATAGCAAGGCACACATCAGGTCTGGTACACAGCATAGCATACATGATAGAACCTATGGCTGAGGCATTGGGAATGACTTTCATTTTCTCTCTATCTTCTGTAGTGGTCAGGCATTGAGTCTAACTCAACTTCACACCTTGTAACACAGGCAAGAACCCTTTCTTTGACTGATCCGTTTTGAACTTCTTCAAAACTTTATCAAGGTATGTGCTTTGTGGAAGTCCTATCAAGCGTCTTGATCTATCTCTATAGATCTTGATGCCCAATATATAAGCAGCTTCACCGAGGTCTTTCATTGAAAAACTCTTATTCAAGTATCCTTTTATGCTATTCAGAAATTCTACATCATTTCCAATCAACAATATGTCATCCACATATAATATTAGAAATGCTATAGAGCTCCCACTCACTTTCTTGTAAATACAGGCTTCTCCAAAAGTCTATATAAAACCATATGCTTTGATCATCTCATCAAAGCGTATATTCTAACTCCGAGATGCTTGCACCAGTCCATAAATGGATCGCTGGAGCTTGCACACTTTGTTAGCACCTTGAGGATCGACAAAACCTTCTGGTTGCATCATATACAACTCTTCTTTAAGAAATCCATTAAGGAATGTAGTCTTGACATCCATTTGCCAGATTTCATAATCATAAAAATGCGGCAATTGCTCACATGATTCAAATAGACTTAAGCATCGCTACGGGTGAGAAAGTCTCATCGTAGTCAACTCCTTGAACTTGTTGAAAACCTTTTGCAACAAGTCGAGCTTTATAGATAGTACCATTACCATTAGCGTCAGTCTTTTTCTTGAAGATCCATTTAGTTTCTATGGGTCGCTGATCATCGGGCAGATCCACCAAAGTCCACACTTTGTTCTCATACATGGATCCTATCTCAGATTTCATGGCATCAAGCCATTTATTGTAATCAGGGCTCATCATAGATTCTTCATAATTCATAGGTTCGTAATGGTCAAGTAATATGACCTCCAGAACAGGATTACTGTACCACTCTGGTGCGGATCATGCTCTAGTTGACCTACGAGGTTCTGTAGCAACTTGATCTGAAGTTTCATGATCATTATCATTAGTTTCTTCTCCAGCTGGTGGAGGCGTCACGGGAACAGATTTCTCGGATGAACTACTTTCCAAATTGAGAGCCGGTATAATTACCTCATCAAGTTCTACTTTCTTCCCACTCACTTCTTTCGAGAGAAACTCCTTCTCTAGAAAGGTTTCGTTTTTAGCAACAAAGATTTTGCCTTCGGACTTGTGGTAGAAGGTGTACCCAATTGTTTCCTTAGAGTATCCTATGAAGACACACTTCTCCGATTTGGGTTCAATCTTATCAGGATGAAGCCTTTTGACATAAGCATCGCAACCCCAAATTTAAGAAATGACAGCTTAGGTTTGTTGCCAAACCACAGTTCATACGGTGTCGTCTCAATGGACTTTGACGGTGCCCTATTTAAAGTGAATGCAGTTGTCTCTAATGCATAACCCCAAAACGATAGTGGTAAATTGGTAGGAGACATCATAGATCGCACCATATCCAATAAAGTGCAGTTATGATGTTGGAACACACCATTACGTTGTGGTGTTCCAGGTGGCATGAGCTGTGAAACTATTCCACATTGTTTTAAATGAAGGCCAAACTCGAAACTCAAATATTCTCCTCCACGATCAGATCATAGAAACTTTATTTTCTTGTTACGATGATTCTCCACTTCACTCTGAAATTCTTTGAACTTTTCAAATGTTTCAAACTTGTGTTTCATTAAGTAGAACCCATATCTACTCAAATCATCTGTGAAGGTCAGAAAATAACGATACCCGCCACGAGCATCAACACTCATTGGACCGCATACATCGGTATGTATTATTTCCAGTAAGTCACTAGCTCGTTCCATTGTTCTGGAGAACGGAGTTTTAGTCATCTTACACATAAGGCATGGTTCACAAGTATCAAATGATTCATAATCAAGTGATTCCAAAAGTCCATCTTTATGGAGTTTCTTCATGCGCTTTACACTGATATGATCCAAACGGCAGTGCCACAAATAAGTTGCACTATCATTATCAACTTTGCATATTTTGGCATCAATATTATGAATATGTGTATCATCACGATCAAGATTCAACCGAAATATTCCACTCTTCAAGGGTGCATGACCATAAAATATATTACTCATATAAATAGAACAACCATTATTCTCTGATTAAAATGAATAACTGTCTTGCACTAAACAAGATCCAGCTAATGTTCATGCTCAACGCTGGCACCAAATAACAATCATTCAGGTCTAAAACTAATCCCGAAGGTAGATGTAGAGGTAGCGTGCCGACGGCGATCACATCGACCTTGGAACCATTTCTGACGCGCATCGTTGCCTCATCCTTAGCCAATCTTTGTTTAATCCGTAGTCCCTGCTTCGAGTTACAAATATGAGCAACCTAACCGGTATCAAATACCCAGGCACTACTACGAGAATTACTAAGGTACACATGAATAACATGTATATCAAATATACCTTTGTTCATTTTGCCACCCTTCTTATCCACCAAATACTTGGGGCAGTTCCGCTTCCAGTGACCAGTCCCTTTGCAGTAGAAGCACTTAGTTTCAGGCTTGGGTCCAGCTTTGGGTTTCTTCCTGGGAGTGACAACTTGCTTGTCATTCAAGTTCCCCTTCTTTTACCCTTGCCCTTCTTCTTGAAACCAGTGGTCTTGTTAACCATCAACACTTGATGCTCCTTTTTGATTTCTACCTCGCGGCCTTCAGCATTGCGAAGAGCTCGGGAATAGTCTTTCCCATCCCTTGCATATTGTAGTTCATCACAAAGCCTTTGTAGCTTGGTGGCAGTGATTGAAGAACTCTGTCAATGACACAATCATCTGATTAACTCCCAGCTGAGTCAATTGATTATGGTACCCAGACATTCTGAGTATGTTTTCACTAACAGAACCATTCTCCTCCATCTTGCAGCTATAGAACTTGTTGGAGACTTCATATCTCTCAACTCGGCCATTTGCTTGAAATATTAACTTCAACTCCTGGAACATCTCATACGGTCCATTACATTCAAAACGTTTTTGAAGTCTCGATTCTAAGCCATAAAGCATGGCACACTGAACTAACGAGTAGTCATCAGATCGAGCTTGCCAGGCGTTCACAACGTCAGCTTCTTCTCCTGCAGCAGGACTTGCACCTAGCGGTGCATCAAGGACATAATTCTTCTGTGCAGCAATGAGGATAATCCTCAAGTTACAGACCCAATCCGTGTAGTTGCTACCATCGTCTTTCAACTTAGCTTTCTCTAGGAACGCATTGAAATTCAAGGGAACTGTAGCACGGGTCATTGATCTACAACATAGATATGCAAAAACTATCAGGACTAAGTTCATGATAAATTAAGTTCAATTAATCGTATTACTTAAGAACTCCCACTTAGATAGACATCCCTCAAGTCATCTAAATGATATGTCATCCAAATCAACTAAACCATGTCCGATCATCACATGATATGGAGTAGTCACCAATGGTGAACATCTCTATGTTTATCATATCTACTATATGATTCACCTTTGACCTTTCGGTCTCCAGTGTTCCGAGGCCATATCTGTATATGCTAGGCTCGTCAAGTTTAACCCGAGTATTCCACATGTGCAAAACCGGCTTGCACCCATTGTATTTGAACGTAGGGTTTATCACACCCAATCATCACGTGGTGTCTCAGCACGAAGAACTTTCGCAACGGTGCATACTCGGGGAGAACACTTATACCTTGAAATTTTATTAAGGGATCATCTTATAATGCTACCACCTTACTAAGCAAAAGAAGATGCATAAAGATAAACATCGCATGCAATCAAAATATGTGACATGATATGGCCATCATCATCTTGTGCTTTCGATCTCCATCACCGAAGCAACGTCATGATCTCCATCATCACCGGCTTGACACCTTTGAAGGAAATATGCCCTAGAGGCAATAATAAAGTTATTATTTATTTCCTCATATCATGATAAATGTTTATTATTCATGCTAGAATTTTATTAACCAGAAACATGATACATGTGTGAATACATAGAAAAACATAGTGTCACTAGTATGCCTCTACTTGACTAGCTCATTGATCAAAGATGGTTATGTTTCCTAACCATAGGCATGTGTTGTCATTTGATTGATGGGATCACATCATTAGGAGAATGATGTGATTGACTTGACCCATTCCGTTAGCTTAGCACTTGATCGTTTAGTATGTTGCTATTGCTTTCTTCATGACTTATACAAAGTTCCTGCAACTATGAGATTGTGCAACTCCCGTTTACCGGAGGAACACTTTGTGTGCTACCAAACGTCACAACGTAACTGGGTGATTATAAAGGTGCTCTACAGGTGTCTCCAAAGGTACATGTTGAGTTGGCATAATTCGAGATTAGGTTTTGTCACTCCGATTGTCGGAGAGGTATCTCTGGGCCTTCTCGGTAATACTCATCACCTAAGCCTTGCAAGCATTGTAACTAATGAGTTAGTTATGAAATGATGTATTACGGAACGAGTAAAGAGAATTGCCGGTAACGAGATTGAACTAGGTATTGGATACCGACGATCGAATCTCGGGCAAGTAACATACCGATGACAAAGGGAACAACGTATGTTGTTATGCGGTTTGACCGATAAAGATCTTCATAGAATATGTAGGAACCAATATGAACATCCAGGTTCCGCTATTGGTTATTGATCGAGAATAGTTCTAGGTCATGTCTACATAGTTCTCGAACCCGTAGGGTCCGCACGCTTAACATTACGATGACAGTTTTATTATGAGTTTATAAGTTTTGATGTACCGAAGGTTGTTCGGAGTCCCGGATGTGATCACGGACATGACGAGGAGTCTCAAAATGGTCGAGACATAAAGATTGATATATTGGACGGATATATTTGGACACCGGAAAGGTTCCGGATGAGATTGGGACTATACCGGAGTTCCGGGAGGTTACCGGAACCCCCCCAGTAAGTATATGGGCCTTATTGGGCCTTAGTTGAAGGGAGGGAGAAGGAGCAAAGGAGGGGGCGCCCCCCCCCCCCCAAGCCCAATCCGAATTGGGAGGGGGGTCGGCCCCCCCTTTCCTTCTTCCCTCCCCTCTCTTCCTTCCCTCTCCTACTCCTAATAGGAAAGGGAGGGGGCAAACCTACTTGGAGTAGGTTTCCCCTCCTAGGGCGCGCCTCCCCCTTGGCCGGCCCCCTCCTCCTCTCCCCCTTTATATACGGGGAAGGGGGCACCCCATAGACACACAAGTTGATCTACGGATCGTTCCTTAGCCATGTGCGGTGCCCCCCTCCACCATATTCCACCTCGGTCATATCGTCGCGGAGTTTAGGCGAAGCCCTGCGCCGGTAGAACATCATCATCGTCACCACGCCGTCGTGCTGACGGAACTCATCCCCGACACTTCCGTGGATTGGAGCCCGGGGGATGTCATCGAGCTGGACGTGTGCTGAACACGGAGGTGCCGTGCGTTCGGTGCTTGGATCGGTCCATTCGTGAAGACGTACGACTACATCAACCGCGTTGTCATAACGCTTCCGCTTAACGGTCTACGAGGGTATGTAGACAAGACTCTCCCCTCTCGTTGCTATGCCATCACCATGATCTTGCGTGTGCGTAGGAAATTTTTTGAAATTACTACGTTCCCCAACAGTGGCATCCGAGCCAGGTTTTATGCGTTGATGTTATATGCACGAGTAGAACACAAGTGAGTTGTGGGTGATACAAGTCATACTGCTTACCAGCATGTCATACTTTGGTTCGGCGGTATTGTTGGATGAAGCGGCCTGGACCGACATTACGTGTACGCTTACGCGAGACTGGTTTTACCGCCGTGCTTTGCACACAGGTGACTAGCGGGTGTCAGTTTCTCCAACTTTAGTTGAACCGAGTGTGGCAACGCCCGGTCCTTGCGAAGGTTAAAACAGCACCAACTTGACAAACTATCGTTGTGGTTTTGATGCGTAGGTAAGAACGGTTATTGCTCAGCCCGTAGCAGCCACGTAAAACTTGCAACAACAAAGTAGAGGACATCGAACTTGTTTTTGCAGGGCATGTTGTGATGTGATATGGCCAAGACATGATGCTATATTTTATTGTATGAGATGATCATGTTTTGTAACCGAAGTTATCGGCAACTGGCAGGAGCCATATGATTGTCGCTTTATTGTATGAAATGCAAACGCCCTGTAATTGCTTTACTTTATCACTAAGCGGTAGCGATAGTCGTAGAAGCAATAGATGGCGTAAACGACAACGATGCTACGATGGAGATCAAGGTGTCGCGCCGGTGACGATGGTGATCACGACGGTGCTTCGGAGATGGAGATCACAAGCACAAGATGATGATGGCCATATCATATCACTTATATTGTTTGCATGTGATGTTTATCCTTTATGCATCTTATCTTGCTTTCATTAACGGTAGCATTTTAAGATGATCTCTCACTAAAATTATCAAGAAGTGTTCTCCCTGAGTATGCACCGTTGCCAAAGTTCGTCGTGCCCAGACACCACGTGATGATCGGGTGTGATAAGCTCTACGTCCATCTACAACGGGTGCAAGCCAGTTTTTGCACACGCAGAATACTTAGGTTAAACTTGACGAGCCTAGCATATGCAGATATGGCCTCGGAACACGGAGACCGAAAAGTCGAGCGTGAATCATATAGTAGATATGATCAACATAGAGATGTTCACCATTGAAAGCTACTCCATCTCACGTGATGATCGGTTATGGTTTAGTTGATTTGGATCACGTGATCACTTAGATGACTAGAGAGATGTCTGTCTAAGTGCGAGTTCTTAAGTAATATGATTAATTGAACTTAAATTTATCATGAACTTAGTACCTGATAGTATTTTGCTTGTCTATGTTTGTTGTAGATAGATGGCTCGTGCTGTTGTTCCGTTGAATTTTAATGCGTTCCTTGAGAAAGCTGACTTGAAAGATGATGGTAGCAATTACATGGACTGGGTCCGTAACTTGAGGATTATCCTCATTGCTGCACAGAAGAATTACGTCCTGGAAGCACCGCTGGGTGTCAGGCCTGCTGCAGGAGCAACACCAGATGTTGTGAACGTCTGGCAGAGCAAAGCTGATGACTACTCTATAGTTCAGTGTGCCATGCTTTACGGCTTAGAACCGGGTCTTCAACGACGTTTTGAACATCATGGAGCATATGAGATGTTCCAGGAGTTGAAGTTAATATTTCAAGCAAATGCGGATTGAGAGATATGAAGTCTCCAATAAGTTCTACAGCTACAAGATGGAGGAGAATAGTTCTGTCGGTGAACATATACTCAAAATGTCTCGGTATAATAATCACTTGATTCAACTGGGAGTTAATCTTCCGGATGATAGCGTCATTGACAGAATTCTCCAATCACTGCCACCAAGCTACAAGAGCTTTGTGATGAACTATAATATGCAAGGGATGAACAAGACAATTCCCGAGCTCTTCGCAATGCTAAAGGCTGCGGAGGTAGAAATCAAGAAGGAGCATCAAGTGTTGATGGTCAACAAGACCACTAGTTTCAAGAAAAAGGGCAAAGGGAAGAAGAAGGGGGACTTCAAGAAGAATAGCAAGCAAGTTGCTGCTCAAGAGAAGAAACCCAAGTCTGGACCTAAGCCTGAAACTGAGTGCTTCTACTGCAAGCAGACTGGACACTGGAAGCGGAACTGCCCCAAGTATTTGCTGGATAAGAAGGATGGCAAAGTGAACAAAGGTATATGTGATATACATGTTATTGATGTGTACCTTACTAATGCTCACAGTAGTACCTGGGTATTTGATACTGGTTCTGTTGCTAATATTTGCAACTCGAAATAGGGACTACGGAATAAGCGAGCACTGGCCAAGGAGGAGGTGACGATGCGCGTGGGAAACGGTTCCAAAGTCGATGTGATCGCGGTCGGCACGCTACCTCTACATCTACCTTCGCGATTAGTTTTAGACCTGAATAATTATTATTTGGTGCCAGCATTGAGCATGAACATTATATCTGGATCTTGTTTGATGCGAGACGGTTATTCATTTAAATCAAAGAATAATGGTTGTTCTATTTATATGAGTAATATCTTTTATGGTCATGCACCCTTGAAGAGTAGCCTATTTTTATTGAATCTCGATAGTAGTGATACACATATTCATAATGTTGAAGCCAAAAGATGCAGAGTTGATAATGATAGTGCAACTTATTTGTGGCACTGCCGTTTAGGTCATATCGGTGTAAAGCGCATGAAGAAACTCCATACTGATGGACTTTTGGAATCACTTGATTATGAATCACTTGGTACTTGCGAACCGTGCCTCATGGGCAAGATGACTAAAACATCGTTCTCCGGTACTATGGAGAGAGCAACAGATTTGTTGGAAATCATATATACAGATGTATGTGGTCCAATGAATGTTGAAGCTCGTGGCGGATATCGTTATTTTCTCACCTTCACAGATGATTTGAGAAGATATGGGTATATCTACTTAAAGAAACACAAGTCTGAAACATTTGAAAAGTTCAAAGAATTTCAGAGTGAAGTAGAAAATCATCGTAACAAGAAAATAAAGTTTCTACGATCTGATCGTGGAGGAGAATATTTGAGTTACGAGTTTGGTTTACATTTGAAACAATGCGGAATAGTTTCGCAACTCACGCCACCTGGAACACCACAAAGAAATGGTGTGTCCGAACGTCGTAATCGTACTTTACTAGATATGGTGCGATCTATGATGTCTCTTACTGATTTACCGCTATCGTTTTGGGGTTATGCTTTAGAGACGGCTGCATTCACATTAAATAGGGCACCATCTAAATCCGTTGAGACTACGCCTTATGAACTGTGGTTTGGCAAGAAACCAAAGTTGTCCTTTATTAAAGTTTGGGGCTGCGATGCTTATGTGAAGAAACTTCAACCAGATAAGCTCGAACCCAAATCGGAGAAATGTGTCTTCATAGGATACCCAAAAGAGACTGTTGGGTACACCTTCTATCACAGATCCGAAGGCAAGACATTCGTTGCTAAGAATGGATCCTTTCTAGAGAAGGAGTTTCTCTCGAAAGAAGTGAGTGGGAGGAAAGTAGAACTTGATGAGGTAACGGTACCTGCTCCCTTATTGGAAAGTAGTTCATCACAGAAATCAGTTCCTGTGACAAATACACCAATTAGTGAGGAAGCTAATGATATTGATCATGAAACTTCAGATCAAGTGTCTACTGAACCTCGTAGGTCTACCAGAGTAAGATCCGCACCAGAGTGGTACGGTAATCCTGTTCTGGAAGTCATGTTACTTGACCATGATGAACCTACGAACTATGAGGAAGCGATGATGAGCCCAGATTCCGCAAAATGGCTAGAGGCCTTGAAATCTGAGATGGGATCCATGTATGAGAACAAAGTATGGACTTTGTTTGACTTGCCCGATGATCGGCAAGCCATTGAGAATAAATGGATCTTTAAGAAGAAGACTGACGCTGACGGTAATATAGCTGTCTATAAAGCTCGACTTGTTGCGAAAGGTTTTCGACAAGTTCAAGGGGTTGACTACGATGAGACTTTCTCACCTATAGCGATGCTTAAGTCTGTCCGAATCATGTTAGCGATTGCCGCATTTTATGGTTATGAAATTTGGCAGATGGATGTAAAAACTGCATTCCTGAATGGATTTCTGGAAGAAGAGTTGTATATGATGCAACCGGAGGGTTTTGTAGATCCTAAGGAAGCTAACAAAGTGTGCAAGCTCCAGCGATCAATCTATAGTCTAGTGCAAGCCTCTCGGAGTTGGAATAAACGCTTTGATAGTGTGATCAAAGCATATGGTTCTATACAAACTTTTGGAGAAGCCTGTATTTACAAGAAAGTGAGTGGGAGCTCCGTAACATTTCTAATATTATATGTGGATGACATATTGTTGATTGGAAATGATATAGAATTTCTGGATAGCATAAAAGTATACTTGAATAAAAGTTTTTCAATGAAAGACCTCGGTGAAGCTGCTTACATATTGGGCATTAAGATCTATAGAGATAGATCAAGACGCTTGATTGGACTTTCACAAAGCACGTACCTTGATAAAGTGTTGAAAAGGTTCAATATGGATCAGGCGAAGAAAGGGTTCTTGCCTGTATTACAAGGTATAGAGTTGAGTCAGACTCAATGCCCGACCACTGCAGAAGATAGAGAGAAAATGAAAGGAGTTCCCTATGCTTCAGCCATAGGCTCTATCATGTATGCAATGCTAAGTACCAGACATGATATGTGTCTTGCTATTAGATTGGCAGGGAGGTACCAAAGTAATCCAGGAGTGGGTCACTGGACAGCGGTCAAGAACATCCTGAAATACCTGAAAAGGACTAAGGATATGTTTCTCGTATATGGAGGTGACAAAGAGCTAGTCGTAAATGGTAACGTCGATGCAAGCTTTGACACTGATCCAGACGATTCTAAATCGCAAACCGGATACGTATTTTTATTAAACGGTGGAGCTGTAAGTTGGTGCAGTTCTAAACAAAGCGTCGTGGCGGGATCTACATGTGAAGCGGAGTACATAGCTGCTTCGGAAGCAGCAAATGAAGGAGTCTGGATGAAGGAGTTCATTTCCGATCTAGGTGTTATACCTAGTGCATCGGGACCAATGAAGATCTTCTGTGACAATACTGGTGCAATTGCCTTGGCAAAGGAATCCAGATTTCACAAGAGGACCAAGCACATCAAGAGACGCTTCAATTCCATTCAGGACCAAGTCCAAGTGGGAGACATAGAGATTTGCAAGATACATACGGATCTGAATGTTGCAGACCCGTTGACTTAGCCTCTCTCACGAGCAAAACATGATCAGCACCAAGACTCCATGGGTGTTAGAATCATTACTATGTAATCTAGATTATTGACTCTAGTGCAAGTGGGAGACTGAAGGAAATATGCCCTAGAGGCAATAATGAAGTTATTATTTATTTCCTCATATCATGATAAATGTTTATTATTCATGCTAGAATTGTATTAACCGGAAACATGATACATGTGTGAATACATAGACAAACATAGTGTCACTAGTATGCCTCTACTTGACTAGCTCATTGATCAAAGATGGTTATGTTTCCTAACCATAGGCATGTGTTGTCATTTGATTGATGGGATCACATCATTAGGAGAATGATGTGATTGACTTGACCCATTCCGTTAGCTTAGCACTTGATCGTTTAGTATGTTGCTATTGCTTTCTTCATGACTTATACAAAGTTCCTGCAACTATGAGATTGTGCAACTCCCGTTTACCGGATGAACACTTTGTGTGCTACCAAACGTCACAACGTAACTGGGTGATTATAAAGGTGCTCTACAGGTGTCTCCAAAGGTACATGTTGAGTTGGCATAATTCGAGATTAGGTTTTGTCACTCCGATTGTCGGAGAGGTATCTCTGGGCCTTCTCGGTAATACTCATCACCTAAGCCTTGCAAGCATTGTAACTAATGAGTTAGTTATGAAATGATGTATTACGGAACGAGTAAAGAGACTTGCCGGTAACGAGATTGAACTAGGTATTGGATACCGACGATCGAATCTCGGGCAAGTAACATACCGATGACAAAGGGAACAACGTATGTTGTTATGCGGTTTGACCGATAAAGATCTTCATAGAATATGTAGGAACCAATATGAACATCCAGGTTCCGCTATTGGTTATTGATCGAGAATAGTTCTAGGTCATGTCTACATAGTTCTCGAACCCGTAGGGTCCGCACGCTTAACGTTACGATGATAGTTTTATTATGAGTTTATAAGTTTTGATGTACCGAAGGTTGTTCGGAGTCCCGGATGTGATCACGGACATGACGAGGAGTCTCAAAATGGTCGAGACATAAAGATTGATATATTGGACGGATATATTTGGACACCGGAAAGGTTCCGGATGAGATTGGGACTATACCGGAGTTCCGGGAGGTTACCGGAACCCCCCCGGTAAGTATATGGGCCTTATTGGGCCTTAGTTGAAGGGAGGGAGAAGGAGCAAAGGAGGGGGCGCCCCCCCCCCCACAAGCCCAATCCGAATTGGGAGGGGGGCCGGCCCCCCCTTTCCTTCTTCCCTCCCCTCTCTTCCTTCCCTCTCCTACTCCTAATAGGAAAGGGAGGGGGCAAACCTACTTGGAGTAGGTTTCCCCTCCTAGGGCGCGCCTCCCCCTTGGCCGGCCCCCTCCTCCTCTCCCCCTTTATATACGGGGAAGGGGGCACCCCATAGACACACAAGTTGATCTATGGATCATTCCTTAGCCGTGTGCGGTGCCCCCCTCCACCATATTCCACCTCGGTCATATCGTCGCGGAGTTTAGGCGAAGCCCTGCGCCGGTAGAACATCATCATCGTCACCACGCCGTCGTGCTGACGGAACTCATCCCCGACACTTCGCTGGATTGGAGCCCGGGGGACGTCATCGAGTTGGATGTGTGCTGAACACGGAGGTGCCGTACGTTCGGTGCTTGGATCGGTCGATTCGTGAAGACGTACGACTACATCAACCGCGTTGTCATAACGCTTCCGCTTAACGGTCTACGAGGGTACGTAGACAACACTCTCCCCTCTCGTTGCTATGCCATCACCATGATCTTGCGTGTGCGTAGGAAAATTTTCGAAATTACTAGTTCCCCAACAACCTTGATCTCCATCGTAGCGTCGTGGTCGTCTCACATAACTCACATACTACATATCATCATCGAACGTTAAGTGTGCGGACCCTACGGGTCCAGAACTATGTAGACATGACCGATACACCTCTCCGTCAATAACCAATAGTGGAACCTGGATGCTCATATTGGTTCCCACATATTCTATGAAGATCTTTATCGGTCGAACCGCAATGTCAACATACGTTATTCCCTTTGTCATCGGTATGTTACTTGCCCGAGATTCGATCGTTGGTATCTTCATACCTAGTTCAATCTGGTTACCGGCAAGTCTCTTTACTCATTCCGTAGTGCATCATCCTGTAACTAACTCATTAGTCACATTGCTTGCAAGGCTTCATGTGATGTGCATTACCAAGAGGGCCCAGAGATACCTCTCCGATACTCGGAGTGACAAATCCTAATCTCGATCTATGCCAACCCAAGAAACACCTTCGGAGATACCTATAGAGCATCTTTATAATCACCCAGTTACATTGTGACATTTGATAGCACACAAGGCATTCCTCCGATGTCCGCGAGTTGCATAATCTCATAGTCAGAAGAATATATATATGACATGAAGAAAGTAGTAGCAATAAAACTGAACGATCATTATGCTAAGATAACAGATGGGTCTTTGTCGGCGTTCTGGGAATGGGGGTCCCCAGACTTGCCTGCCTGCGGCCTGCGGCGTGGCTCAAAGGAGGCCCAGCACAGCCCATCTTCATCAACACAAGCTCAAGACCCTCGCGAGGGGCCAAGCCTCGCGGGGCGGACGACAAGGAGCTTCCTCAGGCACGGCCTTGTCAGGCTGGCTCATGAGGAGGCAGAGAGTTCAAGGCGGGGTACCTCGCGAGGTACCCATGACGCAAGCCGTGACGACCAAGGGCGCCAGTCGGGCGCCAGCCCGCGCAGTGTCCTCCTTTCCTCTTTGGTGCAAAGGGAGCAAGCGCAGGCGAGAGCATCAAGCAAAGGCATCCATTTCGGTGCAACAAGACCAAGACCAGCCCAACGGCCGGAAGGAAGTCATTGTGGAGCCCAAGCCAGCGTCACCACCAGAGCCTTTGACAGGCAAGGACCAACTTTAGTCAGGATAAGTGTACCCGCTGTTCCCCTTCAAAATGGCCAATTGTTGGCGCCCTTCCCGCTCAATATTTGGGAAGAGACCCAGGACCTTCGCCTATAAAATAGGACTAGACACCCCCGGGTAGAGATATCTAGAGACCGGATCAAGAATCCAAGAGCCAGAACCAAGTAGCACCAGCCAAGAACAGACCCTCGCGAGGCTGTTCTGCCTTGTATGGTTCATCATCAGCCCAAGAGGCAATCCACCACACCACACACTAGAGTAGGGTATTACACCACAATGGTGGCCTGAACCAGTATAAATCTTGTGTCTCTTGCGCTGTTCAGTTTGGTAGTTTAGGTCCTAGTGATTCGGCGAGGAGCGAGCCGGTAGAGGGTTGAATCTCCGCGCGCACCCCAGTGTTCGAACCTCAAGGGTCTGCCGGAACCCGAAATCCGACATTTGGCGCGCCAGGTAGGGGTGCACCGGAATTTGCCTTCCGTCGTCTCGTTCTTCTCCGACCATCGCATCCATGTCTGACGCTCGTCGGGCTCGCGCCGGGCGCCGAGCTGCCCTCGCTTCCCATGTCGTCCAGACGGCTCCCGTCGGCGGGCATCCTCGTCGTTCCCCGTCGCCTGCCGTCAACACCGCCACCGGCCCGGCGGGGAACGGGCAGCAGGCATCGTCCCTGCATCCCCCAGTGACCTCTGGGGAGGATCCGCGCAGCTTCTTCCTCACCCACCCCGTCGCATCGGCTCCCTCGGTCGTCGCGGCCCTCCTGGGTGGCTTGCAGGCGCCGCCCTCCAGCCGCCACGTCAAGCCATTCGTCCGCCGGGTCGGCGCCGCCTCCACGCGGCAGGGGGCTCCCTCGGGCCAGACGGAGCCGTCGGCCGGGCTGACCTTCGACTCTGAGGACCACCCCACCAACTCGGCCTGCTCGGGTGCGCTCCCCATGCTCTGCACACCCACCATCTACCAGGTGGCCGTCACCAGGACCCTCATTGACGGTGGCGCGGGCCTCAACGTGCTCTCAGTTGAGGCCTTCAACCTCCTCTGCATACCCCGGGAGCAGCTGCAACCCAGCCGGCCTTTCTCGGGCGTCGGAGGCGGGTCGTCCAGCTCCTTGGGGCAGATCCGGCTTCCGGTGACTTTCGGCACCTACGACAATTTCCGCACGGAGCTGGTCAATTTCGACATCGCCCCCATTGGCCTCCCCTACAATGCCATCCTCGGCTATCCAGCATTGGCCAAATTCATGGCCGCGACTCACCCGCGGTACAACCTCATGAAGATGCCCGGGAGCAACGGCGTCCTCACCGTGCCCAGGGACACCGAAGGTGCGCTACGAGTACTCAAGCTCGCCCTCAAGACGGCGGCGGCGGCACGGCCCGCCGACGCCGAGCCCAAGGAGGCTGCACCGACCAAGAAGAAGCAGTTGTTCACCCAAGACAAGGCGGAGACCAAGCAGGTGCCTGTCGACGAGGACGGGTCCACTAATGCCACTTTCACCATAGGCGCCAACCTCGAGCCCGAGCAGGAGGAAGCCCTGGTCAAGTTCCTGCGTGCAAACAAGAAGGTGTTCGCCTGGGAGCCCGATCAGCTGGCAGGGATCCCACGGGGCGTAATCGAGCACCACCTCAACGTATGTCCCAACGTGCGTCCCGTGAAGCAGAAGGCGAGGAGGCAGTCCACTGAAAAGCAGGCCTTCATCGTCCAAGAGACCCGCAAGCTAGAAGCCGCAGGGGTTATTCGCGAGGTCCGATACCCGGATTGGTTGGCCAACCCCGTGGTTGTGCCAAAGAAGGGAGGAAAGGAACGCATGTGTGTCGACTTCACCAACCTCAACAAAGCATGCCCGCAAGATCTGTTCCCGCTCCCTCGCATCGACCAGATCGTCGATTCCACCGCTGAGTGTGACCTGTTATGCTTCTTGGATGCCTTCTCCGGGTATCACCAGATCAAGATGGCGGTGGAAGATGTGGAGAAGATGGCCTTCCTAACCCCGTGTGGGGTGTACTGCTATACATGCATGCCATTCGGACTGCGCAACGTGGGGGCAACCTTCCAGCGGCTCATGCACATCACTTTGGGCCCGCATCTCGGGAAGAATGTGGAGGCTTACGTCGACGACATTGTAGTGAAGTCTCGCGAGGCCAAGATCCTGATACAAGACCTGGAGGAAACCTTCACGAGCCTCAATGCAGTGAGCCTGCGGCTCAACCCGGAGAAGTGTGTGTTTGGAGTTCCCTCGGGCAAGCTCT
Organism: Triticum timopheevii; assembly: GCA_963921465.1. Taxonomy (NCBI): domain Eukaryota; kingdom Viridiplantae; phylum Streptophyta; class Magnoliopsida; order Poales; family Poaceae; genus Triticum; species Triticum timopheevii. The sequence goes on from OY997270.1 coordinate 121,096,269, forward strand.
TGGGTTTCCTCGTATCCCACCGAGGCATCGAGGCCAACCCAGAAAAGGTCAAGGCAGTTGAGGACATGAGCCCACCAAAAACCCTCAGGGAAATGCAGAAGCTCACGGGGCGCGTGACGGCGCTGGGGCGCTTCATCTCCCGATTAGGGGAGCGGGCGCTGCCTTTCTTCCAGCTGATGAAGAAAAAGGGGCCCTTTGAATGGACTGAAGAGGCCGACAAGGCATTCCAAGATCTCAAGAGATACCTAACCAGCCCTCCAGTGATGGTGGCCCCGCGCCCTCAAGAGCCCTTGGTACTCTACCTCGCCGCCACTCCCTACTTCGCTAGCGCAGCCCTGGTGGCAGTTAGAGAGGAGCGCCGGGCCAAGACCACGACAGCCACCCGAGCCGAGGCAAAGCTGGATCAAAAGGGACTTGCGGGAGTCACCACCACGACAGAGGAAGATCAGCCGCCGCAGCGGAGCGCGTCAGGGGCGGGATAGGCCCTCCCTCCAGGCAACCAGCTTCTGGAGGCTCCACCACCTCAGGAGGCACCACGGCTTCCGGAGGACGCCACCAGCACCGACGCCCCAAGCCTCGTTGAGCACCCGAAGTACTTCGTCAGCACGGTGCTACGGGATGCGAGGGCACGGTACCCCATGCCGCAGAAGCTCCTCCTCGCGCTACTGGTGGCTTCGCGCAAGCTGCGGCACTACTTCCAGGGTCATCCAATCAAGGTTTTCTCGGCATACCCCTTGGAAAGGGTGCTCAGGAGCCCTAACTCAGCCGGAAGGGTCGTCGAGTGGAACATTGAACTGCACGCGTTCCAGCTCGAATTCAGCACGACCAGAGTCATCAAGGGGGCCGCGCTGGCAGATTTCGTGGCCGAATGGATAGAGGCACCGGGCCTCAGGGCCGGCGAGGATCGATCCCTTTCCCCAGGAAGCGAGGCGCCAGAAGGCTGGGTCATGTACTTCGACGGAGCATTCTCCAGGCAGGGCGCTGGGGCTGGGGCGGTGCTCATATCTCCCGCTCAGGACAAGCTCTACTACGCCGTGCGGCTCTGTTTCCAGCAAGGCGAGAAGGTCTCCAACAATATAGCAGAGTATGAGGGATTGATAGCGGGCCTGAAGGCCGCCGCTGCCATGGGAGTGAAGCGTCTTACTATCAAGGGCGATTCGCAGCTCCTTGTCAATTTCTCCAACAAGGTATACGAGCCGAGAGATGAGCACATGGAGGCCTACCTTGCGGAGGTCCGCAGGATGGAGAAGCAGTTCTGGGGGCTGGAGCTGCAGCATGTGCCCCGCGGCACTAATCAAGAGGCCGACGACATCGCCAAACGAGCCTCCAAGAGGTTACCCGAGGAGCCGGGCGTCTTTGAGGAACGGCTCTTCAAGCCTTCAGCCCTGCCACCATTGTCGAGCACAGCACAGCCTCGGGTGGAGCTTCCTCGGCCACCTGCCTCGGGAGCCCCAGCCTGTGGCCCGGCCTCAGGAGCACGCCTGCTCCTCACGATGGAGCCTCGGGAGGGGTGCTGGATCACAGAGCTCAGGAGCTACTTAACGCAAGGGACCTTGCCGGAGAAGGAGGAGGAGGCAGAGCGTGTGGCGCGGCAAGCTACAGCGTACTGCATCATGGATGGAGAGCTCTACTGGAAACGACCGAACAATGTGTCCCTGCGCTGCATCACCAGGGAACAAGGGAAGGAACTGCTGGCAGATATACACGGTGGAGACTGTGGGCATCATTCGTCGTCACGGACCCTCGTCGGCAAGGCGTTCCGCAGTGGTTTCTATTGGCCCACTGCACTCAATGAAGCTGTTGAACTTGTGAAGGCTTGCGAGGCCTGCCAATTCCATGCCAAGCAGATCCATCAGCCAGCAGGAGGTCTGCAAACTATACCCCTCACATGGCCATTCGTGGTCTGGGGGCTGGATATCCTGGGCCCTTTTCCTCGGGCGCCAGGGGGCTATCGCTACCTCTACGTCGTCGTGGACAAGTTCACCAAGTGGGCCGAAGTCGAGGCCGTCCGCACCATCCCTGCTGGTTCTGCGGTCAAGTTCATCAAGGGCATCGTGAGCCAGTTCGGAGTGCCGAACCGCATCATCACTGACAACGGTTCGCAATTCACCAGTAACCTTTTCAAAACATATTGTGCTAACCTTGGGACGCAGATATGCTACGCTTCGGTGGCGCACCCCCGAAGCAACGGCCAGGCCGAGCGGGCCAACGTAGAAGTCCTGAGGGGCCTCAAGACCAGGACATTCAAGAAGAAACTGGAGGCCTGCAGCAGAGGCTGGTATGACGAGCTTCAGTCCGTGATGTGGTCCATCCGCACAACCGCGACCAAGCCGACTGGAGAGACCCCCTTCTTCCTAGTCTACAGAGCCGAAGCGGTCCTCCCTCACGAGGTCAGGCGTCGATCCGCGCGGTTCCTGGCATTCGATGAGACGCTGCAGGACGCCATGCGGGGGACGAACCTCATGCTGGGGGAGGAGCATCGTCGAGAAGCTGCGCTGCAAGCGGCAAGGTACCAGCAGGCACTCCAGCGATACCACTGCCGCAACATCCGCCCCAGAACTCTCGAGGTAGGGGACCTCGTGCTCCAGCGGGTCCTCTCCAGGGAGGGACTGCATAAGCTCTCTCCTATGTGGGAGGGCCCGTTCAAGGTTGTTCATGTTTCCAGGCCCGGCTCCGTGCACTTGCATACTCAGGAGGGAGTACCTGTACAGAATGCGTGGAACATCCAGCACCTCCGGAGGTTTTACCCCTGAAAAGGCCCAGAGCCTGTGAAGAAGGCGAATGCCTGTGAAGCTCATCTTTTTGGAAAAGGCCCAGAGCCTGTGAAGAAGGCGAATGCCTGTGAAGCTCATATTTTTGGAAAAGGCCCAGAGCCTGTGAAGAAGGCGAATGCCTGTGAAGCTCATCTTTTTGGAAAAGGCCCAGAGCCTGTGAAGAAGGCGAATGCCTGTGAAGCTCATCTTTTGAGAAAAGGCCCGGAGCCTGTGAGGAAGGCGAATGCCTGTGAAGCTGTCGCGTTTTGGAAAGGGCCCGGAGCCTATGAAGAGGGCCAACGCCCGTGAAGCTTGCTTCCCCGAAGAAGGGCCCAGAGCCTGTGAAGAAGGCCAACGCCTGTGAAGCTCGCCGCCCGTGACACTCTCACGTAATAATGAGTTGGGGCTGTACACGCCCCGGAGTCTCAGGGGTGCCGGCCTCAGGCCCTGGGGCTCCCTCCCACGCCCAGTGGCAGCACTTAGCTCCGCGCTGGTGAGAAGACGTCGAAGACTAGACTAGGTGCCAGACGCGGCTTTTTCATTTGCTTTCTGCAGTTGGCTAGTTCATTCCCATTTGGAGTTTTTATCGAAACTATCGCCACCTTTTGATCCATGGTTCTTCGACTTTTTTCGCTCTCCTGCCTCAATTTCTCTTGCACGGGGGCTCACGAGGCAGAAGCCCCGCGAGCCCTCGCCAGCGTTCCTGCCTCTATCGCTCAAGTTTTCACGACCCGGGTCCACAGCCGGAGCACCCCTCTGGACCATGCCTCACGGGCACCACGACGCGAACACAGGGCCTGGGTCGGTCGCCCCCGCGGCCGAGGCCAGGGATTACTTGCGAATGGGCGTACAACAGAAAGGAACAATACCGGGATAACAAAAGCAGTACAATGATTGACGATGTTAACCCAAACGCGCCCCCACAGGGCCACACATTGTTGTCTTTTTGGCGCAGGAGAGAAGAAAGGAAAAGAACAAAAGCAGGCGAAGCACGTCCTGCGCCGGCCCTCTTGGAAGACTCGAGCCACCTCCGGAGCTCAGGCGGACTCCCTCTCGCGCTTCACCGGGGCGCGATGGTGAGCAGACCCGCTGCCACCCTCCAAGCAGGCGCGGCGGCGCGGAGGCTGGCCGCGGCCGCTGCTAGAAGAGTCACTACCTGAAGAAGAGCTGGTGAAGCTTGAGGAGTCACGGGCGTTGCCAGCCGCCCGCGCGCTGCCCTCTCCGTCCACGCCGGGGCTAAGTCCCCGGCCGCGGTCGTCGTCTTCAGGGCAGCACCCCACGCGGCGACCATCTTCCCCAAACACCCTCATGTAGAGGGTGGCGTCTCCGTCGTACTTGAAGTGCAGGGAGCACCGGCGGCGGAGGCCACGCGCGCGAGCAAACGTCTGCCAGCCGCGGGTCAGGGATAGGTTCCCTGCAGCAGAGACCTCCAGCGAAGCCCACGAAGCCCGGCTGCAGCAGCCATCCGCCTGGAGCCAGAGGCCACCCAAGGCGCCAGCTGGGAGCTCACCCAGGAGGAAGCGAGGGAGCTGAAGCCGGGCCACCGGACGGCTCTACCGCCCACACCATGAACTCCGGCAGCACCTCCGCAGTGTGGAGGCGTGGCCTCGGGGGACGCACGGCCGGAGCACGCCCGCCGACCATGGCCAGCCGTTCATCGCCGCGCTGAGAGCCACCTCCACGACCACAGGGGACCGCCGTGGGGGCCACAGGATGCTTGCGAGGGCGACCTCGACCGCGCTTGGGCGGGGGAGAGGAAGACTCGACCTAGCGGGCCTTTCCTTTCTCTGCGGCCGAAAACTTCCTTGGTGGAGCCATGGAGAAGAAGGAGAAGCAGAGGGATAGACCGGAAGGGCGCGCGCCGTTCTGTACTTATAGCCAGCGAAGGCCAACCATCGACCTCCACGATCGCAGGTAATCATGACCCACTTTGCATGCAGGGACTTGTCGAATCCGTGCGGTTACCAAGGCATCGTGGGGAAGCGGAGTCGTCCCCGACCAATCGACTGCTAGGCGGTGCCCAAGGCCGCAGGCTGTTAGGGCCCGCGACGCTTCGCACTTGCCCTTTTGCCTCTCTGCTCGGCCAAGTTCGGGCGCGCCATGGGCCCGGGGGGCGTTCTGGGAATGGGGGTCCCCAGACTTGCCTGCCTGCGGCCTGCGGCGTGGCTCAAAGGAGGCCCAGCACGGCCCATCTTCATCAACACAAGCTCAACACCCTCGCGAGGGGCCAAGTCTCGCGGGGCGGACAACAAGGAGCTTCCTCAGGCACGGCCTCGTCAGGCTGGCTCATGAGGAGGCGGAGAGTTCAAGGCGGGGTACCTCGTGAGGTACCCATGACGCAAGCCGTGACAACCAAGGGCGCCAGTCGGGCGCCAGCCCGCGCAGTGTCCTCCTTTCCTCTTTGGTGCAAAGGGAGCAAGCGCAGGCGAGAGCATCAAGCAAAGGCGTCCATTTCGGTGCAACAAGACCAAGACCAGCCCAACGGCCAGAAGGAAGTCATTGTGGAGCCCAACCCGGCGTCACCACCAGAGCCTTTGACAGGCGAGGACCAACTTTAGTCAGGATAAGTGTACCCGTTGTTCCCCTTCAAAATGGCCAATTGTTGGCGCCCTTCCCGCTCAATATTTGGGAAGAGGCCCAGGGCCTTCGCCTATAAAATAGGACTAGCCACCCTCGGGTAGAGATATCTAGAGACCGGATCAAGAATCCAAGAGCCAGAACCAAGTAGCACCAGCCAAGAACAGACCCTCGCGAGGCTGTTCTGCCTTGTATGGTTCATCATCAGCCCAAGAGGCAATCCACCACACAACACACTGGAGTAGGGTATTACACCACAATGGTGGCCTGAACCAGTATAAATCTTGTATCTCTTGCGCTGTTCAGTTTGGTAGTTTAGGTCCTAGCGATTCGGCGAGGAGCGAGCCGGTAGAGGGTTGAATCTCCGCGCGCACCCCAGTGTTCGAACCTCAAGGGTCTGCCGGAACCCGAAATCCGACAGTCTTGTCCAATGATGTGGCCCCATTTATCAAATGACAACTCATGTCCATGGCTAGGAAACTTAACCATCTTTGATCAAGGAGCTAGTCTAGTAGAGGCATACTAGGGACACGGTGTTTTGTCTATGTATTCACACATGTATCAAGTTTCCGGTTAATACAATTCTAGCATGAATAATAAACATCATTAATAAGGAAATATGAAATAACAACTTTATTATTGCCTCTAGGGCATATTTCCTTCAAGATGATCCTTCTTTGCCACAGCCAAAACCCTAACAATTCGGTCTGGCCGAAATGGCTCTCAATCCCACCGAGATGGCCTTGCCAAGTTTCTGTGATGAAGTCGCTTCACTTTGGAACCACCGAGTTAAAATGGTCGGAATTTTCAAAACGAGGTTCTGCCTTTGCCATTGCACTTCGATCTCACCAAGATGGTATAATCGTTCTCATCGAAAAGGCTAACGGTCAAGTCTTTTGCACTAGTCGGTCTCACCGAGAATTCATGTCGGTGCCACAGAGTTGGGTCAAAGACTTGTAACGGTTGGATCTTTGGTGCTGCCTATTTATACCCCTCCACCAGCACTTACTCTCTAAGAGAGCCATCAGAACGAACCACTACTTCCACCATTCTTTTTCTGAGAGAGAACCACCTACTCATGTGCTGAAATCAAGAGATTGCATTCCTACCATTTGAATCTTGATTTCTAGCCTCTTCAAGTTGCTTTTCACTCTAATCCTTCTCCTAGCCAAGCCAAATCTGTGAGAGAGATATTGAGTGTTGAGGAGACTATCAATTGAAGCAGAAGAGTAAGGAGTTCATCACCAAGACAACATCTATTAATTTTGGAGGGTGGTGTCTCCTAGATTGGTTAGGTGTCACTTGGGAGCCTCCAAGATCATGTGGAGTTGAACCAAGGAGTTTGTAAGGGCAAGGAGATCGCCTACTTCGTGAAGATCTACCCGAGTGAGGCTAGTCCTTCATGGACGAAGGCCGTGGCGGAATAGACGAGGTTGCTTCTTTGTGGACCCTTCATGGGTGGAGCCCTCCATGGACTCGCGCAGCCGTTACCCTCCGTGGGTTGAAGTATCCATCAACGTGGATGTACGATAGCACCACCTATCGGAACCACGCCAAAAATCTTCGTGTCCCCATTGCGTTTGCCTTCTCCAACCCCCCCCCCCCCACTTACATGTGCAATGTTTTACTTTTCACTTATATACTTGTAGAATTGCATGTGTAGGGTGATGTTTGACTTGTTGGAATTGCAAAAATATACCCACAACTAAAATTGGAAAAATGTTAGGTTTTATTTGGTGAAGTAGTCTAATCACCCCCTCCCCCGGCGACATACTTCCAATCCTACACTTGTGGGGTTTTGGATTGTGTTAGTTGGGTGCCTTCTAGTTGTACCTTTTCTTTTTGTTTAGAATTTGGTTGTGTTGTGAACATTTGAAGGCTTCACTTCGCTAAAGTCGGGCAGTGTCCTTCTTCTTCTTTCTAAAAAACAAGGGCACTACTCTGCGCCGGCGCATCGGCCCAAATTTTGGGCCAATCTGCCCACAGCCGTCTGATACGCCTGCTAATAACCGTTCGATTAGAGTCTAATCTTCGTCCTCGTTCACCTCTAGCCCACACAGAAACAAAAAGAAAAGGTCAAACCAACACCGCGCGACTCCCCCGGCCTCGAAGAACCGCTCGCACGTTCTTCGGCCGCCGCTGCCCTCGTCGTCGGTTGCCGTCATCGCTGTCGGTCGCCATCGCCGTCTTCGTGCATGCAGCAGCCTGCTCCCGCGGTTGTAGCTCCCCATGGCGACGGCGCAGCTCCGGTGCGGCGGCACAGCTCCGATGCAGTCGGCCATCTTGGTCGCCGGTTGTAGCATCAAAAATGGCATAGCCACGTCGCTTACAACCACAAAGGTGGTGGTGGCAAAAACCAGTGCCGATTCCAGCAAAACAAACACACCATGGAAGCAAAAAAAGAAAACGAGGCATCGGTTCCAGCAAAAAACTCGCACAGGGTGGAACCAAAAACATGAAACACCGGTTCCAGCAAAAACATGATACGGTGGAAGCAAAACCGGACACCTGTTGCAGCAAAATCAAAACGTCGGTAGCAAAAAATGGGTGGTTTCCAGCAAAATCCGAAGAAAGTAGTAGCAAAAAATGGGGTTGGTTGTAGCAAAAACCAAACTGGTTGCAGCACCACCGTCGGGCCGTGGTCACCACTGTCGGGCTGTGGTCACCACCGTCGTGGGATGGCCGCCACAGTTCACCGTTGCCCCCCTTGTAACAAATCCGGTCGTCGGTTGTAGCATGGACGGGCATTGTTTGTAGCACGGTCGTGCAGCGGCGGAGCTGCGAGTACGCCATGACCATGGCCGGAGGAGGACGAGAAGAAAAGTGGTGGACGACCATGGCGCCCGCCCAAGGAGCTCGCCGGTGTCGACCTCCCGTTCATGCTACAAGGAGTCTGCCCCAAGGAGCTTGCCGGTGACAACCATTTGCGCAAGGAGCTCGCCGGTGACGACTATGGCGCCCGCACAAGGAGCCCGCCGGCAACGCACGAGAATAGGAAAAGAAGAGAGAAGATATGAGCGAGATGCTTGTGTTTTTTTAGGCTGGGGGAAATGAATGGAGGAGAGGAGTCCAGAAGAGATAAGGCATCGCAGCGAGGAGTCCAGAAGAGATAAGGCATCGCAGGAGATAAAGGCGCGTGTGAACCAGCAAGCGACACGACCCGCCGAAAGTTCGGTCGGCGCGCCGCACACAAGCGTTTACCAAAAAACAATCTCTTCACGTCATCATGTTTGACAAGCAAATCGAATGCAATGAGCCAGGAAAACATTCGTGTGCGAAATAGCAAGCGCGGGCAAAAATATAGGGTAGGGTTTGAATAAGAAATGTGTGAAGCATGTTTATTCCCCGCCGTCTGATGCCACATGGACGGTTAGATGCATGCAAGATGGCTCATTCATGTAGCTGCCACCCTATCCCGAACCTGCGAACGCCCCCATCCCCATGTCATCCCGAACTTGCTGCTCCGGCCTCCCGGCGACGCCTCGCCGGCAGGCGGGCCACCACACCCTCCCACTCCCGGCGGCTTGTGGCCTCGCCTTCGCCCCCGAATTCGGCTCTTATGGCCGCCGCGGCCGTCCTCCTCCGCTCTGCTGCACCAGCACTGCGCGGACTCGGGTGGTCGCTTCTTGTTCCGGTAAAGATACCTGGCCTGCTTGGTAGACTGGTAGTAGCATATACTAATCCAGCCCATGCATTCATCCATGTTTTCCATTCGGTACTCTATGTTAGGTTCCGCACTGCCACTGCACCTATTGATCCTGATACAGTGGTACTTGACCGACTTGGACGTCTAGTCTTCCCATGGACGGTTCTGCTCCAGACTTGAGATTCATGTCAAATTTCCATGATTCCGACTGATGGAATGTTCCTGAGCCTTAACATTCTACTCCACGCAGCACTTTCCAAGACGCACGAGTTCTATTGTGTTCTTGTATAGTTCCTTAGCAAGTCATGGTAATCCCCGAAAGCTACCAGCTAGCTGCCAGCAAGTCACAGTAATTCCTGAAAGCTACTAACTGCTGCCAGCTAGTAGTGTTGCCGCCTCCTGCCTCGTGCGGTTTTGGCTCATCCGGAGGCATACACTCCTTAATTTCCATGAGTTCCTGCTTACTACTAGCGAATTATAGACAACATTGTCAGTTAGTTGCAACAATTCCATTTGATGGGCTGGGCTAGTGAAATTTTCCACATTGATGTTAGAATTAGCCTTCTTGTGATTGGATTCACCACGAAGAATGACACGACAAGGGCTCTCAAGTCTATTGTGGAATTGATCAAGACTAACACTCATTTTTCTCCGCATTGATGGGGACAGTTTTAGTATTCGTTAGTTATGAACTTTACAATGACCTGTTATTTAGAGTTCATGCAAACAAACATGTACCTAGAGACTACAAATTGGTAGTACACCGCTTTCATGAAAATATTTTTCTCCGCAATGACTGTTTTTTAAGAAACATGGTACAGAAGAAAACGCTCATATGCACGCATGCACACTCTAGAGGTCATGCAAACAGACAAAATGTATGTAGAGAGTAGAGACTGTTACAGATTGAACCCGCTTTCATGGAAATGTTTCTGTGTTTGTCAAAGTAGACCACTAGTTTGGAAGTCGGTGCACAAGAGCTAAAAACATCCGTACAGTTGAGATGTTCAAACTGTTGAACTTTGGTAAACTTAGGAGCTTCTTTTAGTACAAGTCTTCCATAGACTTGTTTTGACACATTGCATACTTTGAAGGCTTGCTGTCGCTAAAATCCACACTACAGACAATGTAAGTACTGATGGGATTGATGTGAACAGAAACTGGTTAGCTTGAAGAGAAGTCCTGATGTAGAAAGTCATGCAATCAGACAAAGTTTATGCGTAAAACAGATTGAACGTACCAATTGTGTCACTGTTCTACCTTTCAAAGTAGAAAGTTGTCATCCTGGAGTTCATGGCTCACTCCAAGAACATCGCCCCACTGCGCCACTGGCAGAGCTAAGAATTTCTTGTTTACTGCGTACTAAATGCTGACAAGTAAACCAGTGAACTATTGTAGAGTGTAGTAGAGACTAATTTCAGACAATGGCATCATCAAAACCTTTATTGTTACTCATGAATTTGCCACCTGTTTTCTGAAGCCTAACATGTGCTAATATTAATATGCATCTGCATTATTTGCCAAATACGCAAAGTACTAAACACAAACAATACTAGCAAACTTGCAATTTCTTGAAGAGCTTCCTTTGTTTCCATGATCACTACTGCATGTCATCAAACTATTACATTTGTTTGCAAACTGCAAGTGAACTAAAGATTTTTGCAGTTCCCAGGAGGAATGTAGTATCCACACTGCTATCCGCTTCAACGGTGCTACTTCTCGGACCAAGACAGATCACCTTAGCTGAGACCACCGGCGGTGCATTCAGGGAGTACATCGACACATTTGACGGCTACTCCTTCGTATACCCAAAGGGCTGGATCCAGGTCAAAGGAGCTGGCGCGGACATATTCTTCAGAGATCCGGTCCTCCTCGACGTGAACATGTCCGTCGACATATCATCCCCTTCTTCGTCAGCATACAAGACCGTCGAGGACCTAGGCCCCCCTGAGAAGGCTGCAGAGGGAGTTCTGAAGCAGTATTTGACGGAGTTCATGTCGACCAGACTAGGCGTTCGACGTGAGTCAAATGTCTTGTCAGCATCGTCCAAGGTCGCCGACGATGGCAAGCTCTACTACGAAGTCGAGGTAAATCAAAGAGTCGATGCAGATATCATAGTCTGCTGTAATCAAGTACTCCCTCCGTCCCATAATGTAAGACGTTTTTTGACACTAGCGTAGTGTCAAGTGTCAAAAAACGTCTTACATTATGGGACAGAGGGAGTAGATTTGACGTGTATTTCTACTACCTTGTTTGCTGGACCCTGCTTCTGAATTGCGCAAATCATCATGAGAATTATTAAGGTGTTTCTACTACCTTGTTTGCTGGACCCTGCTTCTGAATTGCACAAATCATCATGAGAATTATTAAGGTGTTTCTGCTTCCAGGTGAACATCAAGTCCTACGCAAGCAACAATGAGCTAGCGGTGATGCCGAAAGACAGGGTGCAGAGCTTGGAGTGGGACCGGCGGTACCTGACAGTCCTCGGTGTCGAGAACAACCAGCTGTACGCACTACGGCTGCAGACGCCGGAACGGTTGCTCTCGGAGGAAGAGGGAGACCTGAGGAGAGTCATGGACTCTTTCAGGGTCAACAAGATACAAGCGTAGTGCTAAAATGTGCGGCAGCAGCGAGCAATGTTTTGCCCAGTGGAGATAACAGAATTTTGTAGAGCCGACGCCATTCTTTATTCCCTGACACTATCGGTTAATTTTCCTTGGCTTGTAAAAGAGCCTACATGTACCTCGTGTGCTGTATTATAGTTGCAAAAGTTGTGTCAAAAAACATGACACATAAAAATACAGAGTATGCAACATCGAGATGAAATTTGAGAGTTTTCTGAGGCAGAGATTTCTCAAGGTAATACCACAAAGTGTATATTTGCTCTTTTAGGCCGCCGTCTCTGTTGCACTGGCCCCTGGCCTCTCAAATGCCAGAGATGTAGAACACTTTACATGCACTAAAGTGTATTTGCTGCCTCAACTGATCACAACACGGGATTTACATGATTTCTACAGAGCGCAGACAGATCATACCACAGGATTTACATGCGTTCTGCAGACAGCAGTGGATCAAAACTTCAGTGCATTGTCATGGTGGTTTCAATCTAGTTACTCTTCGCAGCCTTTTTCCCTTTCTGCTTCTGCTTCTGCTTCAGTTGAGTGAGGCCAGGTGCGGTGATTTTGGCATTTCCAACAATCGCAGCAACCAATTCAGGATCAGTGCATGCCTTCATTAGTTCCTTCTCACGGTTCGTGGCATCAGGAATGTGCATGAATAAGCTCATGGCAGTTTTAGCGGCTGAAACCAACAAGCAAAGTGATCAGAACACCCCCAAAAAATGATAAGATGCACAGAATGTTGTTACCTCCATGTTCAAGAATGAGTAGAAGATACCTTTTCCTTTCTTTGCAGTGCCTGGGGTGATCTTTACACGATATTTGTATGTCTGTAACGCGTTATAAGGTGCACATACAGGTACTGCGTATAGCAAAATGTCACTTGCCACTGGAATTCCAGTTAAGTAGTCCAAATCAATCAACTTTTCTTTCTCTTCATCACCAAGTTCATTTATATCATCTTCATCCATGACAATGCTGCCATCAACAGGAGTAGCACTTCTATCCATACCATCTCTGCTTCTACCAACGTTGACATCAGTCGGATCCACAGCTGATGTACTGTCAGGGCAATCACGAGATAGATGTCCAGACTTTTTGCATTTATAACAAACCTTTAATGAGTCGTCTTCGCCTGACAGGGTAAAAGGAATAACAGCTCAGCTGATACAAGAATAGCCACTAACAGGTTGCAATTCACGCCAATCATTTCAGTTCAGTATTTGGGAACAACATGAACAAACTACTGATATCTTGTCTCAAATGAAGATGATTAATGGCCTTGGCAGTTTGGCACAGGTCCTCATAGTTATGGTATGGTGTAGAACTATAAGCACAAAATTGTAAATAAACCATAATAAGGAGAGAGTTGTGATAAGCACCAGTTGATGGTTTTGATTGTTTTGCAGTGGTATCTTCTCCATCCTGTGAAGGAATGTCCTTTTGTGAAGCCTTTCCAGAAGACTAGTATCAGGAGAAGAAGGTTGTCAGTTCCAATGACAAAAGGAGGAAAGAGTGCAACGGAAAAAAAAGTGTCAGTAGTGTTATTACCGCAAGCAAAGCCATACGGATTTCTCTTTCCTCTTCATCCTGCTCTGCATACTTCTCTTTGATCTTCTTAAGCTTGCCCTTCTGTCCACGACTTGTTTTAGGATTAGCAGCCTTTGTATTATCCTTGCCCTTTTCTTGCTGTGGGTTATCTGGCTTTTTGACAACTTTCTGAGGATCACTAGTAGATTCACAGGCATTCTCACCCTTCTTCAGTTTTCTTCTCTCTGCTTTTGATACATATGGTTTCTCTCTTACCATTGATTTTTTCACATCAAGATCATCAGTGTCTTCTCCTAAACTTGAAAGACTGCTGACAAGCAAAGAGCTTTTACCTGACCCCTTGGCAGGGCCCAGACCAAGACTCTTATCAAGAAGATCCTCTAGTCGAGATGAAACGGAAGCATCAGTTCCACTGTTTTCCACTGTTTTCGTTTCAGCGACTTGTTGAGATTTGTCGGCGGTATCCACATTAGGCAGATTAGAATGGTTGGTATCATCATTCTGGTGAACGCCAGTATGATCCCTGCTTGATTCATTATCATGAGTTCCTTTGCTCATCTCATTGTCAGTAGCAAGTTTCTCATCCGATTCAGGATTATTTTGCTGCTTTTGAGGCTCTGCTTCGGTTTCTGGAAGGGCCTCATCCTCGCCCCTAATCCTCCTTTCATTTAGACGAGGCTCTGCCTCGGTTTCTGGAAGGGCCTCATTTTCACCCCTAATCCTCCTTTCATTTAGATGAGATGCCAAGCAACTCTCATCCAAACGGAAGAGGATACCAAAGCCCATAACAAGGGGGTGAGGTGGAAGGAAATTTTTCTTGCCACGGATCATAAAACTACCAACAGTGAGGTACTCGCCAGTGGGAGCTGTTTTGCTAACTTGATGAGGATACACCCACCAAGCACTTGTAACAATTTTTGAATCCCATGCTTTGCTGTGGCAAACCTGCAAGAAAAGCTCATGGTCAATTGGCCTAATTTATATGAACACTCACTCTTCAAAAGCATTGCCATAAGTCCATAACACACTGCATGATAACATAATCACATATTTGACTCACTGTGAAACATCCTGCTTGGTTCAATGTCAAGGGTGGTATTGGACTGTCAGGTTTGTGGTTCTTGATTATTGTACTGGAAGCTCCATGTAACTCCGCATGCACATACCTATTCAAGATTGAAAATAAGCCAATAGCTTCTGTAAGAAAACCAAAGAATAAAAATCATAGCACTGCTGTTTAAAACGTATGAGGTATATCGATCAAGTAATGTTTTGATGATCGATTACATGCAAAATACCAGACAGAAGAAAAACAATGCACTGGTAATCTGGCAATAAGCTTACAAATGGGTGATAACTAACAGGGGCACTTACAAATCTCCTTTAGACATGTACCGCTTGACGACCAACTCATTTTGTTGAGCATCTCGGCCACTGACAATCAGATAGTTTTCACTGCTGATAAACCAATTGAATTTCTCAAACCAGTGAACTTTCCTCATATGAGTGATTGCAGCCACAGTTTTTTCCTAAAAATGTCAAGATATGAAGGTTCTTAAATATAATATAATATAACACAAGACAATGATTATTGGAATTATTACTGTATAAGAGCATAATATTATGAGCATATGACACCACTAAACAGGCTAACATACACAAATGAGTGGTTTAGATGACAGCTAAAGCTTTTCATTTGTTCATTTATATTCCACTAAGAAGAAAACCTGTCATTCAAGAGGATGATATAGGATGAGGCTGGTTTGAACAGGCTTATGCACTTATAAAGAAAACTTAATCAACATGTTCTGATGAGAACTAAAATGTTAACATACAACTTCTGCTTGGTAATGCATACAAGTACACAGTACAGTGGTAAGTAAGAAACCTGAGCAAGCTGAAGACGTGTCTTCTTCTCCGCTGCTTTGAAAGCTTTCTCATGTGCAGTGATAGTTTTCTCTTGTTTGGTTTCCTGTTTTTTCTTCATTTCATACCACCGTCTAGCATTTGCATGTGCAGAAAGTGATAAATCAACCTCTACCTAAAAGAAATGAAACAAAAGTGTGTTATGAAAATCGGAAATATGGAGAAAGCGATAGTGGTAACTGAGTCACGCAAGTAAAATCCAGGTACAATCTGCAAGCAAGGTCACATGCAGCATGTATCTAATTAGCCCCCTCATTTGCATCCTGGTGCGCCCTTTTTGTGTAAGACATTAACTCTCCATCAATCAATCTTCAGTTGCTCAATTACGAAATAAATCTTCACGGGATTTTTTCATGCAACATAACAATAAATTAATACTACCTCCTTCCCAAAATAGATGACGTCCTAGGAGCATGCTCAAATTTATCTATCTTAGACGGCTACTTAACAATAAACTATTTAGATTTGTTAAACAAAATTTATACCATTAGATTTGTCATCAAAACAGTTTCACAACATTTAATTATTTACTTACATTCATACCAAGACTAACGATCAGAGTTGCTCACTGGAGAATGCAATAAAATTTCATCTATTTTGGAATGGTGGGAGTAAAATAGTGTTGATGAGTAGTGGGCAGCTCTCCATAGGCATATGTACTAAAAACTTAGTAAAACTGGCTGCCTAAAGAATTGCAAGACTAGAAACTTCACGTCATTCAAGTTAAGGTGGATAAATGAGGAGATTACTCAAGCAGTTCAGCATGGAGAACATAAACTGAATCAATGGAACGCTAACACAAGTAAAAATAACAAGGGTCGACAATTCAATAATCCAAATAGAACTGTTGCTGACATATGACACCTTAGGTGAACCCATAGACCAACATTGCCAATAAGATACATTTCAGGAGTTCAAAGAAAAACGGTATTTTCATGACACAGGAAATGTTTATGTAACAAGCTAGTTGTTTGTGGAACATACCTTCTCAACAGGCGCAGTTTTCTCTTCCTCATCCATGTCATCAAGATTATTGCTAAGAAGTAGAGTAATGCAATTTTTTTCAAAACTGAGCTTATCAATTAGACCAGCTACTGGGTTTCCAGCCTTTTTCTCCTCTTTAATCATGCGAGCAAGAGCTTCCCAACTCATTCCATTTGCAAGGGAAACACGAACAGCTTTGATTGCTGCATCCACATCCTCCAAATTGTACTCAATTAGTTCTGCCATAGTGATGCAATGGTCTGCTTCCTTTCTCAATGTATGCACACGATTCTCCTGCATGGCACAATGCATCAGCGGAGTAAATATTGCATGTTTAGAAGGAAATAAAATCCTCCAAATAGAAATCAAACTCAAGCGAATTATGAACTTGATTGCAAGCATGCATTGGATAGTGAGGTGGGGGAACCTGATCCAACTTTATTTTGTTGAGCCTATGGACTGCTGAATCCTCTTTTGCTTTATGCTGTTGATTCACCCTTTGACTTTCTATTTTGCTATAGAACTCATCTAGTGCATCATCAAATGTCTCAAATTTATCATATTCCCTTGACTTACATTGCGTCAGCAGGATAGGGCAATATTCATCATATACCTGTGTACAAGAACAATAAAATAGTAAGTACCTTGACATGGAATCCACCATATCAAATGCAAATGTACTGCTACCTAAATATAGGTCTGCAAAAGACATCACTATTGAACAAAACAAAAGAACACAGGAATAACAATAGATACACCTTCTGGTTAGTAGAAGACCCTTCTGATGGTGTGACATTCTTCTTTGCAGTCATCTTATTCTGCATGAGTATGTACCCCTCGGGGATCCTTTGGCCAGAAATGATATCTACAAGCCAGTCCTCAAACCTTGCAACAGATTCTACCAGAGACTGAATAGTATGATCATCAAGACTGCTCTCTGGATCTTTCCCAACCTTTGTACTTGGAAGCAACCCAGCATCTAATATGATATGCTCCGCTAGTGCTGGGCCATAAGGCAATGCCTCCCCAAGAAGTGTCTTCAGAGTAGCTTTATTTGATTGAGTGCCATTACTCGCTTTAGCATCTGAACCTGACTGCTTAAATTTTGCAGCAGACTTCTTTCCTGTTCTATTAGCTGGTTCTTCCAGTTTATCGGTAGCAGGCACTCCATCATTGGCGCATTCAGAAGGCTGCTGAGCATCAGCTGAACTAGGTGTAACTTGGGAAGATTCTTTATCATCGACTGTATTAGACAGCTTCAGTGTGTCTTTTAAATTTGTAAAGTCAGTCCTTTCAAAGGTACGGCAGGCTTCTACTGGATAGCGATGCCGTGACATGATAGCCAATCCTTTGTTGTCATCTCTGTAAGTTTTACAGTAGAAGTTAAGTATAATAAACAAACAGTAAGCATAAGAATTTAAGAGAATAATCAAATTCTCGGATTGCAAACGTATAATAGACTTTTTTTTGTCCTAAGTCCTCACTTGTGCAACAGCCTGTGAGAACGAAAATAGTACTGCACGAATTAGACAATAACCTGTGAGAACGTAGTAGTGTCATCACTGTGTATTCCGAATCTGTGAGAATGATATTTCCTTGTGCATACAGCTCAAGAATGATAAAGTGTGCATTACTGCCAAGTCCAAATTGAAAGAGGATCATCTGCAGTTCAAACAAAGACATCATTAAACGGCTGAACCCTCAGCAAGTACAATTCCGCTAACTTCAAAGGATATCAAGAGCAAATGAAATGTGAGGAGTACCCTATCATATCCCAGCATACGAACATCTTCAAGCCTCTTGCCACGAACGTGTTTCCGCAGCTTGAGAGTGAATCCAGAAGGTGTGGTGCTCTTATCACTGAAAAATAGGGACAAAAGGAGATCTGTACATTAATGTTCTGAAACAGTGACATCAGATAAATATATACCAACAACAGTGAGCAGCATCTCACCGAACATATTGAGTGGTGTGCAGCCTGACACCACTTTCCATCAGCAACAAAACCTTCTCACTCTCCCCTGACTCGGTGATTCCACTGCTGTTCATCAGCTTGAAAAGATAAGTCTGTACAAGCACAAAAAGGCTTATGTAAAACATCACAGTACATATCAAAAACAGATACGGCGTGCAAGATTGCTAGAGCTTGAATGCATTCCACTAGAGGAGAGATGGTGCACTGGATTTCCAGCAGTTTCTTGGTGGAAACAGGAAAGTTTAAAAAGAACATTCGGTCCACCAAATATATTCCAGAAAAGGAGATGATGCACTGGATTGCCAGCAGTTCCTCCGTGGAAACAGCATATATTAGAAAAAACATTGGTCCTCTAAAAGCAGAAGACAACACAACAATCAAACATCCCAATGAATTGCATGAAATGTGTACCGGCAGCCCGCGTAACACGACAGTCAGCACAAAGCACCATGAATCTAACCAATTTGGCGATTTTCACAACAAAACTTTCAGAGACTAAGACAACCAAATATTTTCACAATCCAACACAAGGCAACCTCACAGCACTGCGGAATCGCCATCAGGGTAGCAACCCTACCCCAACCGTGTGTCCCATTTCCTTTCTAAATAGAGTAATTTGTTTGTTGGAACCTAGTGGCACCAGTGCTAAAGTGAACTACACAAAGCTTTCCGGTACCAATCCAAGTTCCGACTGACTGTTCCGCCAAGTCAGAGCATAGCCCCGGAGAAGCCCCGGAGAAACCTATGCAAGCCTCCCAACCTGACCGTCGTGCGCCACATCTACCTCTACTCGCCTCCCTGGCAGCAAATAGCACGGTGAATCTATCCAATTTGGCAATTTTGATAACAGAACTTCAGAGACTAAGACAATCAAATATTTACACATCCAACACAAGGCAACCTCACGGCACCCAGAATCGCCATCAAGGCAGAATCACCATCAGCTAAGCAATCCTAGCCCGACTGTTTGTTCAGATTCCTTTCCAGATAGAGTAATTCGTTTGTTGGAACCTAGTGCCACCAATGCTAAAGTGAACTACACAAAGCCTTCCAGTACCAATCCAAGTACCGCCAAATCAGAGCACAGCCCCCGGAGAAGCCAAGCCACGTATATAAACCTACACGAGCCTCCCAACCTGATCGTCGTGCGCCGCATCTACTCGCCTCCCCGGGAGGCCGGCTATGCCGCTAGTGTTCGCAGCTAGGGTTTGACGCGGGCGGAAGAGCGGGGAGAGGAAGGAACGGGGATGCGGCGTGGGGACTGGACGACCGACCTTGGGGGTGATGTCGTAGACGTTGGAGAGGCGCATGCCGATGAGGCGGCGGAGGCACTTGACCTCCGCCGCCACGTCCGCCGTCGTCATCCGCGCCTTCACCATCTTCGCCGCCGCAGCCGATGCCTTCCTGCTTCCTTCCTTGCGGCCGAGGCTGTGGGGTTCTCTTCTCCCTTTTGCCTTCGACCTCGACTCGTCGTGACTTGTGTGCGCTCACTCACTGGGCTGTCTTGGGCTTACAGAGGTACCAACGCATGCCTCTCTTAGGCCCTATTGTCGTCTCTCTCGTTGGGTGGCCCGGCCTCTGATATGCTTCTGTCTCGTTGGGTAGTGCGGCCGTTGGCCCATTTTGCTTACCATTGCAAATCTAGCCACTGAAATTACAGCGAACCAAGTGGGCATGTGGTTGGATGGTTAGAGGGACAATGATATCCCCAGCTCACCAGAGTTCAAATCCTGGTGCTTGCATTATTCTTGAATTTATTTCAGAATTTCCGGCGATGCGCTTTCAGTGGGAGGAGACGTTCCCGTTGACGACGAGGCGCCTTCGGAGGTGCTTATAGGGGTAGGGTGTGTATGTGGATTTTTTTTTCAAAACTATCACTATTTTTATAGCAAATTCAGAAACTATAGCACCCAACAAAACTATGACCCCGTCGGCCTCGTGTGGGCCGAAAAGAGAGTTTTCGGCCAGGATTTGGTCGAGAAAGGCTTT
This sequence comes from Triticum timopheevii, assembly GCA_963921465.1. NCBI lineage: Eukaryota > Viridiplantae > Streptophyta > Magnoliopsida > Poales > Poaceae > Triticum > Triticum timopheevii. The sequence continues at coordinate 121,116,288 of OY997270.1, forward strand.
TCGGCCGTGTCTTGGCCGAAGAGGTGCGTACCTGGGCCAAAAAGACCTTTTTGATCAGTAGTAGGCTGAAAAGGCCTTTTTGGTCAGCAGTAGGCCGAAAAGTCCCTGGGGCCCACCTTTTCATGTTACGGATGGCCGAAGCTGCATGGCTCCACTCTTCGGCTTATGTTAGGCCGAAATGATTTTTTTTATCTTGGCTTATGGATACTATGCAACCATTGCCCATCTTAGACATTGAAAAAAATATGTTTCCGCCACCCGTTTCTCGCCAACCCCTTCCCGCCATATGTTCCCGCCATACCGCAGTCGTTCTTTCCCGCCATTTTCTCCTCTCTACCTATAAAACCCCCTTCACACGGAGGTGGATAAGCAATCCAGTGTAGTGTAGTTGACGTTGCAGTCCTCTTGCCCTCCGTCGATGCAGCACTCTTGCCCTTCGACGATGCGACACTACTCTTGCCCTTCGACGGTGCAGTACTCTTGGCCTTGGTGCTCGGCATGAAGATATCGTCTTCGTCTTCGCTGTCAGCAGTCCATAAATATGGATTCTTTGTTGCAGTCCTTCTGAAAGTTTCACTCTTCGGCTCCACTACCTTCTTCCACCTTTCATGCAACCTAAGAAGTTCTTTACGTACCTCCTCATAGGTCCTTTCAGGCCACCCAGACCTACGTAATACGTGAGCCAACTCATTCATTATGGTGTCACTACCGGTGAGTTCGTCCCATGAAACTATCCTATTGTCCATCCTGAAATCGGTGGCTAGCCTCAGAAGACATCTGCTCATCCCAGGGTGAAAACTATGATCGAAAGGATAATCGGACATCTTGACTACACTACACTAGACTGCTTATACACTTCCGTGTGAAGGGGTTTTTATAGGTAGAGAGGAGAAAATGGCGGGAAAGAACGACTGCGGTATGGCGAGAAAGGGTTGGCGGGAACATATGGCGGGAAAGGGTTGGCGGGAAACGAGTGGCGGGAAGATATGGCGGGAAGGGGTTGGCGGGAAACGGGTGGCGGGAACATATGGAGGGAAAGAGTTGGCGGGAAAATATTGAGGGGAAAGGGTTGCGCGAAATATATTTTTTCAGTGTCTAAGATGGGCAATGGTTGCATAGTATTCATAAGCCAAAATAAAAAAAAAATCATTTCGGCCTAACATACGCCGAAGAGTGGAGCCATGCAGCTTTGGCCACCCGTTAACGTGAAAAGGTGGGCCCCAGGGACTTTTCGGCCTACTGCTGACCAAAAAGACCTTTTCGACCTATTATTGGCCAAAAGATCTTTTAGGCCCAGGTGCGCACCTCTTCGGCCAAATCCTGGTCGAAAACTATCTTTTCGGCCCACACGAGGCCGACGGAGTCATAGTTTTTTTTTTTGCATTGGGTGCTATAGTTTCCAAATTTTCTATAAAAATAGTGATAGTTTTGAAAAAAAAAACGTGTGTGTGCGCGTTCATAGGGGTGAGTGTATGCGCGTATGTATGAGCGCTTTTGTCTGTACTGATGTTCAAAAAAAAAGCCACTGAAATTGCAGTTTGAATTGTACTTTTTGCTAGATAAATTTATTTTTAGAATGATAAAATTACGTTGCTTGTTCACTAAAAATGCATCCCTGGTGGCAGGCAATTGTTTTGCTATGGTTGTACTCCCTCCGTTCCTAAATATAAGTCTATGTAAAGATTTCACTATGTGGTCTACATACAAAGCAAAATGAGTGAATCTACACTGTAAAGTGCATCTATATACATCCGAATGTGATCCATAGTGGAATCTCTGTAAAGACTTGTATTTAGGAACAGAGGGAGTAGTTTTTTCCAAAGAGTTGCCTAGAAAGAAACACAAATAGAACAGTTGATAATTTCGCTGTGATTTCTTATTGGGTTGCATACAATCATCAAGAGTAATTAATAATTTCCACTGGACAAGTAAAAAATTGTACTACCTCCATCTCCAAATATAAGACTCTTTTATAGGCTAGAGTTTAGCCTACAAAAACGTATTATATTTTGAAACGGAGGTAGTAGTCACTAGTGTCAGAAACAACAAGGCTGTTACAATGCCAATGTTATCATATCAAACCCTAGCATGCGTTAATCAACAAAATATTACATAAAAAATACGAAATGGAACTGGCGAATTGAAAAGGGTTTCCGCCAACCCATTCCAACCAAAAGAAAGGAACTGGAATCACAGGCCATTTCCGTTTCGCATCAATCGGTCCATTTTCCCGCAGACGTAGGAACAACCTCCAGTGTTCCAAATGGGGCCTTCGAGCATTTAGTTGCCGGAGTCGATCATTCCCAACAAGAAAATCTTCAAAGACCAAAATATAAAACCTTGGTAAAAGCAGTCCACACTCCCATAGAGTATTCAGTTAATCATGACAACGCCTCAGCGAGTTTCAGCGTCTCAAAATGAATACCCTTCATGAACCCTGCAGATGAAACTAGGCTGAGTGAGATATTTGTTTCCTAACAATACCACGAATAACTGGCAAACTGAGAAAGATGAAATTCTACATGAATCAACTAGTAATGATAAGATCCCACTTAAATTAGCAGTAGCAGAATGTAAACATCAAGTGGTGGAAAAAATGTACTCCCTCCGTCCCGAAATACTTGTCGGAGGAATGGATGTATCTAGACGTATTTTAGTTCTAGATACATCCATTTTTATGCATTTCTCCGACGAGTATTTCCGGACGGAGGGAGTATGTGGACACTGAACAAATGGGAAGACAAAATACTGGCAATACACTAGTAGCACCAACATCAGAGCAATCCCGTGATAGCTTACTAAACCGTCTGATTGCGGACAATCCTTGCACCATTCAGGAAGTGAGAAGACATACATATGATGAGGTTTCTTGGAAGAAGAAAAAAAGATGCGTATGATGCGCAAGTGGGAGCAGCTGATCTGGTTTTCAATTAACTAAAAGTTGCACTGAATCTGCAATAGCAATTAACGAAGAATCAATCTGCATTTACTCAAAATTTCCTATGGCAGCAGTCCATGTACAAATTGTGCAGGTTCAGCAGTCTGCATTTCTCCATGCAGAAATAGTCAAACGCAGAAGGAAAAAAAAACTACACGATTCTATGAAACTAGCAGGCTTCATTGGCAAGAGAGCTGCAAAACATCCAAGAAGTAAGTACGGAAGATCAAGGATCCTGAACACTAATGTATCCAAAATGTAAGAACCAAAAAATGTGTGTGATTTTCATGCTCACCTACATTCCTACTCCAGTCTCTACTCTAATAAATACCCAAGCAGTAATATATCTGAAATGTACAGCAGTTGTGGCATAAGGGAATGAATAGTAGTACCTCAATGATGTGTTACACACTCAATTGGCAGCTCAACCTCCTCCTCTGCCAGTTTATGCTCCCCATCCTTAACAATCTCTTCTTCATCCCATCTATTCACTTCAAGAGTGAGCTCGTCTGAAAGACAGCCAGCCGCATTCTTGACAGCATGCTCCAAGGCCTCCACCTCCCTAACTTTCGCGCCATAACAAACTATCTCGATGTGGAGATGCTTGAGCGAATACAGATTCTGGATGCCGAAATCAAGACCACCACTCGAAGGGAACACATCATGCGCATTAAATGGAACCCGAAGGTTCTCAAGCTCCGGCATGGCTCCTGCTTCAAACATCAGTCCTGCCCCGCTGTCCCAGCAAGTGAAGTAGAATTCTTTCAGGTATCGGAATCCATTATTGCTGATAATGAGCCTTTCTATAGGTCTTGCTGTTCTTGAAGTTATCCAGAGAAATAATAGAGAGGGCAGGTTACCAAGGACTCGGAATGTTTCCTCGTCCACTGGATTGACATAGATGCCTAGGTAAGAGAGGTGCTCAAGTGAGGCTACCCACTTTGGGATTGTGGGGAAATAGTAGTTAATGGACATCTCAAATCTCTGGAGTAGATGAGGAGGAGGAAACCAAGAGTCAATTAAGAAATCAAGGGAACAAGAATGGTAGCTCTGAAGATGTATCGAACGAAGGTTGAGCATGCCTAGTTTGCAGAGGGACATGACCAAGTTATCTACACAAGCTTTCATGCCACTGTTTGTACTACTTATGTGCCAATTCAGGTTCAGCTCAAGTATTCTTAGTTTGGTCAGACTGCCCAGCTCCTGCAAAGAGGTCAGACAGGTATTCTGGTTGATTTCAATCTCTGATAATTCCCGTAGAGCTCGCATATTCCCAATCCCTTCGGGCAACTCTGCGCTCTTAACTAACAGACATGCCAGTTGATGTAGTTGAACAATACTAGCTGGCAACTTCTTTACCCATGTCCATCTTAAGTCTAAGGTCTGTAAATTCTGCAATTCTCCAAATTGTTCAGGAAGTGCTGTGATTCTTCTAACATTGAGTCGAAGGTACTTCAGCTGAGAAAGCCTGCTTATGTGTTCAAGATATTTGTGTTCCAACACCTCTCTATTTTCTATATCTAACACTCTTACGGATTGAAAGTTTGAAAGAGAAAGCATGTGTTCAGCTTCGGCACATCCAAAGATAGTGAGGGATCTAACATGAGAGACAACCATGTTCGATGGTACCATAGTATGTTCTTGAGCATGATAGTTCAGGGATAGTCGATGAACCTTATCATATGGAAGTGAGTTATGTTTGCTGTCACCAGATAAGGTTACAAAATTTTCTTCAATTGACTTGGATATAATTAGGTCAAGAATCATATCATGGACACGACAAGCATCAGCTCGACCATCATACTGGATTTCAACTGGTTCAATCAAGCTTCTGTTTATCAGATCGCTGAAATAGCCTTCTCCTACTTCCTCCAGATCCTGTCCACCTTCTACAATGATAAAACCTTCCGCGATCCATCTCCTTACCAGCCGATCCCTCTTGATCACATAATCTTCAGGGAATATACTTAGATATAGCAAACATGTCTTCAAATGGTAGGGGAGATCATTGTAACCAAGGAACAATATCTTCTTCATCTCTTCCATGTCTAAATCCTTTTCAAGTGCTGAACCAAGAGAATTCCGTATTCTCAGCCATTCTTCTCTGGTACTAGCTTTATTTGCCAATAAGCTAGCTACTGTAATGATTGCCAACGGCAAGCCGCCACATTTTTTTAATATTTCATCTGAAACTTCCCTCAGTTGAAGAGGGCATCCACCTTCACAGCCAAATGCTCATTTGAAAAATAAGCTCTTAGAGTGAGTTGCACTAAGAGGCTTTATTTCATACACATGATCATGGTTCTGAGAGCTACAATACTTGGCTACTGTGACGATACGTGTTGTTGTCAGTATTCTGCTGGAAGAACTATTTTCAGGAAAAGCACATTTGATTGCTCTCCATGCTGGGGTGCCCCATATATCATCGATTACTATGAAGTACCTATCACAAACTTTACAAATTAGAACATGTATTCCTAGAGCTGCAACCAGTGAATAGCAGTAGTGCTAGTAACTAGTACTAGTAACTAATAAGAATAGTGTACATATATTATCCTACAGATAAAGCTGATGTAGCACTAACACAAAGTTCATATGAATGTATAATGAATTAGTGATGACATTTCCGAAATAAGATTGTTATGAGTAAATAAGGCACACCTTTTATGCTTGAGGAACTGTCTTATTGTGTTGATGAGTTGCTGCTCATCCCATTCTTTGTTGCTGACACGCTCTTGACAGCAGATCTGAGAGAGTATATTTCTCAAAATGCTCTTCAAGTCGGGTTTTTGGGACACCGACACGAAAGCTTGACATTCAAATTGCCCTTCCAGCTTCTGGTACACTTGATTAGCAAGAGTAGTCTTTCCAAGGCCCCCAATTCCAACAATGGACACCACCTTTAGCTGCTGTGCAATTGCAACTTCCCCTTCAGTTAGCAACTTGATGAGTTTATCCTTTGGGCCATCAATGCCAACGAGCCTCGTCATCTCGGTGAAAAATGCTGGTAAGCGGGGATCTATGCTTATCCTGCTCGGCTTGGAGACAACATCGTCAACCTTGTACCTTGCCCGCCGACTGCTAACCTCAATAGCATCTTGTTTGAGAACTTTGATTTTCTTGGCAATGCAATGGCGCGTCTTGGAATTTGTCATTATATCCATGCACCTGCTGAGGCGTCCCTTGAAGCCACGGGGTTTGCGGCTGGACTCGCCACATGGGGACAGCATGAAACTGTCGATGCCATACTCGATGTTGTAGGACAGCTCTCGTACCTCCTTAATCCAGCACTTGGACAGCTCATCAGGATCCTCAACCTCGGACATCATCTTGAGAAAAGCATGCATGCTCTCAAGCTCAGCTTTAAGGAACATGACATCACCTTTCACACTTCTGAGAAGTTTATACTCATCAGAGAGCAAAGCACCCAGCTTCCGTAGCACGGAGCCCATGGCTCCATGTGTTGCACATACAATGGCCTCCATCCCCCTATCTGTGGGTTGAGTTTTTGTGTCCCTGCCACTTCGAAGGTTGAAGCCTTTTATACATGCATAGCCAGTCAAAGTATACGTGATAAATACATTAAGATGATTGATCAAGTAAAGACAACATAGTGAGTGCGCAGGTGAGATGCCCGCAGCATCTTACCATATAAAAGACACAGATCGTACAAAGCACATTTCAAAAGCAGACAAGCTGTCAAAAAAGAAAGGAAGTATGTACTGTTTGCACCACAATTGCAAAGTCAGTCACTTAGTCAAGAGAAGGAGTCATAAGCCACCTCATGAGAAGACTATTAACGCATAAAGATGTCGACGTTCCAATAATCTAGGAGTATATCAAGTGGAAAGACGGGAATCATAATAGATCCACCTAGACTAGTAAATGAAAGAAAGAGCAGGGCAAATGAATCTAAACAAAGGGAACAGGTTTCTTTCTCACGTGCTAGACTTGGTGTCAGTTTTAAGACCAGTGAACAAGACAGGGCTGGGGGGTATGGCTCTGAACAGAGAGGGTAGGCCAGCCACGGCGCTGGAGATGAGAGGGATGAAGTCAGATACTCGGAATCTGGGATTAGATCTTTACTAGTAGTTTAACCTTCTCATCACTTAACTGATGAAGCCTACATGGTATCCCTTTTACAGGGAAGAATCGACTTGAACGCCAAAAACAGAATCATCACTTTCCTACTAAACGATATCTCTATCTTCATATTTAAGTTAATCTTTCCTAACTAAATACTCTCTCCGTCAAGAAATACAAGGTGCATGTGATTTTGAAGATTTAACTTTTACCATCTATTTTATACAACCCGACACCACTGGAAAGTGCTTTTCAATACAAATCTAACGATATGAATTCTGTATAACGCACTCGAGGTTTCGTCGAACAAAGTCTCAATGAAAGACAATTCTTGGGAACGTGTGTGCTTTATATTCTGGGCGAGGAAATATCTTCCCTGACTAGATAACTTTCCCTGGTCACCATATTTATTGATCTAGTTTTGTTGGAGATATCAACATGCGACTCCGTGGGCTCCTCTGCCCATAGCAGGAGCAAAGAAGTAATGGTTAAAACAAGGTAATATGTGATTACTTTAGCGGCCAATGCAAGATTAGTAAATTAACACAGTGGACATGAGAGTGTTACCTTTTTAATTAGCGCAGGCAATTCAAATTGATCGGTTACATTAGTCCCCAACTCCACACTAACCACCATAACAAATATAAAACTGGGAAATGGACAGGGTTAGGAAATTTTCTTAAGCAGACAAGAGGCAGTGGAAATTTCTTGTTTGGACACCCAAGACTATTTGGTAGGAGGTCGGACTCAGCTTTGAGGAACATGACATCGCCATTCACATTTGTAAGAAGAATGCAATATGCCTCTCCGAAGAGAAGCTTGTATTCATTTGTGCGCAAGCCTATGTAGATCTTCTCGTGGTCGGTGGGCAGATTCAACCAAGGACAGTCAGGTCGTGAACAAGAAAGAAAGAAACAGCCCATATTTCTGGAAACAGCCTTTCGCCCTACTTTATATATAAAAGCAACTACACCGAACAGTACACGGCCGAACGATACAATGTGATGAGAAGACTCTTACAATAGCCGATATTTCAGTATCGTGTTGAGCTGTAACCGGGAAGATACTCCAGGCACCAGGGTAGGAGGAGCAAAGGTGACACCATTCTCAGCTACCTCAGTCCGTTAAAATTAGTTGAAAGGCTAATTCATTCATTGGTGAAACGAAAAGGCAAATTAAGCTAAACAAGACAGTGATTGAGTGACTGAGCTGTTGTGCCGAGTGAAGTTTCTAGGCATGTGAAAGAAGAGAACAAATTGCACAAAGAAGAGGTGAAGATCGGTCACTGTCAAAAGGAGAGAATTTCAACTCACAGGAAAGAAGTGTGCAGATTCACTACCCCATATCTCGCTTTCTACTTCAGCAACCACCCCAGGAGATCCCTCCGATCATCAAGGCATCACGGCATCACCAGTCACCAATCATCTTCCCCGGCCAGTAAAAATCATCCCAAAAAAGAAGAAGCATCAGTGACCAAATGACAAAGGCAAATTAAGCTGAAGGGGGCGGTGTATCGAGCATGCGATTTCTTTGAGGTTACCTCCGAAAGCACGATCCGTCAACTGAGCCGCCGAAGGTAGATCTTCCCACGGATACGATGTATCTTCGAGATAAGGGATCCTCGAAGAAAGGAGATCATCGAGGTCCGATTACCCAGCCAGTTAAACATCAGGGGATCCCCGCGACAAAAACAAGAAAAAGAGGCAGGATGAACGCGGCACGAATTGCTGGCGTTGTAGCAGCAGAAGTTTGCCGGATGCAGTAGATGTACAGCCAGTGGTAGCGGGACAGGAGAGGGGAGCAACGGCACGGCACAAAGCAGCGGGACGGCGTAGGTTTGCCATCGCCGTCGTCGGAGAAGTTCGCCGGAGAGAGAGGGGGCAGAAGATGCTTGGGCTATTGGGCTAACTATACTGGGCCTTCCTAAAGAAACTAATACCGGCGGAAATGCCAATGGGAGACCGGGGCTCCATGGAGCTCGTTTCAAAATATAATTTTCTACAGCGTGAAAATTTTCGATTTTTTTTGTGAATATACATACACATGTATATTACATATGTACAAAATTTAATACTAAAATTATACTTTCACACGTGGTGTGCAAAAAAAGGCAAATACGTATTTCCAAAATGGGCTTGCTTTTTTTTGTTATTGGGCAGGAATTTCCTTTTTATACAGCCTACAAATCACAATATTTTCAAACAATTTTTCACATGCTCATGGTGAACACATATGTAACGCCCCGGATGCAACTTTCCATATTTGTAACTCCAACTCTTGCCTTTTCCGGAGATGCGATATGATATTTCCTTCGTGGTTGGGTTTTGCCTTTTGTTTTGCATTTTGTTCATGTCATGCATCTCATCTCATAGCATCATGTGCATTGCATCTGCATGTTTTCATAAAACTTGCACCCGTTCGTAGTTGCCGCGTCCCCCCTTGCCTTCGTTGACCGTTCCGAGACCAACCGTGTTTTCGTTCCCTCTTGTCAAACCACCTATTCCCTCTTTGCACAGTGCATCGAACCCCCTTCGCAGCCATGTCCGAAACTTCCCCGAACCCGACCCGGGCAGTCGTCACCGTTGGATCCGGATCATCCCCTAACGTCTATAAAACATCTGCGTTTTCTTATTTGGACTCCCTAGCTTATTGTTCTCGACCGTCCGATTGTGATCGGAGGGACGAGATAACCCCTATCAAAAATCCACTCGCTATATAAAGTAGACCAACCCTAATCTTCACGAGGCTTGTCCCATCAGTCCAATCTCTCCGCCGCCACTCTCTCCCGCATCCACCTCGGGATCCTCCCAGATCCATCTCCCTCCAACCACCGCCCGAGCCTCCACCTCTCGATCTCCTCCCAATCCAAATCTTCCCCGACCCACTCCCTTGATTTCCGGCGCCGCCCAACCAGATCGCAGCCTTCCTCCCGTGCCTCCCCGAGCTCTCCTCTACTTCTTCCCGCATCCCGAATGGATGTAGTTGCTCAAGGCCCCGAGCAGGAGCGCTCGTCCTCGTCTCCTCGCGACCCCGAGCCAACCTCGCCTTGTACCACCCCGCCGCCCCTGCTACACGCCCCGCCGTGATGGGAACCGTCGCCGCCAGAAGCAGCAGCGCCTCCGGTGATCCGCTCCTCTCCGGCGAAATTCCTTCCCTCCTTTCTCCGCCGCCCTCACCTCTCCTGTTTCTTTTCTTCAGGAACTCCAAGGCCATCCTCAAGCTCCAACGATGGATGGTGCCGTCGAAGCTCGTCCTCCCCAGCCTTCAACCAGCCTCCGGCGACGCCACCGCCGGCAAGGGCCTCGCCATGGCCGCTGAATGGAGCTCTGCTTCCATGGATCCTCGCCTCCGCGCCCCAGATCCCGTCCCTCCGTCGGAACCCGCCGTCTCAGTCCAGTTCCAGCCGGTCCCGCGGCTTCGCCGACTCGCCAAGTCCAGCGCCGCCATGCCCGACCTCGCCTCTGCTTCCTCTACAACGAACAACAGCAACTCGAGGCCGTGCCCCTGCTACATTCCCTCTTCCTCGAGTCCTCTCTCTCTCTCGCTGAATGCTCCCTCCCTGTTTTCTTCACAGGGAACTGACGCCGCCCCCGAGCTCCACCCGCGCCGGCGTTGCACGGATCCGGCGCCGGCCAGCCGGATCCGCCCCATTTCCACCTCGTCGGCCTTCCCTGCAGCCGCTGCCGCTCGAGACCGCCGTGCGCCAAGCCCCCACTGCTGCCGCACCGTTGACCCCGTCCTCGCCGTGCCCCTGGTTCCTCTGCTTCGAAGACGAACGAGGCGCGCCCCCCTCGTTGACTTGGTCCCACGCCAGCGTGGACGATCGCCACGTCGCCCGCGCAAGGCCTCCTCCGCCCCATCTCCAGCAAACGCAGCCCAGCCTGCATTCCCAGCTGGGCCATGGCCCATGGTGAGCAGCGCCCAGCCCCTCTCCTGTGCTTGTTGGGCTAGTCAGTTTCAGCCCGTGGACGTTTTTTTCCTTGGACAAATTTGCCTATTATCCAGAAAACTGCATATTTACAGATTACCCCTCCATGTTCATACATTTAATATCTCACAAACCATGCATCGGATTAAAATGATTTAAACATGTAAAATGCTTAGAATTTTGTGTAGATTAATAATATGCTACTTTCATCCATGTTTAAAATGTTTAAAATGCTTTTTGTTTAATTTTGCTCAAATGCCATGTTAAAATGATTTATTTCATAACTAAATAACCGTTGCTCCGTTTTAAATAAACTTTATATGTAAATGGGGTGGAAAAATGCATAGATTAACTTGGTGCACTTTGTTTTACTGTTTAACAACATTAAAATATGTTTTAGGGCAGAACAGTACCAAATTCATAAATATGCGTATGGGGATTTTCCGAAATTGTTGTTTGTTGTTCCGGCCTCATTTAAACTTGCCTAGATAGGTAGTTTTCTTATGCTTCACCCCTTGCCATGTTTAACAACATTTAATATTGTTGGGTGCATAAACAAGAGAGAACTAAATAATTGATGTGGTGTTTCGTCAATATGCAACTCGTTGCATATTGAGCTCCACTTAATTTGTAGTGTTGTTTGTTGCACTTTGCCATGCCATGCCTCATTAAACCGGACATGCATCATACTTGTTTGTGCATCATGACATGGTTATGCTTGTGTATTTACCATGTTGTTTGTTTCTTTCCGGTATTGCTTCTTAGTCCCGGTAATGTTGCGATTGTGAGGATTCGTTCGACTACGCCCGTTCGTCTTCTTCATGGACTCGTTCTTCTTCCTAGCGGGATTTCAGGCAAGATGACCGCTACCCTGGATCTCACTACTATCATTGCTATGCTAGTTGCTTCGTTCTATCGCTTTGCTGCGTTACCTATCATTTGCTCTTCAAGCCTCCCAAATTGCCATGAACCTCTAACCTTTGACACCCTTCCTAGCACACCGTTGCTTGGCTATGTTACCGCTTTTGCTCAGCCCCTCTTATAGCGTTGCTAGCTGTAGGTGAAGATGAAGTTTGCTTCATGGTGGATAGGATTTTGTTGGGATATCACAATATCTCTTATATTATTAATGCATCTATATATTTGGTTAAGGGTGGAAGGCTCGGCCTTATGCCTGGTGTTTTGGTCCACTCTTGCCGCCCTAGTTTCCGTCATACCGGTGTTATGTTCCCAGATTTTGCGTTCCTTACGCGGTCGGGTGATTTATGGGACCCCCCTGACAGTTCGCTTTGAATAAAACTTGTCCAGCAAGGCCCAACCTTGGTTTTACCATTTGCCTCACCACCACCTATACCTTTCCCTTGGGTCGGCCAACCCGAGGGTCATCTTTATTTTAGCCCCCCCGGGCCAATGCTTTACTAAGTGTTGGTCCAAACCGAGCGATGTCCGGCGCCCCCTGGGCAACCAGGGTCTATGCCAACCCGACGTCTGGCTCATCCGGTGTGCCCTGAGAACGAGATATGTGCAGCTCCTATCGGGATTTGTCGGCACAGCGGGAGGTCTTGCTGGTCTTGTTTTACCATTGTCGAAATGTCTTGTAAACCGGGATTCCGAGACTGATCGGGTCTTCCTGGGAGAAGGAATATCCTTCGTTGATCGCGAGAGCTTATCATGGGCTAAGTTGGGACACCCCTGCAGGGTATAAACTTTCGAGAGCCGTGCCCGCGGTTATGTGGCAGATGGGAATTTGTTAATGTCCGGTTGTGGATAACTTGACACCAGATCTGAATTAAAACGCATCAACCGCATGTGTAGCCGTGATGGTCTCTTCTCGGCGGAGTCCGGGAAGTGAACACGGTTTCTGTGTTATGTTTGACGTAAGTAGGTGTTCAGGATCACCTCTTGATCATTGCTAGCTTCACGACCGTTCCTTTGTTTCTCTTCTCGCTCTCATTTGCGTATGTTAGCCACCATATCATGCTTAGTCGCTGCTGCAACCTCACCACTTTACCCCTTCCTTTCCCATTAAGCTTTGCTAGTCTTGATACCCATGGTAATGGAATTGCTGAGTCCTCGTGGCTCACAGATTACTACAACAATAGTTGCAGGTACAGGTTGTGCGATGATCATGACGCGAGAGCGATGCTTGCTTGCTTTGAGTTCTTCTTCTGCTTCTTCGATCAGGGGATAGGTTCCAGGTCGGCAGCCTGGGCTAGCAGGGTGGATGTCGTTTGAGTTTCTGTTTGTGTTTCATCCGTAGTCGGATGGTGCTCTTATGTAAGATGATGTTGTATTCGTGTGGCATTGTATGCCTTTTGTATGTATCCCCATCTATTATGTAATGTTGATGTAATGATATCCACCTTGCAAAAGTGTTTCAATATGCGGGTCTATCCTTGGTGGGACCTTCGAGTTCCTTTTGGATAGGGTCGCATATTGGGCGTGACAAGTTGGTATCAGAGCCTCGACCGACCATAGGAGCCCCCTTGATTGTTGGCCGTTGTTGAGTCTAGAAGAAAACTATTTTGAGTCTTAGGATTATATATATATCGGAGAGTAGGATTCTTTTTACTCCTCAGCCCCCTTCGTCGCTCTGGTGAGGACTCCTGACATAGATGTTTTGTCTTTCCTCTCCTCAAATTTCACTAAATTTTTTTAGGATCACGCGGGTATCTTGGAATCGTTCCGATGGTTTTGTGACGAGAACATTGTTCTTGGTGCCTCCTGACATTTAGGGGTTGTGGCAGTGTCCCGGGGAGTTGAGCTCCGAGGTGTTGTCGTCACAATTTTATCGTTGCAGTTCTGGAATACCTGAGTTTTGCCGACATCGAAAATCTCTTTTATGCAGTTGTTGGTGAGATAACCTCGACGTCACCCAGTACTGGGGAGTTCGGGAGTATTGCCATAGCTCGTATAACGGATGCTTTTCGAAGGTTGAGGTACACGATTTCTGGAGTTTTCTTGGTTATGTGTTGACAGATGGATACAGCCGGATGTAGGGTTTGTTAGTTTGGGTGAGATATATTGCTTCCCCTGTATCCCCAACACCAGATTGCATAACCAGAAAGTTTCGGGAGTTTATAGGTGGGAATTCAAGTAGCTCCTAGAATATCTTTCCGACAGATGCATGATATGGGATTGGGTAAATCTCTATCATATGTATTTGTTCCGGCTTATTCTGCAAGCCAAATCCTTTGTTTTGTTTTATTTGTGGTATTTGAGTTGCTTCGAAGTCAAATGTTGAATCCATACCTTTCCTAAACGGTGTTCTCATATTGCTATGTGAATACTAATCTTTTTTTGATCATTGAGGTTGTCATGTTAATTCTTTTCCAACCGGTGCGCTTCTCTTCGAGATGATCCCATCATTCTCCCCATCCGCAAGATCAATTCTAAGTTTTCTCAACGGTGTTTGTTTCGTTCATCCCAAGTTGTCTTTGTTTTTCCCCACCCTCCCACCCTTTTCTTCAAGGACTCATTTATTTTAATCAAGTATCCATTTATTCATGTGAAATCACTTCACTCTTTTCAATCAATGTTCTGATCCGGTGATCCCTCGTGAAGATGCTCACGAGCTTCAAGTTCATCATCCTCCGTTTTTTTTTGCTTCTCCGGTGGATCCAATTTCAAGCTTTCGGTGTTGATCTTATTCCTTTCCTCATTTCTAATGCTTTCTCATGCCGATGCACCTCTTAATCATTCACTTCTTCCTATTCATTTGTTCTGGAGTGCTGAAGATATCTCACAAGACTTGTGTTTCCATTCTCAATCCGTTCAAGATATTTCGAGGTTGTTATCTCATTCAAGCCATTTAATCCTACTGGTGCAATCTTTATTTCAATCAATCATTGAACGGTGTTTCCTTTTGAGTGGGCCCTAACCCACAGGTCTTTTCCCAGGATCTTACCTGACTCTTCTAATTATTCCAGAGCCATTCCCAAAGTCTTTCGAAGTTTGATGTAAGAATGAATTATCATCAGTCAAGTGTCCTTCTCCAAGATCGCATTCAAATTCTTTTCATCTTTGGCTCAACCTTTCCTCTTTTAATTCTCCCAGAGTATCTCAACAATTCATGGTGGTTCTCATCATCATTCTCCACATGTGAAGACCGAATAAGTGTTTCCTCTAAATCTTGGTCCATTCTCTTGAAGATTCTTGGTTCTAGCTTCATGCTATCCTCATAATTGTTTTGATTATGACAATTCTTTTCACCCATCCGAAGCATTTCATGAATTGTTTTCCATTTCTTTCCTCCGAAGGCCATCATGTCATAATTCTTCATTCTGAGCCTGTAGCTATCATTCTCCAAATCTTACTGGTGCATCGTTCAAATACCCTCTAATCAGTTCATGATCTCTTCGTTCTCATGTATCTAAATCCCCTCAAGTATCTTCATTCGTTTTCCAATTCTTCCCGGTGAATTGTGCCTTTGCTACTTTCATTTTCAATTCTTACGGTGGTTCGTTCAAGATTTCACTTCCTTCGTTATCATATTAATTTATTCGTTGTTCCAATCCTACCGGTGGTTCCATCAATACCTTCTCAAGTTTGCGCTATCTCTATTCTTAATCCCTCAAGAAGAATAAGTAGTATGCCAAATCCGTTGCTTGTCATCAATTTAAATTGGTAAAGGATACGCATAACATAATTCTTATTCTTGTTTCATCCAAGTGATTAATCCCTTCCTTTGGAGTTTGTTCAGGAGGAATATATTCTTGGTTTCTTGTTGTTCATCTTTCTTCTGGAGTTCCAAGTTTTCCGCTTTATCTCATCGCAAAGCTCCTTCTAAATCATCATTCACCTTGTGTTTTCAAGTTCTCTTTCTTTTTATCATCCTTTTATTACCGGAGTTCTTCATGGAGGATCTACATGGTGGTTCGTCAAGGATTCTTTTCATTCTTCATTTGTTCTTCAACATTTCTCTCGAGGTGATGATCCGTCAAGCTATACTCAAAATTAAACATGGTGCCCAACACATGTTTTTTTCTGAGGAGTTCAAGTATTCTTCTTCTTGCATTTCGAAGTGCAATTCTTTCTACCTTATTTTTTGAGATGGTGATATGTCATTCTTGATAATTTCCATTTATGTTTCGTGATTCACATGTTGTCAAGAATGAGGTATTTTAAATCCATCAATCTCTTTGTTGGAGTTATCTTGGTAAAGATTTCACCTAAAGCTTTTCCTTAAGGGTTGTTGCTATTTGTGGTGATTATGCATGACCCATGCTTGCTCTTTATCCTCTTGGAGGAAGAAGTTTTCATCTCTTTGGTGCTCTTAATCAAATCAATGGTTTCCATTAGTGGCCGGTTGTCACCTCATAGTCTCGAGATGTTTTCCATAAGCCCACAACAAGCATGTGCTTCTCTTTGTTGATTTTCCAACAACTCCATTCGATTCTTCTTTGCAAGGATGCTTTCCAAGTTCACTTGTGGCAAAAGTTGTCATTTTCTTCTCCGTCCATTTATAACAACGATCTAACTTCTATTCTTTCGTTACGGAGGCATTGTGATGTTGTGCTCTTCACCCATCACCTCGTTTTGTGAGGATCGTGTTCTTTTCTGGCTTATTCATTTAACCGGAGTGTTGTATCATCTCTTCAATATATTTTCATCTCATCAAGTTTTCTTCTCTTTTCTATCGGAGTGCTGTCCAAATTCTGTCATTCTTGTTCCTTGGCTATCTCATTATACCGAGGTGGTCATATTATTTTCGTTCGTGAAGCTCTTATTTCCATGTCTTTCAACCTTCAAGTCCTCGTAATACTCCTTGTTCCTCTTTTCTAACGGATTGTTTGCAATCTCGTTCATCTCTGTTGTACTCTTTCTTTTAAATAGCTCAACCTCTCATGGTTCGTGGTTTCACTCGTTCGTCAAAGAAGCAACCTTGTTTTACCTCTTCTCTTCCTTGTCTGTTTCTCTCCGGTGTCAACCTAGATCTCGGGACGAGATCCTCCCGTAGTGGTGGAGTCTTGTAACACCCCGGATGCAACTTTCCATATTCGTAACTCCAACTCTTGCCTTTTCCGAAGATGCGATATGATATTTCCTTCGTGGTTGGGTTTTGCCTTTTGTTTTGCATTTTGTTCATGTCATGCATCTCATCTCATAGCATTATGTGCATTGCATCTGCATGTTTTCATAAAACTTGCACCCGTTCGTAGTTGCCGCGTCCCCCCTTGCCTTCGTTGACCGTTCCGAGACCAACCGTTTTTTCGTTTCCCTCTTGTCAAACCACCTATTCCCTCTTTGCACAGTGCATCGAACCCCCTTCGCAACCATGTCCGAAACTTCCCCGAACCCGACCCGGGCAGTCGTCACCGTTGGATCCAGATCATCCCCTAACGTCTATAAAACATCTGCGTTTTCTTATTTGGACTCCCTAGCCTATTTTTCTCGACCGTCCGATTGTGATCGGAGGGACGAGATAACCCCTATCAAAAATCCACTCGCTATATAAAGTAGACCAACCCTCATCTTCACGAGGCTTGTCCCATCAGTCCAATCTCTCTGCCGCCACTCTCTCCCGCATCCACCTCGGGATCCTCCCAGATCCATCTCCCTCCAACCACCGCCCGAGCCTCCACCTCTCGATCTCCTCCCAATCCAAATCTTCCCCGACCCACTCCCTTGATTTCCGGCGCCGCCCAACCAGATCGCAGCCTTCCTCCCGTGCCTCCCCGAGCTCTCCTCTACTTCTTCCCGCATCCCGAATGGATGTAGCTGCTCAAGGCCCTGAGCAGGAGCGCTCGTCCTCGTCTCCTCGCGACCCCGAGCCAACCTCGCCTTGTACCACCCCGCCGCCCCTGCTGCACGCCCGGCCGTGCTGGAAACCGTCGCCGCCAGAAGCAGCAGCGCCTCCGGTGATCCGCTCCTCTCCGGCGAAATTCCTTCCCTCCTTTCTCCGCCGCCCTCACCTCTCCTGTTTCTTGTCTTCAGGAACTCCAAGGCCATCCTCGAGCTCCAACGATGGATGGTTCCGTCGAAGCTCGTCCTCCTCAGCCTTCAGCCAGCCTCCGGCGACGCCACCGCCGGCAAGGGCCTCGCCATGGCCGCTGAATGGAGCTCTGCTTCCATGGATCCTCGCCTCCGCGCCCCAGATCCCGTCCCTCCGCCGGAACCCGCCGTCTCAGTCCAGTTCTAGCCGGTCCCGCGGCTTCGCCGACTCGCCAAGTCCCGCGCCACCTTGCCCGACCTCGCCTCTGCTTCCTCTACAACGAACAGCAGCAACTCGAAGCCGTGCCCCTGCTTCATTCCCTCTTCCTCGAGTCCTCTCTCTCTCTTGCTGAATGCTCCCTCCCTGTTTTCTTCACAGGGAACTGACGCCGCCCCCGAGCTCCACCCGCGCCGGCGTTGCACGGATCCGGCGCTGGCCAGCCGGATCCGCCCCATCTCCACCTCGCCGGCCTTCCCTGCAGCCGCTGCCGCTCGAGACCGCCGTGCGCCAAGCCCCCACTGCTGCCGCACCGTTGACCCCATCCTCGCCGTGCCCCTGGTTCCTCTGCTTCGAAGACGAACGAGGCGCGCCCCCCTCGTTGACTTGGTCCCACGCCAGCGTGGACGATCGCCACGTCGCCCGCGCAAGGCCTCCTCCGCCCCATCTCCAGCAAACGCAGCCCAGCCTGCATTCCCAGCTGGGCCATGGCCCATGGTGAGCAGCGCCCAGCCCCTCTCCTGTGCTTGTTGGGGTAGTCAGTTTCAGCCCGTGGACGTTTTTTTCCTTGGACGAATTTGCCTATTATCCAGAAAACTGCATATTTACAGATTACCCCTCCATGTTCATGCATTTAATATCTCACAAACCATGCATCGGACTAAAATGATTTAAACATGTAAAATGCTTAGAATTTTGTGTAGATTAATAATATGCTACTTTCATCCATGTTTAAAATGTTTAAAATGCTTTTTGTTTAATTTTGCTCAAATGCCATGTTAAAATGATTTATTTCATAACTAAATAACCGTTGCTCCGTTTTAAATAAACTTTATATGTAAATGGGGTGGAAAAATGCATAGATTAACTTGGTGCACTTTGTTTTACTGTTTAACAACATTAAAATATGTTTTAGGGCAGAACAGTACCAAATTCATAAGTATGCACATGGGGATTTTCCGGAATTGTTGTTTGTTGTTCTGGCCTCATTTAAACTTGCCTAGATAGGTAGTTTTCTTATGCTTCACCCCTTGCCATGTTTAACAACATTTAATATTGTTGGGTGCATAAACAAGAGAGAACTAAATAATTGATGTGGTGTTTCGTCAATATGCAACTCGCTGCATATTGAGCTCCACTTAATTTGTAGTGTTGTTTGTTGAACTTTGCCATGCCATGCCTCATTAAACCGGACATGCATCATACTTGTTTGTGCATCATGACATGGTTATGCTTGTGTATTTACCATGTTGTTTGTTTCTTTTCGATGTTGCTTCTTAGTTCCGGTAATGTTGCGATTGTGAGGATTCGTTCGACTACGCCCGTTCGTCTTCTTCATGGACTCGTTCTTCTTCCTAGCGGGATTTCAGGCAAGATGACCGCTACCCTGGATCTCACTACTATCATTGCTATGCTAGTTGCTTCGTTCTATCGCTTTGCTGCGTTACCTATCATTTGCTCTTCAAGCCTCCCAAATTGCCATGAACCTCTAATCTTTGACACCCTTCCTAGCAAACCGTTGCTTGGCTATGTTACCGCTTTTGCTCAGCCCCTCTTATAGCGTTGCTAGCTGTAGGTGAAGATGAAGTTTGCTTCATGGTGGACAGGATTTTGTTGGGATATCACAATATCTCTTATATTATTAATGCATCTATATATTTGGTTAAGGGTGGAAGGCTCGGCCTTATGCCTGGTGTTTTGTTCCACTCTTGCCGCCTAGTTTCCGTCATACCGGTGTTATGTTCCCGGATTTTGCGTTCCTTACGCGGTCGGGTGATTTATGGGACCCCCCTGATAGTTCGCTTTGAATAAAACTTGTCCAGCAAGGCCCAACCTTGGTTTTACCACTTGCCTCACCACCACCTATACCTTTTCCTTGGGTCGGCCAACCCGAGTGTCATCTTTATTTTAGCCCCCCCGGGCCAATGCTTGTCTAAGTGTTGGTCCAAACCGAGCGATGTCCGGCGCCCCCTGGGCAACCAGGGTCTATGCCAACCCGACGTCTGGCTCATCCGGTGTGCCCTGAGAACGAGATATGTGCAGCTCCTATCGGGATTTGTCGGCACAGCGGGAGGTCTTGCTGGTCTTGTTTTACCATTGTCGAAATGTCTTGTAAACCGGAATTCCGAGACTGATCGGGTCTTCCTGGGAGAAGGAATATCCTTCGTTGATCGCGAGAGCTTATCATGGGCTAAGTTGGGACACCCCTGCAGGGTATAAACTTTCGAGAGCCGTGCCCGCGGTTATGTGGCAGATGGGAATTTGTTAATGTCCGGTTGTAGATAACTTGACACCAGATCCGAATTAAAACGCATCAACCGCGTGTGTAGCCGTGATGGTCTCTTCTCGGCGGAGTCCGGGAAGTGAACACGGTTTCTGTGTTATGTTTGACGTAAGTAGGTGTTCAGGATCACCTCTTGATCATTGCTAGCTTCACGACCGTTCCTTTGTTTCTCTTCTCGCTCTCATTTGCGTATGTTAGCCACCATATCATGCTTAATCGCTGCTGCAACCTCACCACTTTACCCCTTCCTTTCCCATTAAGCTTTGCTAGTCTTGATACCCATGGTAATGGGATTGCTGAGTCCTCGTGGCTCACAGATTACTACAACAACAGTTGCAGGTACAGGTTGTGCGATGATCATGACGCGAGAGCGATGCTTGCTTGCTTTGAGTTCTTCTTCTGCTTCTTCGATCAGGGGATAGGTTCCAGGTCGGCAGCCTGGGCTAGCAGGGTGGATGTCGTTTGAGTTTCTGTTTGTGTTTCATCCGTAGTCGGATGGTGCTCTTATGTAAGATGATGCTGTATTCGTGTGGCATTGTATGCCTTTTGTATGTATCCCCATCTATTATGTAATGTTGATGTAATGATATCCACCTTGCAAAAGTGTTTCAATATGCGGGTCTATCCTTGGTGGGACCTTCGAGTTCCTTTTGGATAGGGTCGCATATTGGGCGTGACAACATATAAGTTTTCATGGATTTTTTTTATTTTTTTGAAACTTTTAAATAAGATTTTCTAAAAAAAGGGCTCAGGGAGCCCGGATCTTACTAACGAACTGGGGATTCGGCTACTCCATTTTGACCCATTAGCAAACTGCTATTTCAATCATTGGCCATGGAAGTTGATCCAACTCCGTCAAAATCATCGGTTAAGGTGTACCCCTTGCAAAGGTGCAAGGTCACTCCCATTTTCTTCCTATGGTGGCGTCAAGTGGAAGTGGTGCCCTCATTTTGTCGTAACCGTGAAGTTTTGTGTTTTTCCTGTAGAGTTTTCAAAATGTTTTATTTGTGCGTCCAAATCATGAACCTTTTTAGCGTTGTATTTCTCGTGTCGAGATCTTCGAAACTAGATTTTAGACAATAAAAAAACAGAAACTAAAAAATGAAGAAATGGGAACCCAAAAAATAAAAAACCAAAAAAGGAGGAAAACTGGAAGCACGATTGTGCTTCACACGGAAGCACATTTTATATTTCACTTTTTTTGAGAAGCACAGAAATGTGCTTCACGCATGCGGTGCATGGTATGCTTTTCACTTTTCAGAAAGCAAAGGTTGTGCTTCACGCAGTGCACAACTTTGCTTTTCATTTTAAGGACATATTGTGCTTCATATGATGCACAAACTGTGCTTTTCACTTTTCAGTAAGCACATGTTGTGCTTCACGTAATGCACATTGTGTTTTGCACTTCTCGGGAAGCACAAGTTGTACTTCACAACTGTGCTTCACAAGGAGAAAAGAAATGAAAAAAAATACTGTTTTTTAGGAAACTAGGAAAACCAAAGCAAAATCCTAAAAGCAAAAAATGTGTGTGGAAAATAAAAAAACATGCTCTCACAGGTCCAACGTGCAACACATGGCAGTGACTGGATACACCACTTGGTGGCTGCATGTGCGTCCTCAAGTGTTTGTTTCGTCCCGAGCGCAAAGGGGTACCCTTTAGTTGCTTCCCTCTACTTCATATGTGGGGTTTCTATGTGACACAACATGTTGTAAGCGACTCAATCCCAGCGCACTATCATGGCTCGATACAAAGTGTACGGAAGTAGCTCGGTTCGGGGCAATATAGCGACTTGGTTACTATAGCAACTGGTTTTTTAGTTCATTCATTTTATTTCGAACATCTTATAAAAAAGGAATGTTTTTTAAACATGAATAATTTTTATTTTTTTGGATTTTTTTGAAATTCAGACCAGTTTTCGAAATTGCGAACAATTTTCGAAAACATGGATATTTCTAGAACAATCTAAATATTTTTTGGAAATGTAAAAAATTAGGATAGGCGAACATTTTTTGAATTGTGTATAAAATTTAAAAAACAGGAATATTATTTGAAATTCTGAACAATTTTTGGAACACAAACATTTTCTGAATTTGAGAACAAATTCTGAAAATGAGAACGTTGTCTGAAATTTTAAACAATTTTTCGAAATGTAAAATTTTTCCTAGACATTTATTTAGAATCTGAAAAATTCTCGAAAAAGTAGATTATTTTTTGTTTTGTGAATATATTTTTAAAACAAGAACATTTTTTGAAACTCCAAACAATTTTTCAAAACATGAACATTATCTGAAATTTCTGAACAATTTTTATTAAATCATAATTTATTTTAAAATTTTGTTGAATTTTTGAGAAATGGGAAAAGAGAAGAAAAGAAGAAAAAGAAAAAAGAAACGGAGAAAACAAAAGCAAAAGACAATAGATAGTCATGGATCATAGACGGGTGCAGATAAAGGTTCGTTAGTGTCGGGCTGTTATATATGGCCGATCAGTGTTGTACCATAATAGTGCATTCTTATTTTGTTTTTAGGACAAGTTTTGGGGTGTAAACTAATACTGGTACAAAAGTCCATGTAATCCTAGCATGATGTTGATGAAGTTAAAAACTTATAATAATAATTCAGATGAACAAAACTCATACTTATAGTTCGAATACATCAAGTTGGCCGACGCTTACTTATTGTCTATTAATCAATGTGTACGTGCAATGCACGTTAATTTGAAAGTATATTAAATGCATACGGATATTAAGTAGGATATTATTTACGCGTTATTATGTGATTAGCATTATATTTGGCATGAAATTAAATGCACGCTAAACGTGTTGAGCGCTCGACGTTGAAGCAGTCTAGGTCGTTGGATTGACATGATTTGATGGCCGAGATTAATTGGATCTGTCTCTTCGGATCTTTTTATACTGGTATATATATATATATATATATATATATATATATATATATATATATATATATATACATATATATATATATATAGATGCAATGGTTAACTAGCAGAATGCCCGTGCGTTGCTATGGGCTATGCGCAATATCTGTAACGCCTGGGTTCAACACAAAAAAACCCCATCCAATGACGCACCTTCCCTTTTTTTTGTCAGAACCTCTCATTCCCGACCAGTTTCCCGCCGTAGCGGGACATTTTCCTTTTTTTTCTCTCGCTGGAGCCACCTCCTTTAAAAGCATATGACGTCCACCTCATCTTCGCCGTGCATTGCAATATGGATGAATTTTATTTCATGTTTACGGTATAATAGAGTGGGTTAAACTAAAACATACTATTGACACAAAACAACAAATAACTACAGAGATCATTCTCAAATGTCCATTCAACTTTGCAAATGCAAATTGACATTGGAGGAGAGTGGCAACATGAACATATACACGCCGGAGGACGGGACTAAACCCGTTCGGGTCGCCCCCCCCCCCCACTCGGGCGACTCGGGCTCCCCAACCCTAGCCGCCGCCGGGGCCTAGCCCATCCTCTTCCCCTCCTCCCGCCGCCGTCGGCTTGCGCCCGGAGGCCGACGACAGTGGCGGGGGCTCTTCCTTCCTCCCGCGTCTCAGGGGTGGCAGGACCCCAACATGCGTGGAGGTGCGATCGATCTAGAAGCGACGGTGTTGGCTTCGACGGCGATGGCGGTCGGCCCTGCCTCGGGCCACAGGGCGGCTGCTGCGGCGGCTGGCCTGGATTAGGCGGCGGCGCGATGCGGTCTTCGGCGGCATGTCATCTGGCTTTAGATCGGCGGTGGCGTCGAGGGCCTGGTGGACTGCTTAGCGGCACCCATGGCAGATCTGTTCTGGCCGGTGTAGCTAGTGGTGGTGGTCATCTTATTCGTTGGTGGTGGCCGGCCAGAAGCTTGGTGATCGGATCTCGAGATCCATCATCTAGTCCCGGCTGCGAGTTGGGGAGACATGGTTGCCGGTGAAAACCGAGCCAACGACAGGTGATGGCGGCGTTCCACACCGTTACCTTGATGAAGGCATCATCGTGTAACTACTGTCGACCCACTCATGCTGCTCCGGGGAAAACCCTAGGATCTGGTGTTCCAGATCGGACGATGGCGGCACTCCGGTGTCGTTTCTCTCTTGGGAGCATCGTTTGTGGAGAAGCGCTGGAAGTCAGAGGAAAGAGGTGGAGCGGCTTCGTCTTGCTTGGAGCTTCGGTGGAGATGTCAAGTCATGCCTGACCGACAGGTGCTACGCTTGGTCATGCCTGGTCGGCAGGTGCTACGCACGACAGATCCTCCAAGGACTTCAAGCTATGTTGGCTGGTGATACTTGGCAGCATGGCGCTGAGGTGTATCAGTGGTGACCACGATGTGTTCAGCTGTTTGCGCACAGGGAGGAGGTGTCGTTGGGCGCCATGGTGGCGTCGACGATAGCTGGAACGAGCAAGGTTGATGCATCAGTACAGTTCTGAAGATGGAGCGGTGGCAGTTGGCGGCGGCAGCCTCTGAGCGCACGCCGGACCAGTGTGTGCCCCAGACCCGGCAAGTGGCTAGGTTGGGGTCTCAGGTCTTAGATGTTAGGCTTGGCTGCGATGTCTGTTTGGTATTAGGCCCAGGCTATCTGTGCCCCTTCATCAACTGGATAGGTGTAGCGACAGTTTGTTGCTTAGACGGCGGCTTTAGTCTTACTGTTGTATTGATTTTGTAAGGTCTTGTGAGAATAATTAATAAAGTGGTTGTATGCATCGCCCAGATGCAGAGGCCAGGGGTCATCCTCCTTTTCTAAAAAAACAAATATGCTCCACCTCGATCGCACATATGCTCGAAGGGATAATTGTCGTTCTTCTCTTCCTCTTCTTTCCCTACATCTTCTACTCCTCGCCTCTTCCCCAACCCATTTCATCAGCGCGAACCAGCACCACATCAACATTAGTGTGTTCGTCATCGATGCCTCATCTTCTTCTTTCTCATTCCTTGCCAACTTTAGTTCTCGTTCCTACTTATTTCCTAGAATACTCTTTTTTCTCCTATTATTTGGGACACTCTTTCTTTCTCCAACACCATGCACCACTTGGTGGCTTTAGTTTTTTTTCTTTCTTGTTCTTTGAACACCCTTCCTTTTTATTATAACATGAACCACCTGGCCAGTGTTGCGCCATGTTGTCCTCACCCGTGTACATTTCGGCAACTGTCAGCATGTGGACATCCTGTAGAGCATAGACTTCATCCATCTTGGTGAATGCATGTCGCCCATGTCGCGAGCGCATGGTGGCCGTTGTCCATATTGGCAAGCAGTGCTCGGCGCTTGGCAATGTAGCTGAGAGCCTATTGATCGTTCTTGCCCACGAGCGCTTTCAAAATGATTCGTCACGATTAATTGCTTACTTAATTAATTAAGTACACAAAAAATTAATGACCTACCTAATTCTCTACATGCCTAATTAACTGCCAACCAAATTAATTAATTATCTAACAAATCGAAAAAATCCTACTTCTAATTATCTCTAGGCATAAAGAATTGTCTAACAAATTAATTAATTATATTAATGACTCAATTTTTAAATTGGTGCAAAAAATTCCTATCCAAATGGACCTAATTAATTGCATATCGTAATTAACTATCTAGTTGATTAATTGCATTAATGGTTTGATTTCCAAATTGATTCAATGCTCGATTTCTAAATTATTTCCGCATGAATGGCTGCTATAAATGACTATGACAATAACTACTGATTAATGTAGGACACATTCCCTTAACGAATTTCTTGACATTTAAATGGACACACTTGATTTGAGAATGTAGCCGCCTGGCTCTCTATTTGACTCACAAGGAATATAATATGACCGCGTCCACATGGCGGCCTGATGACCCGTCTCCCGCCACGTCTTCCTCGATGTTGTGACCCACGCCCCGACATTCTCGAGCATCGCGCCAGGGTTAGGCCTGACCATGACATCTTCCATGGTGTCGTGCACGACGTCCCTCCGCAGGAGCGCGCGGATGCGTACGCCCATAGGAAACTTGTGAGTGTCAATTAATAGTAGAGATAATGATAATAATAAATGACATAGCACGAGGGATTAGCAATTTTTTATGAACGAATATCTTATTTTATTATGAAAGGTTATTGAGAAAAATATTATGTATGTCTTTTAATGAAGTCATCTCACATATATGATGTAATTTCTGAATTCTTAATTACTTATTGTTTACGTGATAGAATTGAATCAGCACCTATCAAAGGAAGCACGAAACAAGATCCCCCTTAATAGGATTTGTTTTTTAATGGGAGGGAGAAAAACCAGTGGGAGGTGGAAAATAAAAACCGTACCAGGCTACCAAGTGCATTGATGACTCGATTTACGAATTGATTCATTGCTAAAAGGATCTATTTAAATGGACATAATTAATTGCATACATAATTAATTGTCTAGCTAAATAACTACATCAATGGTTAGATTTTTAAATTGATTTAGTGCTCGATTTCTAAAAAAAATCCGCATGAATGGCTGCTACAAACGACGATGACGACGACTACCGAGCAATGTAGGACATATGCCCTTAACAAATTTCTTGACATTTAAATGGACACACTTGATTTGAGAATGTAGCCTCTTTGGCTCTTTGTTTGACCGACAAGAAATATAATATGACCGCGTCCATGTGGCGGTCTGACGACCCCCCCCCCCCCCGCCACGGTCGTCCTCGACGCCGTGATCCACACCCTGCCATTCTCGAGCATTGCGCCAGCGTTAGGCCCAACCATGACATCTTCCACGGTGTCGTGCACGATGTCCCTCCGCAGGGGCGCGTGGATGCGTACACTCATATGAAACTTGTGATTGTCAAGCATAGCGCGCGGGATTAATGATTTGTTATGAAGGACTATCTTATTTTATTATGAAAGATTATCAAGAAAAATCTTATGTCTGTCTTTTAGGAAGGTGATCTCACATATATAGTGCAATTTCTGAATTCTTAATTACTTATTATTTACATGATTGAAATGAATCAACACCTACCAAAGGAAGAATGAAACAAGATTTCCCCTCAATGGGATTTGGTTTTTAATGGGAGGGAGAAAAATCAGTGGGAGGGGGTGGCGGGAGGTGGGACGAAGTAAAAACGAATGAAAAAAAACCGTACCAGGCTACCAACTGCTCCATTAGGAGTAGAGATTTGTACATAGACAACAAACAAAAAGAGAAAATAGCCTACAAATATTGTTCAAACACTGTATATATGCTAGTAGGCACTAAATCAGAAGCCCTACCTTAAAATACATTTTCCAACAAAAGAAAACACAAAACCTAAATTTTGTTGGTTGTTTACCACATACCGATCGTACATATAACCCGGTTGTGATGACTACAACATGTTATTATAGACCGGTTGCTTTTTGTCGAGTAGTTATGTGATAACCTACAACACGGCGACAATATACTTGCTGTCAAATCTCAGCCTCATGCACCATGCGTCCAGCTAAAGGACCAGTAGTGATGCCCTTCCCCTACCATGCTAATCTAATGCCCGACCGCCTCCAGGCCGATGATCGTCCGCCGCTAATGTTGTGGCGCCGCCCCGGCAACACCCTCCCACATCCATGCCAGCGTTATTCCGTCGTCGTTGAATTCGTCACCAACGTATCTATAATTTATAAAGTATTCATATCATGTTTACAACAATTTTATATGGTTTTGGTGCACTTTTATATGATCTTTATGGAACTAACCTATTAATCTAGTGCCCAGTGCCAGCTGCTGTATTTTTGCATGTTTTTGGCTTTTCAAAAAATCCATACCAAACGAAGTTCAAATGCCACGAAACTTTACGGTAATTTTTTGGGACCAAAACAAACCCACAAAGCCTGGGAGGTGGACCAAACGAAGTCCAGGGGAGCGACAAGCTCCTGTTCCGGCACCCTACCGAAGGGGAAATCATCACCAGAGGCCATCTTCATCATCCCGACGGTCTGCATGACAAGGAGGGAGTAGTTCACCGTCGGGGCTGAGGGTATGTACTAGTAGCTATGTGTTTGAGATCTCTCTCTCTCTCTCATGTTCTTGATTTAGCATGATCTTGATGTACCATGAGCTTTGTTAATATAGTTGGATCATATGGTGTTTTTTCTCTCTATCTTGTTTTGATGAATTGAGTCCTGCTCTTTGAGGTTTCATTATGTTGGGTTGAATATTGGATTTGAGATCACTTGATGTATGTCTTGCATGCTTATATATATTTCAGCAACATTAGTTTTCCTCTCTTTATGTTGAAAGTTTTGAAGTCATGCTTGTTTGCCTTCCTATGCTAGTTGATTCGTACTCCCATAAATTGTTTTCTCATAAAATCCCTATGCATAGGAAGTGGGTTAGACTTAAATGTGCTTGGCATGTGATTCATGATGTTCTCTTGCATGTTGTAATTACTATATTTATGTGAGCATTATTTAAATCATCATGCCTAGCTAAAAAGGCATTAGAGAAAAGCGCTTGTTGGGAGGCAAACCAATATTTACCCCTACTATTTTTCTATGTTCACATGATTAAGATAATGTAGTAATCATGTTTTATTGCTTCTGTTTCAATAATGTACCAAGTAAAGCCTTTGGGATGTTTTGGATGATAGTTGAAATTGAATTGATTCTGTACAAAAACAAAAAAGTTTGTGTCGAGTGCTGGAATTACTATGATTCACTGGGATGTGATAAAATTCTGAATTTTTTAAAAATGATTGATGTAAAAATTTCCTACGTTGTCCTAATTTTTCAGAGTTACGGAAGTATGGTGTTTGTTCAGATCATTATAGACTGTTCTGTTTTTTATGGATTCTATTTTTGATACATAGTTTGCTTGTTTTATAGTTCCTATGGCTTATATTGGTCAATATAAATTATGGAAATGATAGAGTACAGTAGGCATGATGTGAGACCATTATGAATATTGTCTTGATAGTGCCCAAGTAAATGATTTTCTCTTTATCATACTAACCTATCTCACGAAGTTCCGTTAAGTTTTTTGTGATTGAAATTTTCAAGTTTTGGGTGACATATCGATATGAGGAGAATAAGGAGTGGCAAGACCCTAAGCTTGGGGATGCCCAAGGCACCCCAAGGTAATATTCGAGGAAGACTCAAGCATCTAAGCTTTGGGGATGCCCCGGAAGGCATCCCCTCTTTCGTCTTCAACATTATCGGTAACCTCACTTGGAGCTATATTTTTATTCGTCACATGATATGTGTTTTGCTTGGAGCGTCTTTTTGGTTTCTTGTTTGAATAAAATACTTAGATCTGAAAGTTTTTAAATGAGAGAGAGTCTTCAAATAGCTACTTAATTATTTAACTACTCATTTGATCTTTGCTTATATATTTTTGGACTAGTTTGTCATTTACTCTTGTGCTTCACTTATATCCTAAGAGTAAATTGTTGAATGAATTAAATATCATAAAGTTGAAATTATATGTTCTTCATATACTTGCCTCGTGCCTAGTAGTAGTTTCACATTGGGTTTAGGAAGTAAAATTTATTGAGGTTTGACAATCACAAAATTGGTCATACAAGCAATTCATGAATGATTAGTATATGGAAGAGAAATTTCACATACAATTATTTATCTTGGACATCTTTTATGATTCTGAATACCCATTAATTATTTTCAAACTTGATTGAATTAGTTGAAGTTGGACAAGGAAGACAATGTAATGAGTTATGGTTGGGTATATTTGCATCGAAGTTATATTGTTATGGATCCTCCAATATGTGGTGCTTGTTTAGAATCTTTGCTAGCCAAAAATCTCTATATGGTTGAGGGGGAGTAAACTTTTCATTTCGGCATATGAACTACCAATAATGTGTTTAGCATGGAAGAGATTGAAATCCTTAGTCCTGACATTGACAAGAAAAGCACACCACTCAAAATGTATTCATCTCTGTTTTAAGCAATGAGCTTTGGCACCTCTGCAAATCCTTGCTTGCCTCTGCGAAGGGCTTATCTTTTACTTTTTCTGTTAATTTTTTTGTTGAGTCAATTTCTTATTCCGACCTATTCTTTAGTTGTCAAGCATCATGTGGTGGGGAAACATCCAAACACATATATCCAGTCAAATATATTTGATCATGAATTATTATTGTTGGCAATTATCTCTATGATAAATGAGTTGGAAGGCAAAACATTAGGCCCCTATCTTTCTCTGTGTTCAGTGGATGCTATTTGTTCTAAAAATATGCTTTGAGTACTAGTAATCATAGAAGACTATATGATAATTAAGTATGTGGAGCTCTTACTTAGACTTTGTTGAAAATAAGATGCATTGAAATTGTTTAGTGACTAAGAACATAGGTTGTTAAGTTTCAAGAGAATGCCTTGTTTAAACCATAACATGTGAACTGATTACTACTTGATCATGATGAGTTTTCTGAGAAAGAGTTGCTTTGTTGTTTATGATGATAGAAAAAGTGATTGAAATTATCATTGATCAAACTTATGCACTATGCTAGCATTCACACTTCATAAATTATTTCTTTTATCATTTACCTACTCGAGGACAAGCAGGAATTAAGCTTGGGGATGTTGATACGACTCCAACGTATCTATAATTTATGAAGTATTCATGCCATGTTTACAACAATTTTATATGGTTTTAGTGCACTTTTATATGATCTTTATGGAACTAACCTATTAACCTAGTGCCCAGTGTCAGTTGTTGTTTTCTGCATGTTTTTGGCTTTTTAGAAAATCCATACCAAACGAGGTCCAAATGCCACGAAACTTTACGATGATTTTTTTGGACCAACAGAGACCCCTCATGCCTGGGAGGTGGACCAGACAAAGTCCTGGGAAGCAACAAGCTCAAGGGGTCCACCCTAGGGGGCGCGCCTATCGAGCTTGTCGGTCCCTCGTGGGCCTCCTGACGTGAAACCGACGCCAGAAATTCCTATAAATAGTGAAAACCCTAGAAAGAAACCTAGAACTTCTGCTCCCCCACCGCAAGCCACTATATTGAAGATATCTCCTCTAGAGCCCTTTTCCGACAACTTGTTAGAGGGGGAAATCATCACTGGAGCCCATCTTCATCATCCCGGCAGTCTCCATGACGAGGAGGAAGTAGTTCACCCTCGGGGCTGAGGGTATGTACTAGTGCTATGTTTTTGATCTCTCTCTCCCGTGTTCTTGATTTGGCACGATCTTGATGTACTGATACGTCTCTAGCGTATCTATAATTTTTGATTGTTCCATGCTATTATAGTATCAATCTTGAATGTTTTATATGCAATTATATGCAGTTATATATATATATATATATATATATATATATATATATATATATATATATATATATCATTTTTTGGGACTAACCTATTAACCCAGTGCCAAGTGCTAGTTGCTGTTTTTTTTGCCTATTTTTGGTTTTCCAGGAAATCAGTACCAAACAAATTCCAAACTTACAAACTTTTTGACGATTTTTTCTGGACAACAGAGACCCTAGAAGCTTCAGGGGGAGACCAGAAGGCAAACAAGGAGAAGACAAGGCAACAGGGTGCGCCCAGGGGGGTAGGCGCGCCCTAATGCCTTGTGGGCCCCTCATGGCTCTGTCTGACCTAATTCCACCTCTATAAATTCTCTAAAATCAGGAAACCAACAGAGAGCCACCCAAAATACTTTTTTCGTCACCGCAAGTTTCTGTTCTTCCGTGATCCCATCTGGAGGCCTTTTTCGGTACTCTGCCGGAGGGGGAATCGATCGCGGAGGGCTTCTACATCAACCTTGCTGCCCTTCCAATGATGTGTGAGTAGCTCACCACAGACCTATGGGTCCATAGCTAGTAGCTAGGTGGCTTCTTCTCTCTCTTTGATCTTCAATACAATGTTCTCCTCGATGTCCTTAGGTTTCTATTCGATGTAATCTTCTTTTGCAGTGTGTTCGTTGGGATCCGATGAATTGTGGGTTTATGGTATGATTGTTCATGAATATTAATTGAGTCTTCTCTAAATTCTTTTATGCATGATTGTTATAGCTTTGTATTTCTCTCCAATCTATTCATTTGGTTTAGCCAACTAGATTGATTTATCTTGCAATGGGAGAGGTGCTTTATAATGGGTTCAATCTTGCGGTGCTCTATATCCCAGTGACAAAGTAGGGAACAAGACTTATTGTTGCCATTAAGGGGAAAACGATGGGGTTTATTCATATTGGTTGGATTTACTTTGTGTACATGTCATCTTGCTTAAGGTGTCACTCCGTTTTTATTAACTTAATACTCCAGATGCATGCTGGATAGCAGTCGATGGGTGGAGTAATAGTAGTAGATGCAGGCAGCAGTCGATCTACTTGTCTTAGACGTGATGCCTATATACATGATCATTGTCTTGAATATCGTCATAACTATGCTCTTTTCTATCAATTGCCCAACAGTAATTTGTTTACGCACCATATGCTTTTTGTTCGAGAGAGAAGCCTCTAGTGAAAACTATGGCCCCCAGGTCTACTTTTATCGTATATAAAATCCAAAAAATACCTTGCTGCAATTTTATTACTGTTATTTCATTTTATCTATCTATCACTACGAGATTTGATCCTTGCAAATAACTGCTGAGGGGATTGACAACCCCCCTTGATCACGTTGGGTGCAAGTATTTGCTTTTGAGTGTGTAGGTGTTGTTAACTAGGTTTCGTGTGGTTCTCCTACTGGATTGATAACCTTGGTTCTTAAATGAGGGAAATACTTATCTCTACTATATTGCATCACCCTCTCCACTTCGAGGACATCCCAACGCGTCTCACAAGTAGCAGGAAGAATTTCTGGTGCCATTGCCAGCGAGACATCATCAAAACCTACCAAGTACCTATACACAAACTATCATCTACTTGCTCTACTTTTTGTTTGCCTTTGCCTCTCGTTTCATCTCCCCCACTTCTATAAAAAAATAAAAACACCAAAAAAATGTGTGCTATCTTTGCTTGTGTTGCCATGTGCCTTCTATTTGCTTGCATCTTCACTTGCTAAAAGTTATTGATATGGATCCTCATCCACTTGGTAATCTTTTCAAAAGATCTAATTATGTTGAACCAATTGCTAGTGAGTTGAGTGCACTTGATTATCTCTATGAAATTTTGCTTGAAAATCATGAATCTAAAAATTGTGATGAAGTGTTGAAAGAAGAAATATATAAAGTGATTCATGATAGCTCCTTGAATGAAAAGGCATGATTGCAATGATTGAAGTGTCATGGATAAGGGGGGTGCTAACCCAAACGGCCCACTCTCCCTGGGTTGGGCCGGGGAGCCTTCATCCGTGATCAAGATGGACTCCGGAAGCCGTACGTAGGAGGCGTGATCAAGACTGCCTCCCCCGAAGACTTGACGTATACTCCAAGATCTCTACCGCCGCCTAGCTCATAGCTACCAACCTTGTAACCCTAGGTACCCTCCCTGGCATGTATATAAGCCATAGGGTTTAGCCCGTAGAGGGGACATGAACACAAAATCATTCACCTAGCCCTAGAGTTAGACCACACATTACG
Source organism: Triticum timopheevii (assembly GCA_963921465.1). Lineage (NCBI taxonomy): Eukaryota > Viridiplantae > Streptophyta > Magnoliopsida > Poales > Poaceae > Triticum > Triticum timopheevii. The sequence goes on from OY997270.1 coordinate 121,150,153, forward strand.
ATCTCGAGGTAGATCAACTCTGTACTTGATACATCCACTTCAATATAAACAAGAGCAGGATGTAGGGCTTTACCTCCATCAAGAGGGCCCGAACCTGGGTAAACATCGTCTCCTTCGTTCCTGTTACCCTCAATCCGAGATCCACAGCTCAGGACCCCCTACCCCGAGGTTTGCCAGTTTTGATACTGACACTGGTGCTTTCATAGAGAGTTCTGTTGTGCGATCGACGAAGAGATTGATGGGATCGCCGGTCAACGGCCTCGAACTAGAAGGGCTCTCTCATGCGCCCAAAGCTTCAGTCACTAACACGTCTCCACGTAAAGCCAAGGCGAAACATGACCCTCTTCGGTCCCTGTGGGGAATTCTCCCAAGATGAGGGGTTGAGATTCCTAGAAAGTGAGTCGGACGGCGGCCTACCGGAGGCGGCCGACGAGGCCGACCTCCGGGCTAGTTTGGCCTACCCAATGACCACAAATTCAACACCAGACCAGGAGAATAGGGTCTTGAACCCACGATCTTTTGAGGTCGGAACTCAACTGCTAATCTCCATGCGGAGTATCAGCCTGATAACTCCGTCCCACCCGACATCCGAGATCTGGCCTACGTGCAACTACTCCCTAATCAATCAGGGAGTACTGGACTAGATTCTTGTCTGTCAAAGACAAGATATCAGATTATCTGGACTCTAATATAGTCACTGATTTCCAGCGTGGATGCAAGGATAAGGGCTTCTCAAATGCCCTTGCTCGTCGCTGCGTTCAAATGCTCCCGGAATTATCCGAGCTAGTATATCGGTTCTGCGCCATTGAAGAAGCCTGGCTCATCAAGGAAATCACGGATTTGATCTATGAGGATTACCTGGGACATCCGGGATCAGCTCCTCGGCGTGGGTCCCAAAAACGGAACACTCCGGGTGATCGGCCTCGGAAGAAGAAGAAATCGTCTGGTCACCCTGGGACGATCTTGGACGGCTTTCTAGATAAGCCATGTCCGATCCATGCTATCCTAATTAACTCTTGCCCAACCCACAGCCTTCACGACTGTTGGGTGTTGAGACAAGTAGCAAAAGGGGACGCATCATCCTCGCAGGTACCTCCCGCCACGCTGAACAAACCTTGGACGAGGACGAGGTCTTGATGATCTACGAGACCTTCGCGTCGTCTGATACATCTCTATTGTATCTACTTTTCCTAACGCTATTCCTCTTGTTTTGGACTCTAATTTGCATGATTTGAATGAAACTAATCTAGACTGACATTGTTTTCAGCAGAACTACCATGGTGTTGTTTTTTGTGCAGAAATAAAAGTTCTGGGATTGGAACTAAACTTTATGAGGATTTTTTATATAATATATGAGAATACTGGAGCCAAGAACCATCGAAGGGGGACACCTGGGTGGGCACAACCCACCAGGGCATGCCCAGGTGGGTTGTCCCCACCTGGTGGCCCCGCATACCTCAACCCTGATGCTATAAAATCACATTGTCGGAGAGAAAAATTGTGACGCCCCCGATTCAATCGTACACTAATCATGCACACAAATGTGTACGATCAAGATCAAGGACCCATGGGAAGATATCACAACACAACTCTAAAACATAAATAAGTCATACAAGCATCATAATACAAGCCAGGGGCCTCGAGGGCTCGAATACAAGTGCTCGATCATAGACGAGTCAGCGGAAGCAACAATATCTGAGTACAGACATAAGTTAAACAAGTTTGCCTTAAGAAGGCTAACACAAACTGGGATACAGATCGAAAGAGGCGCAGGCCTCCTGCCTGGGATCCTCCTAACTACTCCTGGTCATCGTCGGCGGGTAGCAGTAGGCACCTCCGGTGTAGTAGTCGTCGTCACCGGTGGCGTCTGGCTTCTGGGCTCCAGCATCTGGTTGCGACAAACAGGTAGAAGGGAAAGGGGGAAAGGGGGAGAAAAGCAACCGTGACTACTCATCCAAAGTACTCGCAAGCAAGGAGCTACACTACATATGCATGGGTATATGTGTAAAGGGCCATATCAGTGGACTGAACTGCAAAATGCCAGAATAAGAGGGGGATAGCTAATCATGTCGAAGACTATGCTTCTGGCAGCCTCCGTGTTGCAGCATGTAGAAGAGAGTAGATTGAAGTCCTCCAAGTAGCATCGCATAGCATAATCCTACCCGGCGATCCTCCCCTCGTCGCGCTGTAAGAGAGCGATCACCGGGTTGTATCTGGCACTTGGAAGGGTGTGTTTTATTAAGTATCCAGTTCTAGTTGTCATAAGGTCAAGGTACAACTCCAAGTCGTCCTGTTACCGAAGATCACGGCTATTCGAATAGATTAACTTCCCTGGAGGGGTGCACCACATAACCCAACACGCTCGATCCCATTTGGCCGGACACACTTTCCTGGGTCATGCCCGGCCTCGGAAGATCAACACGTCGCAGCCCCACCTAGGCACAACAGAGAGGTCAGCCCGCCGGTCTAAATCCTATGCGCGCAGGGGTCTGGGCCCATCGCCCATTGCACACCTGCACGTTGCGAGGGCGGCCAGAAGCAGACCTAGCAACCTCCATTACAAAGGAAGTCACATTACGCGGTCCAATCCGGCGCGCGCCGCTCCGTCGCTGACATCAAGAAGGCTTCGGCTGATACCACAACGTCGAGTGCCCATAACTGTTCCCGCGTAGTTGGTTAGTGCGTATAGGCCAGTAGCCAGACTCAGATCAAATACCAAGATCTCGTTAAGCGTGTTAATTATCCACGAACGCCGAACAGGGCCAGGCCCACCTCTCTCCTAGGCGGTCTCAACCTGCCCTGTCGCTCCGCCAAAAAGTAACAGTCGGGGGCCGTCGGGAACCTAGGCCCACCTCTACCGGATGGAGCCACCTGTCCTTTCAGCCCCCACATCGGGATCACTTGCGGGTACTCAACGAGATGACCCGACTTTAGTCACCATCTGTATAATATGTATGTATGTATAGTATATACCCGTAATCACCTCCCGAGTGATCACGGCCCAATAGTATAGCAAGGCAGACTGAAAAGAATGTAGGGCCAATGATGATAAACTAGCATCCTATACTAAGCATTTAGGATTGCGGGTAGGGTATCAATGACTGTAGCAACAATGACAGGCTATGCAACAGAATAGGAGTAACCGAACAGTAACATGCTACACTACTCTAATGCAAGCAGTATAGAGAAGAATAGGCGATATCTGGTGATCAGGGGGGGAGGGGGCTTGCCTGGTTGCTTTGGCAAGAAGGAGAGGGGTCGTCAACTCCATAGTCGTACTGGGTAGCAGCGGCGTCGGTCTCGGTGTCTAGCGGAAGAAGAGGGGGAAGAAACAATGAATACAGTGCAAACATAAGCAAGACGACGCAAGACATGACAAAGAGCGGTGCTAGGTGTGCCCTAACGCGGTAGTAGGTGATACCGGCGAAAGGGGGAAACATCCGAGAAAGTATCCCCGGTGTTTCGCGTTTTCGGACAGATGAAACAGAGGGGGAAAGTTGCGAGTTCGATAGGTTAGGGGGTGTGGCGGATGAACGGGTTGTGTATCCCAAATCGTCTCGTCGTTTTGAGCAACTTTCATGTTGAAAATAATTTAACCTGAGTTACGGATTAAAAGATATGATTTTCTAAAGATTTTATTAATTTCTGGAATTTAATTAATTATTTAAATTAATTCGAAAATGGAATAATGACATCAGCATGATGTCATGCTGACGTCAACAGTAAACAGAGTTGACTGTCAACCTGACTAGTGGGTCCAGTGGGACCCACCTGTCATCCACTGTTTAGACTTAATTAGGGTTTAGGCTAAACAAACTACTGTTTAATTAAACTAACAGATTAATTAGATTAATTAACTAGGATTAATTAACTTAATTAATTAATTAAGTTTAATTTTATTTATTATTTATCTGTTTATTATTCTTTTTTTTAAATCCCTTTTTTTACAAACGTTCTGGGCGCTGGGGCCCGCGTGTAAGTGGTCCAAGGCCTTGCGGGCACACGGGCGCGGGTGGGCGCCGGGACCCGGCTGGGCACCCGAGAAGGGCAAGCCGGCGCGGCCATCTCCGGCGATGGCTGGACGGTGGGTGGGCTCGGCAGAGGCGCCGCTTCGAGTGGAGCAGCGGCAGCGGGCAAGGGACGGCGCCGGCGTGGCCGCGACGGCAGCAGGAGGCGCCGCCAGAGTGGGGGTGCGGTGGAGGCCAGGACAGGGCAGGCCAGGAGGGCGCGGGTCGCGTGCGCAGAACGGCCAGGGCGCGGTCGGAGCCGGTCGGAGCAAGGGGGGTCGCGGGCGGTGAGCTAGCGCGGGCTTCCCGCGTGCGGCAGCAGATGCGGTGCTCACGGTGAGCGCGTGTGGCACGGGGTGCACGTCGAGGCGAGGGAGAGAGAGGAGGCCGGGACCTCACCGGGTGTCTGTAGGGAACAGGGCAGTGGGCGCGAGGGAGTTCGGGGAGGTCCGTTATGGAGGAGGACGGGGACGACGTCGACGTTGGAGGAGGCAGGCCGGCGATGGACCGCTCCGGCCGCCGGCGTCGGGGGTGGAGGGGCGAGGGGATCGGGTTCTCATCCCGATCCAGACCCAATCGAGGGGAGTGGGGGGAAGCGAGTGGGAGTGGTGGGGGCGAGGTAGGCTAAGGTTTCGGTGGATAAGGGGAGGGGGGTGGCCGGTTGGGCCTGTGCCGAATGGGCCGGCCAGTTGGGTCGGCTAGCCCCGGGGGGGGGGGGGGTCTTTCTCTCCTTTCCTTTCTTGTTTGTTTTCTGTTTTTGTAGTTTCTTTTCCTTTTATTTATTTTATTTTCTGTATTAAACCATTTTAAATCATTTAGACATTTTATAAAAATGTGTTTGTTGCACCATAATTACCCTTGTAATATTCGGCAACCATCGAACATTTTTGTTTCAATTTTTGAAAACTTTTGCTGTTTTACCAATTTTTTTGAATTGATTTTTGAATCGGTTTCGACGCGAGATTCGCGATAGTAACTTGGGAGGTGGCGTGGCGTTATTAGCAGAGGTTACTGTAGCTTGATTATCCGGGCGTCACAATTCTCCTCCACTACAAGAAATCTCGTCCCAAGATTTAAGAGGTAAGGAAGGGGGGAGGTCTAGTTACGAAATTCTAACAGATCTTCTCGGTGTTGGTTGCTCTTCTCGAAGAGATCGATCCATTGTATTGATGTCTTCAATCCACTGCTTCAGGTCATCATTATGAAGTCGTCTTCCTTTCTTCGGGGGTTCCATTGTACTTACGAATAGGTAACGGGGCAGATTAGCAACGAAAGAATGCTATATGGGTAGTAATCTGGGATTAACCCAAGAATGAGCATATGAGTACCTCTCGAGTTGAATAATTAAAACACATCGAGAGAAGAGTTCGAAGGTCCAATAAGAAGTTTCAAGCAGCCAGGCAATTGTTCAATGCCTAGTCTGAAGGTGAAAGGGTTTCAGGGCAACGTGAATAAGTATTGCGTTTGTTACCAGAATAGATCACTAGGAATGTGGCTCATGAATTACAAACGAAGCCAAGCTCAAGGAATATCTTTGGCAATAGGTTCTATAGGAGAGTCAGGTTTCGATCCTGTGGAATTGTGGGTTATGGGCCCACCACGTGGTTAAAGTAGTAAGGGCATTGACATCTTGCACGGTCATGATCGCAAGGCATGTCAGTGAATAACCAGTCAGTTATGTTGGTAGCATCATTGGTACCAAGGGCGAGGGACAAAGAGAACCATTTTCCTGCTCGGTGAATGAGGCGGACCATTAGGCAAAGTTCTCGTCCATCGGTGGATACCAGAATGTCATCAACAATAGTAACATGGTCTTACTGACAGAGTTATACACCGAGGTGTTTACATAAGCAGGAGAATATTACTGCTTAGATCATATAGATCACAAGAAACGTTAAACCAACCAATGGAAGGGAAAATACGATTATCAGATTAAACAGAACAATGGAAAGGAAATTGTGTTTAAACACATATTTCAGGGGTATATCCTTCCCAAGGACAATTGGAGCATGATATCCATGACAGGATAGAAAGTAGAAACCATTTAGGTAAGGGGAGAGGATTTGATGACAATACCCATACAATGGTGTTTGGATAATTGAGCAAGAAACATTTTGCATTGGGCTTCAAATGTTCTTGTTGAAAATCGGAGTACCACAGACATGCTTTGAGATAGCATTGACATGGTCTTTAAGCAAAGGTCGGATTTTGGGTTACACAAGGGATCCATCAGGAACATCTTGTAAAATAAGTCTTACAATTTCCTCATGGAAGATTGGATAATCTTGCAAAAAGGAAACTATAACAATAGGTTCTTCGGCCAGGCGTGCCAGGCATGACATCACCTTACTGGGTCGTATAAAGGCAAATGTTATAACTCTTGGAATATGTTCCAACCATCATATCTGACTGAGATTCAGATCTAATTATGTCAGGATAACACAGACTCAGGATGCCTAAGAGGAAAGGTGCAACACAAATTGACGAGATAACATTGTAAAATTCTTGGGAAATAAACTATGGAAGCTAGTTCTGAATCATGAGTTCATCACTAAACCAAGGAGAGGATGAGGAGGTGGTTGATGAACTCAGCGACAATTCATTGGGATTTCCAAAAGATGGATTTCCACAATTATGTGAACAAGGAGATAACATTTTTCAGATCAAATGATATAATGAGGTATGCTCGAGGAAAACATACACAATTAAACATTGGTTGAAAGTTGCGCCTGAAATATGGGTTGGGTTGCACGATCAATGTTTAGACTGGTGATTCAATAACCGATAGGCTAAGAATGAACTATCGATCATTAATTTCAAAGCAATAGGGTTGCTAGAAGAGCATAATCCAAACAACACCGTTCACTTGTTGGTACCCCGGTTAGAACCAACACGGGGACCAAGAAAGAATGATGATGGGGAGAAGCATCACTATACCAAGAATCCTTAAGAGGTGGAGCAATCTCAAGACATTCCTGACATAAAAGATGGTAATGCTCCAAGGTAAAGAAGATCAACTGCTGGATAGCAAGGAACTCAAGGTATAATACCAAACACGAACAAGCTTGTGTTGGTGGGAAGGCAATAAAGTGGTCGATGACAACATAAATCAGCGAGGGCAAGGATGGTATTTCTCATCATGAATTCAATTGATACCCTGGAAGAGCTCAGAATGTTCATGATGATCACGACACACTTGTCGAGAAGTTTCATGAAGATGTAATCGATCGATGATGACATCAAGCTAAAGGAATTATGAAGCAAAAGGTTATTGGAACCATGGGTACGACACAAACTCGAAATCAAGCTTGTTGTTCAAGGTGAAATGATATGACGAGGAAAATCGATGTAAGCTTGGCTCATCGTCGAAAATTGTGCTCCGGGAAGAAAGGACCAGGTAGTATAGTTAAAATTTAGCACAAAATGATATAGCCGATCAGGCTAGGAATGACGTGATGGAGTATTAAACTTCTCATCCACAATGTACTAGGAGTACTGAATCACAGGGGTGATTCGATTCACTAACCAGAGTTCTCGGTTGATAACAACCCAGAACCCGTGGAGTGACTATGATGGGGAAAGCATTACTTCATCATAAATGCATAAGATGTAATGCAATCGGTTGATATCCTCGAGATACTAGGGGGTCAGTACTTGAAGGTAGATCAAAATAGAGGTTGGACGGGTGCATTGATCTGTAGAGGACAAGTGGTTTAAATTGTCCGAGAAATGGAATCAAGTAGAAAATATGGCCGGATCCATGATTGCAAAGGATCAGTTCATAGATACCAAATGATATTATAACAAGGAAATAGTTATTATTACAAGAAGCTTCCATGATAGGATCTACATCGTGTCCATGGGCATGAACACAAAGTTCAAGGTCGACTCCCACTTCTTCAATGCATAATCCTTCATTCACTTCTCGCGTTTGATGAAGTTGTAGTGTTGAAATTTTATCTGGCAAAATACCAAAAGGGTATGACTCGTGAAAACTTTCGAGTTCACATGGATTAGGGAACGCGTAGGTTCAACCCCTCAAGGCATCTTAGGAACATACACCACAAGCTTCAGGAGTAAATAACACAAGCTCGAAAGCAGAGCATGGTTGGTCAATCAGAGGATAGGATTTACCAATGGAGAAAGAACTTCCAAAGTGATTGAATATGAAGGACGCTATCGGATAAAATCCAACAAAAGATCTGGTGGTCCTCAAGGGATCTGAGGTGAGAATCGGTACTCAACCAGAGGAAGAAACAATGCAAGGAGATCAGACTATAGAATCAACCGACTAACTCAAAGCTCAATGCAAAAGAATTATGATTTCTGATTCAAGGGATCAGGAGCAAGGGCTCTGATTAAGGATGGATAAGCCGAGTAGGCTTAGGGGAATAATCGACGACAATTTGATTGGTCGATAAACAGCTCATGTTCAAAATGACATCTCAGCCGGAAAGATAATTTTAAAAGGGTCAACCAATGATTGCGTGCATTCCACTCATGTTGAATCAATAGGATTCAAAATGACGGTGTCAAAAGAGACTAATGAATGTTAATAGACCTATGGGAAGCATCCATAATGTAAACAAGTATATGTAGAGCAATAGTTTTAAAGAGGATTCTCGAAAGATCGGATAAAATTTCAAAGTATAATATGAAACATATGAACAACTAGGGATGGATGAATACTCGATAAGTGCGAGTAATTATTTGCAGGGGTATTCATGTGGTAAAGAACTGCAAGGCAGTAGACACAAGGTATTCTCGTATCACTAGAGAGCAAGATCAACTGGGGATAAAAGTAAGAACGACAGGTGTATGTAATTATCCATAGGGATAATTCGGTGGTAGGGAATTGCAAAAGCAATAGGCACAAAGTCCCGAGAGAACATCAGAGTGTATCTTTGGAATCCTTCGGTGCACCAAGCAATCAACTGGAGTGAGGGGCTCTCCGGGAGGAAGTAGTTACGAGAACCTAGAGTTAGAGTTAGCAAAATCATTTAACCTGAATTAGAAGAGAGATCAGAGTCCTAGAGTAAAGGTCGAGGAGTAAAAGATCCTAATACCACCCAATGGCGACGTGGGCCCGTAAGGCACACAGCCAAGTTAGTAAAAGTTTTCATCGACTAGACTCAACTTCGGCCAAGGAGTTGGAAAGGGGGATTCCTACAGGCAGTCAGCTCTGATACCAACTTGTGACGCCCCCGATTCAATCGTACACTAATCATGCATGCAAATGTGTACGATCAAGATCAGGGACTCACGGGAAGATATCACAACACAACTCTAAAACATAAATAAGTCATACAAGCATCATAATACAAGACAGGGGCCTCGAGGGCTCGAATACAAGTGCTCGATCATAGACGAGTCAGCGGAAGCAACAATATCTGAGTACAGACATAAGTTAAACAAGTTTGCCTTAAGAAGGCTAACACAAACTGGGATACAGATCGAAAGAGGCGCAGGCCTCCTGCCTGGGATCCTCCTAACTACTCCTGGTCATCATTGGCGGGCTGCACGTAGCAGTAGGCACCTCCGGTGTAGTAGTCGTCGTTGCCGGTGGCGTCTGGCTTCTGGGCTCCAGCATCTGGTTGCGACAACCAGGTAGAAGGGAAAGGGGGAAAAGGGGGAGAAAAGCAACCGTGAGTACTCATCCAAAGTACTCGCAAGCAAGGAGCTACACTACATATGCATGGGTATATGTGTAAAGGGCCATATGAGTGGACTGAACTGCAGAATGCCAGAATAAGAGGGGGATAGCTAATCATGTCGAAGACTACGCTTCTGGCGGCCTCCGTGTTGCAGCATGTAGAAGAGAGTAGATTGAAGTCCTCCAAGTAGCATCGCATAGCATAATCCTACCCGGCGATCCTCCCCTCGTCGCCCTGTTAGAGAGGGATCACCGGGATGTATCTGGCACTTGGAAGGGTGTGTTTTATTAAGTATCCGGTTCTAGTTGTCATAAGGTCAAGGTACAACTCCAAGTCGTCCTGTTACCGAAGATCACGGCTATTCGAATAGATTAACTTCCCTGCAGGGGTGCACCACATAACCCAACACGCTCGATCCCATTTGGCCGGACACACTTTCCTGGGTCATGCCCGGCCTTGCAAGATCAACATGTCGCAGCCCCACCTAGGCACAACAGAGAGGTCATCCCGTCGGTCTAAATCCTATGCGGGCAGGGGTCTGGGCCCATCGCCCATTGCACACCTGCACGTTGCGAGGGCGGCCGGAAGCAGACCTAGCAACCTCCATTACAAAGGAAGTCACGTTACGCGGTCCAATCCGGCGCGCGCCGCTCCGTCGCTGACGTCAAGAAGGCTTCGGCTGATACCACGACGTCGAGTGCCCATAACTGTTCCCGTGTAGTTGGTTAGTGCGTATAGGCCAGTAGCCAGACTCAGATCAAATACCAAGATCTCGTTAAGCGTGTTAAGTATCCGCGAACGCCGAACAGGGCCAAGCCCACCTCTCTCCTAGGCGGTCTCAACCTGCCCTGTCGCTCTGCCACAAAGTAACAGTCGGGGGCCGTCGGGAACCCATGCCCACCTCTACCGGATAGAGCCACCTGTCCTTTCAGCCCCCACATCGGGATCACTTGCGGGTACTCAACGAGCTGACCCGACTTTAGTCACCATCCGTATAATATGTATGTATGTATATTATATACCCGTGATCACCTCCCGAGTGATCACGGCCCAATAGTATAGCAAGGCAGACTGAAAAGAATGTAGGGCCAATGATGATAAACTAGCATCCTATACTAAGCATTTAGGATTGCGGGTAGGGTATCAATGACTGTAGCAACAATGACAGGCTATGCAACAGAATAGGAGTAACCGAACAGTAACATGCTGCACTACTCTAATGCAAGCAGTATAGAGAAGAATAGGCGATATCTGGTGATCAAGGGGGGGGGCTTGCCTGGTTGCTTTGGCAAGAAGGAGAGGGGTCGTCAACTCCATAGTCGTACTGGGTAGCAGCGACGTCGGTCTCGATGTCTAGCGGAAGAAGAGGGGGAAGAAACAATGAATACAGTGCAAACATAAGCAAGACGACGCAAGACATGACAAAGAGCGGTGCTAGGTGTGCCCTAACGCGGTAGTAGGTGATACTGGCGAAAGGGGGAAACATCCGGGAAAGTATCCCCGGTGTTTCGCGTTTTCGGACAAATGAACCAGAGGGGAAAGTTGCGAGTTCGATAGGTTAGGGGGGTGTGGCGGACGAACGGGTTGCGTATCCGAAATCGTCTCGTCGTTTTGAGCAACTTTCATGTTGAAAATAATTTAATCCGAGTTACTGATTAAAAGTTATGATTTTCTAAAGTTTTTATTAATTTCTGGAATTTAATTAAATATTTAAATTAATTCGAAAATGGAATAATGACATCAGCATGATGTCATGCTGACGTCAGCAGTCAACAGAGTTTGACTGGTCAACCTGACCAGTGGGTCCAGTGGGACCCACCTGTCATCCACTGTTTAGACTTAATTAGGGTTTAGGCTAAACAAACTACTGTTTAATTAAACTAACAGATTAATTAGATTAATTAACTAGGATTAATTAACTTAATTAATTTAGTTAATTAATTAATTAATTAAGTTTAATTTTATTTATTATTTATTTGTTTATTATTCCTTTTTTTAAATCCCTTTTTTTACAAACGTTTTGGGCGCTGGGGCCCGCGTGTAAGTGTTCTAGGGCCTTGCGGGCACACGGGCGCGGGTGGGCGCCGGGACCCAGCTGGGCACCCGAGTGGGGCAAGCCGGCGCGGCCATCTCCGGCGATGGCTGGACGGTGGGTGGGCTCGGCAGAGGCGCCGCTTCGAGTGGAGCAGCGACAGCGGGCAAGGGACGGCGCCGGCGTGGCCGCGACGGCAGCAGGAGGCGCTGCCAGAGTGAGGGTGCGGTGGAGGCCAGGACGGGGCAGGCCAGGAGGGCGCGGGTCGCGCGCGCAGAATGGCCAGGGCACGGCCGGAGCCGGTCGGAGCATGGGGGGTCGCGGGCGGTGAGCCAGTGCGGGCTTCCCGCGTGCGGCGGCAGATGCGGCGCTCACGGTGAGCGCGCGTGGCGCGGGGTGCACGTCGAGGCGAGGGTGAGAGAGGAGGCCGGGACCTCACCGGGTGTCTATAGGGAATGGGGCAGTGGGCGCGGGGGAGTTCGGGGAGGTCCGTTGTGGAGGAGGACGGGGACGACGTCGACGTTGGAGGAGGCAGGCCGGCGATGGAGTGCTCCGGCCGCCGGCGTCGGGGGTGGAGGGGCGAGGGGATCGGGTTCTCCTCCCGATCCAGATCCAATCGAGGGGAGTGGGGGGGAAGCGTGTGGGAGTGGTGGGGGTGAGGTAGGTTAGGGTTTCGATGGATAAGGGGAGGGGGGTGGCCGGTTGGGCCTGTGCCGAATGGGCCGGCTGGCCCGGGGGGGGGGGGGGTCTTTCTCTCCTTTCCTTTCTTGTTTGTTTTCTGTTTTTGCAGTTTCTTTTCCATTTATTTATTTTCTTTTCTGTTTTAAACCATTTTAAATCATTTAGGCATTTTATAAAAATGTGTTTGTTGCACCATAATTACCCTTGTAATATTCGGCAACCACCGAACATTTTTGTTCCAATTTTTGAAAACTTTTGCTGTTTTACCAATTTTTTGAATTGATTTTTGAATCGGTTTCGATGCGAGATTCGCGACAGTAACTTGGGAGGTGGCGTGGCGTTATTAGCAGAGGTTACTGTAGCTTGATTATCTATAGCATCAGGGTTGAGGTATGCGGGGCCACCAGGTGGGCACAACCCACCAGGGCACGCCCAGGTGGGTTGTCCCCACCTGGTGGCCCCGCATACATCAACCCTGATGCTATAAAATCACATTTTCGGAGAGAAAAATAGGGAGAAAGAATTATTGTGTTTCACTAGATGGAGCTGCCGTCACCTCCTGTGCTTCACCGGGAGGCCAGATCTGGAGTGCGTTTGGGGCTTCGGAGAGGGGGATCTTTGATCTTCGTCATCACCAACCCTTCTTCATCGCCAATTCCATGATGCTCCCCACCGTGAGTGAGTAATTCCTTCGCAGGCTCGCTGGTCGGTGAGGAGTTGGATGAGATTCATCATGTAACCAAATTAGTTTTGTTAGGGCTTGATCCCTAGTATCCATTATGTTCTGAGATAGATGTTGCTATGACTTTGCCATGCTTAATGCTTGTCACTTTGGACCCGGGTGCCATGATTTCAGATCTGAACCATTTATGTTATCACCATTATATCTATGTTCTAGATCTGATCTTGCAAGTTATAGTCACCTACTATGTGTTATGATCCGGCAACCCCGGAGTGAAAGAAGTTGAGACACTTCTCGGTGATGACCGTAGTTTGAGGAGTCCATGTATTCACTATGTGCTAATGCTTTGTTCCGGTTATCTATTAAAAGGAGGCCTTAATATCCATTAGTTTCCAATAGGACCCCACTGCCACGGGATGGTAGGACAAAATATGTCATGCAAGTTATTTCCATAAGCATGTATGACTATTTACGGAAAACATGCCTACATTATATTTATGAACTGGAGCTAGTACTGTATCGCCCTAGGTTATGACTGTTATATGATGAATATCATCCAACGAATTCATCGATCCAATGCCTATGAATTTCTCTCATATTGTTCTTGCTAAGTTACTACTGCTACTGTTACTATTGCACTTTCTACAAAATCATTGCTATCATTGTTACCACTACTATTGCTGTTGCTACTACTATCAAAACTATCATACTACTTTGCTACTGTTCACTTTGCTGTAGATAATTAATCTCTAGGTGTGATGGAATTGACAACTCAGCTGCTAATACTTGCAAATATTCTTCGGATCCCCTTGTGTCGAATCAATAAATTTGGGTTGAATACTCTACCCTCGAAAACTGATGCGATCCCCTATACTTGTGGGTTATCAAGACCTTTTTCTGGCGCCGTTGCCAGGGAGCATAGCTATATTTGTTGAGCCACTTGGGATTATTATCAAATTATCATTATGAAGAATCTGAAGGATGATAAGACTTAGATTTTTCCCTCTAAAATGAGAGGAGGTAAGGAGCTGCCATCTAGCTCTGCACTTGATTCACCTTCTATTATAAGTAGACTTGTAACACCACCACATGCAATTAATCCTGATATGTCGCAAGTTATTGATGATGCTACTTCTGCTATGAATGATATTCATGATGATGCTAGTACCTTGCTTGATGATAATGTGCCACTAGATGAATTTCTTGATGAACAAATTGCTAGAACTAAGGTTTTGAGAATGCTGAAACTGATGAAATTATTGAAACTGAAAATCTTGAAACGCATATTAGACATAGTTTTCCTAGATATGAATTGCCAAAGGTATCGGAAGGTTATGTTATGGATGAGGAGACAATTAGAGACTTTCTTGCTTGCAATGATAGGGATGATCTTAAGAAATTATTATGCAAACTAAAAGAAATATTTTTGAATGCTAGAATGAAATGTGATCCTAAGTTTGCTACTTCACCTAGATTTGTTGATGATAAGGATTATGAGTTCTCTGTTGACCCAGAGTTAATTACTTTGGTTGAATCTGATCCTTTCCATGGTTATGAAACTGAAATTGTTGTGGAACATCTTACTAAGTTGAACGACATAGCCACCCTTTTTGCTCATGATGAGAAGATTTGCTATTATTATATTCTCAAATTATTTTCATTCTCATTGAAGGGTGATGCTTAGACTTGGTATAATACTCTTGCTCCTGGTTATGTGCGTAGTCACCTGGATATGATTTATTACTTCTCTGAAAAATATTTTCCTGCTCATAAGAAACAAGCTGCCTTACAAGAAATTTTTAACTTTGCGCAAATTGAAGAAGAGAGTCTCCCACAAGCTTGGGGGAGGCTTATCCAATTGCTTAATGCTTTGCCTGATCATCCTCTTTAGGAAAATGAAATACTTGATATCTTCTATAGTGGACTAACCGATGCTTCTAGGGATTTCCTAGATAGTTGTGCTGGTTGTGTTTTCAGGGAACGAACTATTGAACAAGCTGAATAACTATTGAATAACATACTGAAAAATTATGATGATTGGACTGTTCCTGAGCCACTGCTTAAACCTACTCTGAAGAAGAGGGGTATCTTATATCTCAGTCCCGAAGATATGCAAGAGGCAAAGAAATCTATGAAAGAAAAATGTATTAAAGCTGAGGATGTCAAAAATTTACCTCCTATTGAAGAAATACATCGGCTTGAAACACCACCACCACCTAAGGTGGTAGAGGTAAATTCCTTAATGAAATTCAATGATAATGACAATCCTTATAATATGCATCCTAGTCAATGCCTTTATGAGTTTGATAACTACATTAGAAAGCAAGATTACTTCAATGCAAATGTTATGAAACAATTGAAATACAATTCTAATATGATTGCTCGCTTGAGTGACTTGTTATTTAGAATCACCAATGATGTTAGAGGTGTAGGAAAACATGCCTCTATGGTTCAAACTCAATTTTCTATATCTCAAAGAGAATTGCTTGATGAAATGAACAATAATATCAATGATCATGCTATTAGAGTAATGACTAGATGAGGTAGAATGACTCAAGAACAACTTTATCCTGAGGGACACCCGAAGATAATTGAACAAGACTCTCGAATAATTAACACTAATGCACCTAGTCCTTCCAAAAAGAAAAAGAAGAAGAAAAATGATAGGACTTTGCATGCCTCTAGTGAACCTGAAGTAGAAAAACCTCCTGAGGCTACTAATGATGTTTCTATTTCTAATGCTGAAACTCAATTTGATAATGAACACTCACCTTTTGATAATGAAAAAGATAATTATGAGGTTCATGAAGGTACTCAAACAAATAATAAAGAACTAGACAATCATGTTGAAATAGAACCAGTTGTTGATCTTGATAACCCACAACCCAAGAAAAACAGATATGATAAAGGAGGCTTCGTTGCTAGAAAACATGGCAAGGAAAGAGAACCGTGGGTTCAAAAACCTATGCCCTTTCCACCTAAGTCAACTAAGAAGAAAGATGAAGAAGAATTTGAACGCTTTGCTGAAATGCTTAGGCCAGTCTTTTTGCGTACCCGCTTGATTGATATCTTAAAAATGCCTCCTTATGCAAAATACATGAAAGACATCATCACCAATAAATGAAAAATACCGGATGTTGAAATCTCCACCATGCTTGCTAATTATACTTTTAAGGACGGAGTACCTAAAAAACTTGGAGATCTAGGAATACCAACTATACCTTGCTCCATCAAAAGAAACTATGTCAAAACTGCTTTATGTGATTTAGGAGCTGGTGTTAGTGTTATGCCTTTCTCTTTATATAAAACACTCGTTTTGAATAAACTCACACCTACTAAAATATCTTTGCAAATGGCTAACAAATCAATTTCCATACCTACCGGTATTTGTGAGGATGTGCCCGTTGTTGTTGCAGACGTTACTATTTTAACTGACTTTGTTATACTTGAGATGCCCGAGGACGGCAACATGTTGATTATCCTTGGTAGACTCTTCTTGAATACTGCATGGGCTGTTATTGATTGCAATAAAAAGCAAGGTCACTTTTCATATCAATGCTAATGAGCACATGGTGCACTTTCCGAAGAAACAATTCCAAGTGAATGGTATTAATGTTATTGAAAAATCTCCGACAATCACTATTGGAAATTTTCAACTACCTCTACCTACTCCCAAAAAGAAATATAAAATGCTTATTGTTGGGGACATTCATATCCCTGTTGAGGTAACTTAGTGTTTTATGAAAGTTCTTATGTTCGATGCTAATTGAAAGTGGTTGTTAATAAGAGTTGATCAACCTTATTAATAAATCATTTTTGAGAGGTATGAAGTTGATGAATTTAGTGAGCACTACCTTCTGTCCCTACCTTTTGTTTTCTATTTTTATTAGTTAAATAAAATAAAATGCCATGTTTTGTCTGATTTTTGAGTTTCCCGTGCAATAAAAAATGACCCAAAAATAAAAGTTCTCAGAATGCTGTGAAAATTTAATACGATTTTTTCTAAATATTTCTAAATTTTTGATGCAAATAACATCAGAGGGTGGTGCACCAGGTGGGCACAACCCACCTGGGCATGCCTGCACCTCCAAGCGCGCCCTGGTGGGTTGTGGTCCCCACGTGGGCCCCCTCACTTATCTCTTTAGCCCAGGTCACCACCTACCTCTAGAAAAAAAATCACCATTGCTCTCTCTCTCTCTCTCTCTCATGTTCTTGCTCTCAAACCCGCGGATTTCGATCTATTTGCTCGAAGCTGCGTTTCCAAAACTATTTCGGGGGATTGTTGCTTGGTATGTGACTCCTCCATTGGTCCAATTAGTTTTTGCTTTGGTGGTTTATATTTTGAATAATTAGTTACACTTGGCGCTGCTGTAGATGAGCTTGCATGTTGAATTCTTAGAGTTCTAAGTAGTTTGAATGCTTGATATGTCCTCTATGCATCCCTATGAGTAGTTGCTATCAATCTTGTGAAATTTTGTTGACAAATTTTTGTGACCCAATTTTTTTCCAAAAAATTGTATGCAAACATGATGAACCTCTTTGGAAGGAGTTCTTCGAGGAGGAGGTCCTCGGAGGCATCTTCTAGTAGCAGCTCCGTTCGTCGGTCTTATGTTGAACCAAGTGAAAATTCCATATGAGATGCCGCCACCAAATCATGTTTATGGCCATGCAACGATTATATGGTGCATGTAGGTATTAAAGAATAATTTGAGCAATATGTTCACAATGCCGAGCTCGGTCCCTACATTGCAGATAAGTGCAACCAACACCTCAGCCTCACTGAATCATTTACTAAAGAATTTAAATTCCATCCTCGCGAGTCTAGAGTGTCGTTTAAACTGTATGACTATCCTTTCACTCTACCCTTAGAGACATTTTCTAACTACTGCAAAATTCCATTTTGGGGTTCGTTAGACGAACCACCAAGATCCGAGTTTGAGATATTCTTGACTAGTCTTTGCTATGAGACTAGAGGAGTGACACAAGGTAGAATAAAGAGCATTCGTTTTCCCTCAATCCAATACTTTGCACTATTTAATGGAAAATGCATTGTAGGTAAACAAGATTGTAGTACACTTTGTGCTCCAGACTTGAGCCTTATACGCACAGCTCTCACCGGTGACAAAAGTTATAATCTTGGAGCACAACGTTGGTAGTGGATATTTTTGTTGGGGAACGTAGTAATTTCAAAAAATTTCCTACGCACACGCAAGATCATGGTGATGCATAGCAACAAGAGGGGAGAGTGTTGTCTACGTACCCTCGTAGACCGAAGCGGAAGCGTTGACGCAACGTAGAGGAAGTAGTCGTACGTCCTCCCGGTCCGACCGATCCAAGCACCGTTACTCCGGCATCTCCAAGTTCTTGACACACGTACAACTCGATGACGCACCCCGATCTCCGATCCAGTAGAGGCGCGGGGAGGAGTTCCGTCAGCACAACGGCGTGGTGACGATCTTGATGTTCTCCTGTCGCAGGGCTTCGCCTAAGCACCGCTACAATATGACCGAGGTGTAATATCGTGGAGGGGGGCACCGCACACGGCTAAGGAACGATCTCAATGATCAACTTGTGTGTCTAGGGTGCCCCCCTACCCCCGTATATAAAGGAGGGAGGGAGGAGGAGGCCGGCCCAAGGGGGTGGCGCGCCCTAGGGGGGCAAACCTACTCCAAGTAGGTTTGCCCCCCCCCTTTCCTATTTGGAGTAGGAGAAGGAAGGAAGAGGGGGGAGGAGAGAAGGAAAGGGGGGGGGGGCGGCCCCCCTCCCAATTCGGATTGGGCTTGGGGGGGGGGCGCCCCCTCCCTTTCTCCTTCTCCCTCCCTTCCACTAAGGCCCAATAAGGCCCATATACTTACCGGGGGGTTCCGGTAACCTCCCGGAGCTCCGGTATATTCCCAATCTCACCCGGAACCTTTCCGGTGTCCAAATATATCCATCCAATATATCAATCTTTATGTCTCGACCATTTCGAGACTCCTCGTCATGTCCGTGATCGCATCCGGGACTCCGAACAACCTTTGGTACATCAAAATATATAAACTCATAATGAAACCGTCATCGAAACCTTAAGCGTGCGGACCCTACGGTTCGAGAACAATGTAGACATGACCGAGACACGTCTCCGGTCAATAACAAATAGCGGGACCTGGATGCCCATATTGGTTCCTACATATTCTACGAAGATCTTTATCGGTCAAACCGCACAACAACACACGTTGTTCCCTTTGTCATCGGTATGTTACTTGCCCGAGATTCGATCATCGGTATCCAATACCTAGTTCAATCTCGTTACCGGCAAGTCTCTTTACTCGTCCCGTAATACATCATCTCGCAACTAGCTCATTAGTTGAAATGCTTGCAAGGCTTAAGTGATGTGCATTACCGAGAGGGCCCAGAGATACCTCTCCGACATTCGGAGTGACAAATCCTAATCTCGAAATACGCCAACTCAACAAGTACCTTCGGAGACACCTGTAGAGCACCTTTATAATCACCCAGTTATGTTGTGACATTTGGTAGCACACAAAGTGTTCCTCCGGTAAACGGGAGTTGCATAATCTCATAGTCATAGGAACATGTATAAGTCATGAAGGAAGCAATAGCAACATACTAAACGATCGGGTGCTAAGCTAACTGAATGGGTCATGTCAATCAGATCATTCAACTAATGATGTGATCCCGTTAATCAAATAACAACTCTTTGTCCATGGTTAGGAAACATAACCATCTTTGATTAACAAGCTAGTCAAGTAGAGGCATACTAGTGACACTCTGTTTGTCTATATATTCACACATGTATTATGTTTCCGGTTAATACAATTCTAGCACGAATAATAAACATTTATCATGATATAAGGAAATAAATAATAACTTTATTATTGCCTCTAGGGCATATTTCCTTCAGTCTCCCACTTGCACTAGAGTCAATAATCTAGATCACCTCACCATGTGATTAACATCGATAGTTCACATCATCATGTGATTAACACCCATAGTTCACATCGCCATTTGACCAACTCCCAAAAGGGTTTACTAGATTCAGTAATCTAGTTCACATCGCTATGTGATTAACACCCAAAGAGTACTACGGTGTGATCATGTTTTGCTTGTGAGAGAATCTTAGTCAACGGGTCTTTCACATTCAGAGCCGTATGTATTTTGCAAATATTCTATGTCTACAATGCTCTGCACGGAGCTACTCTAGCTAATTGCTCCCACTTTCAATATGTATCTAGATTAAGACTTAGAATCATCTGGATTAGTGCCAAAACTTTTATCGACGTAACCCTTTACGACGAACCTTTTTTCACCTCCATAATCGAGAAACATATCCTTATTCCACTAAGGATAATTTTGACCAATGTCCAGTGATCTACTCCTAGATCACTATTGTACTCCCTTGCCAAACCAGGGCAGAGTATACAATAGGTCTGGTCCATAGCATGGCATACTTTTATAGAACCTATGACTGAGGCATAGGGAATGACTTTTCATTCTCTTTCTATTTTCTGCCATGGTCGGGTCTTGAGTCTTACTCAACTTCACACCTTGCAACACAGGCAAGAACTCCTTCTTTGACTGTTCCATTTTGAACTACTTCAAAATCTTGTCAAGGTATGTACTCATTGAAAATCTTATCAAGCGTCTTGATCTATCTCAATAGATCTTGATGCTCAATATGTAAGTAGCTTTACTGAGGTCTTTATTTTAAAGAACTCCTTTCAAACACTCCTTTATGCTTTGCAGAATAATTCTACATTATTTCTGATCAACAATATGTCATTCACACATACTTATCAGAAATGCTGTAGTGCTCCCACTCACTTTCTTGTAAATACAGGCTTCACCGCAAGTCTGTATAAAACTATATGCTTTGATCAACTTATCAAAGCGTATATTCCAACTCTGAGATGCTTGCACTAGTCCATAGATGCACATTTTGTTAACACCTTTAGGATCGACAAAACCTCTTGGTTGCATCACATACAACTCTTCTTTAATAACTCCATTAAGGAATGCAGTTTTGTTTATCCATTTGCCAGATTTCATAAAATGCGGCAATTGCTAACATGATTCGGACAGACTTAAGCATCGCTACGGGTGAGAAGGTCTCATCATAGTCAATCCCTTGAACTTGTCGAAACCTTTTGCAACAAGTCGAGATTTGTAGATAGTAACACTACTATCAACGTCCGTCTTCCTCTTGAAGATCCATTTATACAATATGGCTTGCCGATCATCGGGCAACTCCACCAAAGTCCACACTTTGTTCTCATACATGGATCCTATCTCAGATTTCATGGCCTCCAGCCATTTCGCGGAATCTGGGCTCATCATCGCTTCCTCATAGTTCGTAGGTTTATCATGGTCTAGTAACATGACTTTCAGAATAGGATTACCGTACCACTCTGGTGAGGACCGTACTCTAGAAGACCTACGAGGTTTTGTAGTAACTTGATCTGAAGTTTCATGATCATCATCATTAGCTTCCTCACTAATTGGTGTAGAAATCACTGGAACTGATTTCAGTGATGAACTACTTTCCAATTCGGGAGAAGGTACAAATTACCTTATCAAGCTCTACTTTCCTCCCACTCACTTCTTTCGAGAGAAACTCCTTCTCTAGAAAGGATCCATTTTTAGCAACGAATATCTTGCCTTCGGATCTGTGATAGAAGGTGTACCCAACTATTTCCTTTGGGTATTCTATGAAGACGCACTTCTCCGATTTGGGTTCGAGCTTATCAGGATGAAACTTTTTCACATAAGCATCGCAGCCCCAAACTTTAAGAAACGATAACTTGGGTTTCTTGCTAAACCACAGTTCATATGTTGTCGTCTCAACGGATTTAGATGGTGCCCTTTTGATGTGAATGCAGCTGTCTCTAATGCATAACCCCAAAACAATATTGGTAAATCAGTAAGAGACATCATAGATCGCACCATATCCAATAAAGTACGATTACGACGTTCGGACACACCATAATGTTGTGGTGTTCCAGGTGGCATGACCTGTGGAACTATTTCACATTGTTTTAGTTGAAGATCAAACTCGTAACTCAAATATTCGTCTCCGTGATCAGATCGCAGAAACTTTATTTTCTTGTTACGATGATTTTTCCACTTCACTCTGAAATTCTTTGAACCTTTCAACTATTTCAGACTTATGTTTCATCAAGTAGATATACCCATATCTGCTCAAATCATCTTGTGAAGGTCAGAAAATAACGATACTTGCCACGAGCATCAACACTCATTGGATCGCATACATCGGTATGTATTATTTCCAATAAGTCAGTAGCTCGTTCCATTGTTTCAAAGAACGGAGTTTTAGTCATCTTGCCCAAAAGGCACGGTTCGCAAGCATCAAATGATTCAGAACCAAGTGATTCCGAAAATCCATCTTTATGGAGTTTCTTCATGCGCTTTACACCGATATGACCCAAACGGCAGTGCCACAAATAAGTTGCACTATCATTATTAACTTTGCATATTTTGGCCTCAATATTATGAATATGTGTATCACTACGATCGAGATCCAACAAACTATTTTCATTGGGTGTATGACCATTGAAGGTTTTATTCATGTAAACAGAACAACAATTATTCTCTGATTTTAAATGAATAACAGTATTGCAATAAACATGATCAAATCATATTCATGCTCAACGCAAACACCAAATAACATTTATTTAGGTTTAACACTAATCCCGAAAGTATAGGGAGTGTGCGATGATGATCATATCAATCTTGGAACTACTTCCAACACTCATCGTCACTTTCCCTTCAACTAGTCTCTGTTTATTCTGTAACTCCTGTTTCGAGTTACTAATCTTAGCAACCGAACAAGTATCAAATACTTAGGGGCTACTATAAACACTAGTAAGGCACACATCAATAATCTGTATATCAAATATACCCTTGTTCACTTTGCCATCCTTCTTATTCACCAAATATTCAGGGCATTTCCGCTTCCAGTGACCATTATCTTTGCAGTGTAAACACTCAGTTTCAGGCTATGGTCCAGCTCTGGGCTTTTTCGCAGGAGTGACAACTTGCTTGTCTTTCCACTTGAAGTTCCCTTTCTTTCCCTTTGCCCTTCTCTTGAAACTAGTGGTCTTGTCAATCATCAACACTTGATGCTTTTTTTCTTGATTTCTACCTTCGTCGATTTCAACATCACGAAGAGCTCGGGAATCGTTTTCGTCATCCCTTGCATACTATAGTTCATCATGAAGTTCTAGTAACTTAGTGATGGTGACTAGAGAATTCTGTCAATCACTATCTTATCTGGAAGATTAACTCCCACTTGATTCAAGCGATTGAAGTACCCAGACAATCTGAGCACATGCTCACTAGTTGAGCGATTCTCCTCCATCTTTTAGCTTTAGAACTTGTTGGAGACTTCATATCTCTCAACTCGGGTATTTGCTGGAAATATTAACTTCAACTCCTGGAACATCTCATATGGTCCATGACGTTCAAAACGTCTTTGAAGTCCCGATTCTAAGCCGTTTAAGCATGGTGCACTAAACTATCAAGTAGTCATCCTTTTGAGCTAGCCAAATGTTCATAACGTCTGCATCTGCTCCTGCAATAGGTTTGTCACCTAGCGGTGCATTAAGGACATAATTCTTCCATGCAGCAATGAGGATAAACCTCAGATCATGGATCCAATCCGCATCATTGCTACTAACATCTTTCAACACAATTTTCTCTAGGAACATATCAAAATAAACATATGAAAGCAACAACGCAAGCTATTGATCTACAACATAATTTGCAAAATACTACCAGGACTAAGTTCATGATAAATTTAAGTTCAATTAATCATATTACTTAAGAACTCCCACTTAGATAGACATCTCTCTAGTCATCTAAGTGATCACGTGATCCAAATCAACTAAACCATAACCGATCATCACGTGAGATGGAGTAGTTTTCAATGGTGAACATCACTATGTTGATCATATCTACTATATGATTCACGCTCGACCTTTCGGTCTCCGTGTTCCGAGGCCATATCTGCATATGCTAGGCTCGTCAAGTTTAACCTGAGTATTCTGCGTGTGCAAAACTGGCTTGCACCCATTGTAGATGGACGTAGAGCTTATCACACCCGATCATCACGTGGTGTCTGGGCACGACGAACTTTGGCAACGGTGCATACTCAGGGAGAACACTTCTTGATAATTAGTGAGAGATCATCTTAAAATGCTACCATCAAACAAAACATAATAAGATGTATAGCAGATAAACATCATATGCAATCAAAATATGTGACATGATATGGCCATGATCATCTTGCGCCTTTGATCTCCATCTCCAAAGTACTGTCATGATCACTATCGTCACCGGCACGACACCATGATCTTCATCATCTTGATCTATATCAATGTGTCATCACATGGTCATCTCACCAACTATTGCTCTTGCAACTATTGCTATCGCATAGCGATAAAGTAAAGCAATTATTTGGCACTTGCATCTTATGCAACAAGGAGACAACCATAGAGCTTCTGCCAGTCGCCGATAACTTCAACAAAACATGATCATCTCATACAACAACTTATATCTCATCACGTTTTGACCATATCACATCACAACATGCCCTGCAAAAACAAGTTAGACGTCCTCTACTTTGTTGTTGCAAGTTTTACGTGGCTGCTACGGGCTTAAGCAAGAACCAATCTCACCTACGCATCAAAACCACAACGATAGTTTGTCAAATAGACTCCGTTTTAACCTTTGCAAGGACCGGGCATAGCCACACTCGGTTCAACTAAAGTTGGAGAAACTGACACCCGCCAGCCACCTGTGTGCAAAGCACGTCGGTAGAACCAGTCTCGCGTAAGCGTACGCGTAATGTCGGTCCGGGCCGCTTCATCCAACAATACCGCCGAACCAAAGTATGACATGCTGGTAAGCAGTATGACTTATATCGCCCACAACTCACTTGTGTTCTACTCGTGCATATAACATCAAACCATAAAAACCTAGGCTCGGATGCCACTGTTGGGGAACGTAGTAATTTCAAAAAATTTCCTACGCACACGCAAGATCATGGTGATGCATAGCAATGAGAGGGGAGAGTGTTGTCTACGTACCCTCGTAGACCGAAGCAGAAGCGTTGACACAACGTAGAGGAAGTAGTCGTACGTCCTCCCGGTCCAACCGATCCAAGCACTGTTACTCCGGCACCTCCGAGTTCTTGACACACGTACAGCTCGATGACGCACCCCGATCTCCGATCCAGCAAAGGCGCGGGGAGGAGTTCCGTCAGCATGACGGTGTGGTGACGATCTTGATGTTCTCCTGTCGCAGGGCTTCGCCTAAGCACCGCTACAATATGACCGAGGTGTAATATCGTGGAGGGGGGCACCGCACATGGCTAAGGAACGATCTCAATGATCAACTTGTGTGTCTAGGGTGCCCCCTACCCCCGTATATAAAGGAGGGAGGGAGGAGGAGGCCGGCCCAAGGAGGTGGCGCGCCCTAGGGGGGCAAACCTACTCCAAGTAGGTTTGGCCCCCCCCTTTCCTATTTGGAGTAGGAGAAGGAAGGAAGAGGGGGGAGGAGAGAAGGAAAGGGGGGGCCGGCCCCCCTCCCAATTCAGATTGGGCTTGGGGGGGGCCCTCCCTTGCTCCTTCTGCCTCCCTTCCACTAAGGCCCAATAAGGCCCATATACTTACCGGGGGGTTCCGGTAACCTCCCGGAGCTCCGGTATATTCCCAATCTCACCCGGAACCTTTCCGGTGTCCAAATATATCCATCCAATATATCAATCTTTATGTCTCGACCATTTCGAGACTCCTCATCATGTCCGCGATCACATCCAGGACTCCGAACAACCTTCGGTACATCAAAATATATAAACTCATAATGAAACCGTCATCGAAATCTTAAGCGTGCGGACCCTACGGTTCGAGAACAATGTAGACATGACCGAGACACGTCTCCGGTCAATAACCAATAGCGGGACCTGGATGCCCATATTGGTTCCTACATATTCTACAAAGATCTTTATCGGTCAAACCGCACAACAACATACGTTGTTCCCTTTGTCATCGGTATGTTACTTGCCCGAGATTCGATCGTCGGTATCCAATACCTAGTTCAATCTCGTTACCGGTAAGTCTCTTTACTCGTTCCGTAATACATCATCTCGCAACTAACTCATTAGTTGAAATGCTTGCAAGGCTTAAGTGATGTGCATTACCGAGAGGGCGCAGAGATACCTCTCCGACATTCAGAGTGACAAATCCTAATCTCGAAATACGCCAACTCAACAAGTACCTTCAGAGACACCTGTAGAGCACCTTTATAATCACCCAGTTACGTTGTGACGTTTGGTAGCACACAAAGTGTTCCTCCGGTAAACGGGAGTTGCATAATCTCATAGTCATAGGAACATGTATAAGTCATGAAGGAAGCAATAGCAACATACTAAACGATCGGGTGCTAAGCTAACTGAATGGGTCATGTCAATCAGATCATTCAACTAATGATGTGATCCCGTTAATCAAATAACAACTCTTTGTCCATGGTTAGGAAACATAACCATCTTTGATTAACAAGCTAGTCAAGTAGAGGCATACTAGTGACACTCTGTTTGTCTATATATTCACACATGTATTATGTTTCCGGTTAATACAATTCTAGCATGAATAATAAACATTTATCATGATATAAGGAAATAAATAATAACTTTATTATTGCCTCTAGGGCATATTTCCTTCAATTTTTATGATGGAATTTATGCCACACACTTAGCAAGAGAGCTGGGTGTTTCACCTTGGCCTCATGACCCCATCCTACCCACGTAGTACTTGGACTTTGATGCTATGAAATGTCATAAGATCCTTAGTGATGAAGCCCATAATTTTACTTATAACATGTTGTTTAATAAAAGGTCCGTTGTGGACACCTTTTTGCCTGCGCCTGCTCTCTTTGATGTTCACAACAAGGGAAGATATTATGGTCTTGAGAGCAAGGCCCGAGCACATAATGCAGCGGTTGTGGCTGCGCGGTGGGCTGAGGCGTCTGCACCCCGAGCCTCCATGAGCTATCACTCCGACCACTATGCAGGCTACTGATGGTGATTGCCAAGTTAGGCCAAAAGCCTAGATTGGGGGAGTACGTGTTTCCACCGACATTACATTCATGTTCTCACAGTTCATTCCAGTTGTCGGTGTTTATACTTTTTCATTGTATTATCCATGATAGATTTATTTTCTCGCTTTCTTCTTGTGTGTTTGAAAAACTTTGAGAAAAATCCAAAAAATATTTCCTGCTTCGGTTTTTCTTCCTAGTTTAATTAGTTGTAGTATTAAAAAGAAAACCCAAAAATATTTCCTTGTTCTTCTTTTGTTTGTTGGGAGCTCTCCCGTGTAAATAGTTTTTTTATGTTTTTATTTTTCTTTCTTAGTTTTTTTATGTTTTTGTTTTTCTTTCTTTAATTTGCTTTCTTCCAGAAAACCCAAAAACTCCAAAAATATTTCAGTTTGTTTCTCTGAAATTATTTTCTTTTCATTGAGTCGTACCGAGGATAAGACCATGATGAAAATGTTGAGTGGCTCTCACACGCATTATTGTTGATCTAACAGAGAGCCCATATTACCTTGTCTTCTCCTTTTGAATAAAATCTTTGCAGATTCCAGCTTAGTCCACGACACTCTTGCACTATTATTATTTTCATGTCGTTCAGTCGTGCAAGTGAAAGGCAATAATGACGATATCTTATGAATTGGCTGTGGCAGAGAGAAATGGGTATGAACTCAACTTGTTCTATTTTTGTAAATATGTTTAACCTAGTATCCATGATTCAGCCTATTATGATTAAACATGTTCGCAATGACAACTAGAGATTATCGTTTATCATGCCATGCTTAAGTAGCTAGGAGTGGATAACGATTTATCTTGGATGCCAACATTGCGTTAAAATGATTGTGATGTAGTATGATGATATGGTATGCTCCTATGAATGTTCGAGTGGCTTGACTTGGCACATGTTCATGCATGTAGTTGAATCAAAACCAACATAGCCTCTATGATAATTTATGTTCATGGTGTTCATATCCTACTCATGCTACTATCCAATGTTACTTATGCGTAATGCATGTTCATGACCGTTTTCACTCTCTAGCCGGCCGCTTCTCAACCTAATTGCTAGCCTTCGTCTGTACTAAGTGGAATTACTGCTTGTGCATCGAAAATCCTGAAACCCCAGTTATCCGAGATGAGTCCACCATACCTACATATATGCAGTATTACCCTGTTTTAAGTGGAATTACTGCTTGCTAGCCTTCGCCTGTACTAAGTGGACTGTTGTTGGTATGGACGGTACCCATTGTTTCGGACCAGCTGTGGAGTGTGATTGTTGGTGGAGGGGGAGTAAAACCTTTACTTTTATCGCTTGGGAACTGCCACTAATGTGTTTAACATTGAAGATACCGATAAGTAATGGTCGCGAAGTGAACAAGAAGGGTGCATTTCTCAAAATTTCATTTACCTCCATTTTAAAAAAACTTGAGCTCTGGCACCTCAAATCACTGATTACCTCTGTGAAGGGACTATCTATTTACTTTTATGTTGTGTCATCACCTTCTCAAATAAGCGCCAGAACCTGAGAGCACTATTGTCATCCTGATGCATGGTGTGTAGCTAATGTTGGGTGCATCATGAATGGATCTTCTCTACCATGAATTACAATGTTTAGTTGCTGCTTGAACTTTGGAGGTGCTATGCATTTATGTTTTGCGGTCTCAGAAAGGGCTAGCAAGATGCCACTATTGTCATATTATATCATGGTTGTTTTGACAAAGTGTTGCTGTTTGAAATATCTTATTATTGCTCGCTAGTTGATTATGCCATTGATATGTGTTAATATAATTTTTAAGAGTTTTTGTCGACATTGTTAGTTATAATCTTTGCTGAAAATTTGGGTGTTACTTAAGCTTATTTATGTAAAAACGAGCAAAAGAGTTCGTAAAAGTTTTTCTTTTTCACTTTCAGTTTATCAACTGAATTGCTTGAGGACAAGCAAGGGTTTAAGCTTGGGGGAGTTGGTACGTCTCCATCGTACCTACTTTTCCTAACGCTTTTCCTCTTGTTTTGGACTCTAATTTGCATGATTTGAATGAACTAACCCGGACTGACGCTGTTTTCAGGAGAACTACCATGGTGTTGTTTTTTGTGCAAAAATAAAAGTTCTCGGATTGGAACGAAACCTTGCAAGGATTTTTATATAATATATGAGAAATACCAGAGCCAAGAACCATCGGAGGGGGGCACCTGAGTGGGCACAACCCACTAGGGCGCCCCCCTCCAGGTGCGCCTAGGTGGGTTGTCCCCACCTGGGGGCCCTGCAGACCTCAAACCTGATGCTATAAAATCACATTTTCGGAGAAAAAAATCAGGGAGAAAGAATTATCGCGTTTAACAATATGGAGCCGCCGCAACCTCCTATTCTTCACCGGGAGGCTAGGTCTGGAGTCCGTTTGGGGCTCCGGAGAGGGGGATCTTCGATCTTCGTCATCACCAACCCTTCTCCATCGCCAATTCCATGATGCTCCCCATCGAGAGTGAGTAATTCCTTCGTAGGCTCGCTGGTCGGTGAGGAGTTGGATGAGATTCATCATGTAATTGAGTTAGTTTTGTTGGGGCTTGATCCCTAGTATCCACTATGTTCTGAGATTGATGTTGATATGACTTTGCCATGCTTAATGCTTGTCACTTTGGGCCCGGGTGCCATGATTTCAGATCTGAACCATTTATGTTGTCACCATTATATCTATGTTCTAGATCCCATCTTGCAAGTTATAGTCACCTACTACATGTTATGATCCGGCAACCCCGGAGTGACAGAAGTCGGGACACTTCTCGGTGATGATCGTGGTTTGAGGAGTCCATGTATTCACTATGTGCTAATGCTTTGTTCCAGTTCTCTATTAAAAGGAGGCCTTAATATCCCTTAGTTTCCAATAGGACCCCTGTTGGGGATATTCCCCGCAACTAAGACCCGGCTCATGAGGATAAGCCTCCCTAAGGCTTAAGTCATCTCTGGGTCTAAGTCGCCTTGATGTTAAGTCATCTCAGATCCTAACCCGGCTGGTGAGACCCGGCAGATGAGACCCGGCTGGTGAGGCCCTGCTGGTGAGACGCGGCAGACAGTCTTTAACCCGGCAGACAATCTTTAACCCGGCAGACAGTTGTAAGCCCACAGACAGTCTCTAACCCGACAGACAGTTATGACCCGACAGACAGATTGTGACCCGGCAGATGAGACCCGGCTGGTGAGACCCGGCAGGTGAGACCCGGCTGGTGAGACCCGGCAGACAGTCTTTAACCCGACAGATAGTTGTAAGCCGGCAGACAGTCTCTAACCGGTAGGCAGTTATGACCCGACAGACAGATTATGACCCGACAGATGCATGGAGTCACGGAGATGAGTCTCAGAGATGAGTCGCCTGGGGTTATGAAGCCCAAGATGTTAAGAAGCCCACGGCGAGAAGTTAGAATAGTTTAAGTCTTAATCCGAGTTGGACTCTACATGTAACCCGCCCCTTCAACTTATATAAGGAGGGGAGGGGCGCCCCAAGAGGGTTAAGTTTTTTAGACGTCTCAATAGACAGGTCTGACACAATGTTAAAGTAGATGCTCTCGAGATAGAGGTAGCGAAACCTCGCCCTTGTAATCGAGATAGTCATGATGATCAATATCAATCAAGCAGGATGTAGGCTTTTACCTCCACTGTGAGGGGCCGAACCTGGGTAAAAACTTGCGTCTCTCATCCCGCTCAACCCCTCTCAAGCTACCAGTTAGATGCGTTGACCTCACGAATAAGTCCTCAAAGTAAGGACATCTACCGTAACAAAACCCCGACAGTTGCCACCCACCGTGGGGCCTATGCACGATGGTGATGAGTTCTTGAAGGGATCTCTCCAGGGGTCGAGAAGCTCGCAATTGACCGGGGAAAGAAGAACCAACATAAAATAGATGCCCGAAATAATTCAGCATGGACAACCTTGGAAAGAGATTGGCAGATTCATCATCAAAGGAGTTGGACTGGCTGTTGAGCCGCCTCCGCCGGCTGTGTGATCCACCGAATTGCAGATATCGCCAAGTACAAGTTTTCTTTGGTGGATCGCTGATTCGAGCAGCCACCGTACGCTGCTACAATACCAATCAGGACAAGGAAACTGCTAGGATAGGTTCCGAGGTTCAATCCGAGTCATTCATGGTCATCACTTACGGTGCTGCAACTCCATGTGGAGACTGAACCCACAAATTAGTAAAATTAAACTCAATGGCGGGTCACATGCGCAATTATAGACCGAGGCCAAGTCAAACTACAACACAGAGCAGATACGACCACATACCTAGACTTCTCCAGCGCCTGTGGCCTTGTTTCGAGGCGCCCGCCTCTGCCATCTCACACGCACCGCTCCGACCACAAGCCAGCCCCGAGTCATCGCCAATGTAGGCTGCCACTGCACCCTCGCCTTTAGGGGTTCTTCGACCCCAATTCGCCGCAATACCCAACCCTGAAAGGATCGATAAGAGGTGTCTAGGGGGGGGGGGTGATTAGGACCTCAACAAATAAAGGTGGCAGTTTTTAAGTTTTCCAAGTTAATGTGGAGTTTTAGCACAAGGTTAAACATTCACAATACATTTCAAGCAAGCATGCCAAGAGTGTATGAGCAGCGGAAAGTAAAGCATGCAACTTGCAAGAAAGTAAAGGGATGGGATTGGAGTGTGCAACACAATTCAAGACACGGAGATTTTTGGCGTGGTTCTGATAGGTGGTGCTATCGTACATCCACGTTGGTGGAGACTTCAACCCACGAAGGGTAACGGTTGCGCGAGTCCACGGAGGGCTCAACCCATGAAGGGTCCACGAAGAAGCAACCTTGTCTATCCCACCATGGGCATCGCCCACTAAGGACTTGCCTCACTTGGGTAGATCTTCACGAAGTAGGCGATCTCCTTGCCCTTACAAACTCCTTGGTTCAACTCCAACTCCACAATCTTGATGGAGGCTCCCAAGTGACACCTAACCAATCTTGGATACACCACTCTCCAAAAGGTAATATATAGTGTGTTCATGATGAACTCCTTGCTCTTGTGCTTCAAATGATAGTCTACCCAACACTCAACACTCTCACACAGATTTGGATATGATGGTAAGATGATTTGAGTGGAAAGCAACTTGAGGAACGCTAGAGATCAAGATTCTTGTGGTTGGATTGGAATGTCTTTGTCTCAACACATGAGTAAGTGGTTCTCTCTCAAAAAATGAATGCTGGAAGTGTAGGCACGTTCTGATGGCTCTCCTCACGAATGAAGAATGGGTGGAGGGGTATATATAGCCTCCGCACAAAATCTAGCCATTACACACACATTCCCAAACTCCGTGAGACCGAATAGTGAAACTCGGTTAGACCAATCTGGTTCAAAATGTGAACGTTAGAGTTTTCGGTGGGACCGACAAGGTCAACTTGGTGGGACCGATGTGCTAGGGTTAGGGTAAAACCTCAACTCGATTTGACCGATTACACAAACTCGGTGAGACCGATTTTGGTAATAAGCAAATAGAGAGTTGGTCAAGCAAACTCGATGGGACCGATTACATATCTCAGGTGGACCGAAATTATTGCAACAAGCAACAGAGAGTGTGCAAGCACATCTCGGTGAGACCGAGATCCCATTGGTGAGACCGAACTGATTAGGGTTTTTGGGAGTGGCTATGTCAAATGAACTCGGTGGCACCAGATAGATCAAATCGGTGGGACCGAGTTTGACTTTTAGGTTTAGGACATATGCGGAAATGAGAAAGTGGTTGAGGGCTTTGGAGCATATCACCAAGCACTTTGAGCAAGCAATCCATTAAGCAACACCTCATCCCCTTTTAATAGTATTGGCTTTCCTATGGACTCAATGTGATCTTGGATCACTAAAATGAAAATGTAGAGTCTTGAGCTTTTGCCAATGTGTGTCCTTAGCATCTTGAAGGGGTTCCACATCCTCTTGTCCATGCCACTCCAATGTTGAACTTATCTGAAATATACTAGATAAAAGTATTAGTCCAACAAGAGATATGTTGACATTAATTACCAAAATCACCCAGGGAGCACTTGTGCTTTCAATCTCCCCATTTTTGGTAATTGATGACAACATACATCAAAGCTTTAGATAAAGATATGGAGGAAATAGCAAGTAAAGCTTTGGAAAGACATGCAACATGCATTAGCTCCCCTTACATGTATGCAATCATGTGAAGATAGATCATAGGAGTATGTGAAAGCATAAACATGTCAGAGCAAGCAATGAATTGCATGTATCTTGGCTATATGCATCAGAGCAAATGGTGTAGATACTGGAAATATACTTTCATGTTCATGAGTCCTTCTTGCAAACTATATATACCTCAGCAAGAGATCTTCATGCACATGATTGTGATGCATATACTTACCTTGTGGTCTTGAGATAACTTTGGAAGAGATGAACCTGAGTAAACAAGGTTAGATAACACAAGAACATCTACTAGACAGATCAAGAATGAGAGACCACAAGAGTACCAAGACTGGGATGACATGTAGAGAGTGAGTACTAGGTACTCTATTTGGATATAGACATGTCCCCACAGAGTAAAGGTATGCAATGAATTCGAGGAAGTTTTCTTCCCTTGGAACTGAACTTACTCCCCCTGAATATGATATTGAGTGATGGGAGAAGATTGGGAAAGAAAATTAGTGCAAACAAGAAAAACAGAGCAAAAAAATAATCATAACACATACTAACATGTCTTTCCCCTCTAATAAAATGTCTTTCCCCTCTTGAAGACATGAGACATCTCTCCTCTTATGAATAAGAAGCATCTGGAGAAGCTTTAGGTGTGCATTCTCCCTTATGTGATAAGCTTTGATGTGCTCGCTCTCCCCCTTTGACATCAATTTCCAAGAAGGGATCTTCTGGAGCATGAGTCAAGTAGGTTTGGTCCTTGAGTCACATTACAAAGCAACATGTAATATGGGATGCTGGTAGAGGATACAAATCATTGGGTGGAGCTGGAACAAATATGCAGGATGCAAATGGCGAAGTGTTTTCTCAGCATTGAAATCGGTAACGCCGAGTTTTTGTCTTCGGTGGCACCAAGGTGATTCGGTTTAGCCGAAAGAAACAAATTGGTGAGTTCGAGTTCAACACAGAGAGAGAACAATTGTCATCTCAGCTCACTTAGGCAAATAAGATCTCACAAGATATGCAAGGAATTAACTGATGGATTTGCAATGAATTGGATGCAGGGAATGTAGGACATAACAGAGAAAAGAAAAGAAGTCTAGATGAAGTTTTTTTGAAAGGGGAACAAGCATGCAAGAGAAAAATGCAAAACACTGAGAAACAATAGAGAACTTCATCTAGAATTGGTCGGCGATAAGGTTACCTATGTTAGAGTATATTGACGTAGGAGTCAAGTGAAGGCACTTGATCATAGGTCATACTCATCGTTTAAGCTCAAAATGGTGTTGCCATTTTTCGTTCAAGCATTTTGATGTATTCACATCTTGTTGAGCTGCTTTGACCCATGAGTTGGGGTAAAGCTTCTCTAAGATGGAATAACATACCTTTGGTGGTGGTGTTGATCTTGATCATGTAGGTGAACTTGTGTGGGATGCTCAAGGTTGATGTAGCTCATCAAGAGTTGGGAGCACCACTTGTAATTGGAGTTCATCTACCTTCATGGGTTAGTCTTGCAAGGAAGAGCACTTGTGTATCCAATATGACAATCATGAAATTTGATATAGAGAAATTGTCAAGGGATATGTTGAAAGGGTTCGTGCTTCCTTGTTTTGAACCACCATATTGTAGAGACTTGGAGATGTAGAGATTGCTTAGAATGTGATTGAGTTGCAATGTCATAGAGTTGGGCTTATCCAAGTACCTACAAGGGTTAGATAACATGCAAGAGTACAAGAATATCCAAGACATATGATCATCATCATAAGAGAAATATCAAGGATTAGTCATAGAGAGGCTCATGCCTTGCATGCATCCAAATGGAGTTTCTACTCCAAGTTTGAGGCATCAATGATGTTCAATTCACCTCTCAAGTGGCAAAACACTTCCTCATCAAGCGGTTTGGTGAATATATCCGCCAACTTCTTATTGGTACGAACATGCTTAAGTTTTATATCTCCCTTAGCAACATTATCTCAGATGAAATGATGACGAACTTCAATATGCTTAGTTCGAGAATGTTGCATGGGATTATGAGCAATCTTAATAGCACTTTCATTGTCACAAAGCAGTGGAACATGTTTCACATATATCCCATAATCTTTAAGAGTTTGGGTCATCCAAAGTAATTGAGCACAACATGAACCGGAGGCAATGTATTCTGCTTCGGCGGTGGATAAGGATACCGAGTTTTTTTTCTTGGAGGACCAAGACACAAGAGATCTACCAAGAAATTGACAAGTACCTGTAGTTGACTTTCTATCAACCTTGTCACTGTCATATAGTCCGAATCGGAGTAGCCAACAAGATCAAAAGAAGACCTCTTAGGATACCAAATGCCAAAATTTGGTGTGTGAATTAAGTATCTCACTATCCTTTTCACAGCCTTAAGATGACATTCTTTGGGGGCCACTTGATATCGTGCACACATGCACACACTTAGCATAATATTGGGATGGGAGGCACATAGATATAACAATGAACCAATCATAGAGCGGTAAACCTTTTGGTCAACCAGTTCGCCATCCTTTGTCAAGTCAAGATGTCCACTAGTAGGCATGGGTGTACTCGTACCTTTGCATTCTTGCATGTTGAACTTCTTGAATAAGTCCTTGGTATACTTCGTTTGGGAAACAAAGGTTCCATCCTTAGTTTGCTTGATTTGCAAACCAAGAAATAACTTGAGTTCACTCATCATAGGCATCTCAAACTTCTCCGACATTAGCCTTCCAAACTTTTCACTAAAACGAGGGTTAGTCGAACCAAATATGATATCATCAACATAAATTTGGCACACAAATAATTCACCATTAACCCTTTCAGTAAAAAGTGTAGAATCAATTTTACCAATTTCAAAGCATTTTTCAATAAGGAACTTAGTCAAGCATTTATACCATGATCTGGGAGCTTGTTTAAGACTATAAAGAGCTTTGTGAAGTTTATAAACATGATCAGGCTTCTTGGGATTAACAAAACTGGGGGTTGTTTAACATAAACTTCCTCTTCAATTTCACCATTAAGAAAAGCACTTTTGATGTCCATTTGATATAAGGTGATATCATGATGATTGGCATAAGCAAGTAAGATGCGAATGGACTCAAGTCTAGCAACGGGGGCATATATCTCACCATAGTACATACCTTCGACTTGAGTGTAGCCTTGAGCAACGAGACGAGCCTTGTTGCGTACAACTTTTCCATCTTCATCTTGCTTGTTTCGAAACACCCATTTTGTTCCAATGACATTGTGCTTCTCATCGGGCTTTTCAACCAACGTCCACACTTGGTTCCTCTCGAAATTGTGTAGCTCTTCATGCTAAGCATTCACCCAATCCGGATCATCAAGAGCATCTTCAACCTTCATAGGTTCAATGCTAGAAATGAATGAGTAATGTTCACAAAAATTAGCCAAACAAGTTTTAGAGCGAGTAATTCTCCCGGTTTGAATATCATCAAAGATTTGTTTGACGGGGTGATCTCTTGAGATTCTTTCTCGAAATCGTGAGAGCTTTTGTTTGGGTCAGGGTGGAACATCCTCTTCATCATCTTGTTCTTCCTCTTGGCCTTCTTCATTGTTGGTGTTGTTGTTCTCTTGTGGAGGTGGAGAAGGAGGTTGATGAGGTTCATCTTGGTCTACATCCTCGTTTCCTTCATCTTGATGTGTCCCACTCGTGGATGGATCCGAGTCAACTCGTGATTCACCTTGTCGTGAGGTAGAAGCTTCCACTTGGACGGACGAGGTACTCTCCTTCACCTCCGTTGGATGGATCTTGCCAATAGACAAGTCTTGGATTGCTTCCAAAGGATCTTTGTCACCTACATCAATTGGCAGTTGCTCTACTTGCGACCGTTAGATTCATCAAACTTCACATCTGCTGACCCTTCAACCTTTTGGGTGAAATTATTGTAGAGACGGTAAGTGTGAGAGTTTGAGCCATAACTGAGTAGGAAACCTTCATGAGATTTAGGAGCAAATTTTGAACGATGATGCTTATCAAGAATGTAGAACTTTGAGCCGAATACCCAAAAGTATCCAACTTGGGGTTTGTTATCGGTGAGAAGCTTGTATGCCCGTCTTGCCAAGTAGCTTGTGAAGATATAGATGATTCGTTGCATGGCAAGCTGTCTCAACCGCTTCCGCCCAAAAGTGCTTTGGCGTCTTGTACTCATCACGCATCGTTCTCGCCATTTCAATGAGAGTCCGGTTCTTCCTCTCAACAACTCTAGTTTGTTGAGGCATGTACGTAGCAGAGAACTCATGTGAAATCCCTTCTTCATCAAGAAAGGTGTCCACATTGGTGTTCTTGAACTCCATTCTGTTGTCGTTGCGAACCTTCTTGATCTTCATTTCAAATTGGTTTTGGGCCTTCCAAGCGAAGTTTTTGAAGATATTTTGGACCTACGGTTTATCATCAAGAAAGAACACCCACGTAAATCTTGAAAAATTACCGACTATAACTAAACCAAACGAGTTTCCACTGAGACTTTTATAGGCGTTTGGACCAAAAAGATCCATATGAAGTAGCTCGAGCGGTCTTCTCGTGGTCATGATGTTCTTCACGGGGTGGCTTCCTCCAACCTATTTTCCTGGTTGACAAGCACTACACAATCTATCCTTGTCAAATATAACATCTTTTACTCCAAGGACATGATCACCTTTAATAAGCTTATCAAGATTTCGCATGCCCACATGACCTAACCGTCTATGCCACAACCAACCTTTAGAGGATTTAGCAATTAAGAAAGTTCTAGGTTGAGCCTTTTTTAGTGGAATCAACAATGTATAGATCACCTCTACGTATGCCGGTAAAGACCATATTATGATTATCTCTTCGAAACACTTGGCAATCTACTTTAGTAAATAGGACAGTGAAACCAAAAGCGGCTAGTCTAGATACAGAAAGTAAATTGTAGCCAAGAGATTCAATGATCATGACATTTTGTATGGAGCTATCATGTGAGATGTCCACCTTACCAAGGCGAACCACCTTACCCTTTGAGTTATCACCAAAAGTGACATACTTTTGAGGGCTGTTGTTTTCAGCAAGCTCATGAAACATATCCTTGTCTCCGGTCATGTGATCGGTACATCCACTATCAAGAACCCATTCCTTTCCTCCAGCCATGTAGCCGCGAAGGTTAGCCATAAGACCAAAGTGTCTCATTGAATCATCAAGATCAAAGTCACTATCATCATCCTCATCATAGTATCCATGTTCAACACCGTCTTGTAATTGATCATTTCCTAGAGAGAGTGATTCATTAGATATATGATCATGACAATGTTCATCTTTATGAATTCTAATGGCTTCAGAAATGATGTTGCTAATGATTCCAACATCTCCTTTGGCACGCATAAGATCACGAAGCTCAAATAGACAATCACCAAATTTAGGATCATTGGAATTCATCTTACTCAAAGCTATAGACTTGTGAAGAATCTCATCTAAGTTTTGCAAGGAATAGTTTGGAAATCATTCCTCAAGAAATATCCATATGGTGTAAGCACAATTAAGAGTATGCAAGCATGCAATCTAATTTCTAGGCAAACCTCTAGTTATAAGATTGACAGTTCTAAGATTGCGAATCATGTCAAGAGACTCATTAGGGGTAGGATGCAAGGGGTTAACAAGGGGTTCACAAGGAGTAGTAATGTACTTGTTCAAGTGATATTCATTGAAAATCTCAAGCATCTCATTTTTTCACTCATGAAAGAACTCTCCATCAAGTATAGGCACTCTATGTCTAAGACTCCCCAACGTAGACTCATCCATCTTCCTCCAATGGTGATTAAACAAAAGCAATGGAGACCAAAGCTCTGATACCAATTGAAAGGATCGAGAAGAGGTGCCTAGAGGGGGGTGAATAGACCCTCAACAAATAAAGGTGGCAGTTTTTAAGTTTTTCAAGTTAAGGTGGAGTTTTAGCACAAGGTTAAACATTCACAATACATTTCAAGCAAGAATGCCAAGAGTGTACGAGCAATGGAAAGTAAAACATGCAACTTGCAAGAAAGTAAAGGAATGGGATTGGAGTGTCCAAACGCAATTGGAGACACGGAGATTTTTGGTGTGGTTCCGATAGGTGGTGCTATCGTACATCCACGTTCGTGGAGACTTCAACCCACGAAGGGTAATGGTTGCGCAAGTCCACGGAGGGCTCCACCCACAAAGGGTCCACAAAGAAGCAAACTTGTCTATCCCACCATGGCCATCACCCACGAAGAACTTGCCTCACTTGGGTAGATCTTCACGAAGTAGGTGATCTCCTTGTCCTTATGAACTCCTTGGTTCAACTCCACAATCTTGACGGAGGCTCCCAAGTGACAGCTAACCAATCTAGGAGACACCACTCTCCAAAAGGTAATAGATCGTGTGTTGATGATGAACTCCTTGCTCTTGTGCTTCAAATGATAGTCTCCCCAACACTCAACTCTCTCTCACAGATTTGGATATGGTGGAAAGATGATTTGAGTGGAAAGCAACTTGGGGAAGGCTCGAGATCAAGATTCTTGTGGTTGGATTGGAATGTCTTGGTCTCAACACATGAGCAGGTGGTTCTCTCTCAGAAAATGAATGCTGGAAGTGTGGGAATGTTCTGATGGCTCTCCTCACGAATGAAGAATGGGTGGAGGGGCATATATAGCCTCCACACAAAATCTAGCCGTTACACATAGATTCCCAAACTCGATGAGACCGAATAGTGAAACTCGGTCAGACCGATCTGGTTCAAAATGTGAACGTTACAGTTTTCGGTGGGACCGACAAGGTCAACTCGGTGATACCGATGTGCTAGGGTTAGGGTAAAACCTCAACTCGGTTTGACCAATTACACATACTCGGTGTGACCGATTTGGTAATAAGCAAATAGAGAGTTGGTCAAGCAAACTCGATGGGACCGATTACATATCTCGGTGGGACCGAAATTATTGCAATAGGCAATAGAGAGTTTGCAAGCCCATCTTGGTGAGACCGAGATCCCATCGATGAGACCGAACTGATTAGGGTTTTTGGCAGTGACTATGTCAAATGAACTCGGTGGCGCCGGATAGATCAAATCGGTGGGGCCGAGTTTGACTTTTAGGTTTAGGACATATGTGGAAATGAGGAAGTGGTTGAGGGGAGCATATCACTAAGCACTTTGAGCAAGCAAGCCATTAAGCAACACCTCATCCCGTTTTAATAGTATTGGCTTTCCTATGGACTCAGTGTGATCTTGGATCACTAAAATGAAAATGTAGAGTCTTGAGCTTTTGCCAATGTTTGTCCTTAGCATCTTGAAGGGGTTCCACATCCTCTTGTCCATGCCACTCCAATGTTGAACATATCTGAAATATACTAGATAAAAATATTAGTCCAACAAGAGATATGTTGACATTAGTTACCAAAATCACCCTGGGAGAACTTGTGCTTTCAAACCCGTTTCTACTTGTGGTCGGCTCTCCTCCATCGCAATTGTACCTCTGAGCCGCTGCCAAGTTGACTCCCCTGCCGCTTGCCTCGGCCCTCGCGGCACTAGCAAGCCGCTGCCCGAGCTCGAGTCGCCTCCTCTCCTGCTTTATATGGCCTTCAAGCCGCTGTCGCGTGGTCACCTTTGCCTCAAACTGCCTTGCCTTAATCCACTAGAGCTGCTGAGTCACCATTCACTTCCGTCAAACTGGTCCAGAGTCGACTCTGTTTCCAAGTTGCCAAATCGCCCCAACGCTGAGCCACCCCGCTTCGGCTGCGAGCCATCGTCGTGCTGGCCTCGTCTCTGCCATCCGAACTGACTCCGACGGCCTGACGTTTTCGAGTTGGCTCTGACCTGAGCCGCCGGTCGCTGCACCTTTTGCTCCAAATAGCCGGCCATCTCCACAACAATCGCTCCGGTTCATTGCCACCCACAAGCCACCCATGTTCGCGGCCGTGGTCAAATCGCAGTACCCAAAGCCGCCCTGTTTGAGCCGCTCGGCGCTCCGCGCCTCCTTCGCCGTCTTGCTCAGAAGGTGAGTCACCGTACCGTTGCAGCCTTGAGCCGCCACTTCAAGTTGTCGTGTCAGACAGTCTTGAATCACTGCCTAAGTCACCGTCTCCCCTCACTGTTGCTTTTGCTCTGGGTCACCCCGCCTAGAAACTGCAAAGCTCGGAGTTGTCGTCTCCATTGTGACCCGCCATGGTTTGCTCTAGTCTCCTCTGCCTTCGCGTCAACCCGCCGCCCTTGCCGAAGGCTCCTATGCTTCGTCTGCTCCACGGCTACGCTGCGACGACCTGGCCTCGCTTCATGACTCGCCTCTGTCCTGGTAACCCTAAGACATCATGACGGAGTGGCTTCACCTTGTTGCCCACCTCAAAACCATGCAGCGCACCAAGCCGCAAACCGTCACCTCGACTCGGAGCCACTCGTCTTGTTTTCGCCATTGTGAGCTGCCTTCATCGCCACAACCACGCCGGGCTTCCATCGCCCGATTCATCATCGAGCCGCCCTGCACTCATCAGCCTCGCCCATAGACCCTGCCAACCCCAGGGCCGCCGCAAGTCACACACCTTTATCTCGCCGTGGTTATCCCCATGTGGCCTTGCCCAGTGGGATCAAATCGCACCGAGCCGTCACAAGTCGCCGTCAGTATTTCCCAACTCCTCTTGCCGGCCTCGCTTCCACAAGCAACCACTGCGGCCTCGCCTCCACCGGTGGCCGTCGTTGTGCCCCCACAGAAGTCGCCACAAGCCGCCGCCTTCGCCACACCTCAAGAAGGCCCTCCTCTCGCGCCGACGGCCTGCATCGAGCCGCCCCCATGGCCTCTGCCGCCGCGTCAAGCCGCCTTCGCCCGCTTTGTCTACCGCTTGGAGTCACCTCCATTGGCCTCCCGCGCATGACAACCTCTATGCATCTTCGCTCCCGCACCTCTCTGACCCACTGGCTTGCGCTTCCCCTAGCCGCGTCACTCGTGCTTTGCCCCGTAGCCGTGCAAGCCACCGCGGCTGAGCCAACCTCGCTCTGTCTCGCTGGCGGTATGCCCGTGCCGCGCCACACTCCTCTTCAGCTGCTCCCGCGCGCTCCTCTGCCTATTGCGGTTTGGGTAATTTCAACAACCAGCTGGGATGAACCACTGGCCAGATTACTAACACAAATCGTACGGGATCATTTATAACCCGCCATGACCGACCTCAACCTTCCGTGGATTCACATCGCAATTCAACGCCAAGGATATACAACGAGTGTCGCGAAGATCATCAATTCACCACCTCGTCTCCAACTTCAACATATTTCAGCGTTTTGCTGTTCAACTATATGCCGGTTTATATCACGGTCAAGTATGGAGAATCTCAAGCCAACTCCTCGAGTCGTCATAAGACTCTGCGGCTACACATACATGACTCAGCAAATTTTGCCAATGTTTCTAGTTTCAGCAAATTCAAGAACCCCTGATCATTGGAGGGAAAATAACCTGGTCCCGGAAGCTACTGCCACATTATTGGTTATACCTGCCTGTATGCTTGATGCTACTCTGACCCCGTGTACTCTCGATAAGTCAATCCATATGGACCCTGAACTTATTGATTACCCACAAGTATTTGGGATCAATTGTAGCCTTTTCGATAAGTAAGAGTGTCGAACCCAACGAGGACCAGAAGGAAATGACAAGTGGTTTTCAGCAAGGTAATGTTTGCAAGTGCTAAAATTGTAAGTAATAGAGTAGTTTGATAAAAAGATAATTTGTAATGAGCAAGTAATGTTAGTAGTAACAAAAGTGCAGCAAGGTATCCTAATCCTTTTGAGGCAAAGGACAGGCCAAAACGGTCTCTTATAATAAGCAAAGCATTCTTGAGGGTACACGGGAATTTCATCTAGTCACTTTCATCATGTTTGTTCAATTCGTGTTCGCTACTTCGATAATTTGATATGTGGGTGGAATGGTGCTTAGGTGCTGTTCTTACTTGAACAAACCTTCTACTTATGATTAACC
The DNA here is from genome assembly GCA_963921465.1 of Triticum timopheevii. NCBI lineage: Eukaryota > Viridiplantae > Streptophyta > Magnoliopsida > Poales > Poaceae > Triticum > Triticum timopheevii. The sequence goes on from OY997270.1 coordinate 121,193,389, forward strand.
CCCTCGCAAGCATCCGCAACTACGAGAAAAGTATTAAGAATAAATTCTAACCATAGCATTAAACTTTTGGATCCAATTGGTCCCTTACGGAATAGCGCATAAACTAGGGTTTAAGCTTATGTCACTCTCGCAACCCATCATCTAATTACTACTCCACAATGCATTCCCCTAGGCCCAAATATGGTGAAGTGTCATGTAGTCGATGTTCACATGACACCACTAAGGGAATCACAACATACATACTATCTAAATATCAAACACATACCAAGTTCACATGATTACTTGCAACATGATTTCTCCCGTGACCTCAAGAACAAAAGTAACTACTCACAAGTGATAAACATGCTCAAGATCAGAGGGTATTAAATAGCATAATGGATCTGGACATATAATCTTCCACCAAATAAACCATATAGTAATCAACTACAAGATGTAATCAACACTACTAGTCACCCACAAGCACCAATCTATAGTTTCAGTACCAAGATTGAACACAAGAGATGAACTAGGGTTTGAGAGGAGATGGTGTTGTTGAAGATGTTGATGGAGATTGCCCTCCCCAAGATGGGAGAGTTGTTGGTGATGATGATGACGGTGATGATTTCCTCCTCCGGGAGGGAAGTTCCCCCGGCGGAATTGCTCCTGCCCAAGTTCCGCCTCGAGACGGCGGCGCTCCATCCCGAAAGTCCTCTCCTTATTTTTCTAGGTTAAAATGACTTATATACCAGAAGATGGGCACCAGAGGTGGGCCGAGGGGAGCACAACCCTCCCTGGCGCGCCTGGGCTCCCTGGCGCGCCCAGGTGGGTTGTGTCCACCGGTGGGCCCCCTCTGGTACTTATTGGATCCAATATTTCTCATTTATTCCATAAAAAATCCTCGTGAAGTTTCAGCTTATTTGGAGTTCTGCAGAATAGGTGGCCTGACATAGCTTTTTCAGGTCCAGATTTCCAGCTGCCGGAATTCTCCTTCTTTGTGTGTACCTTGCATATTATGAGAGAAAAGGCATTGAAATTATGCCAAAAAGGATTATTATGCGTAAATACATCATAAATAATAGTAGGTAAACATGATGCAAAATGGACGTATCACTTATCCAGGTTAAAACATCGATTGGGTCATGTGAGGGCTAGCTTACGGATAGCAAGGATAAACCAAGGCTATTAAGCCAGCTTCATTGAAACTTGGTTAAACCTGCCTGTTTGCAAGATGCTACTCCGATCCTGTGTACTCTCGTTAAGTCAATCCATATGGACCCTGAACTTATCCAGGTTAAAACATCGATTGGGTCATGTGAGAGCCGGCTTACAGAAAGCAAGGATAAACCAATGGCTATCATGCTAGTTTCATTGAAGTAAGACTGGAGCTTCGAAAGCCGACATTTTTTATACTATGTTATCATGCACATACATCATCATACATTGTATCATCATAGCATGCATCATATATGCATGGATATACTGGTTTATATTGCAGGAACCGGTTTTCAAACTCGGTTATATTATTCAAATCTTTAATAGCCAAAATAGCTGGATTTTTTATGGTTATCAATAACCAGTATTATGATTGGGTTTTCAAAGCCGCTCCAGAGTAATGGTTATTATTTATTCATTCAAGAATACCAGCTCACAACAGAGAGCAAGGTTCAATATTGATATGCAGAGCATTCATCAATATCATCCAGACAGAGGATATGATTTATTCTACAATGGAAAGAATAGTCCCAAGTTGCTGCAGGCATACGACCCGACGCTTGGGGGCTACATTATTTAGATCAAGGTTATATCAAGTATGCAAGTCCCATGTCACTGCAAGCATGTACCATGGTACTTGGGGGCTAATGCAAGTTGCTTTTCAAATCATCACATTGTGAACGAACCCGGTTATCTCAGAAAGATGAGTCTGAGCCCAGTATTATCATACTGAACTAGTACTTGGGGGCTACAGATTGCTCCTCAAGTCTATAATCAGATCTGCAATAGTCCCTGCTCATTATTGCATAATGACCCGACCCTTGTGGCTACACTAGCTGAAGGTTTATAAGCATAAGGCTGTTATAAGTCCCTGATTGCTGCAGGCAAGACAACCAGACACTTTGGGGCTACACATGTGACGTAAAAATATTCAGTTTATGACTAGTGACTAAGATGAACAACCCGGATTTCTTCAAGATTGCAGTATTTATATTGAAGCAAGTCTTAAGCTATCACTTTGTTCTACTCAAGACTTGGGGGCTACAGGTGAAGGAGAACACCTTCAAAAAAATTCAGTGTTGAGTAAACTAGGTCTCATATTTTTTGAAAGAGAAATTTGCAAAGATTATTGGCTCTAAGCTATTTAGACAACTTAACATCATACAGATTTTTTATCGAAGTCTGAAGTATTAAAAGTTGGCACAACGTTAGACGAATTTTATCAAGTCAAGGCAGTTGAAGATAATAAGGGTTATTTTTCTCCAAGGAGCCAACGCCAGTTTATTGATATGACAGAGGTTCGGAATTTTCAAGAGCTGGTCAACTGGTATTTTTTGAGTGAGCCGATCCCTTTACATATTCTTATTTTAAGAGTTTAGCATGAATAAATTCAAGGCTAAACTGGGGGCTAATGTTGGGGATATTCCCCACAACTAAGACCCGACTCATACGGACAAGCCGGCCTAAGGCTTAACTCATCTTTGAGTTTAAGTCGCCCTAACGTCAAGTCATCTCAGATCCTAACCCGGCTGATGAGACCCGGCTGGTGAGACCCGGCAGGTGAGACCCGGCTGGTGAGACCCGGCAGACAGTCTTTAACCCGGCAGATAGTTGTAAGCCGGCAGACAGTCTCTAACCGGCAGGCAGTTATGACCCGACAGACAGATTATGACCCGACAGATGCATGGAGTCACGGAGATGAGTCTCAGAGATGAGTCACCTGGGGTTAAGAAGCCCAAGACGTTAAGAAGCCCACGGTGAGAAGTTAGAATAGTTTAAGTCTTAATCCAACTTGGACTCTACATGTAACCCGCCCCTTCAACTTATATAAGGAGGGGCGAGGCGCCCCAAGAGGGTCAAGTTTTTTAGACGTCTCAATAGACAGGTCGTACATGCTCTCGAGATAGAGGTAGCGAAACCTCGCCCTTGTAACCGAGATCGTCAGATGATCAATATCAACCAAGAAGGATGTAGGCTTTTACCTCCACTGTGAGGGGCCGAACCTGGGTGAAAACTCGCGTCTCTCATCCCGCTCAACCCCTCTCAAGCTACCAGTTAGATGCATTGGCCTCACGACTAAGTCCTCACACTAAGGACATCTGCAGTGACAAAACCACGACAACCCCGCTGCCACGGGAGGGTAGGACAAAAGATGCCATGCAAGTTCTTTCCATAAAGCACGTGTGACTATTTACGAAATACAGGCCTACATTATATTTATGAACTGGAGCTAGTGCTGTATTGCCCTAGATTATGACTGTTATATGATGAATATCGTCCAACGAATTCACCGATCCAATGCCTATGAATTTCTCTCATATTGTTCTTGCTAAGTTACTACTACTACTGTTACTATTGCACTTGCTACAAAATCATTGCTGTCACTATTACCATTACTATTACTGTTGCTACTACCATCAAAACTATCATACTACTATGCTACTGTTAACTTTGCTGCAGATAATTAATCTCCAGGTGTGGTTGAATTGACAACTCAGCTGCTAATACTTGCAAATATTCTTTGGCTCCCCTTGTGTCGAATCAATAAATTTGGGTTGAATACTCTACCCTCAAAAACTGTTGTGATCCCCTATACTTGTGGGTTATCAGCATCCAACAACCAGCACAAACGGGACCTGCAATAAATCAATTCCGTTCGGCAGGTGCCGACCCGAGGTGCATGCATAGACACGTCGATCACCTTCGATCATAACGATCAGCCAAAGTCAACCCCAAATAGGTGCCCTGCCGATCTGGTCCTCAACCCGTTTGTAGGCAGCTGCCAGCTTTAGAAGGTCCTTATGGACGGAGGGAACAACCTAAATCTAATATACGCAGATACTCTGGATAGGATGTGCATCTATAAATTGCGCATAGAACAGAGCTGCACGACCTTTAAAGGTATAGTCCCTAGGCAAGAAGCACGCCGCAGTCAAAAAATAAACATGGACGTGGTCTTCAGAATGCTGGATAATTACTGCTCAGAGGAGATCACATTCCACATCACACCTTTCAAGAGCGGAAACCACGCCCTCCTCGGATATGACACCTTCTCTAAATTCCAGGTGGTGCCGCATTATGGCTACATGAAGCTTAAAATGCTTGGCCCAAAAGGGATCATCACCATCTCGAGCGACCCTGAGAGAGCACTTAAAGCCAAGAACAAGACGACATCGCTCACCCTCGAGACCCTGTCCGAAGCCTTCGCGGCCGAAGAACTAACCGCGTTGCGTGCCAAAGTTGATCGGGAGAACGTCATCCTCGACAAGCGACCAAAGTCTACTTCATTCAAACCAGCCAACAAAATAGTAAAATTTCAGGTGCACCCAATGGACCCCACCAAAACGACGTCCATAGGGGCAAACCTGGATCCAAAAATTGCAGAGGCCTTGTGCACTTTCCTTAGGGAGAATTGGGACATATTCGCCTGGCACCCTTTCGACATGCCAGGGATACCCTGCAGGCTCGCAGAGAGCAACTTGAACATACTAAAAGACTATAAGCTAGTAAGGTAAACACTTCGATGTTTTTCTGAGCCCAAGCGTCAAGCAATGGGCGAGGAGCTGGCTAAACTACTAGAGGCCGGGTTCATCCGAGATATAAAACACCCCGAGTGGCTTGCCAATTTGGTCATGGTACCAAAGAAGGTTAGGTCCTGGCAGTTGTGCATCGATTGCAAAGACGTAAATAAAGCCTGCCCCAAAGACCCCTTCCCCCTAACCCGCATTGATCAGATTCTAGATGCCACGACATGCCATGATGCGTTATGCTTCCTGGATGCCTATTCGGGATATTATCAAATAAAGATGCAGGAATCCGACCAGGCAGCTACCGCCTTCATCACACCCTATGGGGTGTTCAGCTTCAACATGATGCCCTTTAGACTAAAGAACGCCGATGCCACATACCAACGCATGATTCAAACATGCTTGAAGAAACACATTGGGAAGACTGTCGAGACCTACATCGACGATGTGGTTGTCAAAAGCAAACACGTCGGACAATTGGTGGAAAACCTTCGGGATGCATTCGCTAGCCTACGGGAATATCAAATTAAACTTAATCCAAAGAAATGTGTCTTCGGAGTCCCGACTAGCAAACTCCTCGGCCTCATTGTATGCAGCCGAGGAATCGAGGACCAAAATTCAAGTTTTGAACAATTTGGAGATACCAACAGAGCTCAAGCATGTACAAAAGTTAGCAGGCTGTGTGGAGGCCTTGAGCCGCTTCATATCATGACTCAGTGAGAAGGCCCTGCCCCTGTACAGGCTATTAAAATAGGCAAAAACATTCAAATAGATCGAGGAGGCCGTGGCAACATTGGAAGACATTAAATCTCTCCTCTTCACCAACCCCATCCTAGCAGCACCAGGTGTATATGAAACGATGATATTGTACATCTCGTCCACAAGTCAGGTGGTGAGCGCAGTTCTCATGGTCGAGCGAGACATGGAGGGCCACAAATTCCAGGTCTAGAGACCCGTCTATTATGTCTCCGAGGTCTTAACCCCGTGCAAGTCATGATACCCTCACTACCAAAAGATAGCATACACCATCTTTATGGCTTCACGAAAACTTCGGCACCACTTCCAGGAGTGTTTGGTGACCGTTGCATCTGACGTCCCGTTAAGTGACATAATCAATAATAGGGATGCAACGGGGCGTATAGCCAAGTGGGCCATAGATCTCCTACCTTTCAAAATCACTTACAAACAACGCTGGGCCATTAATCCCAGGAGCTGGCCGATTTTCTGGCCCAATAGATGGAGGCCGAGCTCCCATGGGAATACAACACCTACTCGCACTGGACCATGTATTTCGATGGTTCTAAAATGCTCACTGGCCTAGGGGCTGGCGTACGTCGTGCTCACATTGCCCACAGGAGACAATATTCGGTATGTGCTACAAATCATGTGCACATACTCCAACAATGCGGCAGAATACGAAGCCCTCTTATACGAAGTCCGGATAACAATCTCCATGGGTGTTAAACACCTGGAGGTCCGAGGTCATTCCAACCTTGCCATCTCACAAGTCAATAGTGATTTCGATGCCAAAGATCCTAAGATGGCAGCTTACCAGAACGCCATAATAAAGATCTTGGCCAGGTTGAAGGGGCTGGAATTCCAGCACATACCCCGCGACAGGAACTAGGCCGCAAACATCCTTGCCCGAATGGGCGCTAAGTGGGCTAAGGTCTCGGAAAACACCTTCCTCGAGCGGCTTTTCAAGCCATCCGTAGTCTAGCTAGATGACAAAGGGACGTTGGAATCAAGCGACGTCGGGCAGCACGCCCCGCCCGAAGACGATGAAGGCATAATAGGCGGCTCAGCAGTCCAGGAAACTGCATCTGCACATGAAGTCATGGCAGTAATCGAGTCATGGACCGAGCCGCTCCCCGCATACCTGCTCCAAAAAGAGCTCACCGACAACCAAACCGACACACGTCGGATCATAAGGCAATCTAAGTCCTATAAGGTTCACGAGGGGGATTGATGACCCACAAGTATAGGGGATCTATCGTAGTCCTTTCGATAAGTAAGAGTGTCGAACCCAACGAGGAGCAGAAGGAAATGACAAGCAGTTTTCAGCAAGGTATTCTCTGCAAGCACTGAAATTATCGGTAACAGATAGTTTTGTGATAAGATAATTCGTAATGGGTAACAAGTAAAAAGTGTAACTAAAGTGCGGCAAGGTGGCCCAATCCTTTTTGTAGCAAAGGACAAGCCTGGAAAAACTCTTACATAAAGCAAAGCGCTCTCGAGGACACATGGGAATTATTGTCAAGCTAGTTTTCATCATGCTCATATGATTTGCGTTCGTTACTTTGATAATTTAATATGTGGGTGGACTGGTGCTTGGATGCTGTCCTTACTTGGACAAGCCTCCCACTTATGATTAACCCCTCTCGCAAGCATCCGCAAATACAAAAGAAGAATAAAGATAAATCTAACCATAACATGAAACATGTGGATCCAAATCAGCCCCTTACGAAGCAACTCATAAACTAGGGTTTAAGCTTCTGTCACTTTGGCAACCCATCATCTACTTATTACTTCCCAATGCCTTCCCCTAGGCCCGAATAATGGTGAAGTATCATGTAGTTGACTTTCACATAACACCATTAGAGGAAAGACAACATACATCTCATCAAAATATCGAATGAATACCAAATTCACATGATTACTTATAACAAGACTTCTCCCATGTTTTCAGGAACAAACGTAACTACTCACAAAGCATATTCATGTTCATAATCAGAGGGGTAATAAGTATCATTAAGGATCTGAACATATGATCTTCCACCGAATAAACCAACTAGCATCAACTACAAGGAGTAATCTACACTACTAGCAACCCACAGGTACCAATCTGAGGTTTTGAGACAAAGATCGGATACAAGAGATGAACTAGGGTTTGAGAGGAGATGGTGCTGGTGAAGATGTTGATGGAGATTGACCCCCTCTCGATGAGAGGTTTGTTGGTGATGACAATGGCTTTGATTTCCCCCTCCGGGAAGGGAGTTTCCCCAGCAGTACAGCTCCACCGAAGCCCTAGATTGCTTCTGCCCAGGTTCCGCCTCGAGACGGCAGCGCTTCGTCCCGAAAGCTTCCTTCTGATTTTTTCCAGGTCAAAAGACATCATATAGCAGAAGATGGGCACCGGAGACCTGCCAGGGGCCCCACAAGCCCTAGGGGCGCGCCCAGGGGGTAGGGCACCTCCCCAGGCTTGTGGCCACCTGGTGGTCCCCCTCTGGTATTTCTTCGGCCAATATTTTTTATATATTCCAAAATAATTGTCCATCAATTTTCAAGACTTTTGGAGTTGCGCAGAAAAGGTCTCTCAGATTTTCTCCTTTCCGGTCCAGAATTCCAGATGCCGGCGTTCTCCCTCTTCATGTAAACCTTGTAAAATAAGAGAGAAAAGGCATAAGTATTGTACCATAATGTGTAATAACATCCCATAATGCAACAAATATCAATATAAAAGCATGATGCAAAATGGACGTATCAACTCCCCCAAGCTTAGACCTTGCTTGTCCTCAAGTGAAAGCTAAAATTGATAATCATGTCCACATGTTTAGAGATAGAGGTGTCGATAAAATAAAATATGGACATGAAGGCATCATGACCATCTATAGAACATCAATATATATTTTCATATAGTCTCTTATGCTAAAGTGACAATACATTCACAAGATAAAGTATGAATCAAACTTTATTGAAAACTAACAAACTATGATCCCAGTCATTGAAGCAATTGCAATTTATCATAATATCAGAAAGAGTCAATGTAAGATTTAGGGAAACCATGATATAAAAGGAATTAAGGAGACACAAAAACTCAAGCTTGGGGATGCCCATGGCATCCCAAGATAATATTTAGAAGTCTCAAGCATCTAAGCTTGGGGATGCCCAGGTAGGCATCCCACCTTTCTTCATCAAGAATTATTGGTTAGTATCGGTTGAGCCTAAGTTTTTGCTTCTTCACATGATGTGTGCTCTTTTTAGAATGTCATTTTATTTTGTTTTGCTTGCTTTTTTAATAAAATAGTTAGATCTGAAATTTTTAAATGAGAGAGAGTCTTCATATAGCTACTTAATTATTTGACTACTCATTGACCTTCACTTATATCTTTTTGGAGTAGTTTGTCATTTACTCGTGTGCTTCACTTATATCCTATGAGTAAATGGTTGAATGAATTGAACATCATAACTCTGAAATTATATATTCTTCATATGCTTATACCATGGGGAGTAATGACTTCACATATAAGAAGTATATGTGGTAAAATTTATTGAAAGTTAGCAAACACAACATTGGTCAGTTAAACAATTCATGAAAGAATATTGAAGGAAGAGAGGTCCCACATATAAATATACTATCTTGGACATCTTCTATGATTGTGAGCCCCATTAATTATTTTCAAACTTTAGCAAATTAGTTGAAGTTGGACAAGGAAGAAAACATAATGAGTTATGTTTGGGTACATTTGTATAGAAGTTATATTGTTATGGATCCTCCAAAATGTGGTGCTTGCTTAGGATCTTTTGCTAGCCTTCACATGTACTAAGCGGGAATACTACTTGTGCATCCACTTCCTTAAACCCAAAGTTATTCCATATGAGTCCATCATACCTACCTATATGCGGTATTTACCTACCGTTCCAAGTAAATTTGCATGTGCCAAACTCTAAATGTTCAAATAATAATCTGTTTTGTATGCCCAAACCACTTATGAAGCGACAGGGGTCGGTTGGTATCTTCCATGTTAGGTCGGTTATTGTCATGATGAGTGTTTATTTGCTTGTCATTCACAAGAAAGTGGTTGCTAATTGGGATGCCCAGTCCTATGATCAAAATCAAAATCAAAATATAATAATGAAACAAAACTCCCCCAAATCTTTGTTGGTATGGAGGGCACCTGAGGATTCGGCTGGCTATGGCTTGTGTTTGTTGGTGGAGGGGGAGTAAAAACTTTACCTTTTTGTTTGGGAACCGCCTATAATGTGCTAGCATGAAGATATTGGGAACTCTCGGTCATTATGTTGACAATCAAAGCATACCTCTCAAAATTATATTCATCTCTATTTTAAAAGCTCCGAGCTCTGGCACCTCTGCAAATCCCTGCTTCCCTCTGTGAAGGGCCTATCTTTTACTTCTATGCAAGACTCAGTAGTATTCCTTCTCATTTCAACCTCAATTATTCTCTAGTTGGTAAGTACCATGTGGTGGGGAAAGATCCAAGCATATATGGCCATTCAAATATATTTGATCATGGATTATTATTGTTGACAATTATCTATATGATAAATAAGTTGGGAGGTGAAACATTAAGCCCCTATCTTTCTTTGTGTTTGATGGATGCTATTTCTTCTAAAAATATGCTTTGAGTGTTAGCAATCATGGAAGACTATATGATAGTTGAGTATGTGGAATTTACTAAATCAAAGCTCTTACATAGACCCTTTGAAAATAAGATGAATTGCAATTATTTGATGACTGAGAACATAGTTTGTTAGTTTTCAAGAATTTTTATGGTCTATACTCTAATATGTGAATAGCTTGTTACTTGATCATTAGAATTTTTATGAGATGAGCTACTGTTTATGATATATAGTGATGCTAGAAAAAGTGTTTGTAACTATCATTGATCAAATACTATGCTAGCATTCACACTTCATAAATTATTTCTTTTATCATTTACCTACTCGAGGACAAGCAGGAATTAAGCTTGGGGATGTTGATACGTCTCCAACGTATCTATAATTTATGAAGTATTCATGCCATGTTTACAACAATTTTATATGGTTTTGGTATGATTTGATTAGAACTAACCCGGACTAACATAATTTTCAGCAGAACTACCGTGGTGTCGTTTTTTGTGCAGAAATAGAAGTTCTCGGAATGGGCTCAAAATTTACGATGAGTTTTGTGGACCAAAAGAGATCCCCAAAGCACCGGAGCTGGGCCAGGAAGTGATCAAGGAGGCCACAAGCCTAGGGGCGCGCCCCCAGCTTGTGGGCCCCTCAGGCACCCCCTTGACGTGAGACTGGCGCCAAAAATTCATATAAATACCAAAACCCCCGGAAAGAACCCTAGATTGGAAGTTCCGCCCCCGCAAGCCTCTCTAGCGGCCATGACGGCCACTGATACGTCTCCAACATATCTATAGTTTTTGATTGTTCCATGTTATTATATTATCTGTTTTGGATGTTTTATATGCATTAATATGCTATTTTATATTATTTTTGGGACTAACTTATTAACCCAAAGCCCAGTGCCAGTTTCTGTTTTTCCTTGTTTTTGAGTTCTATAGAAAAGGAATATCAAACCGAGTCCAAACGAGCTGAAAATTTAAGGTGATTTTTTATGGACCAGAAGAAGTCCACGAAGCATCGGGGTTGAGCCAGAAGAGTCCCGAGGCAACCACAAGGGTAGGGGGCGCGCCCCCTAGCTTGTGGGTCCCTCGGGAACCTTCTTGACATGAGACCGACGCAAAAAATTCCTATAAATCCCGAAACCCCTGGAAAGAAACCTAGATCGGGAGTTCCGCCGCCGCAAGCCTCTGTAGCCATGAAAAACCAATCGGGAGCCGGTTCTGGCACCCTGCCAGAGGGGGAAACCATCACCGGAGTCCATCTTCATCATCCCGGCTGCCTCCATGACGTGGAGGGAGTAGTTCACCCTCAGGGCTGAGGGTATGTGCCAGTAGCTATGTGTTTGATCTCTCTCTCTCATGTTCTTGATTTGTCATGATCTTGATGTACCGCGAGCTTTGTTAATATACTGGTGAAATTAGTCTTCCTCTTTGAGGTTACGTTATGTTGGATTGAGTATTGGATTTCATAACACTTGATGTATGTCTTGCGATGGCATATCTGTGGTGACAATGGGATGTTCTGTTGATTCACACCATGTATGTTTTGGCACTCAACTCGTGGATTCCCGAGGTGACATTGGGGTAATCTATGCATAGGGGTTGATGCACATTTTCATCCTACGTTCTCCGATAGAAACCTTGGAGTGACTCTTTGTCGCACGTTGAGGGGTTGCCATATGATTTAATTATGTTATCATTGTTGAGATAATTTGCACTAGTGAAAGTATGAACCCTAGGCCTTGTTTTCAAGCATTGCAATACCGTTTTGCTCACTTTTACTACTTTCTACCGTGCTGTTTATATATTTTCAAATTACCAAAATCTATATTTACTATCCATATTACACTGGTATCACCATCTCTTCACCGAACTAGTGCACTTATACAATTTACCATTGTATTGGGTGTGTTGGGGACACAAGAGACTCTTTGTTATTTGGTTGCAGGGTTGTCTGAGAGAGACCATCTTCATCCTATGCCTCCCACGGATTGATAAACCTTAGGTAATCCACTTGAGGGAAAATTGCTATTGTCCTACAGAACTCTGCACTTGGAGGCCCAACACGAGTCTACAAGAAGAAGGTTGTGTAGTAGACATCATTGATCAACCTTATTAATGATTCTTTTAGGAGGCATGTGGTCGATGAATTTAGTAAGCACAACCTTCTCTACTCACCTTTTATTTTCTATTATTTTATTCAATAAAATGCCATGATTATCCTATTTTGAATTATCCGTGCAATAAAAAATAGCCCAAAAATAAAAGTGCTCAAAATGATCTAAAATTTTAACATGAATTTTTATAGAATATTTAAGAACTTTTGGCACTTAAAACATCCCAGGGGATGCCCCAGGTGCCCACGAGGCACCAGGGTGCGCCCTGGTGTCTTGTGGGCCCCTGATTGCTTGTATCTACGTTGGTATTTCCCCGAAGAGGAGAGGATGATGCAACACAACAACTGTAAGTATTTCCCTCGGTTATGAAACCAAGGTTATCAATCCAGTAGGACAACCAAGCAACACTATGTAAACAATACCTACACACAAATAACAAATACTTGCAATCCAACGCGTAAGTGGGGTTGTCAATCCCTCCTCGGTATTGAGATAGATTAAATTGTATGAGATTGGATAAATAGATCTACCGAAAACACAAAATAAAATAAATAAAAAGAGCAGCAAGGTATTTTTGGTTTTTTGGAATAATAGATCTGAAAACAATATGGTAGAAAATAGAACCCGGGGCCGCAGATTTCACTAGTGGCTTCTCTCAAGAAAATAGCATATGCTGGGTAAACAAATTACTGTTGGGCAATTGATAGAAGAGAAAATAATTATGACAATATCCGAGGAAATGATCATGTATATAGCGATCACGTCCAATATTAGTAGACCGACTCCTGCCTGCATCTACTACTGTTACTCCACATATCGACCGCGATCCAGCATGCATCTAGTGTATTAAGTTCATGGAGAAATGGAGTAATGCAATAAGAACGATGACATGATGTAGACAAGATCTATTCATGTAGGAATAGACCCCATCGTTTTATCCTTAATAGCAATGATACATGCGTGCCTCGCTACCCCTTCTATTCCTGGGTGAGCACACCGCAAGATCGAACCCACCACAAAACATCTCCCCGTTGCAAGAAAAATCAATCTAGTTGGCCAAACCAAACCAAAGTTTCAGAGAATAAATACCAGGCTATAATAATCATGCATATAAGAGATCAAAGAAGACTAAAATAATATTCATCGACAGATCTGATCATAAACTCATAATTCATCGGATCCCAACAAACACACCATAAAAAGAGTTACATTGACTAGATCTCCAAGAACATCGAGGAAAACATTGTATTGGGAATCAAAAAGAGAGAAGAAGCCACCTAGCTACTACCTACGGACCCTTATGTCTGTGGTAAAGTACTCACGCATCATCGGAGGAGCACCAATGAGGATGATGAACCCCTCCGTGATCGTGTTCCCTTCCGGCAAGGTGCCAGAAAAGGGCTCTAGATTGGATGTCGTGGTTCTGGAACTTGTAGCTGCTGGAATTGTTTTTCATCGACCCTAGGGTTTCCGGAATATTTGGTAGAGGCAGTGGAAAGGACTCCCGTGGGCCCCACTACCCACCTGGGAGCGCTAGGGGCCTCTGGCATGCCCCGGTGTCTTGTGGGCCCCATGGGCCTCCCCTCTGTTACTTCCTTGGCTCCCAGGTTGTCTTCTGTGCAGAAAAAATCTCCAAAAAGTTTGGTGGCATTTGGACTTCGTTTGGTACTGATATTCTATGATGTAAAAAACAAGCAAAAAACAGCAGCTAGCACTGGGCACTATGTCAATAGGTTAGTCCCAAAAGGTGATATAAAGTTGCTATAAAATGAATATAAAACATCCAAGAATGATAATGTAACAGCATGGACCAATCAAAAATTATAGATACATTGGAGACGTATTATCCCCATAGGGACCCCCTCACTTATTCCTTCAGCCCACTTCGTCTCTTACCTCTAGCCAAAATTCCTGGTAGCTTCTCTCTCTCTCTCTCTCTCTCTCTCTCTCTCTCTCTCTCTCTCTCTCTCTCGTGTTCTTGCTCCCAAACCTGAGATTTTCGATCTCTTTGCTCGGAGCTCCATTTCCGAAACTATTTTGGGGGATTGTTACTTGGTATGTGACTCCTCCATTGATCCAATTAGTTTTTGCTCTAGTGTATTATATTTTGCATAATTATCTACTCTTGGTGCTACTGAAAATGTACTTGCATGTTGAATTCTTTGAGTTCCAAGTAGTTTGAATGCTTGATATAGCCTCTAGGCATCCATACGAGTAGTTGCTATCAATGATGTGAAGTTTTGTTGACATCATTTTGTGGCCCAAAAATTTCAGAAATTTGTTCATAGGAAAAATGAATTTCTTCCGAAGGAGTTCCTCGAAGCGGAATGCCAATGGAGTCCCTGGGGACTCCTCGAACATCGACCTCAACATTCTGCGTAGGACTGAGGTCCGGCCGTGCTAATGGACGCACAATGCCTTCATGAATGAAGCCGAATTCTACCAAGAGTTCACGCGATTCGTTGCAAATGTTCTACTAACCAACTTCCTCGTAGATGAGTGTGACCAACACCACATCCTTACGAATTCCTTTGTGCAAAATTTTCATTTCTTGAATAGGCACAAACCTCCCATGGTGCGCTTTGATTTATATGCTGAACATCATCAGATACCACTTGCTGAATTTTGTGAGATATGTTTGATCCCCTTTGATAGGGAAATAACAGAACCTCGACTGGAGGAGTTTGAGGACTTCCTCCACACTTTAACTATGGGAGAGGAAAGGAGTGTGTCGAAAGCCCGAGCCACTACCTTGCGATTTACCGTTGTTCATTACTTTGGTTTATTCATAGGGAAATGCTTGACTGCTAGAGAGCAAGGTGGTGCAATATGTGCCCCTAACTTTGCCATTTTATGCCGCAAACTTCATAACAATAATACTTATAACCTTGGAGCTATCATTGCACGCCGCCTGCACACTAATAGGACTAAGGGTGAAATTCATGGTGCTATGCTACTCGCCCAGCGAGACGTTTTAATGTTAACATACGCCCTCATGGTTACTTGTTGCCTTCAATTTACCTAGATCACCAGTCGATGCAGGACCACCACTTCCTTGATGCCTCTGAGCATCCTCACCACAATCGTTTAACTTGCACCCACTTTGTTTGACTCTCATGTCAGGAATGGATACACCGTCCTACCAGCGGACATTGTTGCTTACCAGAACGCATTGGCAACGGAAGAGGATGAGGTCCAGGAGTGGGCGCTCAGGTGCCGACAGCTCAGCACTTCATGGGACCAGATGGCTATTACGGATGGTGATTACCAAGCTAGGCGAAAGCCTAAGCTTGGGGGAGTACGTATTTATCACCGACATTATATTCATGTTTACACATTTCATTCCAGTTGTCGGTGTTCATCCTTTTTCATTGTATAGGCCATGCTAGATTTATTTTCTCGCTTATCTTCTTGTGTGTTTGAAAAAACTTAGAGAAAATACAAAAATATTTCTCGCTTCTTTTCGGTTTCTGTTTCTAGTTTAAATTAGTTGTAGTATTAAAAGAAAACAAAAATTTCTCGTTTCTTCTTTTGCTTGTTGGGAGTTTTCCCGCATAAATAGTTTTTTCTCATTTTTATTTCCCTTCTTTAATTTGTTTCCTTCAAGAAAAGCTAAAACTCTAAAAATATTTCAGTGTGTTTCTCTGAAGTTCTTTTCTTTTGTTGAGTCATTGCGAGGAGAAGACCACGATGAAAATGTTGAGTGGCTCTCATATGCATTAATTATTGATCTAACCATGAGCCATATTATTTTGTCTTCTCCTTTGAATAAAATGTTTGCAGATTCCAGCTTAGTCCATGGCACTCTTGCACTATTATTATTTTCATATCATTTGGTCGTGCAAGTGAAAGGCAATAATGACGATAATTTGATGAAGTGACTGTGGCAAGGAACAAGGAAAAGAGGTATGAACTAAACTTGTTTTTTGTTTTTGTAAATATATTTAACTCAGTATCTATGATTCAGCATATTATGATTAAACATGTTTATAATGAAAACTAGAGATTATAGTTGCTCATGCCATGCTTAAGTAGCTAGGAGTGGATAATGATTTATCTTGGGTATCAACATGCATGAAAATGATTGTGATGTATTAGCATGATATGGTATCCTTCTCTGAATGTTTCAAGTGGCTTGACTTGGCACATGTTCAAGCATGTAGTTGATTCAAAACCAACATAGGCTACACGATATTCATGTTCATGGTGTTTATATCCTACTCATGCTAGTATTCAATGTTAATTATTCATAATGCATGTTTATGACCATTTTCACTCTCTAGTTGGTCGCTTCTCAACCTATTTGCTAGCCTTCGCCTGTACTAAGCGGTAATGCTGCTTATGCATCAAACCATTAAACCAAAAGTTGTTCCAAATGAGTCCACTATATCTACCTATATGCGGTATTACTTTGCCATTCCAAGTAAATTTGCATGTGCCACCACTAAATATTCCAATGAATATCTATTTTGTGTGCGCGTACCGCTCATGGAGCGACATGGGGCAATTAGTATCTTCCCTGCTAAGCGGGTTATTCTCACGATGAGTGTTTCTTCACTTGTACTTGCACAAGAGGGGCTGGTAATCGGGATGCCAGGTTCCATGTTTAAAATTGCAAATTATAAAACAAACTCCCCCTGAAAGTTGTTGGTATGGAGGGCACACGAGGATTTGGCTAGCCAGGTTGTGTTTGTTGGTGGGGGGGGGGGTAAACTTTACTTTACCGCTTGGGAACCGCCACTAATTTGTTTGACAAGGAAGATATTTAAAACTCTTGGTCATGATGTTTATAGGAAAGGTATACCTCCCAAAATTATATTTATCTCTGATTAAGCTTTGATCTATGGCGCCACTGTAAATCCATGCTTCCCTTTGCGAATGGCCTATCCATTTATTTTATGTTATTTTACTTTTATTGTTGAGTCATCACCTTCTCAAACAAGCACCAGTCCTGAGAGCACTATTTTCATTCTCATGCATTGTGTATAGTTAATGTTGTGTGCATCATGACTGGATCTCTTCTACCATGAATTACAATGTTTAGTCGCTGCTGAACTTTAGAGGTGCTTTGCATTTATGTTTTGCGGTATCAGAAAGGGCTAGCGAGATACCATGTTGTCATATTATATCATGATTCTTTTGACAAAGTATTGGCATTTGAGATATTTTATTATTTCTCGCTATTTGATTATGCCATTGATATGAGTGAATATAATTTCTAAAAGTTATCATTTGCATGGTTAGTGATGTTTCTTGAGACTGCGTAGGTATTTCCCCTAAGAGGAAGGGATGATGCAGTACAGCTACGGTAGGTATTTCCCTCTGTTATGAAACCAAGGTATCAATGTAGTAGGAGAACCAAGCAACACTATGTAAACGGTACCTACACACAAAGAACAAATACTTGCAACCCAATGCGTAAGAGGGGTTGTCAATCCTTCCTAGGTAACGGTGCCAGAAATTGGCAAGTTGATGGGAGAATATTTGTGATAGATTGGATAAATAGCTCTCAATAAAACGAAAAATAAAATAAGTACTAAAAAGTGCAGCAAGGTACTTTTGGGTTTTTGGAATAATAGATCTGAAAATAAAAGTGAACAAAAATAGATCTCAAGGCAAATATGATATAGAATAGACCCGGTGTAGTAGATTTCACTAGTGGCTTCTCTTGGGAAAATAGCATACGACAATTGATTGAAGATCGAATAATTATGACAATATCCAAGGCAAGGATCAATATATAGGCATCACATCCAAGATTAGTAGACCGACTCCTGCCTGCATCTACTACTATTACTCCACACATCGACTACTATCCAGCATGCATCTAGTGTATTAAGTTCATGGAGAAACAAAGTAATGCAATAAGAACAATGCCATGATGTAGACAAGATCTATTCATGTAGGAATAGCCCCCATCTTATTATCCATAATAGCAACGATACATGCGTGTCTTGCTGCCCCTTCTGTCACTGGGAAAGAACACCGCAAGATCGAAACCATTACAAAGCACCTCTTCCCATGGCAAGAAAAATTGATCTATTTGGCCTAACTAAACCAAAGATTCGAAGAAGAAATACGTGCATATAAATAATCATGCATACAAGAGATCAAAGAAGACTCAAATAATATTCATGGATATAGATCTGATCATAAACTCAAAGTTCATCGGATCCCAACAAACACACCACAAAAATGAGTTACATCAAATAGATCTCCAAGAGACCATTGTATTGAGAATCAAAAGAGAGATAGGAAGCCATCTAGATACTGCCTACGGACCCTTAGGTCTATGGTGGACTACTCACGCATCATCGGAGCGGCACCAATGAGGATGATGAACCCCTTCGTGATGGTGTAGATTGGATCTCGTGGTTCTTATACTTGCGGCATCTGGAATTGTGTTTCGTCGACTCCCCTAGGGTTTCTAGAATATTTGGGAATTTATAGGGCAAAGAGGCAGTGCAATTTGGCTCTATGGCGGGCACAACCCCCATGGGCATGCCCTGGTGGGTTGTGCTACCCACAGGCCTCCCCTCTAGTAGTTTTTTGGCCCATATGGTGTCTTTTGGTCCAGAAAAAATCTCCAAAAAGTTTTGCTGCATTTGGACTCCGTTTGGTACTGATATTCTACGAAGTAAAAAACAAGCAAAACAACAATTGGCACTAGGCACTATGTCAATAGGTTAGTCCCAAAAAATGATATAAAGTTGCTATAAAATGATTGTAAATCATCCAAGAATGTTAATATAACAACATGGAACAATAAAAAAATATAAATACATTGGAGACGTATCAGTTAGTTATAATCTTTGCTGAAAACCTGGGTATTATTTAAGCATATATATAGATACAAGAACAAAAGAGTTCGTAAAAGTTTTCTTTATCACTTTCAGTTTGTCAACTGAATTGCTTGAGGACAAGCAATGAGTTAAGCTTGGGGGAGTTGATACGTCTCCGTCGTATCTACTTTTCCAAACACTTTTGCTCTTGTTTTGGACTCTAAATTGCATGATTTGAATGAAACTAACCCTCACCGACGTTCTTTTAGCAGAACTACCATGGTATTGTTTTTTGTGCAGAAATAAAATCTCTCAGAATTGGACAAAACTTTTTGGAGACTTTTTTATGGAATATATAAAAAATACTGGAGCCAAGACCCAGAGGAGGGGAGCCACCAGGGCGCGACCTGGTGCCTCATGGGGCCCATGTGGCTCCACTAACCCTAATCTCAATCCTATAAATTCCTATTTCCTGAGAAAAAATAAGAGAGGAAGTTTCATTGTGTTTCACGATACGGAGCTGCCTCCAGCTCGTGTTCTTCATCGGGAGGCCAAATCTGGAGTTTGTTCGGGGATCCAGAGAAGGGGATCTTCCGTCATCATCATCATCAACCATCCTCCATCACAAATTTCATGATGCTCACTGCCGGGAGTGAGTAATTCCTTCATAGGCTTGCTGGACGGTGATGGGTTGGATGAGATTTATCATGTAATCGAGTTAGTTTTGTTAGGGCTTGTTCCCTAGTATCCACTATGTTCTGAGATTGATGTTGCTATGACTTTGCTGTGCTTAATGCTTGTCACTAGTGCCCAAGTGCCATGATTTCAAATCGGAACCGTTTATGTTTCCACCAATATATTTGTGTTCTTGATCCTATCGTGCAAGTTATACACACCTGCTATGTGTTATGATCCACATACCCCAAGGTGACAATAATTGGGATTCTTTTTGGTGATTACCTTAGTTTGAGGAGTTCATGTATTCATTATGTGTTAATGCTTTGTTCCGATTCTCTATTCAAAGGAGGCCTTAATATCCCTTAGTTTCCTTATGGACCTCGCTGCCACGGGGGGGGGGGGGGGGGGGGTAGGACAAAGGATGTCATGCAAGTTCTTATCATAAGCATGTATCACTATATGCGGAATACGTGGCTACATCACATTGATGAATTAGAGCTAGTTCAGTGTCGCCCTAGGTTATAACTGTTTCATGATGAATGTTATCCAACATAATCATCAATCCAATGCCTACGAGTTTTTCTCATATTGATCTTTGCTAAGTTACTATTGTTGCTGCTTCTTGCTACTATCACAATTGCTACAAAACTATTACTGCTACTATTACTGTTACTGTTACTATTATTGCTATTGCTATCAAACCACCATATTAATGTGCTACTGATCACTCTATTGCAGATATTTAGTTTCTAGGTGTGGTTGAATTGACAACTCAACTGCTAATACTTGCAAATATTCTTTGGCTCCCCTTATGTGGAATCAATAAATTTGGGTTGAATACTCTACCCTTAAAAATTGTTTCAATCCCCTATACTTGTGGGTTATCAGTGGCACCGATCAGAAATCTTGGTGGCACTGGCCTGTGTAAAAGATAAAAACGTTGGAGGTCTCAGTGGGACCGACTAGAAACATTTCGGATGGACCGATGCGCAATGGTAAGGCAGAACCTCGCTTTGGTGGCACCGATTGCATCATCTTGGTAAGACCAAAGTAAGTGCAATAAGCAATAGAAGGTTGGCAATCCATCTCGGTGGCACCGATTGCAAAACTTGGTAAGATCGAAATAATTACAACATGCAACAAAGAGTTGGCAAGGCCATCTTGGTGAGACCGAGATCCATATCGGTGTATCTGATTTGTTAGGGTTTGGCTGTGGTAGTGTCCACATGATCTAGGTGGGTCCGGATAGGTATGTTTCAGCGGGACTGAGTTGGAATGTAGGGTTTTGGACATATTTGGATAGAGGAAGTGGCTAAGAGTCACTAAGCACTTGAGCAAATAGATCATTATCAAAACCTCATCCCCTTTTAATAGTATTGGCTTTCCTATGGACTCAATGTGATCTTGGATCACTTAACCAAAAATGTAGAGTCTTGAGCTTTTCCAATCCATTTCCTTAGCATTTTGAAGGGGTCCACATCCTCCTGTCCTTGCCATGCCACTGTTGAACTTGTCTGAAATATACTAGATAGAACTATTAGTCCAACAAAAGATATGTTGACATTAATTACCAAAACCACCAAGGGAGCCCTTGTACTTTCAGGATTCCACTCTAGAATGGAGATCCCCAAAGTAGACTCGAAAAAAGACCCGTAGAAAAATATTCGCTTTAAGAAGTGATAACCCACAAATATAGGGGATTGCAATAGTTTTTGAGGGTAGAGTATTCAATCCAAATTTATTTATTCGACACAAGGGGAGCCAAAGAATATTTGCAAGTATTAGCAGCTGAGTTGTCAATTCAACCACACCTGGAGATTAATTATCCGCAGCAATATGATCGGTAGCCAAGTAATATGACAATTTTGATAGCAGTGATAATAGTAATAGTAACGGTAACAATGATAGCAATGGTTTTGTAGCAGTTGTGACAACAACAATAACAATAGTAACTTAGCAGAAACAATATGTGGAAAATTCGCAAGCATTGGATCGGTAGATTCATTCGATGATATTCATCATATAACAGTCATAACCTAGGGCGATACAAAACTAGCTCTAGTTCATAAAAACAATGTAGGCATGTATTTTGTAAATTGTCATACTTGCTTATGGAAAGAACTTGCATGACATCTTTTGTCCTACCCTCCCGTGGCAGCGGGGTCCATATGGAAACTAAGGTATATTAAGGCCTCCTTTTAATAGAGAACTGGAACAAAGCATTAGCGCATAGTGAATACATGAACTCCTCAAACTACGGTCATCACCGGAAAGTATCACGAATACTATCAATCCGGGGTTTACGGATCATAACACATAATAGGTGACGGTACTACAGCTAGCAGGTCGCGGTACTACTGCCCCCTACCAGCTTCCGTTATGCTCTTACCTCTCAGTGATCTTTTTGCTCATGTTTTGTGGCTTATGCTCATTCTTTCTGGTTGTTTGCGTGTTCTTGTGTGTGGTTCCAGGTGATGAGGTTCCTGAGCATCCGGCCCATCGTTTCAACCCCGGTCGTGCCACGTCCAAGCGCTACCGCACTACTGAGCCTGCCGGAGGTTCCTCAAGTGCTCCACCTCCACCTCAACTCCAAAAGAAGATTGGTGTCAAGCCGAAGCAATCTGGCAAAACAGTGACAGAGATGCAACCCAAGGAGTTCTAGGCAAGGCGGCGCCGCAACCCCTATGAGGCTAACCAAGATCCCACGTTGGTCAACCGTCCGTTCTGGAATAGGTTCCGGTTTGCCATCTTCTTTGACGTTCTCAAGGCCAGGAAGAATCTCTTTGTCAACGTGCATTCCATCGACACCGACCACATGGAGAAGGATCCTGAGTATTTTGGTGAAGCTCTTGAGATGTGCACTCAACTGAACATTCTTGGGATCATGCTATTCAACAAAGACTATGATGCTGATATTGTGGCTCAATTCTATGCCACGGTTCATCTCGGGACTGATGAGGATAGGACACTGACTTGGATGACCAATTGCAAGCTGCTTTCAGTCAAGTGGAAAGCTTTCATGGAGTTGATTGGGGTACAAGATCTAGGACTTGAGTCTCCTATTGGCTTTCGTCCTCACCGCAACACCAACGCCACTCACAAGCAAGCTCTATGGCTCTACTGCACTTTGAGGATCAATCCTGAAACGAAGAAGGAAACTTATGAGCTGCCTGCCTATCTGGATATCCTTCACCGTATCTTCAGAGAGACTCTTTTCCCTCGTATCGGAAATCTGGATCAGGTTCACTCCTATCTCATGGACATGCTTCTCTTTTGCCAGCGTCAGAAGGAACAGAACACCGGAGAGTCCCTGGATATTTCCCATGTCATGTGGTCTGAGCTGTTATCTGCTATCTCCGAGCGCAAGTGCCCGATTTACGGTCCTTTCATCATGCTACGCATTGAGAAGGCCTGGGATCGTGTCTATCCCAAGGTGATGCTGGAGACTGGAGAGTTGGTGTCTCACGACATCAAGTGTCTGAGGAAGAAGGATAACTGGGGCACTCAGGCCCCTAAGACCGGAGTCCCTTCGTCTACTACTGCCATGGAGACCGAGGAGGAGACTGGGGCTGATGATGATGATGATGATGACTACATGCCTTCTGAGGCAGAGCCCTCTTGGGCAAAGAAGCTCAAGTCTAAGATGAAGAAGTTGTTCTGCATGGAGGCTCATGGTTAGTACATGACTCATGTGGCTGAGAAGAAGGTTCGAGGTCGCCACAAGGAGCTCATGCGACAGTTGGGTGCTATAGTCAACAGTGGATCTGAGGACCAGCTTACTAAGGAGGAGGAGTGGATTCAGCAGCACTGCCCGTGGACCGATTCTGAGGCCGAGCACTTCTAGACTGACGACGGTGGCGCAGATGATCCCGCTGACATCTGATGTGTGTGTCCGTCTACTGCTATCACCTGGAGCCGTAGCAACACTCCCTCTCCTTTTTGGTGTCTCGATGCCAAAGGGGGAGAGAGTTTAGGGATTTGTGCTTTGTGTCATCCGTTTTCTGTGTTTTCTGTGCTTGTGGTTTTATCGCTATTTGCTTTAGTTGGTTTGTGTCAGTGAGACCTATGTTGGTTTGTGTCAGTAAGACCTAAGTTCCCGTCATATGGTGTGAGACATATGCTACCTTATATTTCCAGTATAATTATCTATGTCACCATATCTTATGAGTTGCATGCTTATCTCGTTAGTTTATCTATGCTCCTCTCATATATCATGCTTAGGTGTTTGGTCGGTCTCTAAAATGTAGGGGGTGCGTTGATCCTAGTATGTGTGCCGTGTAGTCCAAAGCACTTATCGAGATAGCACACATCTAGGGGGAGCCCATCTACATTTTAGGACGGTGGGTTTTTGCGCTTGTCCCATATCTTTCTTGTTTGTGCAAATCCCCTATTGTCATCAATCCACCAAAAAGGGGGAGATTGTAAGGGCATATTTATCCCCAAGTGGTTTTGGTGATTGATGACAATGCATTTGCGGACTAATCGTGTGCGTTAAGTTCTTTCAGAGATTCATCCATTGGCACGAGATGATTACCTCCCCTCGGTGTTTTATTCAAGACGGTGTAGCTCCTTCGCTTCGTTGTTGGTGGACTAGTTTCGTAGGAGTCACCGTACTATCAAGGGGGATCCGCTTTGGTAAGACTAGGGTGGAATCAACACGTACACATCCCTATCACACCCGTCGTCTTCCTTCCGCATCATTGGAGCTGCTGTTTTTCTTCCGTACCTGCTCCGTTCTGTCCCAGCGGTAGTACCGCGGTCAACAGCGGTAGTACCGCCGAAGCCCTCCAGCGGTAGTACCGCTCCTCGAAGCGGTAGTACCGCTCTCAGCGGTAGTACCACTCCAAGCGGTAGTACCACTCTCGCCTCGATTCGAGACCGGTGTTTCTCGTGTCGGGTTTTGCGGTACTAGGAGTGGTAGTAGTGGCGGTAGTACCGCTCCAAGCGGTAGTACCACTCTTACTCCCGCGGTAGTACCGCTCTGGGGCCAGGGCCCTGTCTTCCTCGCCAGCGCAGTAGTACTGCTGGGTAGGGAGCGGTAGTACCGCTCTCAGCGGTAGTACCGCCCTTCCCTAGCGGTAGTACCGCTCTGTGCGGGGATGTACAATGGGGTAACGGTTGGATTGTTTTCCCCACTATATAAAGGAGCCTTCTTCCCCAAAGTTGACCTACCTCTTTCCCCCAAAGCTCCATTGTTGCTCCAAGCTCCATTTTCGCCCGATCTCTCTTCCTAGCCAATCAAACTTGTTGATTTGCTCGGGATTGGTTGAGAAGGCACCGATCTACACTTCCACCAAGAGAAATTTGATTCCCTCTCTTATCCCTAGCGGATCTTGTTACTCTTGGGTGTTTGAGCACCCTAGACGGTTGAGGTCACCTCGAAGCCATACTCCATTGTGGTGAAGCTTCGTGGTGTTGTTGGGAGCCTCCAATTGTTGTGGAGATTGCCCCAACCTTGTTTTAAAGGTTCGGTCGCCGCCTTCAAGGGCACCAATAGTGGAATCACGACATCTCGCATTGTGTGAGGGCGTGAGGAGAATACGGTGGCCCTAGTGGCTTCTTGGGGAGCATTGTGCCTCCACACCGCTCTAACGGAGACGTACTTCCCCTCAAAAGGAAGGAACTTCGGTAACACATCCTCGTCTCCACCGGCTCCACTCTTGGTTATTTCGTGCCTTTACTCTTGCAAGCCTACTTGTGTTGTTTCCATTGCTTGCTTATGTGCTAGCTGTATTTGCATCATATAGGTTGCTCACCTAGTTGCATATCTAGACAACCTATTTTGTTGCAAAGTTTAAATTGGTAAAGAAAAGCTTAAAAATTGTTAGTTTCCTATTCACCCCCCCTCTAGTCAACCATATCGATCCTTTCACCTCCGAGGACCTCCGCCTCTAAGAACTCCTTCCATCGAGGTTCATCATATTTGTGTACAATTTTCTGAAATTGTTTGGGGTCACAAAATTTTTGCCAAAAAAAAACTTCACAAGATTGATAGCAATTACTCATAGAGATGCATGGAGGCCATTTCAAGCATTCAAACTACTTAGAACTATAAGAATTCAACATGCAAGCTCACCTACAGCAGCACCAAGAGTAGTGATGACCCACAAGTATATGGGGTCAATTGTAGCCTTTTCGATAAGTAAGAGCGTTGAACCCAACGAGGAGCAGAAGGAAATGACAAGTGGTTTTCAGCAAGGTATTGTCTGCAAGTGCTAAAATTGTAAGTAGCGGAGTAGTTTGATAGCAAGATAATTTGTAACGAGCAAGTAGCAAAAGTAGAAACAAAAGTGCAGCAAGGTAGCCCAATCCTTTTGAGGCGAAGGACAGGCCAAAACGGTTTATTATGATAAGCAAAGTGTTCTTGAGGGTACACGGGAATTTCATCTAGTCACTTTCATCATGTTGGCTTAATTCGCGTTTGGTACTTTGATAATTTGATATGTGGGTGGACCGGTGCTTAGGTGTTGTTCTTACTTGAATAAACCTCCTACTTATGATTAACCCTCTCGCAAGCATCTGCAATTACCTAAAAAGTATTAAGAATAAATTCCAACCATAGCATTAAACTTTTGGATCCAATTGGTCCCTTACGGAATAGCGCATAAACAGGGGTTTAAGCTTCTATCACTCTCGCAACCCACCATCTAATAACTACTCCAGAATGCATTTCCTTAGGCCCAAATATGGTGAAGTGTCATGTAGTCAATGTTCACATGACACCACTAAGAGAATGGCAACATACATATCATCAAAATATAGAACACATATCAAGTTCACATGATTACTTGCAACATGATTTCTCCCGTTACCTCAAGAATGAAAGTAACTACTCACAAATGATAAACATGCTCAAGATCAGAGGGGTATTAATTAGCATAATGGATCTGAACATATAATCTTCCACCAAATAAACCATATAGTAATCAACTATAAGATGTAATCAACACTACTAGTCACCCACAAGCACCAATCTATAGTTTTGATACAAAGATTGAACACAAGAGATGAACTAGGGTTTGAGAGGAGTTGGTGCTGTGAAGATGTTGATGAAGATAGCCCTCCCCAAGATGGGAGAGTTGTTGGTGATGATGATGACGATGATTTCCCCCTCCGGGAGGGAAGTTCCCCCGGCGGAATCACTTCGCCGGAGGGCAAAAATGCTCCTGCCCAAGTTCCTCCTCGAGGTGGCGGCGCTTCATCCCGAATGTCCTCCTATGATTTTTTTTCTAGGTTAAAATGACGTATATACCAGAAGATGGGCACCAGAGGTGGGCCGAGGAGGTTAGCACCCACCAGGGCACGCCTGGGCCTCCTAGCGCGCCCTGGTGGGTTGTGCCCACCTGGTGGCCCTCCTCTGGTACTTATTTGCTCCAATATTTATCAAATGTTCCATAAACATTCCTCAGGAAATTTCAAATCAGTTGGAGTTGTGCAGAATAGGTAGCTTGACGTAGCTTTTTCAGGTCGAGATTTCCAGTTGCCGAAATTCTCCCCCTTGGTGCATACCTTGCATATTATGAAGGAAAAGGCATCAGAATTACTCCAAAAAGTATTATTATACAATAAAACAACATAAATAACAGTAGGAAAACATGATGCAAAATGGACGTATCAACTCCCCCAAGCTTAGACCTCGCTTGTCCTCAAGCGAAAACCAAAATCAAGAAACTTATCCACATGCTTCAAGAGAGAGAGGTGTCGATAAAAAAATACGGACGTATCAGCATCATGTGACTTATAGTAATAGCAACAAACTTTAATATAAAACTTTTATCATAGACTTCTCATGAACAAGTGAAAATTCATCACAACATCAAAGTATAAAGCATAAACTCTATTGGAAACAGACAAACTATGTTCTTAGGCAACCTTGCAACTACAATTCATCATCTTTTTAGGAAGGATCATGTATCGGAGCCTTTAGGCAAGTCCACATACTCAACCATCATTTAGTCTTCTATGATTGCTAACACTCACCGCGTACACATGAGCAAAATGTTTCAACCAGACACAAAGAAAGATAGGGGCTTATAGTTTCGCCTCCCAACACACTCACCTCAAGGGTGATGTCAACAATAATAACTTATGCCAGAGTGAGGCGTTTTGGCTCCCAGGAGCATCTGCACCTGCGCTGAATAAAAAATCAAACAAATACTAGAAAAATTCAAAAAAATCCAATTTTTTTGGCATGGTAGATAATTTGGTGCGTGATGTCCGGTCCAAATTTCAAATCATTTGGACATCTGAGTAGCTCTCGGCAAAAAAGACAAATTTGGGGTCTGTTAAAGTGTACTGTTCTTATACTGTTCTAAACCAATTTGTCTTTTTTGCTGAGAGCTACTCAAATGTCCAAATGCTCTGAAATTTGGAGCACACCTCACACACCAAATTATCTGCCATGCACAATTTTTTTGGATTTTTTGAATATTTTTGAATTTTTTATGAATTATTTCTTGACCGGGTGCAGATGAGCCCGGGCTCAGAATTGGATATTCGCTTATGCCACCCATATTCAACTGGACATATGTGCCTAGATCTTTCCTCACCACATGATGCTTGCCAAAGGAGAAAAATAAAAGGAATAGAGAGAAAAACTTTGACTCTTGCATGAAAGTAAAACATAGGCCCTTCGCAGAGGTAAGCAAAGGTTGCCATGCGCTTTTGTTTATATGCTCAACCCCTTAGTGCAAGAGAACGTCATGTTATATTTCCCCTTGTGATGACAACCTTTATTGTGCAGTCTGTCGCTTTTATTCTTCACCATCACAAGTTCGTACAATGCTCAATTTTCCCTTACACTAAATGAAGGATCTTACTCAATCCATAGGTAGGTATGGTGGATTCTCAAACAAGATAGGGTTTAAGGGTTTTGGATGCACAAGTACTATCTCTACTTAGTGCGGAATTTTTGGCTTGCAAATATAGGGGCAAGCACCACATGTTGAATGATCTATGACAATATAACTTCTATGTGAATATGAAGAAACATAAATCATTAAGTTGTCTTCCTTGTCCAACATCAACAATTTTGGCATATAATATTTTGATGGGTGCTCACAATCATAAAAGATTTCCATGATAGTATATTTATATGTGAATCTTATCTTCCCTTTATTAATTCTTTCATGAGTTGCATCATTGACCAATGCTATGTTTGTCAATCTACAATAAAGTTTTCTACTTATACTTTTCCTTGTGTAATGTCATCACTTACCATAAGATTAGCATATGATCTTTTTCTTTTTATTTCCTTTATTTTTATTGCAACAAGAAAGTAAAGAAGGCAAAACTCAAACTAAACTTTATTATATCTCGCACATGATTACAAGGATTGATTACAAAAGGAAAGGATTGGACTAAACTTTTATTCATCTAATAGCAGAAGATAACCATTGATCTAACTAAGAAAGTAGAGGCAAAAGATAGTGGAGATTGATACAATACCGGGGCACCTCCCCCAAGCTTGGCGAAAGCCAAGGGGAGTGCCCATACCCAAGACTCAGTTTTCTTTTGGTGGTGATGAAGAAGATGGTTTCTTGTCATCGTTAGCTGCTCCAACGGGGTCTTCTCTCTTCAGCTCAATCTTCATCAACCAAGCATCCTCTTCCATATGAGCAGAGGGGGAAGAAGACATGATGCCTAGCTCAACAGATCTGACAGAAAAGAGCAAGAAAAGAAAACAGGAGATTTCTCCACGATAAGGAGGTTAACACGTTCGGGAAGTATATATAGATTTTCTATCTTGGGGAACAAGTAGAACGGAAGAAAAACGGAGTTCGGAAAGTACCTGAGGTGGGCATAACCCACCTGGGCGCAGCAGGCATGCCTGGCGCGCCCTAGTGTATCGTGCCCACCAGGGTCACTTTCTTGGACATTTCTTATTTTCCTAATTTTCTAAATATTCCAAAATTGAAAAAAAATTGCGGATTTTTCGGAGTCCGTTTACTTACCGTATCATGTACCTCCTTTTTTTCATTATTCTAGAGTGTTCCAGAAGGTTTACTTTATGTGTTCTTTCGGTGTCGAAGTTTGGATAACATTGCTTTCAACATTAATGGGCGTACCTGAGATATAGTGTTTTACTCCTTGCCCATTGACAACCTTCGGGTTAGTCCCTTCGACATTATTTATTTTGATAACTCCGGATCGATAGACCTCCTCGATCACATAGGGTCCTTCCATTTGGAGAGGAGTTTTCCTGCAAAGAATCTAAAACGAGAGTTGTACAAAAGAACATATTCTCTGACTTTGAACTCATGCTTTTGGATTCTTTTGTCATGCCATGTTTTAACTTTTTCTTTGAATAACTTAGCATTTTCATAAGCCTGGGTTCTCCATTCATCTAATGAGCTAATATCAAATAACCTCTTTTCCCCAGCAAGTTTGAAATCATAATTGAGTTATTTTATTGCCCAAAATGCTTTGTGTTCTAACTCAAGAGGCAAATGACAAGCTTTTCCATAAACCATTTTATATGGAGACATACCCATAAGATTTTTATAAGCTGTTCTATAAGCCCAAAGTGCATCATCTAATTTCTTAGACCAATTCTTCCGGGACCTATTGACAATATTTTGTAAGATTAGTTTTTTTTTCTCTATTTATAAGTTCAACTTGACCACTAGACTGAGGATGATAAGGTGACACAATTCTATGGTTAACATCATACATAGCAAGCATTTTACGGAAAGCACCATGAATAAAGTGTGAACCACCATCAGTTATTAAATATCTAGGGACTCCAAACCTTGGGAAAATAACTTCCTTAAGCATTTTAATAGAGGTGTTGTGATCAGCACTACTGGTTGAAATAGCTTCTACCCATTTAGTAACATAATCAACAGCAACCAAAATATGTGTATACCCATTAGAGGAAGGAAAAGGTCCCATGAAGTCAAATCCCCAACATCAAATGGTTCAACAACAAGTGAATACTTCATAGGCATTTCTTGACACTAACCGATATTACCTATTCTTTGGCATTCATCACATGATGAGACAAACTTACGGGCATCCTTGAAGAGAGTAGGCCAATAAAAACCAGATTGCAATACCTTATGAGCGGTTCTGTCTCCCGCGTGATGTCCTCCATAAGCTTTAGAGTGACATTTCTGTAGGATTTGTTCCTGTTCATGCTCAGGTACACAACGTCTAATAATACCATCTACTCCTTCTTTATAAAGATGTGGGTCATCCCAAAAGTAATGTCTTAAATCATAGAAGAATTTTTTCTTTTGTTGGTATGTGAAGCTAGGTGGTATGTATTTAGCAACAATATAATTAGCATAGTCAGCATACCAAGGTGTACTATGAGAAATATTTATTGCAGCTAGTAGTTCATTAGGGAAGCTATCATTAATTGGTTGTGGGTCATCAAGAATATTTTCAAGTCTAGACAAGTTATCAGCTACGGGGTTCTCTACTCCTTTCCTATCAGTGATATGCACATCAAATTCTTGTAGCAGAAGAACCCACCTAATGAATCTAGGTTTAGCATCTTTCTTTTCCATAAGATATTTTATTGCAGCATGATCGGTGTGAACAATTACTTTGGAATCAACAATGTAAGACCTGAATTTATCACAAGCAAACACCACTATTAAGAATTCTTTTTCAGTAGTAGCATAGTTTCGTTGAGCATTGTCTAGAGTTTTACTAGCATAATGAATAACATTTAGTTTCTTATCAACTCTTTTTCCTAGAACAGCACCAACAGCATAATCACTAGCATCACACATAATCTCAAATGGCAAGTTCCAATAAGGTGGTTGAACAACAGGTGCAGTAATTAAGGCTTTCTTTAGTGTTTCCAAGGCTTCCATACAATCATCATCAAACACAAAGGGAATATCCTTTTGCAAAAGATTAGTAAGAGGCATAGAAATTTTAGAAAAGTTTTTAATAAACGTCCTATAGAAACCAGCATGACCAAGGAAACTACGAATACCTTTGAGATCGTTAGGACATGGCATTTTCTCAATTGCATCAACCTTGGCTTTGTCCACCTCAATGCCTTTTTCAGAAATTTTATGGCCCAAAACAATACCTTGATTAACCATAAAGTGGCACTTCTCCCAATTCAAGATGAGATTTGTTTGTTCACATCTCTGCAAGACTCAATCAAGATTGCTTAAACAATCATCAAAAGACTTCGCATAAACAGAAAAGTCATCCATTAAAACCTCAACAATCTTTTCACAAAAATTAGAGAATATAGCAGTCATACATCTTTGAAAGGTAGCAGGTGCATTACATAAACCGAAAGGCATACGTCTATAAGCAAATGTTCCAAAAGGACAAGTAAAAGTGGTCCTTTCTTGATCAGATTGTAAAACATGTATTTGTGAAAAGCCAGAGTATCCATCAAGGAAGCAAAAATGTATGTGCTTGGATAATATTTCTAACATTTGATCGATAAAAGGCAGAGGGTAATGATCTTTTCTTGTATCTTTATTTAATTTTCTATAATCAATTACCATTCTATAGCCCGTGACAATTCTTTGTGGAATAAGCTCATTCTTATCATTAGGAACAACAGTAATACCTCCTTTCTTAGGGACACAATGAACAGGACTTACCCATCTACTATCAGCTATAGGATAGATTATACCTGCTTCTAGAAGTTTCAATATTTCTGTTCTTACCACTTATTTCATTTTTGGATTTAACCGATGTTGGTGATCAACAACGGGTTTAGCATCAGGTTCCATATTAATCTTGTGCTGACATAGAGTGGGACTAATGCCCTTAAGATCATCAAGAGTATATCCAATAGCGGCCATGTGCTTCCTTAGAACTTTCAATAATCTTTCTTCTTCATGTTCTGAAAGGTTAGCACTAATAATAACAGGATATATCTTCTTTTCATCAAGATAAGCATATTTCAGAGTATCTGGCAATTGTTTTAGTTCAAACATGGGATCACCTTTAGGTGGAGGAGGACCTCCTAGAGTTTTAATAGGCAAATTGTGTTTAAGCAGAGGTTGTTGTTCGAAAAAGGTACTATCTATTTGATTTCTTACATGCATATGCAAATCATTTTCATGGTCTAGCAAATATTGTTCCAGAGGATCAGTAGGAGGTACAGCAGTAGAAGCAAGACCAATAATCTCATCCTTATTAGACAAATCTTTCTTATGAGGTTGTTTACTAAACTTGGAAAATTAAATTCATGAGATTCATCACCAAAGCTAACACCGACAGTTTGTTTCTCACAATCTATTTTGGCATTGACGGTGTTCAAGAAAGGCCTACCAAAAATAATGGGACAAAAGTCATCTTGTGGGGAGCTAAGAACAAGAAAATCAGTAGGGTATTTTATTTTCCCACACAAGACTTCAACATCTCTAAGAATCCCAATTGGTGATATAGTATCTCTATTAGGA
Source organism: Triticum timopheevii (assembly GCA_963921465.1). Classification (NCBI taxonomy): domain Eukaryota; kingdom Viridiplantae; phylum Streptophyta; class Magnoliopsida; order Poales; family Poaceae; genus Triticum; species Triticum timopheevii. The sequence continues at coordinate 121,226,426 of OY997270.1, forward strand.
AGTTTAATAGTGACATCTATGCCTTGTATTTCAGTAGGCACTATTTAATCTTTAATTTCTTGATATGAGGAGAAAGGAATATCACTCACACTAGCACCTAGGTCACATAACGCATGATAACAGTGATCTCCTATCTTAACTGAAACAACAGGCATGCCAACAATTGGTCTATGTTTATCTTTTCCTTCAGGTTTGGCAATTCTAGAAGCTTCACCACAGAAGTAAATAACATCAATATTATCAACTAAGAGATATTTAACCATAGCAACATTAGGTTCAACTCTGATTTGTTCAGATGGTTTGGGTGTTCTAACATAACTTTTGTTAACCATAGTTGAAGCTTTAGCATGTTCCTTCACCCTAATAGGAAAAGGTTTTTTTTCAATATAAGCAGTGGGAACAACTGGATCAACATTGTAAATAATGGTTTCTTCTTTAGATTTTACCGGTTCTTTAATTTCTTCTTTAATTGGTGGGTGAAATTTAAACCACTTCTCCTTAGGGAGATCAACATGAGTAGCAAAAGATTCACAGAAGGAAGCTACTATCTCAGAGTCAAGTCCATATTTAGTGCTAAACTTTTGAAAAGCTTCGGTATTCATAAAGGATTTAACACAATCAAACTTAGGTTCAATACCTGACTCTTTACCTTCTTCGAGTTCCCAATCTTCAGAGTTGTGTTTAATTCTTTCTAAAATATCGCATCGAAATTCAATAGTTTTCTTCATAAAGAACCAGTACAAGAAGTATCGAGCATCGATTGATCATTATGAGAAAGCCGAGCATAAAAATTCTGAATAATAATTTCTCTCGAGAGCTCATGATTGGGGCATGAATATAACATTGACTTAAGACTCCCCCAAGCTAGAGCGATACTTTCTCCTTCACGAGGCCAAAAATTATATATATAATTCCGATCACGATGAACTAGATGCATAGGATAATTTTTTTGATGAAATTCCAATTTCAAACGGTTCCAGTTCCTAGATCCAACATCATCGCATAGCCTATACCATGTCAATTATTTTCCCTTCAAAGATAAAGGGAAAACCTTGTTCTTAGCTTCATCTTCGGGCAGACCTGCAAGCTTAAACAATCCGCAAATTTCATCCACATATATCAAGTGCATATCAGGATGTTGGGTTCCATCTCCCGCATAAGGATTAGCTAGCAGTTGAACGTACCCGAAGGAATTTCATATTAAATACTTTTAGTAGGTGCATTAGGTTGAGGGGCAACTAATTGTGGTTCCGTTCGAGGTGAATATACCCGGAACAAACCCCTCAAAGGATTGTTTTCCATAGTAGCAAGTGACAATAAATTTCAGCATGTAGTAATAATGTTTCCTTACCAATTTCCTCTTAGCAAGAGCGCTTCACTCCCCGGCAATGGCGCCAGAAAATAGCCTTGATGACACACAAGTATATGGGGTCAATTGTAGCCTTTTCAATAAGTAAGAGTGTCGAACCCAACGAGGAGCAGAAGGAAATGACAAGTGGTTTTCAGCAAGGTATTGTCTGCAAGTGCTAAAATTGTAAGTAGCGGAGTAGTTTGATAGCAAGATAATTTGTAATGAGCAAGTAACGAAAGTAGTAAAAAAAGTGCAGCAAGGTAGCCCTATCATTTTGAGGCAAAGGACAGGCCAAAACAGTTTCTTATTATAAACAAAGTGTTCTTGAGGGTACACGGGAATTTCATCTAGTCATTTTCATCATGTTGGCTTAATTCGCGTTTGGTACTTTGATAATTTGATATGTGGGTGGACTGGTGCTTAGGTGATTTTATTACTTGAACAAACCTCCTACTTATGATTAACCCTCTCGCAAGCATCCGCAACTATGAGAAAAATATTAAGAATAAATTCTAACCATAGCATTAAACTTTTGGATCCAATCGGTCCCTTACGGAATAGCGCATAAACTGGGGTTTAAGCTTCTGTCACTCTTGCAACCCACCATCTAATAACTACTCCAAAATGAATTAGCTTAGGCCCAAATATGGTGAAGTGCCATGTAGTCGACGTTCACATGACACCACTAAGAGAATGGCAACATACATATCATCAAAATATCGAACAGATATCAAGTTCACACGATTACTTGCAACATGATTTCTCCCGTGACCTCAAGAATGAAAGTAACTACTCACAAATGATAAACATGCTCAAGATCATAGGGGTATTAAATAGCATAATGGATCTGAACATATAATCTTCCATCAAATAAACCATATAGTAATCAACTACAAGATGTAATCAACACTACTAGTCACCCACAAGCACCAATCTATAGTTTTGATACAAAGATTGAACACAAGGGATGAACTATGGTTTGAGAGGAGTTAGTGCTGTGAATATGTTGATGAAGATAGCCCTCCCCAAGATGGGAGAGTTGTTGGTGATGATGATGACGATGATTTCCCCCTCCGGGAGGGAAGTTCCCTCGGCGGAATCGCTCCGCCGGAGGGCAAAAGTGCTCCTGCACAAGTTCCACCTCGAGGCGGTGGCACTTCATCCCAATGTACTCCTTTGATTTTTTTTCTAGGTCAAAATGACTTATATACCAGAAGATGGGCACCGGAGGTGGGCCGAGGAGGGCAGCACCCACTTGGGCACGCTTGGGCCTCCTGGCGAGCCCAGGTGCGTTGTGCCCATCTAGTGGCCCTCCTCTGGTACTTATTTGCTCCAATATTTATCAAATATTCCATAAAAATTCCTCAGGAAGTTTCAGCTCATTAGGAGTTGCGCAGAATATGTAGCTTGACGTAGCTTTTTTAGGTCCAGATTTCCAGCTGCCGGAATTCTCCCCCTTGGTGCATAGCTTGCATATTATGAGGGAAAAGGCATTAGAATTACTCCAAAAGCATTATTGTACAATAAAACAACATAAATAACAGTAGGAAATCATGATGCAAAATGGACGTATCAAGTAGCTAATTATTCAAAATATAAACCACTGAAGCAAAAACTAATTGGACCAATGGAGGAGTCACATACCAAGTAGCAATCCCTCAAAATAGTTTCGGAAAAGGAGCTTCAAGCAAAGAGATTAAAATCCGCGGGTTTGAGAGCACGAACACAAGAGAGAGAGCAATGGTTAATTTTTTCTGGAGGTAGGTGATGACATGGGCGAAAGAGATAAGTGAGGGGGCCCACGTGGGGACCACAACCCACCAGGGCGCACCTCGGGCTACTGGCGTGCCCAGGTGGGTTGTGCCCACCTGGTGCACCCCCTCTAATGTTATTTGCACTAAAAATTCAGAAAAAATCAGAAAAAATCGTATTAAATTTTTAGGGCATTATGAGAACTTTTATTTTTGGGCCATTTTTTATTGCATGGGAAATTCAGAAAATAGGATAAACATGGCATTTTATTTTATTTAACTAAGAAAAACAGAAACAAAAGGTAAGGACAGAAGGTAGTGACTACCAAATTCATCAACTTCATACCTCTCAAAAATGATCCATTAATAAGGTTGATCAAGTCTTATTAACAACCACTTTCGATTAGCATGAAACCGAAGATTTTTCGTAAAACACTAAGTTACCTCAACGGGGATATGCATGTCCCCAACAATAAACATTCGTATTTCTTTTTGGTAATAGGTAGAGGTAGTTGAAAACTTCCAATAGTGATCGTCGGAGATTTTTCAATAGCATTAATACCATTCACTTGGAATTGTTTCTTTGGAAAGTGCACCATATGCTCATTACTATTGATATGAAAAGTGACCATGCTTTTATTGCAATCAATAACACCCCCTGCAGTATTCAAGAAGGGTCTACCAAGGATAATCAACATGTTGTTGTCCTCGGGCATCTCAAGTATAACAAAGTTAGTTAAAATAGCAACATTCGCAACAACAACGGGAACATCCTCACAAATACCGATAGGTATGGCAGTTGATTTGTTAGCCATTTGCAAAGATATTTCAGTAGGTGTGTGTTTATTTAAATCAAGTCTTTTATACCAAGAGAAAGGCATAACACTAACACCAGCTCCTAAATCATGGAAAGAAGTTTTAACATAGTTTCTTTTGATGGAGCAAGGTATAATTGGTATTCCTAGATCTCCAAGTTTTTAGGTACTCCAGCCTTAAAAGAATAATTAGCAAGCATGGTGGAGATTTCAGCTTTAGGTATCTTTCTTTTATTAGAGATGATGTCTTTCATGTATTTTGCATATATAAGGAGCCATCTTTAAAATATCAGTCAAGCGAGTGCGCAAAAAGACTGGCCTAAGCATTTCAACAAAGCATTCAAATTCTTCATCATCTTTCTTCTTAGTTGATTTAGGTGGGAAGGTCATGGGTTTTTGAACCCATGGTTCTCTTTCTTTAACATGTTTTATAGCAACAAAGTCTATTTTATCATATCTTTATTTTTAGTTTGTGGGTTATCAAGATCAATAGTTGGTTCCATCTCAACGTCATTATCTGGTTCTTTATCATTGTTTGGTTGAGTGTCTTCATGAACATCCTGATTATCTTTTTCATTATCACTAGATGAATGTTCATTACCGGTTTGAGTTTCAGCATCAGAGATAGAAACATCATTATTATCTTTGGGAGATTTTTCTATTTCAGGTTCACTAGAGGTATGCAAAGTCCTATCATTTTTCTTTTTCTTTTTAGACGGACTAGGTGCATCAGTGTTTATTCTTTGAGAGTCTTGTTCAATTCTTTTAGGGTGACCCTCAAGATAAAGTGGCTCCTGAGTCATTCTACCTCCTCTAGTTACTACTCTAATAGCATGGTCATTGATATTATTATTCACTTCCTCAAGCAGCTCTCTTTGAGATTTAGCAACTTGTTCTAACTAAGTATGAACCATAGATGCACGTTTTCCAACACCTCTAATATCATTAGAGATTCTAAATAACAATTCACTCAAAAGAGCAATCATGTTAGAGTTGTATTTCAGTTGTTTCATACCATTTTCATTGAAGTGGTCTTGCTTTCTAATGTAATTATGAAACTCATAAAGACATTGACTAGGATGCATATTATAAGGGTTGTCCTTTTCATCAAATTTCGTGAAGGAGTTTACCTCTACCACCTTGGTTGGTGGTGTATCAAGTCCATGTATTTCTTCAATAGGAGGTAAATTTTTAACATCCTCTGCTTTAATACCTTTTTCCTTCATACATTTCTTTGCTTCTTGCATATCTTCAGGACTAAGATATAAGATATCCCTCTTCTTCTGAGTGGGTTTATGTGGTGGTTCAGGAAGAGTCCAATCATCATAAATTTTCAATATATTATTCAATAATTCCTCAACTTGTTCAGTAGTTCATTCCCTAAAAACACAACCAGCACAACTATCTAGGAAATCCCTAGAAGCATCGGTTAGTCCATTATAGAAGATATAAAGTATTTCATTTTTCTTAAGAGGATGATCAGGCAGAGCATTAAGCAATTGGAGAAGCCTCGCCCAATCTTGTGGGAGACTCTCTTCTTCAATTTGCACAAAATTAAATATTTCTTGTAAGGCAGCTTGTTTCTTATGAGTAGGAAAATATTTTTCTAAGAGGTACTAAATCATATCCTGGGGACTATGCACACAACCAAGAGCAAGAGTATTATACCATATCTCAGCATCAGCCTTTAATGAGAACGGAAATAATTTGAGGATATAATAATAGCGAATCTTCTCATCATGAGCAAATAGGGTGGCTATATCATTTAATTTAGCAAGGTGTGCCACAAAAGTTTCAGTTTCATAACCATGGAAAGGATCAGATTCAACCAAGGTAATCAACTCTAGGTCGACAGAGAATTCATAATCCTTATCATCAACAAATATAGGTGAAGTAGCAAACTTAGGATCACATTTCATTCTAGCATTCAAACATTTCTCTTTCAGTTTGCATAATAATTTCTTAAGATCATCTCTATCACTGCAAGCAATAAAATCTCTAGTTGTCTCCTCATCCATAACATAACCTTCCGGTATCTTAGGCAATTCATATCTAGGAGAGCTAGGTCTAATAGGTATAGGTGTTTCAAGATTTTTAGTTTCAAGTGTCTCATTGGTTTTGATTTCAGTAATTTCATTCTCTTTAGCTCTAGCAATTTGTTCATCAAGAAAATCACCTAGTGGCACACCATCATCAAGCAAGGTACTAGCATCATCATGAGTAGCATTTATAGAAGTATCATCATCAATAACTTGCGACATATCAGAATTCATAGCATGTGGTAGTGTTGCAAGTCTACTCAAAACAGAAGGTGAATCAAGTGCAAAGTGTGATGGTAGTTCCTGACCTCCCCTCGTCCTAGAGGGAATGATCTTGGTTTTGTATCCTTTATATTCCTCATAGTGATAAATAAATAATAATCCCATGTGACTCAACAAATATAGCTATGCTCCCTGGCAATGGCGCCAAAAAAGGTCTTAAAAACCCACAAGTATAGGGGATCACAAAATTTTTTGATGGTAGAGTATTCAACCCAAATTTATTGATTCGACAAAAGGGGAGCCAAAGAATATTTGCAAGTATTATCAGCTAAGTTGTCAATTCAACCACACCTGGAGATTAATTATCTGTAGCAATATAATCAGTAGCAAAGTAATATGATAATTTTGATAGCAGTGATAACAGTAATAGTAACGGTAACAGTGATAGCAATGGTTTTGTAGCAGTTGTGACAGCAATAATAACAATAGTAAATTAGCAGAAACTATATGTGGAAAAATTTTAGGCTTTTGATCGGTAGATTCGTTGGATGATGTTCATCATATAACAGTCATAACCTAGGGCGATACAAAACTAGCTCCAGTTCATAAATATAATGTAGGCATGTATTCCGTAAATTTTCATACGTGCTTATGGAAAGAACTTTCATGACATCTTTTGTCCTACCCTCCCGTGGTAGTGGGGTTCATATGGAAACTAAGGGATATCAAGGCCTCCTTTTAATAGAGAACCGGAAGAAAGCATTAACACATAGTCATGAACTCCTCAAACTACGGTCATCACTAGAAAGTATCCTGAATACTGTCACTCCGGGGTTTACGGATCATAACACGTGATAGGTGACTATAACTTGCAAGATCGGATCTAAAACATAGATATAATGGTGATAACATGAATGGTTCAGATCTGAAATCATGGCACCCGGGCAAAAAGTGACAAGCATTAAGCATGGCAAAGTCATAGCAACATTAATATCATAACATAATGGATACTAGGGATCAAGCCCTAACAAAACTAACTCGATTACATGATGAATCTCATCCAACTCCACACCGACTAGCGAGCATGTGAAGGAATTACTCACTCCCAGTGGGGAGCATCATGGAATTGGCGATGGAGAAGGGTTGGTGATGACGAAGATCCCCCTCTTTGGAGCCCCAAACGGACTCCAGATCTGGCTTCCTGATGAAGAACATGAGGTGGCGGCGGCTCCGTCTCGTGAAACGTGATAATTCTTTCTCACTGGTTTTTTTCACCAAAAATAGGATTTCATAGCGTCGGAGATAAGGTCAGTAGGGCCACCAGGTGGGCACAACCCACCTAGGCGTGCCAGGAGGGGGGCGCGCCCTGGTGGGTTGTGCTCCCCCAGGGACCCCCCCCCCCTTCAGTGGATCTTGGCTCTAGTATTTTTCTTTTATTACATAAAAATCTCTAAAAAGTTTCATTCCATTCCGAGAACTTTTATTTCTACACAAAAACAACACCATTGTAGTTTCGCTGAAAACAGCATTAGTCCGGGTTAGTTTCATTCAAATCATGCAAATTAGAGTCCAAAACAAGAGGAAAAGCGTTAGGAAAAGTAGATATGACGGAGACGTATCAAGAAGCTCAGCCCACAACCTCAACTTGTGTTGATACAACCACTACAAAAAAAAGACACATCCGTGACATTTTGGGCCAAACGAAATTTTTCCTGTCATGCTTATGACACTTCTATGACGACAATTGTGACAAAACCTAGTATCATCATAGATGTGGTGGGCTCCTACTTCTATGAAAAAATATCATGATAGAAAATGGGCTTTTTGTCCTGCATGGGCTGGAGACGCAACTGCATGACATTCTTTGGGCCGTCCATGATGGAAAAAACCGTGGTAGAAGCGAGGGCAAGGAAAATATCATGGAGTTCCCAATTACGGTGGGTGATCGGTGCCGAGCGATGCATGGAGGGATTGCGCATTTCTCTCGTACACGTACGCACGCGGGTGCGAGGCATTGGCTCTAACTGAACCCGACCGAGGTGTTCACCTACTGAACCCGAGCGATTGCACCGGCTACGTGTTACTGAACCCGAGCAATCGATCAATCCCCGGCTGTTAACTAAACCCGATCGAGCGATTCCTTCGCTACTGTTGCTAACTAAAGCCGATCGAACCTGCTGCCTCTTGATGAATAGTGAGTGTTGTTGGGGGTTGGATGAACAGGACCCCATGGTAGTAGAGATCGTTGCCGCTGGATGAATAGGACCCCAATTGAGCCGGTTAGGGGTGGATGAACAGGACCCCATGGAGGGCTGGTTGAACGGTAGCCGGTGGAGGGCTGGATGAAAAGTAGCCCGTGGAGGGGTGGTTGAACATTAGCCGGTGGAGGAGCAGTGGAGTCTAGATGAACATTAGCTGGTGGAGGCAGGAGGAAGTCGACGGTGGATGAACAGTAGCAGGTGGAGGCTGGATGAAGTTGACGGTGGATGAACAGTAGCCCGTTGAGGCTGGAGCGAGGTAGTAGACGGTGGATGAATAGTAGCCCGTGGAGTCCTGTTTTGCGGTACGCCACACCCCTCTCGATGAACAGGACCCCTGTTTCGACCGTAGGAGGTCAAAGAGAAGTCTGCTTCCTCCGTTTTGCTGTACGCCAGACCCCTCCCGATGAACAAGAATCCTGTTTCGACCATAGGTGGTCAAACACAAGGCCGTTCCTCTGTTCTGCAGTATGTCAGGCCTCATTTTAGTTGTTCCTTCCAAGCCAGTTGGCTCTCGATGAACACAACGCATTCCGTTGCCTCCCGATGAACATGACGACGTAGTTTCTCCGTTCCGGCCCAGCCGGGTGGCTGCCGATGAACAGGACACCATCGCTGCTCTCAGCTGCCCTCTCCATGTACACGAGCCCTGGCCGTATGTATGCGCGAGTAGGCGTTCGAGACCCTGCCCGTATGTATGTGTGTGGCCGTATTTACTTTCTTGCACCCTGGTTGTACGTACGTGTACACGATATTGACGGGACTGCGTGACATGCTACATCTGCGCCTCTACTATGACACATGCCCTTCCTTACTCGGCCATGGTTCATCGCTGCAGCCTGCAGACAGATCGATCAACCTGTGTGTACGTACATGTTCGCGACCAGAATGGTAACACTACGTACGCTTCGACCAGGTGGGTCCCGACTGTCAGGGAGGATAAGGAGGCACTTCCTTGAGTGTGATGATGTAGCTGGTGGGTCCCAACAGTCAGGGAGGAAACATTTTTTTCACGAAATATGGTGGCCCGTCCAGTGGGCCCCTACTGTCAGGTAGAGGAATCATTTTTTTTATGCGTAATAAGGTTGCACTTCCTTGCTGTGGCCATGGACCCAGCTGTCAGCCTCGCCATGTACAGTACACTTCCGATGGAAGTCATTCCTTTACCACATTCACCATGCCGCATCGAGAGCACCAAGGCGGTGGACGACGGCGAGGCCTAGGAAGGGGACGACGCGGAGCCGGGGAAGACGCGGCAGTGGATGCCCATGTAGAGAGAAGTATGAGGGTTGACTGGTTCGACTGCGGTTGAGGCTGCCGTCACCGTAGAATAACAGGGGGTGTGGGTGAGTAGACAGTAGAGGGATGGCCTGGCCAGCGGTTGGAGTAGGGTGGGGCGGTGAGCCCTATGCGGCAGCACAACCGGCCATGGGAGGCAGGAGCACGCGGCGGTTTGGATGGTTGGAGCAAAAAAATCAGAGGATGAAGAAGCAGGATGACCGTTGGATGTTAACAATCCAACAGTTGCTGGTGATAGAATCGTTTGTTGACTAAGTTGACAATGCCCTCCGTACGCGTCAACTTAGTAGGGCCACAAGTCAGCCTCCAAATCTGGTTGGCCCCAACTATCATGGGGAGCACTCATTATCTTTCGCTTAATAAGGAGGCACTTCCCTCCGTGCCAAGATATAGCTAGTGGGTCCCAGCTGTCATTGGGAGGATTCATTCTTTTTGGCATAATAAGGAGGTACTTGCTTGTGTGCGGCCATGGACCATGTGGGTCCCAACTGTCAGCCTCTCCATGTACATCCCTCTTCTGATGTTGTCATTTGTTAACAATGTTGACCACGCCGTGCCGAGAACACTAGCGTGATGGACGAGGCAAGACCCAGGAAGGGAATGACCCGGAGGCGGTGAAGCCACAGTAGTGGAGGGATGTGGGTGAGTAGAGGGATGGCCTGGCCAGTGGTGGGAGTAGTAGGGGCAGTGAGGCCTGCGTGGCAGCATAACCGGCCACGGGAGGCGGGAGCAGGTGGTCCTGCTGCCGTTGGATTTGGCGACTGGAGCAAGAAGATCAGAGATTGAAGAAACACGATGGCCGTTGGATTGACATCCAACAGTTACGTCTGCTAGAATTGTTTGTTGACGTACTAGTAAGTAAAAAAAATCTTGCATACGCGTCAACTTAATAGGCCCACAAGTCAGACCATTACCTATTTTTTAATAATTTAGAACTCATTGCAACTTTTTTGCAATTTATTGCAGTCCATATTTTTGTTTGTCCAGGGCCAGGGTTAAAAATTTAAACGAAATTTCGCATATTTCTGTGCGGTCCAAACTATTTTTAATATTGAAATGTCGAGGAAGATTTAAAGTACTTTGAAGATATATTTAAATTAGGTTAAAGCCCACTGAAATTGGAATCTGAAAATGTGATAAAAATCAGATATTATAAAGTAATTGCCAATTTGTCATCTGTTTTTTTATATCTAGAGCCCAATTCATATTACTTTCAAGTTTTGCAGCCGTCTTGAAAGAGTTGCAGCCCATTAGGGCATAGAAAAATAAGTAGGCCTCGATTGGGTATTCTTTAGAAAAAATAAACTGGGCTCATTTTCACAAATAAAAAATAGCTGGGCTGGTCATGTGGTGAATGTAAAATATAAGCCTGGGCTAGACGGGCCACAACCCAGTTGAAACCCTGCTCCGTCTCAACAATATAAGAAAAACAAATACTACTCCAGCAACTATGTCCCAGTTGTCAGCCAATCTTGTCTTATTCTCTTGTGTATTGACTATATACGCTAACAATGTCGTGGGCCCCAGAAGTTAGGAAACCACTAGGAGGAAGTATTTCCTTTTTCTATACGCTGACAATGGAGTATATATAACAAAAAAAATGAGGAACTTCCTTGCGTACGGCCATGGACATGGTGGGCCCCTACTGTCATCCTCTCCATGTACAGTCCTCTCCTGATTCCTCTTGTTTGTTGACCATGTTCACAATGCGAGAGGGAGGTGCCACGGCGAGCACATCAAAGCGCGCGGAGGACGACGACAAGGCCTCGGACATTGGCGTTAACGATTTAGGAGACGGTGGGGCAGTGATGCGTGCGCTTAGGCGCAGCCAGCCATGGGAGGCGGAAGCAGGCGGCTCCGTCGGCGCTGGTTTGCTTTTGGCGGCTAGAGGAAGACAAGACTAAAGAAACATGACAGACTATAAAAGCAGGAGGAGTACTTAACAAGCTTAACTGAAACCAGTAGGGGCACTTCGCAAGCATAGCTGAAAGCACTTCGAGTACTTATACAGGTTCAACCGTACAAAGCATGCCTCGAACAGTGCTACTTTGCCTACAGTTAACCAAGGGTGAGGCCACCAAGCCCCAGGACAAGGTCCAGGTGCCACCTCGCGCATCCACAACCTTCTGAAAGCTGCTTCATCTTGCAATGTGGTCAATAAACAGGAATTCGCTTTGGAGCCATGGAAAAGCATCAGCATAACCTTCTGTCTTATTCTCCAACATGGACGGGCCTTCATTATTTGAGACCACCCATGAATAAGTATCTTTTCACCTCCAAGGGGAATGGAGTAGGTCGACATAAACATCATGCTGTGACCAAGCGCAAGTCTGACCCAACCATGGTCAGGCATCTGTACAGGAACAATAGAACTAGGCAGTTTCTGTTTCAAGAAGATCACAACTGTTAAACTGTGTATAAGCAAGAGTTTATGAACAACATATATAACAGAAAACAGCTCGTACCATAAGTTTCTCGACAAAGTTGGACCTATTCAACGTGTGCAGCAGTGGCACACATATCCCACGTGGCCTTCCACCATTGAAACGCCCCACAAGGACCTCAAGACGATCAATAAAGTGTAGGAACTTGTGGATGTCGTCCCAGTAAACTTCAGTGCCATCAGTAACAGTCGAGTTCTTATAGAATAACAAACAAGTAGCATGCTTAACTTTGAAATAACCTACACATGCCAGAAATTACAAGAAATATTAGTTAGAAGTAGCATCTTCGTGAGAGAAGGGAATCACAAATCGTTGCTACTTCTAAAGTTAAATTGTGATTAGTTAGACATAATAGGTGGATTAAGAAGTAATCGAGGCAACAAGCAAGAACTAGATACAAAACTAACATGGATGAACTAATGGAACAACGTCGGGGTGGAATATCATAGTGAAGATGAGACCAGGTTCTGCTAGTCCCGTCAACATTCATGCGCCAACTTTCAGTCCGTAACACTTGCAAAAGTTTATCCAAGTTTTGCCATAAAAAGCAGCGATCTTCTTGGTTCATGAACCCAACTCATAATTTATATCCATGGCTTGGCTTCATTGTGACCATTAAACTGGTGTATTCAGTTATGGCAAGGCCAGCCATCTTGAGTACATGTGTTCTGGCAGAGCAAGGAATGCACTGCAGGAAAAATAATATGAGAACACAATGTATTTGGTATCCAAATCTAGAAATAATTTCCTCCTTCACGTCCATGTTGACCATGATACTAGTACCTTTTATCCAAATATAGCAATCCAAATTTCCAAATTAGTCGATAGCATGTTCAAAAAACCCCACCCTCCTGGATAGAAAAGGGGATTCTAGGAACATACCTTGCTCGTTTTAAAATCATGTGTTAGGATGAGAAGGAACAAGTGTGGTGTCTCGCTGAGGGCACAAAAATCTGTAGGGTCCTTGCACTTTGGGCACTGCAAATGAAACACACAAGATTCAGTAGGAAGAAAAATGCATCAATGGCGGCGGCTGCCATCCTAGGATTACCTGTGACCAAGGGACTTGGATTTATCGGGGATGGATCAAGAATTTGTACCTGCTTCTCCATGAGAAAACCCTATGCAATCGCCGAGAGGGGGTTTTCTCTGAACAAGTAGACGAGGGAGAAGGGAATTCAGGCCCAGTGAAATATTGCTGCTTCGTCCGTCTAGCTTACTACTAAAGCTGGAAAGGTGGGGTTTTTTGTGATTTGACGGCTCATTGGGCATTACTGCTGCGCTACAACCGGGGTGAGCCTACCATGCAGTTGTGCACTCTAATTTGGTGCATGGCACGTGGACCCCGTTGTCGGATGCCCCACATATCAGCGAAAGGAAGTAGAAAGGCAGGAGTAACTAGTTACACATAAATATACTTTTGACAGAGAGATACTCCCTTTGTAAAGAAATATAAAAATCTTTTATATCACAACTTTATACATAAGAAAAATGAAGGGGAATATATATAACATAATATGGGGGTTCAGCTGAGAATATAATACTCAGACAGGCTCACTGTTCTAGACTTTGGGCCACAGGCCGGTGGGCCTGCATGTTTGGGGGCCCATGTGTTCTAACTCAGCGCATTTCATATTGCAAGTGATAGGTACGTCACTGGTTTTAGATGCTGCACAAGGCGAATACAGAAAATTGAATAAAGCACGGTAGCTGTTAGAATGAAATTGAACAACAATTCCTAACCAGCAATCGGAGTTGCAATTCTTTCACGATATCCTACGTGATAAATAATACTGCCGCACTACTTATACACACAGGACACTTGTTTCACCATGCCATATTATTACATCAAAATCTCTCAGTGGATAGATCAGTTCGGCAGTTGCGTGCTGCTACTGAAGAATTTCAAAGTTGATTTGGACCACCTCTCCTTGCCGAGAACGTTCGATTTTGACATCATCCCCTACTGCAAGATTTGATTTAGATTTGAACCTTGACCATTTAGCATCAATCATCATGTGATCATCTTTTGTACTTACGGTATATTGAGCAGGATCATTCACACCAAGGCTGCGCATGGTAAGAGAAACTTGGCCATGGTCGCTCGGATTGTTAAATGGCTCCCTCGTTGCTCTAGGAATTCTCTGTTTGCAAACAAGAAGACATAAACAAATGGTTAGATCAACACAGTGAATCATGTGAAACAACATGGAAATAAAAAAGAACGAAGCACTTGGGCGACCAATGCTTACCAAGAAGGTGGAGATGTCGGTTTTTGTAAGGACTTTTGGTATATGCATTGCGAACTGCAGCCCAGTCTGTTGTCGGTGCAATTGTTGGTTCCGTTGCCGATGCACGGGCCAAAGAAGATGCAAGTGCAACTTCAAGTGTTGGTGTAGGTGCCGGAGCTGGTTCTGGTGCCCATGCTGGTGCGACTGGTAGTGCTGCTGCTGCTGCCAGAGATGGTAATCCTTATGGAGCTAGTGCCGGTGTCGGAGCTGGTGCCGGTGTCGATGCCCGATCCTCTGGTAGATCAGGCTGATCCACTGACGCGGTGGGTGCCTAATCCTCAGGTGGATCAAACTGAGCTGTTGCCGCTGTCAATGCTAGAGCAAGGGCCGTCGGAGAAGGTGTCGGTGCTCGATCCGTTGCTGAAGGTGGTACCGATGTGCGAGATAGTAGCGATCGTCTCTGGTTTGCTATGATCATCTTTCTAACTTGACAAGGCTCCATGACCTTGATCCAGTCTTTTTCTTCATTTCTTTTAAATGCGAGAAGGACTAACTGTGGCGTGTTTGTTAAACCAAACTGTAGTTCATCGTAGGGCTTCAAATTGTACTCAGACAACAGACTGATCCAATTGTGTCTAGTAATATAAGTGATGGACAATGCCTTCGTTACTGACACGACATAAGAAGTGAAACCTGCAAAAATAACCACCATAGAGCAAACCAAATGGTTTATTCTATGATGAATGTCACATGGCAAAACCTGCATCGTAAAATTGCAGCAAAAGTAAGAAAACATGACATTATCAATAAGATTTAGACAGTAGATCAATAAGATTTACTTGATGTGACACGAGTGAATCCTTACCAGGAAATCACTATGTTCAAGTTCTAAACATAAGATTGATCGTCCAATTACGCATGGCATGCGGGGCCCCCGCTTACTCCCACAAGCAGGACAATCCAAAGGTCGTGACAAATTGTATGGACTGAACATCCATGGGACTGGATATCATGGTGGGTGCGATAAACCCTGCAATGTATACAGATATTGGAGTGTAACCATAATTAATAAACCTTCCTCACAAAAAATATGATCTGGTTACTTCAAAATATACAGACTGAATTGAGTGGACAGACATTAACATAGACTATTCTCAGGACTCACCACACAACAAAAGCGGCAGTACTAAACAATACAGTGTTCACACACACAAATCTAGTACTGAACAATAGTACTTACTACAGACAAGCAAAGTTGCACTAATTAAACTCTGCAGACTATTTCTTGCCACCGGCCTACGGGATGAACCCCGCATAACTGACTAGGCCATGGACTTCATGAGAGATGTCTACCAGCACCATCACCATCTCGTCAACCTTGGAGAACCTAACAGAGTGGTCTTTCCACTCATAAACATGACGATGAAGACAACCCGCATCAGATTTGTCGGGAAGCTTTACAAGAACCACACCCTTCGTAATCGAACGCACAGCCAGGACATTGTTGTGGTGAAGTACACCCTTGAGAACACGCCTGACAACAATGCTACAGGAAAACACTAGTTCAGGACACATGGCGGCAAGGACACATCAGCTGGATAGTTTAGCAGTATAACCCATCCTCAGGTCTTCCAGTTCACACACATGACTTTGAGAACTTAATCTCCACCGCAGACCTGGTTCTAATTCAAACAGAAACCAAATATTTTATTACTACCTCCGTTCAGAAATATAAGATGATTTTCGATATTTTACTCCATATAAGACTAAATATACGCATAGAAATGAGTGAACAAAGACACTAGAACATGTCTTCAAAGGCATGAGAGCAGAGGGATTACTTGCAATATCCATAATACAAGTTACTGAGGCTAATATACTCTCTTCAAAGGTAGCATTGATGTTGGTAATCTATAAGAACTCAGTGTCAACCTCTCGCATGTTTTGGTTAAAAGAGGAATTTAGAACTGTCATTTGGCACACAAAAATCACATGCAAGATGACCCAGAAAGTTGTACTACTAGTACTAGTACTGCGTGTTAGATTAAAAAACACGATCAAGATCAAGAAAAAGATCGTCAAGAATAGATATTACCTGGAATTTCTTAATGAGGGATCCCGGAGAGGGGTGTTGGTGTCAAAACCGGTGAATCTCGGGTAGGGGGTCCCGAACCGTGCGTCTAAGGTCGATGGTAATAGGAGGCGGGGGACACGATGTTTACCCAGGTTCGGGCCCTCTCTATGGAGGTAATATCCTACTTCCTGTTTGCTTGATCTTGATGAATATGAGTATTACAAGAGTTGATCTACCACGAGATCGTAATGGCTAAAACCCTAGAAGTCTAGCCTGTATGATTATGATTGCATCTACGGACTAAGCCCTCCGGTTTATATAGACACCGAAGGGGACTAGGGTTGTACAAAGTCGGCTACAGAGAAAGGAATCTACATATCCGAACGCCAAGCTTGCCATCCATGTGAAGGAGAGTCCCATCCGGACACGGGAAGAAGTCTTCTGTCTTGTATCTTCATAGCCGAACAGTCCGGTCCATGTCAACTGTCCGGACGCCCGAGAACCCCTTAATCCAGGACTCCCTCAGTAGCCCCTGAACCAGGCTTCAATGACGAGGTGTCCGTCGTGTAGATTGTCTTCGACATTGCAAGGTGGGTTCCTCCTCCGAATACTCTAAAGCATCCTTCGAATACAGAAAACGTGCCCGGCTCTGCAAAACAAATACCACACACAACCGCAGAGAGTATAATATTTCATGAGTCCAATCCGCTGACAACTTTTTGTAGCGTGACATCACGTCGCTGCTCGGCCATTATTCGAACCATTTTTTAGCCTGCCGCTCCATATTTCGATATGCAGTTTCATTGGCACGTCTTGTCAAAGCAGAGATCATGTCCCCTTATTGCGGGATTCTCATCAATACGGGCATGGGTAACCCAACCGTGCCTCCTGCACGGCCCTCGGGGAATAGGCGAGTTTTAAGGCGAGTGGGGTGGCACTTGATATTCGCTGCCTTTATAAGGAGATAAGGATTCACCCCTTTTCACCCATGCCTTCTTTCTCTTTGCCTCCCCCATTCTTGAGCTCCAGCACCCAAGTTCTCATCATTTCGGCCCCAAGAAAGCACTGCAACCATGTCCGGATCCGGAGCACATGGCAAGTGGATGGCCTCCTCTGTCAAGGAGAAGGACATTATGAAGCTCCGGGAGGTTGGGTATTTGGCCAAGGAAATCACCCACCAGCTTCCGGCCCAGGGACAAATCGTCCCTACCCCAGAGCCCCATGAGAGGGTAGTATTCATCCCCCACTTCGTTCGCGAGTTGGGATTTCCACTCCACCCACTCGTCCACAGACTCATGTTCTACTACGGGCTAGATTTCCACGATCTGGCCCCCAACTCCATCGTCAACATCTCGGCATTCATTGTCGTGTGTGAGGCCTTCCTCCACATCCCACCCCACTTTAGATTATGGCTAAAGATCTTCAGTGTGAAGCCGAAGGTGGTGAGTGGTCAACACACAGAGTGTGGAGGCGCCATGGTGAGCAAGATGCCCAACGTCACATGGCCCGAAGGCTCCTTCATGGGGACCGTCAAAGGGTGGCAGAAATCGTGGTTCTATATCACAGAGCCGTGCGGCACCACCTGGGCCGCGGCTCCCGAATTCCGGTCCGGAGCCCCGATGCGGCTCACCTCCTGGCCAGGGGCACCACGAAACACAATTTCCACCGCCGTAACCTTTTGTATCCGCGAGATCTCATCTTGGACCCTTCGCCGGCACTCTACCGGAGGGGGAATCGACCACGGAGGGCTTCTACATCAACATCCTTGCCCCTCCGATGAGTTGTGAGTAGTTTACCACAGACCTACAGGTCCATAGTTATTAGATAGATGGCTTCTTCTCTCTTTTTGGATCTCAATACAATGTTCTCCCCCTATCTTGTGGAGATCTATTCGATGTGAACTCTTTTTGCGGTGTGTTTGTCGAGATCCGATGAATTGTGGGTTTATGATCAAGTTTATCTGTGAATAATATTTGAATCTTCTCTGAATTCTTTTATGTATGATTGAGTTATCTTTGCTAGTCTCTTCGAATTATCAGTTTGGTTTGGCCTACTAGATTGATCTTTCTTGCCATGGGAGAAGTGCTTAGCTTTGGGTTCAATCTTGCGGTGTCCTTACCTAGTGACAGAAAGGGTTGCAAGGCACGCATTGTATTGTTGCCATCGAGGATAACAAGATGGGGTTTATATCATATTGCTTGAGTTTATCCCTCTACATCATGTCATCTTGCTTAATGCGTTACTCTGTTCTTATGAACTTAATACTCTAGATGCAGGCAGGAGTCGGTCGATGTGTGGAGTAATAGTAGTAGATGCAGGCAGGAGTCGGTCTACTTGTTATGGACATGATGCCTATATACATGATCATGCCTAGATAATCTCATAACTATGCGCTTTTCTATCAATTGCTCGACAGTAATTTGTTCACCCACCGTAATACTTATGCTATCTTGAGAGAAGCCACTAGTGAAACCTATGGCCCCCGGGTCTATCTCTTATCATAGTTGCTTTCAATCTACTTTTATTTGCATCATTACTTTTTGCATCTATATTATAAAATACCAAAAATATATTTATCTTATCATACTATCTTTATTAGATCTCACTTTCGCAAGTGGCCGTGAAGGGAGTGATAGCCCCTTTATTGCGTTGGTTGCGAGTTCTTTGTTTGTTTGTGTAGGTGCGTGGGACTTTTGAGGAGCCTCCTACTTGATTGATACCTTGGTTCTCAAAAACTGAGGGAAATACTTACACTACTATTGCTGCATCACCCTCTCCTCTTCGAGGAAAACCAACGCAAGCTCAAGATGTATCAAGAAGGATTTCTGTTGCCGTTGCTGGGGAGGTCTTCGCTCAAGTCAAGACATACCAAGTACCCATCACAAACCCATCTCCCTCGCATTTACATTATTTGCCATTTGCCTCTCGTTTTCCTCTCCCCCACTTCACCCTTCCCGTTTTATTCGCCCTCTCTTTCCCAATCTCCTCCTCTCTTTCGCTTGCCCTTTCGTTTTCTCGTTTGGTTGGAATAGATGCTTATTTATTGCTAAACAGAGAACCTAAGATCTATGGATCCTCATCCGCTTGCTAATCTTTTTAAGAGATCCAATTATGATGAACCAATTGCTAGTGAGTTTTGTGCACTAGATTATCTTTATGATGCTTTGCTCAAAATTTGTGAATCTAAAAATTATGATGAAGAAATTTATGAAGAGATTCACGATAACTCCTTGAATAAAAAGCATGATTGCAATCTATAAATTCTCTTGATGTCAATTGTGCTAATAATATGCAAAACCCTAAGCTTGGGGATGCTAGTTTTGCTATGTCTACTACTTGTTTCAATGATCATGATTGGGGTGATTCTTCCTATAACCTTGAAAATTTATTTAACCCCCATGATGAATATGAGATTGATAATAGTGTTTGCAATATTATTGAAAGTGGGTTTGGAAGAGTGTCAAATTTAGATCCCACATATTTGGAGAATGTTCAATCTTATGGTATTTTTGATAAAAGTGGGTTTGGAGAGGTCATGACTTCAGTTAATGATAATCCCACTATTTTGGAAGAGTGTCAAATTTACATGGATGTGGATCGTGTTGAGAATATGTTATGTGATAGCTATTTTGTTGAATTTGCTTATGATCCTACATGTAATTATTATGAGAAAGTAAATTATGGTTGTAGAAGTTTTCATGTTACTAAATTACCTCTCTTCATGTTGAGATTGCTATCATCTCTTTGTTCTTCCTTGCATATGCTAGTTTTTGCTTGCCTTGATAATTTGTTTGCTTAAAAGATTCCTATGCATAGGAAATATGTTAGACTTAAGTGCGTTTTTCACATGTTTTATGATGCTCTCTTTGTGCTTCAATTCTTGTCCTTCATGTGAGCATCATTGAAATCTCAATGCCTAGCTAAAAAGGCTTTAAAGGAAAGCGCTTGTTGGGAGACAACCCAATATTTTTCCTTGCTGTTATTTAATAAATCTTGCATCTACCTTCTGTTTAGATGTGTTTTTATCTTTTAGTTAGTTTTTGTGCCAAGTAGAACCTATAGGATAACCTACGATGATAGTTGATTTGATTCTGCTGAAAAACAGAAACTTTGCGCGCACGAATATAATTTTGTTAAATCACAGGAACGTGCTTTTGCGTTGATTATTTTTGCTGCTGTTCAATAAACAGATTGTCCAGGACTTCCTATTTTGGTAGGAGTTTTAGAGTTACAGAAGTTTGCGTTAGTTACAGATTGCTACAGACTGTTCTATTTTTGACAGATTATGTTTTTCGTGTGTTGTTTGCTTATTTTGATGCATCTATGGCTAGTAAAATAGTTTATAAACCATAGAGAAGTTGGAATACATTAGGTTTAACACCAAATAAATAAATAATGAGTTCATTGCAGTACCTTTTGTGGTGGTTTTGTTTTCTTTCACTAACAGGGCTTATAAGATTTCCTGTTGAGTTTTGTGTTGTGAAGTTTTCAAGTTTTGGGTAAAGCTTTTATGGACTATGGAATAAAGGGTGGCAAGAGCCTAAGCTTGGGGCTGCCCAAGGCACCCCAAGATATTCAAGAATATCCAAAAGCCTAAGCTTGGGGATGCCCCAGGAAGGCATCCGCTCTTTCGTCTTCGTTCATTGGTAACTTTACTTGGAGCTATATTTTTATTCGCCACATGATATGTGTTTTGCTTGGAGCGTCGTGTATTATATTAGTCTTTGTTTTTAGTTTACCACAATCATCCTTGCTGTATACACCTTTTGGGAGAAGCCTACTTGATTAGAATTTGCTAGAATACTCTATGTGCTTCACTTATATCTTTTAGAGCACAGTGGTGTCTTAATTTTGAAGAAATTATTAGTCTCTCATGCTTCACTTATATTATTTTGAGAGTCTTTTAGAACATCATGGTATTTGCTATGGTCATAAAGTTGGTCCTAGAATGATGAGCATCCAAGTTGGGTATAATAAAAACTATCATAGAAAGTGAATTGGATGCTATGATGAATTTGATGCTTGATAATTGTTTTGAGATGGAGGTAGTGATATTAAAAGTCACGCTAGTTGGGTGATTATGAATTTAAAGAATGCTTGTGTTGAAGTTTGTGATTCCCATAGCATGCACGTATGGTGAACCGCTTTGTGATGAAGTTGGAGCACAATTTTATTTATTGAGTGTCTTCCTTATGAGTGGCGGTCGGGGACGAGCGGTGGTCTTTTCCTACCAATCTATCCCCCTAGGAGCATGCGCGTAGTGCTTTGGTTTTTGATGACTTCTAAATTTTTGCAACAAGTATATGAGTTCTTTTGATTAATGTTGAGTCCATGGATTATACACACCCTTTAACCCTTCCAACATTGCTAGCCTCTCTTGTGCCGCGCAACTTTCGCCGGTACCATACACCCACCATATACCTTCCTCAAAACAGCCACCATACCTACCTATTATGGCATTTCCATAGCCATTCCGAGATATATTGCCATGCAACTTTCCACCGTTCTGTTCATATGACACGCATTACTTTTGTCATATTGCTCTTTGCATGATCAGGTAGTTGACATTGTATTTGTGGCAAGGCCACCTTCATAATTTTCATACATGTCACTCTTGATTTATTGCATATCCCGGTACACCGTCGGAGGCATTCACATAGAGTCATATCTTGTTCTAGCTTTGAGTTGTAATTCTTGAGTTGTAAATCCATAAAAGTGTGATGATCTTCATTATTAGAGCATAGTCCTAGTGAGGAAAGGATGATGAAGACTATGAGTCCCCCACAAGTCGGGATGAGACTTCGGACTTTACAAAAAAAAAGAGAAAGGCCAAAAAGAAAAAAAGGCCAAAGGAAAAAAAAGGAAAAAAAGAGAAAAGAAAAAATATATAAAATGAGAGAAAAAGAGAGAAGGGACAATGCTACTATCTCTTTTTCCACACTTGTGCTTCAAAATAGCACCATGATCTTCATGATAGAGAGTCTCATATGTTGTCACTTTCATATACTAGTGGGAATATTTCATTATAGAACTTGGCTTGTATATTCCAATGATGGGCTTCCTCAAAAATGCCCTAGGTCTTCGTGAGCAAGCGAGTTGGATGCACACCCACTTAGTTTCTTTTGTTGAGCTTTCATATATTTATAGCTGTAGTGCATCCGTTGCATGGCAATCCCTACTCACTCACATTGATATCTATTAATGGGCATCTCCATAGCCCGTTGATACGCCTAGTTGATGTGAGACTATCTTCTCCTTTTTTGTCTTCTCCACAACCACTATTCTATTCCACATATAGTGCTATGTCCATGGCTCATGCTCATATATTGCGTGAAAGTTGAAAAAGTTTGAGATTATTAAAGTATGAAACAATTGCTTGGCTTGTCATCGGGGTTGTGCATGATTAAATACTTTTTGTAATGAAGATAGAGCAACAGCCAGACTATATGATTTTGTAGGGATAACTTTCTTTGGCCATGTTATTTTGAGAAGACATGATTTCTTTGATCAGTATGCTTGAAGTATTACTATTTCTTATGTCAATATGAACTTTTATTTTGTATCTTTTGGATCTGAACATTCATGCCACAATAAAGAAAATTACATTGAGAATTATGCTAGGTAGCATTCCACATCAAAAATTTCTTTTTTATCATTTACCTACTCGAGGACGAGCAGGAATTAAGCTTGGGGATGCTTGATACGTCTCCAACGTATCTATAATTTTTGATTGTTCCATGCTATTATATTACCCCTTTTGGATGTTTATGGGCTTTATTTTACACATTTATGTCATTTTTGGGACTAACCTACTAACCGGAGGCCCAGCCCATATTGCTGTTTTTTTTGCCTATTTTAGTATTTCGAAGAAAAGGAATATCAAACTGAGTCCAAACGGAATGAAACCTTCGGGAGCGTGATTTTTGGAACGAACGTGATCCAGAGGACTTGGAGTGCAAGTCAAGAAGCAGCCGAAGCTCCCACGAGATAGGAGGGCGCCCCCCCCCTGTAGGGGGCGCCCCCCTGTCTCGTGGGCCCCTCGGGCGGCCACCGACGTACTTCTTCCTCCTATATATACATACGTACCACGAAAACATCCAGGGCACCACGAAACATAATTTCCATCGCTATAACCTTCTGTATCCACGAGATCACATCGTGGAGCCTTCGCCGGCACTCTGCCGGAGGGGGAATCGACCATGGAGGGCTTCTACATCAACATCCTTGCCCCTCCGATGAGTTGTGAGTAGTTTACCACAGACCTACGGGTCCATAGTTATTAGCTAGATGGCTTCTTCTCTCTTTTTTGGATCTCAATACAATGTTCTCCCCCTCTCTTGTGGAGATCTATTCGATGTAAACTCTTTTTGCGGTGTGTTTGTCGAGATCCGATGAATTGTGGGTTTATGATCAAGTTTATCTATGAATAATATTTGAATCTTCTCTAAATTCTTTTATGTATGATTGAGTTATCTTTGAAAGTCTCTTTGAATTATCACTTTGGTTTGGCCTACTAGATTGATCTTTCTTGCCATGGGAGAAGTGCTTAGCTTTGGGTTCAATCTTGCGGTGTCCTTACCTAGTGACAGAAAGGGTTGCAAGGCACGTATTGTATTGTTGCCATCGAGGATAACAAGATGGGGTTTATATCATATTGCTTGAGTTTATCCCTCTACATCATGTCATCTTGCTTAATGTGTTACTCTGTTCTTATGAACTTAATACTCTAGATGCAGGCAGGAGTAGGTCGATGTGTGGAGTAATAGTAGTAGATGCAGGCAGGTGTCGGTCTACTTGTTATGGACGTGATGCCTATAGACATGATCATGCCTAGATAATCTCATAACTATGCGCTTTTCTATCAATTGCTCGACAGTAATTTGATCACCCACCGTAATACTTATGCTATCTTGAGAGAAGCCACTAGTGAAACCTATGGCCCCGGGTCTATCTCTTATCATATTTGCTTTCAATCTACTTTTATTTGCATCTTTACTTTTTGCATCTATATTATAAAATACCAAAAATATATTGATCTTATCATACTATCTTTATTAGATCTCACTTTCGCAAGTGGACGTGAAGGGATTGACAACCCCTTTATTGCGTTGGTTGCGAGTTCTTTGTTTGTTTGTGTAGGTGCGTGGGACTTCTGAGGAGCCTCCTACTGGATTGATACCTTGGTTCTCAAAAACTGAGGGAAATACTTACGCTACTATTGCTGCATCACCCTCTCCTCTTCAAGGAAAACCAACGCAAGCTCAAGACGTAGCAGAGCACCGCACGCCCGAGCTGTATTTTGACAATGTCTTGGAGGGATCCTGTATTGTGGTGGGGTAGTGTTCAAAAGACGTTATATTTGAATGAAGTCATTCATATTGTCCCGTCCTGTATTATGAAATAGAGTCACCATGTAATATAATGCCTGTTATTTTAAAATTTTACCTCCTGTGCGGCCGTTTTGTTAAATCTGAGAGTTGGCCAGTCGTCGGCTTCAACCCCCATGTAGGCAGTACGGGGGTGTTCGGGATGAATCTAAGCACTCTTTATCCCAAAGTTTGGTCCTTAAAGGAGGTATTTAGCTCAACGAACCAGGCAATCGAACTATGTGGATTTATCACCCTCACTTAGCCATAGGAGTTTGACAATAGAAATTTAGGCGCAACCCCTAGTGTTTGTAAGTCCGAACTTGGGGTGCTGTAAACACCTGATCGGATAAAAACCGATTCATCACATAATGCGGAAAAAATTCGCTAAAGATTTGTAACCTCTCGAACAGCTAACCGGCTCACGCCGCATCATGACAGTCAGTTTTCGGCTTTCTCTACTGAGGTGCTCATCCGGATGAACCAGGACACAATCAAAGTAGTTCTCCCTTTACTACCCTAGCCGATATACTGGAACGTAAGGTAGTAAGCACAGGAGCCGGGCAACCCAACTATTGACCAAAGACATGATTCGGAGCCGATGCATATAATGCTATAAGTTCGGGGTGCCGAACTATACTATAAAAAAGTGTTCGGACTTTGTTGCCGTATTATGGGGTGTAATGAAGCCCCTAGCGAATTTAAGGCTTACTAGAGTGTACGGGTGCAATTGATAATAATATCAAGAAAAAGAAAAATGAAGTAATAGGCTAATGCCGTAGAAATTGGGCCGCAAACCATTTTCGATTGTAGTTTGATTAATACGTCAAAGCATATTTTGTACAAATAGTGTGATAAGCAAAAGGGGCTATTTAACATGCCACGACCAAGGGAGATCTGCGTGCGGGTCCTTAAAGCATGCATAACGTTCATTTAAAGAGACCACTTGGAAATTCCCTTATACGTCAATGCTTCTTGCCGTCTTGGTGTATCTGTCCCTTGATAGGTCCGACAATCATGTCACCAGGAAAGGCCTGGGGAAAAAAGAAACCTGAAAAGAAAAAGAAAAGGTATGTGGGTCCATGAGAGGTTGAGCCGTATTATGAACCACGATCTAGCTGTGCCTCCATCTATGCCCATGGTATTTTGAGTGCGTAGTTATGTACGCGTGGTACGAATGCCGCCGTTTGGTCGGGACTGGGACGGAAGCCGAATTGCTGGTCAAGCTCTTGATGAGCTGGACTGTCCTGCTGCAGAGTAGTTTGGACTCGTTTGACAGTGTTCAGGAGCTTGGCCGCCGAATTAAGGTTCTGCCTGAAAAGGCCGCTCTGTGCTTCTGCTGCGAGGGCAGCAGTGTGCTCCTCGGTACGGAGGGAGCGTTCCATGTTTCCATTGACTGTTATGACACCACGTGGTCCGGACATCTTGAGCTTGAGATAAGCGTAGTGTGGTACCGCATTGAATCGAGTGAATGCAGTTTGTCCGAGCAGTGCGTGATAGCCGCTGCAGAAGGGGACGATATCAAAGATCAACTCTTCGCTTCAAAAGTGGTCCGGGGATCCGAAGACCACTTCCAGTGTGATTGAGCCCGTACAGCGGGCCTCTACACCTGGAATGACACCTTTAAAGATGGTTTTTCTGGGCTTGATCCTTGAGGGATGAATACCCATTTTGCGCATTGTATCTTGATAGAGCAGGTTCAGGCTGCTGCCACCGTCCATGAGGACTCGTGTAATATGGAATACATCAATGATTGGGTCGAGGACCAGTGCGGCTGAACCGCCATGACGGATACTGGTCGGATGGTCCCTGCGATCGAAGGTGATCAGGCAGGATGACCATGGGTTGAACTTTGAGGCGACTGGCTCCATCACATAGACGTCCTTGAGCGCGCGCTTGCGCTCCCTTTTGGGGATATGGGTAGCGTATATCATGTTCACCATTTTAACTTGGGGGGAAACTTCTGCTGTCCCCTTATGTTCAGTGGCCGGGTTCCTCGTCATCGTCCTTGCTTTGCGAACCCTTCTCCTTGTTCTTGGCATTTAACTTGCCGGCCTATTTAAAAACCCAACAGTCTCTGTTGGTATGATTGGCTAGTTTATCAGGAGTGTCGTGGATTTGA
Organism: Triticum timopheevii; assembly: GCA_963921465.1. NCBI lineage: Eukaryota > Viridiplantae > Streptophyta > Magnoliopsida > Poales > Poaceae > Triticum > Triticum timopheevii. The sequence continues at coordinate 121,253,398 of OY997270.1, forward strand.
CATGGACGATCGAGTATGCTGTCCAAGTTGGACGAGCCCGGATTGTTTCTTTTATATGGCTTCTTCCGCTGACCGGACTTAGAGCCACTGAATCCGGCGTTAACCGCCGTGTCTTCGGTGTTGTCGTTGTTGCTTCGACGCTTGTGTCTGTTGCGTCGGGGCTTGCCATTGCTATTTCTAGCTTCAGATGTGCCAGGATCGCTTATATTTTTATTGCTACGGGCTTGCCAGCTATCTTCACCCGCGCAGAAGCGGGTCATAAGCATCGTGAGGGCTGCCATGGACTTCGGCTTTTCTTGGCCGAGGTGTCGGGCGAGCCATTCGTCATGGATCCTATGTTTAAAGGCCGATAGGGCTTCGGCATCCGGACAGTCGACGATCTGGTTCTTTTTAGTTAAGAACCTAGTCTAGAATTTCCTGGCTGACTCTCCAAGCTATTGAACTATGTGACTTGAGTCGTCAGCATCCGGAGGTCGGACATATGTACCCTGGAAGTTGACGAGGAAGGCGTCTTCCAGGTCCTCCCAGCTGCCAATTGATTTTTTAGGCAAACTGTTCAACCAGTGCCAAGCAGGTCCTTTGAGTTTTAGCGGGAAGTATTTGATGGCGTGAAGATCATCACCGTGGGCCATATGAATATGGAGGAGAAAATCCTCTGTCATGGGGAACGAGCACCTATGGGGCAGGGGGCCCCTTCTTGTCCGGCAAGGGAGCGGAGGGCGCACGCAGAGCGGATCGAGGCGAGAGCACGCGGGGGATTTTACCCAGCTTCGGAGCTCTCCGGAGAGATAAAACTCCTACTGCTGCTTTGTGTTTGTATTTGTTCTTGCTCGAGAGCGTGGGTGTGCTGTGGCTTCGAATGAGTCGAAATACCCAACTGCGGAACCGAACCCCTTCTACGTGCGCATGGGCCTCCCTTTTATAGGCTAAAGGGGGTCACCGACAGGTGGCAGCGTAGAAAGAGGGGTAGAAAGGTAAAAACGCGGGTTGGTACAACTGCTACCAACAGTGTCCCCTACCTAACTCTGACGGCAGGGGACAAGGGCATTTAATGCCCGTCTGGTCGCCCCAACAGTGCAAGGAAGCGACCGTTAGGAGCGCCACCGCCTGCCACGATGGCCTCCTTGTCATCTCCTCTTGCCACCTCGCACCGCTAGTCTGCACAGCGCCTCGCCACGTGCCCCTGGGATAGTCCTGGGGTGACATGTCGTTGGATGCGCTGGAGCTCGGGTGCATAGTGGCAGCCTTGCCGCAGCAAACGCCTTGCCGCGGCCCTTATCTTGTCGCACCAGCAAGCTTGCCGCTCGCCGGGCCTTGCCGGGACGCGCGGGGCGTTGCGGCAAGATTCTTGAATTGCCTTAGTTGGCCTTCCCGGCAAGCTCCTCTTGCCGGGGCCTTTGTCCTTCCCGGCAAGCTCCTCTTGCCGGGGCCTTGTCCTTCCCGGCAAGCTCCTCTTGCCGGGGCCTTGTCTTCTTAGTTAACACTTTGTTCTTGAATGGCCGAAAATAGGAATAGCGGAGGATCTTGGCGGACGCCCGGCAAGCCTTGCCGCGGGGCGCTGCGACTGCCCGTGCACAAGTTTGGGGTACTAAGGTACCCCTACTTTAGTACACCGACAGGAGCCCCCGGGCCTGGTCCATACACGGTGCCGAGCGCTGTTGGGCCAAGCCCAAAACAGGGCATGGGCACACGCGGCCTGGGTCCACATTAAATCCACTCCGTATCCATCACGCTCCCTTGTAACGGCACGTGTCAATCGCGGCGTCGTGGGTGGCATGCGCGATTTTTGAGGCGTCCCTCCCCCCCCCCCCCCCGTGATCACGGGGCGGGGTGAGGTCACCTCATCTGTCGCCTTGGTTCTGCATCCCCGCCACGCGGCTTCCATGCACTCGGGATCGCGGACGGTGGAAGTGGGAAACTGAGCCGTCACGGGTGGAGGCAGCAGGTCGGCCCTGACTCCCTGCTCCTCCCGTGCTCTGATTCGCTGAGCGGGGCGGCCGAGCCCCCACCTCGCTCCTTTAAGAAGGGCGGGAGGGGAGCGCAGAAGCCCGCACTCTCCCATCTTCTCCTTTCTTCAACTTCTGCTCCCCCTTCTCTCATCCGCCATGGAGGAAGGGAACCCTGGCCCTTCATCGGTGGCGGCGAGGGTTGCCGCTAGGCAGCGCATCCCTCCCTATCCCGCACCCGTGGTGGCAGAGCCAGCCACAAGGGGAAGAGGGAGGGGGCGAGGTCGTGGACGAGGCCGAGGACGAGGTCGAGGCGCTCGGGGAAGAGGCGGACGGGGCGGCGCGCCAGCTTCGCCTCCGCCGGCGGTTCCTCCCCTCGCGGCGGTCCATACAGGGGACGACCCTTGCGAGTTCTTCGTCAGGCTGCGCCGAGCGCCTCGTCGTCGTCTCCGGCTTCCAGCTCCGTTTGCGAACGCGATGGAGTTGGACCCGCCCGAGACGTTGAGATTGCACATGAGGGGCTGTGGGATCAATGGCACGCGAGTCCACGTTGTATCCCCAGCCCCTAATGTGATGTATCTTGATCGAGGGTGGAAGACGTTCGCCCGTATCCACAGCCTGACGGCGGGGTTTACCCTCCATTTTAAGTTAATGGAGGCCGACCTCCTCTCCGTCAAGGTCTTCGGGGACTCCGGCATCCGGGCGAGGTGCTGCGTGGATAGCTCCTCCGATAGCGAAGACTCCCCCTCGAGCGAGAGTGACGAGGAGGAGAGCGACAGCGACGACGAGGGTAGTGGGCGGCGGAGTGGCGGGTCCGACTAGGTGTCGGGCGCCGCTTCGCGCGTCACCGGCGACCCCATCATCCGCGTCGCCGGCTCCTTGAACTCCCCGGGGTCGTCTCCTTGGGCGGCTGGCGGAGGGAGGCTGCGGAAGGGGAAGAGGGCTGGCGGCAAGGCCGTCAAGTCGGAGTACGAGGGCGTAGTGCCCTCGACAGCGTGCTGACATCCTGCCGCCCCGTCTTCGAGCCCTGCATCCGGCGCCGCCATCACCATCCAGCCTTCGGACGGTCCCCGGGATGTTCTCTTGGTGTCTTCTGGCACCCGTAGCTCGCCTAGGCGCCCCTTTTGCCCTTCTCGCCCCCTTGACCTACCTCCTGAAAAGAGGGACAGGAAAAGGATTACGGGTATCTTATCTTTTTCATTTGTAAGCCTCCGGGCCTTAGCCGCATCTAAAGCTTGTAATCCTCTCTTTCATGTTTTTCATCCTCTATGGACTGTACCCGAGTGGGATGTTTTTTAATGAAAAGGGGAAGCTTGCTATGTTATATCCTTTACTTGATTCTATGCCTTGTATGTTTTTACCCTACGCTTTGAGGGAACTTGCCGGTGGGAACACGCTTGCCGCGAGCGCTGAGTGCGGAACATCAGCAGCCTGCTGGCGGTGTTGCCTCCGGCAAGAAACCTTGTCGGGGCTAGTCGCAGCGCTCTTGTATTGTTGAGCGGACTCGAAACAAATCAAGGGCACAACTTAGCCACGAGCCGGTTCCTCTACGCACAGGTTTTTCCATACAAGGCACGATCGTTCAAGGACGCGGCTTCGCGTTCCCCAGTCCATAAGAGGATGCATGATGAGGGACGAAAAACTTATCTAATATCGCAGCCCCCGGCAACTCTGGCTTGCCGCGGATGAACCTTGGTATTCGCGGCCCCTGGCAACACTGGCTTGCCGGGGTCCAGGTGCCGGCGCGCTCTTCTTCTTCTTCCTTGTCGCTGTTATTTCAGTTATGAGAACAACTTAGTCAGTGCCGTAACAAGTTACTTTCATAATATAACTTTGTCCTGGGCAACGCTTGCTATGTTATATCCTTTACTCTGTTACATCCCTTGTATGTTTTCACCCTACACTTTTAGGGAACTTGCCGGCGCAAGCACACTTGCTGAGTGCGGAACATCAGCAGCCTGCTGGCGGTGTTGCCTCCGGCAAGAAACCTTGTCGGGGCTAGTTGCAACGCACTTGTATTGTTGAGCGAACTCGAAACAAATCAAAGGCGCAACTTGGCCACGAGTCGATTCCTCCACGCACAGGTTTTCCATACAAGGCACGGACATTCAAGGAATATAACTTAAAAATTTAAAACTTGATCATGCTCAAACTTTGGCAACTTAGCTTTTCTGTCGCCTGTGTTCCGGCAAGGCCATACTCCTTTAAACGACGCCCGGCCCACACCTCTATCCTCTCCTCCTCGAAGCTTCTGGCGTTAACTTTGCGGCTATGGTAGCGGCGCAAAGCTTGCCGATAGCGAGCAGCTCGTACCGCAGCCTGAAGACGATCTTCCTCGAGGAGCAGCGCGTCATCTTTCCGCAGCTGCTCTCGCTCTAGCTCATCGTAAGTGAGCACTCGAGGCGATCCGTATACGAGGGGAAAGGGGTCGAGAATGTCGAGCCCCCAGACCGAAAATGGCCAGGATAAAGGGATTGTTTGGAGAGCTTGAGCTGGTTGATGTATCTGCTTGGAGTGGAACTGGCACGCTTCACACTTGGTTACTTGTGCAGTTGCATCCTGGAGGGCTGTCGGCCAGAAGAAACCTTGCCGGAAGGCTTTGCCGGCAAGTGCTCTTGCGCCAATGTGGTGACCACATATGCCTCCATGTATCTCCGCCAACAGCTCCTGTCCATCTTCCCGGGAAATGCACTTCAATTTCACTCTGTTGAATCTTCTTCTGTACAGTATGTCATCGACAAACTGGTACATACTTGATTGCCGGGCTACTCTCTCCGCTTCTTCCTGTTTCTCGGGAAGTTCTCCTGTCTGAAGGAAATGGATGATCTGCTGTGCCCATGTCGGAGCTTGTGGCTCGACGACAAGGACTAAAGGCGCAAATGCTGCTGCGGGAACATCCGCTTCTACGGCAAGAATCTGGGACCCTGCTGGAGCGTGATGCTCCCCGGCAAGCGTGTCGGGACACAGCTTGTCGGGAGCGTCTGCTTCAATGAAACAAACCCTAGGGCTTGTCGGAGCAGACCGCTCCTCAGCACTTTTTGTGTTGATCCTGGGGACCTTCTTGGCGGCGGCTTCGGGGAGCTCTGCCGGAAAGTAGTTGCCAGTAATCAATTTCCTCTTCTTGCTCTGTCCAGTTGATGGTGTTACAGATGGTTGAGTCAACTTGAGCACAAAAATCCCTGGTTCCACAGGTAACTTGAGTGCGGCGCACTTTAACAGGCCGTCTGCAATGTCATTTTGAGCTCTTGGAACATGTTCCATCTGCAGGCCTTCAAAATGCTCTTCCAGCTTCCTCACTTCGTCGATGTAGGCTTCCATCAACGGACTCTGATAATCTTTGTTTACTTGACGGACGACAAGCTGCGAATCACCCCTGACAATAAGCTTCTTGATCCCAAGTTCTGCTGCGATCCTGAGTCCGGCAAGCAAGCCTTCATACTCTGCAGTATTATTTGTAGCTTGCTCCTTGGGAAAGTGCATCTGGACCACGTACTTGAGGTGCTCTCCGGTGGGTGCGACAAGTAGTACGCCCGCACCGGCGCCTTGCAGCGAGAAGGCACCGTCAAAGTACATGATCCATTCTTTGCTTGCCTCCTCGACGGGGATGCTCCTCTCCGGAGTTTCTTCATCGGGCGTTGGTGTCCATTCTGCTATGAATTCTGCCAATGCTCGGCTCTGAATAGTTGAGGTACTTTCAAACTTGAGGCCAAAGCTTGACAATTCCAGTGCCCACTCGACAATCCTGCCTGTTGCCTCTAGATTCTGCAATATCCTCTTCAACGGAAAGTGAGTGACCACTGTGATCTCATGTGCTTGAAAGTAATGGCGCAGCTTCCTCGAGGCCATGAGTAGGCCGAAAAGCAACTTCTGCACACCAGAGTACCTTGATCTAGCCCCCTGCAGAAGGGAACTGACAAAGTAAACTGGGCGCTGCACCATCTTCTTCTGTTTCTCTTCTTGCAGCCGCGCAGATCCGTCCTTGTCGGGACTGGGACTTGTCGGATCAGGGCTTGTCGGGCCAGAGCTTGTCGGGGAAGCCCCCTGCTTGTCGCTGGACTCGCTTGCCGCGGCCGCTGGTTCATCATTTGCCTCCCTCTCCGCTACTAATGCAGCACTAACCACTTGATTGGTTGCCGCCAGATATAGCAGCAACTTCTCTTGTGGCTTAGGTGCGACAAGTGTTGGAGTGGAGGACAAATATTTCTTCAAGTCTTGCAGAGCAGCCTCCGCTTCCGGAGTCCATTTCATTGGACCCACCTTTTTCAAAATTTTGAAAAACGGCAGGGCGCGTTCAGCAGACTTGGAAATGAACCCGCTGAGAGCAGCAATGCAGCCAGCAAGCCTTCGTACGTCCTTGACTCGCTTCGGTGCTTCGATTTGCTCGATGGCCTTGATCTTGTCGGGATTGGCTTCAATCCCCCTCTAGGACACAAAGAATCCGAGAAGCTTGCCGGAAGGAACTCCAAACACACACTTCTCGGGATTCAACTTGAGATTGATCTTGCGCAGATTTGTGAAGGTCTCGTCTAAATCTTGGACCAAAGTCTCTTTGTCCCTGCTCTTGACCACTATGTCATCCATGTAAGCTTCTACATTTTTGTGCAGCTGTGGCTCAAAAGCATGACTGACTACTCTTGCAAATGTTGAACCAACATTCTTTAGTCCGAAGGGCATTCGTACAAAGCAGTACGTGCCACATGGAGTAATGAATGCGGTTTTCTCTTCATCCTCTTCTGCCATGAAGATCTGGTGATATCCTGAGTATGCATCAAGGAATGAAAGCAGATCACATCCTGCCGTGGAGTCGACAATCTGGTCAATGCGCGGCAAGGGAAATGGATCCTTGGGACAAGCTTTATTAACATCAGTGAAGTCAATACAAAGCCTCCACTTCCCGTTTGCTTTGCGCACAACTACTGGATTGGCTAACCACGTCGGATGGAGTACTCCTCGGACCAGGCTTGCTGCTTCCAACTTCTTGATCTCCTCTGCAATGAAGTCTTGACGTTCCACTGCTTGCTTCCTAACTTTCTGCTTGACGGGCCGTGCGTGAGGACAGACGGCAAGGTGGTGCTCAATTACTTTCTTGGGAACACCGGGGATGTCAGATGGTTGCCATGCAAACACATCGACATTCGCCCGCAGGAAAGCAACGAGCGCGCTTTCCTATTTAGGGTCAAGCGTGGCACTGATGGTGAAGGTACCACCAGTGCCGTCCTCCTTGGCGGCCACTTTCTTGGTCTCTGGTGAAGCTGTCTTTGCTTTCTTGCACTTGCCGGTGGAGCTCGATGGTGCGTCCTCGACGGTAGCGCAGCACTCCGAAGAGGTGCGCTTGCCGGAGTGGGCATCAGAGCTACTCTTGCCAGACTTGGTCTTCTTCTTCTTCCCTCCGGGAGCTTCAGCGGCAAGTGGTTTGCGCTCTGCTGCGGCTGCTGCTTCCCGGTAGATCTTGTCGGTACAGATGAGTGCATCCTTCTTGTCGCCTTGGACAGAAATGACACTTATGGGACCAGGCATCTTGAGCACATTGTAGGCGTAGTGAGAGGCTGCCATGAACTTGGCAAGCGCTGGACGGCCAAGTATCCCATTGTAGGGCAATGGGAAATCAGCAACGTCAAATGTGACTCTCTATGTCCTGAAATTCAGCTCGCTGCCAAATGTCACTGGCAGTGTGATCTTCCCCTTCGGCTTGCTCCTTCCCGGGTTTATCCCTTGAAAGGTACCAGTCTCTTCGAGCTCGCTGTCGGGGATCTGGAGCTTCTTGAGCACTGCGGAGGAGATCAGATTCAGGCCGGCCCCGCCGTCAAACAGCATCTTCGTGACCTTGAGGTTGCGGATTGTTGGCGAAACCAACATCAGCAAGCACCCGACCGCAGTGATGTGATCAGGGTGATCCTCAACGTCGAAGATGATGGGCGTGCTGGACCACTTCAGGGGCTTGCGCGACTCAATGGACGGTTCTGCTACGTTCACTTCCCGCACCCACTGTTTGAGTTGGCGTTGCGAGGTGTGCAGAGAAGCACCGCCGTCGACGCACAACACCTCTGTTGCCTTCTGGAACTCCTGCTCGTCAGTCTCATCTTCCTCCATCTCATTATCCTCATCTTCGTCTTCGTCCTTGTCGCGGCCACGGGGAGGCCTATCTCCTTGCCGCGGCTTGGCCTTGCCGTGGCGCCCTCCCCGGGCGGGACGCTTGTTGCCGGATCCTCCGCCACCTTCCGGGGCCTTCTCCTTGTCGCGGCGCTCGTATTCAGCTTTCTGTAGCTCCGCCATCTGCTCAACTTTCTTGCAGGCTTGGAGGTCATGGCCCTTGGTGCGGTGGATCTTGCAATACTGCTTGCCGGAGCCGTCCTGCTTGTCGGCGGCTACCACAGCCTCGCCGGAGTCACCAGCTCTAGCCTTCTCGGAACCGCCTCCACTGCCGGACTGCTCAACAACTAGCACATCCTTAGCCTTCCTCTTTCTGTTATTCCGCCTCCGGTTCCTCTTTGCCGGAGGGGCGTCCTCACTGTCAGATCCTTCTGCTCCTGCGTTCTCTCCGGGGATTTTCCTCCCCTCCTCAGCCCGTGCACACTTGTCGGCTAGAGCGTATAGCTCGCTGACATCTCTGATCTTACACATCGCCATCTCCTCCCTCATCCTGCGGTTACGCACGTTCTGATGGAACGCGCTAATAACCGCGGCAGGGTGGACGTCTGGGATGTTGCGCTGCACCTGGCTGAATCTCTGTATGTACTTGCGCAGGGGTTCTCCCTCCTTCTGGACGAGCAGATGAAGATCACTCTCCTGGCCATGGGGTTTGTGGCCGCCTGTGAAGGCGCCGACAAACTGATGGCACAGGTCCGCCCATGAAGAGATGGAGTTGTCCGGCAAGTGCATGAGCCAAGATCTGACGTTGGGCTTGAGCACCAGCGGGAAGTAGTTGGCGAGGATCTTCTCATCGCGCCCTCCGGCAGCCTGCACTGCAATGGTGTAGACGCTGAGGAACTCTGACGGATGTATCCTACCATCGTACTTCTCGGGCACGTCTGGCTTGAAGTTCTTGGTTCTGGGCCAGTGGACCTGCCGCAGCTCACGGGTGAACGCAGGGCAACCTACCGCGTACGGCAAGTCGCCTGGTTCCCCTGGCGCATGCATATCGACAGTGGGCCCAGCGCGCTGGTCAGATTGACGCCACGCTTCTCTTCGATGCTCGATGCGAGTGCGAGCGTCTTCGTGTTGTCGTTCTTGGAGAACTTGGCGTTGATTGCGGCGAGCTCGCGGGTCCGACGACGCGGTGGAGTCGGTGTCGAGGTTGGCCCGGCGAGTCGGCGATCTTGGCCTTCGGGGCGGGGAGTGCACAGTGGTGGCACCCCCAGCGGTCTTGTCGGCATCGGCTTGCGCCTGGGCGTCTTGCTGGGGCTTCGATGTGCTCGGTTGCCGGGGCTTGTCGCCGTTGGCGAAGCCGATAAGGCTATAAATGGCGGCCCTCCAGTCGTCGGTCTTGTCTGGCGCTGGAGGGTAATCTAGAAGCAGCTGGGCTCGGGTAAGCGCTTCCTCTGGAGTGTTGGGTGGCGGTGGCGAGCGACGCGAGGTGCGAGACATGCTCAAACTTCTAACAGTGTTAGAAGGAGCAACATCTCGTCCAGGCGACCGCACTGCGCTCGTGCCGGCGTGTTGACGCGTGCGTTGGCCTTGAGCGTCCCGCGACCCACCAGCTTGGCCTTGTTCCAACGCGAGTACGGTGCTAGGAGCACCGTGGCGTTGTCGATCCTGCACCTCCTGGGAGGGGTGCGGCGGATGTGCAGACGCTGAACCTTGCGGGGCCTTGTCCTTGGACCGGGTGACGATGTGCGTCCCCCTGCCGGCGCCCGCTCCTCCGCCGGCGTCCGCCCCACCGTCCGTTTGCTCCGGTGGCGGTAGGACGGTCGCAGACGGAGCGGCCACCTCCGAAGTCTTCATCTTCGGTGGCATGTCGATGAAGATGTTGATGTAGCGCGCGCAGACGCCGGATCAGATACGCACGACCTCGACGCCCCCCTGCCTGGCGCGCCAGAGATGTCATGGGGAACGAGCACCTATGGGGCAGGGGGGCCCTTCTTGTCCGGCAAGGGAGCGGAGGGCGCACGCAGAGTGGATCGAGGCGAGAGCACGCGGGGGATTTTACCCAGCTTCGGAGCTCTCCGGAGAGATAAAACTCCTACTGCTGTGAGGGAGTCCTGGACTAGGGGGTGTCCGGACAGCCGGACTATCATTATCCGCCAGACTCCAAGACTACGAAGATACAAGATTGAAGACTCCGGCTCGTGTCCGGATGGTACTTTCCTTGGCGTGGAAGGCAAGCTTGGCAATACGCATATGTAGATCTCCTACCATTGTAACCGACTCTGTGTAACCCTAGCCTCCTCCGGTGTCTATATAAACCGGAGGGCTTTAGTCCGTAGGACAACATACATTACAACAATCATACCATAGGCTAGCTTCTAGGGTTTAGCCTCCTTGATCTCGTGGTAGATCTACTCTTGTACTACCCATATCATCAATATTAATCAAGCAGGACGTAGGGTTTTACCTCCATCGAGAGGGCCCAAACCTGGGTAAAACATTGTGTCCCTTGTCTCCTGTTACCATCCGCCTAGACGCACAGTTCGGGACCCCCTACCCGAGATCCGCCGGTTTTGACACCCCCATTGGTGCTTTCATTGAGAGTTCCTCAGTGTCGTCACCGATAGGCTTGATGGCATCTTCAACCAGCAACGCTGTCCAGGGTGAGACTTTTCTCCCCGGACAGATCTTCGTATTCAGCGGCTTCGCCCTACGGGCCAATTCACTTGGCCATCTGGAGCAGATCGAAAGCTACGCCCCTGGCCGTCAGGTCAGATTTGGAAGCTTAAACTTCACGGCCGATGTCCGCGGAGACTTGATCTTCGACGGACTCGAGCCACAGCCGAGCGTGCCGCACTGTAAACGATGGGCATGATCTAGCTCTGCCGCCGAACAGTGTCTTGGTGGCCGCACACGGATCTGCTTCGGCCAGTAGCCCGGAGCCGATCGCCCAGATCGAGGGCCGGTGGATAGACACCGCCCTGGGGGCTTCAATATCCACGGCGATGGAGCCGAACACCAATCTTGTCCCCCGCGAAACTCGTGATTCCGAGGCGCCGGACTCCTTGCCGGACTCCGAACCTCCCGCGCCCCTACCAATCGATCCGGATTGGGCGCCGGTTATGGAATTCACCGCCGCGGACATCTTCAAATGCTCGCCTTTCGGCGATATCTCTAATTCACTAAAGCATCTCTCGTTATCAGGAGAGTCCTGGCCGGATTATGGCCAGGATGGTTGGGATACGGACGATGAAGAAATTCAGAGCCCACCCACCACCCACTTTGTAGCCACTGTCGATGATCTAACCGACATGCTAGACTACGACTCCGAAGACATCGATGCTATGGACGATGATGCCGGAGACGAACAGGAACTAGCGCCCACAGGGCACTGGAAGACCACCTCGTCATACAATATATATATGGTGGACACCCCAAAAGACGGGGATGGCGAAGAAGCAACGAAGGCAGACTCTTTAAAGAAGCAGCCCAAATGCCGGCGTCAGCGGCGCCGCTCTAAATCCCGCCACAGCAAGAATGGAGATTCCGGCACGGGAGATAATAACACTCCGGAGAGCGCCGAAGACAATCCCCTCCAGCAAGACTCAGTGCAGGAGGATGCAGAAGCAAGCCCTCATGAGGGGGCGGCAGACGAAGAGGTTGAGGATCATAACTATATGCCTCCCTCTGAAGACGAAGCAAGCCTCAACGATGACGAATTCGTCGTACCCGAGGATCTCGTCGAACAAGAGCGCTTCAAGCGCAGGCTTATCGCCACAGCAAACAGCCTAAAGAAAAAGCAGCAGCAGCTTCAAGCTGATCAGGACCTGCTGGCCGATCGATGGACCGAAGTCCTCGCGGCCGAAGAGTATAAACTCGAACGTCCCTCCAAAAGTTACCCAAGATGCAAGCTGCTCCCCCGATTAGAGGAGGAAGCATACGTACCTCCATCACCAGTGCACGACATGGCTGACCGACCACCCCGTGGTCGTGACAGAGAGGCATCCAGGCCCCCAGCCAAGACCATACCCCGGCATCGCTCCAAAAGTACGAAGCCAAGAGGGAACGCGCCGGACTTGCGAGACATATTGGAGGACAAAGCAAGGCAATCCAGATCCATCTATGGATCACGTGGGCGCCCTACGACCCACGACGAATACCGTCGTGCCGGATACAATAACCCCGGCCGGACCGAACACAGCAGACAGCGCTCTCTCGAGCTGCGTTGCGATATCGCTCAATACAGGGGCGCCGCACACCCGCTATGCTTCACTGACGAAGTAATGGATCATCAGATCCCCGAAGGGTTTAAACCCGTAAACATCGAATCTTACGATGGCACAACAGACCCCGCGGTCTGGGTCGAAGACTACCTTCTCCACATCCATATGGCCCGCGGCGACGATCTCCACGCCATCAAGTACCTCCCACTCAAGCTTAAAGGACCAGCTCGGCATTGGCTTAACAGCCTGCCCGCAGAGTCAATTGGGTGTTAGGAAGACCTGGAGGCCGCATTCCTTGATAACTTCCAAGGCACTTATGTGCGACCACCAGACGCCGATGACCTAAGCCACATCATTCAGCAGCCAGACGAATCGGCCAGACAATTCTGGACACGGTTCTTGACGAAGAAAAATCAAATCGTCGATTGTCCGGACGCAGAGGCCCTTGCAGCCTTCAAACATAACATCCGGGACGAATGGCTAGCCCGGCACCTGGGGCAGGAAAAGCCGAAATCCATGGCAGCCCTCACATCGTTAATGACCCGCTTTTGTGCGGGAGAGGACAGCTGGCTAGCCCGCAGCAACAATGTCCGTAAAAATTCTGGCAGTCCGGATACTAAGGACAACAACGGCAGGTCACGTCGAAACAAAAACAAGCGCCACATTAACTGCGACGATAAGGAGGATACAGCAGTCAATGCCGGATTCCGAGGCTCTAAACCCGGTCAGCGGAAGAAGCCATTTAAAAGAACTACTCCGGGTCCGTCCAATCTGGACCGAATACTCGACCGCTTATGCCAGATACACGGCACCTCTGAAAAGCCAGCCAACCACACCAATAGATATTGCTGGGTGTTCAAGTAGGCCGACAAGTTAATTGCCGAAAACAATGACAAGGGGCTAAATAGCGACGACGAGGAAGAGACCCGGCCGCCGAACAACAGAGGACAGAAGGGTTTTCCCCCACAAGTACGGATGGTGAATATGATATATGCGACCCACATACCCAAGAGGGAGAGGAAACGCGCACTAAGGGACGTCTATGCGATGGAGCCAGTCGCCCCAAAGTTCAACCCATGGTCCTCTTGTCTGATCACTTTCGATCGAAGAGACCATCCGACAAGAATACGCCATGGCGGATTCGCCGCATTGATCTTAGACCCAATCGTCGATGGGTTCCACCTCACGAGAGTCCTGATGGACGGCGGCAGCAGCCTGAACCTGCTTTATCAGGATACAGTGTGCAAAATGGGCATAGACCCATCAAGGATTAAACCTACAAAGACAACCTTTAAAGGTGTCATACCAGGAGTGGAAGCCAACTGCACAGGCTCAGTCACATTGGAAGTGGTCTTCGGATCCCCGGATAATTTCCGGAGCAAAGAGTTAATCTTCGACATAGTCCCGTTTCGCAGCGGCTATCACGCTCTGCTCGGACGAACCGCGTTTGCCAAATTCAACGCGGTGCCGCACTATGCATACCTAAAGCTCAAGATGCCAGGCCCTCGTGGAATCATCACGGTCAATGGGAATACGGAACGCTCCCTCCGAACGGAGGAACGTATAGCGGCTCTCGCGGCAGAAGTACAGAGCAGCCTTCTAAGGCAATTCTCGAGTCCGGCCGGTAAACGGCCGGATACAGCAAAGCGCGCCCGGAGCAATGCCAACCAAGACCACCTGGCGCTATCTGAGCACGCGTAGCAATGCGGCCCCAACCCTTGCCCGCATATGATCGCAAGAATAACACTTCGCGTACATCATTACGCTTTGGAGATACCATGGGCACAGGGGAGGGGGCACGATCACAACGGACCCAGAGTGCGGTTCGACCACACCGGGGGCTCGCAAATGTGCCCCTCTTTTTTTTATTATTTTTCCTCTTTTTTGTACACAGGACTCTGTTAACCAGAAGCCCTGTCCGGCGGTGAACTTGCCGGACTCATGATGCAACAGTCAGGGACTAAAGAAGGCTGCGCCGAACATTCAGGTGGTCTCGATTACGAGCATTAAATTCGATTATATACACCAAATCCGCAGCTCATCCCTGGAGGGGGACATGTTTATTTAGTCCAAATCCCTTGCTTACCGCACTATTTGTATCAGTCCGCTCTACTAGCAGACTTTTCTTTCATTAATAATGCAGCACCTTTATGATCGCAATTGCATTACATTATATATATATATATGCTCATTATATGACATCTGGCACCCGTATATTTTGGTACGGCATAATACACCAGGGGCTTATGTTCCCCACTCTATGGTGTGATAAAGTCCGAACACTTTCACAAGTGCGGCACCCCGAACTTATAGCATTATATGAATCGGCTCCGAATCATGTCTTGGGTCAATAGTTGGGTTTGCCCGGCTCCCACGTTTTGGTGCCTTACGTTCCGTTCTGTCGGCTAAGGTGGCACTGGGAGAACCACTGCGATTGTGCCCCGGTTGAGCCGGGCTAACGCCTCAGTGGACAAAGCTAAAACTGACTAGCATGATAAGGCGAGAGACTGGTCGCTGTTCGAGAGGTTTTTTCGGGTCCTTGAAGACTCACGCCGCTTCGAGCGAAGTTCCGGATAATGTCCGATGAAGGCGTGGATCGCGCCCCGGATTCGGTCTTCCGAATACCAGGGGCTTCGCTGAAATTTAAAATTATAGAATTCTATGGCTAAGTGAGAGTGTTCAAGCATTATAAGTCCGGTTGCCTTGTTCGTCGTGTTGAGCGCCTCCCTAGATGGACCCAAAAATGGGAACAAGAGTGCTCAAGTTTATCCCGAACACCCCAGCACTTGTGGCTTGGGGGCTGAAGCCAACGACTTGCCATCTCTCAGATTTTACAAACGGCCGCACAGAAGGTAATATTTTAAATTAAACAAGCGTTGCTCATGGCGCATATGAACGAAGTTTTCAGCGCACAGGATAAATACACAGCGAGTTCACTCAAAGATTACATTTCGGGAGCACTCATCTGAAATATCACAGGCTCCCTTCAGGACAATTTTATAATACTTCTCCGGCGTGCGATACTCCTTGCCCGGCGGCGGTGGGTCCGTGAGAAGCTTCTCCGCATCCAATTTGCCCCATTGCACCTTTATGCGGGCAAGGGCCCGACGAGCACCTTCGATACAGGCGGAGCGCTTGACTACATCCAGCCTGGGGCATGCATCCACCAGCCGCCGCATGAGGCCAAAGTAGCTACCAGGCATGGCCTGTCCAGGCCACAGCCGGACTATGAGGCCCTTCATGGCCTCCTCAGCTACCTTGTGGAGTTCGACCAGCTGCTTCGGCTGGTCGCTTGGGGGCACCGGATGGCCGGCCTCAGAGTACTGAGACCAGAAGACCTTCTCCGTCGAGCTCCCCTCCTCGCCACGATAGAATGCGGCGGCATCAGACGCACTACGCGGCAGATCTGCAAACGCCCCTGGAAAGCTCCGAATTCAGGTAAGTGTCAGGTAGTTCACATTAACATGCCTGCTTTGCATGAAAAATGCCTTACCCGCCGCTATCTTCTTTATGTCCTCAACCTCCTGAAGGGCCTTACGGGCCTCGGCCTTGGTGGACTTGGCACTTTCGAGAGCCGAGGCAAGCTCGGACTCTCGAGTCTTGGAGTCACGCTCCAAACTCTCATGCTTCTTCATGAGAGCCTGGAGTTCTTGCCGAACTTCCGCCACCCGTGCCTCTTGCTTTTCTCGCTCAGCCCGTTCCGCGGCCGCACTGCGTTCGGTCGCGGACACAGCATCCTTCAGGGCTGCCACCTCGTTAGTGGCCCCTGCAATACACATATTATCCTTGTTAATTTTATTTGCAACCAAAATCCTTTTCTGTAAGGTACTTATTCAAAGTGGTGTTATTCACCTTCTTTTTCCTCGAGCTGCCTCTTGGCATGGCTGAGCTCTTGCTCGGACCGCTCGAGACCCTTCTTCAGCACCTCGACCTCCGCCGTTAATGCGGCAGAGGTCAGCAGCGCAGCCTGCAAACCCATATTAACATATTTTAGGCACCCTGCGTATATCTTGTTAGATCCTCAGTCTGGCTTTTCTTTCCGAACACCGAACTAAGCATCAGGGGCTACTGTCTATGCGGTATTACATTACATAATTTTAACTTCTTACCTCAAAGCCTGTTAAAAGGCTGTTGCAGGCGTCGGTTAGCCCGCTTTTGGCGAGCTGAACCTTTTGAATCACCGCACTCATGATAGTGCGGTGTTCTTCCTCAATGGAAGCGCCTTTAAGCGCCTCCAGCAAGTTATCCGGCGCCTCCGGTTGGACGGAGGCCGCCGGCGTCACGGTCTTGCCCTTCTTTTGAAGGGGCCGTTTGCCGGACTCTGGAACCACTGCTGGTTCCGATGTAGAGTCCGGCACAAAGTCCGGGAGGTCGCCTGACGGCGCCTCCTGATGGGTCCCTCTCTGGGATCCCACCTCGACGTCCTCGTCGGCGCGTGGGGTGGAGGCGGTCGGAAGTGAATTCACATCCGACGAGGCCAATGACCCGCTTGATGAGTCGGGGAGATCGTCATCGGCCGGACTATGGACAGAATGCGGCGTTAGAAGGACACTATGTGACATAAAAATATGCATATAAAGGATCCGGGTACTTATGATCTTGCCGGACGCCTGGCCCTTGGAGGCCACTCATCCTCGCCGACGCTGGTGTTGGCGAAACTGTCTGGGGGGATAGTTCTCCCCCTCTTGGACCCTTTGGCCTCCCCGATTGGGGAAGCCTTCCTCTTCTTCTCTCCCTCCTCCGGGAGGGAATACTCCTCCTCCTCGTCTTCAGGGGAGGAGTCCTAATCGTCGTCAGACGCCTGATTGCGGGAACTCTTTCGAGTCCCCGCGGCCACCTTCTTGGCCTTCTTCTCCGGCACCACGTGTGGTGCTGGAACCAGCAGCCCTGCTAAGCGGGCATCCACTTGATCTTCTGGCATGGGAGCCGGGCTGATAAGCAGCTCGGCCTTCTCCATCCATTCCTGTCAAAGGAAGAGGCAGAATGAAACCTCGCTGGAGTCAATTTAATTATCACAAGTGTCCCGTAATGGGGTTGAATCACTTACCTCGTCAGTTGGATACTGCGAGCTGAATCCGCGGTCTTCCGTCGCGGATGCAGGGGCTTCGGCGCCCTTGAACAGCACCCTCCAGGCGCCTTCGTGTGTTGTATCGAAGAGCCCGCTTAGCGCCTGGTGCTATTCCAGATTGAACTCCCACAAATTGAATGCCCGTTCTTGGCATGGGAGGATCCGCCGGATGAGCATGACTTGGACCACGTCGACGAGCCTGAGCCTATTGCTCACCATCTTCTTGATGCAGGCTCGGAGTCCCGTCACCTCCACCGGATTGCCCCACTGCAAGCCCTTCTCTTTCCAGGAGGTGAGCTGCGTGGGGATACCAGATCTAAACTCGGGGGCCGCCGCCCATGTAGGTTTGCGTGGCTCGGTGATGTAGAACCACCCCGATTGCCACCCCTTGACGGAGTCCACAAAGGTCCCTTCGAGCCAAGGTACGTTGGGCAATTTGCCCAACATGGCGCCTCCGCATTCCGCTTGCGTGCCCTTCACAACCTTCGGCTTGACGTTGAAGGTCTTGAGCCACAGGCCGAAGTGGGGCCGGATGCAGAGGAAGGCCTTGCACACGACGATAAACGCCGAGATGTTGAGGATGAAGTTCGGCGCCAGATCGTGGAAATCCAGGCCGTAGTAAAACATGAGCCCCCGGACAAATGGATGGAGCGGAAAGCCCAGTCCGCGGAGGAAGTGGGGGAGAAAGACGACCCTCTCATGAGGCCCAGGGGTAGGGATGAGCTACCCCTCGTCGGGCAGCCGATGCGCGATATCGCCGGAAAGGTATCCGGCGCTGCGCAGCTTGGTGATGTCCTCCTCCTTAACGGTGGAGGCCAACCATTTGCCTCCCGCTCCGGACATATTCGGAGAAGGTCGAGGTGAGATGCGCGAGCTCGGGCGTTGGAGCTTGAGTTCGCGGGGATGGATAAGCAAAGGAGGAAGAAGGCGTAGGTGAGAAGGTGAATCCTTATCCCTTATATATAGGCGGACAAAACTATGCGTCCCCCACCGGCCTGGTAAAACTCGCTTATCTCCGAAGCGCCACCATCAATGGCGCGGTTGGGTTACCCACGCACGTATTGATGAGAATCCCGAAATAAGGGGAACACGATCTCTGCTTCGACAAGACGTGCCAAGGAAACAGCTTCGCTAAACGTGCTGAGGTGGTATAGTAATTCAAACAAAGGCCTGGTGGCGGTGTGATGTCACGCCACATAATACGTCAGCAGATTGAACTAAGTGTACATTTTATTCTCTCTACGGTGGAATGTGGAATTTATTTTGCAGAGCCGGACACTATCCTGGTGTTCATGATCTTCTCTGGATTATTCAAGGGAGGAACCCGCCTTGCAATGCCGAACATTGTGCACGCCGGACTTATCGTCATTGAAGACTGGTTCAGGGGCTACTGAGGGAGTCCTGGACTAGGGGTGTCCGGACAGCCGGACTATCATTATCCGCCGGACTCCAAGACTAAGAAGATACAAGATTGAAGACTCCGGCTCGTGTCCGGATGGTACTTTCCTTGGCGTGGAAGGCAAGCTTGGCAATACGCATATGTAGATCTCCTACCATTGTAACCGACTCTGTGTAACCCTAGCCTCCTCCGGTGTCTATATAAACCGGAGGGCTTTAGTCCGTAGGACAACATACATTACAACAATCATACCATAGGCTAGCTTCTAGGGTTTAGCCTCCTTGATCTCGTGGTAGATCTACTCTTGTACTACCCATATCATCAATATTAATCAAGCAGGACGTAGGGTTTTACCTCCATCGAGAGGGCCCGAACCTGGGTAAAACATTGTGTCCCTTGTCTCCTGTTACCATCCGCCTAGACGCACAGTTCGGGACCCCCTACCCGAGATCCGCCGGTTTTGACACCGACATGCTGCTTTGTGTTTGTATTTGTTCTTGCTCGAGAGCGTGGGTGTGCTGTGGCTTCGAATGAGTCGAAAAACCCAACTGCGGAACCGAACCCCTTCTACGTGCGCATGGGCCTCCCTTTTATAGGCTAAAGGGGGTCACCGACAGGTGGCAGCATAGAAAGAGGGGTAGAAAGGTAAAAACACGGGTTGGTACAACTGCTACCAACAGTGTCCCCTACCTAACTCTGACGGCAGGGGACAAGGGCATTTAATGCCCGTCCGGTCGCCCCAACAGTGCAATGAAGCGACCGTTAGGAGCGCCACCGCCTGCCACGATGGCCTCCTTGTCATCTCCTCTTGCCACCTCGCACCGCTAGTCTGCACAGCGCCTCGCCACGTGCCCCTGGGATAGTCCTGGGGTGACACGTCGTTGGATGTGCTGGAGCTCGGGTGCATAGTGGCAGCCTTGCCGCGGCAAACGCCTTGCCGCGGCCCTTATCTTGTCGCACCAGCAAGCTTGCCGCTCGCCGGGCCTTGCCGGGACGCGCGGGGCATTGCGGCAAGATTCTTGAATTGCCTTAGTTGGCCTTCCCGGCAAGCTCCTTTTGCCGGGGCCTTTGTCCTTCCCGGCAAGCTCCTCTTGCCGGGGCCTTGTCCTTCCCGGCAAGCTCCTCTTGCCGGGGCCTTGTCTTCTTAGTTAACACTTTGTTCTTGAATGGCAGAAAATAGGAATAGCGGAGGATCTTGGCGGACGCCCGGCAAGCCTTGCCGCGGGGCGCTGCGACTGCCCGTGCACAAGTTCGGGGTACTAAGGTACCCCTACTTTAGTACACCGACATCCTCAATCCATACCGCGGGGTCTGTTGTTCCATCGTATGATTTGATATTCATTGGTTTAAACCCTTCTAGGAATTCGTGTTCCATTACTTCATCAATGAACAAAGGGGGTGTGTGGCGCCTCTATATCAAGCCAAATCGCGGCGTAGCTCGGATGGAGTTCGTCTTCGGTCTTTGGTCCGGGCGTGGTTATGTTTGTCACGTCTGGCAGGATGGCCATCATCGCACATTGGGGCACGCCCCCGCGATCCATAGATTGATCTGGTCTGACCTGCTCTATTTTCCAGGTCATGCCGCAGGTCATATGTGTATCCCCAAGCTGTTGTGTCTCTGTTTTTACGGTGAAGTAGTGCGGGCTGGTGTTCGGCTCGAGTTGCCGCTTTGCCACGGCCATGTGGTGGTCAGTCAGCCACATTATTCGCTGGTAAGATGGGCTCCAGTGCTTTGTCATCGAATTGGGGTAACAATTTGTGCTTCGGGTAGCTTTTGTTTGGGCGCTCGAGGCCGTGTTCCTTGGCTGCTAGGACATTAGTCCATCTGTCATTGAGTAGATCTTGATCAACTTGAAGCTACTGCTGCTTCTTTTTCAGGCTCCTTGCAGTGGCTATTAGCCGGCGCTTAAAGCGCTCCTGATTGACGGGCTCCTCAGGCACGATAAAGTCTTCATCACCGAGGCTCGCTCATCCTTGGAGAGTGGAAGGTAATTACTATCCTCTGAGTCTTTGTTAAGGGCCTATTCATTAGGGTTGACTCGCTCGTCCTCCCGTTCAGCCTGTTCGGAAGTTGGCTCAATGGGGTCTTCGTTGTCTTCGACATCGTTCGGAGTATTATTTTCTCCTGTGCCGGTATTGCTATTTTTTCCATGGCATGGTTTAGGGCGGCACCGCTGACGTCGAAGCTTTGGCTGTATCTCAGGAGGCTTATCCTCGACTGGATCCTTTTCATTGTCGCCGTTGTTCTCTTTGGGTGTATCCACCATGTATACATCATACGAGGAGGTGGCTGTCCAGCGCCCTGTAAGCGGTGGTTTTTGTGCTTGCTCCTCTCTGGCGTCATCATCCATACCGTCGATGTCTTCGGAGTCGTAATCGAGCATGTCGGTTAAGTCTTCGAAGTGGCTATGAAGTGGGTGGTGGGTGGGAAGCGGAATTCTCTGTCATCAGCTTCCAATCTGAACCGGATATAGTTTGGCTGAGAGTCCCCTGATAAGGAGAGGGATTTTAATGAGTTTAGCGCATCGCCTAAAGGTGAGTGCCGGAAGATGTCCGTGGAGCTGAACACAACAATCGGCGCCCGATCAGGTTCAATGGGCACGGATGCACGCGGTTCGGAACCTATACCGGAGGCGAATCTGAGGTTCCAGTGACACAGACCCCACTCGAGGTTGGATCTGTGTGCGGCTCTAACGCCGCTGAGTCTGCGGCTTCCGTGGTGGGGTTGAGCTTCCCATCCTCGGATGGCACAATCTGTTCCGGATCTAGGGCCAGAGCTGTTACTGGCGCTATCTCCTGAGCATGGTCCAATGACAAATTTATGTCATGTTCATCATGGTGGCAGGGATCGGCCGTCATGGGCTCGAATCCGTCGAAGATCGAGTCTCCGTGGATATCGGCCACGTAATTCAAGCTTCCAGACCTGACCTGATGGCCAGGGGCGTAGCTATCGATCTGCTCTAGATGGCCAAGCGAGTTGGCCCGCAGTGCGAAGCCGCCGAATACGAAGATCTGTCCGGGGAGGAAAACCTCACTCTGGACTGCATTTTTGTAGATGATTGACGGATCCATCAAACCTTTTGGTGACGACACAACGGAACTCTCATGAAAGCACCAATGTTGGTGTCAAAACTGGGGATCTCGGGTAGGGGGTCCCGAACTGTGTGTCTAAGGTCGATGGTAACATGAGGCAGGGGACACGATGTTTACCCAGGTTCGGGCCCTCTCTATGGAGGTAATACCCTACTTCCTACTTGATTGATCTTAATGAATATGAGTATTACAAGAGTTGATCTTCCACAAGATCGTAGTGGCTAAAACCCTAGAAGTCTAGCCTGTATGATTATGATTTCCTCTACGGACTAAGCCCTCTAGTTTATATAGACACCGGAGGGGACTAGGGTTGTACAAAGTCGGTTACAGAGAAAGGAATCTACATATCCGAACGCCAAGCTTGCCATCCACGCAAAGAAGAGTCCCATCCGGACATGGGAAGAAGTCTTCTATCTTGTATCTTCATAGCCCAATAGTCCGACCCATGTCAATTGTCCGGACGCCTGAGGATCCCTTAATCCAGGACTCCCTGAAGGGGGCCTTGAACATGGCGATGGCCTTGAGCTTGTCTGCGGTAGTCTCGGCGGGTGCTTGTGCTTCTTCGTACCCTGATCCTCGACGGTTTTGGCCAGAGCCATAGACATCACTTCGGCCGTTGTTCCAGGGTCCATCAAGAAAATGTCAAATAGAAATAAAAGAAAAGAAACCATAATCACAAACCCAAAAGAAGAACAGAGAGGGAGTTATAGGATCATTCTCGGGGTTAGACCGGGCCTTGGCCAGAATCAACACCATTGATGAGTTCACCTTTCCTTCTTTGGAAGAGAAGAACAATGGCAGAAGCAGGTCGGGGTTTCCTTTATGAAATGAGGAACAAGGTGAGGGAGAAGCGAGTTGGGGTTTTCTTCAAGAGAGGAAGCTGAGGGAGAAGAGTGAAATGATGGTTGCTTCGTCCGTCCAACTTACTGCTGGAAAGGTGGGGGTTTTGTGATTTGATGGCTCATTGTGCATTATTACGATGCTTCGATTGGGGTAGTCTACCGTCCAGTTGGGCACTCTAGTACAGAGTAATTTAGTGCATGGCTAGTGGACCCCTATGCTGGTTGCCCACACCTCGGTGAAAGTGAGTAGCAAGGTTCCCGACGACCGTCGAGGAGGATCCGCATGGTAGAGCGTGTCCACTGTTTCTGAAGAAAAAAATGATTACAGCCAGTGTTTCCACTCTTACGATGGAGGAGTGCGAAACACGGCAGCCACTTTAACTTACACAGTGCTTCTACTAGTACTAGGCATGTGCAGTGGTTCAGACGTCAGTACTACATAATCTTGTTGCTAGTGTAGTAAGATATGACGATAACAAATGATGTTGTGCGCATGTCAACTATATGAAAAGTAATGTAACGTAGTACCCCTTTTTTGACTGTCTGGTCGAGAATGAACGGTGAGATCAATGTTAACAGAACTAGGTCTACAGTGCATAGAGAGTACAGTGCTACAATACTCCACGGAACATGAACCATATGAAGCACAAATCAATGTTAGGCAGGATGTATGAATGGTGCATGGGATGGGAGCAAAGTTTACCTTATCGACCCACTTTTGGGTGTTTGGCAGAGTGCATGAAGGGTAAGGGAGTCCTGGATTAGGGGGTTCTCGAGTGTCCGGGCTACTGAAGGTGGGCCGGACTGATGGGCCGTGAAGATACAAAGCATAAGGCTTTCCCCCGTGTCCGGGTAGGACTCCTCTATGCGTGGATGGAAAGATTGGTGTCGAGATATGTAAATTTCATTCTACCATGAACCGACTCTGTATAACCCTAGGTCCCTCTAGTGTACATATAAACTGGAGGGTTTAGTCTGTAGGGATCATTAGAATTGACATAGGCTACACAACTAGGGATTAGCCATTACGATCTCAAGGTAGATCAACTCTTGTAACCCTATACTCATCAAAGACAATCAAGCAGGACGTAGGGTTTTACCTCCATTAAGAGGGCCCAAACCTGGGTAAACGTCATGTCCCCTTTGTCCCTTGTTACCTTCGATCCTCAGACACACAGATCGGGACCCCCTACCTGAGATTGGTCGGTTTTGACACCGACGTTGGTGCTTTCACTGAGACTTCCTTTGTGTTGTCGATAGAAGGATCGATGGCTTGCCTTGTCATTAGTGAAGATATTACCTCTGGAAGGACCCTAAATCTAGGACAAGTCCTCCAACTCGGCGGTTTTACCATGGGTGCTCGCTCGGCCGTTAAGCCAACGGCGGCCCCCACAATCGCCAATCATAATCTCCACATCAGCCTCGAACACTCCGAAAAGATGGATCCGGCAGATGTCTCGTCTTTGAACGAGTTGCTAGATCACATCGCCGCCTTGGGGGTCGCAATAGACTATGATCGGATTGGGCTTAAACCCGATCAGAGGGAGATCGAGTCCCCACTGATCACTCATCTGGTAGCGGTCGTTGAGGAACGAGCCGAGGATGCCTCTTCCCCTAAGTTAAGAACCAGCTATGTTCGGATTTCCGAGACCAGCGAGCCGGATACCCATCCTCGGGAAGAGACTTCATGTCCTTCGAACATAGGGTCAGACATAGAGCCCGGAAGTCACCAGGACCTTCCTAATCCTGAACTGGTGACCTCGGAGATTCTTCAAACTCCGGATCCAATCGTGGGTCGGGATTCGGATTTTAGCCCGCCCACCCACCACAATCAATATTCACCAAGTAATTCAGGCCCTCCAGACATATGTGACCTAATGTATGTACGGTAGCAACCTCAGGAAATGGTCCATTACTTCTGGGCCAGATTCCTCCTTGTTAAAAACAAGATTAAAGATTGTTGCGACAACGACGCGGTTTTAGTTTTTTGCCGTAACTGTACGGACAAGGGAATTCTCAATGCCCTCAACCGCCGCCGCGTACAACACTTTACAGATTTGGCACAAATGTATAGAAATACTACGCGATGGAAAGCGCCTGGAAAGCCTAGACAGCCCGGTGAGAACCCCCTACCTTTAAGCAACCCACCGTACGGGAAAAACGGATGCACCCTTACGAAGCATCCGACCACAAGCCCATTGACAAGAAGAACAAACCCTTCACGGGATATAGAACCATCATTGACAAACTTCTCAACAAGCCCTGTCAGTTACATACGACACCAAGCACCGAACCAACGCATAGCCTTAGGGCATGTTGGGTACTCCGGCAAGTGGCTAAAAGCGGTGAGGCTATCCTCACCAGTACTACTCTAGAGAGGCATTCTTCGGAGGATGACGATCTCAACGTCTTTATGGTATCTGAGACCTTTTCTTCAAACAATCAGCTCAAACGGGCGCTCCGCGACCTTGCCAAAGTCAACCAAGTAACCGCAAGGAACCCTTCAAGTGATGCAGCCATAAGTTTTGCTGTCGATGATGAACCAAGGGCCCGATCAGTCCGAGCACCATCCGCCTTGGTATTAAACCCAATTGTGGACGGCTTTCGACTCACCAAAGTGCTCATGGACGGCGGTAGCGGACTTAACCTCATCTACAAAGATACTCTCAACAAAATGCAAATGGATAAGAGTCGCATCGAGCAAAGTAGTACCACCTTTTGAGGTATTATCCCCGGTCGAGAAGCACGATGCTCGGCGAAAATTAAACTCGATGTAGTATTCGGCACGCCTGATAACTATAGGTCCGAAGAGTTTCTCTTCCACGTGGCCCCTTTCAATAGCAGATATCACGCCCTTTTGGGATGGGATGCCTTTGCACGCTTCCAAGCCATACCCCATTACGGGTACATGAAGCTTAAAATGCCAGGGCCCAATGGAGTAATCACTCTCACCAATGATCCGGATATAGCGCTCCATGCCGAAAACAAAACCGCACCCTTGGCCCCCGAGGCACTATCCGAGGCCCTCGCAGCCGAAGAGTTAACCACTCTACGTTCCATAGTGGACAAAGACAACGTAATCCTCAACAAGAGGTCCAAATCCACCTCTTTCAAACCAGCAGACGAAATAGTCAAATTTCAAGTACACCCGATGGATCCTAACAAAACAGCATCCATTGGAGCACAACTGGTTCAGACGGTCGTCGCCGCCTTACGAGCGTTCCTATGTGAAAATTGGAACATCTTTGCCTGGCTCCCGTCGGACATGCCCGGAATCCCACGCAGACTGGCCGAACATAGCCTCAACATAATAAAGGGGTTCAAACCAGTCAAGCAAACGTTGTGGCAATTTTCCAAACCCAAATGACAAGCTATGTGGGAGGAGCTAGCCAAACTACTAGAGGTCGGGTTTATTAGAGAAATCAAACACCCAGAATGGCTAGCCAACCTGGTCATGGTGCTGAAGAAGGATAAATCATGGCGCCTTTGTGTCGATTTCAAAGACCTCAATAAGGCTTGCCCTAAGGACCCCTTCCCGTTGCCCCGCATTGACCAAATTATTGACGCGACTCCAGGACACGACTCATTGTGTTTTCTCGACGCCTACTCCGGATACCATCACATTAAGATGAAGGAATCCGACCAGGCCGCAACGGCATTTATTACCCCGTATGGGCCTTTCTACATCAACACTATGCCCTCCGGGCCAAAAAAACGCTGGCGCCACATGCCAACGCATGATTCAAACATGTCTGGAAAAACAAATTGGCAAAACAGTAGAGGAGTATGTGGACGACGTGGTCATCAAGACTAAGCATGTCGAATCACTGGTGGACAACCTACGCCTTATGTTTGACAACCTCCGAACATATGACATACGACTCCATCCGGAAAAATGTGCCTTTGGTGTTCCAGTCGGGAAACTACTCGGGTTCGTTGTTTCTAATAGTGGAATCGAAGCAAACCCAGCTAAAATTCGAGCCCTGTCACAATTGGCAATGCCAACAGACCTAAAGCAGGTCCAAAAGCTTGCTGGGTGCGTGGCACCCTTAAGCCGCTTCATCTCCAGTTTGGGAGAAAAGGCGCTACCACTTTATTGACTGCTACGGTGCACCGAACACTTCAAACGGACGGACGAGGCTACAGCTGGATTGGAAGAAATAAAAACTTTGTTAGCAGGCAACCCAATCCTAGCCGCACCAAGTGTTGGCGAGCCTATGTTGCTCTACATATCCGCGACTCACCAGGTAGTGAGCTCTGTACTCGTCGTTGAACAAGAGGAAGAGGGACACAAGTTCCCCATCCAGAAACCGGTGTACTATGTATCGACAGTCCTTACACCATGCAAATCTCAATACCCTCACTATCAGAAGATAGCTTATGTGGTCTTTATGGCATCCCGGAAGCTGCGGCACTACTTTCAAGAGTGTCCGATCACAGTGGCATCCGAAGTACCACTCAATGACATCATAAGTAATCGGGATGCCACCGGCCGCATAGCCAAATGGGCCATCGAGCTATTACCATTTTAAATAACATGCAAGCCACGCCGAGCTATTAAATCTTAGGTGTTGGCCGACTTTGTCGCCGAGTGGACGGAAGCCGAGCTCCCTAAAGAGTACAGCACATACTCCAACTAGATCATGTACTTTGACGGCTCTAAAACATTAGCCGAACTGGGGGCTGGTGTCATCTTGACATCCCCTATGGGGGACACAGTACGATACGTGTTACAAATTATGTATACGGATTCCAACAATGCAACCGAATACGAGGCATTACTACATGGTCTCCGAATGGCTGTCTCTATGGGCATACAACGCCTAGAGGTGCGTGGGGATACGAACCTTGTAATATCCCAAATAAATGGAGAATTTGATGCAAAAGACCCAAAAATGGCGGCATACCAAAATGCCTTACTCAAAATATCAGCTCGGTCTGAGGGGCTCGAGTTCCATCATGTTGCTCGAGACAATAATCAGGCAGCGGACATCTTTGCTCGAATGGGCGCTAAGCACGATCCCGTCCCGTGTAACACCTTCGTGGAAAGGATCTTCAAGCCATTCGTAGTATGGTAGGACAAGATTGGAAATACTACTCTGGAGCCGATTATACCCCCAGTAGCCGAACACAATGCCGATATCATCGGGGGCTTGGGCACTGAAATGACACCTTTTGCCCATGTAATCATGGCCGTCATTGCTCCATGGACTGAACCCAACTTGGCCTACCTTAATAATCAGGAGCTCCTGGATGACCAAAATGAGGCCCGTCGCATAGTTCGACGCTCTAAAGCCTACAAAGTTCTTTAAAGGTGCATCTCCGAAGAGGAGGGACGACAGCTCTTGGCTGGATTACATGCTGGACTTGGTGGCCATCACGCCGTAGCTCGGGCCCTCGTAAGCAAGGCCTTCCGTACAGGTTTCTTTTGGCCAACGGGCCGAGCAGACGCACAGGCCCTTGTACAACGCTATGTGGAATGTCAGCTTTTCGCCAATCAAAGTCATATGCCGCCCACTGCCTTAAGAACGTTCCCCATCACTTGGTCCTTTGCAGTCTGGGGGCTAGATATGGTCGTACCCCTTAAAGGGGGCAACCACAAGAAGAAATATCTGCTGGTTATGGTGGATAAATTCACTAAGTGGATAGAGGCCAAATAAGTAAAAATGGCTGAAGTCGGGCCAGTAATCGACTTTATATCCGGCGTGGTACACCGTTATGGTGTCCCGCACAGCATCATCACTGATAATGGCTCCAATTTCACAACCGATGAGGTAAAAAATTGGTGTGCTAATTTGGGCATTAAGCTCGATTACGCCTCCGTATACCCACCTCAAACAAACGGTCAGGTCGAATGGGCTAATGGCCTGATAATGAGCGACATCAAACCCAGACTAGTGCGATCCCTACGGGAGTCAAATAAACATTGGGTTGAGGAACTCGATTCTGTACTCTGGGGATTATGGACCACGCCCAATCGCACAACCGGATACACACCTTTTTTCATGGTGTACGGCGCAAAGGCTGTCTTGCCCTGCGACATTATTTATGACTCACCTTTGAGTGTGAATGTATGAAGAGAGAGAAGCCGAGCTCGACTGGCAGGACAGTCTAGACGGCCTGGAGGAGGAGCGCAATATTGCAAAAGCCTATTCCGCATTTTATCAACAACAGGCTCAAAGATACCAAAGCAGAGAAGTGCGGGCCAAAACTTATAATGTCGGCGAACTCGTTCTACGCCTCCCAGAGAAGAACACGGACAATCTCAAACCAAAATGGGAGGGGCCCTTTCATTATAGATGAAGTTCTCACAGGAGGAGCCTATCGCCTTCGTAATGCATCATATAATCGCCTAGAGCAATGGAACGCAGCTCGGCTCCAACGATTCTACGCATAAGTTCGGCCTGCTTCTGTTTCCTCCCGTTCATTTGTTTTTTGTTTTCTCATTTTCATACGTTTCCCAGGATATGTTCGGATAGGCCGAACTCTCAAGGGGTACACACCTTAAAATGTATACACCCCACCATGACTGGGGGCTTCTTTAACCGAAGCTTATTATTACTCAGAGCCTGGAGCTCACAATTTATATGTTGTTTTACACCCTTTTGCCAATATATGCACCTCTATGACTTAAGTTTTTGCCAAGCTGGGTTGCCTCGCTCCTGTGTTTATGCCCTACATTCCCGATTGTTCGTCTAGGGCGTAAAGGGAGCACCTCAGCAATTGTTACAACCGGGTAATCCGGACCTATACCTTAGACGGGTGAAGCCGAAAGCTATCATTCTTAAGAGAATAATTGGTCGGCAATCATTCGACAAATTGTTACATTCTTGAAACCCTTCAAACATATGGGACAGTTTTTCTGTAATACGGACCAAAGCCCAGGCACACACAATTAAAGCATGCCATCCCAAGGAAAGGAACCCTTAACAGAACTATTCTCCTTGGAAGATGTTTCTTACATATGTAATATAACATACCTCCCGAACTAAAATTTTTGTCTGTTCGAGCACGGTGACTTGGTTGCCTGGTTTCCGGACACAACGAATGTTTTTTGCATTCCACCATAGTATCCGGAAACACTCCACCGTTCGGTTTGGAGGTTAAAGCCGAAAGCTTGCGATGACAAATTTTCAACACGTTCAGCTGAAGATACAGGATGATTGTAAAGTATACTAATACATTGAACCAAATGCTTATTCCTTATCTATTCCATCTATAAGACTGTCTAGCCTACAGTCTTCTTGTGAATATTTCGTAGCTATCATTACTTGGTCATATACCAAGTTCAACGGAATTTCTTTCCCGTCCCGTCCCTGTGGTCCCACTCGGGACATATGATTAGGATCTATCTTGGTAAAGCGTGTTTTTACCATTGCCCATACCTCTCGCGCGCCTTCACGGCAGGTGGACGTCTCCCATAGCTCGAAGCGGCACCGGGCAACTTTGAACAGGCTTGCTGATATGTCTCCAACGTATCTACAATTTTTTATTGTTCCATGCTATTATATTATCTATCTTGGATGTTTTATATGTATTTATATGCTATTTTATATGATTTTTGGGACTAACCTATTAACCTACAGCCTAGTGCTAGTGTCTGTTTTTCCTTGTTTTTGAGTTTTATAGAAAATAAATACCAAACGGAATCCAATTGACCTGCAAATTTTTGTGGCTTTTTATGGACCAGAAGAAGCCCTCGAAGCAAAAGAGTTGGGCCAGAAGAGTCTTGAGCCATCCACGAGGGTGGAGGACGCGCCCTACCCCCCTGGGCACACCCCCTACCTCGTGGATGACTCGGAGACCCCCCATGACTTGTTCCTGACGCAAAATATTTCAATAAAAACAGAAACCTCCAAAAAGAAACCTAGATCGGGAGTTCCGCCGCTGCAAGCCTATGTAGCCACCAAAAACCAATCGGGACCCTATTCCGGCACCCTGCCGAAGGGGGGATCCATCACCAGTGGCCATCTTCATCATCTCGGCGCTCTCCATGACAAGGAGGGAGTACTTCACCCTCGGGGCTGAGGGTATGTGCCAGTAGCTATGTGTTTGATCTCTCTCTCTCTCTCTCTCTCTCTCTCTCTCTCAATCTCGTGTTCTTGATATGGCACGATCTTGATGTACCGCGAGCTTTGCTATTATAGTTGGATCATATGATGTTTCTCCCCCTCTACTCTCTTGTAATGGACTGAGTTTTCCCTTTGAAGTTATCTTATCGGATTGAGTCTTTAAGGATTTGAGAACACTTGATGTATGTCTTGCGTGGGATACCCATGGTGACAAGGGGGTATTCTATTGATTCACTTGATGTATGTTTTGGTGATCAACTTGCGAGTTCTGTGACCTTGGGAATCTATTCATAGGGGTTGGCACGCGTTTTCGTCTTGACTCTCCGGTAGAAACATTGGGGCACTCTTTGAAGTTCTTTGTGTTGGTTTGAATAGATGAATCTTAGATTGTGTGATGCATATCGTATAATCATACCCACGGATACTTGAGGTGACATTGGAGTATCTAGGTGACATTTGGGTTTTGGTTGATGTGTGTCTTAAAGTGTTATTTTACTACGAACTCTAGGGCTGTTCGTGACACTTATAGGAATAGCCCAATGGATTGATCGGAAAGAATAACTTTGAGGTGGTTTCATACCCTACAATAATCTCCTCGTTTGTTCTCCATTATTAGTGACTTTGGGGTGACTCTTTGTTGCATGTTGAGGGATGTGTTATTTATTGTTGAGAGCTTGCACTAGTGAAAGTATGAACCCTAGGCCTTGTTTCCTAGCATTGCAATATTGTTTCCGCTCACTTTTGTTACTTGCTACCTTGCTGTTTTTATATTTTCAGATTACAAAAACCTATATCTACCATCCATATTGCACTTGTATCACCATCTCTTTGCCGAACTAGTGCACCTATACAATTTACCATTGTATTGGGTGTGTTGGGGACACAAGAGACTCTTTGTTATTTGGTTGCAAGGTTTTTTGAGAGAGACCATCTTCATCCTACGCCTCCCACGGATTGATAAACCTTAGGTCATCCACTTGAGGGAAATTTTCTACTATCCTACAAACCTCTGCACTTGGAGACCCAATAACGTCTACAAGAAGAAGGTTGTCTAGTAGACATCAAGCTCTTTTCTAGCGTCATTGCCGGGGAGGTTAGTGCGTGAAGGTATATATGTAGATCTTGCAATCTAATCATTTTGTTTCTTGTTTTGTCACTAGTTTAGTCTACAAAAGAAAACTACAAAAAAATGGAATTGAGGGTACCTCATATGCTTCATCTTTGTAATGTCTTTTCGTGAAAATGATGGAAAGGAAAATTGTGCCAAAGTGTTAGAAGAAGAATGCATTAAAATGTTTGGCACTAAATCTTTGAATGATGAGCATGATTGCAATGTTGTTAGTATGAATTCCTTGAATATCCATGATGCTAATGATATGCAAAGCCAAAAGCTTCGGGATGCTATGTTTGATGAAGATGATTTATTTTGTCCCCCAAGTTTTGATGAGCAAATTTATTATGATGAAAGCATGCCTCCTATTTATGATGATTAGATTGATGAAAGTGGGTTTGGAAGAGTGTCAACTTTAGGAAGTAATGATCCCACTATTTTGGAGGGCATTGAATCTTATTGTGATAATTATGAAAGTGGATTTGGAGAGGTCATGACTTTATTTAGTGATGAATCCAATATTTCGGAAGAGGTTCCAATTGATTATGAGAACAAAGTTGCTATCTATGATGATTATTGTGATGACATGTATGCTATAAAAATAATGATAACCATGAAACTTGTCATCTTGATTTTAATTTTCAATTGGGTTATGCCTCACATGATAGTAATTTTGTTGAGTTTGCTCCCACTATATTCATGAGAAGAAATTTTCTTATGTGGAGAGTAATAAAATTTGTATGCTTGTATATCATGAAAAGAATGATTTATGTGATGGTTATATTGTTGAATTCATTCATGATGCTACTGAAAATTATTATGAGGGAGGAATATATGCTTGCAGGAGTTGCAATAATATCAAGTTTCCTCTATATGTGTTGAAAATCTTGAAGCTATGCTTGCTTTGCTTTCCTATGCTAGATGATTCTTGTTCCCATAAGTTGTTTGCTCACAAAATGGGTTAGGCTTAAATGTCCTAGTCATATGCTTCATGATAGTCCTATCATGTTTCAATTCTTATCTTTTATGTGAGCATCATGCCTAGCTAAAAGGCATTAAAGAAAAGCGCTTGTTGGGAGACAACCCAACATTTACCCCTACTATTTTTGTGTGTCCACATGATTAAGATACTTTAGTAATCATGTTTTATAGCGTTTTTTTCAATGAAGTGCCAAGTAAAGACTTTATGATAGCTTGTGGTGATAGTTGTGTTGATCCTGCTGAAAATCAGAAACTTTTGCACTCAGTAAATAATTTCCAGAATCTTATTGAAACGTGCATTTGACCTCATTCTTTTTTATATGGATTGGTGCCCAAATTGCTCAGGTGGAACTACTTTTTTCAGAATTTTGGAGTTACAGAAGTATTCGAGAGTTACAGATTACTACAGACTGTTCTGTTTTTGACAGATTCTGTTTTCTATGTGTTGTTTGCTTATTTTGAGGAATCTGTGAGTAGTATATGAGGTTGTGAACCATAGAGAAGTTGGAATACAGTAGCAAGTTTTGGGTACCAAATGTGGTGATTTATTTTCTTATAGTAACAGAGCTTATGAGTTTTCTATTGAGTTTTGTGTTGTGAAGTTTTCAAGTTTTGGGTAAAGATTCGATGGACTATGGAATAAGGAGTAGCAAGAGCCTAAGGTTGGGGATGCCCAAGGCACCCCAAGGTGATATTCAAGGACAACTAAGAGCCTAATCTTGGGGATGCCCCGGATGGCATCCCCTCTTTTGTCTTCGCTCATCGGTAACTTTACTCGGAGCTATATTTTCATTCACCACATGATATGTGTTTTGCTTGGAGTGTCATGTCATTTTATTTTGTTTTTCTTGTTGTTTGAATAATATCCCAAGATCTGAAATTCTTAAATGTTAGAGAGTCTTCACATAGTTGCATAATTATTCGGCTACTCATTGATCTTCACTTATACCTTTTGGAGTAGCTTGTCGTTTGCTCTAGTGCTTCACTTTTATCTTTTTAGAGCACGACGGTGGTTTTATTTTGAAGAAATTGATGAACTCTCATGCTTCAATTATATTATTTTGAGAGTCTCTAAACAGCATGGTAATTTCCTTTGGTTATGAATTTAGTCCTAATATGATAGGCATCCAAGAGGGATATAACAAACACTTTCATATAAAGTGCATCGAATACTATGAGAAGTTTGATTCTTTATGATTGTTTTGAGATATGAAGATGGTGATATTAGAGTCATGCTAGTGGAGTAATTGTGAATTTGAGAAATACTTGTGTTGAGGTTTGTGATTCCCGTAGCATGCACGTGTGGTGAACCGTTATGTGATGAAGTTGGAGCATGATTTATTTATTGATTGTCTTCCTTATGAGTGGAGGTCGGGATCGCGCGATGGTTAACTCCTACCAACCCCTCCCCTAGGAGCATGCGTGTAATACTTTGTTTTGATGACCTGTAGATTTTTGCAATAAGTATGTAAGTTCTTTATGACTAATGTTGAGTCCATGGATTATACGCACTCTCACCCTTCCACCATTGCTAGCCTCTCTTGTGTCGCGCAACTTTTACCGGTACCATACACCCACCATTACCCCCTTCAAAACACCTACCCATTATGGCATTTCCATGGCCATTCCGAGATATTTGCCATGCAACTTTCCACCGTTCCATTTATTATGACATGCTCCATCATTGTCATATTGCTTTGCATGATCATGTAGTTGACGTCGTATTTGTGGCAAAGCCACCGTTCATAATTTTTTCATACATGTCACTCTTGAATCATTGCACATCCCAGTACACCGCCAGAGGCATTCACATAGAGTCATATTTTTCTCTAAGTATTGGTTTGTAATTCTTGAGATGTAAGTAAATAAAAGTGTGATGATCTTCATTATTAGAGCATTGTCCCATGTGAGGAAAGGATGATGGAGACTATGATTCCCCCACAAGTATGGATGAGAATCCGGACAAAAAATAATAAAAATAATAGAAAACAGGCTAAAAAGAGAAGGCCCAAAAAATGAGAGAAAAAGAGAGAAGGGGCAATGTTACTATCCTTTTACCACACTTGTGCTTCAAAGTAGCACCATGATCTTCATGATAGAGAGACTCCTACGTTGTCACTATCATATACTAGTGGGAATTTTTCATTATAGAACTTGGCTTGTATATTCCAGTGATGGTATTCCTCAAATTGCCCTAGGTCTTCGTGATCAAGCAAGTTGGATGCACACCCACTTAGTTTCTTTTTGAGCTTTCATACACTTATAGCTCTAGTGCATCCGTTGCATGGCAATCCCTACTCACTCACATTGATATATATTGATGGGCATCTCCATAGCCCATTGATATGCCTAATTGATGCGAGACTATCTTCTGCTTTTTGTCTTCTCCACAACCACCATTCTATTCCACCTATAGTTCTATATCCATGGCTCACGCTCATGTATTGCGTGAAGATTGATAATGTTTGAGAATACTGAAGTATGAAACAATTGCTTGGCTGAAACTGGGGTTGTGCATGATTTAAATATTTTGTGTGATGAAGATAGAGCATAGCCATACTATATGATTTTGTAGGGATAGCTTTCTTTGGCCATGTTATTTTGAGAAGACATGATTGCTTTGTTAGTATGCTTGAAGTATTATTGTTTTTATGTCGATATTAAACTTTTGTTTTGAATCTTATGGATCTGAATATTCTTGCCACAATAAATAAATATGTTAGGTAGCATTCCACATCAAAAAATCCGTTTTATCATTTACCTAATCGAGGACGAGCAGGAATTAAGCTTGGGGATGCTTGATACGTCTCCAACATATCTACAATTTTTTATTGTTCCCTGCTATTATATTATCTATATTGTATGTTTTATATGCTATTTTATATGATTTTTGGGACTAACCTGTTAACCTAGAGCCCAGTGTCAGTTTCTATTTTTCCCTTGTTTTTTGAGTTTTACAGAAAAGGGATACCAAATGGAGTCCAATTGACCTGCCAATTTTTGTGGATTTTTTATGGACCAGAAGAAGCCCCCAGAGCAAAAGAGTTGTGCCAGAAGAGTCTCGAGCCATACACGAGGGTGGAGGGCGCACCCCCCTACCTCGTGGATGACTCGGAGACCCCCTTGACTTGTTCCCTATAACAAAATTTCCTATAAATACAAAAACCCCGAAAAGAAACCTAGATCAGGAGTTCCGCCGCTGCAAGCCTCTATAGCCACCAAAAACCAATCGGGACCCTATTCCGACACCCTGCCGAAGGGGGCATCCACCACTAGTGGCCATCTTCATCATATCAGAGCTCTCCATGACAAGGAGGGAGTAGTTCACCCTCAGGGGTGAGGGTATGTACCAGTAGCATGTGTTTGATCTCTCTCTCTCGTGTTCTTGATATGGCACGATGTTGATGTACCGCGAGCTTTGCTATTATAGTTGGATAATATGATGTATGTCCCCCTCTACTCTCTTGTAATGGATTGAGTTTTCCCTTTGAAGTTATCTTATCAGATTGAATATTTAAGGATTTGAGAACACTTGATGTATGTCTTGCATGGGATACCCGTGGTGACAATGGGGTATTCTATTGATTCACTTGATGTATGTTTTGGTGATCAACTTGCGGGTTCCGTGACCTTGGGAATCTATGCATAGGGGTTGGCATGCGTTTTCGTCTTGACTCTCCGGTAGAAACTTTAGGGCACTCTTTGAAGTTCTTTGTGTTGGTTTGAATAGATGAATCTAAGATTGTGTGATGCATATCGTATAATCATACCCACAGATACTTGAGGTGACATTCGAGTATCTAGGTGACATTAGGGTTTTGGTTGATGTGTGTCTTAAGTTGTTATTTTACTATGAACTCTAGGGCTGTTTGTGACACTTATAGGAATAGCACAATGGATTGATCGGAAAGAATAACTTTGAGGTGGTTTCATACCCTACAATAATCTCCTCGTTTGTTCTCCACTATTAGTGACTTTCGAGTGACTCTTTGTTGCATGTTGAGGGATAGTTACATGATCCAATTATGTTGTTATTGTTGAGAGAACTTGCACTAGTGAAAGTATGAACCCTAGGCCTTGTTTCCTAGCATTGCAATATCGTTTCCGCTCACTTTTGTTACTTCCTACCTTGCTGTTTTTATATTTTCAGATTACAAAAACCTATATCTACCATCCATATTGCACTTGTATCACCATCTCTTCGCCGAACTAGTGCACCTATACAATTTAACATTGTATTGGGTGTGTTGGGGACACAAGGGACTCTTTGTTATTTGGTTGCAGGGTTGTTTGAGAGAGACCATCTTCATCCTACGCCTCCCACGGATTGATAAACCTTAGGTCATCCACTTGAGGGAAATTTGCTACTGTCCTACAAACGTCTGCACTTGGAGGCCCAACAACGTCTACAAGAAGAAGGTTGTGTAGCAGACATCAAGCTCTTTTCTGGCGCCGTTGCTGGGCAGGTTAGTGCTTGAAGGTATATCTTTAGATCTTGCAATCGGATCTTTTTGTTTCTTGTTTTATCACTAGTTTAGTCTATAAAAGAAAACTACAAAAAAATGGAATTGAGGGTGCCTCATATGCTTCATCTTTTTAATGTCTTTCGTGAAAATGATGGAAAGGAAAATTGTGCCAAAGTGTTAGAAGAAGGATGCATTAGAATGTTTGGCACTAAATCTTTGAATGATGAGCATGATTGCAATGTCGTTAGTATGAATTCCTTGAATATCCATGATGCTAATGATATGCAAAGCCACAAGCTTTGGCATGCTATGTTTGATGAATATGATATATTTTGTCCCCCAAGTTTTGATGTGAAAATTTATTATGATGAAAGAATGCCTCCTATTTATGATGATTATATTTATGAAAGTGGGTTTGGAAGAGTGTCAAGTTTAGGAAGTAATGATCCCACTATTTTGGAAGGTGTTGAATCTTATTGTGATAATTATGAAAGTGGATTTGGAGAGGTCGTGACTTTATTTAGTGATGAATCCACTATTCCGGAAGAGGTTCCAATTGATAATGAGAACAAAGTTGCTATCTATGATGATTATTGTGATGACATGTATGCCATAAAAATAATGATAACCATGAAACTTGTCATCTTGATTTTAATTTTCAATTGTGTTATGCCTCACATGATAGTTATTTTGTTGAGTTTGCTCCCACTATTATTCCTGAAAAGAAATTTGCTTATGTGGAGAGTAATAAAAATCTGTATGCTTGTAGATCATGAAAAGAATGATTTATGTGATGGTTATATTGTTGAATTCATTCATTATGCTACTGTAAAATTATTATGAGGGAGGAATATATGCTTGTAGGAGTTGCAATAATATCAAGTTTCCTCTCTATGTGTTGAAAATCTTGAAGTTATGCTTGTTTTTCTTTCCTATGCTAGTTGATTCTTGTTCCCATAAGTTGTTTGCTCACAAAATACCTATGCATAGGAAGTGGGTTAGGCTTCAATGTGCTAGTCAGATGCTTCATGATACTCCTATTATGTTTCAATTCTTATCTTTTATGTGAGCATTGTTGAAATCATCATGCCTAGCTAAAAGGCATTAAAGAAAAGTGCTTGTTGGGAGACAACCCAACATTTACCCCTACTGTTTTTGTTTGTCCACGTGATTAATCTACTGTAGTACTCATGTTTTATAGCTTTTGTTTCAGTTAAGTGCCAAGTAAAGCCTTTAGGATAGCTTGTGGTGATAGTTGTGTTGATCCTGCTGAAAATCAGAAACTTTTGCGCTCAGTAAATAATTTCCAGAATCTTATTGGAACGTGCTTTTGACATGATTCTTTTTTATATGGATTCATGCACAAATTTCTCAGGTGAAAATATTTTTTTTTCAGAATTTTTGGATTTACATAAGTATTTGAGAGTTACATATTACTACAATCTGTTCTGTTTTTGACAGATTCTGTTTTCTATGTGTTGTTTGCTTATTTTGATGAATCTATGATTAGTATCGGAGGGTGTGAACCATAGAGAAGTTGGAATACACTAGATATTACAACAATACAAATAAATAAGGAGTTCACAAAAGTACAAAAATTGGTGATTTATTTTCTTATAGTAACGGAGCTTATGAGTTTTCTGTTGAGTTTTGTGTTGTGAAGTTTTCAAGTTTTGGGTAAAGATTCGATGGACTATGGAATAAGGAGTGGAAAGAGCCTAAGCTTGGGGATGCCCAAGGCACCCCAAGGTAATATTCATGGACAACCAAGAGCCTAAGCTTGGGGATTCCCCGGATGGCATCCCCTCTTTCGTCTTCGTTCATCGGTAACTTTACTTGGAGCTATATTTTTATTCACCACCTGATATGTATTCTGCTTAGAGCATCATGTCATTTTATTTTGTTTTTCTTTCTGTTTTAATAATATCCCAAGATCTTAAATTCTTAAATGTTAGAGAGTCTTCACATAGTTGCATAATTATTTGACTACTCATTGATCTTCACTTATACCTTTTGGAGTAGTTTGTCGTTTGCTCTAGTGCTTCACTTTTATCTTTTTAGAGCACGAGGTGGATTTATTTTGAAGAAATTGATGAACTCTCATGCTTCACTTATATTATTTTGAGAGTCTCTAAACAGCATGGTAATTTGCTTTGGTTATGAATTTAGTCTAATATGATAGGCATCCAAGAGGGATATAATAAAAACTTTCATATAAAGTGCATCGACTACTATGAGAAGTTTCATTCTTTATGATTGTTTTGAGATATGAAGATGGTGATATTAGAGTCATTCTAGTGGAGTAATTATGAATTTGAGAAATACTTGTGTTGAGGTTTGTGATTCCCGTAGCATGCATGTACGGTGAACCGTTATGTGATGAAGTTTGAGCATGATTTATTTATTGATTGTCTTCCTTATTAGTGGAGGTCGGGATTGCGCGATGGTTAACTCCTACCAACCCTTCCCCTAGGAGCATGCATGTAGTACTTTGTTTTAATGACTTGTAGATTTTTGCAATAAGTATGTGAGTTCTTTATGACTAATGTTAAGACCATGGATTATACGCACTCTCACCCTTCCACCATTGCTAGCCTCTCTTATGCCGCGCAACTTTCGCCGGTATCATACGCCCACCATTACCTTCCTCAAAACAGCCACCATACCTACCTATTATGGCATTTACACAGCCATTCCGAGAGATATTGCCATGAAACTTTCCACTGTTCCGTTTATTATGACACGCTCCATTATTGTCATATTGCTTTGCATGATCATGTAGTTGACATCGTATTTGTGGCAAAGCCACTGTTCATAATTTTTTTCATACTTGTCACTCTTGAATCATTGCGCATCCTGGTACACCGTCAGAGGCATTCACATAGAGTCATATTTTGCTCTAAGTATTGAGTTGTAATTCTTGAGCTGTAAGTAAATAAAAGTGTGATGATCTTCATTATTAGAGCATTGTCCCATGTGAGGGAAGGATGATGGAGACTATGATTCCCCCACAAGTCGGGATGAGACTCCGGACAAAAAATAAAATAAAATAAAAAAATCCCAAAAAAAAGAGAGGGCCCAAAAAATGAGAGAAAAAGAGAGAGGGGGCAATGTTACTATCCTTTTACCACACTTGTGCTTCAAAGTAGCACCATGATCTTCATGATAGAGAGTCTCCTATGTTGTCACTTTCATATACTAGTCGGATTTTTTCATTATAGAACTTGGCTTGTATATTCCAATGATGGGCTTCCTCAAATTGCCCTAGGTCTTCGTGAGCAAGCAAGTTGGATGCACACCCACTTAGTTTCTTTTTGAGCTTTCATACACGTATAGCTCTAGTGCATCCGTTGCATCGGAATCCCTACTCACTCACATTGATATCTATTGATGGGCATCTCCATAGCCCGTTGATACGGCTAGTTGATGTGAGACTATCTTCTCCTTTTTGTCTTCTCCACAACCACCATTCTATTCCACCTATAGTGCTATATCCATGGCTCACGCTCATGTATTGCGTGAAGATTGAAAAAGTTTGAGAATACTAAAGTATGAAACAATTTCTTGGCTGAAACCTTGTGCATGATTTAAATATTTTGTGTGATCAAGATAGAGCATAGCCAGACTATATGATTTTGTAGGGATAGCTTTCTTTGGCCATGTTATTTTCAGAAGACATGATTGCTTTGTTAGTATGCTTGAAGTATTATTGTTTTTATGTCAATATTAAACTTTTGTTTGAATCTTATGGATCTGAATATTCTTGCCACAATAAATAAATATGTTAGGTAGCATTCCACATCAAAATTTCTATTTTTATCATTTACCTACTCGAGGACGAGCTAGAATTAAGCTTGGGGATGCTTGATACGTCTCCAACGTATCTATAATTTTTTATTGTTCCATGTTATTATATTATCTATCTTGGATGTTTTATATGTATTTATATGCTATTTTATATGATTTTTGGGACTAACCTATTAACCTAGAGCCCAGTGCCAGTTTGTGTTTTTTCCTTGTTTTTGGGTTTTACAGAAAAGGAATACCAAGCGGAGTCCAATTGACCTGCCAATTTTTGTGGATTTTTTACAGACCAGAAGAAGCCACCGAAGCAAAAGAGTTGGGCCAGAGGAGTCTCGAGCCATCCACGAGGGTGGAGGGCACGCCCTACCCCCTGGGTGCGCCCCCTACCTCGTGGATGACTTGGAGACCCCTCCTAACTTGTTCCCGATGCCAAAAACTCATATAAATACAGAAACCCACGAAAAGAAACCTAGATCGGGAGTTCCGCTGCCGCAAGCCTCTGTAGCCACCAAACCAATCGGGACCCTGTTCTGGCACCCTGCCGAAGGGGGGATCCATCACCGGTGGCCATCTTCATCTTCTCGGTGCTCTCCATGACGAAGACGGAGTAGTTCACCCTCGGGGCTGATGGTATGTACCAGTAGCTATGTGTTTGATCTCTCTCTCTCTCTCTCTCTCTCTCTCCCTCTCGTGTTCTTGATATGGCACGATCTTGATGTACCGCGAGCTTTGCTATTATAGTTGGATCATATGATGTTTCTCCCCATCTACTCTATTGTAATGGATTGTGTTTTTCGTTTGAAGTTATCTTATCAGATTGAGTCTTTAAGGATTTGAGAACACTTGATGTATATCTTGCATGGGACACCCATGGTGACAATGGGGTATTCTATTGATTCACTTGATGTATGTTTTGGTGATCAACTTGCGGGTTCCGTGACCTTGGGAATCTATGCATAGGGGTTGGCACGCGTTTTTGTCTTGACTCTCCGGTAGAAACTTTGGGGCACTCTTTGAAGTTCTTTGTGTTGGTTTAAATAGATGAATCTAAGATTGTGTGATGCATATCGTATAATCATACCCACAGATACTTGAGGTGACATTGGAGTATCTAGTTGACATTAGGGTTTTGGTTGATGTGTGTCTTAAGGTGTTATTTTACTACGAACTCTAGGGCTGTTTGTGACACTTATAGGAATATCCCATTGGTTCTCTGCTATTAGTGACTTTGGAGTGGCTCTTTGTTGCATGCTGAGGGATAGTTATATGATCCAGTT
Source organism: Triticum timopheevii (assembly GCA_963921465.1). NCBI lineage: Eukaryota > Viridiplantae > Streptophyta > Magnoliopsida > Poales > Poaceae > Triticum > Triticum timopheevii. Next base: position 121,295,764 of record OY997270.1, read on the forward strand.
ATGTTATTATTGTTGAGAGAACTTGCACTAGTGAAAGTATGAACCCTAGGCCTTGTTTCCTAGCATTGCAATATCGTTTTCGCTCACTTTTTTTACTTTCTACCTTGCTGTTTTTATATTTTCAGATTACAAAAACCTATATCTACCATCCATATTGCACTTGTATCACCATCTCTTCGCCGAACTAGTGCACCTATACAATTTACCATTGTATTGGGTGTGTTGGGGACACATGAGACTCCTTGTTATTTGGTTGCAGGGTTGTTTGAGAGAGACCATCTTCATCCTACGCCTGCCACAGATTGATAAACCTTAGGTCATGCAATTGAGGGAAATTTGCTACTGTCCTACAAACCTCTACACTTGGAGGCCCAACAACATCTACAAGAAGAAGGTTGTGTAGTAGACATCACTTGCCAAACCCTCCATATTTTCTGGAGGGGTATCGGATGGCCATAAAGCCTTGACCATACTCTTCATGGCTTTCCGTGCCTGCGCATGCACCACGGATAGCTCCTTCAGCATGTCGCCTTGAAATCTGGACACTTCTTCTTCTAGCCGACCAGTTAATAGACCTGCAGTACCAGATTTAAGACATTCGGAATTGTGGACTAAGCATGAGTCTATATGGTGGTTTTAAAAGTCATACCGAACATGCCACCCTTCAACTTTTCATTTTCTTTTCGGGCGGCTGATAGCTGAGCCTTTAAGCTCTCTATCTCTTCAGATTGTTTGTCTTTTTTCCCCTCGTGTTTTTTCTTGGACGTGCTCATTGCGGCCTTTTTCATTTCCGCCAGTTCAGCGGTGATGGCATTCAGCTGCGTCTAGTTTGTTTTCAGCTCCTGGGATAGCGCAATATTCTTCTCCTTGAGAACCTGCAGGTTATATCAATCCTTAATTCGGTTGGTCTCACCACTTCAAGTCCCGGGAGCTACTGGCATATGTGTATCAAGACTGTACAAACTCTTACCTGTATATCCTGTGAGAACAGTTGGGTAACTCCGGCAAGTCTGTCTCGAGCGGCTCGGATATATGCATCCACCGAACTGAGTGCGTTAAATTCCTGCTCAGAAAAGGCTGGAGTGCGCATGGCCTCTATGAGTCGACGGTGATTCATTATGCTCTCCACCTCAGAATTCATGAAAGATACGTCATACGAATCCTCATGAGGCAGCGAAACTCGCATTGCATCGGCCGTCGTCCTAGTTGACGAGTCCGGCGCTGGCTTCGCCGATATTCGGCTAGCAGGGCACTTTCCCACAATCTGCCGCGCGCTTCTCCTGAATCAAGGATAGAAAGGGACTTTAACAATCTGAACTCGTGCCTAGGCACGTATTAAACAGATATACCTCTTCAAGGGCCGTGAGGTTTCTACGACGCTCCCGGTCTCCTTTCACTTTGAACAATTACCCTGCATAGGGGCCGCCCTCAGGGGGGTGCGGCCTGCCGAGTGCCGATCCTATAAAGTATGGTTTAATATAATGGATAAAGGTGCAAGTAGGGACCTCTTTTTCAAGAAAAGCTCTTTGAATACTTATGATGGAGAAGGGATAGGGGCGGGGGTAGTCGGCTATAATAGCCACTTCCGAGCTGTCAAGGCTCGCTTGATAAAATACCCCATCATCGAACTCTATGTATATATCCGAATCCTCGTAGAAGCCAGGGTCTTCGTCGCGATTGTGATCCTCTGGCTGTGGGACAGGACAGTGAACATCCTCGATCATCTTCCTCCATGACTGTTTTGTAACGAACAACTGGATTAGTGTGATGTGATAGCAATAAACAGCACAGGCAATCAAAATCTCACCCACTCGATGGGGTTGTACATGGAGTAACCTTTCCGGCAGTTTAAGCAGAGGAAATCTTCCTTTTCACCCTTGTATAGATCGGCAAGATCGCGGCCAGTTCGGCCGGGGTATCCGAACCCTTGCGTCTGTAGCGGGATGTGTCGTCTTCTTCGTTGTAACAGCATTAAGGAGTTACTCAGGATTGGAGAGGCTGGACAGATCTTTTTATTGCAATGTCCATGACCTTGATTATCGAGAGCTTGGTATGGGCTAATAATCTGACCTTGCTGACCAATCTTTTTATATCCGCACTGTCCTCCTCTTTGGGACTTGGGGACGCTAGTTGAGGGGCTTCTTTAGGTGAGCGCTAGAAAATTCAGGAAGGCTGGGCCGAACTGGGTCGGCATTGGGATGTCGTCTATATAAAACCACTCTGAAGACCATTGTGGATATATCTCTTTGGGAGTTCCAACGGGGTATCCGGATCCAGCTATGTGCCATACTTCGGTGCCGCCCACATCAAAAATAGAACCTCCTCGATGGCGGGGGACGAGGCAAAAGAACTTTCTCCATAGTTCAAAATGGGCCTCGATGCCCAAGAACAGTTCGCAGAGAGCAAAGAAACCTGAGATGTGCAGAATCGAACCTGGCGTGAGGTGCTACCTCTTGAGCATGTGTTGGTTTTCCCTTGAAGAGGAAAGGTTGATGCAGCAAAGTAGCATAAGTATTTCCCTCAGTTTTGAGAACCAAGGTATCAATCCAGTAGGTGACGACACACAAGTCACCTAGTACCTGCACAAACAATCAAGAACCTTGCAACCAACGTGATAAAGGGGTTGTCAATCCCTTCACGGTCACTCGCAAAAGTGAGATCTGATAGAGATAATAAAGTAAATATTTTTGGTATTTTTGTTGTATAGATTGGAAAGTAAAGATTGCAAAATAGTAAATGACATGCGATGTAAATAAAAGAGATGTAATATAATAAGAAAGAGACCCAGGGGCCATAGGTTTCACTAGTGGCTTCTCTCAAGATAGCATGTATTATGGTGGGTGAACAAATTACTGCCGAGCAATTGATAGAAAAGCGCATAATTATGTAGACATCTAAGGCAATGATCATGAATATAGGCATCACGTCTGTGTCAAGTAGACCGAAATGATTCTGCATCTACTACTATTACTCCACACATCGACCGCTATCTAGCATGCATCTAGAGCACTAACTTCATAAGAACGGAGTAACGCATTAAGCAAGATGACATGATGTAGAGGGATAAACTCAAGCAATATGATATAAACCCCATCTTTTTATCCTCGATGGCAACAATACAGTACGTGCCTTGCTGCCCCTGCTGTCACTGGGAAAGGACACCGCAAGATTGAACCCAAAGCTAAGCACTTCCTCCATTGCAAGAAAGATCAATCTAGTAGGCCAAACTAAATCGATAATTTGAAGAGACTTGCAAAGATATCAAATCATGCATATAAGAATTCAGAGAATAACCAAATAATACTCATAGATAATCTTGTTCCTAAATCCACAATTCATCGGATCTTGGCAAACACACCGCAAAAGAGTATTACATCGAATAGATCTCCAAGAACATCAAGGAGAACTTTGTATTGAGAATCAAAGAGAGAGAAGAAGCCATCTAGCTAATAACTATGGACCCGAAGGTCTGTGGTAAACTACTCACGCTTCATCAGAGAGGCAATGGTGTTGATGTAGAAGCCCTCCATGATCGATTCCCCCTCTGGCAGATGGCCAAAAAAGGCCCCAAGATGGGATCTCACGGGTACAGAAGGTTGCGGCAATGGAAAAGTGGTTTCGTGGCTCCCCCTGATGTTTCTAGGGTATAAGAGTATATATAGGCAAAAGAAGTACATTGGTGGAGCTACAAGGGGCCGACAAGGGTGGGGTGTGCCCTCCTACCTCGTGGCCTCCTCGTGGAGTTCCAGACTTCAACTCTAAGTCTTCTGGATTGCTTTTGGTCCAAGAAAGATTCTCGCAAAGGTTTCATTCCGTTTGGACTCCGTTTGGTATTCCTTTTCTGCAGAACTCTAAAATAGGCAAAAAAATATAGAAACTAGCACTGGGCCTCCGGTTAAAAGGTTAGTTAGAAAAATAATATAAAAGAGCATATGGAAGCCCATTAAACATCCAAAACATATAATATAATAGCATGGAACAATCAAAAATTATAGATACGTTGAAGACGTATCAGGATCCCCAAGCTTAATTCCTGCTCCTCCTCGAGTAGGTAAATGATAAAAACAGAATTTTTGATGTGGAATGCTACCTAACATATTTATCAATGTAATTTTCTTTATTGTGGCATGAATGTTCAAATCCGAAAGATTCAAGACAAAAGTTTAATATTGACATAAAAATAATAATACTTCAAGCATACTAACAAAGCAATCATGTCTTCTCAAAATAACATGGCCAAAGAAAGTTATCCCTACAAAATCATATAGTCTGGCTATGCTCTATCTTCATCACACAAAGTATTTAATCATGCACAACCCTGGTTTCAGCCAAGCAATTGTTTCATACTTTAGTATTTTCAAACCTTTTCAATCTTCACGCAATACATGAGCGTGAGCCATGGACATAGCACTATAGGTAAAATAGAATGGTGATTGTGGAGAAGACAAAAAGGAAAAGATAGTCTCACATCAACTAGGCGTATCAACGGGATATAGATATGCCCATCAATAGATATCAATGTGAGCGAGTAGGGATTGCCATGCAACGGATGCACTAGAGCTATAAGTTTATGAAAGCTCAACAAAATAAACTAAGTGGGTGTGCATCCAACTTGCTTGATCACGAAGACCTAGGGCACTTTTTAGGAAGCCCATCATTGGAATATACAAGCCAAGTTCTATAATGAAAAATTCCCACTAGTATATGAAAGTGACAACATAGCAGACTCTCTATCATGAAGATCATGGTGCTACTTTGAAGCACAAGTGCGGTAAAAGGATAGTAGCATTGCCCCTTCTCTCTTTTTCTCTCATTTTTTTATTTGGGACTTTTCTCTTTTTTTATGGCCTATTTTTTTATTTAGTCTGGAGTCTCATCTCGACTTGTGGGGGAATCATAGTGTCCATCATCATTTCCTCACATGGGACAATGCTCTAATAATGATGATCATCACACTTTTATTTACTTACAACTCAAGAATTACAACTCAATACTTAGAACAAATTATGACTCTATGTGAATGCCTCTGGCGGTGTACTGGGATGTGCAATGATTCAAGAGTGACATGTATGAAAAAATTATGAACGGTGGCTTTGCCACAAATACGATGTCAACTACATGATCATGCAAGGCAATATGACAATGATGGAGCGTGTCATAATAAACGGAACGGTGGAAAGTTGCATGGCAATATATCACGGAATGGCTATGGAAATGCCATAATAGGGTATGGTGTCTATTTTTAGTAAAGTAAATGGTGGGTGTATGGTACCGGCGAGAGTTGTGCGGTACTAGAGAGGCTAGCAATGATGGAAGGGTGAGAATGCGTATAATCCATGGACTCAACATCAGTCATAAAGAACTCACATACTTATTGCAAAAATCTACAAGTCATCAAAACAAAGTACTACACGCGTGCTCCTAGGGGAAGGGTTTGTAGGAGTTAACCATCGCGCGATCCCAACCTCCACTCATAAGGAAGGCAATCAATAAATAAATCATGCTCCAACTTCATCACATAACGGTTCACCATACGTGCATGCTACGGGAATCACAAACTTTAACACAAGTATTCTTCAAATTCACAAGTACTCAACTAGCATGTCTCTAATATCACCATCCTCATATCTCAAAACAATCATCAAGCATCAAACTTCTCATAGTATTCAATGCACTTTATATGAAAGTTTTTATTAAACCCATCCTGGATGCCCATCGTATTAGGACTAATTTTATAACCAAAGCAAATTACCATGCTGTTCTAAAAGACTCTCAAAATAATATAAGTGAAGCATGAGAGATCAATAATTTCTATAAAATAAAACCACCACCGTGCTCTAAAAAGATATAAGCAAAGCACTAGAGCAATATTATCTAGCTCAAAAGAAATAAGTGAAGCACATAGAGTATTCTAATAAATTCCGATTCATGCGTGTCTCTCCCAAAAGGTGTGTACATCAAGGATGATTGTGGTAAACTAAAAAGCAAAGACTCAAATCATACAAGAAGCTCCAAGCAAAACACATATCATGTGGTGAATAAAAATATAGCCTCAAGTAAAGTTACCGATAGATGAAGACGAAAGAGGGGATGCCTTCTGGGGCATCCCCAATCTTAGGCTTTTGGTTGTCCTTGAATTAACTTGGGGTGCCTTGTGCATCCCAAGCTTAGGCTCTCGCCACTCCTTTTCCAAAATCCATCAAATCTTTACCCAAAAACTTGAAAACTTCACAACACAAAACTTCAACAGAAAATCTCATGACCTCCGTTAGTATAAGAAAATAAACCACCACTTTAAGGTACTGTAAATGAACTCATTATTTATTTATATTGGTGTTAAACCTACTGTATTACAACTTCTCTATGGTTCATAGCCCCCTGATACTACTCATAGATTCATCAAAATAAGCAAACAACACACGAAAAACAGAATCTGTCATAAACAGAACAGTCTGTAGAAATCTGTAACTTTAGAATACTTATGTAAATCTAAAAATTCTGAAATAAATTGGTAAACATGATTAATTTGTCTATTAATCATCTTAAAAAAGAATCAATCTAAAATAACTCTCCAGTAAAAAATGACAGCTATTCTCGTCAGCGTAAAAGTTTCTGTTTTTTACAGCAAGATCGCAAAGACTTCACCCAAGTCTTCCCAAAGGTTCTACTTGGCACAAACACTAATTAAAACATAAAACCACATCTATAAAGAATCTAGATGAATTATTTATTACTAAACATAAGCAATAAGCAAAGAACAAAAATAAAATTGGGTTGCCTCCCAACGAGCGCTATCGTTTAACGCCCCTAGCTAGGCATAAAAACACGAATAGATCTAGGTATTGCCATCTTCTCCCTTTTGGTGACAAAGATATAATTTCTTGTTTAAAGCACTTATCTTTATATTTTGTGAAAGCACATGGCCATTAATGGTAGAATAAAGATTAAGCACACTACGAAAATTTGCATCTAAGCTAGCCTTCTTCTCTTTGATGATTTCATTTTGATAAAAACACAAAAGAGAGGTGGATTCAACCTTTTCACTCATGGGGTGTCCAAATATAGCTTTCATTTTTTCATATGTATCGATGGCATCCCCCTCAAGAAAACCTCATTCAAAAATAGAATCTAAAACTTGCTTGAAAGAAGAGGGTAGGCCAATATAAAAACTTTTTAAGTATATCTCAATTTGATATTGGGGCACATAGCTGCCTCGGATCCTTAATAGCCTATCCCAAGCATCTTTCAAAGATTCATCAAGAAAATAACGAAAAATTCCGGGGTCATCTTCATCAAAATTATTCAAAATCTCATCAATAACCTCAGTAGGTATTTCCATAGCATCATTATTTATGAGCTTAGAGAGGGCAGAGGGACTATCCAAAGTATTAAAACCCTGGAGAAAACCCTTAGCCCCTCTTGGTTTGGCCATGGCGATAGAGAGTCAAACTTAAGCAAACAAGAGCACAACAAGAGAAGGCAAAGGTTTTTGAAAATCGTTTTAGAAGTGGGGGAGAGTAAAACGAGAGGCAAATGGCAAATAATGTAATGCGAGGGAGAAGAGTTTATGATGGGTACTTGGTATCACTACTAAAAAAGACACATCCGTGACATTTTGGGCCAAACGAATTTTTTTTGTGTCATACATATGACACTTCTATGACGATAATTGTGACAAAACCCGGTATCGTCATAGATGTGGTGGGCTCCTACTTCTATGACAAAAAATCATGACAGAAAATGGGCTTTTTGTCCTGGGCGGGCCGGAGACGCAGCTGCATGACATTCTTTGGGCCGTCCATGATGGAAAAACCATGGTAGAAGTGAGGGGGAGGAAAATTTCGGGGAGTTCCCGGTTACGGTGGGAGGTCGGGGGCCAAGCGATGCGCGTTTCTCTCGTACACGTACGCGCGTGTGTGCGAGGTGTTGGCTCTAACTGAACCCGAGCGAGGCGTTGGGCTCTAACTGAACCCGAGCGATTGCACTGCAGGCTACGCATTACTGAACCCGAGCGATCGATCGATGGCTGTTAACTGAACCCGATCAAGCAATTCCTTCGCTACTGCTGCTAACTGAAGCCGATCGATTGGATGAACAGTGAGCGTTGCGGGGGGGGGGGGGGGGGGGGGTTGGATGAATAGTGAGCTGTGGTGTTGCCTCTGGATGAACAAGACCCCGTGGTGTGGTGGAGGGCTGGATGAACAGTAGACGGTGGAGGGGTGCCCGTGGAGGGGTGGTTGAACAGGCCCCCGTGGTGTGGAGGGCTGGATGAACAGCAGACGGTGGAGGGGTGGTTGAACAGTAGCCGATGGAGTAGCGCGCGGTGGAGGCTGGATGAACAGGAGCCCATGGAGGTTGGAGGAGGTCGATGGTAGCCCGTGGAGGCTGGAGGAGGTCGACGGTGGAGATGAACAGTATCCCGCGGAGTCCCGTTTTGCGGTACGCCACAACCCTCCCGATGAACAGGACCCCCGTTTCGACCGTAGCGCTCCAACACAAGTCCGTTTCGTCCGTTTTGCGGTACGCCACACCCCTCCTGATCAACAGGACCCCCGTTTCGATCGTAGGAGGTCCGTTTTGTCCGTTTTGCGGTACGCCACACCCCTCCCGATCAACAGGACCCCCGTTTCGACCGTAGGAGGTCCGTTTCCTCCATTTTGCGGTACGCCAGACCCCTCACGATCAACAGGACCCCGTTCTGAACGTAGGAGGTCCGTTTCCTTCGTTTTGCGGTATGGGACTCGTTTCCATCGCCTGTTCCATCCAAGCCCTCCCGATGAACACGACCATGCATTCCATTCCGACCCAGCCGGTTGGCTCCCACGCGTTCCGTTGCCTCCCGATGAACACGACGCATTCTGTTGCCTCCCCATGAACACGACGAGGTCCGTTGCCTCCCCATGAACACGACGCATTCCGTTGCCTCCCCATGAACACGTTGACAATGATGTTTCTCCGTTCCGACCCAGCCATGTACACGAGCCCTGGCCGTACGTATGCGTGAGTAGGCGTTCGAGACCCCGCCCGTATGTACACATATGTGGCCGTATTTTCTTTCTTGCACCCTGGCCGCTGTACGTACGTGTACATGTTACGTGCGCGCCTCTACTACGACATGTGTGCGCCTCTACATCCACCAGTATATATGTACGTACACGTTCGCGACCAGAATGACAACGCTACGTACGCTTCGACCAGGTGGGTCCCGACTGTCAGGCACTTCCTTGCCTGCGAAGATGTAGCTGGTGGGTCCCAGTAGTCAGGGGGCGAATCATTTTGGTTTTTTTTCCTGGACGCACTTCCTTGCATGCGAAGGTGTAGCTGCTGGGTCGTAGTAGTCCAGGGGCGAATCGTTTTTTTTTGCCCGGACGGACTTCCTTGCATGCAAAGGTGTAGCTGGTGGGTCCCAGCAGTCGGGGGGCGAATTGTTTTTTTTCGTACGCACTTCCTTGCGTGCGAAGATGTAGCTGGTGGGTCCCAGCAGTCAGGGGGGTGAACCATTTTTTTTCGGACGCACTTCCTTGCATGCGAAGATGTAGCTCGTGGGTCCTAGCAGTCAGGGGGCGAATATTTTTTTTGTGAAATACGGTGGCCCATCCGGTGGGTCCCCGCTGTCAGGTGGAGGGATAATTATTTTGCGCGTAATAAGGAGGCACTTCCTTGCAGCTGCCGCGGACCCAGCTGTCAGCCTCTCCACGTACAGTCCACGTCCGATGGAAGTCGTTCCTTGACCACATTGACCACGCCGCGCCGAGAGCACCACGGTGGTGGACGACGGCGAGGCCTAGGAAGGGGACGATGCGGAGCCGGGCAAGACGCAGCAGTGGATGCACGTGCGGAGAGGAGTACGAGGGTTCACTGGTTCGGTTGCGCTGCCGTCGCTGCAGAATAACAGGGGGTGTGGGTGAGTGGAGGGATGGCATGGCCAGCGGTGGGAGTAGTAGGGGTGGTGAGGCCTCCACGGCAGCACAGCCGGCCACGGGAGGCAGGAGCAGGCGGCACGACCGGCGCTGCTTTGGGCGGCTGGAGCAAGAAGACCAGAGGTTGAAGAAGCACGACGGCTGTTGGATGGACATCGTACAGTCACTGCAGCTAGAATCATTTATATTGACTAAGTTGACAAAGCCCTTGGTACGTCAACTTAGTAGGCCCACATGTCAGCTTCCGAAACGGTGCGTCCTAGATGTCAAGGGGAGGAATCATTTTTTGGGCGGGTGAAGCTAGAATATTTGAGATTGAAGAAGCACGGCACCATTGGATGGACATCCAATGGCCACTGCTGCGAGAACCGTGTGTTGACTATAAGTTGACAAAGCCTTGCATATGCATAAACTCTGTTTTTTTAGGGGACGCGTCAACTTAGTAAGGCCAGAAGTGTGTGGCAGAGAACTTATAGCCCATTTGAGATTTGTAAGAATGTGTAGCCCATTTTTGAATTCCAGTGGAATTTACTACAGCCCATTTATAGTTTGTTAAAAGTACAACCCATTTCAACCAACCGTTCAAAACAGAATTCAATAAAATTTCCCACATTTTGATGGGATCCGAATATTTTTATCCCAAAATTTCTAGTCAGATTAAATACAATTTCAATATAAATTTATATTACGTAAAAATCCAACGTAACATTGTGCTCGCAACAATTAATGAAATTAAAATATTCAATATCCAAAAATAATATTTTATAAAGTAATCACGTGTTTGGTGCATTTTTTTATAGTTACTACCCAGTTTTTATAATTACATCCCATTTATTATTTCTTAAAGCCCATTTTCTTGTTAAGCCTAATGCATCCCTCCTAGGAAAGATTTGCAGTCCAGCGGGGCGGAGAATAACAACTTGACCTTGCTTGGGTATTCCTAAAAAAAGTATAGCTAGGCTAGCCATTTTCAGCTTGAAAAAATAAATATCTGGGCTGGATATCTGGCCTGGGCTAGACGGGCCACAGCCCGCCCAGTTAATACCTGCAGCGATGTTTTCGTAGTTGTTCAGAGGAGAAAAATTAATATCTGGGCTAAACATCGAAAAACTATGTAGTGCTCACACGTCAAAAACACAAATATTGCTCGAGCTGCTTGGTCCCAGCTGTCGGCCGCTTCTTGTGCAATTCTCTCGTTTATTGACTACTCCCTCCTTTTCGGTTTATAATGCTCAATTCAAAAATCTCACCAATCAAGGTAGATGGCGAGTTGTGGAATACTTTTTGTAGTTTTGCAAAAGCACCTAATTAATGCTCTTGTTATCCACAAAAAATTATGTTTATCAATGCATTAATTGCAATGCATGCATGCATAAAGTACATGCATTGGTCAATTTTCTCTTAATACTTCCATGCAATGATTTAATGCACCTTGGAATCTGAACATGTGATGGAAAACAACCAAATTGAGCCTTATAAAATGGAAAAACTAAAATTTTCAGATAAGCCCTATAAACCGGAAAGGAGGGAGTACATAGGTTGACAATGGTGTGGGACCGTGATGTCAGGAAACCAAGAGGAAGCAAAATAAATTATAGTTTTATATATACATATATAATAAGGAGGAACTTGCATACGTGAGGCTATGGACCTGCTGGGTCCCCATTGTCATCCTCTCCAAGTAAAGTCATCTCCTCGCCCGCGAGCGCTTTTCGCCCGAAACAGTCAGCGCCGCCCGCCCCGCTTCCCGGTGCAGGCAATTGCTTCGCCTTCAAATGACACAAGTGTCGTCCGTCTGTCCATCTGCCGCACACATTAATTATACGCGGTTGCCGAGGCGGTCACTCTGGCGCCACACGTCCGTCCCTCCGCCCGCCCACCATTGCTATATAAACTACTGCGCCGACCATAGCCGCAATCATCCGCATCCATTCCCTTTCTCCTGTCCACACCACTACTGCCCACCATGGCTTCCTCGCGCTCCAGCGCTCTTCGGGACGGGCGAACGACGGACCACAAGGAGATGGCAGCCATTGCTGCCGACCGGCTGGCCGGCAGGCAGCCGGAGGACGACGACGTCCCAATGGAGAACATGGTAGTCGACGATCCGGCGCCAACCCCCTCCTCTGTGCCATCCTCGCCGGTGCATTGCACCATGACCATCGGCAAGGCCCGTGCCCAATACATGGACAGGGTGAGGCAGATGCGTGAGGAGCAGTTCCGGGAGGCGCAGGCCGACGCCGCCCACAACCACCATCTCCTCCAGGAGCACCTGCAAGCGGAGGAGCAGATCGCCGCGGAGCGGGCGGAGCAGGAGGTGCTGCTCGACTCGTACCGCTCCGCCCGCAAGGGCCGCCTCGAGCGCTGGTGGTACCGCATGTAGGTGGCGGAGGCTACGGCCGCCTACAAAGAGGCTAGCAAAGAGGGCAATGAAGCGGGCGAGGCACTGTTTGGCGAGACCGAGGATGAGGCAGAGGACAATGTCAGCTTCGACGAGTCCCCGCTCCGCTGGCGTTGGCGAGGCCCTGCTCTGCCGAGGCTCCACGGTGCCAACAACGAGGCAGAGGACACCGCCGGCTCCGCCGAGGCCCCATGGCGCCAACAACGAGGCAGAGGACACCGCCAGCTCTACCGAGGCCCCGCCCCGCCAACAACGAGGCAGAGGACATCGCCGGCTCAGCCGAGGCCCCACCCTGCCGGCAACGTGGGGGAGGATTTCCACCGCTCCGCTGAGTTGCCGCCCGCCGGCAACGAGATAGAGGACATCGCCGGCTCCGCTGAGGCCCCGCCCCGCTTCCAACGAGGCCGCGCCACAGAGAAAACGAGGAAGAGTAGAACACGGTAGGTCGTCGCCGCTCGGGTCCAAGTAAGGCCACTGCTGCTACCCTCCAGTTGAAGCCAAGCTAAGCGGGTTGGCCATTGACGGTCGGTTAGCTTCTTGGCGGCGACGTGGAGTCGGAGAGCTGCGTTGGAGAAGAACGCTGCTTCTACTTAACTGCTGGTGCAGTTGGCTGACTGACACGTGGGCCCAACAGGCCACATGTCAGTTACGCAACTGCACCTGTAGTTTAGTCACTGAATCTTCTGTTCAGCTCAGCGGGACACAGGTGGGTAGCTTCGGTTAATTAATTATACCTCCAGCACACCCCTTTTTAGTTGAAGAATGTATGAAATGTAATGAAATCTGGCATGTTTATATGAAATCCGACCGTGTATGAATGAATTTATTTCAATTAGTTCGAATTCCTGTATCACTGGCATTGGATGAACATGCAAAACAATACGTACTAGCATTATTCCCAGGGTGATCACCTCGTTTGCAGCAGTTTCACATGTACTCCCTCCGGTCCTTTCTAGTTTGCATACAAGTTTTGTCTGCAGTCAAAGTATCTCTACTTTGACCAATCTTATACAAAAAAGTATGCACTTTCACAATGTGCAAAAGTAAAAAGGAACAGAAGGAGTACAAAGAGTTTGAGCAGCTTTTTAGCGTTTCTGTACATTGCAATCAAACACACAGGCCTGGCAATTCATAGAGAACATTCAAAAAAATCGATGATTATGCATCTCAGCGACTCACATGTCAGAGGCAATATTTACTTCACAACTAAATAATAAAGAAAAAATTGATCGACGCTGCTGACAGCAAAGGGTGTCCTATTCAAAAATATCAAACGCATATCTTGCTAAAATCAATGAGCAAAATTTGACAAAGTTGTCCCATTCCAAAATATCAAATGCCTACGATTGTGGAATGGGCAGGGTTTGCCATCAGTTCGGACATTGACATGGCACCTATTGCTAAATAAACCAGCTATTCTTTTTGTGCAGTTCCACCAAAATCAACCAAATTCGCGCGTAGCTTGTATGATTTCGCCCTTATATGTTGCAACGCCTTGAACTTATGGGCACCTCCTTTCTTGTGGTGGACATGAATGATTCGATGTATTCATGAACATTTTGCGCAGTTCCCATTGAAATCAAGCTGAGCACCCCTGTTTGCACAAATACAAAAAAGTGATTAGTATAAAGCAAACTTTACTATGAATTGACAGTTTCAACAGGCACATACATGGTCCACATAGAGCACACTTTTAGAAAAATGGAACTCACCAGAAAGAATCCTAGAACAACATTGTACTCGCGCATCACAGCAAAAAATGGAGATTTGTCAGTCCTTCTGAGCTGAAGTTAGTTTGGTCTTGTGGGGAGTAATGTAACCATCCTTCAACTGCTCCTTCTTATGAGAAGATAGACAGGGCTTCTTCATCCTGGCATAATCGGAACTAGTCACTTCACGTACTCCATATTCTTCTTCAGAGGAAGATGATCCTGTTGTGCAAAGACAAGAGGACTACTTAATGCTAGCATCCCTGGTTGCTCGAAAAAAGGAAAGGAAATATTTAAAACAGCACATATGAAGCACTTCTCAAGGACAATACCACTTTTTCATGACAGTCTCTAAACAGTAGCACAACACCAATAGAGATGACAAAGCTCAATCATATGGATGAAATCAGTGGGCGAGTACCAACCTTTGTCAGGAGGCTGATTGTGTAGAGCATACAAATGAAGCACTTCTCCGGAACCATCTGTTGCTATCTATGGGGGTGGCCATGCTTACTATATACTCCTCGATTAGTTTAATGTTTCCAACATCTTCTTGTGCAGTTCCACTAAAATATATGGTATCTTCAAAGAAGATCCCTGTTTGCACAAGTAGAGATAATTACGTATGGCATCAAATCAGTGGCAAAACAATTTCTCGTTCCAGCCATAGCAATAAATTAAGATGCAAAACTATATCATTACTTGTGTCATCACAGTTCCAGTGCTTCATTACAGCACCGGGAGTTGATTTTTGTTTTTCTTCCGCTTGTTCTTCCCCTTCATCACTTGGTTCAATAACAGACAAGCTTCACCTTCAATGTAAGATTTGGCATGTCCATTAGGGAGCACAAGTATAGTACTAAACTTAATTTTCTGATGAAAATGGCAAAATACAGGCCAGCAGTTGTGAAATATCCTTATCTTACCTCAATGGGATATTACGGTGCACATACAAATTGGAAGTATTGTCTCCATTTGTGCAGCTCACTAAAATCAAGCAACATTATTGTACAAGTAGCACAACATATGAAAGCACACTGCAGAATCATGTGAAAGAAGGCTAGTACTGACCTCTCATGATGCGGAATTCAAACAACTCACAAGAAGAAGATCTGAACCAAATTCGCCTTAACAGATAGGAAGTAAGATCTCCTCTTGTGAAGTTCCACTAAGATCAAGCAATCAAGCAACGTTGTCGGTGTGACATTTTGGATGAACTGCACAAAACACTCTTAAGACAAAAGTGTTTTGTGCAGTGCAACAAAAGGTCACAATGGCAACGAGGTGAAGTAGATAACCCTGTTTAAACAGAGGTGCAAAGGAAACAATTAGTGGTCAATAACGGTGGATGACACAGAAGCCAACAAAAAGAAGCATCTACCTTATCTAAATGGGAAAGAAAGCAAGACAGTATCATTTCTCAAACGGTGGCAATGATTAATATTAACATAGAGATTATATTAACAATAAAATTTGTTAAACATGTAATTTGCTTTTAACTGTGGCATTGCATCAATTTTCCAGCGGCATTATTAGAGGGTGTTTGTTTATAGGGACATTTTGGTGTAGGGACTAAAAAAACTCCGTGTCAGTCCCATCTAAACCAAACAGGAGGGACTTTTAGGGACTAAAAGTGGGCATTTGGGACTAAAGAAAGAAGACCCCGAGGGAGCCTTTTTGGGACTTTTTCCAACAGTTGCCCCTGCCACGCATCGCACCTTGCTTCTATTAGTTCATTACTAGGGGTAACATGGTCTTTTAGCATGTCATTCAATAACCTCTAGTCCATGTTTAGTCCCTTGAACCAAGTAGGTAGGGACTAGGGAGTTTTTAACCAAACAGGGCCTTAGATTAACAACAGCTAATGAGTTGCACGGGACAGTGGATGCACCAGCACCATGTGCATCTACCGATGTACTGTGGTCATGCACAGTCTGTTGCAACAAAGAACAAACAACCAAGGAGCATATTTGTGTTGGTCACAGTTTTGTTATCTTTAGACACCTTTCCCTCTGTGAGCGCAGCAAATCTAGTCCTACTCAAACTCTACAGCCTTGTCCCTTCCTTTCCTTTTTGAACTAGTACTTTCGCCCCTTCCTTTCCTCTTTGAACCATGTCCTAGATTTATGCGATACAACTTTCCCCACTACTTTCCCCCATTCCGTTCCTCTTTGAACCACGTCCTAGATTCATGCTATACAACTTTCCCCCTTCATTTCCTCTTTGAACGACGTCCTAGATTCATGGTATATACAACTTTTCCCACTACTTTCCTCTTTGAACCACGTCCTAGATTCATGGTATACATGCAGCTAGAGTAATGCATGTGGAGTAAGTAAATTATACCTTAAGGTTCTTGGGGCGTGGTTCGGTGGACGACGGGACGACAGCGAAGAAGAAGGGGTCGGAGGCCCTCCCGTGCCGCCGCTGGGTGGAAAGTGAACAGCTGCGCCGGTAGTGGATTCCCTCCCTCGCTGACGGCGACAGCGTTAAGCCTCCTTCCCTTCCCAGCGGACGGATCCTGCCGGCTCTTTGAGCAGCAGTGAGGGGAGAGAGAGGCCAACGAAGTCTTGTTTAGATCTGGAGAGGGCGAGAGAGTGTGAAGAGAGCAACTACAAGCGTTGAGGCTCCAGCGGGAGAGGGCGAGAGAGTGTGAAGAGAGCAACTACAAGCGCTGAGGCTCCAGCGCGAGAGGGCGAGAGAGTGTGAAGAGATCAACTACAAGCCCTGAGGCTCCAGCGTGTATATATATACTAGAGAGAGTGTGTGAAGCGTGCAAACCCTAGAAAACATTTTGACCAGTCAAAGAATCCTCCTGGCACAAATTATGCTCAAGTGTAGTTATCGAACCCGAGACCTCAAGTTTGATGAGCGAACAGGCTAACCAGCTACACAACCCTCCCATTATGTTCAACGAGAGGAAACTAACCTTTTATACATTCCTGCATTCATGTGACAAGCATGCCGTGTTTTTTTGTGTGTGTGGGAGTCATTGGGATTTCAATCATAATCATGTCATGTGGCTTTGGTGGTAAGACTATCCACAGTGGTGCAGAAATAATGCAGCCTTAGTCACCTTACCTCTCTCCACGTAGTACGTTGGGTCCCACCAGTCAGAGGGTGAAACAAACAAATTAATAAGGAAAATTAAAAGTGCCAGCGGTGTATCTTACCTCACACATCTCGCTACTGCTCGGGAATACTGTCCAATTGATCCCTCTGTTTGCTCACGTACTATTTTAAGTGAATCCTTATTATAACATGCACACAAATTTTGGGCACTTGTATTCAACTTAAGTCAGTGTGCCACCGTATCTCGTATACTTACTACTCCCTCTGTCTAGGTGTAATAAGTCACGTTAGAAGGTGCAAAGGGACCAAGGTGCGTGCGTGTGCGTGTGTGTGTGTTTAACAGCATGTGTGTGTTAGGGAGTGCGGACAGTTGCCATGCCCGCTCCTGACCAGCCTGGCCCACCGAAAGCCCCTCCATTGCCCGTGCGCGCTTCCCGCCCGAAACGGTCGGCACCGCTCCAAAGAATCGGTGCCGCATTCATGCCAGGGCAGAGCGGATGCGACCTCTCACTGGCGCAAGAGTGATGGTTGCTTTGTCCGTCCAACTTACTGCTAGGTCTATGTGATTTGACGGCTCATTGGTCTTTATTACTGAGGTGGTAGGACTACTGGATGCCCCACGCTTTCGGCGAAAGGAGGTACTACTACTACTAGATTACAATTTTCTCCATTCTTACAGCAAAGGAGTGCAAGAGCAGTGAAAACACGCAGGCTTAGTGATTACATGGCCCACCTCACACTATCACCGTGCGACACCTAACTCTTTACATAGTACTCCCTCCGTTCCTAAATATTACTAGATGAGTCCCCGCGCGTTGCCGCGGGACAGCGGTATATCTCTCCGCGCAAAATTATCGATTTCATAGAACTAAAAAAACTCTATAACCGCATGACAAATGTGGTAGCCAAACTAAATAAACTCCCATCATCATTTATATCATCCCACGTAAGGAAAAAAGATCAGCCAACTCCTATTGCATAATGGGATTATATTTTTCTTTTTGACATGTTAATGAGACTTAAAAGCTCATTTACATGCATGCTACCGGTGCATGCTTGCATGCAGACATGTTGATGTGATTTAAAACCCACTCACATGCATGTGCCACGATATTTCTGCATGCTTGCATGTGGCTTAGTGCGGAGCCTCTCAACGTCTAGATCAGACGGCTATTATGGACTGATTTACTTCATCTAACGGCTACATCAATTTTGGTGATGTGGCTCAAGGAGAGGGTAGAGAATTCCTAGTAGTGGGGGCTAGCTATTACTAGTAGATAAGTCTTTGTAGAGATTCCACTAGGTGAACTACATACGGAACAAAATGAATGAATCTATACTTAAAATGCATCTATATACATCCGCATGTCGTTCATGGTGAAATCTCTACAAAGACTTATATTTAGGAACGGAGGAAGTACTAGTATAGTACGTACTATAATTTATCAGCGAGATAAATTTGTACAATGTTATGAAGCTTCCGGCTTCTGTTACATGTATCTTGCATCCAAGGTTGCCCGTTGCAACATTTCATCAAATACAAAGGAGATTAACATGCATGCTATTGCATCTCAATGATTGACAAATCATAGCAAATATGTACTCCCTCCGTTCCAAAATAAGTGTCTCAACTTTGTGCAAACTTTAGTACAAAGTTGTACTACTACTAAAGTTGACACTTATTTTGGAACAGAGGCAGCTAAAGAAAAAACGATCCATGCAGTCCCTAGCCCTTGAACCGTGAACCCTGACCAGGCTTCAATTTGCTGGCAACGTTCGAGCTTCCTAATAAATGAAGTTTTCAACATTTTGACCATCGGATCATTTTGTGCAGTTTCACCAAAATCGAGATGAGCATCCCTGTGGCAAAGAAATTGAAGAAGCGTGATTAGAATAAGATTACTGGGACTAGTTGATGAGACATAAACTCATCACAAATACAGTACGTCGAAGCCAGTAGAGGTATCAGGTATGTGCGGGGCAAAGAAGTAGAGAAATATCCACAGGGAGAGATGTGGGCAGTTGGAGTAGTGGTGCAAGCCGACTGTAAAGGGAGTTGTACCTGAGGGACGTATCTCAACTTTGAGGAGGGCGGCAGGAGGCGGCAACTGCCCACGTCGCGGTAGTGAGCAAGGGACGAAGGCAACCTCGCCGGCTTTGTGAGAGAGAACGGTGGGGACCCCTGATCGGGACGTGCCGACAGTGGGTTTTCGCCATCGGCGACAGCCACTGCATCTACACTAAGCATCCACCCCTTCCCCAAGAGGACGTGATCCGCCGGGATGCTAGAGATGTGGCCACAGTCGTTTTGTGTGAGAGAGTGTGAAGAGAGCAACCCCAGCAAGCAACCATGTAGGCTGGCCCGTCCTGACTATGTATATAGTGGAGCGGTTTCCTTTTCTCTCCATATGAACCTATCATATTGCGTACGTGCCACTAAAGAAAAAAAACTTTATTTATAGATGATGCGGCACCTACTACTCGTTCTCCTATAACCTTGCACTTGGCATCTCCAAAATATTAACCTTGCGATTGGCACTTCGCCTCTTCGGGAAGTCAAGCAATAATGGTAGTGCAGTATATATCGTTCTGGCTATATGAGACCGAATGAATTGCTGCACGTCCACCACGTGGGTAAGGGTCGAGGGGCGAGGGAGAGTGCTACATATGGAGCAAAATGAGTGAATCTACACTCTAAAATACGTCTATATACATCAGTGTTTGGAGTATGTACTAGTAGTTCATATTGAAATCTACTAAAGGACATATATATTCCAAACAATATGATATAATCTCTATGACCAAGGTAGTAGGGACGAAGAGTAAACGGAGGGAGTAGTAAATTTTTCTCCTCGTCCTGCGAGCCACTACGTGCATGGGCGAGGGAGCGGGCGTAAAGTGGAGCAAGCTTCACCTCATCCTGCGAGCCACCGCGCCCGTGGGCGGGGGAGACGGTGTACTAAGCAAGCTTCTCCTCATTCTGCGAGTTGACGGGACACATCAAAAGTACTCTAGTGTATAGAGCCTTGCCTCTAAGGTAGGCCCCACATGGTTTGCCTCTTTTTTTAATTTAACATAACGCGTCAAGTCGCAATTTGTTTGTTCACCCGTGGTAGACGATCCTCCCTCCACCAAGTGGACAACCGGTACACATGCCAAATTACCATGTGGGCAGCCTTTTTCGTACAGAAATGAGCTCCACTGTGTACCCGCGCGGGTGTGGTTGGGAAAGGACGGGAGTACGTGCACCGTGCATGCACCTCTTCTCTTCGTGCACGTCCCCCACCTACGTGGGTGTGTGTGAGAGATACAAACCGCGTTCGTGAGTGTTTTTTGTTTTGGGGTGGGGGTGGGGGTGGGGTGGGGGGTTGATTTCGTGAATTATTTTGTGGGAATATGTGTCAATGACATCTCAAACAAAATTTTGCATGCAATGTGTGTGAAATGGAGGCCTATCCATATCATACATAGAGGGTCGGGCAATCCACGAGAAGAGAGGGAGGGGTCATGCTATCGATAGAGTCGAAGAGAGGACAAAGTGGGTGGGTGCGAGATCGATGAAGAGAGCCATCGAAATTGTGTGTGTGTATGTGCAAGTCAAAGATATAGGGCGACTGGCCTACCGGAACGTTAGAGGGCACATGTCAAGTTTGTGTGTGGCAGGGAGACATGACTAGAGCGCTCGATGTATCGGTGTGTGTGGGGGGGGAGGGGGTGGGGGGAGGGGTAGGAAGAGGCCTAACTATAGAGGTAGAACGACTCGTATATGTGTTGAGAAGGAGAGACCCAACTATGTCTTGAGGGAGATCGGTCGATATCCATACATAACTGAAGGACAGGAAATATGACGGGACAGAGAGAGAGAAGAGAGAGAGGGACGGAGAGGGATGGAGAGGGGTAGAGTGTTGGATGGGTGATGGAGTTGCTTCTTGGAGATGTTGGGAGAGGCCTACTAGACAAACTGAGGGTGGAACTGCAATGTTATCAATAAGAGTGGGGATGTGTTTCTGTGTGTGCCTGTGCGTGATAGATCTGTCGGGACGCATCCATGCATGATGAAGGGGAACCATGTGTTTGGTAAGCAAACCTAACTAGATCGGTAGATCAATTGTTGTTTGTCGGAGGAAGGGAGAGACACAACTAATGAGGTAGATCGATCGACGTGTGGGTAAAAACGAGTTATAAGGACCTAGCTAGCTATATGTATAGAGAGAGATCGGTCGGTGTACGTCCATTTGTTAGAGGCAAATAAGGCCCAGCGAGACGGATAGACAGAGAGAATGGAGCTAGGAGGTGGTGCGAGCAGCCCAACTACTAGCTAGATAGGGGGAGGAGTGTGCTGTTGTGAGATCGATGAAAAGAGGGGCGAGAGTTTACACGTGTGTCTGACCGTATGAGAGACACTAGGCAAGGACACACAAAGGAGGAGATTGAAGGTGTGTGTGTATGTTGTAGGCAGGCATCGCTGGAGAGGTTTATCGATCGGTGTGTGTCGGAAAGGAGTTGTGAAGACTCTGGGAGAACGACCTAAAGAAAAAAATGAATTTTCCCGGTGGATAGAATGCTGAGGGAGGGGGAGGGCGAGGAGGTCATGTGCATGCACGAGAGAAAGTTAGTGGTAGCTACAAAGGTTAGAGGATTGTGTGGGTGTAAGAGACTAACAAAGATCATAATTTGATATGACAGCGGATTCATATATTTGAATAGGATATCATAGTGTTTTAAACATTGCATGCATGAATATAGCGGTGATACATGTGTTGTGCACATGTTATACCATAATGTGATAATGCATGGCGTTTGCAACTCACAGCTAAATGCCAAACAATCTAAACCATACTATACATCAAACAATCTCACATTTTATTTGAATTTGTGATAATGTGTGGCGTTTGCAGCTTACTACTAAATATCGAGCAATCTAAACAATACTATATATCGAACATTCTCACATTTTATTTGAATTTGTGGTAATGTGTGGTGTTTGCAACTCACATCTAAATACTTGTAGGCGTAGGGGGCGGGGCACCATACATAATGTGATAAACACATTATACATATGAGACATGGTTTAGATTATGAAGATCTTGCTAGAGCTAGAAATGTAATGTGATTTGAAATCAAAATAAAGTGGATTCAAATAATCTAGTTTGAGTTCATATAGTACACATAGTTCATATGTAACTCGAGACTAATCATGTGGTGTGCTGTGAAGATAATACACAAACGATGGTTTAACTTGACAATAATGATGATTGTAGATCTTATTAAAACAGAGAAACGAATTCAAATGCTTTGACTTCACAACAATCATTACTGTAGATCTTATTCAAATAGAGAAACGAATTCAAATTTTAGTTCATATTGAAGCGGTAGTATATACATTTGGAATGCACTAAAACGTTCATTTGAGTAGTAGGTTGCATGCATTATACACGTAGCGAAATGTTTTAATTGAACATAACATGAATTCAAAGTTTAGAATGACATTTGTAGTGCGCATTGATTTGGTACAGTACGCATTAGGCTTGTCCGGAAATTTCAACCCGCGCCTTGTTAGCCCGAAATATTTAAGATATATCTTTGTCTCGTTGTGCTCTGACAACTCCCTCCATCTCAACCCACGCCTTGCTATTCCGAAATTACAACGCGCGCGAAAACTTCCACCTCCTATGAAATCTCGACACGCGAAATGCCCGTGGTACCCCTGAACCGAAAGAACCGCCTCAAATCGGTGGGGGGTACTTTCATAACTTACCCCACATTTCGGACAAGCACGTCTCTAAGCCATGGTTCCCCATTGCCATCCCATCCGCCCACCCATTCGTACACCGAGGCCGCGAAAACCCGCGACGAAACCCCACACCCTGCTCTGTCCGCCACCCAGCCGGAGCCTCTTCCCCGACGACGTCGTCCACAGCAACACCTTGACGTCCCTCATCCACCGTACCGGATGAGGATCCGTCATCGATCTCATTGTCCCGCCGGTTCAGCCACCCCGTCCTCCACCTCCAAGGAGCTGCCCCAATGTTCCCCTCATCCTTCGTGCCACCTCCATTCCCACACCGCCGTCTTCACCTGCACCACCGGAAGAGCATCATCATCACCATTTCCTCAGACGAAGTTGCGGCCTAATCGGCGCCACCAAAGAGGTTGTACACTAATCACCGCATTTTCTTCTTGATTCGATCTCACGGTGCTGCCGGCGCTCGGTCCCAAGCCGACACGGCGTGGCTCCATCCACGGCGGCGTCGCCGGCCACTTCCTCCACGGCGTCGCTCCCTCGGCGACGACGTCCACATCAGTAGGAGCTGCTACTACTTTAGCTCTCGCTCGCACTGCTGCTCTGCTCTTGCTCTCGGTCCCCTGCCTAGTCTGCTCTTCCTATTGCTCTTGCTCGCGTTGCTGCTCTTGCTCTTGCTCTTGCTTGCGATGCTGCTCCGATTTAGCTACACTTCAGTCGACTGAATCGACTTTTGGGTCAGTCGATTTTCAGGGGGTGGGGGGCTCGCCGGGGTGAAGGAAGAACCAGCCACAGCGGGGAGGGGGGCTTGCCGGAGAGGTACCCCACTATCTATCTTAGGGTTCAGGATGGGGGCGGTGGTCGCCAGCGGTGGTGGGGCGGTGGCGTGGGGATCGCCGGAGAAAAAGCTCGGCACGGGGGGGGGGGGGGGGCTAGAGGGATGGCCGGGGCGGCGGTAGTCCGACGGTGGGGAGTGTTTTCGGGGCGGGTGGGGCGGCGCACCGCCTACCGCGGGCGGCGGGGGGCTGCTGTTTGGCCGGTGGTGGCTGGTGGCTCAGGGGGATGGAGGTTGAAGATGAATCGCAGACCCTTGATTTCATATCCAACGGCTGCAAAATCGACTGACCAGAGATGAAAAAGTCAGTCGACGGACGTGTAGCCTCACCTTGCTAGTGCGTTCAGTTTCGACAGCAAAATTCAGTTTCGACAGCAAAATTCAGTTTCGACGGTTAAGTTTAGTTTCGACAGTTAAGTTCAGTTTCGACAGTTAAGTTCAGAGATGAGCGGCTGATGTATTTTACATCTAGCACTTTGTGGTTATGTATTTTACATCATGTATTGGAGATGCTATTAGAATTCCACTCAGGTTAACGTTGTTCGTTGTCTCTCTTGTCCTGCTTCGGAATCGGTGTTGTACAACTCACCGGAGCTGCTCCAACGATGAAACCCTCCATCACATCAGAGCAGTACCTCAGGCTCTATCTCCAGACGCCTAAGATCTTCTTCCCCTCCTGTCGGTGTCAAAATCGGCGGATCTCGGGTAGGGGGTCCCGATATGTGCGTCTAAGGCTAATGGTAACAGGAGGCCAGCACACAATGTTTTACCCAAGTTTGGGCCCTCTCGATGGAGGTAAAACCCTACTTCCTGCTTGATTGATCTTGATGATATGAGTATTACAAGAGTTGATCTACCACGAGATCGTAGAGGCTAAACCCTAGAAGCTAGCCTATGATGATTATGATTGTTATGATCATCACTATACGGACCAAACCCTCCGGTTTATATAGACACCAGAGGGGGCTAGGGTTTACACAGAGTCAGTTACAAAGAAGGAAATCTAATATCCGGATCGCCAAGCTTGTCTTCCACGCAAAGGAGAGTCCCATCCGGACACGGGACAAAGTCTTGAGTCTTGTATCTTCATGGTCCAATAGTCTGGCCAAAGTATATAGTCCGGCAGTCCGGATACCCCCTAATCCAGGACTCCCTCAGTAGCCCCTGAACCAGGCTTCAATGACGATGAGTCCGGCGCGTAGTTTGTCTTCGGCATTGCAAGGTGGGTTCCATCTCTGAATACTCCAAAGTAATTACCGAACACTTAAACCGTGCCCGGACCTGCAAGATGATCTTCACATACCACCGTAGAGAAAACGATATTCCATAAATCTGATCTGCTGACATTTTTTATACGACGTGCTCCTGCGTCGTGGCTCGGCCCAACATGAACTGATTTTTCTTGGCCTACCTCGATACGCGTTGCGAGGCGGTTTTATTGGCACGCCTTGCCAAAGCAGAGATCATGTCCCCTTATCACGGGATTCCCATCAATACGGGTATGGGTAACCCAACCGCGCCATCAATCGTGGCGCTTGGGAAATAATCGATCTTCAACAGGCAAGTGGGGAGGCGCACCGTTTTCGTCACCTCTATAAAGGGATAAGGATTCCCCATTTTCACCCACGCCTTCTTCCTCCTCTGCTTACCCATTCTCGCACCCTCGAGCTCCAGCGCCCTAGTTCACACCTTCTCCACACAGACAAACATGTACGGAGCAGGAGGAAACTGGGTGGCCTCCACCGTGAAGGAGGAGCACATCACGAAGCTCCGGGCGGTCGAATACTTGGCCGTAGATATCGCGCACCGGCTTCCGGACGCAGGGCAGATCATTCCGACTCCGGGACCCCACGAGAGGGTCGTGTTTCTCGCCCAATTCATCCGTGGACTGGGATTTCCACTTCATCCCTTCTTCCGCGAGCTTATGTTTTACTATGGGATGGACTTCCATGATCTAGCCCAAACTCGTCCTCAACATCTCGGCGTTCATCGTCGTGTGCGAGGCCTTCCTCCGCATCAAGCCTCACTTCGGCTTGTGGCTATGAATCTTCTGCGTGAAGCCGAAGATCGTGAGCGGCCAGCAAGCGGAGTGCGGAGGTGCCATGGTGGGCAGGATGCCCAACATCACCTAGCTTGGCGGCTCCTTCGCAAAGACCGTGAAAGGGTGGCAATCGGGGTGGTTCTACATCACCGAGCCACGCGATGCCAACTGGGCGGCGGCCCTCGAAGTCTGATCCGGAATTCCCATGCGGCTCACCTCCTGGGAAAAGAAGGGCCTGGTCTGGGGTGAGCCTGCGGAGCTGACCGGACTTCAGAACTGCATCAAGAATATGATTGACAAGAAAATCAAGCGTGTCAATGTAGTCCAGGTCATGCTCGCCCGCCGAATTCTTCTGTGCCAAAGACGGGCTTTTAATCTGTGGGAGTTCGTCCCAGTCGAGCACTAGACACTTCAAGAGCTCTACGGCACGACCCACAAGGACGCGTGGAAGGTGCTGTTCAAGGCCTCCGAAATACCTCCTCCCACATCCGAGGACCGCTGACTCCACACCACGCCCCCCTCCCCCGTCCGGTGAGTTTTCTAACCATCACCAGATGTAGTTTTCCCAGCATACTCATGGGAGGATTTTAAGTCATCGTGTGTACTTAATCAGGAGTACGCGGAGATGGCGGAGCGGATCGACTGTCCGGCTCCATGCCAGAAGGTCCAACGACCGCTCTCCTGACGGAGATGCTAGTCCCGGCGCCCTACAAGGCGCCGGAAAAGAAGGCCGAAAAGAAGGCCCCGGGGACCAGGAAGGGTCTCCGGCGTAAGGTCGTATCGGACGCGTCATCCGAAGACAACGATGCACACTCTTCCCACGAAGGGGAAGAGGAAAAGGAAAGGGCCGCCCCATCCGAGGAGGCCTAAGGGCCTAAGTAGGCGGCCCAGGGGACCAGGAAGGGTCCCCGGCGCAAGGCCATGATAAACTCGTCATCCGATGACGACGAGGCAGATTCCTCCCATGGAGGCGGGGGGGAACACGAGGAAACTCCACCTCCCCACACTTGGGAGGAGAAGAAAAGGAAGGCTGACCCAGAGGGGGAGGCTAGGACACCGAAGAAGGGAAAGTCGTCCCTTCCGGATTACTCCACCACGGCCGCCTACAGCGAGGAGGAGTGGCTGCCCAGGGGGAAACCCTAGTAAGATCGTAAGTATCCGCACTTCTGTTGTTCTTTAGTGCGACTTTGCTTTATAGTCTGTTATAACGCCGGACACGTATATGTAGTCCGGCCAGGGCCCATCCCGAGGTATCCTCTTCGGATGGGTCTTTGAGCGACTCGGTGATGAATTCGCTTCCAATGGCCACTTCCCCTCGGCCTGTGGATGACACGGAGGTGTTGTCCCAAAGGCTCCCAGAGCAGGGGGAGGTGACTCTGGAGATGCCCCAAGGTGAAATTCCAGACGCCGGGCATACGGGGCGTAGGATCCCCGCAGATTGTGCTGACGAGAGCCACGGCAAGTCGGGTTCCCAGCCGGACACTGTACCGGAACCTCCAAAGGTTCCGGATTCGGGTAGGCAGCCCCTTGCTAAGGGGGGTGAGCTGTCCGTGCCGATGACTTACGTTATGCCAGAGGCGTCGGATAGTCTGCTGGAAGCACTTCGCGACGCTTCCATGGATGAAGAGCACCGTACTCTTATGAGTGCGGTGATTCAGAAGGTTCGGTCCGCCAAAAGCGGATTAACCAAAGCCTGCACCAGCCTCCTGACAGGCTTTGAGGTAAGTAATCGAAAGTGTGTGAAATTATCACCCGATAGACAGTAGCCCATGATACTCCGTTTGGTGTTCGGAAAGAAAAGCCAAACGGAGGGTCAATTCTAATCCGCAGGAGTCTAATATTAGGTGTCTATGTGAATGAGCAGGCGGTGCTGCTTGCCGCTGCTGCCCACACAGTGGAGGTCTCCGGACTCAAACGGGGCCTGGAGCAGGCCCAGGGAGAGATCAGCCTCGTGAAGAGGCAGCTCGAAGAGAACAAAGGTGAGTGATACCCCGTTCACATATCACAAAGTATAGAAAAAATTGGTAACGCTAAAAACGTCATGATTTTGTAATAGGGACCACGACCGAAGTGGCGTCCCTGAAGAAGGCGCTATCCGAGGCCGAAAACAAGGCGGTCATGGAGCGCATTGAGTGTGTGAAGAAAAATGCTAGGGTGGGCAAGGTACAGCAAGAGCTCCAGGAGCTCGGCAAGAAGTTCGGGTCCTTGGAGCATGACTTCAAGATGAAGGAGTCTGAACTTGCGAAGGCCCTTTTGAGCATGAAAGACGCCAAGGCCAAAGCCGAAAAGGCCCAGCAGGAAATCCAGGCGGCCAAGAAGATAGCGGCGGGTAAGACATTCTTTATGCAAAGCAAGCATGTGGAGGAGGCGTTTCTTTTACTTACTCGAATTCGGAGCTCTCTAGAGGCATTCACAGATCTGCCATGCAGCATATCAGATACCGCGGAGTTCTACCGTGCCGAAGAGGGGAGCTCAACGGAGAAGCTGTTCTGTCCCAGTATGCTGGAGCCGAACATCCGATGCCTCTGAGTGACCAATTGAAGCAACTGGTTGAACTCCACAGGGCAAACGAAGTGGCTATGAAAGATTTCATAGTCTGGATGTGGCTTGGTGAGCCCCTGCCCGCCAGCTACTTCGGCCTGATAGAGTGGATGGTGAATGCCTGTCCGCGGCTGGAAGTGATCAAGCGATCCGTTTGCATTGAGGGTGCTCGCCGAGCATTGGCCCGCGCGAAGGTGCATTGGGGCAAGCTAGATGCGGAGAAGCTGGTGAAGGATGGACCACCAGAGGGCAAGGCGCACCACTGTCCCGAGAAATATTATGATGGCGTTATGAAAGGTGCTTGCCTCGTGGCCGATGAATGTACCAAGGACACAATCTTTGAGTGAATGTACTCCTATTGTTTTGGTAATATAAAAACGAAGTCATTTGCGCTATATAGCGCTTTGTTCATTTAAAATATTACCTTTTGTGCGGCTGTTTATAAAATTCTGAAAGTACGCCAGTCATCGGCTTCCGCCCCCACGTACCTAGTACTGGGGTGTTTGTGGAAAACCCAGACACTCTTTATCCAAATATTTGGTCCCTGAAGGAGGTGTTTGGCACAACGAACAAGGCAATCGGACTATGCGGCTTTATAACTTTCACTTAGCCATAGAAGTCTACAATTTTAAATTTTGGCGAAGCCCCTAGAATTCGGAAAGCCGAATTGGGGCGCTATACACGCCTAAATCGGACGAGGCCGATTCTTCGCCTAAAGCGGGAAAAAATCTTTAAGGATTTTAAGACCTCTCGAACAGCGACCAGTCTCTCGCCGCATCATGCCGGTCAGTTTTCGGCTTTCTCTACTGAGGTGCTCGTCCGGAAGAACCGGGACACAATCGCAGTAGTTCTCCCTGCGCTACCTTAGCCGATATAACGGAACGTAAGGTATCAAAACAAGGGAGCCAGGCTAACCCAACTATTGACCCAGACATGATTCGGAGCTGATGCATATAATGCTATAAGTTCGGGGTGCCGCACTGTCGGAAGTGTTCGAACTTATCTTGCCATATTAAGGGGCGCCGTAAGAAGCCCCTGGCAAACTGAATGTACCAAGGTGTACGGATGCAATATTAAATGAACATTTATAAGAAAAATGTGCAGATAGGAACAATAAGCTGACGCTATATATTATCTCCCATTGATGAAAAATACGTCTAAGCGTATGTTTATAATGAATGCGTTAAGCAGAGGTAAATAGGACTATTTGACATGTCCTATCCAAGGGCGGGCCGCATGTAGGTATATAAAACAGGTATAACGATCGTGAATAGATTCCACCTGGGTATTCCTTTTGTGCGCAAAGCCTTTTGCCTCCTTGGTTTTCTCTCCTGTGGGAGTCCGATAATCCAGCTCTTCTGAAGAGGCTGCCCGAAAGTAGGGTCCGGAAAGATAAAAAGGGTTATTAAAGTATGTTGCGGCTAAATCGCACTGTTGACCGCATCACTATTGCGCCCCCGCCTGTGCCCATGGTATTTTGAGTGCGTAATTGTGTACGCGCGGGACGAATGCTGCCTAAATGGGACTGTAGCGGAAGCCGGACTGCTAGTCGCGCTCTTGGCGTGCCTGGCGATCCTGTTGCAGGGTACTCCGGGCTCGCGACGGTGTTTGGGGTTGTTGTCGCCGGATTGATGGTTTGCCGGAGAAGGCTGCTTTGCACTTCTGCCGCGAGGGCTGCAGTATGCTCTTCTGTACAGAGAGAGCGGTCCGTGTTTCCGTTGACTATTATGACCCTGCGAGGTCCTGGCATCTTGAGCTTGAGGTATGCATAGTGTGGTAATGCATTGAATCGAGCGAATGCAGTTTGTCCCAGCAGTGCGTGATAGCCACTACAGAAAGGGACGATGTCGAAGATTAACTCCTCGCTTTGGAAGTTATCCGGAGATCCGAAGACAACCTCCAGTGTTATGGAGCCCATGCAGCGGGCCTCTACCCCTGGAATTACACCTTTAAAGGTAGTTTTGGTGGGCTTGATTCTTGAAGGGTCGATGCCCATTTTGCGCACTGTGTCCTAATAAAGTAGGTTCAGGCTGCTGCCACCGTCCATAAGGACTCGTGTGAGGTGAAATCCGTCAATGATTGGGTCTAGGACCAATGCGGCTGAACCGCCATGACGGATGCTGGTAGGGTGATCCCTACGATCAAAAGTGATCGGACAGGCTGACCATGGGTTGAATTTTGGGGCGACTGGCTCCATCGCATAGACGTCCCGCAGTGCTCGCTTTCATTCCCGTTTGGGAATGTGGGTGGCGTAGATCATGTTGACCATTTTCACCTGAGGAGGAAATTTCTTCTGTCCCCCCGTGTTCGGACGCCGGGGCTCCTCGTCATCGTCGTTGTGCAGCCCCTTGTCCTTGTTCTCGGTGTTTATCTTACCGGCCTATTTGAACACCCAGCAGTCTCTGTTAGTGTGGTTTGCTGGTTTATCCGGGGTGCTGTGGATTTGGCACGAGCGATCGAGTATGCGGTCCAAGCTGGATGGTCCCTGATTGTTTCTTTTGAACGGCTTTTTCGCTGACTGGATTTTGAGCCACTGAATCCGGCGTTGACTGCCGTGTCTTCAGTGTTGTCGCCATTGTTTCAATGCTTATGTCTGTTGCGCTGTGGCTTGCCGTTATTGTCGTGGACATCTGAAGTGCCGGAGTTTATTGGCGTTGTGCTACTGCGAGCCAACCAGCTGTCCTCGCCTGCGCAAAAGCGGGTCATGAGTGTCGTGAGGGCCGCCATGGACTTTGGTTTTTCCTGGCCAAGGTGTCGAGCAAGCCACTCGTCGCAGATATTATGCTTAAAGGCCGCCAGGGCTTCGGCATCCGGATAGTCGACAATTTGGTTCTTTTTGGTTAGGAACCGAGTCCAGAATTTCCTGGCAGATTCTCAGGGCTGTTGGGTAATGTGACTCAAGTCATCAGCGTCCGGTGGTCGTACGTACGTGCCCTGGAAGTTGTCGAGGAACGCGTCCTCCAGGTTTTCCCAACTGCCGATGGATTTTGCCGGTAGGCTATTTAGCCAGTGCCGGACCGGTCCTTTGAGCTTAAGGGGAAGATACTTGATGGCATGTAGATCATCACCGCGGGCCATGTGAATGTGGAGAAGGAAATCTTCGATCCATACTATAGGGTCTATTGTGCCATCGTATGATTCAATGTTTACGGGTTTAAACCCTTCTGGGAATTCATGATCCATCACTTCGTTAGTAAAGCAGAGGGGGTGTGCGGCGCCTCTATGCCGGGCTATGTGGCTACGCAGCTCGAATGAGCCTGGTTGGCTGTGTTCGGCCCGGCCGGACTTGTTGATAGGGTATCCAGCATGACGATCATCGTCACGTGTTGGAGTGCGCCCCCGCGATCCATAGATCGATCTTGGCTGTCCCGCCTTGTTTTCCAGTATATCTTGCAGGTCCTGCCTACTTCCCCGGGTCGTAGTGTATTTGCGTGGGGGTACGGGATGGTATTCGGGCTGATATGTTGTTTTATCCCGACCACGAGGTGGCCGGTCAGCCGTGTGGCGCTCGAGTCCATATTTCTCGGCTGCCAGGACTTCAGTCCATATGTCTGTGAGCAGGTCTTGATCAGCTTGGAGCTGCCGCTGCTTCTTTTTCAGGCTCCTCGCAGTGGCCATAAGCCAGTGCTTGAAGCGCTCCTGCTCTACGGAGTCCTCAGGCATGCCGAACTCGTCGTCGCCGAGGCTAATCTCGTCATCGGAGGGTGGCATGTAGTTCTCCTCCTCCGAGTATCCGTCTGTCGCCTATTCGTCTGGGCTGACCTGCCCGTCCTCCTGTTTGGCCTGCTCGAAAGCAGGCTGATCGGGGTTGTATTCATCTCTGGCACCATCCAGATTGTTTTCGTCTCCTGTGCCGGTATTGCTGTGGCGGGGCTTGGAGCAGCGCTGATGACGCCCATGCTTTGCTTTCTTCCTTGAGGGGTTATCCTCCATTGCCTCATCGCCATTGGTTTCTTTCGGAGTGTCCACCATATATATATATATATATATATATATATATATATATATATATATATATATATATATCATATGAGGAGGTGGTTGTCCAGCGCCCCGTGGGCGGTGGTTCCTGTTCTTCTCCTACATCGTCGTCCACACCGTCGATGTCTTCAGAGTCAAAATCAAGCATGTCGGTCAAATCATCGACCGTGGCTATGAAGTGGGTGGTGGGTGGGCAACGAATTCCCTCATCGCCTACTTCCCACTCGAGCCGGACATAGTTCGGCCAAGAGTCTCCTGAGAAAGAGAGAGACTTTAATGAGTTTAGCATGTCGCCAAAGGGCGAGTGCTGGAAGATATCCGCAGCAGTGAACTCCATTACCGGAGCCCAACCAGATTCAGTGGGCTCGGGGGTGCGCGGACTGGAACCTACAGCCGGACATGAGTCCAGGGGTCCATTGTCACAGGCTTCCTTGGGGGTGAAGTCAGTGTTCGGCTCCACCGCCGATGAGTGTGCGGTCTCCGGGGTGGGTCCATCCACCTGTCCTCGTACGATGCAATCTGCCCTCGATTTAGGTCCGGGGCTCCTGCTGGTGCGATATCCCGAGTGTTGTCCAACAGCAGGTCTAAGCCATGCTTGTCGTGACTGTTCGGCGCTCCTGGCGCAGGCTCGAATCCGTTGAAGATCAAGTCTCCGCGGATATCGGCCATGTAGTTCAAGTTCCCAAACCTGACCTGATGGCCAGGGGCGTAGTTGTCGATCTGCTCCAGATGGCCAAGCGAATTGGCCCGCAGTGCGAAGCCGCCGAACATGAAGATCTGTCTGGGGAGAAAAGTCTCACCCTGGACCATGTTGTTGTTGATGATTGAAGGAGCCATCGAGCCTTGCAGCGACGACACAGAGGAACTCTCAATGAAAGCACCAATGTCGGTGTCAAAACCGGCGGATCTCGGGTAGGGGTCCCGATCTGTGCGTCTAAGGCTAATGGTAACAGGAGGCAAGGGACACAATGTTTTACCCAGGTTCGGGCCCTCTCGATGGAGGTAAAACCCTACTTCTTACTTGATTGATCTTGATGATATGAGTATTACAAGAGTTGATCTACCACGAGATCGTAGAGGCTAAACCCTAGAAGCTAGCCTATGATGATTATGATTGTTATGATCGTCCCTATACGGACCAAACCCTTCGGTTTATATAGACACTAGAGGGGGCTAGGGTTTACACAGAGTCAGTTACAAAGAAGGAAATCTAATACCGGATTGCCAAGCTTGTCTTCCACGCAAAGGAGAGTTCCATCCGGACATGGGACGAAGTCTTGAGTCTTGTATCTTCATGGTCCAATAGTCCGGCCAAAGTATATAGTCCGGTAGTCCGGATACCCCCTAATCTAGGACTCCCTCACCTCCTCCGACAGCAAAGTCAGCCGGAGCATTCTCACCGGCCAACCCAATCACGCTGAGATCGACATGGCTTCGCCAAAGAGGTTGTACACTTGTTGCATCTCTTTTTTACTCTACATGTTATATATATTGTCCACTGAGCACACGGATTTGTTCCTTTAGTGTCTCCTTGAAATAAAAAACGTAGGAATTTTAACTTTCACTTGTCCTCCTTTTCAAATTCCTATTCATGAAGCACAAGACTAAGAGATAGTTGCATAATAGCATTATAACCGTACATTTTCTTGTGGTTTGACTTAATCTCACCATGCTTCTTTGCATCCTGTGATCTTCCAATTGTTGTGAATCAAACACCTAGATTGGCAGAAATCCGGTGTTTTGAAATTCTCTGTTTTGCATGCGCATTCCTATCCTATTCCTGTCTATTTCCTATCTGTGCATTGTTGGAATCCTCCAATTCAAATGAGCCCTTACAGAATTACTTCTCTTACAGATAGTTGTCAAAGAAAACCTTGCGTGGTTTGTCCCGCTCCTGCTGCGCTGTCGTCCACCCCGGCTCAGCTGCTCCAACGACAGAAGGGTCCAGCACAGCAGGGATCCGGCCTCCAGACTGTCTTTCGCCGCCTCAGATCTTCTTCCCCGCCGCTGGCAGCCATGAAAACTGCATTACCATCATCAACCAAGCAGATGACCTCGAGGACTACACGGGTCCGCAAGAGAGGTCACACTCTTTCGTGTCTGCTTACGTTATGCATCGCTTAATATTACATGCTACTTTATCGTCCTGTTCACCGATTAGACTCTGAGTCAGCTCCAAACTAATGGTCAAACTTGAGTTTTAAAATGGTTTTGGGGTACATATTGGGGCCGCTATCAATAGTATCTATCTACTATCTGGTTAATCTCCCGTGTCTACTATGAGTTTCATGTTGGGTGGGAAACAAACAGTAAAGAAGCCATTATCTGTATTTTTTAACTCAAGCCATTATCTGCCTGCTATTATTGGTTTTGGGTCTATCCACAGGTTGCTACCATCACTCTGGATTTCTGCATGCACTCCTTACATAATCTCACTATGTTTTATTCCTATGCATGACAGTTATTGTAAACAATGGAACTGAACATGTAGAGCAAAAGAGACGAGCCTTGCATGGCAATAAAATTTCATGTAGACGTCGCTCCATGGTAGGCACAAAGGCAGCCCCCCTCCATGCATTTCGGATTGTAATTGAGAGGAAGATATCTGTTCTGAGGGGGATTCAAAAGGAGAAGACAACTCCTATTTACCCCCTGAGGTCTTCGCTCTAACTTGGCACGCTGATGTTGGTTATATCATGCATATGGTGTCTTGCATTGCTTACTTTATACATCAAATATGTCATCTACTTAGTTTAGACATCCTTTGTGCGAATGCCATCTGTTTAGTTTATTCATCGTTTATGTGAATTATGAAACGCCATCTTGTTTAGCCAGGCATCATATATGTGAATTTTTCAATGCCATCCTGCTTAGCCAGTCATCTTATATGTAAATTATATCAGGCCATCCTTTTTTTGTTACATATTACATTTGTCAACAATGTTAGTACATTCAACTGCTCTTCGTGTGCATCAGCCATTTGACACGGTGATGGCAAGTTCTGGAGTGAAAACAAGGTCTTCAGAGCAGACTATGCTATCTGACGAAGCGCATATCTCGCTGGTTACGGATAGCTCCTCAGAGGAGGATTCAGAGACAGATGACCAGTCCTATTCCCCCCCCCCCTCGAGGTGTATGCTCTAACTTGGCAGGGTTATGTTGCTCGTATCGTGCGTATGGTGTCTCACATTGCTATGTCATTTGATTAGTTTAGACATGCTTTGTGTGAATGCCACCTGTTCAGTGTCTAATTACCATATATGTGAATTATGCATTGCCATCTTGTTGCAAGACATTATATATGTGAATTAGACAATGCTATCTTGTTGCAAAGGCATTATATATGTGAATTATGCAATGCCATGCTATTTAGCCAATCATCATGTATGTGAATTATATCATGCTATCATTTTTTTGTATTACGTGTTCCATTTGTCGACAACATTTGTATATTCAACTACTCTTCCTGTGCATCAGCCATTTGAAGCGGTGATGGAAGTATCTGGAGTGAAAACAAGGTATTCAGAGCAGACAATGCTACCTGCCGAAGCAGACATCTTGCTGGTTACAGAGAGATCCTCAGAGGCGGATTCAGAGACTGATGACCAGTCCTATTTTCCCCCTGAGGTCTATGCTCAAACTTGGCAAGGTTATATTACCCATTTCATGCATGTTGTCTTGCATTGCTTAGTTTGTACATCATATATGGATTGCCATCTGCTTACTTGCTTACTATATAAATCATATATTTGAATTATACCATGCCATCATGTTTACATAGTACATACACATCATCTATCTGAATTATGGCATGGCAACCCATTTAATAAAGACATCATATAGTTATATCATCTCATCCTGTTTAGTGTTTACAGTCATCATATTTTGAATTATGGCATTCTATCCGTGAATGTATGTGAATTATGGCATGCCAACCTATTTAATAAACACATATATAGTTATGACATGTCATCCTGTTTACATAGTCTCATATTTTGAACTATGTCTTTCCATCTTTTTTAGTTAGCCATCATAATGTGAAATTGTGTCATGCTATCCTGTTTAGTTAGCCATCATATATGTGAAATTGTGTCATGCTATCATGTTTGGTTAGACAACATAAATATGAATTATTTCATGCCCTCTTTTATTCCCCACTATCCATTGCACCTGTCTATCATACAATGTCTATACTTTCAATTACTTTTCTTGTTTATCAGCCATTTGAATTGGAGAGCGTGATGGCAGTATCTAAGGGAGTAACAACACGGTCTTCAGAAAAGATAGTGCTACCGGTTGATGCAAATAGAACCACGTTTGTACCTGCCCAAGGACCAGATCCACCACACATAACCCGACTCTCGCAGATTGTACCCCTACCCAGTTGGACAGAGAACCAGCTACACCCCTTCTAACCCCAACCCCGGCAAATAGTAACCCAGTTCCAGTTGACACAACACCGTCTCCAGCACAGAGCACCCAAACACGAGCAGTTAGTAAGGGAACTGCAGTGCCCAAAGCACTAGGACCACCACTCCGAATCCCAACTCAACGCTTAAAGGAGAAGAAAATTTGTTCTCAGGTCAGGTTCTGTAGCTATGGTTCATACTCCTTTGCTCTTGCATTACTGTATTTACTCATACCAACTATTTTCAAATTTGAAGGATGGAATTGAAACTCCAATGGTGCAACAGGTATGTTTTAAACCTGTTTCTTTAACTGGTTTGCTATTGTAACCTGCTCTATGTTGATTTCAGTTTCAATTGAATAAACAGTTATGTTCTCATGTCATGCACATTACAAGTGTTGTTATTGCTCTATAGTTACCCACACTTATATTCTGTCTATTCTGCTTTGTCTTGAACAAATATTATATGAACTATGTCTCTATCTTGATTTGGCAACAAAAACTAGAAAGATATAGACCATAAAGTGACCATGGTACATAGATATATGTTTGTTTCATGTTGTTATCCTGTCCACTTTACTACTGAACTCATTTACCAAAATGAGTTTCATATACAACATGGTAAACATGTGATGTGTCTGCTTGTTTCTCTTTTAGAATGCGGACAAAATATTGGAGAACAGTACCGCGTTATCCAATGGTAAAGGAAGTAATGCAGATATGGTTCAAGATAGTGAGACATCCCTGTTGGTCTCCAAGAAAGCTGATAAAAACTATCTTGACCACAGTGAGGGAACCCAAAAGTCCTGTCTTGATGTAGTGTTCGAGTTACTGGCCACTACTGCTGGCACAAGCTCTTCGAACTCGCTGCCTGAATCAGTTCATCTTCTTGAGTCTCAACTTCAGGTTGAAAGACGTCGATCAGATGTGCTACGACAGGAAGCTAAAGGACTGAGGAAGTCCCTGCAGAATTCAGATGCATATTTTCTGGTGCAACAGCAAGTGCTGTAGGATTTAAGTGCCAAACAAGAGAAAGTTAATAAGCTTTCTAAGCATCTTGCCAGCATTATGGGTACCCAGGATATTGTTTCTTGAGATCTTCTGAAGTGGTTTTAGTTCTGGATTTGTTTTGATGCGGTGTTTATTTGCGCTGGTCGCCAACTTTGACAACCAGTGTATATGATATGCTGCTTTGTTCCCTATATTTGCATAGGTGGCGAACTTTGATGCCCAGTGGATGTAATATGTGTAATAGCCATGATAGCCTAGCGTTAGTTGCTTGCTTATTTATTTCCTTGTTGTCTTGTTTATTTGTTTGCTTGTAGTCATTGCAGTTCTTTTTCCGCGGTTTGCTAGTGGCCGCAATAACCTATTTTTTAAAACTAGGCCACAATAACCATGGGCTAATATTTACTGTAGTGACACTAGGCCTCTTACTGGCCGTAGAAACAGTGGGCCTTCTACGGGCCATAGAAACAATGGGCCTCCTACGGGCCGTAGAAGCAATGGGCCTTCTACGGGTCGTATCATCAATGGGCCTTATACGGGCCGTATGATTGATTGGCCAAACATGGGCCAAACCGACCGCATTATGGCTGTAAACGGGCTAGAGTTGGAATCGTCCGTTCATGGGCCGACCATAACGGGTCATCGTTAATAGGCCATTTTGATGACGCTATGAAAACGGCCCAACTTATTAACGGACCACAAACGGGCCGACTGTAACCACAGGCTGAATTTGGCCCACAAGCAGAAAATGACAGTAACGGTCTGTAAGTAAACGAATGCTGGAAATGGGCCCAAGAATAAATGGGCTCTAAGAAGGCCGAAAGATAACATGGGCTGGGAACGGCCCAACGGAATAACGGGCCGTTAATGGGTATAAAGTGATACACTGTTCATTACAGGCCAGTTTCACCACGGGCCGTTAATGGGTGTAAAGTGATACACTGTTCATTACGGGCCAGTTTCACCACGGGCCATTAATAGGCCAAGAGTTACATAGGGCCTCATATGGGCCGAAA
Organism: Triticum timopheevii; assembly: GCA_963921465.1. Lineage (NCBI taxonomy): Eukaryota > Viridiplantae > Streptophyta > Magnoliopsida > Poales > Poaceae > Triticum > Triticum timopheevii. Next base: position 121,334,439 of record OY997270.1, read on the forward strand.
GACGTCATGGGCCATACATGTGCCAGAAGTGAAAACGGGCTGGAATCATATTGGATGGCCCAGATGACGCTACTGGGCCTAATTTGGATAGGGCGTAACGGGCCTTGGGTAAGCGGGTTGTAAATGGGCTATATGCGAATAGGCCGTTAACACACTTTCCATGGGCCAGCCCGCCACCTTTTGACCAAGTCAAATGGGTCGGCCTTGTCACAGGAATGGGCCTCTGTTGGGCCGTGCCACGTGTCGGTGTATCATAGGTGCCTTCCGTCCAATGAGTGGATGACATCTGTTCCAACGATGAGCCGACACGTGTTTCCTCCAGCCAATGATGATTTTACACATGGAAAATCCCCATTGGTCGGGGCTGTTAACGGGTTATCGGATCCAAAACCCCACCCGATAGCTTAACGGCGTTCCATTATGGTGGATGCCACGTGTCGATCACCCTTGACGAAAGCAATTCTGTGACGTGCGATTTATCGTCATGGAAGTGGACACTTCCGTGATGATAATTTTGGTAATGTCATGGAACACTTCTACGACAGCACAGGTATGACTATCTTGATTCTGTCATAAAATCTTCATGGATGTACATGCATGACAAAAAACACGACCTACTGTGACAAACACGTATCATCGCGGAAGTGTATTTTTTGTAGTGTATGTCTTTACTGGGCATAGATCTCCCCGACAACAGCGCCAGAAATCCTTCTTGCTACCTCTTGAGCATGCGTTGGTTTTCCCTTGAAGAGGAAAGGGTGATGCAGCAAAGTAACGTAAGTATTTCCCTCAGTTTTGAGAGCCAAGGTATCAATCTAATAGGAGACGACACACAAGTCACCTAGTACCTGCACAAAGAATCAAGAACCTTGCAACCAATGCGATAAAGGGTTGTCAAACCCTTCACGATCACTCGCAAAAGTGAAATCTAATAGAGATAATAAAGTAAATATTTTTGGTATTTTTGTTGTATAGATTAGAAAGTAAAGGTTGCGAAATAGTAAACGAGATGTGATGTAAATAAAAGAGATGTAATATAATAAGAAAGAGACCAGGGGGCCATTGTGACGCCCCCGATTCAATCGTACACTAATCATGCACGCAAACGTGTACGATCAAGATCAGGGACTCACGGGAAGATATCGCAACACAACTCTAAAAACATAAATAAGTCATACAAGCATCATAATACAAGCCAGGGGCCTCGAGGGCTCGAATACAAGTGCTCGATCATAGACGAGTCAGCGGAAGCAACAATATCTGAGTATAGACATAAGTTAAACAAGTTTGCCTTAAGAAGGCTAGCACAAACTAGGATACAGATCGAAAGAGGCGCAGGCCTCCTGCCTGGGATCCTCCTAAACTACTCCTGGTCGTCGTCAGCGGGCTGCACGTAGTAGTAGGCACCTCCAGTGTAGTAAGTGTCATCGTCGACGGTGGCGTCTGGCTCCTGGGCACCAGCATCTGGTTGCGACAACCAGAAAGAAAGGAAAGGGGGAAAGGGGGGAGAAAGCAACCGTGAGTACTCATCCAAAGTACTCGCAAGCAAGGAGCTACACTACATATGCATGGGTATATGTGTAAAGGGCCATATCAGTGGGCTGAACTGCAGAATGCCAGAATAAGAGGGGGATAGCTAGTCCTATCGAAGACTATGCTTCTGGCAGCCTCCATCTTGCAGCATGTAGAAGAGAGTAGATTGAAGTCCTCCAAGTAGCATCGCATAGCATAATCCTACCCGGCGATCCTCTCCTCGTTGCCCTGTGGAAAAGCGATCACCGGGTTGTCTGTGGAACTTGTCAGGGTGTGTTTTATTAAGTATCCGGTTCTAGTTGTCATAAGGTCAAGGTACAACTCCGGGTCGTCCTTTTACCGAGGGACACGGCTATTCGAATAGATTAACTTCCCTGCAGGGGTGCACCACATAACCCAACATGCTCGATCCCATTTGGCCGGACACACTTTCCTGGGTCATGCCCGGCCTCGGAAGATCAACACGTCGCAGCCCCACCTAGGCACAACAGAGAGGTCAGCACGCCGGTCTAACTCCTATGGCGCAGGGGTCTGGGCCCATCGCCCTTTGCACACCTGCACGTTGCGAACGCGGCCGGAAGCAGAACTAGCCCCCTTAATACAAGTGCAGGCTTACGTTCCAATCTGGCACGCGCCACTCAGTCGCTGACGTCAAGAAGGCTTCGGCTGATACCACGACGTCGAGAGCCCATATCTTTCCCGCGTAGTTGGTTAGTGCGTATAGGCCAGTGGCCAGACTCAGATCAAATACCAAGATCTCGTTAAGCGTGTTATTATGAAGCAACCGCGGACGCCGACCAGGGCCAGGCCCATCTCTCGCCTAGGTGGTCTTAACCTGCCCTGACGCTCTGCCATAAAGATCCACACAGAGGGCCGTCGGGACAAAGGTCCTTTCAGCCCCCAATCCGTGAATCACTCGCGGGTACTCTTCGAGCGGACCCGACTTTAGTCACCATCTGTAGTATGTATATATGTATAGTATATACCCATGATCACCTCCCGAGTGATCACGGCCCAATAGTATAGCAAGGCAGACTGACAAGAATGTAGGGCCAATGGTGATAAACTAGCATCCTATACTAAGCATTTAGGATTGCAGGTAAGGTATCAACAGATGTAGCAACAATGTCAGGCTATGCATCAGAATAGGATCAACGGAAAGCAGTAACATGCTACACTACTCTAATGCAAGCAGTATAGAGGAGAATAGGCGATATCTGGTGATCAAGGGGGGGCTTGCCTGGTTGCTCTGGCAAGGAGGGGTCATCAACTCCGTAGTCGAACTGGGCAGCAGCAACGTCGGTCTCGTAGTCTACCGGAGAGAATAGGGGGAAGAAACAATGAATACCATGCAAACAGATGCATATCGATGCATGACATGACAAGTAACGATGCTAGGTGTGCCCAATCGCGGTAGTAGGTGATACCGACGAAGGGGGAAAACATCCGAGAAAGTATTCCCGGTGTTCCGTGTTTTCGGACAAATGAACCGGAGGGGGAAAGTTGTGTGTTTGCTATGCTAGGGATGTGTGGCGGACGAACGGGCTGCGTATCCAGATTCGTCTCGTCGTTCTGAGCAACTTTCATGTAGAAAGTATTTTCATCCGAGTTACGGATTATTTTATATGATTTTCTAAAGATTTAATCATTTTCTGATTTTAATTATTTATTTAAATCCAACATTATCCAGAACAGTACATGATGACGCAGGCATGACATCACAGTGATGTCAGCAGGTTAACTGGTCGGTTGACCAGTCAAACCTGACAGATGGGTCCAGTGGGACCCACATGTCAGCCTCTGTTAGCTTAACAGTGGATCAAACTAATCTAACTAAGTTAGTTAGGGGTGTGGGCCCCATATGTCAGTGAGTGTTTAGGCTATTATAATAACTTTTATTTATAAAAACGTTTATTAAACTAATTTCCGGAGTGGGGGCCCACATCTCTGTGATAGAAGCCGGCCCAGTCAGCGTTGACCTCGGTCAACTGGTCAAAGTGGGGCCCCTGGGCCCACCAGTCAGTGGCCCAGGCGGTGCCACGCGGGTGCCACGTCGGTGACGTCGCCGGAATCACGCTGGTGACCATTTCCTCGGCGGAAGTTCGCCAGAGTTGCACGGATTTCCAGCACAGTGCACCATCCCGCGCGTTTTCGATGGCGTTCGAACAAGTAGATCGTCCCGCGTCGATCTAGAGTGATCCCAGGTGCGGGGGTGGCCGGAGTGGAGCTCAACGACGACCGCGGGCGGCGCCAGAATATGGGCATCTCCGAAAACCATGCTACGGGCTGCATTCTAGTTGAAAAACGGCGCTAGCAGGCTCTACGGACCTCCGGCAACTCGACGGAGGCCACGGCTTGGCTCGGAGATGGACGGGGTGAGCGCAATGAGCTCGCGGACGAGGCCGCATGCGGCAATGGCGAAGGCAGCACCGCGAGCCATCTACGGTGCATGAGGAGGAACCAGAGGAAGGAGGAGGGTATGGAGGCTAATGGCGCGGCACACGGAGGCCCTCGAGTGAACGGAAGCGAGGGAGGCCTGTGGCTCCAGTGATCGTAGGTGACCACCGAGAAGGGGAAGAGGGCGATGCCGACGTCGCCGACCTCCCCGACTCCAGCTGACAGACGAGGACGGTGAAGCGGAGGACGGCGCGCCTCCCAGGCTCGGTTGCCAGGCTCGGGGACGCTGGTAGCCGTAGGGACGACGGAGAACGGCGGCGACCGCGCTGGAGCGTCGATGGGGAATGAAGGGGGAGAGGCGAGGAGCGGGCGGAGAGGGCAAGGCGAATCTGTGAGTGAGTGGAGGTAGGTGGGGAAGGCCTCGAGGAGCCGAAGGGGGCGCTCTTATCCACCCGCGGCGTTGCCGGCGAGGTGGTCGGGCGGTGACGAACCCCTATAGCGGTCTGAGACCGAGGAACAGGGCGGGGGAGAGAGACCGGTGCAAGGGGGTAACTAGGCTGGCAATGGTGGGTTAGGTGGGCCGGCCCAGGTGGGTTCGGTCCAGGGAGGGGGGTTGCTCTCTCTCTCTCTCTTTATTTTGTTTTTTGTTTGTCTTTTCCTTTTTATTTATTTTCTTTTAGTTTCCTTTTATTTTTGTTTTAGCAAATTACCAAAATGGCACCTAATTTGATGTTACCAAATATTCCACTGCCGCATTAACTTGCTACCCAAGCTAACATAGTTTCGTAATTATTTAATATTTAAAAGTATTTTAAATATTATTTTTCGCTACTATTTTATTTATTTTATAGTATTTAAATATTTTGTACAGGTGTGGTTTCTCCACCATAATTACTTAGCATTATTTGGCACCTCCCGAACAATTTGGTTTTAATATTTGAAACCCTTTTTTTGCCTTTAATTAAATTTTGAATTTGTTTCGGTTTTGAATTATCAAAGTTTATCAACGGTAACCGAGGTGACATGGCATCATTATTGGGGATCACTGTAGCTTAATTATCCGGGCGTCACAATTCTCCTCCACTACAAGAAATCTCGTCCCGAGATTTAAGAGGTAGTGAAAGGGGGGAAGGTTTGGTAATGAATCTAGCGGGTCTTCTCATCCTAGCTTGCTCTTCTCGAAGAGGCTGGTCCAATATATTGATGTCTTCATTTCTTTGCTTTAGGTCATCATGATGAAGTCGGCATCCTTTCTTCAGGAACTCCATCGTACTTATGAAAGAATAAAGAGTGGGCATTCCGGGAGAACAAACCTCTGCAAGGTCGACTATCTGGTCGATAACATCGGGGAGGGTGGCGGATAGCAACTCTCGAATTGAAACTTAAGAAAATATCGTGAGCCAAGTAAGAAGGTGCAAAATAGAAGTTTCAAACGCATAGGCAGTCGTTCGTTGCCTGAAACAAAGTGTGAAGGGGTTGAGAGCAACGGGAGTAAGTATTGTGTTTCATACCAGAATTGATAATCTCTGGAAGGTGGCTCATGAATTACATACAAAGCCAAGCGTGAGGAATAACTTTGGAAACAGGGGGTGTACAGGAGAGTCAGGTTTTGATCCTGTGAAACTGTGGGTTATGGGCCCACCATGTGGGTTAAAGTAGGAAGGGCGGAGACATCTTCCACGGTCATGATTGCAAGGCATGTCAGAGGTTAGCCTGTCAGTTATATGTCAGCAACAACGTCGGTACCAAGGGCGAGGGATGAAGAGAACCATTTTCCTGCTCGTTGAAACGAGGCGGACCAATAGGCAAAGTTCTCGTCCATCGGTGGCTACCGGAATGTTATCGACAAATGCAACAGGGTCTTGCTGACAGAATTGTACACTGGGGGTGTTTGCATAAGCAGGAGAATATTACTTATTATATCATATAGATCACAAGCAACGTTAAACCGACCAATGGAAAGGAAAATATGATTATCAGATTAAATAGAATGATGGAAAGGAAAATGTGTTTTAAACACATATTTCAAGGGTATAACCTTCCCGAGGACAAGCAGAGCATGATATCCATGACAGGATATAATGTAGAAACTCTTTAGGTAGGGGGGAGAAATTTCATGACATTACCCATACAATGGTGCTCGGATAATGGATAAAGAAAATTTAGCATTGTGCTTCCAATGTTCTTTATTGAAGCTTGGAGTACCACGAACATGCTTCGAGATAACATTGACATGGTCCGCAAGCAAAGGTCAGACTTTGGATACACAAGTGATCCATCAGGAACATCTTATAGAATAAGCCATACAATTTCGTCATGGAAGAATGGTTAACCTTGCTAAAAAGGAAGAACTTAACAATGGGTTCTACGGCCAGGTGTGCTAGGTATGACATCACCTTACCAGGCTATATAAATACCAATGTTATAACTTTTGAAAATATGTTCCAACCATCATATCCGACCGAGATTCAGATCTGATTGGTGTCAGGATACCTCAGACTTAGGATGCCTGAGAAGAGAAGGTGCGACACCAATTGACGAGACGACAATGTGAGATTCTCGGGAAATTAACTATGGAAGTGAGTTCCGAGACAAGAGTTCATCATTAAACCAAGGAGAGAATGGGGAGGTGGCTGATCAACTCAACGACAATTCATTGAGATTTTCAAAAAGATGGATTTCTACAACTATGTGAACAAGGAGATAACATTAGTCAGATCAAATGATACAATGATGTATGCTCGAGGGAAAACATCCACAATTAAACATTGATAGGAAGTGCACCTAGAAGTATGGACTAAGTAGAACGATCAATGTTAGAATGGTGATTTGATAACCAAAAGACTTAGAATGAAACTATCAGCCATTCACTTCAAAGCAATAGGGTTGCTAGAAGTTTTGAATTCACTCATCATAGTTCAATTGTCAGTATTCCGGTTGGAACAACATGGGGACCAAGAAATGAACGGAGATGACGAGAAGTATTACTATATCAAGAATTTTTAAGAGGTGGTGAAATTCTCACAACATTCTTGACATAAAAGATGGTAATACTCCTAGGTAAGGAAGAACAAATGCTGGATAGCAAGGAACTCAAGGTATAACACAGAACACCAACAAGTTTGTGTTGGAGGGAAGGCAATAAAGTGGTCGATGACAACACAAATCATCGAGGGCAAGGATGGTATTTCTCATCATGAATTCAATTGTTATCCTGGAAGAGCTCAGAATGTTGATGATGATCATGACACATTTGTCGAGAGATTTCACGGAGGTGTAATCGATCGGCGATGACATCAAGTCAAAGGACTGATGAAGTGAAAGGTTATTGGAACCACGAGTACGACACAAACTCAAAATCAAGCTTGCTGTTCAAGAAGAAATGATATGATGAGGAAAATCGACGTAAGCTTAGCCCATCGTCGAAAGTGGTGCTTCGGGAATAAGGACCAGGTAGCACAATTAAAAATTTGCATGATAAGGATATAGCCGATTAGGCTAGGAATGACTTGAAGGATTATTAAACTCATAAGCAACGAAAATTACTTAGAGTATTGAATCGGAGTGCGGAATCGATTCATTTATCGGTGTTCTCGAGTGACTAATAAATCAAAACCCGGGGGAAAATTGGAATCGACGAGAATAATAGTTGACGAAGAACTCATAAGAAGTTATGTAGTTCTGCGATATTCTCGAGATACCAGAGGGTATACTCAAAGGTAGAGCAGAATAGAGGTTGGATAGGTGTAATGATCTGCAGAAGACAAGTACTTCAACTTGTCTGAGAAAAGGAATCAAAGAATATCAATATGGCCGGAACCAAGATTGCAAAAGACTAGATCCCATATATGAGATGAACTAATACCAAGGGAATAATTAATTTAAGAGTAGCTTCCATGACAGGATCTACATCGTGTCCATGGGCATGAACACAAAGTTCAAGGTCGACTCCCACTTCTTCAATGCATAACCTTTCATTCACTGCTCTAGATAAAAATGATTTCCGTGTCAAAACCTACCTGGTGAATTACCAGAGGAGTATGACCCGTGAAAACTTTTGAGTTCACACATATTAAGGAAGGCATAGGTTCAACCTGTCAGGGTATCGTGGAAGCATAAACCACAAGCTTCAATAGTAAATAACACAAGCTCGGTAGTAGAGCATGGTTGACAAAAACAGAGGATACAATTTACCTAAGGCATTATGTATCAGGGAAAGAACTTCTAGAGGTTTTTGTATACGAAGGACACTGTCGGATGATATTTCAACAAAGGATCTGACGGTCCTTAGTGAAACTGATGTGAGTATCGGCACACAACCAGAGGAAGAAACAATGCGAAGGCATTGGATTATAGAAGCAATTGACTAATTCAAAGCTCACATGTAAAGGAATTATGATTACCAAATCAAAGGATCAGAAGCAAACGCTCTGATTAAGGATGGATAAGTTGAGTAAGCTTAGGGGTAAAATCGACAACAATTTGATTGGTCGAGATCAAGCTCATGTTTAAAGTGACGTCTGAGTCGGAAAGATAATTTAAAAGGATCAACTAATGATTGCGTGCATTCGCACTCATGTCAAATCAATAGGATCAAAATGACGTTGCCTAAGGATACTAACGAATATTGCCAGACGTATGGTAAGCATCCACAATGCAAGCAGACAAGTATTGCAGAGCAATAAGCTACTAAGGATTTTTGGAGGATCGAATAGTATTTCGAAGACCATTGTGGAACATATGAACAACGGTGAAAGAACGGATACTCGGTAAGTGTGAGGAATTATCCATAGGGGGTATTCATGTGGCAAAGATCTGCAATGCAATGGCTCAAAAGATTCTTAAAAGTCGAAGAACAATTCGATGCATCTTGTAATAACAAGAGCAGCTAGGGATGAATGTAAGAATGGCAAGGGTAATAAGTTATCCATAAGGATTTATCGGTGGTAGGGAATTGCAAAAGAAGTGGGCACAAAGTCTCGAGAGAACTTCAACGAGTATCTTCAGAATCTTCTGGAGTAGCAAACGATCATCGGGAGTGAGGGGCTCTCTGGGAGAAAGTATTTTCGAGAACCTAAAGTTAGTTTTGTTTTTAGCAAAATCATTTAACCCGAATAGAAGAGAGATAAGAGTCCCAGAGTATAGGTCGAGGAATAAAAGATCCTAATACCACCCAATGGCGACGTAGGCCCGTAAGGCACATAGCCATGTTAGTAAAAGTTTTGTAATGTCTAGACTCGACTTCGGCCAAGGAGTTGGAAAGCGTGATTCCTACAGGCAGTCGGCTCTGATACCAACTTGTGACACCCCCGATTCAATCGTACACTAATCATGCACGCAAACGTGTATGATCAAGATCAGGGACTCACGGGAAGATATCACAACACAACTCTAAAAACATAAATAAGTCATACAAGCATCATAATACAAGCCAGGGGCATCGAGGGCTCGAATACAAGTGCTCGATCATAGACGAGTCAGCGGAAGCAACAATATCTGAGTACAGACATAAGTTAAACAAGTTTGCCTTAAGAAGGCTAGCACAAACTGGGATACAGATCGAAAGAGGCGCAGGCCTCCTGCCTGGGATCCTCCTAAACTACTCCTGGTCGTCGTCAGCCGGCTGCACGTAGTAGTAGGCACCTCCAGTGTAGTAAGTGTCATCATCGACGGTGGCGTCTGGCTCCTGGGCACCAGCATCTGGTTGCGACAACCAGAAAGAAAGGAAAGGGGGAAAGGGGGGAGAAAGCAACCGTGAGTACTCATCCAAAGTACTTGCAAGCAAGAAGCTACACTACATATGCATGGGTATATGTGTAAAGGGCCATATCAGTGGACTGAACTGCAAAATGCCAGAATAAGAGGGGGATAGCTAGTCCTATCGAAGACTACGCTTCTGGCAGCCTCCGTCTTGCAGCATGTAGAAGAGAGTAGATTGAAGTCCTCCAACTAGCATCGCATAGCATAATCCTACCCGGCGATCCTCTCCTCGTTGCCCTGTGGAAAAGCGATCACCGGGTTGTCTGTGGAACTTGTCTGGGTGTGTTTTATTAAGTATCCGGTTCTAGTTGTCATAAGGTCAAGGTACAACTCTGGGTCGTCCTTTTACCGAGGGACACGGCTATTCGAATAGATTAACTTCCCTGCAGGGGTGCACCACATAACCCAACACGCTCGATCCCATTTGGCCGGACACACTTTCCTGGGTCATGCCCGGCCTAAGAAGATCAACATGTCGCAGCCCTAGCTAGGCACAACAGAGAGGTCAGCACGCCGGTCTAACTCCTATGGCGCAGGGGTCTGGGCCCATCGCCCTTTGCAAACCTACACGTTGTGAATGCGGCCGGAAGCAGAACTAGCCCCCTTAATACAAGTGCAGGCTTACGTTCCAATCCGGCGCGCGCCACTCAGTCGCTGACGTCAAGAAGGCTTCGGCTGATACCACGACGTCGAGTGCCCATATCTTTCCCGCGTAGTTGGTTAGTGCGTATAGGCCAGTGGCCAGACTCAGATCAAATACCAAGATCTCGTTAAGCGTGTTATTATGAAGCAACCGCGGACGCCGACCAGGGCCAGGCCCACCTCTCGCCTAGGTGGTCTTAACCTTCCCTGATGCTCCACCATAAAGATCCACACATAGGGCCGTCGGGACAAAGGTCCTTTCAGCCCCCAATCCGTGAATCACTCGCGGGTACTCTTCGAGCGGACCCGACTTTAGTCACCATCTGTAGTATGTATATATGTATAGTATATACCCGTGATCACCTCCCGAGTGATCACGGCCCAGTAGTATAGCAAGGCAGACTGACAAGAATGTAGGGCCAATGGTGATAAACTAGCATCCTATACTAAGCATTTAGGATTGCAGGTAAGGTATCAACAGATGTAGCAACAATGTCAGGCTATGCATCAGAATAGGATCAACGGAAAGCAGTAACATGCTACACTACTCTAATGCAAGAAGTATAGAGGAGAATAGGCGATATCTAGTGATCAAGGGGGGGGGGGCTTGCCTGGTTGCTCTGGCAAGAAGGAGGGATCGTCAACTCCGTAGTCGAACTGGGCAGCAGCAGCGTCGGTCTCGTAGTCTACCGGAGAGAAGAGGGGGAAGAAACAATGAATACCATGCAAACAGATGCATATCGATGCATGACATGACAAATGATGCTAGGTGTGCCCAATCGCGGTAGTAGGTGATACCGACGAAGGGGGAAAACATCCGAGAAAGTATTCCCGGTGTTCCTCGTTTTCGGACAGATGAACCGGAGGGGGAAAGTTGCGTGTTTGCTATGCTAGGGATGTGTGGCGGACGAATGGGCTGCATATCCGGATTCATCTCGTCGTTCTAAGCAACTTCCATGTAGAAAGTATTTTCATCCGAGTTACGGATTATTTTATATGATTTTCTAAAGATTTAATCATTTTCTGATTTTAATTATTTATTTAAATCCAACATTATCCAGAACAGTACATGATGATGCAGGCATGACATCACAGTGATGTCAGCAGGTCAACTGGTCGGTTGACCAGTCAAACCTGACAGATGGGTCGAGTGGGACCCACATGTCAGCCTCTGTTAGCTTAACAATGGATCAAACTAATCTAACTAAGTTAGTTAGGGGTGTGGGCCCCATATGTCAGTGAGTGTTTAGGCTATTATAATTACTTTTATTTATAAAAACGTTTATTAAACTAATTTCTGGAGTGGGGGCCCACATCTCTGTGATAGAAGCCGGCCCAGTCAGCGTTGACCTCGGTCAACTGGTCAAAGTGGGGCCCCTGGGCCCACCAGTCAGTGGCCCAGGCGGTGCCACGCGGGTGCCATGTCGGTGACGTCGCCGGAATCACGCTGGCGACCATTTCCTCGGCGGAAGTTCGCCGGAGTTGCACGGATTTCCAGCACAGTGCACCATCCCGCGCATTTTCGGTGGCGTTCGAACGAGTAGATCGTCCCGCGTCGATCTAGAGTGATCCCAGGTGCGGGGGTGTCCGGAGTGGAGCTCAACGACGACCGCGGGCGGCGCCGGAATACGGGCATCTCCGAAAACCATGCTACGAGCTGCGTTCTAGTTGACAAACGGCGCTAGTGAGCTCTACGGACCTCCGGCAACTCGATGGAGGCCACGGCTTGGCTCGGAGATGGACGGGGTGAGCGCAATGAGCTCGCGGACGAGGCCGCATGCGGCAATGGCGACGGCAGCACCGCGAGCCATCTACGGTGCATGAGGAGGAACCAGAGCAAGGAGGAGGGTGCGGAGGCTTACGGTGCGGCACACGGAGGCCCTCGAGTGAACGGAAGCGCAGAGGGAGGCCTGTGGCTCCAGTGATCGTCGGTGACCACCGAGAAGGGGAAGAGGGCGATGCCGACGTCGCCGACCTCCCCGACTCCAGCTGACGGACGAGGACGGTGAAGCGGAGGACGGCGCGCCTCCCAGGCTCCGTTGCCAGGCTCGGGGAGGCAGGTAGCCGCGGGGACGACGGAGAATGGCGGCGACCGCGCTGGAGCGTCGATGGGGAACGAAGGGGGAGAGGCGAGGAGCGGGCGGAGAGGGCAAGGGGAATCTGTGAGTGAGTGGAGGTAGGTGGGGAAGGCCTCGAGGAGCCGGAGGGGGGCGCTCTTATCCACCCGCGGCGTTGCCGGCGAGGTGGTCGGGCGGCGACAAACCCCTGTAGCGGTCTGAGACCAAGGAACAGGGCGGGGGAGAGAGACCGGTGCAAGGGGGTAACTGGGCTGGCAATGGTGGGTTAGGTGGGCCGGCCCAGGTGGGTTCGGTCCAGGGAGGGGGATTGCTCTCTCTCTTTATTTTGTTTTCTGTCTGTCTTTTCCTTTTTATTTATTTTCTTTTAGTTTCCTTTTATTTTTGTTTTAGCAAATTACCAAAATGGCACCTAATTTGATGTTACCAAATATTCCACTGCCGCATTAACTTGCTACCCAAGCTAACATAGTTTCATAATTATTTAATATTTAAAAGTATTTTAAATATTATTTTTCGCTACTATTTTATTTATTTTATAGTATTTAAATATTTTGTACAGGTGTGGTTTCTCCACCATAATTACTTATGCTTTATTTGGCACCTCCCAAACAATTTGGTTTTAATATTTGAAACCCTTTTTTGGCCTTTAATTAAATTTTGAATTTGTTTTGGTTTTGAATTATCAAAGTTTATCAACGGTAACCGAGGTGACATGGCATCATTATCGGGGGATCACTGTAGCTTAATTATCCGGGCGTCACAGCCATAGGTTTCACTAGTGGCTTCTCTCAAGATAGCATGTATTACGGTGGGTGAACAAATTACTGTCGAGCAATTGATAGAAAAGCGCATAATTATGAAGACATCTAAGGCAATGATCATGAATATAGGCATCATGTTTGTGTCAAGTAGACCGAAACGATTCTGCATCTACTACTATTACTCCACACATCGACCGCTATCCAGCATTAAGCAAGATGACATGATGTAGAGGGATAAACTCAAGCAACATGATATAAACCCCATCTTTTTATCCTCGATGGCAACAATACAATATGTGCCTTGTTGCCGCTACTGTCACTGGGAAAGAACACCGCAAGATTGAACCCAAAGCTAAGCACTTCTCCCATTGCAAGAAAGATCAATCTAGTAGGCCAAACTAAACCGATAATTCGAAGATACTCGCAAAGATATCAAATCATGCATATAAGAATTCAGAGAAGAACCAAATAATATTCATAGATAATCTTGTTCATAAATCCACAATTCATCAGATCTCGACAAACACTCCGCAAAAGAGTATTATTAAAATAGATCTCCAAGAACATCAAGAAGAACTTTGTATTGAGAATCAAAGAGAGAGAAGAAGCCATCTGGCTAATAACTATGGACCCGAAGGTCTGTGGTAAACTACACATGCTTCATCGGAGAGGCAATGGTGTTGATGTAGAAGCCCTCTATGATAGATTCCCCCTCCGGCAGATCGCCGAAAAAGGCCCCAAGATGGGATCTCACGGGTACAGAAGGTTGCAGCAGTGGAAAAGTGGTTTCGTGGCTCCCCCTGATGTTTCTAGGGTATAAGAGTATATATATAGGCGAAAGAAGTACATCGGTGGAGCTATGAGGGGCCCACGAGGGTGGCGGCATGCCTACCCCCCCCCCCCCCCCCCCAGGCACGCCCTCCTGCCTCGTGGCCTCCTCGTGGAGTTCCATACTTCACCTCCAAGTCTTCTAGATTGCTTTTGGTCCAAGAAAGATCCTCACAAAGGTTTCATTCCATTTGGACTCCGTTTGGTATTCCTTTTCTGCAAAACTCTAAAATAGGCAAAAAAAAATAGAAACTGGCACTGGCCTCCGGTTGATAGGTTAGTCCCAAAAATAATGTAAAAGAGCATATTAAAGCCCATTAAACATCCAAAATAGATAATATAATAGCATGGAACAATCAAAAATTATAGATACGTTGGAGACATATCATGAGATTGTGCAGCTGGATGCTGTAAAATTCCAATAGACAGCTGAGAAAGGGATGGATTGGAAATTCTAAACCCCGCAAAAGGAACAGAACGAAGCACACCCTCTCCTCCTTATTGGGTTGGGGAAATTTTCAGCCATCACGTCGTTACCGATTGAGGCCAATCCCGCTCGAACGGAGACTAGATCTGCGGGGGGAAGGTATCCCTGCATCTAGAGTCGACTCAACTGAAGATGAGGCACTGAGCAGCTCTGCCAATCACCCTCTTGAGGGCCATGGGGGCGCAAAGAAGAGCCTGGGGTGCTGGCCATGTTCGGAAGCTTTTTCATGGCTAATCTTGGCGTTTTTTCTGCGTGATGTGGATGGCACTTGGAGGATTTGACCTCTTTATATAGGCGTTGTCCCTATGTGACCGGGTGTTTTCTTTTTAATAAAAATTGTGGACCGTTCGCATTTGCCTAGTGTGTGGAGATCGAGGCGACAGGGAAGGAGTCATAAAGGCGGAACAAGGGAGACAGGGCCGAGCTATTATCCCCCCAGTATATAGTGAAGAACCAACCTTGTAAAAGCCGAAGACGTAAGCCGGATATTGCATTGTTGTTTGAAGGCCAGTTTGGGGGCTACTTAGTGAGTCCTGGATTAGGGGGTCCTCGGGTGTCCGGGCTATTGAAGGTGGGCCGAACTGATGGGTCATAAATATACAAAGCAGAAGGATTTCCCCCATGTCCGAGTAGGACTCCTCTATGCATGGATAGCAAGATTGGTGTCCGGATATGTAAATTTCCTTTTCCCACGAACCGACTCTGTATAACCCTAGGCCCCTCCGGTGTGTATATAAACTGGAGGGTTTAGTCTATAGGGATCATCAGAAGTGACCTAGGCTAGACAACTAGGGTTTAGCCATTACGATCTTGAGGTAGATCAACTCTTGTAACCCCTATACTCATCAAAGACAATCAAGCAGGATGTAGGGTTTTACCTCCATTAAGAGGGCCCGAACTTGGGTAAACATCATGTTCCCTTTGTCCCTTGTTACCTTTGATCCTCAGACGCACAGTTCAGGACCCCCTACCCGAGATCGGCCGGCTGTGACACCGACAAAGGGTGCATGAGTCCAAACTAGTAGGTTAACACAAATACACTAGGAGCATGCATGGAGAGGGGTGCTGAGATGAGCATGCACGAAGAGGGAACAACTATATTGAGATGACAATGCAACCAAACACACCCACATGCTTTGTGCTACAGTGACTGATCTGCACCGTCTGAGTTTGATCCAATGGTCATGCTGCGCCGAGACATGGACATGCCCATGAAGAGGACACCTAAACACCACTGAAGTCCCTCTGCTTCTCGAGGCGCACGACGTTGGTGATGCAGGGTGCCACCGCCCGCAGAACCCGCTCCCGGTCGACGGGAGCCAGCTCGTCAACGACGAGTCCAATGGCACGAATGAATTCTGGTGACGGATCCCTGAGAGGGTTCTCCCGGCAATAGCGACGGCAGCCCACAACCCGTCCTTGTCCAGCTCCGTCCCCACCATTGCGCGGAGACGACTCAGCTCCTCGGATATATAGGTGAAGAAGGAGACCAAGTCAGGAAGCCGCAGCTTGTTGAAGTCGACGGGGTGGTCGGACGGGTTTAGCCTGACGCCCGGCATGGTCGCGCTGGCACGACGGTAGGCATCGCCCAGCCACAACACATGCATGGCAACATGGTCCACCAAGTGGCTAAGGCGATCCTGGACCTCGTCACGATCGGCCCTCTTGTGCTCCAGCCGGCTCGCCTGACCGCCTATCGTATCTCCTGCTTTTTGTGACAATGTCGCTGACGCCTCGAGCATCTTTGTGGTGTACACCTGCCGCTTTTGAAGCTCCATGAACTCCCGCACATAAAGGACGAGCATGGCACTCCTCTCCACCTTGAGCTCATGGAGCTCCACTTCCTTGGCCCTGAGCTCCACATCCTTGGCCTGGAGCTCCTGTGTCAGGCGCCGCACCTCAGACTCCGTGATCTGGTGCACCGCCATGGAACCAGGTAGAAGCAATGGGGAGAGGAAGCAAAGGGGGCGAAACGGCTGAAAGGCAATGCAATCTACGGGAAGGCGGAGGGAGCCAACCGAGGAGCGGGGTGAATCTTTTGGTTTTCACCATGGGAAAACACCAATCGACCACTTTTCACATCAAGGAGCAGTGGGTTTACTGGTGGAGTCGTCATGACTAATTGCTGTTGCACTTGCTCCCGTCAACCAAAAAATTAAAAATCCCGTCACGCCTGCCGTACCCAAAGACCAGAGCAACGCCGCGGTGGATATTTAAATTTACCTGCCGACAAGGAGATAAAAAAGGGGTGAAAAAACAAATGTGACGGCGGCTAAGCTAATCGGTCGCACTAGCCCAACTAGCTAGTCACTGTGCTTCACTGATGTACTCGGCAAGAAAGGTGGTCTTCTGTGATTTGATGACTCATTTACTTGCTTCGGCGCAATGACCGAGGAGGACCCGGAAACGCGCGGTAGGGCGTCCCACATCTCGTAAAGGAAGAAAATATGCATGCACCACCCGGGAGGACCACAAAACCCCACGGTAGGGTGGGCCATGTCTCGGCATGGTGGAAAAATGTGTGTGTAAAAATATACTATATCAGACGTACTACATATGGTTCGACCAGGGAACCCAGCCAGTCGGTCAAAACATCCCACTAGCCACACAGCTTCATCATGCTAACGTGGCACGGAGGATAGGTGTGGTTAGCTCCGTCTCGACCAGCCACAACGTCTCTTGTTCTAGGTGATTCTTCTCAAGCTTTTATTTAGTTATAATAACACCATGGCAAGCTAGCGCCACTCTTCGTGCGTGCTCGTGCGTCTAAAGGTTAGACGATGGAGAGGAGAGAGAGATCGCAAGCATGGGACCCACCAGTAAGTGAGTCCACGGTCATGCATGTGTTGACGAGCCACTCCCTCTACTCTACTCAATGTAATATTGTATAAAATCAAGTTATGGGACAAAGCCAACAACCGTTGTTGTTTGAGGCTATCGACTTACGCTTTGTAGTCCAGGTTCCCAGTTTGAATCTCGTCTTTTAGATTTGTTAGTTTTAGGATGGTTTTTTGAACAAACACTTTGTGCGGTTAGACAAGTAACAGCACAAGTTACACGTATTTTGCAAATTTAGGAACAAAAATGACAGCGGCATAGAATATCGCATCCACCCCGCAGCTTAGGAGCTATGGTGATACGAGTTTTTACGTCGTTGGAACTAAGATCCAATGGTTTGGGAGTAGTATTTGTAATTATGCGCAATTTCCAAACTCTCCAAGGTTTTTTTTGCAAATAAAACATTTAGGCCTCGTGTGTGCCGCTGCATCTTGGATCCAATGGCTCCCAGTTGCTCATATTAGGTGCTCCCCGTAGCTTAATTAGCCACTATGGTGATATGAGTATCTAGGTCGTATGATCTGGGATCAGATACCACATGCGTAGTACTTGTACTTTCTGCACAATTCCCAAACTCTCTCAGGCGTATATTGCAAAACATTCAAACCTCCTACTATGAGCCGCTAGATCTCTGGGAACTCGTATCACCATAGAACCTACGGTGCGGGAGCACCTCATATTCTCCCGTGCGAGAAAATATCAGGTGCTCTCGTAGCTTGGATGCTACGGTGATATGAGCTTCGAGGTCATTCGATCTGAGATCCAATGGCAGCTGAGTAGTCTTTTTGCTTATAAGCAGTGGCCGAACTCTTTGGGGGCTTCTCTGCAAAAAAACATTCGAACCACTGAGGAGTTGTTGGATCATAGATCCAAGGCTCCGAAGAGATTGTATCACCAAAGCATCTAAGGTGTGGTAGCACATGATATTCTTACATACAGGAGAATATGAGGTCCTCCTTCATCTTAGATGCTATGGTGGTACGAGCTTTGAGGTCGTTGCATATGGGATCCAAGGGCATCTGAGTAATTTTTTGTACAAATTGTGTGCAATTCTCAAACTCATTAAGGTTTCCTGTAAAAATATGAAGACATCATGTGAGCTGCTATATCTCAGATCTACAAGCTCCGAGCAACTCGTATCAGCATATAGCATCTAAGGTGTGGGGGCACATGATATTCTCCTGGGGAGGGGGGGTGCACAACCAATCTGTGTTTGGGAGGGTGGGGACAAATATAATGTTCAAATAATATAATCTAAACAATCCTAAATAGAGCTTCACAATTTTATCTAAGGTCAAGGGGTTGACCCTCGACAATCTACATAGCTCCGCCTAAACAGAACATTTGCATGTATGTAGTACTAGACTTAATATTCATGTTTCAGTTTCTTATTCATTTTAAATATTGAATTGAGGACCATGCATGTCTTACATTTTACTCCCCTCGTTCGAAAATATTAGTCTTTTTAGAGATTTCAAATGGACTGCCACATACGGATGTATATAGACATATTTTAGAGTGTAGATTCACTCATTTTGCTCCATATGTAGGCACTTGTTGAAATCTCTAAAAGACAAATATTTAGGAACAGAGGGAGTATTTTTGAATTCGTGCCATACATGCATGGTTTGGAAAAATAGATGCACTATATTTACTGGATTGTTGTTGTATCCGTGTGTGTGTGTGTGTGTGTGTGTGGTCATATGCTTGATACATACAAAGTTTTATCACCACCATACTATTCATCTTTTAAATTTGAATTTGCAATGAAAAACTTACTAGGGATACCATGAAATGTGAAATCCATGTTGAGATCACTATATCACAAATTCACTCTAATTCAAGAACTCGTCATAAACCAATTACCATGTTGAGATTACTATTTGCAAGGAAAATACGGGCATTGTAATACATACAGATTCATTCGGCAATTTAAAAGATTCCTTTCGTATTCTCAAATGGTAGCACCCAACGGCGTACCAGCCACACCCGGGCTCGTGTTGATCCTAAAAAAAGGGGCTCGTGTCCTTCTGGTGGCGTGTGTGGTACGCACATTAGCCAACCTCAACCATTCGAGCCTCCGCGTTTCGAGTCGAAATATCTAGAGGCCAGAATTCCAGGCCTAGGAAATTCCCCTCATGTCCCCGATCCATAATGACTACCGATGAACAATGGAGGGATGCTTTAGTAACTAGACAACGTTACCTACCATGCCGCGCACAGTTCAATTCCCTCAGTCGCCGCTACCCAAGGTCACCCGTCAACTATTGCCTAGTACTAATAGGAGTAGTACACCAGGATGAGCACAAAATTGAGCCCCATTTGTTCGTGCCTAGTACTTGAGTTAATATATCAGGCAGTGCACTAGTACGGAAGGATTATTCTTTTACTCTACATATATAACTTGTCTGAAGTCTAACTAAGCAAAATGTTTGACCAAATCCTTTCTTAAGAAATATTAACATCTACAACAGTAAAGATGTATCACTTGAAAATTTATTGCATGATGCAGGTTATGATATTGTTTTGAATCCTGGATTTTAAGTTTCAAAAAATCAAAAGTGATCGGAAATTCACGAAACTGAGCATGGTCTCGTGATATGGCACAAATATTCCTACGTAATTTTTTTTCAATTTGAGATAAGAGAAGTTGCATAAATGAAGAGCCAAGGTATTTTGGAACAAAGACCTATCATGTTAAGGCAAACGCTTTCACTATTCAAACCGTGGGCGTTTACATGCCGCCACGAGTCCCGCTTCTCATCGGCAGGTGACGTCCGAGCAAGCATGTGAGTCGACGGGAGGCGTGCGAGCAAACCGCTGCGCTGGCTGACCGGGAGGCGTGCGAGCAGGCCGCTGCGCAGGCTCACCAGGAGGTGAGCCCTTTGACCAGGCTCCGCCACCCACCTTCGTCCCAACTGCACCCCACTTTTAATGGTGCCGGCGCTGCAGTTTAAAATCACCCCCGCACTACCCAGTATCGCTATAATCTTCTCTCTTCCTCTCCGATTCTATTGTCGTCTACCTCCAACCAGCCTAACCTAATCGTACGCCAGGCCGCATTACGATGGTCTGCCCTTAGTCTTCCAGTTTCTTGAGGAAGACACCCAGCCGGAGTCTCAAGAACATAAGGCACTTTGGGACGAGCTTGAACTGGCCTTGCGGGGAGATGTCGCGCCTGTCCCCGCTCCCATTCCGGCTCCTGTCGCCCCGACTGCGCCAGCGCCCATCCCCGTGGCATTGATGGGCTGGAAGCCGCACATTATCGCCTAGCTTGATGCCATGAGGTTCCACGAGGTCCCCGCCGACTTTCACGCGCCCGTGCACCTACCTGCACGTGCACTAACGCGCGTGCCCGTGCCGGTGCCCATGCACATGAATGTCTCCGCCACGTTGTTGCCAGCGCCTGTCCCCACGTTGGTGCCAGTGCCCCCCTCAGTGGCATGGATGGTCGCCGTCGACCGCTTCCTTGCACCAACGTCAGTCGCCTCCTCCCGCCAGTTGACTTGCTCATGGAGACCGAAGTCCAGAACATTCTGGCCTTCCTTGAAGCTAGGGCCAACGTCCAAGAGTATGCCAACATTGGCGTAAGATGTCGTCGTCGGTCAGTGGCCCGATGACACATAGAGCACGGCAAAGGAGCCGCTTCCCACCACAAGACACCACAGCCGTGTAATCTAAATTTGCCATGAAAAATGTTCGGATTGCCATGCTTAAAATCTGAATGTTTATCATTTCCGTTTATTTTAGATCGATCGTTGTATGAATGTAAAGTCAGAGTCAGACTGAATGAAATCTATGGTTTTATTGATTGAATGTTCTGCTAGAGCAGTATCAAATTAAATATAAAACGTCATCAAGCCACATGTATTCCTTCTCATCACAAACATTTCATATTAAATACCACGTCAATTCCAAATATTTTCTTAGGGAAGTCAATTCCAAATACTTGTAGGGCGCGACCAGTCCCCTTGTGCGAGCACTAGGCGATACATCTATTTATCAACGCATTTAATTATTACGGAGTAGTAGATAAATAGTACTAGATAACTTGTCCGTCACGGTCACTTTTGTTCCTAAACTTGTTACATGTATAATCTATATCTGTACCATTTATACCAAAGGGGCAGATCCAATTAATCTTGTCCATCAAATCATGTCAATCCAACGACCTAGACTGCTTCAATGTCGAGCACTCAACACGTTTAGCGTGCGGTTAATTTCATGCCAAAAATAGTGCTAATCACATAATAACACGCAGTATCCTACTTAATATCCGCATGCCCTTAATATACTTCCAAATTAACGTGCATTGCACGTACACATTGACTAGTACTACTAGCACGTGAAACTGGTGCCATAACTTGTGAACGCGTCCAGATATGGTCAACGGCAACATCGCCCGCGAGTTCTTCATGTTTTCCCGTGCGTCTGAAGGTAAAAGGGGAGGACAGACAGAGATCATACATGGAACCCACCAGTAAGTGGAGGCAAATAGTACGTGCTAACTAGCCGGTCCTACTAATGTACTAAAAATAATATTAAAACATGTTATCCATTAGATAGGTTGTGGTAATATAAAAACATTATATCAACAAAGGGGGGCTACAACAAACGTTGTTGTACTATGTTGCCTATTGACGTGCGGCTTAAAGGCTCTGGTCGCATGTTCGATCCTCATCCTTTTTAATTTTTAATTTATATATGGGTCCAAATTTGTTTCATGGCAGGTGAGCCCCTCGGTGTTAGTTTGTAGCAATACAATTTGTGGGTCAAAATTTGTTCCATTGCAGGTGGACTATCGGTGTGTAGTTTTGTAGCTTATTTGTAATAATTAAAGAGAACAACAGAGTTTTTGCAAAAATACCATGGTGCAATGATGTCTACTAGAACTACGTCGGTATTTCTCCAAAGAGGAAGGGATGATGCAGTATAGCAACGGTAGGTGTTTCCCCCAGTGATGAGACCAAGGTTATCGAACCAGTAGGAGAACCCTCTCACAACACGTAAACAACACCTTCACAGAAATAACAAATATACGCAACCCGACGTGTTAAAGGGGTTGTCAATCCCTTCCGGGTACGGCGCCTCAAGATAGGAAAAAACGTGAGGTAAAAGTGGTAGATAGGATTAATAGATCGCGGAACAAATATATTGCAGTAAGTTATTTTTGTATTTTTGGTTTAATAGATCTGAAAATAAATGGAAGGGAAAATAGATCGCAAAGGCAAATATGATGAAAACAGACCCGGGGGCCGTAGGTTTCACTAGTGGCTTCTCTCGAGAAAAATAGCACACGGTGGGAAAACAATTATTGTTGGTTAATTGATAGAACTTCAAATAATCATGACGATATCCAGGCAATGATCATTATATAGGCCTCACGTCCAAGATTAGTAGACCGACTCCTGCTTGCATCTACTACTATTACTCCACACATCGACCACTATCCATCTTGCATCTAGTCTATTAAGTTCATGAGAAAACGGAGTAATGCAATAAGAACGATGACATGATGTAGACAAGATCCGTTTATCTGGCAGATATAGATCTCATCTTGTTATCCTTAGTAGCAATGATACATATGTGTCGGTTCCCCTTCTGTCACTGGGATCAAGCACCATAAGATAGAACCCACTACAAAGCACCTCTTCCCATTGCAAGATAAATAGATCAAGTTGGCCAAACAAAACCCAAATATCAGAGAAGAAATATGAGGCTATAAGCAATCATGCATGTAAGAGATCATAGAAGACTCAAATAACTTTCTTGGATAAAAACATAGATCTGATCATAAACTCAAAGTTCATCAGATCCCAACAAACACACCGCCAAAAGACTTACATCATATGGATCTCCAAGAGACCATTGTACTGATAATCAAGAGAGAGAGAGAGAGGAAGCCATATAGCTACTAACTACGGACCCCGTATGTTTACAAAGAACTACTCGCGCATCATAGGAGAGGCACCAACGGAAGTGGTGAACCCCTCCATGATGGTGTCTAGATTGGATCTGGTGGTTCTGGAATCTACGGTGGCTGGATCAAAATTCCGTTGCCTCCCCTAGGGTTTCTAGATTATTGTGGTATTTATAGAACAAGGAGGCAGTTTGGGGGGCACCCGAGGTGGGCTCAACCCCCAGGGCGCGCCTGGGCCCCCTGGTGCGCCCTGGTGGGTGCTGCTCATCTCGGGCAGCCCCTCAGGTGATTCCTTGGCCCATTGGCTTTCTTCTGGCCCAAAAAAAATCCTCCAGGAGTTGCGTTGCGTTTGGACTCCATTTGATATTGATTTCTTGCGATGTAAAAAACATGTAGAAAACAACAGCTGGCACTGGGCACTATGTCAATAGGTTAGTACCAAAAAATGATATAAAATGACTATAAAATGATTGTAAAACATCCAAGAATGATAATATAACAGCATGGAACAATCAAAAATTATAGATACGTTGGAGACGTATCAGCATCCCCAAGCTTAATTCCTTCTCGTCCTCAAGTAGGCAAATGATAAAAACAGAATTTTTGATGTGGAATGCTGCCTAACATGTTCATCACATTCTTTTCTTTATAGCATGGACGTATGGACTTTTATATGATTCAAAGCAGTAGTCTAGTTTTGACATGAAGACTTTAATACTCAAGCATACCAACAAGCAACCATGTCTTTCAAAATATCAACACTAAAGCAAGTTATCCCTAGCCCATCATGCTCAATCATTGATCCATTCATGAAACACACTTGAATATTACCTACACCCAATGCTCAAACACGATCATAGTGCCCCTTAGTTGGTGCTTTATAAGAAAAGATGGAGACTCAAATTCAAAATAAAACATTTGCATAAGTAAAAAAAGGCCCTTTGCGGAGGGAAGTAGTGATTTGTAGAGGTGCCAAAGCTCAAAGCTTAAATTGAGAGATAAAATTATTTTTGAGAGGCATACTTTTCCTACCAACAAAAATGACTTGGAGCATCCCAACACTTTCCATGCTAGATACATCATAGGCGGTTCCCAAACAGAAAATAAAGTTTATTCCTTTTTCAACCATAACTTTCACTTTCCATGGCTAGTCGTATCCACGGGTGCCCTCCATACCAACACTTTCCAAGGAATTTATTATTTGACAACATAAAATAAATTCATTTATTCATTTCGGGACTAGGCATCCCTAGTACCTTTGTCGTACTCTCATGCAATGACAAGTGAATAAACACTCATCATGAGAATAACACATCTAGCATGGAAAATATTGGCCACCCTTTACCGCCTCGCGAGTAGTAAAGCACACAAAAGCGAAATTTATTTTGAATATTAGAGATGGCACATGAAAATTTGCTTAGAATGGCATGGAAATACCACATATAGGTAGGCATAGTGGACAGGGTTTTGGATGCACAAGTAGTGATCATACTTAGTGCAAAATGAAGGCTAGCAAAAAGATTGAGAAGCGATCAACCAAAAAGAGAAAAATCTCGTACCTAAGCATTAAGCATAAGTAACACCGCATAATGCACCATAAGTAGGATATAAATTTCATTGCATAACTATTGACTTTCGTGCTTACATAGGGAATCACGAACCTTAACATCAATATTCTTACTAAAGCACAATTACTCATAAACATAACTCACATATCATATCGTCATATCTCAAAACCATTACTAAGAATCAAGTTTATTTTGTCTAATGATCTTCATGAAAGTTTTTATTATATCCTCCTTGGATATCTATCACTTTGGGACTATTTTCATATGTTGCTTTTGATAAGCTCAAACAAATATAAGTGAAGATCATGAGCATAAATTTTCTTCTTTCTTTCTCTCAAAATAATATAAGTGAAGCAAGAGAGAATTTCTTAAAAATTTACTAACTCCCAAATAAATCTAAGTGAAGCATGAGAGCATTTCCTCAAAATTGACAAAGCACACCGTGCTCAAAAAGATATAAGTGAAGTACTAGAGCAAGTCCATGGCTCTAAAAATTTAAGTGAAGCATAGGAGCAAGCATAGCATAATTTTTGGCTCTATTAAAAGGGTGTGTTCAGCAAGGATTCAACACTTAAAACACAAAGCAAAACAAGCAAAGACTCATATCATACAAGACGCTCCAAGCAAAACTCATATCATGTGATGAATAAAAATATAGTTTCAAGTAAAATACCGATTGTTGTTAGAAGAAAGCGGGGATGCCACTCGGGGGCATCCCCAAGCTTAGCTGATTGCTACTTCTTTGAATATTATCTTGGGGTGCCTCGGGAATCCCCAAGCTTATCCTTTTGCTTATCCTTATTCCTTCATCCATCGTAAGATAACCCAAAACTTGAAAACTTCAATCACACAAAACTCAAACAAAACCTTCGTGAGATCCGTTAGTATAAGAAACCAAACCACTACTATAAGTACTATAGTAAACCTATTATTATTTTTTTGCATTATATCTACTGTATTCCAACTTTTATATGGCAAAAACTCATCAAATAAAACCATAGAATCATCAAAACAATCACACAACGCAAAGAAAACAGAATCTGTCAAAAACAGAACAGTCTATAGCAATATGAATTTTTTTGAATACTTCTGTAACTCCAAAAATTATGAAATAAATTGGTGGACGTGAGGAATTTGTCTATTAATCCTCTACAAAAATAATCAACTTAAAATCACTCCTCTGTAAAAAAAATGACAAGTAATCTCGCGAGCGCAAAAGTTTCTGTTTTTCAGCAAGATCAAATAAACTTTCACCCAAGTCTTCCCAAAGGCCTTGCTTGGCACAAACACTAATTAAAACACAAAAAACACAATCATAACAGTAGCATAATTTTTCTAACACTCAAGAACCTAAAGCAAAAGCAAAAATAAATTTTATTCATTGGGTTGCCTCCCAACAAGCGCTATCGTTTTATGCCCCTAGCTAGGCATAACGCGTAGGATCTAAGTTTTGTCATCTCGCCCCTTTTGAAACCAAAGAAAAAATTTATTATCAATGGCATCTATTTTCTGCTTTGTGAAAGCACGTGGCCATTAATAGTAGAGGAAATATTAAGCATGTTGCGAAAATTCGTATCTAAACTATCCTTCATCTCTTTGATTAATTCATTTTGATAAAAGCACATGAGGGTAGTGGGTTCAACATTCTTTTCCTTGGGGTGCCCAAATATGGTTTTCATCCTTTCATAAGTATCAATGGCATCCCCTCCAAGAAAACCATTTTCAAATATAGAATCCAAAACTTTCTTGAAGGAAGAAGGTAAATCAATATAGAAACTTTTCAAGTCAATCTCTATTTTATATTGGGGCACATAGCTAGCTCGAATTCTCAAAAGCCTATCCCAAGCATCTTTCAAAGATTCATCAAGTAAATAACAAAAAATTCCTGGATCATCTTCATTGAAATCATTAGAGTTTTCCTTTCTTGGTAAGCCTTTCCATAGCATGATTGTTTATGAGCTTGGAGAGGACAGATGGGCTATCCAAAGCATTAAAACTCAGGAAAAAATCATTGGCCTTTTTGGCGTCGGCCATTGCAACAAAGTAGAGAGCTTACGCGGAAGAAAAGGCGAATAAAACGGCAATTTTTTATGAAATGGGGGAGAGGAAAATGAGAGGCAAATGGCAAACAATGTAAATTGCGAGGAGATGAGATTTATGATTAGGAACCTGGTTGATGTTGAAGATCCTCCCCGGCAACGGCGCCAAAAATTCCTTTTGATGTCTGCTAGAACTACGTCGGTATTTCCCCAAAGAGGAAGGGATGATGCAGTATAGCGACAGTAGGTATTTCCCTCAGTGATGAGACCAAGGTTATCGAACAGTAGGAGAACCTTCTCACACCACGTAAATAGCACCTGCACACAAATAACAAATAATCGCAACCCGATGTGTTAAAGGGGTTGTCAATCCCTTTCGGGTACGGCGCCTCAAGATAGGCAAAAAACGTGAGGTAAAAGTGGTAGATAGGATAAATAGATCACGGAACAAATATATTGTAGCAAGGTATTTTTGTATTTTTGGTTTAATAGATCTGAAAATAAATGCAAGGGAAAATAGATAGCAAAGGCAAATATGATGAGAAGAGACCCGGGGGCCGTAGGTTTCACTAGTGGCTTCTCTCGAGAAAAATAGCAAACGATGGGAAAACAATTACTGTTGGGCAACTGATAGAACTTCAAATAATCATGACGATATCTAGGCAATGATCATTACATAGGCATCACGTCCAAGATTAGTAGACCGACTCCTGCCTGCATATACTATTATTACTCCACACATCGACTGCTATCCAGCATGCATCTAGTGTATTAAGTTCATGAGAAAATGGAGTAATGCAATAAGAACGATGACATGATGTAGACGAGATCCATTTATCTATTGCACCAGATATAGATCTCTTCTTGTTATCCTTAGTAGCAACAATACACACGTGTTGGTTCCCCTTCTGTCACTGGGATCAAGCACTGTAAGATCGAACCCACTACAAAGCACCTCTTCCCATTGCAAGATAAATAGATCAAGTTGGCCAAACAAAACCCAAATATCAGAGAAGAAATACGAGGCTATAAGCAATCATGCATATAAGAGATCAAAGAAGACACAAATAACTTTCTTGGATAAAAACATAGATCTGATCGTAAACTCAAAGTTCATCGGATCCCAACAAACACACCGCCAAAAGACTTACATCATATGGATCTCCAAGGGACCATTGTATTGATAACAAGAGAGAGAGAGAGGAAGCCATCTAGCTATTAACTACGAACCCTTATGTATACAAAGAACTACTCACGCATCATAGGAGAGGCACCAACGGAAGTGGTGAACCCCTCCATGACGGTGTCTAGATTGGATCAGGTGGTTCGAGACTCTGCGGCGGCTGGATCAAAATTTCGTCGCCTCCCCTAGGGTTTCTGGAATATTGTGGAATTTATAGAGCAAAGAGGCGGTTCAGGGGGCACCCGAGGTGGGCACAACCCCCAGGGCACGCCTGGGGCCCCTGGCGCGCCCTGGTGGGTGCTGCTCACCTCGAGCAGCCCCTCAGGTGCTTCCTTGGCCCATTGGCTTTCTTCTGGCCCAAAAAAATTCCTCCAGGAGTTGTGTTGCGTTTGGACTCTGTTTGATATTGATTTCCTGCGATGTAAAAAACATGCAGAAAACAACAACTGGCACTGGGCACTATGTCATTAGGTTAGTACCAAAAAATGATATTAAATTACTATGAAATGATTGTAAAACATCCAAGAATGATAATATAACAACATGGAACAATCAAAAATTATAGATACGTTGGAGATGTATCATGCGATGTTGAAGGTGAGAAAGGACGTGCGAGAGAGCGATGTTGGGGAACGTTGCAGAAAATTAAAAATTTTCCTACGGTTTCACCAAGATCCATCTATGAGTTCATCTAAGCAACGAGTCATGGGAGAGAGTTTGCATCTACATACCACTTGTAGATCGCGTGCGGAAGCTTGCAAGGTGATGATGGAGTCGTACTCGACGTGATTCAGATCACCGATGTCCAAGTGCTGAACGGACAGCACCTCCGCGTTCAACACACGTACGGGACGGGAGACGTCTCCTCCTTCTTGATCCAGCAAGGGGGAAGGAGAGGTTGATGATGATCCAGCAGCACGACGGCTTCGTGGTGGATGCAGCAGAACTCCGGCAGGGCTTCGCCAAGCGACTACGGGAGGAGGACGAGGTGTAGCAGGGGGAGGGAGGCGCCAAGCACAAGGGTACAGCAGCCCCCCTCCCTTCCCCCTTTATATAGGCCTCCAGGGGGGCGCCGGCCCCTGGAGATCCAATCTCCAAGGGGGGGCGGCGGCCAAGGGGGTGGAGTGCCCCCCAAGCCAAGTGGGGCGCCCCCCCCCCCCTAGGGTTTCAACCCTAGGCGCAGGGGGTGGGCCTAGGGGGGCGCACCAGCCCACTATGGGCTGGTTCCCCTCCCACTTCAGCCCATGGGGCCCTCCGGGATGGGTGGCCCCACCCGGTGGACCCCCGGGACCCTTCCGGTGGTCCCGGTACATTACCGGGAGACCCCGAAACTTTCCCGATGGCCGAAATACCACTTCCTATATATTATTCTTTACCTCCGGACCATTCCGAAACTCCTCGTGACGTCCGGGATCTCATCCGGGACTCCGAACAACATTCGGTATGATGCATACTCATATTCATACAACCCTAGCGTCACCGAACCTTAAGTGTGTAGACCCTACGGGTTCGGGAGACACGCAGACATGACCGAGACGACTCTCGGGCAATAACCAACAGCGGGATCTGGATACCCATGTTGGCTCCCACATGCTCCTCGATGATTTCATCGGTTGAACCACGATGTCGAGGATTCGATCAAAACCCTGTATACAATTCCCTTTGTTAATCGGTACGTTACTTGCCCGAGACTCGATCGTCGGTATCCCAATACCTTATTCAGTCTCGTTACCGGCAAGTCACTTTACTCATACCGTAATGCATGATCCCGTGGCTAACACCTTGGTCACCTTGAGCTCATTATGATGATGCATTACCGAGTGGGCCCAGAGATACCTCTCTGTCATACGGAGTGACAAATCCCAGTCTCGATCCGTGTCAACCCAACAGATACTTTCGGAGATACCTGTAATGCACCTTTATAGTCACCCAGTTACGTTGTGACGTTTGATACACCCAAGGCACTCCTACGGTATCTAGGAGTTACACGATCTCATGGTCGAAGGAAGATATACTTGACATTGGCAAAGCTCTAGCAAACGAACTACACGATCTTTGTGCTATGCTTAGGATTGGGTCTTGTCCATCACATCATTCTCCTAATGATGTGATCCCGTTATCAATGACATCCAATGTCCATAGTCAGGAAACCATGACTATCTGTTGATCACAACGAGCTAGTCAACTAGAGGCTCACTAGGGACATGTTGTGGTCTATGTATTCACACGTGTATTACGATTTCCGGATAATACAGTTATAGCATGAATAAAAGACAATTATCATGAATAATGAAATATAATAATACTTTTATTATTGCCTCTAGGGCATATTTCCAACAGTCTCCCACTTGCACTAGAGTCACCAATCTAGTTACATTGTGATGAATCGAACACCCATAGAGTTCTGGTGTTGATCATGTTTTGCCCGCGAGAGAGGTTTAGTCAACGGATCTGCGACATTCAGATCTGTGTGCACTTTACAAATCTCTATGTCTCCATCTTGAACATTTTTACGGATGGAGTTGAAACGACGTTTGATGTGCCTGGTCTTCTTGTGAAACCTGGGCTCCTTGGCAAGGACAATAGCTCCAGTGTTGTCACAGAAGAGTTTGATCGGCCCTGACGCATTGGGTATGACTCCTAGGTCGGTGATGAACTCCTTCACCCAAATCGCTTCATGTGCTGCCTCCGAGGCTGCCATGTACTCCGCTTCACACGTAGATCCCACCACGACGCTCTGCTTGCAGCTGCACCAGCTTACTGCTCCACCATTCAACATATACACGTATCCGGTTTGTGACTTAGAGTCATCCAGATCTGAGTCGAAGCTAGCGTCGACGTAACCCTTTACGACGAGCTCTTCGTCTCCTCCATAAACGAGAAACATGTCCTTTGTCCTTTTCAGGTACTTCAGGATATTCTTGACCGCTGTCCAGTGTTCCTTGCCGGGATTACTTTGGTATCTTGCTACCAAACTTACGGCAAGGTTTACATCGGGTCTGGTACACAGCATGGCATACATAATAGATCCTATGGCTGAAGCATAGGGGATGACACTCATCTCTTCTTTATCTTTTGCCGTGGTCGGTGACTGAGCTGAGCTCAATCTCACACCTTGTAACATAGGCAAGAACCCTTTCTTGGACTGATCCATTTTGAACCTCTTCAAAATCTTATCAAGGTATGTGCTTTGTGAAAGACCTATGAGGTGTCTCGATCTATCTCTATAGATCTTGATGCCTAATATATAAGCAGCTTCTCCAAGGTCCTTCATTGAAAAACACTTATTCAAGTAGGCCTTAATGCTGTCCAGAAGTTTTGTATCATTTCCCATCAAGAGTATGTCATCTACATATAACAGGAGAAATGCTACAGAGCTCCCACTCACTTTCTTGTAAACGCAGGCTTCTCCATAAGTCTGCATAAACCCAAACGCTTTGATCATCTCATCAAAGCGAATGTTCCAACTCCGAGATGCTTGCACCAGTCCATAAATGGATCGCTGGAGCTTGCATACTTTGTTAGCGTTCTTAGGATCGACAAAACCTTCCGGCTGCATCATATACAGCTCTTCCTTAAGATGTCCGTTAAGGAATGCCGTTTTGACGTCCATCTGCCATATCTCATAATCATAGTATGCGGCAATTGCTAACATGATTCAGACGGACTTCAGCTTCGCTACGGGAGAGAATGTCTCGTCGTAGTCAATCCCTTGAACTTGTCGATAACCCTTAGCGACAAGTCGAGCCTTATAAATGGTAACATTACCATCCGCGTCCGTCTTCTTCTTAAAAATCCATTTGTTTTCTATCGCTCGCCGATCATTGGGCAAGTCTGTCAAAGTCCATACTTTGTTTTCATACATGGATTCTATCTCGGATTTCATGGCTTCAAGCCATTTGTTGGAATCTGGGCCCGCCATTGCTTCTTCATAGTTCGAAGGTTCACCGTTGTCCAACAACATGATTTCCAGGACAGGGTTGTCGTACCACTCTGGTGCGGAACGTGTCCTTGTGGACCTACGAAGTTCAGTAGCAACTTGATCCGAAGTACCTTGATCATCATCATTGGTTTCCTCTTCAGTTGGTGTGGGCATCACAGGAATAGTTTCCTGAGCTGCACCACTTTCCCGTTCGAGAGGTAGTACTTCATCGAGTTCTACTTTCCTCCCACTTACTTCTTTCGAGAGAAACTCTTTTTCCAGAAAGCATCCGTTCTTGGCAACAAAGATTTTGCCCTCGGATCTTAAGTAGAAGGTATACCCGACAGTTTCCTTAGGGTATCCTATGAAGACGCATTTTTCCGACTTGGGTTCGAGCTTTTCAGGTTGAAGTTTCTTGACATAATCATCGCATCCCCAAACTTTTAGAAACGACAGCCCAAACCATAATTCATACGGTGTCGTCTCAACGGATTTAGACGGTGCCCTATTTAAAGTGAATGTAGCTGTCTCTAGAGTGTATCCCCAAAATGATAGCGGTAAATCGGTAAGAGACATCATAGACCGCACCATATCTAATAGAGTGCGATTACGACGTTCGGGCACACCGTTTCACTGAGGTGTTCCAGGCGGCGTGAGTTGTGAAACGATTCCACATTTCCTTAAGTGTGTGCCAAATTCGTGACTTAAGTATTCTCCTCCACGATCTGATCGTAGGAACTTTATCTTTCGGTCACATTGATTCTCCACCTCATTCTGAAATTCCTTGAACTTTTCAAATGTCTCAGACTTGTGTTTCATTAAGTAGACATACCCATATCTACTCAAGTCATCAGTGAGAGTGAGAACATAACGATATCCTCCGCAAGCCTCAACGCTCATTGGACCGCACACATCGGTATGTATGATTTCCAACAAGTTGGTTGCTCGCTCCATTGTTCCGGAGAACGGAGTCTTGGTCATTTTGCCCATGAGGCATGGTTCACATGTGTCAAACGATTCATAATCAAGAGACTCTAAAAGTCCATCAGCATGGAGCTTCTTCATGCGCTTGACACCAATGTGACCAAGGCGGCAGTGCCACAAGTATGTGGGACTATCGTTATCAACTTTGCATCTTTTGGCATCCACACTATGAACATGTGTAATATTACGCTCGAGATTCATTAAGAATAAACCATTAACCATCGGAGCATGACCATAAAACATATCTCTCATATAAATCAAACAACCATTATTCTCAGACTTAAATGAGTAGCCATCTCGTATTAAACGAGATCCAGATACAATTTTCATGCTCAAACTTGGCACTAAATAACAATTATTAAGGTTCAAAACTAATCCCGTAGGTAAATGTAGAGGCAGCGTGCCGACGGCGATCACATCGACTCTGGAACCATTCCCGACGCGCATCGTCACCTCGTCCTTCGCCAGTCTCCGTTTATTCCGCAGCTCCTGCTGTGAGTTACAAATATGAGCAACGGCACCGGTATCAAATACCCAGGAGTTACTGCGAGTACTGGTAAGGTACACATCAATTACATGTATATCAAATATACCTTTGGTGTTGCCGGCCTTCTTATCCGCTAAGTATTTGGGGCAGTTCCGCTTCCAGTGACCCTTCCCCTTGCAATAAAAGCACTCAGTCTCAGGCTTGGGTCCATTCTTTGACTTCTTCCCGGCAACTGGCTTACCGGGCGCGGCAACATCCTTGCCGTCCTTCTTGAAGTTCTTCTTACCCTTGCCCTTCTTGAACTTAGTGGTCTTATTGACCATCAACACTTGATGTTCTTTCTTGATTTCAGCCTCTGCTGACTTCAGCATCGAGAACACTTCAGGAATGGTCTTCACCATCCCCTGCATGTTGTAGTTCATCACAAAGCTCTTGTAGCTAGGTGGGAGCGACTGGAGGATTCTGTCAATGACCGCCTCATCTGGGAGGTTAATGTTCAGCTGAGTCATACGGTTGTGCAACCCAGACATCTTCAGGATGTGCTCACTGACAGAACTGTTTTCCTCCATTTTACAACTGTAGAACTTGTCGGAGACATCATATCTCTCGACCCGGGCATGAGCTTGGAAAACTAGTTTCAGCTCTTCGAACATCTCATATGCTCCGTGATGCTCAAAACGCTTTTGGAGCCCCGGTTCTAAGCTGTAAAGCATGCCGCACTGGACGAGGGAGTAATCATCAGCACGAGCTTGCCAAGCGTTCATAACGTCTTGGTTCTCTGGGACGGGAGAGTCACCTAGCGGTCCTTCTAGGACATATTGCTTCCTGGCAGCTATGAGGATGATCCTCAGGTTCCGGACCCAGTCCGTATAGTTGCTGCCATCATCTTTCAGCTTGGTTTTCTCTAGGAACGCATTGAAGTTCATGTTGACATTTGCGTTGGCCATTTGATCTACAAGACATATTTGCAAAGTTTTTAGACTAAGTTCATGATAATAAAGTTCTAATCAAATTATGAACTCCCACTCAGATTAGACATCCCTCTAGTCATCTAAGTGTTACACGACCCGAGTCGACTAGCCCGTGTCCGATCATCACGTGAGACGGACTAGTCATCGTCGGTGAACATCTTCATGTTGATCGTATCTTCCATACGACTCGTGTTCGACCTTTCGGTCTCCGTGTTCCGAGGCCATGTCTGTACATGCTAGGCTCGTCAAGTTAACCCTAAGTGTTTTCGCTGTGTAAAACTGTCTTACACCCGTTGTATGTGAACGTAAGAATCCATCACACCCGATCATCACGTGGTGCTTAGAAGCGACGAACTGTAGCAACGGTGCACAGTTAGGGGAGAACACTTCTTGAAATTTTTGTAAGGGATCATCTTATTTACTACCGTCATCCTAAGTAAACAAGATGCATAAACATAATAAACATCACATGCAATTATATAGTTGTGACATGATATGGCCAATATCATATAGCTCCATTGATCTCCATCTTCGGGGCTCCATGATCATCTTGTCACCGGCTTGACACCATGATCTCCATCATCATGATCTCCATCATCGTGTCTTCATGAAGTTGTCACGCCAACGACTACTTCTACTTCTAAGGCTAACGCGTTTAGCAATAAAGTAAAGTAGTTTACATGGCGTTCTTCAATGACACGCAGGTCATACAAAAAATAAAGACAACTCCTATGGCTCCTGCCGGTTGTCATACTCATCGACATGCAAGTCGTGAATCCTATTACAAGAACATGATCTCATACATCACAATTCATCATTCATCACAACTTCTGGCCATATCACATCACATGATCAATCGCTGCAAAAACAAGTTAGACGTCCTCTAATTGTTGTTGCATCTTTTACGTGGCTGCAATTGGGTTCTAGCAAGAACGTTTTCTTACCTACGAATAACCACAACGTGATTTTGTCAACTTCTATTTACCCTTCATAAGGGCCCTGTTCATCGAATCCGCTCCAACTAAAGTGGGAGAGACAGACACCCGCCAGCCACCTTATGCAACTAGTGCATGTCAATCGGTGGAACCGGTCTCACGTAAGCGTACGTGTAAGGTTGGTCCGGGCCGCTTCATCCCACAATACCGTTGAAGCAAGAAAAGACTAGTAGAGGCAAGTAAGTTGACAAGATCCACGCCCACAACAAAATTGTGTTCTACTCGTGCATTAGAGAACTACGCATAGACCTAGCTCATGATGCCACTGTTGGGGAACGTTGCAGAAAATTAAAATTTTTCCTACGGTTTCACCAAGATCCATCTATGAGTTCATCTAAGCAACGAGTCATGGGAGAGAGTTTGCATCTACATACCACTTGTAGATCGTGTGCGGAAGCTTGCAAGGTGATGATGGAGTCGTACTCGACGTGATTCAGATCACCGATGTCCAAGTGCTGAACGGACAGCACCTCCGCGTTCAACACACGTACGGGACGGGAGACATCTCCTCCTTCTTGATCCAGCAAGGGGGAAGGAGAGGTTGATGATGATCCAGCAGCACGACGGCGTGGTGGTGGATGCAGCAGAACTCCGGCAGGGCTTCGCCAAGCGACTACGGGAGGAGGACGAGGTGTAGCAGGGGGAGGGAGGCGCCAAGCACAAGGGTACAGCAGCCCCCCTCCCTCCCCCCTTTATATAGGCCTCCAGGGGGGCGCCGGCCCCTGGAGATCCAATCTCCAAGGGGGGGCGGCGGCCAAGGGGGTGGAGTGCCCCCCAAGCCAAGTGGGGCGCCCCCCCACCCCTAGGGTTTCAACCCTAGGCGTCGGGGGTGGGCCTAGGGGGCGCACCAGCCCACTATGGGCTGGTTCCCCTCCCACTTCAGCCCATGGGGCCCTCCGGGATGGGTGGCCCCACCCGGTGGACCCCCGGGACTCTTCCGGTGGTCCCGGTACATTACCGGGAGACCCCGAAACTTTCCCGATGGCCGAAATACCACTTCCTATATATTATTCTTTACCTCCGGACCATTCCGAAACTCCTCGTGATGTCCGGGATCTCATCCGGGACTCCGAACAACATTCGGTATGCTGCATACTCATATTCATACAACCCTAGCGTCACCGAACCTTAAGTGTGTAGACCCTACGGGTTCGGGAGACACGCAGACATGACCGAGACGACTCTCGGGCAATAACCAACAGCGGGATCTGGATACCCATGTTGGCTCCCACATGCTCCTCGATGATTTCATCGGTTGAACCACGATGTCGAGGATTCGATCAAAACCCTGTATACAATTCCCTTTGTCAATCGGTACGTTACTTGCCCGAGACTCGATCGTCGGTATCCCAATACCTTGTTCAGTCTCGTTACCGGCAAGTCACTTTACTCGTACCGTAATGCATGATCCCGTGGCCAACACCTTGGTCACCTTGAGCTCATTATGATGATGCATTACCGAGTGGGCCCAGAGATACCTCTCCGTCATACGGAGTGACAAATCCCAGTCTCGATCCGTGTCAACCCAACAGATACTTTCGGAGATACCTGTAATGCACCTTTATAGTCACCCAGTTACGTTGTGACGTTTGATACACCTAAGGCACTCCTACGGTATCCGGGAGTTACACGATCTCATGGTCGAAGGAAGAGATACTTGACATTGGCAAAGCTCTAGCAAACGAACTACACGATCTTTGTGCTATGCTTAGGATTGGGTCTTGTCCATCACATCATTCTCCTAATGATGTGATCCCGTTATCAATGACATCCAATGTCCATAGTCAGGAAACCATGACTATCTGTTGATCACAACGAGCTAGTCAACTAGAGGCTCACTAGGGACATGTTGTGGTCTATGTATTCACACGTGTATTACGATTTCCGGATAATACAGTTATAGCATGAATAAAAGACAATTATCATGAACAATGAAATATAATAATACTTTTATTATTGCCTCTAGGGCATATTTCCAACAAGCGATGACCGAGCTAGAGGGAAATCAATTGGGGGAGGTGTGGGGGTTGCAACGGTGTTTCGAGTAGTTGTGGGCCGAATGTTACGAAAATATAATCTAAACCCACAGGAATAAATGCCTTCACAAATTAATCCAAAGTTGGAGTCCCCCTCGTAATGTAAATAGCTCTGGCTCTGTGAGGGATGGAGAGGTAGATTCGGTGTGTGGAAGATACGCCATGAGAAATCGAGTTCAATCGAGACACGGATAGATAGAGAGACAAAGTTAGTGTGGTCCGGCATTCATTGAAAAGATATATATGCTCTTGTGAGATATTGTCTGATTGAGCTTTTGGGAAGGGTGAGATCTGTAAGATAGAGCTTGAGAGATGATCCAGTCACATACATGTAGATATATTTTGTGGGTGGGAGGAAGCAAGGTCAATTGATTAGATATATAAAGGGAGAGAGATTGAGCGAGTGTGGGTTGTTGTGGGATCAAAAGAGTAAGATGGGTTGGAGAGAGTGACCTATATAGACAATGTGCGTGAGAGAGTATACAATATGAATATGTCGAATTGGGCTCAAACATGGAGATATATCATTTGTGTCCGAGAAAGAGCAAGGTCAATCGAGACATACAAAGAGAGAGGGGGGGAGAGAGATATTGAGTGAGTGTGGCCCGCCGTGAGGTCGAAAGAGTGGGGGCGCCTTGGATGGACTGCCTAGATAGACAATCTGCGTGAGAGAGTATAGAGTGTGTCAATCGAGGCCCGAACGGGGAGATATATCATTTGTGTGTGAAAGAAAGCGAGGTTAATCGAGACTTAGATAAAGAGAGCGAGATTGAGCGAGTGTGGCCCGCCGTGCGGAAGATAGAGTGAGACAGTCTCGAGAGAGTGACCTGGATAGACAACGTGTGTGCGTGCACATGAGAGAGGGGTCTAGGTAGACAATGCATGCATCTGGCGAGAGAGGGAGAGAGAGAGAGAGAGAGAGAGAGAGAGAGAAAGAGCTTGGCATGGAGTGCAATGGTGGGTGTGTGAGGTAGATACATTTGGTAACAGAGTGGAAAAAGGGGGTTGTGTAGTTGAGAGAGTTAGAGATCGAAAACATGGAGAGAAAGAATGAACGTGTGTCAGAAACCGATAGCTTTCTAAGGTGGTCAGGAGAGGAAGATTGATCGATATAGGAAGTATGTAGCGTGTGTGCCAGGGGGGCTAAAAACAACATTTGAATGTAGATAGTACGAGACTTAATATCGATGTTTCAATTTAGTGTACATTGTAAGATTTGAACTGAGGACCATGCATATGGCTTCCGTAATTATTTCGAATTCGTGCCATACTAGGTTTGGAAAAGTTGACATTGACTCGATTGTTGTGCTATTTTGTAGGTCATATGTTTGAATCCATCCAAAGTTTTCTCACTACCATGGTTTTGATCATATACATATGAATTTGTATTAGAAAAGTAGCATGGATACCGTGAAATGCGGAATCCATGTTAGAATTGGAGATCCCTGTGTGACACACACTCTAATTCAAATAACTCCTCATTAATTAATTTATAGTATCTCGTTTCGAATGACTAATTTGCAAGGAAAACATGGGCATGGTAATACATACAGATTCGTTTGCAAATGAAAGAAGATTCGTTTGCATTCTCAATGTAGGCGCATTAGGCAGACCAGGGTCGTGTCGTGGTAGTCGCGTGTGTCGTACGGATGCTAGCACCCAGCCACCCACCCCCTCCCTCCCCCCCCCCCCAAAAAAAGAACGATGACAAAATAAGTTCGCGCTTCCACGTTTCGGATTGAAATATCCAGCGGCCCCAATTCCAGCCCTACAAAATCTCCCTTCTCCACTGTCCCCTTTCGTGCCCAGAGCGCTCAAATCCCTAATTTGCCGCCAACCCAAGCAAAGTTCAAATCGCCCCTCGTCTCGTCTCTTTCCCCACCTCGGTGCCGGACGACAACGATGAAAATGATGGTCGCGCTTCACCACCGCACCGGAGCTACCACATCTACGCCCTCGTCCACCGCACTGGGTGGTCCACCGACAACGTCGGCTGCCGCAACCGACATGCCTCACAGACACCGACTTCCACTGCATCAAGTGTGCTTGACTGACGCCGTCTCCCACCTCACCAGGGCTACTTCACCGAGCACATCGTCGCACCTCCGCCCCCCGAGGCCGTTGGGGCTTCACCAACGGTCTCATCCACCACATCATAGCGCTCCGCTGCCACTCAAGATCTGCACCCGTGCACAGCCAGCCAATGTCAGCGCATTACCCTCAACGGCTCTGAAGTGACCTGCACTCTATCCAGGCAAGCATGCCCAAATGCCGGCCCGAACTACGTATCCACATAGCACTCCCTTGTGCACTGTTCCGGCGATGTTTGGATATACTTTCACTACTCTCTTAGCTTACACGTCTATGCAACTCTGACTTCAACTCTTATTTCTTCTGGAGATATCATCTGAAACAAGCAAAACCATTTTTTAGCGAAGCATGACGGTGCTACGGGTTCTGGTACACGTCCTGCACACCAGTATAACCTTGTAAGTACCTGTCCTCCGGTTCAACGGCAAGGTCAATTCCTCTTATTTGAGCAACCATTCGTCGTGTCAAAAATGCAGAGGGGGATGCAAGGAGCAAAAAGCCTCCACATCCAAGCAAGTGGTAACATGGACTTGTACATGGAACATCCCAAGCGTAAGTAGAGCTGCAGTGAGCCTGTACAATGAGCTAGCATAAGTCCCTGCATTTCATTTAATTCGTACTGTCCTGCGTGTATGATATGTGTGCAGTAGCGAATCCACGAATTCAAGTTACCAGGGGCGAAAATTTAACTTAAAAAATACGAAGGCACTTGCACTCCGGAAATCAACATAACTTGAGAAATGTGAAGCTACATGCACTTTTAAAACCAGCTAATGATCCAAAGTAGTTCCAGATTATAAAACACTAAATGACGTAGGCACCAAAAAACACAAAATGCAACATGGTGTACAAGAAATACTAACATGGTATGTACCTGCTTGAATTATTCGTTCTCCGGCTGAAAATATCGAAGTGTAATTGCACCTATAACCAGTGAGCAAACTGCATATCAATATATCTATCCTGCACAAGTATGTCAATAGTTTCAAACAATAGATTAGAAAAGTATTTATGCTACGTTGTCATGATAAGGGGACTTTCTAGTAGATGGCTGATATGTCTCCAACGTATCTATAATTTTTTATTGTTCCATGATATTATATTATCTATCTTGAATGTTTTATATGCATTTATATGCTGTTTTATATGATTTTTGGGACTAACCTATTAACCTAGAGCACAATGCCAGTTTCTGTTTTTCCTTGTTTTTGAGTTTCGGAGGAAAGGAATATCAAACAGAGTCCAATTGACCTGAAACTTTACGACGGTTGTTTTTGGACCAAAAGAAGCCCAGGGAGTATCGGAGATGCACCAAAGGAGTCCCAAAGCCACCACAAGGGTGGGGAGCGCCCCTCCCCAGGGCGCGCCCCCGACCTTGTGGGCCCCTCGTGGACTCCCCTAACTTGTTCTTGACGCCAACACCTCTTATATATCCCAAACCTCCATAACAGAATCTAGATCGGGAGTTCCACTCCCGCAAGCCTCTGTAGCCACCAAAAACCAATCGGGACCCTGTTTCGGCACCCTACCGGAGGGGGAAATCATTACAGGTGGCCATCTTCATCATCTTGGCGCTCTCCATGAAGAGAAGGGAGTAGCTCACCCTCGGGGCTGAGGGTATGTACCTATAGCTATGTGTTTGATTTCTCTGTGTGTGTGTGTGTGTTCTTGATTTGGCACGATCTTGATGTACCGCGAGCTTTGCTATTATAATTGGATGATATGGTGTTCCTCCCCCTCTATCTTCTTGTAATGGATTGAGTTTTCCCTTTGAACTTATCTTATCGGACTGAGTCTTTAAGGATTTGAGAACACTTTATGTATGCCTTGCATGTGCTTATCTATGGTGACAATGTGATATTCACGTGATCTACTTGATGTATGTTTTGGTGATCAACTTGCGGGTTCTGTGACCTTGTGAACTTATGCATAGGGGTTGGCACACATTTTCGTCTTGACTCTCCGGTAGAAACTTTGGGGCACTCTTTGAAGTTCTTTGTGTTGGTTTGAATAGATGAATCTGAGATTGTGTGATGCATATCATATAATCAAACCCGCGGATACTTGTGGTGACATTGGAGTATCTAGGTGACATTATGGTTTTGGTTGATGTGTGTCTTAAGGTGTTATTCTAGTACGAACTCTAGGGCTATTTGTGACACTTATAGGAATAGCCCAATAGATCTATCAGAAAGAATAACTTTGAGGTGGTTTCGTACCCTACAATAATCTCTTCGTTTGTTCTCTACTATTAGTCACTTTGGAGTGACTCTTTGTTGCATGTTTAGGGATTGTTATATGATCTAATTATGTTATCATTGTTGATAGAACTTGCACTAGTGAAAGTATGAACCCTAGGCCTTGTTTCGAAGCAGTGCAATACCATTTTCGCTCACTTCTACCACTTGCTACCTTGCTGTTTTTATATTTTTATATTACAAAAACCTATATCTACCATCCATATTGCACTTGTATCACCATCTCTTCGCTGAACTAGTGCACCTATACAATTTACCATTGTATTGGGTGTGTGATACGTCCCCGTCGTATCTGTAATTTTTGATTGTTCCATGCCAATATTCTACAACTTTTACATACTTTTGGCAACTTTGTATACTATTTTTGGGACTAACATATCGATCCAGTGCCCAGTGCCAGTTCCTGTTTGTTGCATGTTTTTTGTTTTGCAGAAAATCCATATAAAACGGAGTCCAAACGGGATAAAAACTGACGGAGATTTTTTATGGAATATTTATGATTTTTGGGAAGAAGAATCAACGCGAGACGATGCTCGAGGGGGCCACGAGGCAGGGAGCACGCCCTGGGCCCTCATGGCCACCCCGTAAGGCGGTTGGTGCCCTTTCTTCGCCGCAAGAGAGCTAATATCCGGATAGAGATCGTGTCCAAAATTCAGCCCAATCGGAGCTACGGATCTCCGAGAATATAAGAAACGGTGAAAGGTCAGAATCTGGAACGTAGGAACAGAGAGAGACATAGAGACAGATCCAATCTCGGAGGGGCTCTCGCCCCTCCCACGCCATGGAGACCATGGACCAGAGGGGAAACCCTTCTGCCATCTAGGGAGAAGGTCAAGGAAGAAGAAGAAGAAGAAGGGGGGCTCTCTCCCCCTCTCTCCCGGTGGCGCCCGAACGCCGCCGGGGCCATCATCATCACCGTGATCTACACCAACACCTTCGTCATCTTCACCAACATCTCCATCACCTTCCCCCATCTATCTACAGCGGTCCACTCTCCCGCAACCTGCTGTACCCTCTACTTGAACATGGTGCTTTATGCTTCATATTATTATCCAATGATGTGTTGCCATCCTATGATGTCTGAGTAGATTTTCGTTGTCCTTTCGGTAATTGGTGAATTGCTATTATTGGTGTAATTTGCTTGTGGTTATGTTGTTGTCCTTTGGTGCCCATCATATGAGTGCGCGCGTGGATCACACCATGGGGTTAGTTGTATGTTGATAGGACTATGTATTGGAGGGAAAGAGTGATAGAAGCTTCAACCTAGCATAGAAATTGGTGCATACATGAT
This sequence comes from Triticum timopheevii, assembly GCA_963921465.1. Taxonomy (NCBI): domain Eukaryota; kingdom Viridiplantae; phylum Streptophyta; class Magnoliopsida; order Poales; family Poaceae; genus Triticum; species Triticum timopheevii. The sequence continues at coordinate 121,377,508 of OY997270.1, forward strand.
TGAAGGGGGACCAATATATCTTAATGCTATGGTTGGGTTTTACCTTAATGAATGTTAGTAGTTGCGGATTCTTGCTAATAGTTCCAATCATAAGTGCATAGAATTCCAAGTCAGGGATGACATGCTAGCAGTGGCCTCTCCCACATAAAACTTGCTACCGGTCTAGTAAAGTAATCAATTGCATAGGGACAATTTCACAACTCCCACCACCACTTTTCCACACTCGCTATACTAACTTTATTGCGTATTTATCTAAACAACCCCTAGTTTTTATTTACATGATCTTTATATTCTTGCAAACATATCCAACAACACCTACAAAGTCCTTCTAGTTTCATACTTGTTTTAGCTAAAGCGAACGTTAAGCGTGTGTAGAGTTGTATCGGTGGTCGATAGAACTTGAGGGAATATTTGTTCTACCTTTAGCTCCTCATTGGGTTCGACACTCTTACTTATCAAAAGAGGCTACAATTGATCCCCTATATTTGTGGGTTATCAAGACTTTTTTCTGGCGCCATTGCCGGGGAGTTATAGCGTGGGGTGAATATTCTCGTGTGTGCTTGTTTGCTTTATCACTAAGTAATTTTTATTTGCTGTTCTAAGTTGTTCTCTATCTTTAGTTATGGATATGGAACACGAAATACCAAAAAATTAGGTGTACTTGCTACTCATGGAGATGGGGAACCTCCTAAAACCCTCGATGCTGGTTATGTGAAAAATATTATGTACTACTTTAATAATCCTGAGAAAACCCCATTCAATTATGTAATGGGAGACGCGTTGGATCAACATGAATACTTTAGGGATTATCGCTTGACTCAAAAGTAGAAATTATTATGGGATCGAATTCATATGTTGCATTGGTATGCTCGGGAACTATGCTTGAGATATGATTATACTTGTTGCTCCAGGATGAAGGCTCCACACCTTCCCTTTTCATGCAAATTTAATGATGATAAAACCTTGGCTTCTTATGCTAATGGTATATATGATTACTATGATGTGGAATAAATAGAAGAATTGGTTGCTTTTATGGGTGCTTATAAAATTGAATCTTTGTTTAAAGAGTGTGAAAATCTTGATGATGTTGTTTACAGACCTGGAAATTTTGCTATACTTAAATATTACTATGAGAATTATGAATTCAATTCCGATATTGATGATTTTATTGAGAGAGTCTCCGCTATCCAAGAAGAGACTAATATTTTGCAGGAGTCTATGGAAGAATAAATTGATGAAACTGTGAGCCCATTGGATGAAAAAGATGAGGAGGAGAGCGAAGAACAAAAGGTGGAAGAGCGGATTGATCACCCATGCCCACCTTCTAATGAGAGTAAATCTTCAACTCATACATTGTTTAATTTCCCTTCGTGCTTACCGAAGGATGATTGCTATGATGATTGTTATGATCTTGTTGATTCTCTTGAAATACCCCTTTTTGATGATGCTTGCTATGCTTGTGGCCATGATGCCGATATGAATGATGCTTATGGAGATGAACTTGCTATAGTTCCTTATGTTAAACATGAAATTGTTGCTATTGCACCCACACATAATAGTCCTATTATCTTTTTGAATTCTCCAAACTACACTATATCGGAGAAGTTTGCTCTTATTAAGGATTATGTTGATGGGTTGCATTTTACCGTTGCACATGATGATTTTGATAGATATAATATGCATGTGCTTGCAGCTCCAACTTGCAATTATTATGAGAGAGGAACTACATCTCCGCCTCTCCATGTTTCCAATATGATAAAATTGCAAGAAACTGTTTATATTATGCATTGGCCTTTACTTTGTGTGCATGAATTGTTCTTTTATGACATGCCGATGCATAGGAAGAGAGTTAGACTTCGTTGTTGCTTGATATATGCTACTTTGTGCTCACTACTAAATTACAAATCATTGTTAATTAAAATTGGCTTTGATATACCTTGGGATCCGGGTGGATTCATTACTTGAGCACTATATGCCTAGCTTAATGTCTTTAAAGAAAGCGCTGCCAGGGAGACAACCCGGAAGTTTTAGAGAGTCATTTATTTCTGTTGAGTGCTTTTATAAAGTTTTAAAACAAAAAAATAAAGAGGGGAACCCAAAACTTTTTCAAAAAGAAAAGCGAAAGTGAGAAAGACGAGCATTGTTAAAGTGGGAGCTAGCCTTGAACTTTGTTCATGCTCACGGAAACTTTGTGAATCTTGATTACAGAAACTTTTCAACAAAACAATTATCCCCTTGTACAATTCCATTGTATTATAAAAATAATGTGCCAAGGTTTGCCTTTAGGATGTTTACAATGCTTGTTGGTTTGCAGTGCAGGACAGAAACTTTGGCTGTAGTGCGCGATTTTACATTTTTTACTGGAACATCAAACGGTTCTGAAACTTTTTGCACTGCCTTTCTATACAAATTTTTTATTTTTCATAATTTTGGAAAAAAAATTGGGGTACCATAAGTATGGTGAATGTTCAGATTACTATAGACTGTCCTGTTTAAGACAGATTCTGTTTTTGATGCATAGTTTGCTTGTTTTGATGAAACTATCGATTTCTATCAGTGGATTAAGCCACAGAAAAGTTATATTACAATAGATACAATGCAAAAACAAAATATGAATTGCTTTGCAACAGTACTTAGAGTAGTGATTTGCTTTATTATACTAACGGATCTTACCGAGTTTTCTGTTGAAGTTTTGTGTGGATGAAGTGTTCGAAGATCGAGGAGGTCTCGATATGAGGAAAAGGAGGAGAGGCAAGAGCTCAAGCTTGGGGATGACCAAGGAAAACCAAGTAAATATTCAAGGAGACTCAAGCGTCTAAGCTTGGGGGTGCCCCAAAAGGCATCCCATCTTTCTTCAACAAGTATCGGTATGTTTTCGGATTCGTTTCGTTCATGCGATATGTGCAAATCTTGGAGCGTCTTTTGCATTTAGTTTTCACTTCTCTTTTATGCACCATGCTGGTATGAGATAGTCCATGGTTGACTTATAGAATGCTCATTGCACTTCACTTATATCTTTTGAGTATGGCTTTATAGAATGCTTTATGTGCTTCACTTATATCTTTTGAAGTTTGGATTGCCTGTTTCTCTTCACATAGAAAACCGCCATTTGTAGAATGCTCTTTTGCTTCACTTAAATTTATTAGAGCGTGGTCATATATTTTGTAGAAAGAATTAAGCTCCCTTGCTTCACTTATATCTATTTAGAGAGATGACAGGAATTGGTCATTCACATGGTTAGTCATAAAATCCTACATAAAACTTGTATATCACTGAATATGATATGTTTGATTCCTTGCAATAATTTTGCGATATAAAGGTGGTGATATTAGAGTCGTGCTAGTGGACTAATTGTGAAATTGAGAAATACTTGTGTTGAGGTTTGCAAGTCCCGAGCATGCACATATGGTAACCGTTGTGTGACAAATTTGAAGCATGGGGTGTTCTTTGATTGCCTTCCTTATGAGTGGAGGTCGGGATCGCGCGATGGTTAACACCTACCAACCCTTCCCCTAGGAGCATGCGTAGTAGTACTTTGCTTCGAGGCCTAATAAACTTTTGCAATAAGTATATGAGTTCTTTATGACTAATGTGAGTCCATGGATTATACGCACTCTTACCCTTCCATCATTGCTAGCCTCTTCGATACCGTGAATTGCCCTTTCTCACCTCGAGAGTTGGTGCAAACTTCGCCGGTGCATCCAAACCCCGTGATATGATACGCTCTATCACACATAAGCCTCCTTATATCTTCCTCAAAACAGCCACCATACCTACCTATTATGGCATTTCCATAGCTATTCCGAGATATATTGCCATGCAACTTCCATCATCATCATATACATGACTTGAGCATTCATTGTCATATTGCTTTTTTCATGATCATAAGACAGCTAGCATGATGTTTTCATGGCTTGTACGTTTTTTGATATCTTTGCTATGCTAGATCATTGCACATCCTGGTGCACTGCCAGAGGCATTCATATAGAGTCATATTTTTGTTCTAGTATCGATTTGTAATATTGAGTTGTAAGTAAATAAAAGTGTGATGATCATCATTATTAGAGCATTGCCCCAGTGAGGAAAGGATGATGGAGACTATGATTCCCCCACAAGTCGGGATGAGACTCCGGACTTTATGAAAAATAAAAGAGGCCAAAGAAGCCCAAATAAAAAAGAGGCCAAAGAAGCCCACCAAAAAAATATAAAAAAGGGGGAGAAAATAAAAAAATGAGAGAAAAAGAGAGAAGGGGCAATGTTACTATCCTTTTACCACACTTGTGCTTCAAAGTAGCACCATGTTCTTCATAGAGAGAGTCTCCTATGCTTTCACTTTCATATACTAGTGGGAATTTTTCATTATAGAACTTGGATTGTATATTCTGATGATGGGCTTCCTCAAATGCCCGAGGTCTTCATGAGCAAGCAATTTGGATGCACACCCACTTAGTTTCCAGTTTGAGCTTTCATACACATATAGCTCTTAGTGCATCCGTTGCATGGCAATCCCTACTTCTCACATTGACGTCAATTGATGGGCATCTCCATATCCCGTTGATTAGCCGCATCGATGTGAGACTTTCTCCCTTTTTGTCTTCTCCACACAACCTCCATCATCATACTCTACTCCACCCATAGTGCTATGTCCATGGCTTACACTCATGTATTGCGTGAGGGTTGAAAAGGCTGAAGCATGTTAAAGAGTATGAACCAATTGCTTGGCTGAAACCGGGGTTGTGCATGATGGGAGCATTTTGTGTAGCGAAAATGAAGCATGGCCAAACTATATGATTTTGTAGGGATAAGCTTTCTTTGGCTATGCTATTTTGATAAGACATAATTGCTTTATTAGTATGCTTATTGTTTTTATGTCAAATGATAGACTATTGCTTTGAATCACTTATGTCTTAATATTAATGCCATGATTAGATATATGATCAAGATTATGCTAGGTAGCATTCCACATCAAAATTTATCTTTTTTATCATTTACCTACTCGAGGACAAGCAGGAATTAAGCTTGGGGATGTTGATACATCTCTGTCATATCTATAATTTTTGATTGTTCCATGCCAATATTCTACAACTTTTACATACTTTTGGCAACTTTTTATACTATTTTTGGGACTAACATATTGATCCAGTGCCCAGTGTCAGTTCCTGTTTGTTGCATGTTTTTTGTTTCGTAGAAAACCCATATCAAACGGATTCCAAACGGGATAAAAACTGACGGAGATTTTTTTTTGGAATATTTATGAATTTTGGGAAGAAGAATAAACGCGAGATGACGCTCGAGGGGGCAAGAGGCAGGGGCGCGCCCCAGGGGGTCAGGCGCGCCCTGGGCCCACGTGGCCACCCCGTAAGGAGGTTGGTGCCCTTCTTTCGCCGCAACAAAGCTAATATCCGCATAGAGATCGTGTCCAAAATTCAGCCCAATTGGAGTTACGGATCTTCGGGAATATAAGAAACGGTGAAAGGCCAGAATCTGGAATGCAGAAACAAAGAGAGACAGAGAGATAGATCCAATATCAGAGGGGCTCTTGCCCCTCCCACTCCATGGAGACCATGGACCAGAAGGGAAACCCTTCTCCCATCTAGGGAGAAGGTCAAGGAAGAAGAATAAGAAGGGGGCTCTCTCCCCCTCTCTCCTGATGGCGCCGGAACACCGCCGGGGCCATCATCATCACCGTGATCTACACCAACACCTCCGTCATCTTCACCAACATCTCCATCACCTTCCCCCATCTATCTACAGCGGTCCACTCTCCCGCAACCCGCTGTACCCTCTACTTGAACATGGTGCTTTATGCTTCATATTATTATCCAATGATGTGTTGCGATCCTATGATGTCTGAGTAGATTTTCGTTGTCCTTTCGGTAATTGGTGAATTGCTATGATTGGTTTAATTTGCTTGTGGTTATGTTGTTGTCCTTTGGTGCCCATCATATGAGCGTGCGCGTGGATCACACCATGGGGTTAGTTGTATGTTGATAGGACTATGTATTGGAGGGAAAGAGTGACAGAAGCTTCAACCTAGCATAGAAATTGATGCATACGGGATTGAAGGGGGACCAATATATCTTAATGCTATGGTTGGGTTTTACCTTAATGAACGTTAGTAATTGCGGATGCTTGCTAATAGTTCCAATCATAAGTGCATAGAATTCCAAGTCAGGGATGACATGCTAGCAGTGGCCTCTCCCATATAAAACTTGCTATCGGTCTAGTAAAGTAGTCAATTGCTTAGGGACAATTTCATAACTCCTACCACCACTTTTCCACACTCGCTATACTAACTTTATTGCGTCTTTATCTAAACAGCCCCTAGTTTTTATTTACGTGCTCTTTATATTCTTGCAAACCTATCTAACAACACCTACAAAGTCATTCTAGTTTCATACTTGTTTTAGGTAAAGTGAACGTTAAGCATGCGTAGAGTTGCATCGGTGGTCGATAGAACTTGAGGGAATATTTGTTCTACCTTTAGCTCCTCGTTAGGTTCGACACTCTTACTTATCAAAAGAGGCTACAATTGATCCCCTATACTTGTGGGTTATCAGTGTGTTGGGGACACAAGAGACTCTTTGTTATTTGGTTGCAGGGTTGTTTGAGAGAGACCATCTTTATCCTACGCCTCCCACGAATTGATAAACCTTAGGTCATCCACTTGAGGAAAATTTGCTACTGTCCTACAAACCTCTGCACTTGGAGGCCTAACAACGTCTACAAGAAGAAGGTTGCGTAGTAGACATCAATGGCCTTGATGTTTCCTCAAGCCATGAAAATGTACTATAATTTGCTTGTCATCAATGCCTGCAAATCTCTATGTCTCTCTCAACATAGCAGATCATCATTAGACACTAGATCCTTCAATGGGAGCTTGAAAAATGCTTGCATTAGATCCCTCATTAGACACTATATGTTCATCACTAGGAGCATGTAAAATGTTTGCATCAAATCCTTCATTAGCGATCTATTCATTAGACACTTCAGGCTCAAGAACAACACGAGCTTGTATGTCTGCACTGGAAACTTGATTAGATACATTAGGTTCAGTCAGTTCAGTATTGATTGGGGGGTTATAAAATAAGCAGAAATTGGTTTCATTTTCTCATAGATTCCCTACATACAAGCAGCTTTACAACACCGTCAAGTTTAACTATTGGCTAGAAATTGAACAGTTGAATTAGATATAATCAGGGATGTTGATGTACCTGCTTGTTGCGCATGCTGCTCTTGCAAGCTGCGACTGTCCGTTTGCGCAAGCTCGATGCCATGCCCATGCTGCCGCCGCTGCCTCCCATGCAGGCTACACCCAGGGTTGGATCGTCATCTTCTTGTCCTTCCATTCGCTTGAAGCCCGACGAACAGCATCCAACGAGGGAGCGAGGAAGTGCTGTGTTGGTCTGTCCAGCGGCGGCTAGGTTAGGAGCAAACTAGACTGGAGGCTGGAGCCAACGAGAGGATATTTCCTGCTATCGATCGATATGGGAGGCGCTCGTTTGGGTCGCGAGCCTGCTATAGGGCCTGCCTGCACTTACATTATTGGCCCATCCAAATTGAAATGTTTTTCTTCACTTTTTTACATTGTCTGCTCGTGCGTTGGGACGAACAAAACTAGTTTGGGCCAACCTGGACGACTCAAACTAGGAGCACACGTTCCAGCCACCCGAGGCGGCTGCCCATACCATCCCCTATGGTGGCATCACCCCTTTTTGCGTGTATGATTGGGGTAGTGAAAAATATTCCAGTGGCACTTTTGATTACCCACAGAATGGTTGAATTGCTTGTTTCTATTAACTGAGTTCGCCAATATTGTGAAGGATGCCAGTCTTTTCATTCTATTGTAGACTGCTTAGATCTTGATATGCCAAATGTAATCGCATGAAATATATAGTAAAAGCTAGTGTGATGTGTGTGGCTACAACTAGTGTGACAACCCGTCCTCATATAACATATCAAGGACGCACCATCTTATCAGATTAACCATTCGACTTACCAATGCAGTGTGGGAAGAAAGAAGTATTGGGACTGCGTATCCAAGCAATTGATGCCATGGACTCCTTTGTAGAACCTTGTAAGCGAAAAAGAAGTTGCAGTGTGCCTGTATAAAGAGCTAGCGTAAGTTCAGTTACCTGCTTCTCGGAATTTTAGTTAGCCACTTATTGCAAAATTGTTCAATTACATTGTTTGGCTTAATTTAGTTTGCTACTTATTACATAATGCCATAGCCTGTTAATCCTATTATAGACTGCGCCTATCTATGTGTTTGATACTTACTGTTAAGAATTACCTGTTTGCGTGAACTTAAATAGCTACTTAAGCTCGTAGATAACTGGTCATATGTACTTATAGGGTGCAGCAGAATTCATGTGTAATTACATTCTGATACCCTGTTTGTTCAAATGGTTTGCTGTTATCACTTGTAGCACTAGTAATGTTTGCATGTTCATAGATAGACAACTGACAGGTTTATATGAGGGACACCGTCTTTTTAACTTATATATGTGTGTGTGTGTTGGAATCATTTTGCTTACATTAAAGAAATTTACAGATGTTTGTGTTGCTGGTAAACAGTACCGACTTATTACTGTAATACGTTGCCAAGAACTTGTTAGTTTTACTAGTTCATGTGTAATTAAATACGTTGCCAAAACTGGTTAGTTTTACTAGTTTGATGTTAGTTTCTTATGGCTCTTGCAACACTTTATTTATGATTGCTAACATTCAAGTTTGCAGGATCCAACTGAAACTCCGTTGGCACAACAGGTATGTTTTCAGAAACTTTCTTGTTTACCTGGTTTGCTGATGTAACTTGTTGCTATATTCATCTTACCAACTTCAAGTTTTCAGGATCCAATTGGAAGTCCAATTGCACGGCAGGTACATTTTCAAAAAAATATTTGTGTAACAGGTTTGCTGCTGTAACTTGTTACTCTAATCAAGTTACTGGCTACTCAACTTTTCAAGATCCAAGAGAAACTCCAATGCCACAACAGGTTCCTTGTGCAAAACTTGTTTGTTTAACTGCTTTGCTACTGCAACCGGTTGCTCTAATCACGTTATTGGCTACTCAACTTTTCAGGATCCAAGAGAAACTCCAATGCCACAATAGGTACCTTTTGCAAACTTGTTTGTTTAACTGCTTTGTTGTTGCAACTGGTTACAATGATGTTAATAACCTTTTCAGCATCCAATTGAAACCCCTTTAATTCCTTGTTTGTTTAATTGGTTTGCTGTTATAACTCCTAGTTGAGATGTTTTGCTAACTTCAACTTTTCGGAATCCAATCGGAACTTTAATGGCAAAACTGGTTAGCCCAAGATCAAAGAGTGAGGTCCCCATGGATGTTGTATCATCCCAAAGCAGTGGCACCGGCCCTATCGTGCATCATGAATTGCCAACTGCTGATGCTCTAGAGGCTAAACTATTGGTAGAAAGAGATTCTACTTCTGCACTTAGAGATGAAGTTGACATGTTGAGGAAGCAAACAACACAATCACAAGTAGTACTCAAGACAACCATTAAATATTTGGTGGATTTCAAAACGAAGCAAGCTGACACTGACCGCATTGTTAAGGTCCTAAAGGAAAGAATGGGCTATCTCCAACCGACGAGATGTACAAATTTTAAACGGGGGCTAAGTTCGTAACTTTCCCATATTTCAGACAGGCGCGTCCAAAAAACATGGTTCCCCGTACCTCTCCCTCCATTTTCCCATTCATACACCGTCCGCGCTAGAACACCATCCCCACACCAGCCTCCTCCGTCCGCCACCCCATCCATCACCGCCGTCCTCCACCCCATCAATCGCCACCGTCCTCCACCATGCCAGAGTGACTACTAAGACCACATCGTCCACTGCTAGAGATGGACGTTTCTCATCCACGACGGCGGACCAAGAGCCTTGCATCGCGTCCTCTTGCTTCATCGGCGCCATCGTCCTCTTTGTCGGGGCCGCTCACATCACCTTCTCATACACCGCAACGGGGCTTATCCCTTGATGCACCCGTCTACCGTTGCAGATCTGCTTCAATGCCACCGACAGCCATCGCACCCCTAATGCCTACACGGCGCCACAAGAGAGGTGGTACTTCATATCTGCTCAACTTTTTTATCTCAACCAGAAAATAGATTGTACCTTGGTTACTGTACTTTCTTTTCAGATCTTAGAGTTTACTTCTTAGTTTGAAGCAAACAATGGATGCTAAATAGCATTTCCGCGGTTTGCAGCTTTAAATCTGCCAAGGCACAATCATAATAGGGTTTAATTGATCATGTTGGTTCCGTGGTGGTTTCTTTAATCGAAATCGGAGGGGAAACCCTCTTTTGCTCAAAAAATGCTTAGGGTTTCCCCCTTTTATGATCACTATACGATCAGCATACGTGCTTCGTGTCATAATAGCACTGCTCCACCCATCAAGCTAAACAAGCTTAATTGTTCAAATACGAATCTGATATTATTAAAACAGAGTCGTTTAATTGGTCAGCTAGATGTTCCTAATTTAGTTTCGAAAATGCATGTACGCCGCTCGGGTGTGTATATACAGGGTGCCCATGGTGGGCCGCGGCCCACCCTGGGATTTTGGGTCGGCCCGGGCCCCGATTCCCCTCTGTTCTACTAAGCTACCAATCTATACTCGCCCCCAGCCGCCTGCCTCGCCAGTGAATTGCCGTCCCCGAACGGCATGACTCTAGGAGGAGATGCTGGACTAACAGGAGGTTAGGAGCCACTCGCCCAATAGCGTCACCGCTGCCCGGGCGCACCGCCGTGCCTACCTTGCCAGTTCGTTCAAGGCTCAGGCGTGCAGCAGCCACTAAGCCAACCCGATTTATCCTGAGATACGTCCTCAACACTCAGCAGCCACTCCTCATCACCCATTTTCTAATTGATTCATTACTCATTAGGCAGGACTGTCATTAGGGTTTGTTGTGTACTGAGTGCTACCTACACTTAATGGTTCAGACGTATTTCAGTAATCTTTAGCACCTGTAAAGTTCACATGGTTTCAAAATTCTGGCCCTAGGAACAAACACTAGTCATTTTAGATTGTTGATCATAGTGACATTGACCCAGATTACTATTACATGCCAGGTTTGTTGACAATTGTACTTGTCTTTCTCACTCATTTGATATAATATCCTATTATTCACGTTGATTAGTTGCAAACAATAAGTGTTAGACCAACTTGTTGATTAAGATTTTGGACGGTCTCTTACTGTAGTTACAATTCTGCATACTTGTCCTAGTAAGCTTACAAGTAATGATTGATTCACTACATCTATGCTTGCCTTGTCATATTTGTTGTCAATATTCTTTTAGGGTGGACCACCCTGTTTCAAAATACTGGAACCGCAGACATGAGTGAATAGTATTTCTCTGTGTGATCTCTTCCATCATGTGTGGGCAACAAACACTGCATTATATAGAAAGAAAGTGTCGTTTCTACCTTTTACATAGACTATGATCGTTTACATGGAATACAATCTGCCTACTTGGTTTGTGTCGCACTACCAGCACTCCACCCTTGAAGCTAAACATTATGCCACTCATAATTCCTTAGTTTATTTGTTCAAATGCGAATTTGATATGATTCTAATGTTCCTAATTCAGTTTTGAAATGTGTGTCTGCCTGTTATAGAGACATAAGAGGTTTGTATTTCTATGTGTGGTCTGGTCAGCATGATGGGGGTGAACTTTGCATATGCAGGGGTTTATAGGGAGACACTCTTCGAGTTGAATCTGCAATGCATTCCATAGATAATCTGACTACTTTTTATGTTCTCATGAATCTCGGATACTGAACAGCATCATAATGATTATGAGCTTGCGCGCATGAAAAGAATAAAGCAGAATAATGCCATGGCTATCAAACTTGGCATTAAGGGACTGAAATCAAGTCTGGATGCAATGCAATGCAAACACTCTCCACCTACAGATTCATGCTCAGAATATGATCCTAATAGTGATTCTGAGCTAGAGGGAGACCTAAGTCAATGTAGCTCCCTAGTGGAGGAGTCAGAGGCAGATGCCCTATCTTATTCACCCATCAAGGTGCTTGCTCTAACTTTCCAAGGTTATATTGGTCGCACATATCTTGCAACTGATGCTTTGCATTGCTTCTACTTTGTTGCATTGCCATTAGCTTAGTTTACACATCGTGTATGTGAATACGCCCTGCCTATCCATTTTCAGTACATATTCCATCTTTCATCATACCATATTTATCCATTCAAATGATGTGCTTGTGTATCAAACATTCAAAAGGAAGAGGGCGATTGCTGATTGCGGAGGAGTACGAGCAAAGTATTTGGAAAAGGTAGTGACACCTATTATATCAAATAGCCCATTAGGTGTAGTTGCAATATCACCTGACCCACAAAACACGGCCCCAACTCTAGCAGACTCTAGCCCTACTACACTAGTCATCTTTCATGGCCCAACTGCAGCAAACACTATGATGATGCCAGTTGACATAGCACCATCTCTACGACGCAAAACCCCCATTCTAGCAAAGAGTACACCAAATCCAGTTGCCAAATCCCTTTTCGAACGAGAGAGAGCCCCGATTGCAGCAAATAGGATCCCTATTCAATTTCTTCCCAATTTAGAAGACGAAGCTTATATTGTCGTCAACAACTTTGTGCGCATCTTTCCTTCATGGAAAGATTATACCGCAGATATAGAACAATTTCCAGTCTTCCTCTGCAGCTTACGTGTAAGTAATGTACTAATGTTATTCATGGTAATTATTACATATGTTTTTGATAACAGAAGATACAAGATTTCATTCTTTTAAATAGGCGAGGACCAAACTGGATAGTCAAGACGGGCAAGGGTTGGTTGCGCTTTTCAAGCACTCGTTGATGAAGTATCATTCCTACCTAAGGCAAGCGCACTTCGATGGCAAGCCTCTAAATGAAATTTCTGTAAAGTCTCCGGTGCTACAATTATCAGACAGTGACTGGAATAATCTTGTTACACATTGGCCTCGTCTGCAACATAAGGTACTATCTATGATATCACATCAAAATTTGAACTACATTTCTATATGTGCCTTACCGTCTCACTTGTACCAAAACTATTTGTAGAAGAAAATTCATTCTCAAGGGACCACAGAATCTCGCAACTATACTGCAGACTGCATTTCTCTTGTGAGTACCTCTTTCTCTGTATGACCGTACTTACTTTCATAGCTGGTTGATTATGTAGCATCGTTGAACATGTTAGCCTTGTTATCGTCCATTTGACGGACATTATAAGATCTATATGGACTCTTACATAAATTTAGAATCAACCCAATGCTTTTGAAGAGGTTTAGCTCTGCAGTCCTCTTGTAAGGACTGAACATCGACTATCACTGTACTTACATTAACAGCTACTCCCTCCGGCCCATAATATAAGAACGTTTTGTACAGTACACTAGTGTTCAAAACACTCCTATATTATGGGAAGAGAGATTGGTTCATTGTGTAGCATTCTGCATCCTATATCCCTTGCCCACCATTTACTAAAAAATATCAGATCTATATTTACCAAAAAGTTGAATACACAGACAATGCCATTGCAGAAGTGTAGCCCATTGCTCTTGTCAGTACATTTTGTCCTGTAACGCTTGTACTTCCAGGGATTGGTAGTTGATTATGTAGCATCAATCTGCATCTTATCTTCATTATCCTCTATCCCTTCCAGTATTATCATATCTATAATTACTCTCTACAAAATGTAGAGTACAGGCAATGCTTACGAAGAAGATTTTGTGCTGAAACTCTTGAGTTATCCTTCCCTTGACATGGAGAAGGGCATTATAAAGCCGGTGTTAACTGTTAATGTAAGTCAGTCCTTCTAAAGCCCTTATCCTCAACTGTTGTTTAATTTTCTCATACTCCCTATCATTAACTGCTGCTTAGTCTGTTGTTTCTATCAAAATGCATGTTCGCAACAACCGTAAGTTCCAAGTTTTACTTGTAAAACCAAATTCCTTATTCATACCGTGCACATTACTCAATACTCCCTATATGTATGCTTGTTTTTGTGGATCTATAATCCAGTGTGTGGTGAAGCAGCCCATGTTTGCACCTTGTCATCTCCTGTTTTATCTTACTGATGTGGCTGATGATATGAACAACATGCCATGCACATTAACCAAAATAGATACAATGATTGTCTTTGCCCTTCATCTATGCTTGTTATGTTGACATGGTAATCCAATAGTGTGGTGAAGCTCCCCGCATTATGAACAATGCCAAATTATGCTATTGATATTTTGAACTTACTCTTTATTTTCTAATTTCAAATTGGATGGAATTGACAGCACAGTTATCATCTTTGTTTATACATGTGCAAAACATGTCATATCTTTGCTTGTTTCAGGGTGATATGCCTGATGGCATGCACAAGTATGCTGAAGGCTATGAGACAAACCCAACATATATTGCAGCAAAGAAGGCAAAACATCTTGAAGATAGCGAGACAACCCCAAAGTCTTGTCTTGATGCAGTGTTCAAGTTACTTGAGACTAGCAGTCAGACAGGCTCACAGAATTTGCTGTCTGAATCAGTTCGACTTCTTCAGTCCCAAGTTCTAGCAGAAAGGCATTCTGCAACTCAACTTCGACTTGAAGTCCCATTTCTAAGAAAGATCGCGGAGAACACCAATGAGAACCTCATTGCTAAACAGCTACACCTGGAAGCTATGACCGACATGCTAGGCCGGTCTCACAGCCTTGCTCAGCAGCTTGCACAACAATTCCCGCGCAAGGCTAACCTCTCTTGAACTGTCTTGGAAGTGGTCTTGGTTGAGTATTATTTTGTTACGCTGCAATGGTGCCCAGTTTTTGTAATTTGCTTCTTGGTTGCGCTTTATGATCACTAGTGGCGAACTTCGATGCCTAGTGGATGTAATATACCATAAATCCTTTATTGTATAGTGTAGGTTTATTCTAAGTTACCATGTCGTAATTTCTTTATTGTATAGAGTAGGTTTGTTCTTAGTTCCTACTAGTTATTGCCATCATTTGCTATCTGAAAAAATGGGGCGAATCTGATGTAGTCGACCAGGCCGAAACATTCGCCTCTAACGGGCCTACTTTTTAGCGGACCACAATTGGGCCAACCTGCAACTTTCTTGGGCCTTAAAGGCCATTGGGGCCTTCACACTTTGCGCCAGGCCCACAACTTACATGGCCCTGTATTCGGGCCAAAGTTTAGTTGGGCCTTTAGTGGACCCAGCGCTTAGTTGGGCCCATGTAGCTTTGGGGCAATAATAGGCTAAATACTCTGCTGGCCTGACCTAGAAGAAACTGTGGGCCTTTAGTAGGCCGAAATGCATGTTGGGCCTCAATTTTCACTAGTCGTCGACGGGCCTTCAGCAGGCTGAAATGTATACTGGGCCTTTTTTGGCCCAGTTATATGACATGCCATTACCAGGCCGAAACATATCTCGGACCTTAGTTGGCCCACTGATATCATGGGCCTTTAAGAGGCCGAAAGCTTAGTAGAGGCATCAACGGGCCGAATTATATGACAGGCCTTTAACAGGCCCAAAGTCACATTGGGCTGAACTGTTGCCACCTTTATCACGAGCCGTTAGAGGGTCGGATGTCGTGTCGGACCATATATGGCCCATGGGCAGCACGGGCCATTCCCAGGCCGAAAGACACACTGGGCTGAAATGGGCCCATGTCTACATCGGGCCTCTAACAGGTCGAAATGTCACTGGGCCGTAATTGGGCCCAAATATTTTGCGAACAATTAATGGGCCAGATCTGGCTTCGGGCTGTAAATGGGCCATGTTTAAACACACCGTTATTGGGTTGGCCCACTAGTACTTGAGTAAATACTACGGGCCTTTGACTGGGCTGGCCTTTTTAACCTATATGGGCCTCTGCTGGGCCCTGCCACATGTCGACGTATCATAGGCATGTCTCCTCCATTGGACGGGTGACATCTGGCCCACCGAGGAGCCGACACGTGTTTCCTCCAGCCAATGATGATTTTACACGTGGAAAATCCCCATTGGTTCGGGCTGTTAACAGGTTATCGGATCCAAACCGAAAATCGATATCTTAACGGCGACCCGTTACGGTGGATGCCACATGTTGGTTACCCTTGATGAAAGCACTTCCATGATGTGCCATTTATTGTCATGGAAGTGGACACTTCCATGATGATAATTTTGGTATTGTCATGGAACACTTCTACGACAACACAAGTATGACTATCTTGATTCTGTCGTAAAATCGTCATGGATGTACATGCATGACAAAAACGTGACCTACTGTGACAAACACGTATCATCACGGAAGTGTATTTTTTTTGTAGTGAACCTCCACACAATTGGCCAAAAGCGCAACATTCATAAGTTTAGAGTTGATCACACGCAAACCCCATTGGCTTTTTGGACAACAGACTTGTAACATCCCAAATTTTCAATTTGGAATGTTATACATAAGATCATAATGCATAGCATATTTTTTTGCTTTTTGTCGATCCTAGAAATTTCACGCAACTCAAGGACCCTCGGAGAGAGCTGGAGATTTCGTAATTTTTCATATTTGAGTTTTTCTCAAGTTATGAAAAGAGGATCATTTGATTTTATTTATTTTATCTTCAATTATTTTTCCAATACCAAAAATAAGAGAGGGAATAAAACGACTTTCCCAAAATTTAGGAAAAATGAAGATTTAATAAATAAATCAAATTTTGGATTTTTCCGGAGTTTATTTGCCTTAGGGAAAAATGCGTGTTTTCAAAAATTGCATTTAGGCCCCGAGTAAAAGTTCATTTTGTTCGACTCATTTTTAGGAGTCGGGGGAAAATTTACTTTGTAATTTTTAGAGTTCGTTTAGATTTTCTTTTCCTTATTTTTCTTTCAGCGGCGTACTTATTTAAAAAAACGCAGCGCCCGATTGGGCCAAGGGCCCAGCCGAGCCGGCCCAGCCGCGCCCCCTCCCGCGCGCGCGCCCGCGCGCAGCCGCGCCGCCGGCGGCGGCCGAATCCGAGGAGGACTCCTCCTCCTCCTCTCCTTGCTTGCCCCCTCCCCCAAGCCACCCTCCCCCCCCCTTTAAATACCCAAGCCACCCCCCCTCTCCTCCTCACACCGCCCCACCGCCCCGCAGCAGCAGCAGCAGCGCCGCCGCCGCCGCTCGCGCCGCCGCCGCCCGCGCCGCACGCCGCCGCCACCGCGTCGCCGTCGCCCCGCGCCAAGCCGCCGCCCCGCCGGAGCCCCTCGTCGAGGTAGCCACCGCGCCGCGCCGCCCCTCGCCCGGTTCGGTTTTCTAATAAACCGTTCCGGTTTATTTTTCGATGTTTCGGTTTTCTTCAAAACCCTAGATCGGTTTTTATTTCCGGTTTTGTTGTTTAGCGAGCGTTCGCTGGACCGTTCGTCTTAACGAACGTGATCACCAGTTATTCTCGGTTAACGAACGTCCGTTCGTTTAACCATTCATCGTTTTCTTTTTAGTCGGATTTATTCGGCGATTTTCTGATCGCGATTTCAGATCCGATCTTCGTTCTAGTTTATCTTCTCGCTCGTTTATCCGAGTTGTTTTCTTCCGCGGTTTGTTTTCCATTGTTTTGTTCGGTTCGTTTTCTTTTGCAACCAGGGTTTTTAAGTTGAACTTTCTGGTTCGATCTTTCATTCGAGATTTACCTGTGCATTAGATGAGTACTTATTGTATGCTTGTTGTTCGTCTGCGATAGATCACCCGGAGTGCGCCGCTTGTTACTTCGAATCTCTAGGTTTCGCGGATCATCAGCAAGGCAAATAACACTTTGACCATACTTTTCTACTACCCAGTTTCTATGCATTAGATCAATCCTCAAACATTGCATGAGTAGGATCTAATTAAATTGTGGGATGGGAAGTAGATGAGGTAGTACCTATTACCTGTTTTACTTATGAAACCTTTGGGAGTTACTTCTGCGTTTGCTCATTATGCCATGCTATGCTAGTAGACGTGGATTGGGTGAGTGATATCCATGACAGAAGTGAGTTTGTTAATTAATGGTTTATCTAAGGTGGCAACTTAAATACACATCTGGGTGGATTGAGGCACCTGGTTTCTATCAGGACTTGCCTGTTTTTCTTTGGACCGCCACCCAGGCTCAAAGGGATCATAAGATATTTCATGCTAGTAACTTCCGTGTGCAGCCACAAGCCATTATGGGCTCTGGCATAGTTGACTAAGTCGTGCGAACTCTTATAGTGGTAGACTAGCAGATGAAGGGGATGTAGGTGTACCGGTCTACCCATCGTAAGGTGCTAGCGCTTCTGAAAGACTATGTCTCGGTCATCCGTTTCTCAAACACCATGTAGTGCGAGAAACCAAACGGAGGCGATCGAATCTTGTGGGGAAAAGTGCGCAAACCTCTGCAGAGTGTACAAACTAATCATGATTAGCCGTGTCCCCGGTTATGGACATTTTGAGTATCGAGTACTTGAATATCATGTGAATCTCAACATGTTACTCTAATTTAATATTGTTCGGTTTGTTAATGATTACTTTTAATTGGGATTGAGGATGCTGTCAACCATTCTCAATGTTTAACAACCACCATGATAGTTAAATAAAATTTATTCCTTTGCAGTAGGGAAAAATTGGCTTTATGCAAAAACGGTAACCATAGAGCTTTTCCACCAGCCATATATGCATATAGTATAGGCTTATCATTCATTATTCTCTATGTGTTACATTGCCAGCATATTCCATGTGCTGACCTGTTTTCGGGCTGCAACGTTTCATGTTGCAGACTTTTCAGACGACGAGTAAGGTGCTTTTAGGTCGTGGTTCTATACTCAGTGATGCCGTTGGAGTTGATGGACTCACTTATCTTCCAAGTCTTCCACTGTTATCGTTATTAGATGGCCTTAAGCCATATTTATTGTAATAAGTCCTCTTTTGGGACATCGATGTAATAAGTGTGTGATTGCTACTCTGTTATAAATCCTTCGAAGTACTGTGTGGTGTCAGCATTACTGATCCAGGGATGACACCTGAGCACAGAGACTTGACCATCTGAGGTCAGGTCGCTACAGAGATGGTATCAGAGCACACGCTGTCTGTAGGACACGACCACTAAGTTAAAGCCATAGATCACTATTCTCTTCTCACTTTCTAACTCCTCATCTTTTCTACTCTTTTAGGATGACGGACGCAAAGATCAAGTACGCTCAACCAGATGAAGGCACACCTTTTGGATTCCATTTGAAGGAAGTCACCAAGTACCTGAACATTAGACTACCAAGCTTCATCGGGACTTTCAACGCCACTCTGCCTGAAGAGGAGCGCTGGAAGATTCAAGCTCACGTTCCGGGAAGGACATTTGCACCAATCACGAAGCCCATAGATAGTGTTTTCAGTGCACCAACCTGGAGTCTGGGAAAGAGCATGGCAGCTCATATCACCATGGGACGCATTGGAGAAGTTTATCAAGAAGACCTCAAGGACACTATCTACCAGATTTGCGGACACCGAGATGAACAATGGGAGATAGTCAGCACCAAGAAAGATAGATCCATTGCAGGTTTCATCCAAGAGCTAAACCAGCACATTCGATGCCAGGAGAACCAGATGTGCAATGATATGATAGAACTGAAGAATGCGAAGGGAAGGATCATCGAACTTGAAGGAGAGCTGAAGTCTACACGCAAAGACTACATGGACGAGATCGTAGCTGTAGTAAGGCACAATAGCGATCTTAAGAGAGAGATTGAAGAACTCAAGGGGAAATTAGCGCTCAAGAATGAAGACAAGTACGTCAACTGTCCGAGCAACTACATCATCATCAACGACACCGATTCGGATCCAAGTGAACCCGACTTTGAAGACGAAGCTGGAGCAGACATCATGGAGTCTTCCACCGATTCAAATTAATAGATGACCCCCCCCCCCCCCCCACATATTAGTAGTATTCCCTCCATGTAAACATTATAGTTCAAGCACTTTTGCGATAGTTAGACCGTTGTATGCCCTTTGTTTGAATTGAATGAAGTGATTTTGTGTGCATTTGTCTCATGTGCATTTGGGTAGTGTTTTCTCCTTAGACCTCACTCTATTCTTAAATTCTCGTCTTTTCTAAACCCTTCAGATGCCTCCGAGACGTGACAATGGATTCGTTTTCCCGCCAGAGATCACTCAGTTGATTCAGCAGCAGAATACCTTGATTCAAACATTGGTACAGAACCAAGGCAACAACAACAACAACCCACCACCACCACCTGCGGATCACTTGACTCGTTTCCTTAGGCTGAATCCTCCGGTGTATTCCAGTAGCACCGAGCCGATTGTAGCAGATGATTGGCTCCGCAAGATAGGCAGGGAGTTGACCACTGCAGGATGTACAGATGGTGAGAAGGTGAAGTTTGCTGCACATCAGCTTGACGGACCCGCAGCAGCATGGTGGGAGAATTTCACAGCCACTTACCCTGTAGACACTCTCACATGGGATCAGTTTCAGCAAGCTTTCCGCACTGCCCATGTTTCAGCAGGAGCTATGGCCATGAAGAAGCGTGAGTTTCGCAACTTACGCCAAGGAGGAAGGACAGTTGGCCAGTATGTGGATGATTTTAGTAAGTTAGCACGTTATGCCCCAGATGATGTTGCTACAGACGCAGCTAAGCAGGAGAAGTTTCTGGAAGGACTGAATGATGAGTTAAGCATCCAGTTGATGGTAGCAAGTTTCAATAACTACCAGGAGTTGGTAGACCGTGCCATCATGATTGAAGGGAAGCAACAACAGATTGAGAATCGCAAGAGGAAGTATGGGAAGGGGAAGTATAACTCTGGAGCCCAGCAGAAGCCCCGTTATACCCCTAAACAGGGAGTTCAGTTTCAGCATACCCATGGAGGAGGTAGTTCGCACAACCATAATGGCCACAAGAATGGTAATGGGAATGGAGGAAGCAACGGCCAGAACCGGACCACCCCATCAACCCCAGCCAAGAAAGACCTGAGCCAAGTCACCTGTTACAAGTGTTCCAAGACCGGATGTCGGTGTCAAAACCGGCGGATCTCGGGTAGGGGGTCCCGAACTGTGCGTCTAGGCGGATGGTAACAGGAGACAAGGGACACGATGTTTTTACCCAGGTTCGGGCCCTCTCGATGGAGGTAAAACCCTACGTCCTGCTTGATTAATATTGATGATATGGGTAGTACAAGAGTGGATCTACCACGAGATCAAGGAGGCTAAACCCTAGAAGCTAGCCTATGGTATGATTGTTGTAATGTATGTTGTCCTACGGACTAAAGCTCTCCGGTTTATATAGACACCGGAGGAGGCTAGGGTTACACAGAGTCGGTTACAATGGTAGGAGATCTACATATCCGTATCGCCAAGCTTGCCTTCCACGCCAAGGAAAGTCCCATCCGGACACGGGACGGAGTCTTCGATCTTGTATCTTCGTAGTCTTGGAGTTCGGCGGATAATGATAGTCCGGCTGTCCGGACACCCCCTAGTCCAGGACTCCCTCAGTAGCCCCCGAACCAGGCTTCAATGACGATAAGTCCAGCGTGTTTATAGTCTTCGGCGTTGCAAGGCGGGTTCTCCCTTCAAATTCCATGTACCTGCCGAACAGTGTCCGGCTTCATCTTGAATACTGTGTTCCTCGGCTTCTACGCCAAATAATGGCCTTCTTCCACGTGTCGCACGAATGCGAAAAGCCAGGGTGTCTTTTGCATTTCACCCCCTAATTGTGCGAGCCGTCCGCCTATAAAAGAGGCAAGAATCCAGATCCAAACCACACCGTCTTCCTCCCACAAATACTCCATCGAAGCGCCTTTGACCTAGCAATCCATTCCATCATGGATCGTCAACGCGGCTCTTCTTCACGTGCTCCCAGCCCACCGCCGGGGAATTGGAGGAGGTGCTCTATTTCGCACAACGAGCTAGTGAAGCTCCAAACGGGGGGATTTCTCCCTCCGGCCTTCATGGTCCCAGTCCGGGCCGGACTGGTTACTTATCAAGGTGGGAGGCAGGCGGAGGAAACTCCAAGCCCCAATAAGGGGGAGCGAGTATGCTTTGTCCCCTATCTGATAAGGGGACTCGGATTTCCAATACATCCGTTCCTCCGCGGGCTCCTGAAGTTCTACGGACTCCAGCTCCACCACCTCACGCCCGCCTCTATCCTGCATATCGCGGGCTACGTAGCTCTTTGTGAGCTATTCCTGGGCATCGAGCCCCATTTCGCATTGTGGAAGAGGTTGTTTTGCCTCGTACCCCGTTCTCACGGGGGGTCCATATATCAAGTGGGCGGCGCCGAAATATGGCGCATCGCCGGGACCGGATACCTATCCGGTACTCCCAAGAAGGCGTCCGAAGACTGGCCCTCGGAGTGGTTTTATATAGGAGACGCTCCGCTGCCAGACCCAGTCCGGATCGGCCTCCCGGAGTTTAGTACTACTCCCTTGAAGAAACGCCTCAGCTGGCGCCCGCGGAGCCCCCGATTGGAGGAAGACAAGAGCGTCCATTACTTGATGGGCCGGATAAGATTAATGGCCCATTCCGGTTTGACCATGATCGGAGTCATGGCGACATGCATCAAGCGAGGGGTACAGCCACTGCAATATAGAGGCCACCCCATGTGGGATTTCAACAGGGAAGACGATGCCACCCGGCACGGCCGCAAAGGGCCGGATTCGACCGAGGATCTGGTAAAGATCCTGTCCAGCCTGTACAAGGGGGAGAAGGAGGATTTCCTTCGAACGAACCCTTTGAATGGGTTTTCCATGATCAACCCTAGAGGATGGGTAAGTGAACACCTTGAAGGGCTCAACCCATGCTTTCGAAGTTTAAGCTTCTTACATTATGTCTTCGGCGCAGGAGCTACGCCGGACTATGGAGGACATGGTGAGTCCTGCTCCGCAACCCGAGGATCCAGAAGGATCCCTGGATCCGGCCTCCGAAGAGGACCCGGACATCGAGGTGGAGCTGATCGACGGGGTGTATCACCAGCTTAGCATAGATAATGCCTTGGTTGCCATTACGGCGGACTACCCCGGACTAAGTCCGGCTTCCCAGGTGACCGTGACCAAAGCCCGGACACCATTATCTCTTCTCTGCCCATTTCTAACCCTCACGAACGATGGTATTTCGCAGGAAGTGCCTTTACGGCAGGAAGCCGAGCCCGCGGCGGCTGGCCAACAGAGGCCAGTCCGGACCAGCAGGCGGAAAAGGAGCGCGGTGCGGGCGGAAACGTCGCCACAAAGGTATAGCTCGTATTTGAATTTTCAAAGCAACGTTCCGAGGAAACGCCTGAGTGCTCATGATCTTTGTAGGAGAAAAAGCGCTCGCCGAACTGCGAGCGCAGGAATTGCCGATCCGACCAACACCGGCCAGGCTCCAGCGCCCGGCCTGGAGGGGGAGGCAAGCGCAAGACGCGAGCCGGATCCTTCTCCAACGGAGGATACCGACAGACTGTCCGCCACCAAGTCTGAGGTGGAGAGCGCCATGAACCATAGGCGCCGCCGGACAGTTTTTCGTGAAGCGTGCTTTTCCCCTGAGGCATTGGATGCCTTTAACGCAGGGGACACGCATCTCCGTGCCGCTCAAAATGGCTTTACCAGAGCCACGGAGCAGTATGTGAAAGACACACGGGTAAGGGAATTTCAATGGTTGTATATACCAGTAGCCCCCGAGACTTAAAGTAGTTATGCTAACTGATTTAAGGATCATTTGAAAATGCAGGCACTTACCGAGAAGAACGCCCAGCTGTCTCGGGAGCTGCAAGATTGCAAGGCCCAACTTGAGGCCGCACTTGCTGCCGCAGGAGGAGACGCAAAGACCCCTCCTGGTAACACATTTTTATTAATAAATATAAGCGTTGTGCGGCATGCGCGCGAGTCTAATAAGAACACTGCAGGTACCGCCGGACAAGATCCGGACAGGCAAGCATTGCTGCGCCAGCTAAAGGCTGGTGAGAGTGTGTTGAACAGGGTTCAGCAGGAAAGGAACAAGCTCCAGGATGCCAACGCCAAGCTCGGAGAAGAGCTGAAAGGCGTTCGGGCCGAGCTGTCTGGCTCCGTTAAGGAGAATAAGCGGCTTCGTCGCGGCATTTATAGTAAGTGCTTGAGCGAACTCTTTTGAAAAGAAGAGTTCGGCGAGGAAGTATTTTGACATGATATGTCTTGTAGGTATACTCACGGGTCGTCCTGCAGAGGAGATGCCCATATCAACGGGTGATCAACTTCCCGAACTGTTGCAGCTACTCGAACGAGTTCGGCAGGTAATGAGCGGCGTCGTTCAGGCTTTATGGCCAGCCCTCACCCTACCCGAGGACCTCGGGGAGCTTGCGGAGAAGCTGCAGGGAGTGCGGCAGCGCTTCCGTTTGTGGAAGATTTCGGCTTGCCGTCAAGGTGCCAGGGAGGCTTGGGCCATGGTGAAGACGCGGTACAAGAAGGCGGATCCCAACCACATGGCCGAAGTTGGACCGGTGGGCCCCGATGGGAAGGAGATCCCTGTGAGTTTAGTATACAGCCAAGTAGAGTTGGCTGCTAAATTTTCCCAACGGGACTGTAAACTAGACAGCCTGTTAGACGGGATTGAGGAGGAATACAATTAGTAAATTTGACAATGTATGTTATCCTTTAAAGTGACATGTGAAATGCCTTCTAGCCGGATTGTAGATCGTTTGTCTTTGCCGACCTTTTCGCTTCGACCTCGGGACCCTAGAGTCCGGAGTGTATCCGAATACCTCTTTGGTTAAGAAACAACCATGGTATGCATGGAGACCAGGCGTAGGGGTCATTAGTGCTTTATCAGACAAGTGCCCAACTAGTTATGTTATATTACATGGTTAGTAAGAAACATCTTCCAGGGAGAATAGTTCCGTTAAGGGTTCCTTTCCCTGGGAATCATGCCCTAAAGTGCATGTCCGGACTGCGAAAAAAGCAGAAAAACATCTAGGGGCAGATAAATAAGTAGGTAAAAAGTCATCTTTCAAGTCACCGACCGAATATTCCCTTAAGAACGCTAGCTTTCGGCTTCACCCAGTCTGAGGTACACATCCGGCTGACCCGGCAGTAACAATCACAGAGGTGCTCCCTTTACCTCCTAGCCGAACAATCGGGAACGTAGGGGTAAGCACAGGAGCCAGGCAAACCAGCTTGGCCAAAACTTAAGTCATATCGATGCATATAATGGCGAGTAAAAGGTACATGTGGAAGCTTGACACATGTGTTGGGTATGAAACCCGTATAATTAAGCTTCTGTAAAAGAAGCCCCCAGGAATAATGAGTGCGGATGGCACATCATGCTTATGCAAAAAAGATGCGAAAATAGGCCCGTAAGGGCTTTTAAATAAAAAGGCATAAAAAGAGAAATTAAAGACAGCCGAAGTGTAAAAGTTTGAACTAGGGAAGGGGACGAACTCTTAGTCCGGTGCTAGGCATAGAATCGTCGGAGGCGGGCTGCGTTCCATGGGTTCGGCTCTAGTCGGTTATCTGACGCATTTCGTAGACGGTATGCTCCGCCGGTCAGGACTTGATCGATAATGAAGGGACCCTCCCATTTGGGCTTGAGCTTGTCCTTTTTCTTGTCCGGCAGGCGTAGAACTAGTTCGCCAACATTGTAAGTCTTGGCCCGTACTTCTCTGCTTTGATATCTTCGGGCCTGCTGCTGATAAAATGCGGAACGAGCCTTCGCGACGTCATGTTCTTCCTCCAATGTGTCCAAGCTGTCCCGTCGATCAAGCTCGGCCTCTCTTTCCTCATACATGCGCACTCGAGGTGAGTCATGAATAACGTCACAGGGCAAGACTGCCTCTGCACCGTATACCATAAAAAATGGTGTGAATCCGGTAGTACGGTTAGGCGTTGTCCGCAGCCCCCAGAGTACGGAGTCGAGCTCCTCGACCCATTGTGTGTCGGATTTAGTAAGTGACCTCACTAGTTTGGGTTTGATGCCGCTCATTATTAGACCATTTGCTCTTTCCACTTGACCATTGGTTTGAGGGTGATAGACTGAAGCGTAGTCGAGCTTGATGCCCATATTTTTGCACCATGACTTAACCTCGTCGGCTGTGAAGTTCATGCCGTTGTCTGTGATGATGCTGTGGGGGACTCCGTAACGGTGTACCACCCCTGATATAAAGTCTATCACTAGTCCGGACTCTGCCGTTTTGACCGGTTTGGCCTCTATCCATTTGGTGAATTTATCCACCATGACCAATAGGTACCTTTTCTTGTGGGTTCCCCCTTTAAGGGGTCCAACCATGTCAAGCCCCCAGACCGCGAACGGCCAGGTAATGGGTATGGTTTTGAGGGCGGTGGGTGGCATATGGCTCTGATTAGCAAAGAGCTGACAATCAACGCATTGCTGGACCAAGTCCTGCGCGTCTGCCCGAGCCGTCGGCCAATAAAATCCTGTACGGAATGCCTTTCCTACAAGGGCCCGGGCTGCTGCGTGGTGTCCGCCTAGTTCGGCATGAATTTCAGCCAGGAGGTTCCGCCCTTCTTCTTCGGAGATACACCTCTGAAGGACTCCGGTGGTACTTTTCTTATAAAGTTCTCCCTCATGGACCTTGTAGGCCTTCGATCGCCGGACTATGCAGCGGGCCTCATTTTGGTCTTCGGGAAGTTCCTGCCTAAGTAAGTAGGCTAGGAAAGGTTTTGTCCACGCGGCGATTACTGCCATTATGACGTGGGCTGAGGGTGTTATGTCATCTGCCGAATCACCGGTTGGTGCGGTTTTCTCTGGTTTGCCACTACCGGGCTCCTCTTCCCATAGTACGGATGGCTTGAAGAGCCGTTCCAGGAAGATATTAGGAGGGACGGCATCACGCTTCGCACCGATGCGTGCCAGTATGTCGGCCGCCTGGTTATTATCTCGAGCTATGTGATGGAATTCCAGTCCTTCAAACCGAGCTGACATTTTTAGGACAGCGTTGCGATATGCTGCCATTTTCGGATCCTTGGCGTCAAAGTCTTCATTTATTTGGGATATTGCAAGGTTTGAATCCCCGCGCACCTCTAGGCGTTGAATGCCCATGGAGACTGCCATCCGGAGACCATGTAACAGGGCCTCGTATTCGGCTGCATTGTTGGAGTCCGTGTACATTATTTGAAGTACATACTGGACTGTATCTCCGGTTGGGGACGTCAGTACGACGCCAGCCCCTAGTCCGGCCAACATTTTGGAGCCGTCGAAGTGCATAGTCCAGTTGGAGTATGCACCGTACTCTTTAGGGAGTTCGGCTTTGGTCCATTCGGCGACGAAGTCAGCCAAAACTTGTGACTTTATAGCTCGCCGGGGTTTGTAAGTTATGTCGAATGGTAAGAGCTCAATGGCCCATTTTGCAATCCTGCCCGTTGCGTCGCGGTTATTTATAATGTCATTGAGTGGTACCTCAGAGGCCACTGTTATCGAACACTCTTGGAAGTAGTGCCGGAGCTTTCGGGACGCCATGAACACCGCATATGCTATCTTCTGATAGTGTGGGTAACGGGATTTGCAGGGGGTTAACACAGTGGATACATAGTACACTGGTTTTTGAAGAGGGAATTTATGCCCTTCTGTCACTCGTTCGACGACGAGGACCGCGCTTACAACTTGATGCGTTGCTGCGATGTATAACAGCATTGGTTCGCCCAGAGTGGGCGCAGCCAGGACCGGATTTGTTGCCAATATGAACTTTATTTCTTTGAGTCCGGCAGTGGCAGCATCCGTCCACTCAAAGTGTTCGGTGCGCCTGAGGAGGCGATAGAGGGGCAACGCTTTTTCTCCTAGACGGCAGATAAAGCGGCTTAAGGCTGCCACGCATCCTGTTAGTTTTTGTATTTGTTTGAGGTCTTTTGGAATATCCAACTGTGACAGAGCTCGGATTTTAGCCGGATTCGCTTCAATTCCTCTACCGGATACAATGAAGCCCAGCAGCTTTCCGGCTGGTACGCCGAAAACGCATTTTTCCGGATTCAGCTTGATGTCATATGCTCTGAGGTTGTCGAATGTGAGCCTCAAATCGTCTACTAAAGTTTCGACGTGTTTTGTTTTGACGACTACATCGTCTACGTATGCCTCGACTGTTTTGCCGATCTGGGTGGCCAGACATGTTTGAATCATGCGCTGATATGTTGCGCCGGCATTTTTAAGTCCGAAGGGCATCGTGTTGAAGCAGAATGGTCCATATGGAGTGATGAATGCCGTTGCGGCTTGGTCTGCTTCCGCCATCTTGATTTGATGATAGCCAGAGTATGCGTCCAGGAAGCACAACGAATCGTGCCCTGTTGTAGCCTCGATAATTTGATCGATGCGGGGGAGAGGGAAGGGATCCTTTGGGCAAGCCTTATTGAGGTCTTTAAAATCGACACAGAGGCGCCAGGATTTATCCTTCTTTGGTGCCATCACCAGGTTTGCTAGCCAGTCCGGATGTTTGATATCTCTAATGAATCCGGCTTCCAATAGTTTGGCTAGCTCTTCTCCCATTGTCTGTCATTTGGGTTCGGAAAATCGTCAAAGAGCCTGTTTGACTGGCTTAAATCCTTTTAGGATGTTTAGGCTGTGTTCTGCCAACCTGCGTGGGATTCCGGGCATGTCCGAAGGATGCCAGGCGAAGATATCCCAATTTTCCCGAAGGAATTCGCGCAGTGCGGCGTCTACTTCGGGGTTCAATTGTGCCCCGATGGAGGCCGTCTTTGTTGGGTCCGTTGGATGGACCTGGAATTTTATTATCTCATCTGCTGGTTTGAAGGAGGTGGACTTGGATCTTTTATCGAGTATCACATCATCCCTGTTCACCGTAGAGCACAGCGCGGTGAGTTCTTCTGCCGCTAAGGCTTCGGATAGTGCCTCGAGGGCTAGTGCGGCTGTCTTGTTTTCGGCGCGGAGTGCTATGTCCGGATCACTAGCGAGAGTGATTATTCCGCTGGGCCCAGGCATTTTGATCTTCATGTACCCGTAATGAGGTACTGCTTGAAAAATTGTGAATGCCTCTCGTCCTAATATGGCGTGATACCCGCTGCTGAACGGGGCCACCTGGAACGTGACTTCTTCGGATCTGTAATTGTCCAGAGAGCCGAACACCACATCGAGTGTGATTTTTCCGGTGCAGCGCGCTTCCCAGCTAGGGATTATTCCTCTAAAGGTTGTGCTGCTTCGCTCAATACGGCTCCAGTCGATTTCCATTTTTCGCAGAGTTTCCTCGTAAATGAGGTTTAGTCCGCTGCCGCCATCCATGAGGACTTTTGTCAGTCGAAAGCCGTCCACTATGGGACTGAGTACCAGTGCGGCTGGAGCTCTGGTTGTTTGGAATTTAGGCTCGTCGCTGGCGTTGAAGGTAATAGCTGTGTCGCTCCATGGATTTGCTGTTGCTACTTGGTAGACTTCGGCGAGTTCGCGGATTGTTTGCTTTCGCATATTGTTTGATGCGAAGGTCTCGAAGACTGTTGATATCGTGCTGGTATTGTTGGAGTGGTTTCCCGGAGCTAGAAGCTCTTCGCCACTTTTGGCCACCTGCCGTAATATCCAACATGCTCGAAGGCTATGTGTTGGGACGGCCCCCTCTGTACTATGAAGCTTACAGGGTCCATTGAGCCATTCCTCCAGTACGGTTCCGTTTCCCTTATTGGGTTTTTGTTTTTTCATTTTTGCATCTGGGGCCTGAGTGTAAGGCGCCCTTTTGCTGCGGACTGGGTTTGGGGCCGGATTATCCCAAAATTGATTTTCGGTTTTCCGGAAGCTCTCCATCGCACAGTACTTCCGTACTATGGATGCTAGATCGGTGAAGTGCGTAATTTTGCGGCGATCAATGGCGTTGAGTATTCCCTTGTCCGTGCAGTTATTGCAGAAGATTGATATTGCGTTTTCCTCTCGGCAGTCCTTTATCCTGTCCATAACCAGGAGGAATCTGGCCCAGTAATGATGTACTGTTTCAGTAGGCTCTTGCCGTATTAGAGATAGATCGCATATGTCTGGGCGGGTGGGTGGAATAAAATCCGGATCCCTGCCCATCTTGGGGCTCAAAGGCCGAGGGGTTTCCGAATTCGGAAGCTTGGTTTGCTGGACACAATCCAGCGAGTCCGGGGCGATGCATGATTTTAAGTTCAATGCTCGATCAAAGTCCGTCCCTCCGCGGGGATCCGGCATGGAGGGTTCGGGAATCCAGACACGAATTGTTTTCAACACAGGCAAAGAGTTGCCGTATTGCTCCTCTACCACTGTGATGTGGTGGGTGGCCTGGGGAGAGTTAATCTCTCTCAGATCGGTTTTAAGCCCAATCTGGTTGTAGTCCATAGCGACTCCCAGGGCAGCGATGCGATCCAAGAGCTCATTAACAGATGAGAGCTCTATTGGGTCCAACTATTCGGCAGCTTTAGGGCTGACGCGAAGATTGCTTCTAACGACTTGCGAAGTCATTGTCAAGTGGCGGCCGGACAGGCGGTCATAAGAAAACCACCAAGCCGGATAGTTTGGCCGGCGGCTAAGGCCCCTTCGGCAAAAACACCGTCTTTGAAGACGGGTGGAGGCATCCGCTCTATCGGTGACGACACAGAGGAACTCTCAATGAAAGCACCAATGTCGGTGTCAAAACCGGTGGATCTCGGGTAGGGGGTCCCGAACTGTGCGTCTAGGCGGATGGTAACAGGAGACAAGGGACACGATGTTTTTACCCAGGTTCGGGCCCTCTCGATGGAGGTAAAACCCTACGTCCTGCTTGATTAATATTGATGATATGGGTAGTACAAGAGT
The DNA here is from genome assembly GCA_963921465.1 of Triticum timopheevii. Classification (NCBI taxonomy): domain Eukaryota; kingdom Viridiplantae; phylum Streptophyta; class Magnoliopsida; order Poales; family Poaceae; genus Triticum; species Triticum timopheevii. Next base: position 121,408,189 of record OY997270.1, read on the forward strand.
GGATCTACCACAAGATCAAGGAGGCTAAACCCTAGAAGCTAGCCTATGGTATGATTGTTGTAATGTATGTTGTCCTACGGACTAAAGCTCTCCGGTTTATATAGACACCGGAGGAGGCTAGGGTTACACAGAGTCAGTTACAATGGTAGGAGATCTACATATCCGTATCGCCAAGCTTGCCTTCCATGCCAAGGAAAGTCCCATTCGGACACGGGACGGAGTCTTCGATCTTGTATCTTCGTAGTCTTGGAGTCCGGCGGATAATGATAGTCCGGCTGTCCGGACACCCCCTAGTCCAGGACTCCCTCACCGGACATTATGCAAATGAATGTCCCGAAGGCCAAGGTGGAAATGGAAGCTCTGGAAAGAAGCCAAACCCTTTCAACAGGGGACAGGTGAACCACATTGATGTGGAGGAGGTTGAAGATCAGCCCGATGCAGTAATTGGTAAGTTTTTGGTTAAGTCATTTACTGCACTTGTTCTTTTCGATACTGGTGCATCGCATTCATACATATCAAGGGGATTTGTAGAAAAGTATAGCCTGCCTACTCAGATTCTTAAAACCCCTATGCTAGTAAGTTCACCAGGAGCAGAGTACATGGCCAGACAAGGATGTTTTCAAGTGCCATTGAGTATAGGAAGGCATGTATTCCCAACGGATTTGATCATTCTGGAATCCCAAGGTCTGGATGTGATTCTCGGTATGGATTGGCTGTCGATGTATGGAGGAAACATCGATTGCGCAAGTAAAATGATTTTGCTCACGACGCCAGAAGGAAGAAGGATCAAGTATGTATCACGACATGGACCAAATAGAAATCAAGTAAATTCCTTATCAGGAGTTGTGCAGGAAGAGGTACCAGTGGTGAAGGAATACCCTGATGTATTTCCTGAGGAATTGCCCGGAATGCCACCGGATAGAGACATTGAGTTTTTGATTGAGCTTTTTGCCAGGTACAGGCCCAATATCGAAGCGACCATACAGGATGCCCGCACAGGATTTGGCGGAAATCAAGAAGCAGATTAAGGAGCTATTGGATAAAGGTTATATACGCCCAAGTTCTTCGCCTTGGGGATCACCCGTACTTTTAGTAGAGAAGAAGGATGGATCGTTAAGGATGGTTGTTGATTACCGTGGATTGAATGAAGTAACAATCAAGAACAAGTACCCACTACCAATGATAAATGATCTGTTTGATCGTTTGCAAGGAGCTAAAGTGTTTTCCAAGATCGATTTGCGATCAGGGTACCATCAGTTGAAGATCCGAGAGCAGGACATACCTAAGACGGCATTCACCACCAGATATGGACTGTATGAGTATACCGTTATGTCATTTGGACTGACTAACGCACCTGCCTATTTCATGAACCTGATGAACAAAGTGTTTATGGAGTTTTTGGATAAGTTTGTCGTGGTGTTCATTGATGATATTTTGGTTTACTCGAAGAATGAAGGAGAGCATAAAGAACATTTGCGATTGGTTTTGGAGAAACTAAGGGAACATCAGTTATATGCCAAGTTCAGCAAATGTTAGTTTTGGCTAAAGGAAGTTGGATTTCTTGTACATGTTATATCCGGAGAAGGTATAGCAGTTGACCCCACAAAGGTTGAGACGGTAACCGAATGGGAAGCACCAACGACAGTTGAAGAGATCCGGAGTTTTCTTGGACTCGCAGGATACTACCGGAGATTCATTGAGAATTTCTCAAAGATTGCAAAGCCTATGACGGAGTTGCTGAAAAAGGATACCAAGTTCAATTGGGCTGAGGATTGTGAGGCTAGTTTTCAGGAGTTGAAGAAAAGATTGGTTACCTCACCAGTGTTAATTTTGCCAGATCAGACCAAGGATTATGAGGTATATTGCGACGCTTCACGTCGAGGACTTGGAGCAATGCTTATGCAGGAAGGAAGAGTTGTTTCGTATGCTTCACGACAACTGAAGCCTCACGAATTAAATTATGCCACACATGATTTGGAGTTAGCAGCCGTAGTGCATGCATTGAAGACATGGAGACATTTCCTTATTGGAAATCATTGTGAGGTGTACACGGATCACAAGAGTTTGAAGTACATTTTTACGCAGAAGGAGTTAAACCTTAGACAAAGGAGATGGTTGGAGCTCATCAAGGATTATGATATGAGATTGCATTATCATCCCGGAAAAGCTAATGTAGTAGCTGACGCATTGAGCCGCAAGAGCCATGTCAATACGCAATTGACCGGAGAAATACCAAAGGAGTTAGCAGAAGATCTTCGTGAGCTATGTTTGGAAATAGTTCCGAGAGGCTATGTAGCAGCATTGGAGATTCAGTCTACCTTGATGGATAAAATCAGAGAAGCTCAGAAAAATGACAAAGAGATTGCGGATATAAAGAAGAAAATGAGAGAAGGAAAAGCAAAGGGATTTCATGAGGATGAGCACGATACCCTATGGTTTGAGGACCGTGTTTATGTGCCAAATGACCCGGAGATCAGGAAGTTGATTCTGCAAGAGGCACATGATTCACCCTATTCAATTCACCCAGGAAATACCAAGATGTATTTGGATTTGAAGGAAACATTCTGGTGGACCGGAATGAAGAAGGATATTGCGGAGTATGTAGCAGTTTGTGATGTATGTCAGAGAGTGAAGGCAGAACATCAGAAGCCAGCAGGATTGTTGCAACCATTGCCGATACCCGAATGGAAGTGGGATAAACTAGGCATGGATTTCATCATGGGTTTGCCAAAGACTCGTTCAGGCTATGACTCGATTTGGGTTATAGTCGACCGCTTGACGAAGGTAGCTCATTTCATTCCAGTCAAGACTACCTATAGCAGTGCTAAGTTGGCAAAGATATACATGACCAGAATCGTGTGTTTGCACGGAGTTTCGAGGAGTATCATATCAGATAGAGGAACCCAATTTACCTCAAAGTTTTGGAATCAGTTGCATGAAACTTTGGGAACCAGGCTAGAATTCAGTACAGCTTTTCAACCACAGACAGATGGACAGACTGAGAGAGTCAATCAGATTTTGGAAGATATGCTGAGAGCTTGTGCACTAGATTATGGATCTAGTTGGGACGATAACTTGCCGTATGCGGAGTTTTCTTATAACAACAGTTACCAAACCAGCTTGAAGATGGCACCTTTCGAAGCTTTATACGGAAGGAGGTGCAGGACACTGTTGTCATGGGACGAAGCTGGAGACCGTCAGTTGTTTGGACCAGATTTGATTAAGGAGTCTGAACAGAAAGTTAAGTTGATTCGCGATAGGCTCAAGGTAGCCCAGTCCAGACAGAAGAGCTATGCAGATTCAAAACGCAAGGAGATAGAATATGAAGTTGGAGACAGAGTTTATCTTAGAGTATCCCCACTTCGAGGAGGGAAACGCTTTGGAGTTAAAGGAAAATTAGCACCACGTTTCGTTGGACCGTATAGAATCTTGCAACGCATGGGAGAAGTCGCTTATAAGTTGGAATTACCAGAAGGGCTGTCAGGAGTTCATGACGTATTCCATGTTTCTCAGCTGAAGAAATGTCACGCCGAGATTGCAGAGGTACCGCTAAGAGATATAGTGCCACTTGAAGCAATTCAGTTGAAGGATGATTTAACATATGAGGAAAAACCCATCAAGATTCTCGAACACGCCAACAGGGTTACTCGCAGCAAGGTTATCAAGTTTTGCAAAGTTCAGTGGAACCACCACTCAGAGGATGAAGCCACCTGGGAGGGAGAAGAAGATTTGCTCAAGGACCACCCTCACCTATTTTCTAGCCAGCCCGAATGTCGAGGGCGAGATTCATCTTAAGGGGGGTAGGTTTGTAACATACCAAATTTTCAATTTGGAATGTTATACATAAGATCATAATGCATAGCATATTTTCTTGCTTTTTGTCGATCCTAGAAATTTCACGCAACTCAAGGACCCTCGGAGAGAGTTGGAGATTTCGTAATTTTTCATATTTGAGTTTTTCTCAAGTTATGAAAAGAGGATCATTTGATTTTATTTATTTTATCTTCAATTATTTTTCCAATACCAAAACTAAGAGAGGGAATAAAATGACTTTCCAAAAATTTAGGAAAAATGAAGATTTAATAAATAAATCAAATTTTGGATTTTTCCGGAGTTTATTTGCCTTTTATTTGCCTTAGGGAAAAATGCGTGTTTTCAAAAAATGCATTTAGGCCCCGAGTAAAAGTTCATTTTGTTCGACTCATTTTTAGGAGTCGGGGGAAAATTTACTTTGTAATTTTTGGAGTTCGTTTAGATTTTCTTTTCCTTATTTTTCTTTCTACGCGCGTACTTATATAAAAAAACGCAGCGCCCGACTGGGCCAAGGGCCCAGCCTAGCCGGCCCAGCCGCGCCCCCTCCCGCGCGCAGCCGCGCAGCCGCCGCCGGCCGAATCCGAGGAGGACTCCTCCTCCTCCTCTCCTTGCTTGCCCCCTCCCCCAAGCCACCCTCCCCCCCCCTTTAAATACCCAAGCCACCCCCCCCCCCTCTCCTCCTCACACTGCCCCGCCGCCCCGCAGCCGCAGCAGCAGCAGTAGCGCCGCCGCCGCCGCCCGCCGCCCGCGCCAAGCCGCCGCCCCACCGAAGCCCCTTGTCGAGGTAGCCACCGCGCCGCGCCGCCCATCGCCCGGTTCGGTTTTCTAATAAACCGTTCCGGTTTATTTTTTGATGTTTCGGTTTTTTTCAAAACCCTAGATCGGTTTTTATTTCCGATTTTGTTGTTTAGCGAGCGTTCGCCGGACCGTTCGTCTTAACGAACGTGATCACCGGTTATTCCCGGTTAACGAACGTCTGTTTGTTTAACCGTTCGTTGTTTTCTTTTTAGTCGGATTTATTCCGCGATTTTCTGATCGTGATTTCAGATCCGATCTTCGTTCTAGTTTATCTTCTCGCTCGTTTATCGGAATCAGATGATTCAAGCGCCTGGAGTTTCGTTTCGAAACCGCCGTTCCGACTAATCAACTTAAACAAAGTTTTGCTACTGTAAAATTTGATCTAGTTTCAACTTGCTAGAACCGAGTTGTTTTCTTCCGCGGTTTGTTTTCCATTGTTTTGTTCGGTTCGTTTTCTTTTGCAACCAGGGTTTTTAAGTTGAACTTTCTGGTTCGATCTTTCATTCGAGATTTACCTGTGCATTAGATGAGTACTTATTGTATGCTTGTTGTTCGTCTGCGATAGATCACCCGGAGTGCGCCGCTTGTTACTTCAAATCTCTAGGTTTCGCGGATCATCAGCAAGGCAAGTAACACTTTGACCATACTTTTCTACTACCCAGTTTCTATGCATTAGATCAATCCTCAAACATTGCATGAGTAGGATCTAATTAAATTGTGGGATGGGAGGTAGATGAGGTAGTACCTATTACCTGTTTTACTTATGAAACCTTTGGGAGTTACTTCTGCGTTTGCTCATTATGCCATGCTATGCTAGTAGACGTGGATTGGGTGAGTAATATCCATGACAGAAGTGAGTTTGTTAATTAATGGTTTATCTAAGGTGGCAACTTAAATACACATCTGGGTGGATTGAGGCACCTGGTTTCTATCAGGACTTGCCTGTTTTTCTTTGGACCGCCACCCAGGCTCAAAGGGATCATAAGATATTTCATGCTAGTAACTTCCGTGTGCAGCCACAAGCCATTATGGGCTCTGGCATAGTTGACTAAGTCGTGCGAACTCTTATAGTGGTAGACTAGCAGATGAAGGGGATGTAGGTGTACCGGTCTACCCATCGTAAGGTGCTAGCGCTTCTGAAAGACTATGTCTCGGTCATCCGTTTCTCAAACACCATGTAGTGCGAGAAACCAAACGGAGGCGAATGAATCTTGTGGGGAAAAGTGCGCAAACCTCTGCAGAGTGTACAAACTAATCATGATTAGTCGTGTCCCCGGTTATGGACATTTTGAGTATCGAGTACTTGAATATCATGTGAATCTCAACATGTTACTCTAATTTAATATTGTTGGGTTTGTTAATGATTACTTTTAATTGGGATTGAGGATGCTGTCAATCATTCTCAATGTTTAACAACCACCATGATAGTTAAATAAAATTTATTCCTTTGCAGTAGGGAAAAATTGGCTTTATGCAAAAACTATAACCATAGAGCTTTTCCACCAGCCATATATGCATATAGTATAGGCTTATCATTCATTATTCTCTATGTGTTACATTGCCAGCATATTCCATGTGCTGACCCGTTTTTGAGCTGCAACGTTTCATGTTGAAGACTTTTCAGACGACGAGTAAGGTGCTTTTAGGTCGTGGTTCTATACTTAGTGATGCCGTTGGAGTTGATGGACTCACTTATCTTCCAAGTCTTCCACTGTTATCGTTATTAGATGGCCTTAAGCCATATTTATTGTAATAAGTCCTCTTTTGGGACATCGATGTAATAAGTGTGTGATTGCTACTCTGTTATAAATCCTTCGAAGTACTATGTGGTGTCAGCATTACTGATCCAGGGATGACACCTGAGCACAGAGACTTGACCATCTGAGGTCGGGTCGCTACAAGACTGCCGCCCACTTGACCATGTGGTACTTGCATTTTGACCCAGCTCCTTCCCAAAAGAACCAAGATATCGGGGTGTCAAGCTTGGCGTGCACCCCATCCGCAAGCAAGAACAGCCCCATGATAAACATGGGCGACGAGGACAAGCTAGAGTTGGTAATAATTAGTCTAGATCCCGAAGACATGAATTTGCCTCGCCATGGGAAGACTCGGCCCACAACCTTAGAACAAAGAGGATCCCAATCCTCAATTTTAAGTTTTTTGGATGCAATTGGGAGGCCAGAGTATTTGATCGGGAGGGACCCTACTAAAAAATTAAGCATGTCAGCCACACGCTGCCCCTTATCCTCATCAAAACCCATGGGAATAATCTCACAATTATGGAAGTTGATCTTCAAGCATGACATAGCCTCAAAAGCGAGCAGAATTAACTTAACCATGGCAATGCTTTGGAGGTCGAGCTGAAACAAGAGCATGGTGTCATCGGTGAACTGGAGCTGCGAGACTCCGCCCAGAATTAAGTGGGCCACAACCCCCTTGAGATGTTCAGTAGCTTTGGCCATATCAAACATCGCTGCCAGGGCATCAACTACAAAGTTGAACAGAATCAGCGATAGCGGATCGCCCTGACAAAGGCCCCGCTTATTGCGGAAGAAGTGCCCAACTTCTCCATTGATCGAAATAGCAGTCTTCCCCCGGCCTCCTCCACCCCCCTCCCGAGACCAGCTGCATGACATGATGCACCGAAGACGCATTAAAACCTTTCTAAAGGAGCACCTCACATAAGAACTCCCATTTGACATGATCGTAGGCCTATTTGAAGTCTAGTTTAAACAAAGTTGGCGGTTGTCATGAACGCTTAAGGTCGTGAACAATCTCTTGCAACACTACGAGCCTTCAAGAATATAACACCCCTCAGATGAACGCAGATTTGCACTTTTGTTAGTGATACGGTGGGCAATAGGCGACATCCTAATAGCATACACTTTGGCACAAATATTGAAAGGAACATTGATGAGTGTGATGAGCCTAAGCTGCTGAATCGAATATGCCCCTTGGATCTTTGGGATGAGCAAAATGATGCCATAGTTCAAACGAGCAATATCCACCTAGCGTGAAACCATTATAGTGAAGGAAATAAGCCCTATAGGCAATAATAAAGATATTATTTATTTCCTTATTTCATGATAAATGTTTATTATTCATGCTAGAATTGTATTTACCGGAAACATGATACATGTGTGAATACATAGACAAACTTAATGTCACTAGTATGCCTCTACTTGACTAGCTCATTAATCAAAGATGGTTATGTTTCCTAACCATAGACATGTGTTGTCATTTGATTAACGGGATCACATCATTAGAAGAATGATGTGATTGACTTGACCCATTCCGTTAGCCTAGCACTTGATCGTTTAGTATGTTGCTATTGCTTTCTTCATGACTTATACAATGTTCCTACAACTATGAGATTATGCAACTCCCGTTTACCGGAGGAACACTTTGTGTGCTACCAAATGTCACAACGTAACTGGGTGATTATAAAGGTGATCTACAGGTGTCTCCGAAGGTACATGTTGGGTTGGCGTATTTCAAGATTAGGTTTTGTCACTCCGATTGTCGGAGAGGTATCTCTGGGCCCTCTCGGTAATACACATCACTTAAGCCTTGCAAGCATTGTAACTAATGAGTTAGTTACGGGATGATGTATTACGGTACGAGTAAAGAGATTTGCCGGTAACGAGATTGAACTAGGTATTGGATACCGACGATCGAATCTCGAGCGAGTAACATACCGATGACAAAGGGAACAACGTATGTTGTTATGCGGTTTGACCGATAAAGATCTTTGAGGGAGTCCTGGACTAGGGGGTGTCCGGACAGCCGGACTATCATTATCCGCCGGACTCCAAGACTACGAAGATACAAGATTGAAGACTCCGGCTCGTGTCCGGATGGTACTTTCCTTGGCGTGGAAGGCAAGCTTGGCAATACGGATATGTAGATCTCCTACCATTGTAACCGACTCTGTGTAACCCTAGCCATCTCCGGTGTCTATATAAACCGGAGGGCTTTAGTCCGTAGGATAACATACATTACAACAATCATACCATAGGCTAGCTTCTGGGGTTTAGCCTCCTTGATCTCGTGGTAGATCTACTCTTGTACTACCCATATCATCAATATTAATCAAGCAGGACGTAGGGTTTTACCTCCATCGAGAGGGCCCGAACCTGGGTAAAACATTGTGTCCCTTGTCTTCTGTTACCATCCGCCTAGACGCACAGTTCGGGACCCCCTACCCGAGATCCGCCGGTTTTGACACCGACATTGGTGCTTTCATTGAGAGTTCCTCTGTGTCGTCACCGATAGGCTTGATGGCATATTCAACCAGCAACGCTGTCCAGGGTGAGACTTTTCTCCCCGGAGAGATCTTCGTATTCGGCGGCTTCGCACTGCGGGCCAATTCGCTTGGCCATCTGGAGCAGATCGAAAGCTACGCCCCTGGCCGTCAGGTCAGATTTGGAAGCTTAAGCTTCACGGCCGACGTCCGCGGGGACTTGATCTTCGACGGACTCGAGCCACAGCCGAGCGTGCCGCACTGTAACGATGGGCATGATCTAGCTCTGCCGCCGAACAGTGCCTTGGTGGCCGCACACGGATCTGCTTCGGCCATTAGCCCGGAGCCGATCGCCCAGATCGAGGGCCGGTGGATAGACGCCGCCCTAGGGGCTTCAATATCCACGGCGATGGAGCCGAACACCAATCTTGTCCCCTGCGAAACTCGTGATTCCGAGGCGCCGGACTCCTTGCCGGACTTCGAACCTCCCATGCCCCTACCAATCGATCCGGATTGGGCGCCGGTTATGGAATTCACCGCCGCAGACATCTTCCAATGCTCGCCTTTCGGCGATATCTTGAATTCACTAAAGCATCTCTCGTTATCAGGAGAGTCCTGGCCGGATTATGGCCAGGATGGTTGGGATACGGACGACGAAGAAATTCAGAGCCCACCCACCACCCACTTCATAGCCACTGTCGACGATCTAACCGACATGCTAGACTACGACTCCGAAGACATCGACGCTATGGACGACGATGCCGGAGACGAACAGGAACCAGCGCCTACAGGGCACTGGAAGACCACCTCGTCATACAACATATACATGGTGGACACCCCAAAAGACGGGGATGGCGAAGAAACAGCGGAGGCAGACTCCTTAAAGAAACAGCCCAAGCGTCGGCGTCAGCGGCGCCGCTCTAAATCCCGCCACAGCAAGAATAGAGATTCCGGCACAGGAGATAACAATACCCCAGAGAGTGCCGAAGACAATCCCCTCCAGCAAGACTCAGTGCAGGAGGATGCAGAAGCAAGCCCTCACGATAGGGCAGCAGACGAAGAGGTTGAGGATCATAACTATATGCCTCCCTCCGAAGACGAAGCAAGCCTCAATGATGACGAATTCGTCGTGCCCGAGGACCCCATCGAACAAGAGCTTTTTAAGCGCAGGCTCATCGCCACAGCAAGAAGCCTGAAGAAGGAAAAGCGGAAGCTCAAAACAGCGGAAGACACGCTCAGAATGAGATGGAGCAAAGCGCTCAAAACCGCAGATAAATACGGCAAAGGCCACCAATCGAAGAGCTACCCGAAGCGTAAGCTGCTACCAGAATTCGACGAGGAGGCCATAGAGCCTCCACCGTCAAATGGCCCAGCCAGGTCCATCTACGGACCCAAAAAGAAGGCCCCAGGAAGCAAGGTAACACGTCAAGTGTCCGATGATAGCGGCACTTACAAGTACAGGGGCGCCGCACACCCACTATGTTTCACCAATGAGGTGCTGGACCATGAATTCCCAGCAGGGTTTAAACCCATAAACATAGAGGCCTACGATGGAACAACAGACCCTGGAGTCTGGATAGAAGATTATATACTACATATACACATGGCCAGAGGAGACGATCTCCACGCCATAAAATATCTACCCCTCAAGCTCAAAGGGCCAGCCCGTCATTGGCTCAAAAGCCTCCCAGAAAACACTGTTGGAAGTTGGGAAGAGCTCGAGGACGTGTTTAGAGCGAATTTTCAAGGGACTTATGTCCGTCCTCCGGATGCAGATGATTTAAGTCATATAACTCAACAGCCCGGAGAGTCAGCGCGGAAATTCTGGAACAGGTTTCTTACCAAAAAGAACCAAATAGTCGACTGTCCGGACGCCGAAGCCTTAGCAGCTTTCAAGCACAATGTCCGAGACGAATGGCTTGCCAGGCACCTCGGTCAAGAGAAACCGAGGACAATGTCCGCACTAACAAACCTCATGACCCGCTTCTGTGCGGGAGAGGATAGCTGGCTAGCAAGAAGCAGCACCAGCAACCCAAGTACATCCGAGATAAGAGATGGAAACGGAAAATCACGGCGCAGAAAAGAGCAGCGCCGGAATAAAGAGAAAAGCCCAAAGAGCACGGTAGTCAACGCCGGATTCAAAAGCTCGCGGCCCAATAACAAAACACAGCCTCTCAAGGATAACAGTGACGAATTGTCTAACTTAAACAAAATTTTGGGTCGGATATGTCAAATCCACAGTACCCCCGGAAGGCCTGCAAACCACACCCACAGGGATTGTTGGGTTTTCAAACAGTCCGGCTGACTAAATGCCGAACACAAGGGGCTCGACGCGTCAAGCGAAGAAGATAAACCCCACCAGCAGAGCACCGGAAAACAAAAAACTTTCCCACAAGGGGTCAAAGCAGTAAGCTCACTTCATGTGATAATACGGAGAAATAGTGCGGCACTTTCTAAAAAGAGCTTCGCGCGGTCCAACCTAGCACACCGTAGAGATTGGATATCAAAACCAATCACTTTCGACCACCTGGACTATTCCAGAAGCGTTCGAAATGCGGGACGGACTCCCCTAATATTGAATCCCATAATAGACGGATTACAATTTACTAACGTCCTAATGGATGGAGGCAGTGATCTAAACCTGCTACATTCAAACACAATCCGTCGGATGGGGGTAGACCCTACCAAAATCCGACACAGCCGCACTTCCTTCAAAGGAGTGATGCCAGGCCCTTACGCCAAGTGCACCGGCTCCATATTACTCGAAGTCGTGTTCGGATCGCCGAACAATTTTCGACGCGAAAAATTAATTTTTCACATCGTCCCATTTGAAAGTGAATATCAAGCACTCTTGGGACGAAAGGCTTTTGTCCGCTTCAACGTCATACCGCATTACGCGTCTCTTACACTCAAGATGCCCGGTCCGCGTGGTGTCATTTCAGTGCGAGGGTCACTCAAAGACCCCGGACTCGGATAGACGAATCCGGCTTCAGCAGGCTAGGGGCTCCCTAGCCGCATACCTCTTCACAGGGGGCTGCGCACCGCGGGTTCATACAAACCCCGCTTTAATTATTTATATTTCCTCTTTTACACATATTTTTCGCACGATTTATTTTTAAACTAAACGTTCCTCTATTTTTACAGATGAACAACGTGCATACCCGTCCAGGATAACGGCACAACGGAGACACAGGCGCAGACGTGCAGTAGGGACCCGTTGCAAGGATTCTTTTCAGATTAAGACCCTGCGTAGACCTTTTTTACTGTCTCTTGTTGTTACTCTCCCTTGGTTTCTTCCTATAGCCAAAGCGGAGCCTGACGCTTTGGCATCGGCCGCGTCAGAAGACCATGCCCGTACCTGGACACTAGGGGCTTAGGGCATCGTTCTGCCCATTATTATAAAGACCGAACACCTTAGGGAGTGTTCGGCGTCTCGAGTTAGGCATTATATGCATCAGCTCCGAATCATGTCTTTGGTCAAATGTTGGGTTTGCCCGGCTCCTGTGTTTTGCTGCCTTACGTTCCGTATCATCGGCTAACGCGGCACCAGGAGAACTACTGCGATTGTGCCCTAGTTCGGCTGGGCGAGCACCTCAGTAGAGAAAGCCAAAAACTGACTGTCATGATACAGCGAGAGACTGGTCAGCCACTCGATCGACTATCGGAATGTTTAGAATTCCCCGCTTTGACGAAGGGCCGTTTCCCGGTCAGGCACACGCGCTCCGACTTCGGAGAAGGGCGATGCCACCAGGGGCTATATCGTAGCCCCACCCTCGAGCTCCACTGGCTAAGTGAAAGTGATAAAGCATTATAGTCCGGATTGCCTCATTCGCTACGCTACCACCTCCTTATAACAGGACCGAGAAGTCGGATTAAGTGTGAAAACGCGCTATTTTTGCGAACACCCCAGCACCTTGTGCGTGGGGGCTGAAGCCGAAGACTGCCATCTTTCAAGTTATACACAAGTATACGTAAACGGCCGCACAGGAGAAGTTTTACTACTTGGACGCACAAGTATAAAAAGCAGTTATAACATAATCATCGATTTACAAGCTAATGCGTTCATTTGAACGTTACATTCTTCGAGCACTGCGACTCTATTACACGAGCGCCACGCATAACTTCCCCGAAATAGTGCTCGGCAGGGAGCCGGTCTTCATCCGAACCCTGGGCAGCAACAGCGGTGGTGTCCATCTCTGGACAATGCGCCTTCACACGGGCAAGAGCCATCCGCGCGCCCTCTATGCAGGCCGACCGCTTCATCTCCTTTATATGCGGCACCGCTCCAAGGAATTGCTGTAGTAAGCCAAAGTAGCTCGTCGCCTTGGACCTCTCTGGCCAGACATGGGCCACGATGTCAGTCATGGCAAGTCCGGACAATCTATTTAGCTCGGCCCATTCGGCCAACCGGTCCGTCAATGGAAGTGGGCGATCCGGACTGTGGAACTGAGACCAATATAGCTCTTCCGTCTCGTGATCCTTCTGGCTCCGGAAGTGCTTAATGGCATCGGCCGCACTTGCAGCTAAGTCCATATACGGATCCTCTGGACTCCACAGCCGCTCAAATTGAGCATACTTTCCATCCATAAACCGGCGACGCAGCAGAAAAGGCTTGCCAGCCACGATCTCTCCGGCCTGGCGCAGTTCCTCCTTCATAGCCCGCATTGCAGAGCGGGCATCCTTGGCTTCGGCGGTGGCCTTCTTCAGGTCTTCCCGCTCCGATAAGCACTCCTTTTCAAGAGCCTCATTGCGGTCGGCAGCATCCTTTACTTTCATGGCCAATTCGACCACCTCGGCCCTGCTTAGGCAGTGCGCAGCCTTTTCGGCTTTCAACTCCTCGGCCGCCCTCGAGGCAGCCGCTTCACTCCTTCGGGCTTGCTCCTTAGCTCGAGCAAGTTCGGCCCGAAGGCCCTCCATAGCAGCAGCACCGTTTGTATAATAGCATAAAATTTATCAGAGGAGGGCTTCGACCCCCTTAAATAAAGCAACTGCGGAGAATTTATTTACCTTGCGACTCATCAAGTCGCCGGTTGACAAGTGCGATGTCTGCATCCGCCATGTCAAGTTGCCGACTTAGCTCGGCAAACTCACTAGTCCGGCTAGCCCCCGGACTATCCGCCACCTGCATAGGAACAACGGAATTCATTCCTTTAGATTTCGATCCTTGGTACGTTGTCGTTTCCGACAACCTACTGAGTCTCAGGGGCTACTATCTATACAGGGCGCATTTTTTATATGCAAAACTGTTAAAAGACAAAGGGGTGCGTCATTCTCGCATACCTCAAATCCCGCCAACAAACTCATGGCGGCATTACGCAATTCACTCTCAGCGGACGAAATCCTTCCAATCACCATACGCATTAACGCACGGTGATCTTCTGAAATGGACGCCCTCTCAAGCAGATTCTTCAGTTCTCCCGGCCGGACACTAGAAGGTGCCGAACTCTCTGGCCCCTCCGGACTCGGGGATACCCTCCGTGATGACACTTCGGGTTCGCCTGCCTCATCTGGCGGCGCTGCGGACGGAGGCGTATCGCTCTCCATCATCTCCGGAAGAAGGTCCCCCGAAGATGAACTCATCTGAGAAGGCTGCAGATCCGAACTGCAATATGAATATTTCGGTTACCTACAGAAGCACAAATGAAGGTATTTCCTTACTAATTAACTCCCTCTTTCATACTCACGGCTCGCTGGAGGGCCGATCCTTTGGTGATGATTGTGCGTCCGGATTCTTTCCGGGCGCCGGACCCCCCGGGGAAGATCTCTTCCCACGCTTAGGGGCTTTGGCCTCCGGATCTTCGGAGGCGGTCCTCTTCTCCCCCTGAAGAGAGGGATTCTTGGTTCCCCCCTCTTCAGTTGCCCCTTTGGGCGAAATATTAGCTCCTCTATTTTCCCCGTCGCCCCCTTCTGTGGGCGCGACCTCCAACATTCTGACCAGCACGGGCTCCAATGCGGTCTCTGGGAGGGGGGCCGGACACCTTATCAGCCTTGATCGCGCCACCCATTCCTGTAAAGAATAAGAGGCCAGGAGGCAAACTCTAGAAAGGCATATAAACAGAATGTCCGAACTCTGAGCTATTTACCTGAGTATCCGGGCGATCGGG